>CM075769.1:73292689-75692689 GCA_037974665.1 Ehretia macrophylla
TAAGCCCATTGGGCCTTTTGAATGGGCCATATCTCTAGGCTGGGGCTGTGAACCGTTAACACATAAAGGAATTGTGCCCTCAACATGACGGGTGCGATCATACCAGCACTAATGCACCGGATCCCATCAGAACTCCGAAGTTAAGCGTGCTTGGGCGAGAGTAGTACTAGGATGGGTGACCCCTTGGGAAGTCCTCGTGTTGCAGCCCCCTTTTCAATTTTTTTTGCTCCGGTTAGGGTTGCCAAGATACTTTACCCACCACATTTCTATTATCGAATCCCACGGCACCTTGGGCAAGACAACTTCTCTTCACGTGGAGGCTGGGCCCGCAAACCGAGGGCGTAGGGCTTGTGACCAGGTCTCCGTCGCTCCGATGCCCATAACTTTTGATCTGTAAAGAGTTACGAGGCGCACAGCATACCGTTGGAAAGCTCTCTGAGAGCTCTACGACGGGGGCAGCCAGCTAGCTCGCTGTGCCCTTTTCGGAGCTCAAAATCGAACGTTTTCATTAGTTTCGGGCCACTTTTCTTCTTTTCCTCTGTTTTTCCGTCCCGGATCGTACGTCGTGAGCTGTTAAAAGGACGACAAACTTACTCGCGGCACATTAGAGGACCCTACAATGCGTCGATATCACGTCTTGCGAGGATGCTGCATTGTTGAAGCGGATGGGTTGTCGTTAAGCCCATTGGGCCTTTTGAATGGGCCATATCTCTAGGCTGGGACTGTGAACCGTTAACACATAAAGGAATTGTGCCCTCAACATGACGGGTGCGATCATACCAGCACTAATGCACCGGATCCCATCAGAACTCCGAAGTTAAGCGTGCTTGGGCGAGAGTAGTACTAGGATGGGTGACCCCTTGGGAAGTCCTCGTGTTGCAGCCCCCTTTTCAAATTTTTTTGCTCCGGTTAAGGTTGTCAAGATACTTTACCCAACACATTTCTATTATCGAATCCCACGGCACCTTGGGCAAGACAACTTCACTTCACATGGAGGCTGGGACCGCAAATCGGTGCCCATAACTTTTGATCCGTATGGAGTTACGAGGCGCACAGCATACCGTTGGAAAGCTCTCTAAGAGCTCTACGACGGGGGCAGCTAGCTAGCTTGCTGTACCCTTTTCGGAGCTCAAAATCGAACGTTTTCATTAGTTTCGGGCCACTTTTCTTCTTTTGCTCTGTTTTTCCGTCCCGGATCGTACGTCGTGAGCTGTTAAAAGGACGACAACCTTACTCGCGGCACATTAGAGGACCCTACAATGCGTCGATATCACGTCTTGCGAGGATGCTGCGATATTGAAGCGGATGGGTTGTCGTTAAGCCCATTGGGCCTTTTGAATGGGCCATATCTCTAGGCTGGGACTGTGAACCGTTAACACATAAAGGAATTGTGCCCTCAACATGACGGGTGCGATCATACCAGTACTAATGCACCGGATCCCATCAGAACTCCGAAGTTAAGCGTGCTTGGGCGATAGTAGTACTAGGATGGGTGACCCCCTGGGAAATCCTCGTGTTGCACCCCCCTTTTCAATTTTTTTTGCTCCGGTTAGGGTTGCCAAGATACTTTACCCACCACATTTCTATTATCGAATCCCACGGCACCTTGGGCAAGACAACTTCTCTTCACATGGAGGCTGGGCCCGCAAACCGGTGCCCATAACTTTTGATGCGTAAGGAGTTACGAGGCGCACAGCATACCGTTGGAAAGCTCTCTGAGAGCTCTACAACGGGGGCAGCTAGCTAGCTCGCTGTGCCCTTTTCGGAGCTCAAAATGAAACGTTTTCATCAGTTTCGGGCCACTTTTCTTCTTTTGCTCTATTTTTCCGTCCCGGATCGTACGTCGTGAGCTGTTAAAAGGACGACAACCTTACTTGCGGCACATTAGAGGACCCTACAATGCGTCGATATCACGTCTTGCGAGGATGATGCGTTGTTGAAGCGGATGGGTTGTCGTTAAGCCCATTGGGCCTTTTGAATGGGCCATATCTCTAGGCTGGGACTGTGAACCGTTAACACATAAAGGAATTGTGCCCTCAACATGACGGGTGCGATCATACCAGTACTAATGCACCGGATCCCATCAGAACTCCGAAGTTAAGCGTGCTTGGGCGAGAGTAGTACTAGGATGGGTGACCCCCTGGGAAGTCCTCGTGTTGCACCCCCCTTTTCAATTTTTTTTGCTCCGGTTAGGGTTGCCAAGATACTTTACCCACCACATTTCTATTATCGAATCCCACGGCACCTTGGGCAAGACAACTTCTCTTCACGTGGAGGCTGGACCCGCAAACCGAGGGCGTAGGGCTTGTGACCAGGTCTCCGTCGCTCCGGTGCCCATAACTTTTGATCCGTAAGGAGTTACGAGGCGCACAGCATACCGTTGGAAAGCTCTCTGAGAGCTCTACGACGGGGGCTGCTAGCTAGCTCGCTGTGCTATTTTCGGAGCTCAAAATCGAACGTTTTCATTAGTTTCGGGCCACTTTTCTTCTTTTGCTTTGTTTTTCCGTCCCGGATCGTACGTCGTGAGCTGTTAAAAGGATGACAACCTTACTCGCGGCACATTAGAGGACCCTACAATGCGTCGATATCACGTCTTGTGAGGATGCTGCGTTATTGAAGCGGATGGGTTGTCGTTAAGCCCATTGGGCCTTTTGAATGGGCCATATCTCTAGGCTGGGTTTGTGAACCGTTAAGACATATAGGAATTGTGCCCTCAACAAGACGGGTGCAATCATACCAGCACTAATGCACTGGATCCCATCATAACTCCGAAGTTAAGCGTGCTTGCGCAAGAGTAGTACTAGGATTGGTGACCCCTTTGGAAGTCCTCGTGTTGCACCCCCCTTTTCAATTTTTTTTGCTCCGGTTAGGGTTGCCAAGATACTTTACCCACCACATTTCTATTATCGAATACCACGGCACCTTGGGCAAGACAACTTCTATTCACATGGAGGCTGGGCCCGCAAACCGGTGCCCATAACTTTTGATCCGTAAGGAGTTACGAGGTGCACAGCATACCGTTGGAAAGCTCTCTGAGAGCTCTACGACGGGGCCAGCTAGCTCGCTCGCTGTACCCTTTTCGGAGCTCAAAATCGAACGTTTTCATCAGTTTCGGGCCACTTTTCTTCCCTTGCTCTATTTTTCCATCCAGGATCGTACGTCGTGAGCTGTTAAAAGGACGACAACCTTACTCGCGGCACATTAGAGGACCCTACAATGCGTCGATATCACGTCTTGCGAGGATGCTGCGTTGTTGAAGCGGATGGGTTGTCGTTAAGCTCATTGGCCCTTTTGAATGGGCCATATCTCTAGACTGGGACTGTGAACCGTTAACACATAAAGGAGTTGTGCCCTCAACATGACGGGTGCGATCATACCATCATTAATGCACCGGATCCTATCAGAACTCCGAAGTTAAGCGTGCTTGGGCGAGAGTAGTACAAGGATAGGTGACCCTTTAGGAAGTCCTCGTGTTGTCCCCCCATTTTCAATTTTCATTGCTCCGGGTTGGGTTGCCAAGATACTTTATCCACCACATTTCTATTATTGAATCCCACGACACCTTCGGCAAGTCAACTTCTCTTCACGTGGAGGCTGGGCCCGCAAACTGAGGGCGTAGGGTTTGTGACCAGGTCTCCGTCGCTCCGGTGCCCTTAACTTTTGATCCGTAAGGAGTTACGAGGCACACAACATACCGTTGGAAAGCTCTCTGAGAGCCCTACGACGGGGGCAGCAAGCTATCTCGCTGTGCCCTTTTCAGAGCTCAAAATCGAACGTTTTCATTAGTTTCGGGCCACTTTTCTTCTTTTGCTCCGTTTTTCCGTCCCGGATCGTACGTCGTGAGCTGTTAAAAGGACGACAACCTTACTCGCAGGACATTAGAGGACCCTACAATGCGTCGATATCACGTCTTGCCAGGATGCTGCGTTGTTGAAGCAGATGGGTTGTCGTTAAGCCCATTGGGCCTTTTTAATGGGCCATATCTCTAGGCTGGGACTGTGAACCGTTAACATAAAAAGAAATTGTGCCCTCAACATGACGGGTGCGATCATACCAGCACTAATGCACCGGATCCCATCAGAACTCCGAAGTTAAGCGTACTTGGGCGAGAGTAGTACTAGGATGGGTGACCCCTTGGGAAGTCCTCGTGTTGCACCCCCCTTTTCAATTTTTTTTGCTCCGGTTAGGGTTGCCAAGATACTTTACCCACCACATTTCTATTATCGAATCCCACGACACCTTGGGCAAGACAACTTCTCTTCACGTGGAGGCTGGGCCCGCAAACCGAGGGCGTAGGGCTTGTGACCAGGTCTCCGTCGCTCCGGTGCCCATAACTTTTGATCCGTAAGGAGTTACGAGGCGCACAGCATACCGTTGGAAAGCTCTCAGAGAGCTCTACGACGGGGGCAGCTAGCTAGCTCGCTATGCCCTTTTCGGAGCTCAAAATCGAACGTTTTCATCAGTTTCGGGCCACTTTTCTTCTTTTGCTCTGTTTTTCCGTCCCGGATCGTACGTCGTGAGCTGTTAAAAGGACGACAACCTTACTCGCGGCACATTAGAGGACCCTACAATGCGTCGATATCACGTCTTGCGAGGATGCTGCGTTGTTGAAGCGGATGGGTTGTCGTTAAGCCCATTGGGCCTTTTGAATGGGCCATATCTCTAGGCTGGGACTGTGAACCGTTAACACATAAAGGAATTGTGCACTCAACATGACGGGTGCGATCATACCAGCACTAATGCACCGGATCCCATCAGAACTCCGAAGTTAAGCGTGCTTGGGCGAGAGTAGTACTAGGATGGGTGACCCCCGGGGAAGTCCTCGTGTTGCACCCCCCTTTTCAATTTTTTTTGCTCCGGTTAGGGTTGCCGAGATTCTTTACCCACCACATTTCTATTATCGAATCCCACGGCACCTTGGGCAAGACAACTTCTCTTCACGTGGA
The DNA here is from genome assembly GCA_037974665.1 of Ehretia macrophylla. Lineage (NCBI taxonomy): Eukaryota > Viridiplantae > Streptophyta > Magnoliopsida > Boraginales > Ehretiaceae > Ehretia > Ehretia macrophylla. Next base: position 73,297,636 of record CM075769.1, read on the forward strand.
GGCTGGGACCGCAAACCGGTGCCCATAACTTTTGATCCGTAAGGAGTTACGAGGCGAAAAACATACCGTTGGAAAGCTCTCTGAGAGCTCTACGACGGGGGCAGCCAGATAGCTCGTTGTGCCATTTTCGGAGCTCAAAATCGAACGTTTTCATCAGTTTCGGGCCACTTTTCTTCTTTTGCTCTGTTTTTCCGTCCCGGATCGTATGTCGTGAGCTGTTAAAAGGACGACTACCTTACTCGCGGCACATTAGAGGACCCTACAATGCGTCGATATCACGTCTTGCGAGGATGCTGCGTTGTTGAAGCGGATGGGTTGTCGTTAAGCCCATTGGGCCTTTTGAATGGGCCATATCTCTAGGCTGGGACTGTGAACCGTTGACACATAAAGGAATTGTGCCCTCAACATAGTGGGTGCGATCATACCAGCACTAATGCACCGGATCCCATCAGAACTCCGAAGTTAAGCGTGCTTGGGCAAGAGTAGTACTAGGATGGGTGACCCCTTGGGAAGTCCTCGTGTTGCACCCCCCTTTTCATTTTTTTTTTATCCGGTTAGGGTTGCCAAGATACTTTACCCACCACATTTCTATTATCGAATCCCACGGCACCTTGGGCAAGACAACTTCACTTCACGTGGAGGATGGGCCAACAAACCGAGGGCATAGGGCTTGTGACTAGGTCTCCGTCGCTCCAGTGCCCATAACTTTTGATCTGTAAGGAGTTACGCGGCGCACAACATACCGTTGGAAAGCTCTCTGAGAGCTCTACGACGGAGGCAGTGAGCTAGCTCACTATGCCCTTATCGTAGCTCAAAATCGAACGTTTTCATCAGTTTTAGGCCACTTTTCTTCTTTTGCTCTCTTTTTCCGTCCCGGATCGTACGTCGCGAGCTGTTAAAAGGACGAGAACCTTACTCGCGGCACATTAGAGGACCCTACAATGCGTCGATATCACGTCTTGCGAGGATGCTGCGTTGTTGAAGCGGATGGGTTGTCGTTAAGCCCATTGGGCCTTTTGAATGGTCCATATCTCTAGGCTGGGACTGTGAACCGTTAACACATAAAGGAATTGTGCCCTCAACATGACGGGTGCGATCATACCAGCACTAATGCACCGGATCCCATCAGAACTCCGAAGTTAAGCGTGCTTGGGCGAGAGTAGTACTAGGATGGGTGACCCCTTGGGAAGTCCTCGTGTTGCACCCCCCTTTTCAATTTTTTTTGCTCCGGTTAGGGTTGCCAAGATACTTTACCCACCACATTTCTATTATCGAATCCCACGGCACCTTGGGCAAGACAACTTCTCTTCACGTGGAGGCTGGGCCCGCAAACCGAGGGCGTAGGGCTTGTGACCAGGTGTCCGTCGCTCCGGTGCCCATAACTTTTGATCCGTAAGGAGTTACGAGACGCACAGCATACCGTTGGAAAGCTCTCTGAGAGCTCTACGACGGGGGCTGCCAGCAAGCACGCTTTGCCCTTTTCGGAGCTCAAAATCTAACGTTTTCATCAGTTTCGGGCCACTTTTCTTCTTTTGCTCTGTTTTTCCGTCCCGGATCGTACATCGTGAGCTGTTAAAAGGATGACAACCTTACTCGCGGCACATTAGAGGACCCTACAATGCGTCGATATCACGTCTTGCGAGGATGCTGCGTTGTTGAAGCGGATGGGTTGTCGTTAAGCCCATTGGGCCTTTTGAATGGGCCATATCTCTAGGCTGGGACTGTGAACCGTTAACACATAAAGGAATTGTGCCCTCAACATGACGGGTGCGATCATACCAGCACTAATGCACCGGATCCCATCAGAACTCCGAAGTTAAACGTGCTTGGGCGAGAGTAGTACTAGGATGGGTGACCCCCTAGGAAGTCCTCGTATTGCACCCCCCTTTTCAATTTTTTTTGCTCCGGTTAGGGTTGCCAAGATACTTTACCCACCACATTTCTATTATCGAATCCCACGGCACCTTGGGCAAGACAACTTCTCTTCACGTGGAGGCTGGGCCCGCAAACTGGTGCCCATAACTTTTGATCCGTAAGGAGTTACGAGGCGCACAGCATACCGTTGGAAAGCTCTCTGAGAGCTCTACGACGGGGGCTGCTAGCTAGCTCGCTGTGCCCTTTTCGGAGCTCAAAATCGAACGTTTTCATTAGTTTCGGGCCACTTTTCTTCTTTTGCTCTGTTTTTCCGTCCCGGATCGTACGTCGTGAGCTGTTAAAAGGACGACAACCTTACTCGCGGCACATTAGAGGACCCTACAATGCGTCGATATCACGTCTTGCGAGGATGCTGCGTTGTTGAAGCGGATGGGTTGTCGTTAAGCCCATTGGGCCTTTTGAATGGGCCATATCTCTAGGCTGGGGCTGTGAACCGTTAACACATAAAGGAATTGTGCCCTCAACATGACGGGTGCGATCATACCAGCACTAATGCACCGGATCCCATCAGAACTCCGAAGTTAAGCGTGCTTGGGCGAGAGTAGTACTAGGATGGGTGACCCCTTGGGAAGTCCTCGTGTTGCAGCCCCCTATTCAATTTTTTTTTCCCCGGTTAGAGTTGCCAAGATACTTACCCACCACATATCTATTATCGAATTCCACGGCACCTTGGGCAAGACAACTTCAGTTCACGTGGAGGCTGGGACAGCAAACCGGTGCCCATAACTTTTGATGCGTAAGGAGTTACGAGGCGCACAGCATCCCGTTGGAAAGCTCTCTGAGAGCTCTACGATGGGGGCAGCTAGCTCGCTTGCTGTGAACTTTTCGGAGTTCAAAATCAAACGTTTTCATCAGTTCCAGGCCACTTTTCTTATTTTGCTCTGTTTTTTCGTCCCGGATCGTAATTCGTGAGCCGTTAAAAGGACGACAACCTTACTTGCGGCACATTAGAGGACCCTACAATGCGTCGATATCACGTCTTACGAGGATGTTGCGTTGTTGAAACTGATGGGTTGTCGTTAAGCCCATTGGGCCCTTTGAATGGGCCATATCTCTAGGCTGGGACTGTGAACCGTTAACACATAAAGGAATTGTGCCCTCAACATGACGGGTGCTATCATACAAGCACTAATGCACCGGATCCCATCAGAACACCGAAGTTAAGCGTGCTTGGGCGAGAGTAGTACTAGGATGGGTGACCCCCTGGGAAGTCCTCGTGTTGCACCCCCCTTTTCAATTTTTTTTCCCCGGTTAGGGTTGCCAAGATAGTTTACCCACCACATTTCTATTATCGAATCCCACGGCACCTTGGACAAGACAACTTCTCTTCACGTGGAGGCTGGGCCCGCAAACCGAGGGCGTAGGGCTTGTGACCAGGTCTCCGTCGCTCCGGTGCCCATAACTTTTGATCCGTAAGGAGTTACTAGGCGCACAGCATACCGTTGGAAAGCTCTCTAAGAGCTCTAAGACGGGGGCAGCCAGCTAGCTCGCTGTACCCTTTTTGGAGCTCAAAATCGAACGTTTTCATTAGTTTCGGGCCACTTTTCTTCTTTTGCTCTGTTTTTCCGTCCCGGATCGTACGTCGTGAGCTGTTAAAAGGACGACAACCTTACTCGCGGCACATTGGAAAACCCTACAATGCGTCGATATCACGTCTTGCGAGGATGCTGCGTTGTTGAAGCGGATGGGTTGTCGTTAAGCCCATTGGGCCTTTTGAATGGGCCATATCTCTAGGCTGGGACTGTGAACCGTTAACACATAAAGGAATTGTGCCCTCAACATGACGGGTGCGATCATACCTGCACTAATGCACCGGATCCCATCAGAACTCCGAAGTTAAGCGTGCTTGGGCGAGAGTAGTACTAGGATGGGTGACCCCCTGGGAAGTCCTCGTGTTGGACCCCCCTTTTCAATTTTTTTTGCTCCGGTTAGGGTTGCCAAGATACTTTACCCACCACATTTCTATTATCGAATCCCACGGCACCTTGGGCAAGACAACTTCTCTTCACGTGGAAGCTGGGCCCGCAAACCGAGGGCGTAGGGCTTGTGACCAGGTCTCCGTCGCTCCGGTGCCCATAACTTTTGATCCGTAAGGAGTTACGAGGCGCACAACATACCGTTGGAAAGCTCTCTGAGAGCTCTACGACGAGGGCAGCAAGCTATCTCGCTGTGCCCTTTTCGGAGCTCAAAATCGAACGTTTTCATTAGTTTCGGGCCACTTTTCTTCTTTTGCTCCGTTTTTCCGTCCCGGATCGTACGTCGTGAGCTATTAAAAGGATGACAACCTTACTCGCAGGACATTAGAGGACCCTACAATGCGTCGATATCACGTCTTGCCAGGATGCTGCGTTGTTGAAGCGGATGGGTTGTCGTTAAGCCCATTGGGCCTTTTGAATGGGCCATCACTCAAGGCTGGGACTGTGAACCGTTAACACATAAAGGAATTGTGCCCTCAACATGACGGGTGCGATCATACCAGCACTAATGCACCGGATCCCATCAGAACTCCGAAGTTAAGCGTGCTTGGGCGAGAGTAGTACTAGGATGGGTGACCCCCTGGGAAGTCCTTGTGTTGCACCCCCCTTTTCAATTTTTTTTGCTCCGGTTAGGGTTGCCAAGATACTTTACCCACCACATTTCTATTATCGAATCCCACGACACCTTGGGCAAGACAACTTCTCTTCACGTGGAGGCTGGGCCCGCAAACCGAGGGCGTAGAGCTTGTGACCAGGTCTCCGTCGCTCCGGTGCCCATAACTTTTGATCCGTAAGGAGTTACGAGGTGCAGAGCATACCGGTGGAGAGCTCTCAGAGTGCTCTACGACGGGGGCAGCTAGCTAGCTCTCTATACCCTTTTCGGAGCTCAAAATCGAACGTTTTCATCAGTTTCGGGCCACTTTTCTTCTTTTGCTCTATTTTTCCGTCCCGGATCGTACGTCGTGAGCTGTTAAAAGGACGACAACCTTACTCGCGGCACATTAGAGGACCCTACAATGCGTTGATATCACGTCTTGCGAGGATGCTGCGTTGTTGAAGCGGATGGGTTGTCGTTAAGCCCATTGGGCCTTTTGAATGGGCCATATCTCTAGGCTGGGACTGTGAACCGTTAACACATAAAGGAATTGTGCACTCAACATGACGGGTGCGATCATACCAGCACTAATGCACCGGATCCCATCAGAACTCCGAAGGTAAGCGTGCTTGGGCGAGGGGAGTACTAGGATGGGTGACCCCCGGGGAAGTCCTCGTGTTGCACCCCCCTTTTCAATTTTTTTTGCTCCGGTTAGGGTTGCCAAGATTCTTTACCCACCACATTTCTATTATCGAATCCCACGGCACCTTGGGCAAGACAACTTCTCTTCACGTGGAGGCTGGGACCGCAAACCGGTGCCCATAACTTTTGATCCGTAAGGAGTTACGAGGCGAACAGCATACCGTTGGAAAGCTCTCTGAGAGCTCTACGACGGGGGCAGCTAGATAGCTCGTTGTGCCCTTTTCGGAGCTCAAAATCGAACGTTTTCATCAGTTTCGGGCCACTTTTCTTCTTTTGCTCTGTTTTTCCGTCACGGATCGTATGTCGTGAGCTGTTAAAAGGACGACAACCTTACTCGCGGCACATTAGAGGACCCTACAATGCGTCGATATCACGTCTTGCGAGGATGCTGCGTTGTTGAAGCGGATGGGTTGTCGTTAAGCCCATTGGGCCTTTTGAATGGTCCATATCTCTAGGTTGGGACTGTGAACCGTTAACACATAAAGGAATTGTGCCCTCAACATGACGGGTGCGATCATACCAGGACTAATGCACCGGATCCCATCAGAACTCCAAAATTAAGCGTGCTTGGGCGAGAGTAGTACTAGGATGGGTAACCCCCTGGGAAGTCCTCGTGTTGCACCCCCCTTTTAAATTTTTTTTGCGACGGTTGGGGTTGCCAAGATACTTTACCCACCACATTTCTATTATCGAATCCCACGGCACCTTGGGCAAGATAACTTCGCTTCACGCGGAAGCTGGGCCCGCAAACCAAGGGCATGTGACCAGGTCTCCGTCGCTCAGGTGCCCATAACTTTTGATCCGTAAGGAGTTACGAGGCGCACAGCATACCGTTGGAAAGCTCTCTGAGAGCTCTAAGACGGGGGCCGCCAGCTAGCTCGCTGTGCCATTTTCGGAGCTCAAAATCGAACGTTTTCATTAGTTTCGGGCCACTTTTCTTCTTTTGCTCGGTTTTTCCGTCCCGGATCGTACGTCGTGAGCTGTAAAAGGACGACAACCTTACTCGCGGCACATTAGAGGACCCTACAATGCTTCGATATCACGTCTTGCGAGGATGCTGCGTTATTGAAGCGGATGGGTTGTCGTTAAGCCCATTGGGCATTTTGAATGGGCCATATCTCTCAGCTGGGACTGTGAACCGTTAACACATAAAAGAATTGTGCCCTCAACATGACGGGTGCGATCATACCAGCACTAATGCACCGGATCCCATCAGAACTCCGAATTTAAGCGTGCTTGGGCAAGAGTAGTACTAGGATGGGTGACCCCTTTGGAAGTCCTCGTGTTGCACCCCCATTTTCATATTTTTTTGCTCCGGTTAGGGTTGCCAAGATACTTTACCCACCACATTTCTATTATCAAATACCATGGCACCTTGGGCAAGACAACTTCTCTTCACATGGAGGATGGGCCCGCAAACCGGTGCCCATAACTTTTGATCAGTAAGGAGTTACGAGGCGCACAGCATACCGTTGGAAAGCTCTCTGAGAGCTCTCTGACGGGGGCAACTAGCTAGCTCACTGTACCCTTTTCGGAGCTCAAAATTGAATGTTTTCATCAGTTTCGGGCCACTTTTCTTCTTTTGCTCTGTTTTTCCGTCCCGGATCGTACGTCGTGAACTGTTAAAAGGACGACAACCTTACTCGCGGCACATTAGAGGACCCTACAATGCGTCGATATCACGTCTTGCGAGGATGCTGCGTTGTTGAAGCGAATGGGTTGTCGTTAGGCCCATTGGGCCTTTTCAATGGTCCATATCTCTAGGCTGGGACTGTGAACCGTTAACACATAAAGGAATTGTGCCCTCAACATGACGTGTGTGATCATACCAGCACTAATGCACCGAATCCCATCAGAACTCCGAAGTTAAGCGTGCTTGGGCGAGAGTAGTACTAGGATGGGTGACCCCCTGGGAAGTCCTCGTGTTGCACCCCTCTTTTTATTTTTTTTTGCTCCGGTTAGGGTTGCCAAGATACTTTACCCACCACATTTTTATTGTCGAATCCCACGGCACCTTGGGCAAGACAACTTCTCTTCACGTGGAGGCTGGGCCCACAAACCGAGGTCGTAGGGATTGTGACCAGGTCTCCGTCGCCCCGGTGCCCTTAACTTTTGATCCGTAAGGAGTTACGAGGCGCACAGCATACCGTTGGAAAGCTCTCTGAGAGCTCTACGACGGGGGCAGCCAGTTAGCTTGCTGTACCATTTTCGGAGCTCAAGATCGAACGTTTTCATTAGTTTCAGGCCACTTTTCTTCTTTTGCTCTGTTTTTCCATACCGGATCGTACGTCGTGAGCTGTTAAAAGGATGACAACCTTACTCGCGGCACATTAGAGGACCGTACAATACGTCGATATCACGTCTTGCGAGGATGCTGCGTTGTTGAAGCGGATGGGTTGTCGTTAAGCCCATTGGGCCTTTTGAATGGGCCATATCACTAGGCTGGGACTGTGAACCGTTAACACATCAAGGAATTGTGCCCTCAACATGCCGGGGGCGATCATACCAGCCCTAACGCACCGGATCCCATCAGAACTTCGAAGTTAAGCGTGCTTGGGCAAGAGTAGTACTAGGATGGGTGACCCCCTTGGAAGTCCTCGTGTTGCACCCCCCTTTTCAATTGTTTTTGCTCCGGTTAGGGTTGCCAAGATACTTTACCCACCACATTTCTATTATCAAATACCATGGCACCTTGGGTAAGACAACTTCTCTTCACATGGAGGATGGGCCCGCAAACCGGTGCCCATAACTTTTGATCAGTAAGGAGTTGCGAGGCGCACAGCATACCGTTGGAAAGCTCTCTGAGAGCTCTACGACGGGTGCAACTAGCTAGCTCGCTGTCCCTTTTTCGGAGCTCAAAATAGAACGTTTTCATCAATTTCGGGCCACTTTTCTTCTTTTGCTTTGTTTTTCCGTCCCGGATCGTACGTCTTGAGCTGTTAAAAGGATGACAACCTTACTCGCGGCACATTAGAGGACCCTACAATGCGTCGATATCACGTCTTGCGAGGATGCTGCGTTGTTGAAGCGGATGGGTTGTCGTTAAGCCCATTGGGCCTTTTGAATGGTCCATATCTCTAGGCTGGGACTGTGAACCGTTAACACATAAAGGAATTGTGCCCTCAACATGACGGGTGTGATCATACCAGCACTAATGCACCGGATCCCATCAGAACTCCGAAGTTAAGCGTGCTTGGGCGAGAGTAGTACTAGGATGGGTAACCCCCTGGGAAGTCCTCGTGTTGCACCCCCCTTTTCAATTTTTTTTGCAACGGTTAGGGTTGCCAAGATACTTTATCCGACACTTCCTATTATCGAATCCCACGTCTCCTTGGGCAAGACAACTTCGCTTCACGTGGAGGCCGGTCCCACAAACCGAGGGCGTAGGGCTTGTGACCAGGTCTCCGTCGCTCCGGTGCCCAAAACTTTTGATCCGTAAGGAGTTACGAGGCGCACAGCATACCGTTGGAAAGCTCTCTGAGAGCTCTATGACGGGAGCAGCGAGTTAGCTCGTTGTGCCATTTTCGGAGCTCAAAATCGAACGTTTTCATTAGTTTCGGGCCATTTTCTTCTTTTGATCTGTTTTTCCGTCCCGGATCGTACGTCGTGAGCTGTTAAAAGGACGACAACCTTACTCGCGGCACATTAGAGGACCCTACAATGCGTCGATATCACGTCTTGCGAGGTTGCTGCGTTATTGAAGCGGATGGGTTGTCGTTAAGCCCATTGGGCCTTTTGAATGGGCCATATCTCTCGGTTGGGACTGTGAACCGTTAACACATAAAAGAATTCTGCCCTCAACATGACGGGTGCGATCATACCAGCACTAATGCACCGGATCCCATCAGAACTCCGAAGTTAAGCGTGCTTGGGCAAGAGTAGTACTAGGATGGGTGACCCCCTTGGAAGTCCTCGTGTTGCACCCCCCTTTTCAATTTTTTTTGCTCCGGTTAGGGTTGCCAAGATACTTTACCCACCACATTTCTATTATCGAATACCATGGCACCTTGGGCAAGACAACTTCTCTTCACATGGAGGATGGGCCCGCAAACCGGTGCCCATAAATTTTGATCCGTAAGGGGTTACGAGGCGCACACCATACCGTTGGAAAGCTCTCTGAGAGCTCTACGACGGGGGCAACTAGCTAGCTCGCTGTACCCTTTCGGAGCTCTAAATAAAACGTTTTCATCAGTTTCAGGCCACTTTTCTTCATTTGCTCTGTTTTTCCGTTGCAGATTGTACGTCGTGAGCTGTTAAAAGGATGACAACCTTACTCGCTGCACATTAGAGGACCCTACAATGCGTCGATATCATGTCTTGCGAGGATGCTGCGTTGTTGAAGCGGATGGGTTGTCGTTAAGCCCATTGGGCCTTTTGAATGGTCCATATCTCTAGGCTGGGACTGTGAACCGTTAACAAATAAAGGAATTGTGCCCTCAACATGACCGGTGTGATCATACCAGCACTAATGCACCGGATCCAATCAGAACTGCGAAGTTAAGCGTGCTTGGGCGAGAGTAGTACTAGGATGGGTGACCCCCTGGGAAGTCCTCGTGTTGCACCCCCCTTTTCAATTTTTTTTGCGACGGTTAGGGTTGCCAAGATACTTTACCCACCACATTTCTATTATCGAATGCCACGGCACCTTGGGCAAGACAACTTCTCTTCACGTGGAGGCTGGGCCCGCAAACCGAGGTCGTAGGGCTTGTGACCAGGTCTCCGTCGCTCCGGTGCCCATAACTTTTGATCCGTAAGGAGTTACGAGGCGCACAACATACCGTTGGAAAGCTCTCTGAGAGCTCTACGACGGGGGCAGACAGCTAGCTCGCTGTACCATTTTCGGAGCTCGAAATTGAACGTTTTCATTAGTTTCGGGCCACTTTTCTTCTTTTGCTTTGTTTTTCCGTCCCGGATGGTACGTCGTGAGCTGTTAAAAGGACGACAACCTTACTCGCGGCACATTAGAGGACCCTACAATGCGTCGATATCACGTCCTGCGAGGATGCTGCGTTATTGAAGCGGATGGGTTGTCGTTAAGCCCATTGGGCCTTTTGAATGGGCCATATCTCTAGGCTGGGTCTGTGAACCGTTAACACATAAAAGAATTGTGCCCTCAACATGACGGGTGCGATCATACCATCACTAATGCACCAGATCCCATCAGAACTCCGAAGTTAAGCGTGCTTGGGGGAGAGTAGTACTAAGATGGGTGACCCCCTTGGAAGTCCTCGTGTTGCACCCCCCTTTTCAATTTATTTTGCTCCGGTTAGGGTTGCCAAGATACTTTACCCACCACATTTCTATTATCGAATACCATGGCACCTTGGGCAAGACAACTTCTCTTCACATGGAGGTTGGGCCCGCAAACTGGTGCTCCTAGCTTTTGACCAGTAAGCAGTTACGAGGCGCACAGCATATAGTTGGAAAGCTCTCTGAGAGCTCTACGTCGGGGGCAGCTAGCTAGCTCGCTGTACCCTTTTCGGAGCTCAAAATAGAACGTTTTCATCAGTTTCGGGCCACTTTTCTTCTTTATCTCTGTTTTTCTGTCCCGGATCATACGTCTTGAGCTGTTAAAAGGATGACAACCTTACTCGAGGCGCATTAGAGGACCCTACAATGCGTCGATATCACGTCTTGCGAGGATGCTGCGTTGTTGAAGCGGATGGGTTGTCGTTAAGCCCATTGGGCCTTTTGAATGCGCCATATCTCTTGGCTGGGACTGTGAACCGTTAACACATAAAGGAATTGTGCCCTCAACATGACGGGTGCGATCATACCAGCACTAATGCACCGGATCCCATCAGAACTCCGAAGTTAAGCGTGCTTGGGCGAGAGTAGTACTAGGATGGGTGACCCCATGGGAAGTCCTCGTGTTGCACCCCCCTTTTCAATTTTTTTTGCTCCGGTTAGGGTTGCCAAGATACTTTACCCACCACATTTCTATTATCGAATCCCACGGCACCTTGGGCAAGACAACTTCTCTTCACGTGGAGGATGGGCCCGCAAACCGAGGGCGTAGGGCTTGTGACCAGGTCTCCGTCGCTCCGGTGCCCATAACTTTTGATCCGTAAGGAGTTACGAGGCGCACAGCATACCGTTGGAAAGCTCTCTGAGAGCTCTACGACGGGGGCTGCCAGCAAGCACGCTTTGCCCTTTTCGGAGCTCAAAATCGAACGTTTTCATCAGTTTCGGGCCACTTTTCTTCTTTTGCTCTGTTTTTCCGTCCCGGATCGTACGTCGTGAGCTGTTAAAAGGATCACAACCTTACTCGCGGCACATTAGAGGACCCTACAATGCGTCGATATCACGTCTTGCGAGGATGCTGCGTTGTTGAAGCGGATGGGTTGTCGTTAAGCCCATTGGGCCTTTTCAATGGGCCATATCTCTAGGCTGGGACTGTGAACCGTTAACACATAAAGGAATTGTGCCCTCAACATGACGGGTGCGATCATACCAGCACTAATGCACCGGATCCCATCAGAACTCCGAAGTTAAGCGTGCTTGGGCGAGAGTAGTACTAGGATGGGTGACCCCCTGGGAAGTCCTCGTGTTGCACCCCCCTTTTCAATTTTTTTTGCTCCGGTTAGGGTTGCCAAGATACTTTACCCACCACATTTCTGTTATCGAATCCCACGGCACCTTGGGCAAGACAACTTCTCTTCACGTGGAGGCTGGGCCCGCAAACCGGTGCCCATAACTTTTGATCCGTAAGGAGTTACGAGGCAAACAGCATAACATTGGAAAGCTCTATGAGAGCTCTACGACGGGGGCAGCTAGCTAGCTTGCTGTGCCCTTTTCGGAGCTCAAAATCGAACGTTTTCATTAGTTTCGGGCCACTTTTCTTCTTTTGCTCTGTTTTACCGTCCCGGATCGTACGTCGTGAGCTGTTAAAAGGACGACAACCTTACTCGCGGCACATTAGAGGACCCTACAATGCGTCGATATCACGTCTTGCGAGGATGCTGCGTTGTTGAAGCGGATGGGTTGTCGTTAAGCCCATTGGGCCTTTTGAATGGGCCATATCTCTAGGCTGGGGCTGTGAACCGTTAACACATAAAGGAATTGTGCCCTCAACATGACGGGTGCGATCATACCAGCACTAATGCACCGGATCCCATCAGAACTCCGAAGTTAAGCGTGCTTGGGCGAGAGTAGTACTAGGATGGGTGACCCCTTGGGAAGTCCTCGTGTTGCAGCCCCCTTTTCAATTTTTTTTGCTCCGGTTAGGGTTGCCAAGATACTTTATCCACCACATTTATATTATCGAATCCCACGGCCCCTTGGGCAAGACTACTTCACTTGACGTGGAGGCTGGGCTAGTAAACCGAGGGCGTAGGGCTTGTGACCAGGTCTCCGTCGCTCCGGTGCCCATAAATTTTGATCTGTAAGGAGTTTCGCGGCGCAAAGAATACTGTTGCAAAGCTCTCAGAGTGCTCTACAATGGGGGCAACTAGCTAGCTCGCTATGCCATTTTCGGAGCTCAAAATCGAACGTTTTCATCAGTTTCGGGCCACTTTTCTTCTTTTGCTCTATTTTTCCGTCCCGAATCGTACGTCGTGAGCTGTTAAAAGGACAACAACCTTACTCGCGGGACATAAGAGGGCCCTGCAATGCGTTGACATCACGTCTTGCGAGGATGTTGCGTTGTTGAAGCAGATGGGTTGTCGTTAAGCCCATTGGGCCTTCTGAATGGGCCATATCTCTAGGCTGGGTCTGTGAACCGTTAACACATAAAAGAATTGTGCACTCAACATGACTGGTGCGATCATACCAGCACTAATGCAACGGATCCCATCAGAACTCCGAAGTTAAGCGTGCTTGGGCGAGAGTAGTACTAGGATGGGTGACCCCTTGGGAAGTCCTCGTGTTGCACCCCCCTTTTCAAATTTTTTTGCTCCAGTTAGGGTTGCCAAGATTCTTTACCCACCACATTTCTATTATCGAATCCCACGGCACCTTGGGCAAGACAACTTCGCTTCAGGTGGATGTTGGGCTCGCAAACCGAGGTTGTAGTGCTTGTGACCAGGTCTCCATCGCTCTAGTGCCCATAACTTTTGATCCGTAAGGCGTTACACGGCGCTCAGTATACCGTTGGAAAGCTCTCTGAGAGCTCTAAGACGAGGGCAGCCACCTGGCTTGCTGTACCATTTTCGGAGCTCAAAATCGAACGTTTTCATTAGTTTCGGGCCACTTTTCTTCTTTTGCTCTGTTTTTCTGTCCCGGATCGTACATTGTGAGCTGTTAAAAGGACGACAACCTTACTCGCGGCACATTAGAGGACCCTACAATGCGTCGATATCACGTCTTGCGAGGATGCTGCGTTATTGAAGCGTATGGGTTGTCGTTATGCCCATTGGGCCTTTTGAATGGGCCATATCTCTCGGCTGGGATTGTGAACCGTTAACACATAAAAGAATTGTGCCCTCAACATGACGGGTGCGATCATACCAGCACTAATGCACCGGATCCCATCAGAACTCCGAAGTTAAGCGTGCTTGGGCAAGAGTAGTACTAGGATGGGTGACCCCCTTGGAAGTCCTCGTGTTGCACCCCCCTTTTCAATTTTTTTTGCTCCGGTTAGGGTTGCCAAGATACTTTACCCACCACATTTCTATTATCGAATACCACGGCACCTTGGGCAAGACAACTTCTCTTCACATGGAGGATGGGCCCGCAAACCGGTGCCCATAACTTTTGATCAGTAAGGAGTTACGAGGCGCACAGCATACCGTTGGAAAGCTCTCTGAGAGCTCTATGACGGGGGCAACTAGCTAGCTCGCTGTACCCTTTTCGGAGCTCAAAATAGAACGTTTTCATCAGTTTCGGGCCACTTTTCTTCTTTTGCTCTATTTTTCCGTCCGGGATCGTACGTCGTGAGCTGTTAAAAGGACGACAACTTACTCGCGGCACATTAGAGAACCCTACAATGCGTCGATATCACGTCTTGCGAGGATGCTGCGTTGTTGAAGCGGATGGGTTGTCGTTAAGCCCATTGGGCCTTTTGAATGGGCCATATCTCTAGGCTGGGACTGTGAACCGTTAACACATAAAGGAATTGTGCCGTCAACATGACGGGTGTGATCATACCAGCACTAATGCACCGGATCCCATCAGAACTCCGAAGTTAAGCGTGCTTGGGCGAGAGTAGTACTAGGATGGGTGACCCCCTGGGAAGTCCTCGTGTTGCACCCCCCTTTTCAATTTTTTTTGCTCCGGTTAGGGTTGCCAAGATACTTTACCCACCACATTTCTATTATCGAATCCCACGGCACCTTGGCAAAACAACTTCTCTTCACGTGGAAGCTGGGCCCGCAAACCGAGGGCGTAGGGCTTGTGACCAGGTCTCCGTCGCTCCGGTGCCCATAACTTTTGATCCGTAAGGAGTTACGAGGCGCACAACATACCGTTGGAAAGCTCTCTGAGAGCTCTACGACGGGGGCAGCAAGCTATCTCGCTGTGCCCTTTTCGGAGCTCAAAATCGAACGTTTTCATTAGTTTCGGGCCACTTTTCTTCTTTTGCTCCGTTTTTCCGTCCCGGATCGTACGTCGTGAGCTGTTAAAAGGACGACAACCTTACTCGCAGCACATTAGAGGACCCTACAATGCGTCGATATCACGTCTTGCCAGGATGCTGCGTTGTTGAAGCGGATGGGTTGTCGTTAAGCCCATTGGGCCTTTTGAATGGGCCATATCTCTAGGCTGGGACTGTGAACCGTTAACACATAAAGGAATTGTGCCCTCAACATGACGGGTGCGATCATACCAGCACTAATGCACCGGATCCCATCAAAACTCCGAAGTTAAGCATGCTTGGGCGAGAGTTGTTCTAAGATGGGTGACCCCCTGGGAAGTCCTCGTGTTGCACCCACCTTTTCAATTTTTTTTGCTCCGGTTAGGGTTGCCAAGATACTTTACCCACCACATTTCTATTATCGAATCCCACGGCACCTTGGGCAAGACAACTTCTCTTCACGTGGAGGCTGGGCCCGCAAACTGAGGGCGTAGGGCTTGTGACCAGGTCTCCGTCGCTCCGGTGCCCATAACTTTTGATCCGTAAGGAGTTACGAGGCGCACAGCATACCATTGGAAAGCTCTCTGACAGCTCTACGACGAGGGCAGCGAGCTACCACGCTGTGCCCTTTTCGGAGCTCAAAATCGAACGTTTTCATCAGTTTCGGGCCACTTTTCTTCTTTTGCTATGTTTTTCCGTCCCGGATCGTACGTCGTGAGCTGTTAAAAGGACGACAACCTTACTCGCGGCACATTAGAGGACCCTACAATGCGTCGATATCACGTCTTGGGAGGATGCCGCGTTGTTGAAGCGGATGGGTTGTCGTTAAGCCCATTGGGCCTTTTGAATGGGCCATACCTCTAGGCTCGTACTGTGAACCGTTAACACAGAAAGGAATTGTGCCCTCAACATGATGGGTGCCATCATACCAGCACTAATGCACCAGATCCCATCAGAACTCCGAAGTTAAGCGTGCTTGGGCGAGAGTAGTACTAGGATGGGTGACCCCCGGGGAAGTCCTCGTGTTGCACCCCCCTTTTCAATTTTTTTTGCTCCGGTTAGGGTTGCCAAGATACTTTACCCACCACATTTCTATTATCGAATCCCACGGCACCTTGGGCAAGACAACTTCTCTTCACGTGGAGGCTGGGCCCGCAAACCGAGGGCGTAGGGCTTGTGACCAGGTCTCCGTCGCTCCGGTGCCCATAACTTTTGATATGTAAGAAGTTACGAGGTGCACAGCATACCGTTGGAAAGCTCTCTGAGAGCTCTACGACGGGGGCAGCTAGCTAGCTCGTTGTGCCCTTTTCGGAGCTCAAAATCGAACGTTTTCATCAGTTTCGGGCCACATTTCTTCTTTTGCTCTATTTTTTCGTCCCGGATCGTACGTCGTGAGCTGTTAAAAGGATGACAACCTTACTCGCGGCACATTAGAGGACCCTACAATGCGTCGATATCACGTCTTGCGAGGATGCTGCGTTGTTGAAGCGGATGGGTTGTCGTTAAGCCCATTGGGCCTTTTGAATGGGCCATATCTCTAGGCTGGGACTGTGAACCGTTAACACATAAAGGAATTGTGCCCTCAACATGACGGGTGCGATCATACCAGCACTAATGCACCGGATCCCATCAGAACTCCGAAGTTAAGCGTGCTTGGGCGAGAGTAGTACTAGGATGGGTGACCCCCTGGGAAGTCCTCGTGTTGCACCCCCCTTTTCAATTTTTTTTTCTCCGGTTAGGGTTGCCAAGATACTTTACCCACCACATTTCTATTATCGAATCCCACGGCACCTTGGGCAAGACAACTTCTCTTCACGTGGAGGATGGGCCCGCAAACCGAGGGTGTAGGGCATGTGACCAGGTCTCCGTCGCTCCGGTGCCCATAACTTTTGATCCGTAAGGAGTTACGAGGCGCACATCATACCGTTGGAAAGCTCTCTGAGAGCTCTACGACGGGGGCTGCCAGCAAGCACGCTATGCCATTTTCGGAGCTCAAAATCGAACGTTTTCATCAGTTTCGGGCCACTTTTCTTCTTTTGCTCTGTTTTTCCGTCCCGGATCGTACGTCGTGAGCTGTTAAAAGGACGACAACCTTACTCGCGGCACATTAGAGGACCCTACAATGCGTCGATATCACGTCTTAAGAGGATGCTGCGTTGTTGAAGCGGATGGGTTGTCGTTAAGCCCATTGGGCCTTTTGAATGGGCCATATCTCTAGGCTGGGACTGTGAACCGTTAACACATAAAGGAATTGTGCCCTCAACATGACGGGTGCGATCATACCAGCACTAATGCACCGGATCCCATCAGAACTCCGAAGTTAAGCGTGCTTGGGCGAGAGTAGTACTAGGATGGGTGACCCCCTGGGAAGTCCTCGTGTTGCACCCCCCTTTTCAATTTTTTTTTCTCCGGTTAGGGTTGCCAAGATACTTTACCCACCACATTTCTATTATCGAATCCCACGGCACCTTGGGCAAGACAACTTCTCTTCCCGTGGAGGCTGGGCCCGCAAACCGAGGGCGTAGGGCTTGTGACCAGGTCTCCGTCGCTCCGGTGCCCATAACTTTTGATCCGTAAGGAGTTACGAGGCGCACATCATACCGTTGGAAAACTCTCTGTGAGCTCTACGACGGGGGCAGCAAGCTAGCTCGCTGTGCCCTTTTCGGAGCTCAAAATCGAACGTTTTCATTAGTTTCGAGCCACTTTTCTTCTTTTGCTCTGTTTTTTCGTCCCGAATCGTAAGTCGTGAGCTGTTAAAAGGACGACAACCTTACTCGCGGCACATTAGAGGACCCTACAATGCGTCGATATCACGTCTTGCGAGGATGCTGCGTTGTTGAAGCGGATGTGTTGTCGTTTAGCCCATTGGGCCTTTTGAATCGGTCATATCTCTAGGCTGGGACTGTGAACCGTTAACACATAAAGGAATTGTGCCCTCAACATGACGGGTGCGATCATACCAGCACTAATGCACCGGATCCCATCAGAACTCCGAAGTTAAGCGTGCTTGGGCGAGAGTAGTACTAGGATGGGTGACCCCCTGGGAAGCCCTGGTGTTGCACACCCCTTTTCAATTTTTTTTTGCTCCGGTTAGGGTTGCCAAGATACTTTACCCACCACATTTCAATTATCGAATCCCACGGCACCTTGGGCAAGACAACTTCTCTTCACGTAGAGGCTGGGCCCGCAAACCGAGGGCGTAGGGTTTGTGACCAGGTCTCCGTCGCTCCGGTGCCCATAACTTTTGATCTGTAAGGAGTTACGAGGCGGACAGCATACCGTTGGAAAGCTCTCTGATAGCTCTACGACGGGGGCAGCTAGCTAGCTTGCTTTGCCCTTTTCGGAGCTCAAAATCTAACGTTTTCATCAGTTTCGGTCCACTTTTCTTCTTTTGCTTTGTTTTTCCATCCCGGATCGTATGTCGTGAGCAGTTAAAAGGACGACAACCTTACTCGTGGCACATTAGAGGACCCTACAATGCGTCGATATCACGTCTTCCGAAGATGCTGCGTTGTTGAAGCGGATGGGTTGTCGTTAAGCCCATTGGGCCTTTTGAATGGGCCATATCTCTAGGCTGGAACTGTGAACCGTTAACACATAAAGGAATTGTGCCCTCAACATGACGGGTGCGATCATACCAGCACTAATGCACCGGATCCCATCAGAACTCCGAAGTTAAGCGTGCTTGGGCGAGAGTAGTACTAGGATGGGTGACCCCTTGGGAAGTCCTCGTGTTGCACCCCCCTTTTCAATTTTTTTTTCTCCGGTTAGGGTTGCCAAGATACTTTACCAACCACATTTCTATTATCGAATCCCACGGCACCTTGGGCAAGACAACTTCTCTTCACGTGGAGGCTGGGCCCGCAAACCGAGGGCGTAGGGCTTGTGACCAGGTCTCCGTCGCTCCGGTGCCCATAACTTTTGATCCGTAAGGAGTTACGAGGCGCACAGCATACCGTTGGAAAGCTCTATGAGAGCTCTACGACGTGGGCAGCCAGCTAGCTCGTTGTGCCCTTTTCAGAGCTCAAAATCGAACGTTTTCATTAGTTTCGGGCAACTTTTGTTCTTTTGCTCTGTTTTTCCATCACGGATCGTACGTCTTGAGCTGTTAAAAGGACGACAACCTTACTCGCGGCACATTAGAGGACCCTACAATGCGTCGATATCACATCTTGCGAGGATGCTGCGTTGTTGAATCGGATGGGTTGTCGTTAAGCCCATTGGGCCTTTTGAATGGGCCATATCTCTAGGCTGGGACTGTGAACCGTTAACACATAAAGGAATTGTGCCCTCAACATGACGGGTGCGATCATACCAGCACTAATGCACCGGATCCCATCAGAACTCCGAAGTTAAGCGTGCTTGGGCGAGAGTAGTACTAGGATGGGTGACCCCCTGGGAAGTCCTCGTGTTGCACCCCCCTTTTCAATTTTTTTTGCTCCGGTTAGGGTTGCCAAGATACTTTACCCACCACATTTCTATTATCGAATCCCACGGCACCTTGGGCAAGACAACTTCTCTTCACGTGGAGGCTGGGCCCGCAAATCGAGGGCGTAGGGCTTGTGACCAGGTCTCCGTCGCTCCGGTGCCCATAACTTTTGATCCGTAAGGAGTTACGAGGCGCACAGCATACCGTTGGAAAGCTCTCTGAGAGCTCTACGACGGGGGCAGCAAGCTAGCTCGCTGTGCCCTTTTTGGAGCTCAAAATCGAAAGTTTTCATTAGTTTCGGGCCAGTTTTCTTCTTTTGCTCTGTTTTTCCGTCCCAGATCGTACGTCGTGAGCTGTTAAAAGGACGACAACCTTACTCGCGGCACATTAGAGGACCCTACAATGCGTCGATATCACGTCTTGCGAGGATGCTGCGTTGTTGAAGCGGATGGGTTGTCGTTAAGCCCATTGGGCCTTTTGAATGGGCCATATCTCTAGGCTGGGACTGTGAACCGTTAACACATAAAAGAATTGTGCACTCAACATGACGGGTGCGATCATACCAGCACTAATGCACCGGATCCCATCAGAACTCTGAAGTTAAGCGTGCTTGGGCGAGAGTAGTACTAGGATGGGTGACCCCATAGGAAGTCCTCGTGTTGCACCCCGCTTTTCAATTTTTTTTGCTCCGGTTAGGGTTGCCAAGATACTTTACCCACTACATTTCTATTATCGAATCCCACGGGACCTTGGGCAAGACAACTTCTCTTCACGGGGAGGCTGGGCGCGCAAACCGAGGGCGTAGGGCTTGTGACCAGGTCTCCGTCGCTCCAGTGCCCATAACTTTTGATCCGTAAGGAGTTACGAGGCGCACAGCATACCGTTGGAAAGCTCTCTGAGAGCTCTACGACGGGGGCAGCAAGCTAGCTCGCTTTGACCCTTTCAGAACTCAAAATCGAATGTTTTCATTAGTTTCGGGCCACTTTTCTTCTTTTGCTCTGTTTTTCCGTCCCGGATCGTACGTCGTTAGCTATTAAAAGGACGACAACCTTACTCGTGACACATTAGAGGACCCTACAATGCGTCGATATCACGTCTTGCGAGGATGCTGCGTTGTTGAAGCGGATGGGTTGTCGTTAAGCCCATTGGGCCTTTTGAATGGGTCATATCTCTAGGTTGGGACTGTGAACCGTTAACAGATAAAGGAATTGTGCCCTCAACTTGACGGGTGCGATCATACCAGCACTAATGCACCGGATCGCATCAGAACTCCGAAGTTAAGCGTGCTTGGGCGAGAGTAGTACTAGGATGGGTGACCCCCTGGGAAATCCTCGTGTTGCACCCCCCTTTTCAATTTTTTTTGCTCCGGTTAGGGTTGCCAAGATACTTTACCCACCACATTTCTATTATCGAATCCCACGGCACCTTGGGCAAGACAAATTCTCTTCACGTGGAAGCTGGGCCTGCAAACCGAGGGCGTAGGGCTTGTGACCAGGTCTCCGTCGCTCCGGTGCCCATAACTTTTGATCCGTAAGGAGTTACGAGGCGCACAACATACCGTTGGAAAGCTCTCTGAGAGCTCTACGATGGGGGCAGCAAGCTAGCTCGCTGTACCCGTTTTGGAGCTCAAAATCGAACGTTTTCATTAGTTTCGGGCCACTTTTCTTCTTTTGCTCTGTTTTTCTGTCCCGGATCGTACGTCGTGAGCTGTTAAAAGGATGACAACCTTACTCGCGGCACGTTAGAGGACCCTACAATGCGTCGATATCACGTCTTGCGAGGATGCTGTGTTGTTGAAGCGGATGGGTTGTCGTTAAGCCCATTGGGCCTTTTGAATGGGCCATATCTCTAGGCTGGGACTGTGAACCGTTAACACATAAAAGAATTGTGCACTCAACATGACGGGTGCGATCATACCAGCACTAATGCACCGGATCCCATCAGAACTCCGAAGTTAAGCGTGCTTGGGCGAGAGTAGTACTAGGATGGGTGACCCCCTGGGAAGTCCTCGTGTTGCACCCCCCTTTTCAATTTTTTTTGCTCCGGTTAGGGTTGCCAAGATACTTTACCCACCACATTTCTATTATCGAATCCCACGGCACCTTGGGCAAGACAACTTCTCTTCACGTGGAGGCTGGGCGCGCAAACCGAGGGCGTAGGGCTTGTGACCAGGTCTCCGTCGCTCCGGTGCCCATAACTTTTGATCCGTAAGGAGTTTCGAGGCACACAGCATACCGTTGGAAAGCTCTCTGAGAGCTCTAGGACGGGGGTAGTAAGCTAGCTTGCTGTGACCCTTTCAGAACTCAAAATCGAACGTTTACATTAGTTTCGGGCCACTTTTCTTCTTTTGCTCTGTTTTTCCGTCCCGAATCGTACGTCGTGAGCTGTTAAAAGGACGACAACCTTACTCGCGGCACATTAGAGGACCCTACAATGCGTCGATATCACGTCTTGCGAGGATGCTGCGTTGTTGAAGCGGATGGGTTGTCGTTAAGCCTATTGGGCCTTTTGAATGGGCCATATCTCTAGGCTGGGACTGTGAACCGTTAACACATAAAGGAATTGTGCCCTCAACATGACGGGTGCGATCATACCAGTACTAATGCACCGGATCCCATCAGAACTCCGAAGTTAAGAGTGGTTGGGCGAGAGTAGTACTAGGATGGGTGACCCCCTGGGAAGTCCTCGTGTTGCACCCCCCTTTTCAATTTTTTTTGCTCCGGTTAGGGTTGCCAAGATACTTTACCCACCACATTTCTATTATCAAATCCCACGGCACCTTGGGCAAGACAACTTCTCTTCACGTGGAGGCTGGGCCCGCAAATCGAGGGCGTAGGGCTTGTGACCAGGTCTCCGTCGCTCCGGTGCCCATAACTTTTGATCCGTAAGGAGTTACTAGGCGCACAGCATACCGTTGGAAAGCTCTCTGAGAGCTCTACGACGGGGGCAGCAAGCTAGCTTGCTGTGCCCTTTTTGGAGCTCAAAATCGAAAGTTTTCATTAGTTTCGCGCCAGTTTTCTTCTTTTGCTCTGTTTTTTCGTCCCTGATCGTACGTCGTGAGCTGTTAAAAGGACGACAACCTTACTCGCGGCACATTAGAAGACCCTACAATGCGTCGATATCACGTCTTGCGAGGATGCTGCGTTGTTGAAGCGGATGGGTTGTCGTTAAGCCCATTGGGCCTTTTGAATGGGCCATATCTCTAGGCTGGGACTGTGAACCGTTAACACATAAAGGAATTGTGCCCTCAACATGACGGGTGCGATCATACCTGTACTAATGCACCGGATCCCATCAGAACTCCGAAGTTATGAGTGGTTGGACGAGAGTAGTACTAGGATGGGTGACCCCCTAGGAAGTCCTCGTGTTGCACCCCGCTTTTCAATTTTTTATGCCCTAGTTAGGGTTGCCAAGATACTTTATCCACCAAATTTCTATTACTGAATCCCACGGAACATTGGGCAAGACAACTTCGCTTCACGTAGAGGCTGGGCTCCAAACCGAGGGCGTAGGGCTTCTGACCAGGTCTCCGTCGCTCCGGTGCCCATAACTTTTGATCCGTATGGAGTTACGCAGCGCACAGTATACCATTGGAAAGCTCTCTGAGAGCTCTACGATGGAGGCAGCAAGCTAGCTTGCTTTGACCCTTTCAGAACTCAAAATCGAACGTTTTCATTAGTTTCGGGCCACTTTTCTTCTTTTGCTCTGTTTTTCCGTCCCGAATCGTACGTCGTGAGCTGTTAGAAGGTCGACAACCTTACTCGCGGTACATTAGAGGACCCTATAATGTGTCGATATCACGTCTTGCGAGGATGCTGCGTTGTTGAAGCGGATGGGTTGTCGTTAAGCCCATTGGGCCTTTTGAATGGGCCATATCTCTAGGCTGGGATTGTGAACCGTTAACAAATAAAGGAATTGTGCCCTCAACATGACGGGGGCGATCGTACCACCACTAATGCACCGGATCCCATCAGAACTCCGAAGTTAAGCGTGCTTGGGCGAGAGTAGTACTAGGATGGGTGACCCCCTGGGAAGTACTCGTGTTGCACCCCGCTTTTCAATTTTTTTTGCTCCGGTTAGTGTTGCCAAGATACTCTACCCACCACATTTCTATTATCGAATCCCACGGCACCTTGGGCAAGACAACTTCTCTTCACGTGGAGGCTAGGCCCGCAAACCGAAGGCATAGGGCTTGTGACCAGGTCTCCGTCGCTCCGGTGCCCATAACTTTTGATCCGTAAGGAGTTACGAGGCGCACAGCATACCGTTGGAAAGCTCTCTGAGAGCTCTAGGACGGGGGTAGTAAGCTAGCTTGCTGTGACCCTTTCAGAACTCAAAATCGAACGTTTACATTAGTTTCGGGCCACTTTTCTTCTTTTGCTCTGTTTTTCCGTCCCGAATCGTACGTCGTGAGCTGTTAAAAGGACGACAACCTTACTCGCGGCACATTAGAGGACCCTACAATGCGTCGATATCACGTCTTGCGAGGATGCTGCGTTGTTGAAGCGGATGGGTTGTCGTTAAGCCCATTGGGCCTTTTGAATGGGCCATATCTCTAGGCTGGGACTGTGAACCGTTAACACATAAAGGAATTGTGCCCTCAACATGACGGGTGCGATCATACCAGCACTAATGCACCGGATCCCATCAGAACTCCGAAGTTAAGCGTGCTTGGGCGAGAGTAGTACTAGGATGGGTGACCCCCTGGGAAGTCCTCGTGTTGCACCACTCTTTTCAATTTTTTTTGCTCCGGTTAGGGTTGCCAAGATACTTTACCCACCGCATTTCTATTATCGAATCCCACGGCACCTTGGACAAGAGAACTTCTCTTCACGTGGAGGCTGGGCCCGCAAACCGAGGGCGTAGGGCTTGTGACCAGGTCTCCATCGCTCCGGTGCCCATAACTTTTGATCCGTAAGGAGTTACGAGGCGCACAGCATACGGTTGGAAAGCTCTCTGAGAGCTCTACGACGGGGGCAGCATGTTAGCTCGCTTTGCCCTTTTCGGAGTTCAAAATCGAACGTTTTCATTAGTTTCGGGCCACTTTTCTACTTTTGCTCTGTTTTTCCGTCCCGGATCGTACGTCGTGATCCCTTAAAAGGACGACAACCTAACTCGCGGCACATTAGAGGACCCTACAATGCGTCGATATCACGTCTTGCGAGGATGCTGCGTTGTTGAAGCGGATGGGTTGTCGTTAAGCCCATTGGGCCTTTTGAATGGGCCATCTCTCTGGGCTGGGACTGTGAACCGTCAATACATAAAGGATTTGTGCCCTCAACATGAAGGGTGAGATCATACCAGCACTAATGCCCCGGATCCCATCAGAACTCCGAAGTTAAGCATGCTTGGGTGAGAGTAGTACTAGAATGGGTGACCCCGTGGGAAGTCCTCGTGTTGCATCCCCCTTTTCAATTTTTTTTGCCCCGGTTAGGGTTGGCAAGATGCTTTATCCACCACATTTCTAGTATCGAATCCCACGGCACCTTGGGCAAGACAATTTCTCTTCACGGGGAGGCTGGGCCCGCAAACCGAGGGCGTAGGGCCTGTGACCAGGTCTCCGTCGCTCCGGTGCCCATAACTTTTGATATTTTAAGGAGTTACGAGGCGCACAGCATACCGTTGGAAAGCTCTCTGAGAGCTCTACGATGGGGGCAGCTAGCTAGCTCGTTGTGCCCTTTTCGGAGCTCAAAATCGAACGTTTTCATCAGTTTCGGGCCACTTTTCTTCTTTTGCTCTGTTTTTTCGTCCCGGATCGTACGTCGTGAGCTGTTAAAAGGACGACAACCTTACTAGCGGCACATTAGAGGACCCTACAATTCGTCGATATCACGTCTTGCGAGGATGCTGCGTTGTTGAAGCGGATGGGTTGTCGTTAAGCCCATTGGGCCTTTTGAATGGGCCATATCTCTAGGCTGGGACTGTGAACCATTATCACATAAAGGAATTGTGCCGTCAACATGACAGGTGTGATCATACCAGCACTAATGCAAGGATCCCATTAGAACTCCGAAGTTAAACGTGCTTGGGCGAGAGTAGTACTAAGATGGGTGACCCCCGGGGAAGTCCTCGTGTTGCACCCCCCTTTTCAATTTTTTTTGCTCCGGTTAGGGTTGCCAAGATACTTTATCAACCACATTTCTATTATCGAATCCCACGGCACCTTGGGCAAGACATGTTCGCTTCACGTGGAGGCTGGGACCGCAAACCGGTGCCCATAACTTTTGATCCGTAAGGAGTTACGAGGCGAACAGCATACCGTTGGAAAGCTCTCTGAGAGCTCTACGACGGGGGCAGCCAAATAGCTCGTTGTGCCCTTTTCAGAGCTCAAAATCGAACGTCTTCATCAGTTTCGGGCCATTTTTCTTCTTTTGCTCTGTTTTTCCGTCCCGGATCGTATGTCGTGAGCTGTTAAAAGGACGACTACCTTACTCGCGGCACATTAGAGGACCCTACAATGCGTCGATATCACGTCTTACGAGAATGCTGCGTTGTTGAAGCGGATGGGTTGTCGTTAAGCCCATTGGGCCTTTTGAATGGTCCATATCTCTAGGCTGGGACTGTGAACCGTTAACACATAAAGGAATTGTGCCCTCAACATGACGGGTGCGATCATACCAGCACTAATGCACCGGATCCCATCAGAACTCCGAAGTTAAGCGTGCTTGGGCGAGAGTAGTACTAGGATGGGTGACCCCCTGGGAAGTCCTCGTGTTGCACCCCCCTTTTCAATTTTTTTTGCTCCGGTTAGGGTTGCCAAGATACTTTACCCACCACATTTCTATTATCGAATCTCACGGCACCTTGGGCAAGACAACTTCTCTTCACGTGGAGGCTGGGCCCGCAAACCGAGGGCGTAGGGCTTGTGACCAGGTCTCCGTCGCTCCGGTGCCCATAACTTTTGATATGTAAGGAGTTACGAGGCGCACAGCATACCGTTGGAAAGCTCTCTGAGAGCTCTACGACGGGGGCTGCAAGCTAGCTTGCTTTGCCCCTTTCGGAGCTCAAAATCGAACGTTTTCATTAGTTTCGGGCCACTTTTCTTCTTTTGCTCTGTTTTTCCGTCCCGGATCGTACGTCGTGAGCTGTTAAAAGGACGACAACCTTACTCGCGGCACATTAGAGGACCCTACAATGCGTCGATATCACGTCTTGCGAGGATGCTGCCTTGTTGAAGCGGATGGGTTGTCGTTAAGCCCATTGGGCCTTTTGAATGGGCCATATCTCTAGGCTGGGACTGTGAACCGTTAACACATAAAGGAATTGTGCCCTCAACATGACGGGTGCGATCATACCAGCACTAATGCACCGGATCCCATCAGAACTCCGAAGTTAAGCGTGCTTGGGCGAGAGTAGTACTAGGATGGGTGACCCCCTAGGAAGTCCTCGTGTTGCACCCCCCTTTTCAATTTTTTTTTCTCCGGTTAGGGTTGCCAATATACTTTACCCACCACATTTCTATTATCGAATCCCACGGCACCTTGGGCAAGACAACTTCTCTTCACGTGGAGGCTGGGCCCGCAAACCGGTGCCCCTAACTTTTGATCCGAAAGGAGTTACGAGGCGCACAGGAAACCGTTGGAAACACTCTGAGAGCTCTACGACGGGGGCAGCTAGCTAGCTTGTTGTGCCTTTTTCGGAGCTCAAAATCGAACATTTTCATCGGTTTCGGGCCACTTTTCTTCTTTTCCTCTGTTTTTCCGTCCCGGATCATACGTCGTGAGCTGTTAAAATGACGACAACCTTACTCGCGGCACATTAGAGGACCCTACAATGCGTCGATATCACGTCTTGCGAGGATGCTGCCTTGTTGAAGCGGATGGGTTGTCGTTAAGCCCATTGGGCCTTTTGAATGGGCCATATCTCTAGGCTGGGACTGTGAACCGTTAACACATAAAGGAATTGTGCCCTCAACATGACGGGTGCGATCATACCAGCACTAATGCACCGGATCCCATCAGAACTCCGAAGTTAAGCGTGCTTGGGCGAGAGTAGTACTAGGATGGGTGACCCCCTGGGAAGTCCTCGTGTTGCACCCCCCTTTTCAATTTTTTTTTCTCCGGTTAGGGTTGCCAATATACTTTACCCACCACATTTCTATTATCGAATCCCACGGCACCTTGGGCAAGACAACTTCTCTTCACGTGGAGGCTGGGCCCGCAAACCGAGGGCGTAGGGCTTGTGACCAGGTCTCCGTCGCTCCGGTGCCCATAACTTTTGATATGTAAGGAGTTACGAGGTGCACAGCATACCGTTGGAAAGCTCTCTGAGAGCTCTACGACGGGGGCAGCTAGGTAGCTTGTTGTGCCCTTTTCGGAGTTCAAAATCGAACGTTTTCATCAGTTTCGGGCCACTTTTCCTCTTTTGCTCTGTTTTTCCGTCCCGGATCGTACGTCGTGAGCTGTTAAAAGGACGACAACCTTACTCGCGGCACATTAGAGGACCCTACAATGCGTCGATATCACGTCTTGCGAGGATGCTGCGTTGTTGAAGCGGATGGGTTGTCGTTAAGCCCATTGGGCCTTTTGAATGGGCCATATCTCTAGGCTGGGACTGTGAACCGTTAACACATAAAGGAATTGTGCCCACAATATGACGGGTGCGATCATACCAGCACTAATGCACCGGATCCCATCAGAACTCCGAAGTTAAACGTGCTTGGGCGAGAGTAGTACTAGGATGGGTGACCCCCTGGGAGGTCCTCGTGTTACACTCCCCTTTTCAATTTTTTTTGCACCGGTTAGGGTTGCCATTATACTTTACCCACCACATTTCTATTATCGAATCCCACGGCACCATGGGCAAGACAAGTTCTCTTCACATGGAGGCTGGGCCCGCAAACCGAGGGCGTAGGGCTTGTGACCAGGTCTCCGTCGCTCCGGTGCCCATAACTTTTGATCCGTAAGGAGTTAATAGGCGCACAGCATACCGTTGGAAAGCTCTCTGAGAGCTCTACGACGGGGACAGCAAGCTAGCTCTCTTTGCCCCTTTAGGAGCTCAAAATCGAACGTTTTCATTAGTTTCGGGCCACTTTTCGTCTTTTGCTCTGTTTTTCCGTCCCAGATCGTACGTCGTGAGCTGTTAAAAGGACGACAACCTTACTCGCGGCACATTAGAGGACCCTACAATGCGTCGATATCATGTCTTGCCAGGATGCAGTGTTGTTGAAGCGGAGGGGTTGTCGTTAAGCCCATTGGGCCTTTTGAATGGGCAATATCTCTAGGCTGGGACTGTGAACCGTTAACACATAAAGGAATTGTGCCCTCAACATGACGGGTGCGATCATACTAGCACTAATGCATCAGATCCCATCAGAACTCCGAAGTTAAGCGTGCTTGGGCGAGAGTAGTACTAGGATGGGTGACCCCCTGGGAAGTCCTCGTGTTGCACCTCCCTTTTCAATTTTTTTTGCTCCGGTTAGGGTTGCCAAGATACTTTACCCACCACATTTCTATTATCGAATCCCACGGCACATTGAGGAAGACAACTTCTCTTCACGCGGAGGCTGGGCCCGCAAACCGAGGGCGTAGGGTTTGTGACCAGGTCTCCGTCGCTCCGGTGCCCATAACTTTTGATCCGTAAGGAGTTATGAGGCGCACAGCATACCGTTGGAAAGCTCTCTGAGAGCTCTACGACGGGGGCAGCCAGCTAGCTCGCTTTGCCCTTTTCAGAGCTCAAAATTGAACATTTTCATTAGTTTCGGGCCACTTTTCTTCTTTTGCTCTGTTTTTCCGTCCCGGATCGTACGTCGTGAGCTGTTAAAAGGACGACAACCTTACTCGTGGCACATTAGAGGACCCTACAATGCGTCGATATCACGTCTTGCGAGGATGCTGCGTTGTTGAAGCGGATGGGTTGTCGTTAAGCCCATTGGGCCTTTTGAATGGGCCATATCTCTAGGCTGGAACTGTGAACCGTTAACACATAAAGGAATTGTGCCCTCAACATGACGGGTGCGATCATACCAGTACTAATGCACCGGATCCCATCAGAACTCCGAAGTTAAGCGTGCTTGGGCGAGAGTAGTACTAGGATGGGTGACCCCTTGGGAAGTCCTCGTGTTGCACCCCCATTTTCAATTTTTTTTGCTCCGATTAGGGTTGCCAAGATACTTTACCAACCACATTTCTATTATCGAATCCCACGGCACCTTGGGCAAGACAACTTCTCTTCACGTGAAGGATGGGCCCGCAAACCGAGGGCGTAGGGCTTGTGACCAGGTCTCCGTCGCTCCGGTGCCCATAACTTTTGATCCGTCAGGAGTTACGAGGCGCACAGCATACCGTTGGAAAGCTCTCTGAGAGCTCTAAGACGGGGGCAGCCAGTTAGCTTGCTGTACCATTTTCGGAGCTCAAAATTGAACGTTTTCATTAGTTTCGGGCCACTTTTCTTCTTTTGCTCTGTTTTTCTGTCCCGGATCGTACGTCGTGAGCTGTTAAAAGGATGACAACCTTACTCGCGGCACATTAGAGGACCGTACAATGCGTCGATATCACGTCCTGCGAGGATCCTGCGATATTGAAGCGGATGGGTTGTCGTTAAGCCCATTGGGCCTTTTGAATGGGCCATATCTCTAGGCTGGGACTGTGAACCGTTAACACATAAAGGAATTGTGCCCTCAACATGACGGGTGCGATCATACCAGCACTAATGCACCGGATCCCATCAGAACTCCGAAGTTAAGCGTGCTTGGGCAAGAGTAGTACTAGGATGGGTGACCCCCTAGGAAGTCCTCGTGTTGCACCCCCCTTTTCAATTTTTTTTGCTCCGGTTAGGGTTGCCAAGATACTTTACCCACCACATTTCTATTATCGAATCCCACGGCACCTTGGGCAAGACAACTTCTCTTCACGTGGAGGCTGGGCCCGCAAACCGAGGGCGTAGGGCTTGTGACCAGGTCTCCGTCGCTCCGGTGCCCATAACTTTTGATCCGTAAGGAGTTAAGAGGCGCACATCATACCGTTGGAAAGCTCTCTGAGAGCTCTACGACGGGGGCAGCTAGCTAGCTCGCTGTGCCCTTTTCGGAGCACAAAATCGAAATTTTTCATCAGTTTCGAGCCACTTTTCTTCTTTTGCTCTGTTTTTCCGTCCCGGATCGTACGTCGTGAGCTGTTAAAAGGACGACAACCTTACTCGCGGCACATTAGAGGACCCTACAATGCGTCGATATCACGTCTTGCGAGGATGCTACGTTGTTGAAGCGGATGGGTTGTCGTTAAGCCCATTGGGCCTTTTGAATGGGCCATATCTCTAGGCTGGGACTGTGAACCGTTAACACATAAAGGAATTGTGCACTCAACATGACGGGTGTGATCATACCAGCACTAATGCACCGGATCCTATCAGAACTCCGAAGTTAAGCGTGCTTGGGCGAGAGTAGTACTAGGATGGGTGACCCCCGGGGAAGTCCTCGTGTTGCACCCCCATTTTCAATTTTTTTTGCTCCGGTTAGGGTTGCCAAGATTCTTTACCCACCACATTTCTATTATCGAATCCCACGGCACCTTGGGCAAGACAACTTCTCTTCACGTGGAGGCTGGGACCGCAAACCGGTGCCCATAACTTTTGATCTGTAAGGATTTACGAGGCGAACAGCATACCGTTGGAAATCTCTCTGAGAGCTCTACGACGGGGGCAGCTAGATAGCTCGTTGTGCCCTTTTCGGAGCTCAAAATCGAACGTTTTCATCAGTTTCGGGCCACTTTTCTTCTTTTCCTCTGTTTTTCCGTCCCGGATCGTGCGTCGTGAGTTGTTAAAAGGACGACAAACTTACTCGCGGCACATTAGAGGACCCTACAATGCGTCGATATCACGTCTTGCGAGGATGCTGCGTTGTTGAAGCGGATTGGTTGTCGTTAAGCCCATTGGGCCTTTTGAATGGTCCATATCTCTAGGCTGGGACTGTGAACCGTTAACACATAAAGGAATTGTGCCCCCAACATGACGGGTGCGATCATACCAGCACTAATGCACCGGATCCCATCAGAACTCTGAAGTTAAGCGTGCTTGGGCGAGAGTAGTACTAGGATGGGTGACCCCCTGGGAAGTCCTCGTGTTGCACCCCCCTTTTCTATTTTTTTTGCTCCGGTTAGGGTTGCCAAGATACTTTACCCACCACATTTCTATTATCGAATCCCACGGCACCTTGGGCAAGACAACTTCTCTTCACGTGGAGGCTGGGCCCGCAAACCGAGGGCGTAGGGCTTGTGACCAGGTCTCCGTCGCTCCGGTGCCCATAACTTTTGATATGTAAGGAGTTACGAGGCGCACAGCATACCGTTGGAAAGCTCTCTGAGAGCTCTACGACGGGGGCAGCTAGCTAGCTCGTTGTGCCCTTTTCGGAGCTCAAAATCGAACGTTTTCATCAGTTTTGGGCCACTTTTCTTCTTTTGCTCTGTTTTTCCGTCCCGAATCGTACGTCGTGAGCTGTTAAAAGGACGACAACCTTACTCGCGGCACATTAGAGGACCCTACAACGTGTCGATATCATGTCTTGCGAGGATGCTGCGTTGTTGAAGCGGATGGGTTGTCGTTAAGCCCATTGGGCCTTTTGAATGGGCCATATCTCTAGGCTGGGACTGTGAACCGTTAACACATAAAGGAATTGTGCCCTCAACATGACGGGTGCGATCATACCAGCACTAATGCACCGGATCCCATCAGAACTCCGAAGTTAAGCGTGCTTGGGCGAGAGTAGTAATAGGATGGGTGACCCCCTGGGAAGTCCTCGTGTTGCACCCCCCTTTTCAATTTTTTTTGCTCCGGTTAGGGTTGCCAAGATACTTTACCCACCACATTTCTATTATCGAATCCCACGGCACATTGGGCAAGACAACTTCTCTTCACGTGGAGGCTGGGCCCGCAAACCGAGGGCGTAGGGTTTGTGACCAGGTCTCCGTCGCTCCGGTGCCCATAACTTTTGATCCGTAAGGAGTTACGAGGCGCACAGCATACCGTTGGAAAGCTCTCTGAGAGCTCTACGACGGGGGCAGCCAGCTAGCTCGCTGTGCCCTTTTCAGAGCTCAAAATCGAACGTTTTCATTAGTTTCGGGCCACTTTTCTTCTTTTGCTCTGTTTTTCCGTCCCGGATCGTACGTCGTGAGCTGTTAAAATGACGACAACCTTAATCGCGGCACATTAGAGGACCCTACAATGCGTCGATATCACGTCTTGCGAGGATGCTACATTGTTGAAGCGGATGGGTTGTCGTTAAGCCCATTGGGCCTTTTGAATGGGCCA
Source organism: Ehretia macrophylla (assembly GCA_037974665.1). Classification (NCBI taxonomy): domain Eukaryota; kingdom Viridiplantae; phylum Streptophyta; class Magnoliopsida; order Boraginales; family Ehretiaceae; genus Ehretia; species Ehretia macrophylla. The sequence continues at coordinate 73,330,023 of CM075769.1, forward strand.
TATCTCTAGGCTGGGACTGTGAACTGTTAACACATAAAGGAATTGTGCCCTCAACATGACGGGTGCGATCATACCAGCACTAATGCACCGGATCCCATCAGAACTCCGAATTTAAGCGTGCTTGGGCGAGAGTAGTACTAGGATGGGTGACCCCCTGGGAAGTCCTCGTGTTGCACCCCCCTTTTCAATTTTTTTTGCTCCGGTTAGGGTTGCCAAGATACTTTACCCACCACATTTCTATTATCGAATCCCACGGCACCTTGGGCAAGACAACTTCTCTTCACGTGGAGGCTGGGCCCGCAAACCGAGGGCGTAGGGCTTGTGACCAAGTCTCTGTCGCTCCGGTGCCCATAACTTTTGATCCGTAAGGAGTTACGAGGCGCACAGCATACCGTTGGAAAGCTCTCTGAGAGCTCTACGACGGGGCAGCAAGCTAGCCCACTGTGCCCCTTTCGGAGCTCAAAATCGAACGTTTTCATCACTTTCGGGCCACTTTTCTTCTTTTGCTCTGTTTTTCCATCCCGAATCGTACGTCGTGAGCTGTTAAAAGGACGACAACCTTACTCGCGGCACATTAGAGGACCCTACAATGCGTCGATATCACGTCTTGCGAGGATGCTGCGTTGTTGAAGCGGATGGGTTGTCGTTAAGCCCATTGGGCCTTTTGAATGGGCCATATCTCTAGGTTGGGACTGTGAACCGTTAACACATAAAGGAATTGTGCCCTCAACATGACGGGTGCGATCATACCAGCACAAATGCACCGGATCCCATCAGAACTACGAAGTTAAGCGTGCTTGGGCGAGAGTAGTACTAGGATGGGTGACCCCCTGGGAAGTCCTCGTGTTGCACCCCCCTTTTCAATTTTTTTTGCTCCGGTTAGGGTTGCCAAGATACTTTACCCACCACATTTCTATTATCGAATCCCACGGCACCTTGGGCAAGACAACTTCTCTTCACGTGGAGGCTGGGCCCGCAAACCGGTGCCCATAACTTTTGATCCGTAAGGAGTTACGAGGCGCACAGCATACCGTTGGAAAGCTCTCTGAGAGCTCTACGACGAGGGCAGCAAGATAGCTTGCTATGCCCTTTTCGGAGCCCAAAATCGAACGTTTTCATCAGTTTCGGGCCACTTTTCTTCTTTTGCTTTGTTTTTCCGTCCCGGATCGTACGTCGTGAGCTGTTAAAGGGACGACAACCTTATTTGCGGCACATTAGAGGACCCTACAATGCGTCAATATCACGTCTTGCGAGGATGCTGCGTTGTTGAAGCTGATGGGTTGTCGTTAAGCCCATTGGGCCTTTTGAATGGGCCATATCTCTAGGCTGGGACTGTGAACCGTTAACACATAAAGGAATTGTGCCCTCAACATGACGGGTGTGATCATACCAGCACTAATGCACCGGATCCCATCAGAACTCCGAAGTTAAGCGTGCTTGGGCGAGAGTAGTACTCGGATGGATAACCCCCTGGGAAGTCCTCGTGTTTCACCCCCCTTTTCAATTTTTTTTGCTCCGGTTAGGGTTGCCAAGATACTTTACCCACCACATTTCTATTATCGAATCCCACGGCACCTTGGGCAAGACAACTTCTCTTCACGTGGAAGCTGGGCCCGCAAACCGGTGCCCATAACTTTTGATCCGTATGGAGTTACGAGTCGCACAGCATACCGTTGGAAAGCTCTCTGAGAGCTCTACGACGGGGCAGCAAGCTAGCCCACTGTGCCCCTTTCGGAGCTCAAAATCGAACGTTTTCATCACTTTCGGGCCACTTTTCTTCTTTTGCTCTGTTTTTCCATCCCGAATCGTACGTCGTGAGCTGTTAAAAGGACGACAACCTTACTCGCGGCACATTAGAGGACCCTACAATGCGTCGATATCACGTCTTGCGAGGATGCTGCGTTGTTGAAGCGGATGGGTAGTCGTTAAGCCCATTGGGCCTTTTGAATGGGCCATATCTCTAGGCTGGGACTGTGAACCGTTAACACATAAAGGAATTGTGCCCTCAACATGACGGGTGCGATCATACCAGCACTATTGCACCGGATCCCATCAGAACTCCGAAGTTAAGCATGCTTGGGCGAGAGTAGTACTAGGATGGGTGACCCCCTGGGAAGTCCTCGTGTTGCACCCCCCTTTTCAATTTTTTTTGCTCCGGTTAGGGTTGCCAAGATACTTTACCCACCACATTTCTATTATCGAATCCCACGGCACCTTGGGCAAGACAACTTCTCTTCACGTGGAGGCTGGGCCCGCAAACCGAGGGCGTAGGGCTTGTGACCAGGTCTCCGTCGCTCCGGTGCCCATAACTTTTGATCCGTAAGGAGTTACAAGGCGCACAGCATACCGTTGGAAAGCTCTCTGAGAGCTCTACGACGGGGGCAGCAAGCTGGCTTGCTGTGCCCTTTTCGGAGCTCAAAATCGAACGTTTTCATCAGTTTCGGGCCACTTTTCTTCTTTTGCTCTGTTTTTCCGTCCCGGATCGTACGTCGTGAGCTGTTAAAAGGACGACAACTTTACACGTGGCACATTAGAGGACCCTACAATGCGTCGATATCACGTCTTGCGAGGATGCTGCGTTGTTGAAGCGGATGGGTTGTCGTTAAGCCCATTGGGCCTTTTGAATGGGCCATATCTCTAGGCTGGGACTGTGAACCGTTAACACATAAAGGAATTGTGCCCTCAACATGACGGGTGCGATCATACCAGCACTAATGCACCGGATCCCATCAGAACTCCGAAGTTAAGCGTGCTTGGGCGAGAGTAGTACTAGGATGGGTGACCCCCTGGGAAGTACTCGTGTTGCACCCCCCTTTTCAATTTTTTTTGCTCCGGTTAGGGTTGCCAAGATACTTTACCCACCACATTTCTATTATCGAATCCCACGGCACCTTGGGCAAGACAACTTCTCTTCACGTGGAGGATGGGCCCGCAAACCGAGGGCGTAGGGCTTGTGACCAGGTCTCCGTCGCTCCGGTGCCCATAACTTTTGATCCGTAAGGAGTTACGAGGCGCACAGCATACCGTTGGAAAGCTCTCTGAGAGCTCTACGACGGGGGCTGCCAGCAAGCACGCTGTGCCCTTTTCGGAGCTCAAAATCGAACGTTTTCATCAGTTTCGGGCCACTTTTCTTCTTTTGCTCTGTTTTTCCGTCCCGGATCGTACGTCGTGAGCTGTTAAAAGGACGACAACCTTACTCGCGGCACATTAGAGGACCCTACAATGCGTCGATATCACGTCTTGCGAGGATGCTGCGTTGTTGAAGCGGATGGGTTGTCGTTAAGCCCATTGGGCCTTTTGAATGGGCCATATCTCTAGGCTGGGACTGTGAACCGTTAACACATAAAGGAATTGTGCCCTCAACATGACGGGTGCGATCATACCAGCACTAATGCACCGGATCCCATCAGAACTCCGAAGTTAAGCGTGCTTGGGCGAGAGTAGTACTAGGATGGGTGACCCCCTGGGAAGTCCTCGTGTTGCACCCCACTTTTCAATTTGATTTGCTCCGGTTAGGGTTGCCAAGATACTTTACCCACCACATTTCTATTATCGAATCCCACGGCACCTTGGGCAAGACAACTTCTCTTCACGTGGAGGCTGGGCCCGCAAACCGAGGGCGTAGGGCTTGTGACCAGGTCTCCGTCGCTCCGGTGCCCATAACTTTTGATCTGTAAGGAGTTATGAGGCGCACATCATACCGTTGGAAAGCTCTTTGAGAGCACTACGACGGGGGCAGCAAGCTTGCTTGCTTTGCCCTTTTTAGAGCTCAAAATCGACGTTTTCATCAGTTTCGCGCCACTTTTCTTCTTTTGCTCTGTTTTTCCGTCCCGGATCGTACGTCGTGTGCTGTTAAAAGGACGAAAACCTTACTAGCGGCACATTAGAGGACCCTACAATGCGTCGATATCAGATCTTGCGAGGATGCTGCGTTGTTGAAGCTGATGGGATGTCGTTAAGCCCATTGGGCCTTTTCAATGGGCCATATCTCTGGGCTGGGACTGTGAATCGTTAATACATAAAGGAATTGTGCCCTCAACATGACGGGTGCGATCATACCAGCACTAATGCACCGGATCCCATCAGAACTCCGAAGTTAAGCGTGCTTGGGCGAGAGTAGTACTAAGACCGGTGACCCCCTGGGAAGTCCTCGTGTTGCACCCCCCTTTTCAATTTTTTTTGCTCCGGTTAGGGTTGCCAAGATACTTTACCCACCACATTTCTATTATCGAATCCCACGGCACCTTGGGCAAGACAACTTCTCTTCACGTGGAGGCTGGGCCCGCAAACCGAGGGCGTAGGGCTTGTGACCAGGTCTCCGTCGCTCCGGTGCCCATAACTTTTGATCCGTAAGGAGTTACGAGGCGCACAGCATACCGTTGGAAAGCTCTCTGAGAGCTCTACGACAAGGGCAGCAAGCTAGCTTGCTATGCCCTTTTCAGAGCCCAAAATCGAACGTTTTCATCAGTTTCGGGCCACTTTTCTTCTTTTGCTCTGTTTTTCCGTCCCGGATCGTACGTCGTGAGCTGTTAAAAGGACAACAACCTTACTCGCGGCACATTAGAGGACCCTACAATGCGTCGATATCACGTCTTGCGAGGATGCTGCGTTGTTGAAGCGGATGGGTTGTCGTTAAGCCCATTGGGCCTTTTGAATGGGCCATATCTCTAGGCTGGGACTGTGAACCGTTAACACATAAAGGAATTGTGCCCTCAACATGACGTGTGTGATCATACCAGCACTAATGCACCGGATCCCATCAGAACTCCGAAGTTAAACGTGCTTGGGCGAGAGTAGTACTAGGATGGGTGACCCCCTAGGAAGTCCTCGTGTTGCACCCCCTTTTTCAATTTTTTTTGCTCCGGTTAGGGTTGGCAAGGTACTTTACCCACCACATTTCTATTATCGAATCCCACGGCACCTTGGGCAAGACAACTTCTCTTCACGTGGATGCTGGGCCCGCAAACCGAGTGCGTAGGGCTTGTGACCAGGTCTCCGTCGCTCCGGTGCCCATAACTTTTGATCCGTAAGGAGTTACGAGGCGCACAGCATACCGTTAGAAAGCTCTCTGAGAGCTCTACGACGGGGGTAGCTAGCTAGCTCTCTCTGCCATTTTCGGAGCTCAAAATCGAACGTTTTCATTAGTTTCGGGCCATTTTTCTTCTTTTGCTCTGTTTTTTCGTCCCGGATCGTACGTCGTGAGCTGTTAAAAGGACGACAACCTTACTCGCGGCACATTAGAGGACCCTACAATGCGTCGATATCACGTCTTGCGAGGATGCTGCGTTGTTGAAGCGGATGGGTAGTCGTTAAGCCCATTGGGCCTTTTGAATGGGCCATATCTCTAGGCTGGGACTGTGAACCGTTAACACATAAAGGAATTGTGCCCTCAACATGACGGGTGCGATCATACCAGCACTAATGCACCGGATCCCATCAGAACTCCGAAGTTAAACGTGCTTGGGCGAGAGTAGTACTAGGATGGGTGACCCCCTGGGAAGTCCTCGTGTTGCACCCCCCTTTTCAATTTTTTTTGCTCCGGTTAGGGTTGCCAAGATACTTTACCCACCACATTTCTATTATCGAAACCCACGGCACCTAGGGCAAGATAACTTCTCTTCACGTTGAGGCTGGGCCCGCAAACCGAGGGCGTAGGGCCTGTGACCAGGGCTCCGTCGCTCCGGTGCCCATAACTTTTGATTCGTAAGGAGTTACGAGGCACACAGCATACCGTTGGAAAGCTCTATGAGAGCTCTACGACGGGGGTAGCTAGCTCAAAATCGAACGTTTTCATCAGTTTCGGGCCACTTTTCTTATTTTGCTCTGTTTTTCCGTCCCGGATCGTACGTCGTGAGCTGTTAAAAGGATGACAACCTTACTCGCGGCACATTAGAGGACACTACAATGCGTCGATATCACGTCTTACGAGGATGCTGCGTTGTTGAAGCAGACGGGTTGTCGTTAAGCCCATTGGGCCTTTTGAATGGGCCATATCTCTAGGCTGGGACTGTGAACCGTTAACACATAAAGGAATTGTGCCCTCAACATGACGGGTACGATCATACCAGCACTAATGCACCGGATCCCATCAGAACTCCGAAGTTAAGCGTGCTTGGGCGAGAGTAGTACTAGGATGGGTGACCCCCTGGGAAGTCCTCGTGTTGCACCACCCTTTTCAATTTTTTTTGCTCCGGTTAGGGTTGCCAAGATACTTTACCCACAACATTTCTATTATCGAATCCCAAGGCACCTTGGGCAAGACAACTTCTCTTCACGTGGAGGCTGGGCCCGCAAACCGGTGCCCATAACTTTTGATCCGTAAGGAGTTACAAGGCGCACAGCATACCATTGGAAAGCTCTCTGAGAGTTCTACGACGAGGGCAGCTAGCTAGCTTGCTTTGCCCTTTTCGGAGCTCAAAATCGAACATTTTCATCAGTTTCGGGCCACTTTTCTACTTTAGCTCTATTTTTCCGTCCCGGATCGTACGTCGTGAGCTGTTAAGAGGACGACAACCTTACTCGCGGCACATTAGAGGACCCTACAATGCGTCGATATCACGTCTTGCAAGGATGCTGCGTTGTTGAAGCGGATGGGTTGTCGTTAAGGCCATTGGGCCTTTTGAATGGGCCATATCTCTATGCTGGGACTGTGAACCGTTAACACATAAAGGAATTGTGCCCTCAACATGACGGGTGCGATCATGCCAGCACTAATGCACCGGATCCCATCAGAACTCCGAAGTTAAGCATGCTTGGGCGAGAGTAGTACTAGGATGGGTGACCCCCTGGGAAGTCCTCCTGTTGCACCCCCCTTTTCAATTTTTTTTTCTCCGGTTAGGGTTGCCAAGATACTTTACCCACCACATTTCTATTATCGAATCCCACGGCACCTTGGGCAAGACAACTTCTCTTCACGTGGAGGTTGGGCCCGCAAACCGGTGCCCTTAACTTTTGATCCGTAAGGACTTACGAGGCGCACAGCATACCGTTGGAAAGCTCTCTGAGAGCTCTACGACGGGGGCAGCAAGCTAGCTTGCTGTGCCCTTTTCGGAGCTCAAAATTGAACGTTTTCATCAGTTTCAGTCCACTTTTCTTCTTTTGCTTTATTTTTCCGTCCCGGATCGTACGTCGTGAGCTGTTAAAAGGACGACAACCTTACACGCGGCACATTAGAGGAGCCTACAATGCGTCGATATCGCGTGTTGCGAGGATGCTGCGTTGTTGAAGCGGATGGGTTGTCGTTAAGCCCATTGGGCCTTTTGAATGGCCCATATCTCTAGGCTGGGATTGTGAACCATTAACACATAAAGGAATTGTGCACTCAACATGACGGGTGCGATCATACCAGCACTAATGCACCGGATCCCATCAGAACTCCGAAGTTAAGCGTGCTTGGTCGAGATTAGTACTAGGATGGGTGACCCCCTGGGAAGTCCTCGTGTTGCACCCACTTTTCAATTTTTTTTGCTCCGGTTAGGGTTGCCAAGATACTTTACCCACCACATTTCTATTATTGAATCCCACGGCACCTTGGGCAAGACAACTTCTCTTCACGTGGAGGCTGGGCCCGCAAACCGAGGGCGTAGGGCTTGTGACCAGGTCTCCGTCGCTCCGGTGCCCATAACTTTTGATCTGTAAGGAGTTACGAGGCGCACAGCATACCGTTGGAAAGCTCTCTGAGAGCTCTACGACGGGGGCAGCAAGCTTGCTTGCTGTGCCCTTTTCGGAGCTCACAATCGAACGTTTTCATCAGTTTTGGGCCACTTTTCTTCTTTTGCTCTATTTTTCCGTCCCGGATCGTACGTCGTGAGCTGTTAAAAGGACGACAACCTTACTCGCGGCACATTAGAGGACCCTACAATGCGTCGATATCACATCTTGCGAGGATGCTGCGTTGTTGAAGCGGATGGGTTGTCGTTAAGCCCATTGGGCCTTTTGAATGGGCCATATCTCTAGGCTGGGACTGTGAACCGTTAACATATAAAGGAATTGTGCCCTCAACATGACGGGTGCGATCATACCAGCACTAATGCACCGGATCCCATCAGAACTCCGAAGTTAAGCGTGCTTGGGCGAGAGTAGTACTAGGATGGGTGACCCCCTGGGAAGTCCTCGTGTTGCGCCCCCCTTTTCAATTTTTTTTGCTCCGGTTAGGGTTGCCAAGATACTTTACCCACCACATTTCTATTATCGAATCCCACGGCACCTTGGGCAAGAAAACTTCTCTTCACGTCTAGGCTGGGCCCGCAAACCGAGCGCGTAGGGCTTGTGACCAGGTCTCCGTCGCTCCGGTGCCCATAACTTTTGATCCGTAAGGAGTTACGAGGCGCACAGCATACCGTTGGAAAGCTCTCTGAGAGCACTACGACGGGGGTAGCTAGCTCAAAATCGAACGTTTTCATTAGTTTCGGGCCACTTTTCTTATTTTGCTCTGTTTTTCCGTCCCGGATCGTACGTCGTGAGCTGTTAAAAGGATGAAAACCATACTCGCGGCACATTAGAGGACCCTACAATGCGTCGATATCACATCTTACGAGGATGCTGCGTTGTTGAAGCGGACGGGTTGTCGTTAAGCCCATTGGGCCTTTTGAATGGGCCATATCTCTAGGCTGGGACTGTGAACCGTTAACACATAAAGGAATTGTGCCCTCAACATGACGGGTGCGATCATACCAGCACTAATGCACCGGATCCCATCAGAACTCCAAAGTTAAGCGTGCTTGGGCGAGAGTAGTACTAGGATGGGTGACCCCCTGGGAAGTCCTCGTGTTGCACAATCCTTTTCAATTTTTTTTGCTCCGGTTAGGGTTGCCAAGATACTTTACCCACCACATTTCTATTATCGAATCCCAAGGCACCTTGGGCAAGATAACTTCTCTTCACGTGGAGGCTGGGCCCGCAAACCGGAGCCCATAACTTTTTATCCGTAAGGACTTACGAGGCGCACAGCATACCGTTGGAAAGCTCTCTGAGAGCTCTGCGACGAGGGCAGCAAGCTAGCTTGCCTTGCCCTTTTCGGAGCTCAAACTCCACCATTTTCATCAGTTTCGGGCCACTTTTCTATATTTTCTCTGTTTTTCCATCCCGGATCGTACGTCGTGAGCTGTTAAAAGGACGACAACCTTACTCGCGGCACATTAGAGGACCCTACAATGCGTCGATATCACGTCTTGCGAGGATGCTGCGTTGTTAAAGCGGATGGGTTGTCGTTAAGCCCATTGGGCCTTTTGAATGGGCCATATCTCTATGCTGGGACTGTGAACCGTTAACACATAAAGGAATTGTGCCCTCAACATGACGGGTGCGATCATGCCAGCACTAATGCACCGGATCCCATCAGAACTCCGAAGTTAAGCATGCTTGGGCGAGAGTAGTACTAGGATGGGTGACCCCCTGGGAAGTCCTCGTGTTGCACCCCCCATTTCAATTTTTTTTGCTCCGGTTAGGGTTGCCAAGATACTTTACCCACCACATTTCTATTATCGAATCCCACGGCACCTTGGGCAAGACAACTTCTCTTCACGTGGATGCTGGGCCCGCAAACCGAGGGCGTAGGGCTTATGACCAGGTCTCCGTCGCTCCGGTGCCCATAACTTTTGATCCGTAAGGAGTTACGAGGTGCACAGCATACCGTTGGAAAGCTCTCTGAGAGTTCTACGACGGGGGCAGTAAGCTAGCTCGCTTTGCCCTTTTCGGAGCTCAAAATCGAACGTTTTCATCAGTTTCAGGCCACTTTTCTTCTTTTGCTCTGTTTTTCCGTCTCGGATCGTACGTCGTGAGCTGTTAAAAGGACGACAACCTTACTCGCGGCACATTAGAGGACCCTACAATGCGTCGATATCACGTCTTGTGAGGATGCTGCGTTGTTGAAGTGGATAGGTTGTCCTTAAGCCCATTGGGCCTTTTGAATGGGCCATCTCTCTAGGCTGGGACTGTGAACCGTTAACACATAAAGGAATTGTGCCCTCAACATGACGGGTGTGATCATACCAGCACTAATGCACCGGATCCCATCAGAACTCCGAAGTTAAGCGTGCTTGGGCGAGAGTAGTACTAGGATGGGTGACCCCCTGGGAAGTCCTCGTGTTGCACCCCACTTTTCAATTTTTTTTGCTCCGGTTAGGGTTGCCAAGATACTTTACCCACCACATTTCTATTATCGAATCCCACGGCACCTTGGGCAAGACAACTTCTCTTCACGTGGAGGCCGGGCCCGCAAACCGGTGCCCATAACTTTTGATCCGTAAGGAGTTACGAGGCGCACAGCATACCGTTGGAAAGCTCTCTGAGAGCTCTACGACGGGGGCAGCTAGCTAGCTTGCTGTGCCCTTTTCGGAGCTCAAAATCGAACGTTTTCATCAGTTTCGGGCCACTTTTCTTCTTTTGCTCTGTTTTTCCTTCCCGGATCGTACCTCGAGAGCTGTTAAAAGGACGACAACCTTACTCGGGGCACATTAGAGGACCCTACAATGCGTCGATATCACGTCTTGCGAGGATGCTGCGTTGTTGAAGCGGATGGGTTGTCGTTAAGCCCATTGGGCCTTTTGAATGGGCCATATCTCTAGGCTGGGACTGTGAACCGCTAACACATAAAGGAATTGTGCCCTCAACATGACGGGTGCGATCATACCAGCACTAATGCACCGGATCCCATCCGAACTCCGAAGTTAAGCGTGCTTGGGCGAGAGTAGTACTAGGATGGGTGACCCCCTGGGAAGTCCTCGTGTTGCACCCCCCTTTTCAATTTTTTTTGCTCCGGTTAGGGTTGCCAAGATACTTTACCCACCACATTTCTATTATCGAATCCCACGGCACCTTGGGCAAGACAACTTCTCTTCACGTGGAGGCTGGGCCCGCAAACCGAGGGCGTAGGGCTTGTGACCAGGTCTCAGTCACTCCGGTGCCTATAACTTTTGATCCGTGAGGAGTTACGCGGCGTACAGTATACCGTTGGAAAGCTCTCCGTGTGCTCTACGACGGGGGCAGCAAGCTAGCACGCTATGCCCTTTTCGGAGCTCAAAATCGAACGTTTTCATCAGTTTCGGGCCACTTTTCCTACTTTTCTCTGTTTTTCCATCCCGGATCGTACGTCGTGTGCTGTTAAAAGGACGACAACCTTACTCACGGCACATTAGAGGACCCTACAATGCGTCGATATCACGTCTTGCGAGGATGCTGCGTTGTTGAAGCGGATGGGTTGTCGTTAAGCCCATTGGGCCTTTTGAATGGGCCATATCTCTAGGCTGGGACTGTGAACCGTTAACACATAAAGGAATTCTGCCCTCAACATTACGGGTGCGATCATACCAGCACTAATGCACCGGATCCCATCTGAACTCCGAAGTTAAGCGTGCTTGGGCGAGAGTAGTACTAGGATGGGTGACCCCCTGGGAAGTCCTCGTGTTGCACCCCCATTTTCAATTTTTTTTGCTGCGGTTAGGGTTGCCAAGATACTTTACCCACCACATTTATATTATCGAATCCCACGGCACCTTGGCAAGACAACTTCTCTTCACGTGGAGGCTGGGCCCGCAAACCTAGGGCGTAGGGCTTGGGACCAGGTCTCCGTCGCTCCGGTGCCCATAACTTTTGATCCGTAAGGAGTTACGAGGTGCACAGCATACCGTTGGAAAGGTCTCTCAGAGCTTTACGACGGCGCAGCAAGCGAGCTCGCTGTACCCTTTTTGGAGCCCAAAATCGAACGTTTTCATCAGTTTCGGGCCACTTTTCTTCTTTTGCTCTGTTTTTCCGTCCCGGATCGTACGTCGTGAGCTGTTAAAAGGACGACAACCTTACTCGCGGCACATTAGAGGACCCTACAATGCGTCGATATCACGTCTTACGAGGATGCTGCGTTGTTGAAGCGGATGGGTTGTCGTTAAGCCCATTGGGCCTTTTGAATGGGCCATATCTCTAGGCTGGGACTGTGAACAGTTAACACATAAAGGAATTGTGCCCTCAAAATGACAGGTGCGATCATACCAGCACTAATGCACCGGATCCCATCAGAACTCCGAAGTTAAGCGTGCTTGGGCGAGAGTAGTAATAGGATGGGTGACCCCCTGGGAAGTCCTTGTGTTGCACCCCCCTTTTCAATTTTTTTTGCTCCGGTTAGGGTCGCCAAGATACTTTATCCACCCCATTTCTATTATCGAATCCCATAGCACCTTGGGCAACACAACTTCGCTTCACGTGGAGGCTGGGCCTGCAAATCGAGGGCGTAGGGCTTGTGACCAGGTCTCCGTCGTTCCGGTGCCCATAACTTTTGATCCGTAAGGAGGTACTAGGCGCACAGCATACCGTTGGAAAGCACTCTGAGAGCTCTATGACGGGGCCAGCAAGCTAGCTCGCTGTGCCCTTTTCGGAGCTCAAAATCGAACGTTTTCATCAGTTTCTGGCCACTTTTCTTCTTTTGCCCTGTTTTTCTGTCCCGGATTGTACGTCGTGAGCTGTTAAAAGGACGACAACCTTACTCGCGGCACATTAGAGGACCCTACAATACGTCGATATCACGTCTTACGAGGATGCTGCGTTGTTGAACCGGATGGGTTGTCGTTAAGCCCATTGGACCTTTTGAATGAGCCATATCTCTAGGCTAGGACTGTGAACCGTTAACACATAAAGGAATTGTGCCCTCAACATGACGGGTGCGATCATACCAGCACTAATGCACCGGATCCCATCAGAACTCCGACGTTAAGCGTGCTTGGGCGAGAGTAGTACTAGGATGGGTGACCCCCTTGGAAGTCCTCGTGTTGTACCCCCCTTTTCAATTTTTTTTGCTCCGTTTAGGGTTGCCAAGATACTTTACCCACCACATTTCTATTATCGAATCCCACGGCACCTTGGGCAAGACAACTTCTCTTCACGGGGAGGCTGGGCCCGCAAAACGAGGGCGTAGGTCTTGTGACTAGGTCTCTGTCGCTCCGGTGCCCATAACTTTTGATCCGTAAGGAGTTACGAGGCGCACAACATACCGTTGGAAAGCTCTCTGAGAGCTCTACGACAGGTGCAGCAAGCTAGCTTGCTGTGCCCTTTTCGGAGTTCAAAATCGAACGTTTTCATCAGTTTCGGGCCACTTTTCTTCTTTAGCTCTGTTTTTCCGTCCCGGATCGTACGTCGTGAGCTGTTAAAAGGACGACAACCTTACTCGCGGCACATTAGAGGACCCTACAATGAGTCGATATCACGTCTTGCGAGGATGCTGCGTTGTTGAAGCGGATGGGTTGTCGTTAAGCCCATTGGGCCTTTTGAATGGGCCATATCTCTAGGCTGGGACTGTGAACCGTTAACACATAAAGGAATTGTGCCCTCAACATGACGGGTGCGATCATACCAGCACTAATGCACCGGATCCCATCAGAACTCCGAAGTTAAGCGTGCTTGGGCGAGAGTAGTACTAGGATGGGTGACCCCCTGGGAAGTCGTCGTGTTGCACCCCCCATATCAATTTTTTTTGCTCCGGTTAGGGTTGCCAAGATACTTTACCCACCACATTTCTATTATCGAATCCTATGGCACCTTGGGCAAGACAACATCTCTTCACGTGGAGGCTGGGCCTGGAAACAGAGGGCGTAGGGCTTGTGGCCAAGTCTCCGTCGCTCCGGTGCCTATAACTTTTGATCCGTAAGGAGTTACGAGGCACACAGCATGCCGTTGGAAAGCTCTCTGAGAGCTCTACGACGGGGGTAGCAAGCTAGCTTGTAGTACCCTTTTCGGAGCTCAAAATCGAACGTTTTCATCAGTTTCGGGCCACTTTTCTTCTTTTGCTCTGTTTTTCCGTCCCGGATCGTACGTCGTGAGCTGTTAAAAGGACGACAACCTTACTCGCGGCACATTAGAGGACCCTACAATGCGTCGATATCACGTCTTGCGAGGATGCTGCGTTGTTGAAGCGGATGGGTTGTCGTTAAGCCCATTGGGCCTTTTGAATGGGCCATATCTCTAGGCTGGGATTGTGAACTGTTAACACATAAAGAATTTGTGCCCTCAACATGACGGGTGCGATCATACCAGCACTAATGCACCGGATCCCATCAGAACTCCGAAGTTAAGCGTGCTTGGTCGAGAGTAGTACTAGGATGGGTGACCCCCTGGGAAGTCCTCGTGTTGCACCCCCTTTTTCAATTTTTTTTGCTCCGGTTAGGGTTGCCAAGATACTTTACCCACCACATTTCTATTATCGAATCCCACGGCACCTTGGGCAAGACAACTTCTCTTCACGTGGAGGCTGGGCCCGCAAACCGAGGGCGTAGGGCTTGTGACCAGGTCTCCGTCGCTCCGGTGCCCATAACTTTTGATCCGTAAGGAGTTACGAGGCGCACAGCATACCGTTGGAAAGCTCTCTGAGAGCTCTACGACGGGGGCAGCCAGCTAGCTCGCTGTGCCCTTTTCGGAGCTCAAAATCAAACATTTTCATCAGTTTCGGGCCACTTTTCTTCTTTTGCTCTGTTTTTCCGTCCAGGATCGTATGTCGTGAGCTGTTAAAAGGACGACAACCTTACTCGCGGCACATTAGAGGACCCTACATTGCGTTGATATCACGTCTTGCGAGGATGCTGCGTTGTTGAAGCGGATGGGTTGTCGTTAAGCCCATTGGGCCTTTTGAATGGGCCATATATCTAGGCAGGGACTGTGAACCGTTAACACATAAAGGAATTGTGCCCTCAACATGACGGGTGCGATCATACCAGCACTAATGCACCGGATCCCATCAGAACTCCGAAGTTAAGCGTGCTTGGGCGAGAGTAGTACTAGGATGGGTGACCCCCTGCGAAGTCCTTGTGTTGCACCCCCCTTTTCAATTTTTTTTGCTCCGGTTAGGGTTGCAAAGATACTTTATCCACCACATTTCTACTATCGAATCCCACGGCACCTTGGGCAAGACAACTTCTGTTCACGTGGAGGCTAGGCCTGCAAACCTAGGGCGTAGGGCTTGTGACCAGGTCTCCGTCGCTCCGGTGCCCATTACTTTTGATCCGTAAGGAGTTACGCGGTGCACAGCATACCGTTGGAAAGCTCTCTGAGAGCTTTACGACGGGGCAGCAAGCTAGTTGGCTGTACCCTTTTCGGAGCTCAAAATCGAACGTTTTCATCAGTTTCGGGCCACTTTTCTTCTTTTGCTCTGTTTTTCCGTCCCAGATCGTACGTCGTGAGCTGTTAAAAGGACGGCAACCTTACTCGCGGCACAATAGAGGGCCCTACATTACGTCGACATCACGTATTGCGAGGATGCTGCATTGTTGAAGCAAATGGGTTGTCGTTAAGCCCATTGGGCCTTCTGAATGGGCCATTTCCCTAGGCTAGGACTGTGAACCGTTAGCACATAAAGGAATTATGCCCTCAACATGACGGGTGCGATCATACCAGAACTAATGCATTGGATCCCATCAGAACTCCGAAGTTAAGCATGCTTGGGCGAGAGTAGTACTAGGATGGGTGACCCCCTGGGAAGTCCTCGTGTTGCACCCCCTTTTTCAATTTTTTTTGCTCCGGTTAGGGTTGCCAAGATACTTTACCCACCACATTTCTATTATCGAATCCCACGGCACCTTGGGCAAGACAACTTCTCTTCACGGGGAGGCTGGGCCCGCAAACCGAGGGCGTAGGTCTTGTGACTAGGTCTCTGTCGCTCCGGTGCCCATAACTTTTGATCCGTAAGGAGTTACGAGGCGCACAACATACCGTTGGAAAGCTCTCTGAGAGCTCTACGACGGGAGCAGCAACCTAGCTTGATGTGCCCTTTTCGGAGTTCAAAATCGAACGTTTTCATCAGTTTCGAACCACTTTTCTTCTTTTGCTCTGTTTTTCCCTCCCGGATCGTACGTCGTGAGCTGTTAAAAGGACGACAACCTTACTCGCGGCACATTAGAGGACCCTACAATGAGTCGATATCACGTCTTGCGAGGATGCTGCGTTGTTGAAGCGGATGGGTTGTCGTTAATCCCATTGGGCCTTTTGAATGGGCCATATCTCTAGGCTGGGACTGTGAACCGTTAACACATAAAGGAATTGTGCCCTCAACATGACGGGTGCGATCATACCAGCACTAATGCAACGGATCCCATCAGAACTCCGAAGTTAAGCGTGCTTGGGCGAGAGTAGTACTAGGATGGGTGACCCCCTGGGAAGTCCTCGTGTTGCACCCCCCATTGCAATTTTTTTTGCTCCGGTTAGGGTTGCTAAGATACTTTACCCACCACATTTCTATTATCGAATCCCACGGCACCTTGGGCAAGACAACTTCTCTTCACGTGGAGGCTGGGCCCGTAAACCGAGGGCGTAGGGCTTGTGACCAGGTCTCCGTCGTTCCGGTGCCCATAACTTTTGATCCGTAAGGAGGTACGAGGCGCACAGCATACCGTTGGAAAGCACTCTGAGAGCTCTATGATGGGGCTTCGGAGCTCAAAATCGAACGTTTTCATCAGTTTCTGGCCACTTTTCTTCTTTTGCCCTGTTTTTCTGTCCCGGATTGTACGTCGTGAGCTGTTAAAAGGACGACAACCTTACTCGCGGCACATTAGAGGACCCTACAATACGTCGATATCACGTCTTACGAGGATGCTGCGTTGTTGAACCGGATGGGTTGTCGTTAAGCCCATTGGACCTTTTGAATGAGCCATATCTCTAGGCTAGGACTGTGAACCGTTAACACATAAAGGAATTGTGCCCTCAACATGACGGGTGCGATCATACCAGCACTAATGCACCGGATCCCATCAGAACTCCGACGTTAAGCGTGCTTGGGCGAGAGTAGTACTAGGATGGGTGACCCCCTTGGAAGTCCTTGTGTTGCACCCACCTTTTCAATTTTTTTTGCTCCGGTTTGGGTTGCCAAGATACTTTATCCACCACATTTCTATTATCGAATTCCACGGCACCTTGGGCAAGACAACATCGCTTCACGTGGAGGCTGGGCCCGCAAACCGAGGGCGTAGGGCTTGTGACTAGGTCTCCGTTGCTCCGGCGCCCATAACTTTTGATCCGTATGGAGTTACAAGGCGAACAGCATACCGTTGCAAAGCTCTCTGAGATCTCTACGACGGGGGCAACAAGCTTGCTTGCTCTGCCCCTTTCGGAGCTCAAAATCGAACGTTTTCATCACTTTCGGGCCACTTTTCTTCTTTTGCTCTATTTTTTCGTCCCGGATCGTACGTCGTGAGATGTTAAAAGGATGACCACCTTACTCGTGGCACATTAGAGGACCCTACAATGCGTCGATATCACGTCTTGCGAGGATGCTGCGTTGTTGAAGCGGATGGGTTGTCGTTAAGCCCATTGGGCCTTTTGAATGGGCCATATCTCTAGGCTGGGACTGTGAACCGTTAACACATAAAGGAATTGTGCTCTCAACATGACGGGTGCGATCATACCAGCACTAATGCAACGGATCCCATCAGAACTCCGAAGTTAAGCGTGGTTGGGCGAGAGTAGTACTAGGATGGGTGACCCCCTGGGAAGTCTTCGTGTTGCACCCCCCTTTTCAATTTTTTTTGCTCCGGTTAGGGTTGCCAAGATACTTTACCCACCACATTTCTATTATCGAATCCCACGGCACCTTGGGCAAGACAACTTCTCTTCACGTGGAGGTTGGGCCCGCAAACCGGTGCCCATAACTTTTGATCCGTAAGGAGTTACGAGGCGCACAGCATACCGTTGGAAAGCTCTCTGAGAGCTCTACGACGGGGGCAGCAAGCCAGCTTGCTGTGCCCTTTTCGGAGCTCAAAATCGAACGTTTTCATCAGTTTCGGGCCACTTTTCTTCTTTTGCTCTGTTTTTCCGTCCCGGATCGTATGTCGTGAGCTGTTAAAGGGACGACAACCTTACTCGCAGCACATTAGAGGACCCTACAATGTGTCGATATCACTTCTTGCGAGTATGCTGCGTTGTTGAAGCGGATGGGTTGTCGTTAAGCCCATTGGGCCTTTTGAATGGGCCATATCTCTAGGCTGGGACTGTGAACCGTTAACACATAAAGGAATTGTGCCCTCAACATGACGGGTGCGATCATACCAGCACTAATGCACCGGATCCCATCAGAACTCCGAAGTTAAGCGTGCTTGGGCGAGAGTAGTACTAGGATGGGTGACCCCCTGGGAAGCCCTCGTGTTGCACCCCCCTTTTCAATTTTTTTTGCTCCGGTTAGGGTTGCCAAGATACTTTACCCACCACATTTCTATTATCGAATCCCACGGCACCTTGGGCAAGACAACTTCTCTTCACGGGGAGGCTGGGCCCGTAAACCGAGGGCGTAGGGCTTGTGACTAGGTCTCCGTCGCTCCGGTGCCCATAACTTTTGATCCGTAAGGAGTTACGAGGCGCACAGCATACCGTTGGAAAGCTCTCTGAGAGCTCTACGACGGGGGCAGATAGCTAGCTTGCTGTGCCCTTCTTGGAACTCAAAATCGAACGTTTTCATCAGTTTCGGGCCACTTTTCTTCTTTTGCTCTATTTTTCCGTCCCGGATCGTACGTCGTGAGCTGTTAAAAGGACGACAACCTTACTCGCGGCACATTAGAGGACCCTACAATGCGTCGATATCACGTCTTGCGAGGATGCTGCGTTGTTGAAGCGGATGGGTTGTCGTTAAGCCCATTGGGCCTTTTGAATGGGCCATATCTCTAGGCTGGGACTGTGAACTGTTAACACATAAAGGAATTGTGCCCTCAACATGACGGGTGCGATCATACCAGCACTAATGCACCGGATCCCATCAGAACTCCGAAGTTAAGCGTCCTTGGGCAAGAGTAGTACTAGGATGGGTGACCCCCTGGGAAGTCCTCGTGTTGCACACCCCTTTTCAATTTTTTTTGCTCCGGTTAGGGTTGCCAAGATACTTTACCCACGACATTTCAAATATCGAATCCCACGGGACCTTGGGCATGACAACTTCTCTTCACGTGGAGGCTGGGCCCGCAAACCGAGGGCGTAGGGCTTGTGACCTGGTCTCCGTCGCTCCGATGCCCATAACTTTTGATCCGTAAAGAGTTACGAGGCGCACAGCATACCGTTGGAAAGCGCTCTGAGAGCTCTACGATGGGAGCAGCTAGCTAGCTCGCAATGCCCATTTCAGAGCTCAAACTCGAACATTTTCATCAGTTTCGGGCCACTTTTCTTCTTTTGCTCTGTTTTTCAGTCCCGGATCGTACGTCGTGAGCTGTTAAAAGGACGACAACCTTACTCGCGGCACATTAGAGGACCCTACAATGCGTCGATATCACGTCTTGCGAGGATGCAGCGTTGTTGAAGCGGATGGGTTGTCGTTAAGCCCATTGGGCCTTTTGAATGGGCCATATCTCTAGGCTGGGACTGTGAACCGTTAACACATAAAGGAATTGTGCCCTCAACATGACGGGTGCGATCATACCAGCACTAATGCACCGGATCCCATCAGAACTCCGAAGTTAAGCATGCTTGGGCGAGAGTAGTACTAGGATGGGTGACCCCATGGGAAGTCCTCGTGTTGCACCCCCCTTTTCAATTTTTTTTGCTCCGGTTAGGGTTGCCAAGATACTTTACCCACCACATTTCTATTATTGAATCCCACGGCACCTTGGGCAAGACAACTTCTCTTCACGTGGAGGCTGGGCCCGCAAACCGAGGGCGGAGGGCTTGTGAGCAAGGCTCCGTCGCTCCGGTGCCCATAACTTTTGATCCGTAAAGAGTTACGAGGCGCACAGCATACCGTTGGAAAGCTCTCTGAGAGCTCTACGACGGGGGCAGCCAGCTAGCTCACTGTGCCCTTTTCCGAGCTCAAAATTGAACGTTTTCATCAGTTTCGGGCCACTTTTCTTCTTTTGCTCTATTTTTCCGTCCCGGATCGTACGTCGTGAGCTGTTAAAAGGACGACAACCTTACTCGCGGCACATTAGAGGACCCTACAATGCGTCGATATCACGTCTTGCGAGGATGCTGCGTTTTTGAAGCGGATGGATTGTCGTTAAGCCCATTGGGCCTTTTGAATGGGCCATCTCTCTAGGCTGAGACTGTGAGCTGTTAACACATAAAGGAATTGTGCCCTCAACATGACGGGTGCGATCATACCAGCACTAATGCACCGGATCCCATCAGAACTCCGAAGTTAGGCGTGCTTGGGCGAGAGTAGTACTAGGACGGGTGACCCCCTGGGAAGTCCTCGTGTTGCACCCCCATTTTCAATTTTTTTTGCTCCGGTTAGGGTTGCCAAGATACTTTACCCACCACATTTCTATTATCGAATCCCACGGCACCTTGGGCAAGACAACTTCTCTTCACGTGGAGGCTGGGCCCGCAAACCGAGGTAGTAGGGTTGGTGACCAGGTCTCCGTCGCTCCGGTGCCCATAACTTTTGATCCTTAAGGAGTTACGAGGCGCACAGCATACCGTTGGAAAGCTCTCTGAGAGATCTACGACGGGGGCAGCAAGCTAGCTTGCTGTGCCCTTTTCAGAGCACAAAATCGAACGTTTTCATTAGTTTCGGGCCACTTTTCTTCTTTTGCTCTGTTTTTTCGTCCCGGATCGTACGTCGTTAGCTGTTAAAAGGACGACAACCTTACTCGCGACACATTAGAGGACCCTACAATGCGTCGATATCACGTCATGCGAGGATGCTGCGTTGTTGAAGCTGGTGGGTTGTCGTTAGTCCCATTGGGGCTTTTGAATGCGCCATATTTTTAGGCTGGGACTGTGATCTGTTAACACATAAAGGCATTGTGCCCTCAACATGACGGGTGCGATCATGCCAGCACTAATGTACCGGATCCCATCAGAACCCCGAAGTTTAGCGTGTTTTGGCGAGAGTAGTACTAGGATGGGTGACCCCCTGGGAAGTCCTCGTGTTGCACCCCCCTTTTCAATTTTTTATGCTCCGGTAAGGGTTGCCAAGATACTTCATCCACCACATATCAATTATCGAATCCCACGGCACCTTGGGCAAGACAACTTCTCTTCACGTTGAGGCTGGGCCCGCAAACCGAGGGCGTAGGGCATGTGACCAGGTCTCCGTCGCTCCGGTGCCCATAACTTTTGAGCCATAAGGAGTTACGAGGCGCACATCATACCGTTGGAAAGCACTCTGAGAGCTCAACGACGGGGGCAGCCAGCTAGCTCGCTTTGCCCTTTTTCGAGCTCAAAATTGAACGTTTTCATCAGTTTCAGGCCACTTTTCTTCTTTTGCTCTGTTTTTCCGTCCCGGATCGTACGTCGTGAGCTGTTAAAAGGACGACAACCTTACTCGCGGCACATTAGAGGACCCTACAATGCGTCGATATCACGTCTTGCGAGGATGCTGCGTTGTTGAAGCGGATGGGTTGTCGTTAAGCCCATTGGGCCTTTTGAATGGGCCATATCTCTAGGCTGGGACTGTGAATCGTTAACACATAAAGGAATTGTGCCCTCAACATGACGGGTGCGATCATACCAGCACTAATGCACCGAATCCCATCAGAACTCCGAAGTTAAGCGTGCTTGGGCGAGAGTAGTACTAGGATGGGTGACCCCCTGGGAAGTCCTCGTGTTGCACCCCACTTTTCAATTTTTTTTGCTCCGGTTAGGGTTGCCAAGATACTTTACCCACCACATTTCTATTATCGAATCCCACGGCACCTTGGGCAAGACAACTTCTCTTCACGTGGAAGCTGGGCCCGCAAACCGAGGGCGTAGGGCTTGTGACCAGGTCTCCGTCGCTCCGGTTCCCATAACTTTTGATCCGTAAGGAGTTACGAGGCGCACAGCATACCGGTGGAAAGCTCTCTGAGGGCTCTACCACAGGGGAAACAAGCTAGCATACTGTGCCCTTTTTCGAGCTCAAAATCGAACGTTTTCATCAGTTTCGGGCCACTTTTCTTCTTTTGCTATGTTTTTTCCGTTCCGGATCGTACGTCGTGAGCTGTTAAAAGGACGACAACCTTACTCGTGGCACATTAGAGGACCCTACAATGCGTCGATATCACGTCTTGCGAGGATGCTGCGTTGTTGAAGGGGATGGGTTGTCGTTAAGCCCATTGGGCCTTTTGAATGGGCCATATCTCTAGGCTGGGACTGTGAACCGTTAACACATAAAGGAATTGTGCCCTCAACATGATGGGTGCGATCATACCAGCACTAATGCACCGGATCCCATCAGAACTCCGAAGTTAAGCGTGCTTGGGCGAGAATAGTACTAGGATGGGTGACCCCCTGGGAAGTCCTCGTGTTGCACCCCCCTTTTCAATTTTTTTTGCCCCGGTTAAGCTTGCCAAGATACTTTACCCACCACATTTCTATTATCGAATCTCACGGCACCTTGGGCAAGACAACTTCTCTTCACGTGCAGGCTGGGCCTGCAAACCGAGGGCGTAGGGCTTGTGACCAGGTCTCCGTCGCTCCAGTGCCCATAACTTTTGATCCGTAAGGAGTTACGAGGCGCACAGCATACCGTTGGAAAGCTCTCTGAGAGCTCTACGACGGGGGCAGCAAGCTAGCTCGCTGTGCCCTTTTCGGAGCTCAAAATCGAACGTTTTCATTAATTTCGGGCCACTTTTCTTCTTTTGCTATGTTTTTCCGTCCCGGATCGTACGTCGTGAGCTGTTAAAAGCACGACAACCTTACTCGTGGCACATTAGAGGACCCTACAATGCGTCGATATCACGTCTTGCGAGGATGCTGCGTTGTTGAAGCGGATGGGTTGTCGTTAAGCCCATTGGGCCTTTTGAATGGGCCATATCTCTAGGCTGGGACTGTGAACCGTTAACACATAAAGGAATTGTGCCCTCAACATGATGGGTGCGATCATACCAGCACTAATGCACCGGATCCCATCAGAACTCCGAAGTTAAGCGTGCTTGGGCGAGAGTAGTACTAGGATGGGTGACCCCCTGGGAAGTCCTCGTGTTGCACCCCCCTTTTCAATTTTTTTTGCTCCGGTTAGGGTTGCCAAGATACTTTACCCACCACATTTCTATTATCGAATCCCACGGCACCTTGGGCAAGACAACTTCTCTTCACGTTGAGGCTGGGCCCGCAAACCGAGGGCGTAGGGCTTGTGACCAGGTCTCCGTCGCTCCGGTGCCCATAACTTTTGATCCATAAGGAGTTACGAGCCGCACGGCATACCGTTGGAAAGCTCTCTGAGAGCTCTACGACGGGGGCAGCCAGCTAGCTCGCTGTACCCTTTTCCGAGCTCAAAATTGAACGTTTTCATCAGTTTCGGGCCACTTTTCTTCTTTTGCTCTGTTTTTCCGTCCCGGATCGTACGTCGTGAGCTGTTAAAAGGACGACAACCTTACTCGCGGCACATTAGAGGACCCTACAATGCGTCGATATCACGTCTTGCGAGGATGCTGCGTTGTTGAAGCGGATGGGTTGTCGTTAAGCCCATTGGGCCTTTTGAATGGGCCATATCTCTAGGCTGGGACTGTGAATCGTTAACACATAAAGGAATTGTGCCCTCAACATGACGGGTGCGATCATACCAGCACTAATGCACCGAATCCCATCAGAACTCCGAAGTTAAGCGTGCTTGGGCGAGAGTAGTACTAGGATGGGTGACCCCCTGGGAAGTCCTCGTGTTGCACCCCCCTTTTCAATTTTTTTTGCTCCGGTTAGGGTTGCCAAGATACTTTACCCACCACATTTCTATTATCGAATCCCACGGCACCTTGGGCAAGACAACTTCTCTTCACGTGGAAGCTGGGCCCGCAAACCGAGGGCGTAGGGCTTGTGACCAGGTCTCCGTCGCTCCGGTTCCCATAACTTTTGATCCGTAAGGAGTTACGAGGCGCACAGCATACCGTTGGAAAGCTCTCTGAGAGCTCTACCACAGGGGAAACAAGCTAGCATACTGTGCCCTTTTTCGAGCTCAAAATCGAACGTTTTCATCAGTTTCGGGCCACTTTTCTTCTTTTGCTATGTTTTTTCCGTCCCGGATCGTACGTCGTGAGCTGTTAAAAGGACGACAACCTTACTCGTGGCACATTAGAGGACCCTACAATGCATCGATATCACGTCTTGCGAGGATGCTGCGTATCTGAAAAGGATGGGTTGTCGTTAAGCCCATTGGGCCTTTTGAATGGGCCATATCTCTAGGCTGGGACTGTGAACCGTTAACACATAAAGGAATTGTGCCCTCAACATGACGGGTGCGATCATACCAGAACTAATGCACCGGATCCCATCAGAACTCCGAAGTTAAGCGTGCTTGGGCGAGAATAGTACTAGGATGGGTGACCCCCTGGGTAGTCCTCGTGTTGCACCCCCCTTTTCAATTTTTTTTGCTCCGGTTAGGGTTCCCAAGATACTTTTCCAACCACATTTCTATTATCGAATCCCACGGCACCTTGGGCAAGACAACTTCTCTTCACGTGAAGGCTGGCCCCGTAAACCGAGGGCGTAGGGCTTGTGACCAGGTCTCCGTCGCTCCAGTGCCCATAACTTTTGATCCGTAAGGAGTTACGAGGCGCATAGCATACCGGTGGAAAGCTCTGAGAGGGCTCTACGATGGGGGCAGCAAGCTAGCTTGCTGTGCCCTTTTCGGAGCTCAAAATCGAACGTTTTCAACACTTTCGGGCCACTTTTCTTCTTTTGCTATGTTTTTCCGTCCCGGATCGTACGTCGTGAGCTGTTAAAAGCACGACAACCTTACTCGCGGCACATTAGAGGACCCTACAATGCGTCGATATCACGTCTTGCGAGGATGCTGCGTTGTTGAAGCGGATGGGTTGTCGTTAAGCCCATTGGGCCTTTTGAATGGGCCATATCTCTAGGCTGGGACTGTGAACCGTTAACACATAAAGGAATTGTGCCCTCAACATGATGGGTGCGATCATACCAGCACTAATGCACCGGATCCCATCAGAACTCCGAAGTTAAGCGTGCTTGGGCGAGAGTAGTACTAGGATGGGTGACCCCCTGGGAAGTCCTCGTGTTGCACCCCCCTTTTCAATTTTTTTTGCTCCGGTTAGGGTTGCCAAGATACTTTACCCACCACATTTCTATTATCGAATCCCACGGCACCTTGGGCAAGACAACTTCTCTTCACGTTGAGGCTGGGCCCGCAAACCGAGGGCGTAGGGCTTGTGACCAGGTCTCCGTCGCTCCGGTGCCCATAACTTTTGATCCATAAGGAGTTACGAGCCGCACAGCATACCGTTGGAAAGCTCTCTGAGAGATCTACGACGGGGGCAGCCAGCTAGCTCGCTTTGCCCTTTTTCGAGCTCAAAATTGAACGTTTTCATCAGTTTCAGGCCACTTTTCTTCTTTTGCTCTGTTTTTCCGTCCCGGATCGTACATCGTGTACTGTTAAATGGTCGACAACCTTACTCGCGGCACATTAGAGGACCCTACAATGCGTCGATATCACGTCTTGCGAGGATGCTGCGTTGTTGAAGCGGATGGGTTGTCGTTAAGCCCATTGGGCCTTTTGAATGGGCCATATCTCTAGGCTGGGACTGTGAACCGTTAACACATAAAGGAATTGTGCCCTCAACATGACGGGTGCGATCATACCAGCACTAATGCACCGAATCCCATCAGAACTCCGAAGTTAAGCGTGCTTGGGCGAGAGTAGTACTAGGATGGGTGACCCCCTGGGAAGTCCTCGTGTTGCACCCCACTTTTCAATTTTTTTTGCTCCGGTTAGGGTTGCCAAGATACTTTACCCACCACATTTCTATTATCGAATCCCACGGCACCTTGGGCAAGACAACTTCTCTTCACGTGGAAGCTGGGCCCGCAAACCGAGGGCGTAGGGCTTGTGACCAGGTCTGCGTCGCTCCGGTTCCCATAACTTTTGATCCGTAAGGAGTTACGAGGCGCACAGCACACCGTTGGAAAGCACTCTGAGAGCTCTACCACAGGGGAAACAAGCTAGCATACTGTGCCCTTTTTCGAGCTCAAAATCGAACGTTTTCATCAGTTTCGGGCCACTTTTCTTCTTTTGCTATGTTTTTTCCGTTCCGGATCGTACGTCGTGAGCTGTTAAAAGGACGACAACCTTACTCGTGGCACATTAGAGGACCCTACAATGCGTCGATATCACGTCTTGCGAGGATGCTGCGTATCTGAAAAGGATGGGTTGTCGTTAAGCCCATTGGGCCTTTTGAATGGGCCATATCTCTAGGCTGGGACTGTGAACCGTTAACACATAAAGGAATTGTGCCCTCAACATGATGGGTGCGATCATACCAGCACTAATGCACCGGATCCCATCAGAACTCCGAAGTTAAGCGTGCTTGGGCGAGAATAGTACTAGGATGGGTGACCCCCTGGGAAGTCCTCGTGTTGCACCCCCCTTTTCAATTTTTTTTGCTCCGGTTAGGGTTGCCAAGATACTTTACCCACCACATTTCTATTATCGAATCCCACCGCACCTTGGGCAAGACAACTTCTCTTCACGTGGAGGTTGGGCCCGTAAACCGAGGGCGTAGGGCTTGTGACCAGGTCTCCGTCGCTCCAGTGCCCATAACTTTTGATCCGTAAGGAGTTACGAGGCGCATAGCATACCGTTGGAAAGCTCTCAGAGAGCTCTACGATGGGGGCAGCAAGCCAGCTTGCTGTGCCCTTTTCGGAGCTCAAAATCGAACGTTTTCATCACTTTCGGGCCACTTTTCTTCTTTTGCTCTGTTTTTCCGTCCCGGATCGTACGTCGTGAGCTGTTAAAAGCACGACAACCTTACTCGCGGCACATTAGAGGACCCTACAATGCGTCGATATCACGTCTTGCGAGGATGCTGCGTTGTTGAAGCGGATGGGTTGTCGTTAAGCCCATTGGGCCTTTTGAATGGGCCATATCTCTAGGCTGGGACTGTGAACCGTTAACACATAAAGGAATTGTGCCCTCAACATGATGGGTGCGATCATACCAGCACTAATGCACCGGATCCCATCAGAACTCCGAAGTTAAGCGTGCTTGGGCGAGAGTAGTACTAGGATGGGTGACCCCCTGGGAAGTCCTCGTGTTGCACCCCCCTTTTCAATTTTTTTTGCTCCGGTTAGGGTTGCCAAGATACTTTACCCACCACATTTCTATTATCGAATCCCACGGCACCTTGGGCAAGACAACTTCTCTTCACGTTGAGGCTGGGCCCGCAAACCGAGGGCGTAGGGCTTGTGACCAGGTCTCCGTCGCTCCGGTGCCCATAACTTTTGATCCATAAGGAGTTACGAGGCGCACAGCATACCGTTGGAAAGCTCTCTAAGAGGTCTACGACGGGGGCAGCCAGCTAGCTCGCTTTGCCCTTTTTCGAGCTCAAAATTGAACGTTTTCATCAGTTTCAGGCCACTTTTCTTCTTTTGCTCTGTTTTTCCGTCCCGGATCGTACATCGTGTACTGTTAAATGGACGACAACCTTACTCGCGGCACATTAGAGGACCCTACAATGCGTCGATATCACGTCTTGCGAGGATGCTGCGTTGTTGAAGCGGATGGGTTGTCGTTAAGCCCATTGGGCCTTTTGAATGGGCCATATCTCTAGGCTGGGACTGTGAACCGTTAACACATAAAGGAATTGTGCCCTCAACATGACGGGTGCGATCATACCAGCACTAATGCACCGAATCCCATCAGAACTCCGAAGTTAAGCGTGCTTGGCCGAGAGTAGTACTAGGATGGGTGACCCCCTGGGAAGTCCTCGTGTTGCACCCCACTTTTCAATTTTTTTTGCTCCGGTTAGGGTTGCCAAGATACTTTACCCACCACATTTCTATTATCGAATCCCACGGCACCTTGGGCAAGACAACTTCTCTTCACGTGGAAGCTGGGCCCGCAAACCGAGGGCGTAGGGCTTGTGACCAGGTCTCCGTCGCTCCGGTTCCCATAACTTTTGATCCGTAAGGAGTTACGAGGCGCACAGCATACCGTTGGAAAGCTCCCCGAGAGCTCTACCACAGGGGAAACAAGCTAGCATACTGTGCCCTTTTTCGAGCTCAAAATCGAACGTTTTCATCAGTTTCGGGCCACTTTTCTTCTTTTGCTATGTTTTTTCCGTTCCGGATCGTACGTCGTGAGCTGTTAAAAGGACGACAACCTTACTCGTGGCACATTAGAGGACCCTACAATGCGTCGATATCACGTCTTGCGAGGATGCTGCGTAGTTGAAGCGGATGGGTTGTCGTTAAGCCCATTGGGCCTTTTGAATGGGCCATATCTCTAGGCTGGGACTGTGAACCGTTAACACATAAAGGAATTGTGCCCTCAACATGATGGGTACGATCTTACCAGCACTAAAGCACCGGATCCCATCAGAACTCCGAAGTTAAGCGTGCTAGGGCGAGAATAGTACTAGGATGGGTGACCCCCTGGGAAGTCATCGTGTTGCACCCCCCCTTTTCAATTTTTTTTGCCCCGGTTAGGGTTGCCAAGATACTTTATCCACCACATTTCTATTACCGAATCTCACGGCACCTTGGGCAAGACAACTTCGCTTCACGTAGAGGCTGGGCCCGCAAACCGAGGGCGTAGGGCTTGTGACCAGGTCTCCGTCGCTCCAGTGCCCATAACTTTTGATCCGTAAGGAGTTACGAGCCGCATAGCATACCGTTGCACAGCTCTCAGAGAGCTCTACGACGGGGGCAGCAAGCTCGCCTGCCGTGCCCTTTTCGGAGCTCAAAATCGAACGTTTTCAACACTTTCGGGCCACTTTTCTTCATTTGCTATGTCTTTCCGTCCCGGATCGTACGTCGTGAGCTGTTAAAAGCACGACAACCTTACTCGCGGCACATTAGAGGCCCCTACAATGCGTCGATATCACGTCTTGCGAGGATGCTGCGTTGTTGAAGCGGATGGGTTGTCGTTAAGCCCATTGGGCCTTTTGATTGGGCCATATCTCTAGGCTGGGACTGTGTACCGTTAACACATAAAGGAATTGTGCCCTCAACATGACGGGTGCGATCATACCAGCACTAATGCACCGGATCCCATCAGAACTCTGAAGTTAAGCGTGCTTGGGCGAGAGTAGTACTGGGATGGGTGACCCCCCGAGAAGTCCTCGTGTTGCACCCGCTTTTTCAATTTTTTTTGTGCCGGTTAGGGTTGCCAAGATACTTTACCCACCACATTTCTATTATCGAATCCCACGGCACCTTGGGCAAGACAACTTCTCTTCACGTGGAGGCTGGGCCCGCAAACCGGTGCCCATAACTTTTGATCCGTAAGGAGTTACGAGGCGCACAGCATACCGTTGGAAAGCTCTCTGAGAGCTCTACGACGGGGGCAGCAAGCCAGCTTGCTGTGCCCTTTTCGGAGCTCAAAATTGAACGTTTTCATTAATTTTGGGCCACTTTTCTTCTTTTGCTCTGTTTTTCCGTTCCGGATCGAACGTCGTGAGCTGTTAAAAGGACGACAACATTACTCGCGGCACATTAGAGGACCCTACAATGCGTCGATATCACGTCTTGCGAGGATGCTGCGTTGTTGAAGCGGATGGGTTGTCGTTAAGCCCATTGGGCCTTTTGAATGGGCCATATCTCTAGGCTGGGACTGTGAACCGTTAACACATAAAGGAATTGTGCCCTCAACATGACGGGTGCGATCATACCAGCACTAATGCACTGGATCCCATCAGAACTCCGAAGTTAAGCGTGCTTGGGCGAGAGTAGTACTAGGATGGGTGACCCCTTGGGAAGTCCTCGTGTTGCACCCCCTTTTTCAATTTTTTTTGCTCCGGTTAGGGTTGCCAAGATACTTTACCCACCACATTTCTATTATCGAATCCCAGGACACCTTGTGCAAGTCGACTTCTCTTCATGGGGTGGCTGGCCCCGCAAACCGAGGGCGTAGGGCTTGTGACTAGGTCTCCGTCGCTCCAATGCCCATAACTTTTGATCCGTAAGGAGTTACGAGGCGCACAACATATCGTTGGAAATCTCTCTGAGAACTCTACGACTGGGGCAGCAAGCTAGCTTGCTGTACCCTTTTCGGAGCTCAAAATCGAACGTTTTCATCAGTTTCAGGCCACTTTTCTTCATTTGCTCTGTTTTTCCGTCCCGGATCGTACGTCGTGAGCTGTTAAAAGGACGACAACCTTACTCGCGGCACATTAGAGGACCCTACAATGCGTCGATATCACGTCTTGCGAGGATGCTGCGTTGTTGAAGCGGATGGGTTGTCGTTAAGCCCATTGGGCCTTTTGAATGGGCCATATCTCTAGGCTGGGACTGTGAACCGGTAACACATAAAGGAATTGTGCCCTCAACATGACGGGTGCGATCATACCAGCACTAATGCACCGGATCCCATCAGAACTCCGAAGTTAAGCGTGCTTGGGCGAGAGTAGTACTAGGATGGGTGACCCCCTGGGAAGTCCTCGTGTTGCACCCCCCTTTTCAATTTTTTTTGCTCCGGTTAGGGTTGCCAAGATACTTTACCCACCACATTTCTATTATCGAATCCCACGGCACCTTGGGCAAAACAACTTCTCTTCACGGGGAGGCTGGCCCCGCAAACCGAGGGCGTAGGGCTTGTGACTATGTCTCCGTTGCTCCGGTGCCCATAACTTTTGATCCGTAAGGAGTTACGAGGCGCACAGCATACCGTTTGAAATCTCTCTGAGAGCTCTACGACGGGTGCAGCGAGCTAGCTCGCTGTGCCCTTTTCCGAGCTCAAAATTGAACGTTTTCATCAGTTTCAGGCCACTTTTTTTCTTTTGCTCTGTTTTTCCGTCCCGGATCGTACGTCGTGAGCTGTTAAAAAGACGACAACCTTACTCGCGGCACATTAGAGAACCCTACAATGCGTCGATATCACGTCTTGCGAGTATGCTACGTTGTTGAAGCAGATTGGTTATCGTTATGCCCATTGAGCGTTTTGAATGGGCCATCCCTCAAGGCTGGGACTGTGAACCGCTAACACATAAAAGAATTGTGCCCTCAACATGACGGGTGCGATCATACCAGCACTAATGCACCGGATCCCATCAGAACTCCGAAGTTAAGCATGCTTGGGCGAGAGTAGTACTAGGATGGGTGACCCCCTGGGAAGTCCTCGTGTTGCACCCCCTTTTTCAATTTTTTTTGCTCCGGTTAGGGTTGCCAAGATACTTTACCCACCACATTTCTATTATCGAATCCCACGGCACCTTGGGCAAGACAACTTCTCTTCACGTGGAGGCTGGGCCCGCAAACCGAGGGCGTAGGGCTTGTGACCAGGTCTCCGTCGCTCCGGTTCCCATAACTTTTGATCCGTAAGGAGTTACGAGGCGCACAGCATACCGTTGGAAAGCTCTCTGAGAGCTCTACGACGGGGGCAGCCAGCTAGCTCGCTATGCCCTTTTCCGAGCTCAAAATTGAACGTTTTCATCAGTTTCGGGCCACTTTTCTTCTTTTGCTCTGTTTTTCCGTCCCGGATCGTACGTCGTGAGCTGTTAAAAGGACGACAACCTTACTCGCGGCACATTAGAGGACCCTACTATGCGTCGATATCACGTCTTGCGAGGATGCTGCGTTGTTGAAGCGGATGGGTTGTCGTTAAGCCCATTGGGCCTTTTGAAAGGGCCATATCTCTCGGCTGGGACTGTGAACCGTTAACACATAAAGGAATTGTGCCCTCAACATGACGGGTGCGATCATACCAGCACTAATGCACCGGATCCCATCAGAACTCCGAAGTTAAGCATGCTTGGGCGAGAGTAGTATTAGGATGGGTGACCCCGTGGGAAGTCCTCGTGTTGCACCCCTCTTTTCAAATTTTTTTGCTCCGGTTAGGGTTGCCAAGATACTTTACCCACCACATTTCTATTATCGAATCCCACGGCACCTTGGGCAAGACAACTTCTCTTCACGTGGAGGCTGGGCCCGCAAACCGAGGGCGTAGGGCTTGTGACCAGGTCTCCGTCGCTCTGGTGCCCATAACTTTTGATCCGTAAGGAGTTACGAGGCGCACAGCATACCGTTGGAAAGCTCTCTGAGAGCTCTACGACGGGGCAGCTAGCTAGCTTGCTGTGCCCTTTTCCGAGCTCAAAATTGAACGTTTTCATCAGTTTCGGGACACTTTTCTTCTTTTGCTCAATTTTTCCGTCCCGGATCGTACGTCGTGAGCTGTTAAAGGGATGACAACCTTACTCGCGGCACATTAGAGGACCCTACAATGCGTCGATATCACGTCTTGCGAGGATGCTGCGTTGTTGAAGCGGATGGGTTGTCGTTAAGCCCATTGGGCCTTTTGAATGGGCCATATCTCTAGGCTGGGACTGTGAACCGGTAACACATAAAGGAATTGTGCCCTCAACATGACGGGTGCGATCATACCAGCACTAATGCACCGGATCCCATCAGAACTCCGAAGTTAAGCGTGCTTGGGCGAGAGTAGTACTAGGATGGGTGACCCCCTGGGAAGTCCTCGTGTTGCACCCCCCTTTTCAATTTTTTTTGCTCCGGTTAGGGTTGCCAAGATACTTTACCCACCACATTTCTATTATCGAATCCCACGGCACCTTGGGCAAAACAACTTCTCTTCACGGGGAGGCTGGCCCCGCAAACCGAGGGCGTAGGTTTTGTGACTAGGTCTCCGTCGCTCCGGTGCCCATAACTTTTGATCCGTAAGGAGTTACGAGGCGCACAACATACCGTTGGAAATCTCTCTGAGAGCTCTACGACGGGTGCAGCTAGCTAGCTCGCTGTGCCCTTTTCCGAGCTCAAAATTGAACGTTTTCATCAGTTTCAGGCCACTTTTCTTCTTTTGCTCTTTTTTTCCGTCCCGGATCGTACGTCGTGAGCTGTTAAAAGGACGACAACCTTACTCGCGGCACATTAGAGGACCCTACAATGCGTCGATATCACGTCTTGCGAGGATGCTGCGTTGTTGAAGCAGATGGGTTATCGTTAAGCCCATTGGGCCTTTTGAATGGGCCATATCTCTAGGCTGGGACTGTGAACCGTTAACACATAAAGGAATTGTGCCCTCAACATGACGGGTGCGATCATACCAGCACTAATGCACCGGATCCCATCAGAACTCCGAAGTTAAGTGTGCTTGGGCGAGAGTAGTACTAGGATGGGTGACCCCCTGGGAAGTCCTCGTATTGCACCCCCCTTTTCAATTTTTTTTGTTCCGGTTTGGGTTGCCAAGATACTTTACCCACCACATTTCTATTATCGAATCACACGGCACCTTGGGCAAGACAACTTCTCTTCTCGTTGAGGCTGGGCCCGCAAACCGAGGGCGTAGGGCTTGTCACCAGGTCTCCGTCGCTCCGGTGCCCATAACTTTTGATCCGTAAGGAGTTACGAGGCGCACAGCATACCGTTGGAAAGCTCACTGAGAGCTCTACGATGGGGGCAGCTAGCTAGCTCGCTGTGCCCTTTTTCGAGATCAAAATTGAACGTTTTCATCAGTTTCGGGCCACTTTTCTTCATTTGCTCTGTTTTTCCGTCCCAGATCGTACGTCGTGAGCTGTTAAAAGGACGACAACCTTACTTGCGGCACATTTGAGGACCCTACTATGCGTTGATATCACGTCTTGCGAGGATGCTGCGTTGTTGAAGCGGATGGGTTGTCGTTAAGCCCATTGGGCCTTTTGAATGGGCCATATCTCTCAGCTGGGACTGTGAACCGTTAACACATAGAGGAATTGTGCCCTCAACATGACGGGTGCGATCATACCAGCACTAATGCACCGGATCCCATCAGAACTCCGAAGTTAAGCATGCTTGGGCGAGAGTAGTACTAGGATGGGTGACCCCGTGGGAAGTCCTCGTGTTGCACCCCCCTTTTCAATTTTTTTTGCTCCGGTTAGGCTTGCCAAGATACTTTACCCACCACATTTCTATTATCGAATCCCGCGGCACCTTGGGCAAGACAACTTCTCTTCACGTTGAGGCTGGGCCCAAAAACCGAGGGCGTAGGGCTTGTGACCAGGTCTCCGTCGCTCCGGTGCCCATAACTTTTGATCCGTAAGGAGTTACGAGGCGCACAGCATACCGTTGGAAAGCTCTCTGAGAGCTCTACGACGGGGGCAGCTAGCTAGCTCGCTGTGCCCTTTTCCGAGCTCAAAATTGAACGTTTTCATCAGTTTCGGGCAAATTTTTTACTTTTGCTTTGTGTTTTCGTCCCGGATCGTACGTCTTGAGCTGTTAAAAGGACCTTACTCGATTAGAGGACCCTACAATGCGTCGATATCACGTCTTGCGAGGATGCTGTGTTGTTGAAGCGGATGGGTTGTCGTTAAGCCCATTGGGCCTTTTGAATGGGCCATCTCTCTAGGCTGGGACTGTGAACTGTTAACACATAAAGGAATTGTGCCCTCAACATGACGAGTGCGATCATACCAGCACTAATGCACTGGATCCCAACAAACTCCAAAGTTAAGCGTGCTTGGGTGAGAGTAGTACTAGGATGGGTTACCCCCTGGGAAGTCCTCGTGTTGCACCCCCCTTTTCAATTTTTTTTTGCACCGGTTAGGGTTGCCAAGATACTTTACCCACCACATTTCTATTATCGAATCCCACGGCACCTTGGGCAAGACAACTTCTCTTCACAGGGAGGCTGGGCCAGCAAACCGAGAGCATAGGGCTTGTGACTAGGTCTCCGTCGCTCCGGTGCCCATAACTTTTGATCCGTAAGGAGTTACGAGGCGCACAACATACCGTTGGAAAGCTCTCTGAGAGCTCTACGACGGGGGCAGCGAGCTAGCTTGCTTCGCCCTTTTTGGCGCTCAAAATCGAACGTTTTGATAAGTTTCGGGCCACTTTTCTTCTTTTGCTCTGTTTTTCCGTCCCGGATCATACGTCGTGAGCTGTTAAAAGGACGACAACCTTACTTGCGGCACATTAGAGGACCCTACAATGCGTCGATATCACGTCTTGCGAGGATGCTGCGTTGTTGAAGCGGATGGGTTGTCGTTAAGCCCATTGGGCCTTTTGAATGGGCCATATCTCTAGGCTGGGACTGTGAACCGTTAACACATAAAGGAATTGTGCCCTCAACATGACGGGTGCGATCATACCAGCACTAATGCACCGGATCCCATCAGAACTCCGAAGTTAAGCGTGCTTGGGCGAGAGTAGTACTAGGAT
This sequence comes from Ehretia macrophylla, assembly GCA_037974665.1. Classification (NCBI taxonomy): domain Eukaryota; kingdom Viridiplantae; phylum Streptophyta; class Magnoliopsida; order Boraginales; family Ehretiaceae; genus Ehretia; species Ehretia macrophylla. Next base: position 73,364,985 of record CM075769.1, read on the forward strand.
GGGTGACCCCCTGGGAAGTCCTCGTGTTGCACCCCCCTTTTCAATTTCTTTTGCTCCGGTTAGGGTTGCCAAGATACTTTACCCACCACATTTCTATTATCGAATCCCACGGCACCTTGGGCAAGACAACTTCTCTTCACGTGGAGGCTGGGCCCGTAAACCGGTGCCCATAACTTTTGATCCGTAAGGAGTTATGAGGTGCACAGCATACCGTTGGAAAGCTCTCTGAGAGCTCTACGACGAGGGCAGCAAGCTAGCTTGCTTTGCCCTTTTCGGAGCTCAAAATCGAACGTTTTCATCAGTTTCGGGCCACTTTTCTTCTTTTGCTCTGTTTTTCCGTCCCGGATCGTACGTCGTGAGCTGTTAAAAGGATGACAACCTTACTCACGGCACATTAGAGGACCCTACAATGCGTCGATATCACGTCTTGCGTGGATGCTGCGTTGTTGAAGCGGATGGGTTGTCGTTAAGCCCATTGGTCCTTTTGAATGGGCCATATCTCTAGGCTGGGACTGTGAACCGTTAACACATAAAGGAATTGTGCCCTCAACATGACGGGTGCGATCATACCAGCACTAATGCACCGGATCCCATCAGAACTCCGAAGTTAAGCGTGCTTGGGCGAGAGTAGTACTAGGATGGGTGACCCCCTGGGAAGTCCTCGTGTTGCACCCCCCTTTTCAATTTTTTTTGCTCCGGTTAGGGTTGCCAAAATACTTTACCCACCACATTTCTATTATCGAATCCCACGGCACCTTGGGCAAGACAACTTCTCTTCACGGGGAGGCTGGGCCCGCAAACCGATGGCGTAGGGCTTGTGACTACGTCTCCGTCGCTCCGGTGCCCATAACTTTTGATCCGTAAGGAGTTACGAGGCGCACAGCATACCGTTGGAAAGCTCTCTGAGAGCTCTACGACGGGGCTAGCAAGCTCGCTTGCTATGCCCTTTTCAGAGCTCAAAATCGAACGTTTTAATCTGTTTCGGGCCACTTTTCTTCTTTTGCCCTGTTTTTTGGTCCCGGATCGTACGTCGTGAGCTGTTAAAAGGACGACAACCTTACTCGCGGCACATTAGAGGACCCTACAATGCGTCGATATCACGTCTTGCGAGGATGCTGCGTTGTTGAAGCGGATGGGTTGTCGTTAAGCCCATTGGGCCTTTTGAATGGGCGATATCTCTAGGCTGGGACTGTGAACCGTTAACACATAAAGGAATTGTGCCCTCAACATGACGGGTGCAATCATACCAACACTAATGCACCGGATCCCATCAGAACTCCGAAGTTAAGCGTGCTTGGGTGAGAGTAGTACTAGGATGGGTGACCCCCTGGGAAGTCCTCGTGTTGCACCCCCCTTTTCAATTTTTTTTGCTCCGGTTAGGGTTGCCAAGATACTTTACCCACCACATTTCTATTATCGAATCCCACGGCACCTTGGGCAAGACAACTTCTCTTCACGTGGAGGCTGGGGCCGTAAACTGAGGGCGTAGGGCTTGTGACCCGGTCTCCGTCGCTCCGGTGCCCATAACTTCTGATCCGTAAGGAGTTACGCGGCGCACAGCATACCGTTGGAAAGCACTCCGAGAGCTCTACGACGGGGGCAGGTAGCTAGCTCGCCGTGCCCTTTTCGGAGCTTAAAATCGAACGTTTTCATCAGTTTCGGGATACTTTTCTTCTTTTGCTCTGTTTTTCCGTCCCGGATCGTACGTCGTGAGCAGTTAAAAGGACAAAAACCTTACTCGCCGCACATTAGAGGACCCTACAAAGCGTCGATATCACGTCTTGCGAGGTTGCTGCGTTGTTGAAGCGGATGGGTTGTCGTTAAGCCCATTGGGCCTTTTGAATGGGCCATATCTCTAGGATGGGACTGTGAACCGTTAACACATAAAGGAATTGTGCCCTCAACATGACGGGTGCGATCATACCAGCACTAATGCACCGGATCCCATCAGAACTCCGAAGTTAAGCGTGCTTGGGCGAAAGTAGTACTAGGATGGGTGACCCCCAGGGAAGTCCTCGTGTTGCACTCCCCTTTTCAATTTTTTTTGCTCCGGTTAGGGTTGCCAAGATACTTTACCCACCACATTTCTATTATCGAATCCCACGGCACCTTGGGCAAGACAACTTCTCTTCACGTGGAGGCTGGGCCCGCAAACCGAGGGCGTAGGGCTTGTGACCAGGTCTCCGTCGCTCCGGTGCCCATAACTTTTGATCCGTAAGGAGTTACGAGGCGCACAGCATACCGTTGGAAAGCTCTCTGAGAGCTCTACGACGGGGGCAGCGAGCTTGCTTGCTATGCCCTTTTCGGAGCTCAAAATCGAACGTTTCATCAGTTTTGGGCCACTATTATTCTTTTGCTCTATTTTTCGGTCCCGGATCGTACGTCGTGAGCTGTTAAAAGGACGACAACCTTACTCGCGGCACATTAGAGGACCCTACAATGCGTCGATATCACGTCTTGCGACGATGCTGCGTTGTTGAAGCGGATGGGTTGTCGTTAAGCCCATTGGGCCTTTTGAATGGGCCATATCTCTAGGCTGGGATTGTGAACTGTTAACACATAAAGGAATTGTGCCCTCAACATGACGGGTGCGATCATACTAGCACTAATGCACCGGATCCCATCAGAACTCCGAAGTTAAGCGTGCTTGGGCGAGAGTAGTACTAGGATGGGTGACCCCCTGGGAAGTCCTCGTGTTGCACCCCCCTTTTCAATTTTTTTTGCTCCGGTTAGGGTTGCCAAGATACTTTACCCACCACATTTCTATTATCGAATCCCACGGCACCTTGGGCAAGACAACTTCTCTTCACGTGGAGGCTGGGCCCGCAAACCGAGGGCGTAGGGCTTGTGACCCGGTCTCCGTCGCTCTAGTGCCCATAACTTTTGATCCGTAAGGAGTTACGCGGCGCACAGCATACCGTTGGAAAGCTCTCCGAGAGCTCTACGCCGGGGGCAGGTAGCTAGCTCGCCGTGCCCTTTTCGGAGCTCAAAATCGAACGTTTTCATCAATTTCGGGCCACTTTTCTTCTTTTGCTCTGTTTTTCCGTCCCGGATCGTACGTCGTGAGCTGTTAAAAGGACAAAAACCTTACTCGCCGCACATTAGAGGACCCTACAAAGCGTCGATATCACGTCTTGCGAGGTTGCTGCGTTGTTGAAGCGGATGGGTTGTCGTTAAGCCCATTGGGCCTTTTGAATGGGCCATATCTCTAGGATGGGACTGTGAACCGTTAACACATAAAGGAATTGTGCCCTCAACATGACGGGTGCGATCATACCAGCACTAATGCACCGGATCCCAACAGAACTCCGAAGTTAAGCGTGCTTGGGCGAGAGTAGTACTAGGATGGGTGACCCCCTGCGAAGTCCTCGTGTTGCACCCCCCTTTTCAATTTTTTTTGCTCCGGTTAGGGTTGCCAAGATACTTTACCCACCACATTTCTATTATCGAATCCCACGGCACCTTGGGCAAGACAACTTCTCTTCACGTGGAGGCTGGGCCCGCAAACCGAGGGCGTAGGGCTTGTGACCAGGTCTCCGTCGCTCCGGTGCCCATAACTTTTGATCCGTAAGGAGTTACGAGGCGCACAGCATACTGTTGGAAAGCTCTCTGAGAGCTCTACGACGGGGGCAGATAGCTAGCTCATTGTGCCCTTTTCCGAGCTCAAAATCGAACGTTTTCATCAGTTTTGGGCCACTATTATTCTTTTGCTCTATTTTTCCGTCCTAGATCGTACGTCGTGAGCTGTTAAAAGGACGACAACCTTACTCGCGGCACATTAGAGGACCCTACAATGCGTCGATATCACGTCTTGCGAGGATGCTGCGTTGTTGAAGCGGCTGGGTTGTCGTTAAGCCCATTGGGCCTTTTGAATGGGCCATATCTCTAGGCTGGGATTGTGAACCATTAACACATAAAGGAATTGTGCCCTCAACATGACGGGTGCGATCATACTAGCACTAATGCACCGGATCCCATCAGAACTCCGAAGTTAAGCGTGCTTGGGCGAGAGTAGTACTAGGATGGGTGACCCCCTGGGAAGTCCTCGTGTTGCACCCCCCTTTTCAATTTTTTTTGCTCCGGTTAGGGTTGCCAAGATACTTTACCCACCACATTTCTATTATCGAATCCCACGGCACCTTGGGCAAGACAACTTCTCTTCACGTGGAGGCTGGGCCCGCAAACCGAGGGCGTAGGGCTTGTGACCAGGTCTCCGTCGCTCCGGTGCACATAACTTTTGATCCGTAAGGAGTTACGAGGCGCACAGCATACCGTTGGAAAGCTCTCTGAGAGCTCTACGACGTGGGCAGCAAGCTAGCTAGCTGTGCCTTTTTCGGAGCTCAAAATCGAACGTTTTTATCAGTTTTGGGCCACTTTTCCTCTTTTGCTCTATTTTTTCGTCCCAGATCGTACGTCGTGAGCTGTTAAAAGGACGAAAACCTTACTCGCGGCACATTAGAGGACCCTACAATGTGTCGATATCATGTCTTGCGAGGATGCTGCGTTGTTGAAGCGGATGGGTTGTCGTTAAGCCCATTAGGCCTTTTGAATGGGCCATATCTCTAGGCTGCGACTGTGAACCGTTAACACATAAAGGAATTGTGCCCTCAACATGACGGGTGCGATCATACCAGCACTAATGCACCAGATCCCATCATAACTCCGAAGTTAGGCATGCTTGGGCGAGAGTAGTACTAGGATGGGTGACCCCTTGGGAAGTCCTCGTGTTGCACCCCCCTTTTCAATTTTTTTTGCTCCGGTTAGGGTTGCCAAGATACTTTACCCACCACATTTCTATTATCGAATCCCACGGCACCTTGGGCAAGACAACTTCTCTTCACGTGGAGGCTGGGCCCGCAAACCGAGGGCGTAAGGCTTGTGACCAGGTCTCCGTCGCTCCGGTGCCCACAACTTTTGATCCGTAAGGAGTTACGAGGCGCACAGTATACCGTTGGAAAGCTCTCTGAGAGCTCTACGACGGGGGCAGCAAGCCAACTTGCTATGCCCTTTTCGAAGCTCAAAATTGAACGTTTTCATCAGTTTCGGGCCACTTTTCTTCTTTTGCTCTGTTTTTCTGTCCCGGATCGTACGTCGTGAGCTGTTAAAAGGAGGACGACCTTACTCGCGGCACATTAGAGGACCCTACAATGCGTCGATATCACGTCTTGCGAGGATGCTGCGTTGTTGAAGCGGATGGGTTGTCGTTAAGCCCATTGGGCCTTTTGAATGGGCCATATCTCTAGGCTGGGACTGTGAACCGTTAACACATAAAGGAATTGTGCCCTCAACATGACGGGTACGATCATACCAGCACTAATGCACCAGATCCCATCAGAACTCCGAAGTTAAGCGTGCTTGGGCGAGTGTAGTACTAGGATGGGTGACCCCCTGGGAAGTCCTCGTGTTGCACCCCCCTTTAAAATTTTTTTTGCTCCGGTTAAGGTTGCCAAGATACTTTACCCACCACAATTCAATTATCGAATCCCATGGCACCTTGGGCAAGACAACTTCTCTTCAGGTGGAGGCTGGGCCTGCAAACCAAGGGCGTAGGGCTTGTGACCAGGTCTCCGTCGCTCTGGTGCCCATAACTTTTGATCCGTAAGGAGTTACGAGGCGCACAGCATACCGTTGGAAAGCTCTCTGAGAGCTCTACGACGGTTGCAGCAAGCAAGCTTGCTTCTCCCTTTTCGGACCTCAAAATCGAACGTTTTCATCAGTTTCTGGCCACTTTTCTTCTTTTGCTCTGTTTTTCGGTCCCGGATCGTACGTCGTGAGCTGTTAAAAGGACGACAGCCTTACTCGCGGCACATTAGAGGACCCTACAATGCGTCGATATCACGTCTTGCGAGGATGCTGCGTTGTTGAAGCGGATGGGTTGTCGTTAAGCCCATTGGCCCTTTTGAATGGGCCATATCTCTAGGCTGGGACTGTGAACCGTTAACACATAAAGGAATTGTGCCCTCCACATGACGGGTGTGATCATACCAGCACTAATTCACCGGATCCCATCAGAACTCCGAAGTTAAGCGTGCTTGGGCGAAAGTAGTACTAGGATGGGTGACCCCCTGGGAAGTCCTCGTGTTGCACCCCCCTTTTCAATTTTTTTTGCTCCGGTTAGGGTTTCCAAGATACTTTACCCACCAAATTTCTATTATCGAATCCCACGGCACCTTGGGCAAGACAACTTCTCTTCACGTGGAGGCTGGGCCCGCAAACTGGAGCCCATAACTTTTGATTCGTAAGGAGTTACGAGGTGCACAGCATACCGTTGGAAAGCTCTCTAAGAGCTCTACAATGGGGGGAGCAAGCTGGCTTGCTGTGCCTTTTTCGGAGCTCAAAATCGAACGTTTTCATCAGTTTCGGGCCACTTTTCTTCTTTTGCTCTGTTTTTCCGTCCCGGATCGTACGTCGTGAGCTGTTAAAAGGACGACAACCTTACTCGTGGCACATTAGAGGACCCTACAATGCGTCGATATCACGTCTTGCGAGGATGCTGCGTTGTTGAAGCGGATGGGTTATCGTTAAGCCCATTGGGCCTTTTGAATGGGCCATATCTCTAGGCTGGGACTGTGAACCGTTAACACATAAAGGAATTGTGCCCTCAACATGACGGGTGCGATCATACCAGCACTAATGCACCGGATCCCATCAGAACTCCGAAGTTAAGCGTGCTTGGGCGAGAGTAGTACTAGGATGGGTGACCCCCTGGGAAGTCCTCGTGTTGCACCCCCCTTTTCAATTTTTTTTGCTCCGGTTAGGGTTGCCAAGATACTTTACCCACCACATTTCTATTATGGAATCCCACGGCACCTTGGGCAAGAGAACTTCTTTTCACGGGGAGGCTGGGCCCGCAAACTGAGGGCGTAGGGCTTGTGACTAGGTCTCCGTCGCTCCGGTGCCCATAACTTTTGATCCGTAAGGAGTTACGAGGCGCACAGCATACCGTTGGAAAGCTCTCTGAGAGCTCTACGACGGGGGCAGCTAGCTAGCTCGCTTTGCCCTTTTCGAAGCTCAAAATCGAACGTTTTCATCAGTTTCGGGCCACTTTTCTTCTTTTGCTCTGTTTTTTCGTCCCAGATCGTACGTCGTGAGCTGTTAAAAGGACGACAACCTTACTCGCGGCACATTAGAGGACCCTACAATGCGTCGATATCACGTCTTGCAAGGATGCTGCGTTGTTGAAGCGGATGAGTTGTCGTTAAGCCCATTGGGCCTTTTGAATGGGCCATATCTCTAGGCTGGGACTGTGAACTGTTAACACATAAAGGAATTGTGCCCTCAACATGACGGGTGCGATCATACCAGCACTAATACACCAGATCCCATCAGAACTCCGAAGTTAAGCGTGCTTGGACGAGAGTAGTACTAGGATGGGTGACCCCCTGGGAAGTCCTCGTGTTGCACCCCCCATTTCAATTTTTTTTGCTCCGGTTAGGGTTGCCAAGATACTTTACCCACCACATTTCTATTATCGAATCCCACGGCACCTTGGGCAAGACAACTTCTCTTCAAGTGGAGGCTGGGCCCGCAAACCGAGGGCGTAGGGCTTGTGACCAGGTCTCCGTCGCTCCAGTGCCCATAACTTTTGATCCGTAAGGAGTTACGAGGCGCACAACATACCATTGGAAAGCTCTCTGAGAGCTCTACGACGTGGGTAGCTAGGTAGCTTGCTGTGCCCTTTTCAGAGCTCAAAATCGAACGTTTTCATCAGTTTCGGGCCACTTTTCTTCTTTTGCTCTGTTTTTCCGTCCCGGATCGTACGTCGTGAGCTGTTAAAAGGACGACAACCTTGCTCGCGGATCATTAGAGGACCCTACAATGCGTCGATATCACGTCTTGCGAGGATGCTGCGTTGTTGAAGCGGATGGGTTGTCGTTAAGCCCATTGGGCCTTTTGAATGGGCCATATCTCTAGGCTGGGACTGTGAACCGTTAACACATAAAGGAATTGTGCCCTCAACATGACGGGTGCGATCATACCAGCACTAATGCACCGGATCCCATCAGAACTCCGAAGTTAAGCGTGCTTGGGCGAGATTAGTACTAGGATGGGTGACCCCCTGGGAAGTCCTCGTGTTGCACCCCCCTTTTCAATTTTTTTTGCTCCGGTTAGGGTTGCCAAGATACTTTACCCACCACATTTCTATTATCGAATCCCACGGCACCTTGGGCAAGACAACTTCTCTTCACGTGGAGGCTGGGCCCGCAAACCGAGGGTGTAGGGCTTGTGACCAGGTATCCGTCGCTCCGGTGCCCATAACTTTTGATCCGTAAGGAGTTACAAGGCGCACAGCATACCGTTGGAAAGCTCTCTGAGAGCTCTACGACGGGGGCAGCAAGCTAGCTTGCTATGCCCTTTTCGGAGCTCAAAATAGAACGTTTCATCAGTTTCGGGCCACTTTTCTTCTTTTGCTATGTTTTTCCGTCCTGGATCGTACGTCGTGAGCTGTAAAAAGGATGACAACCTTACTCGCGGCACATTAGAGGACCCTACAATGCGTCGATATCACGTCTTGCGAGGATGCTGCGTTGTTGAAGCGGATGGGTTATCGTTAAGCCCATTGGGCCTTTTGAATGGGCCATATCTCTAGGCTGGGACTGTGAACTGTTAACACATAAAGGAATTGTGCCCTCAACATGACGGGTGCGATCATACCAGCACTAATGCACCGGATCCCATCAGAACTCCAAAGTTAAGCGTGCTTGGGCGAGGGTAGTACTAGGATGGGTGACCCCCTGGGAAGTCCTCGTGTTGCACCCCCCATTTCAATTTTTTTTGCTCCGGTTAGGGTTGCCAAGATACTTTACCCACCACATTTCTATTATCGAATCCCACGGCACCTTGGGCAAGACAACTTCTCTTCAAGTGGAGGCTGGGCCCGCAAACCGAGGGCGTAGGGCTTGTGACCAGGTCTCCGTCGCTCCGGTGCACATAACTTTTGATCCGTAAGGAGTTACGAGGCGCACAGCATACCGTTGGAAAGTTCTCTGAGAGCTCTACGACTGGGGCAGCAAGCCAGCTTGCTTTGCCCTTTTCAGAGCTCAAAATCGAACGTTTTCATCAGTTTCGGGCCACTTTTCTTCTTTTGCTCTGTTTTTCCGTCCCGGATCGTACGTCGTGAGCTGTTAAAAGGACGACAACCTTGCTCGCGAATCATTAGAGGACCCTACAATGCGTCGATATCACGTCTGGCGAGGATGCTGCGTTGTTGAAGCGGATAGGCTGTCGTTAAGCCCATTGGGCCTTTTGAATGGGCCATATCTCTAGACTGGGACTGTGAACCGTTAACACATAAAGGAACTGTGCCCTCAACATGACGGGTGCGATCATACCAGCACTAATGCACTGGATCCCATCAGAACTCCGAAGTTAAGCGTGCTTGGGCGAGAGTAGTACTAGGATGGGTGACCCCCTGGGAAGTCCTCGTGTTGCACCCCCCTTTTCAATTTTTTTTGCTCCGGTTAGGGTTGCCAAGATACTTTACCCACCACATTTCTATTATCGAATCCCACGGCACCTTGGGCAAGAGAACTTCTCTTCACGGGGAGGCTGGGCCCGCAAACCGAGGGCGTAGGGCTTGTGACTAGGTCTCCGTCGCTCCGGTGCCCATAACTTTTGATCCGTAAGGAGTTACGAGGCGCACAGCATACCGTTGGAAAGCTCTCTGAGAGCTCTACGACGGGGGCAGCTAGCTAGCTCGCTTTGCCCTTTTCGGAGCTCAAAATCGAACGTTTTAATCAGTTTCGGGCCACTTTTCTTCTTTTGCTCTGTTTTTCCGTCCCGGATCGTACGTCGTGAGCTGTTAAAAGGACGACAACCTTACTCGCGGCACATTAGAGGACCCTACTATTCATCGATATCCCGTCTTGCAAGGATACTGCGTTGTTGAAGAGGATGAGTTGTCGTTAAGCCCATTGGGCCTTTTGAATGGGCCATATCTCTAGGCTGGGACTGTGAACTGTTAACACATAAAGGAATTGTGCCCTCAACATGACGGGTGCGATCATACCAGCACTAATGCATCGGATCCCATCAGAACTCCGAAGTTAAGCGTGCTTGGGCGAGAGTAGTACTAGGATGGGTGACCCCCTGGGAAGTCCTCGTGTTGTACACCCCATTTCAATTTTTTTTGCTCCGATTAGGGTTGCCAAGATACTTTACCCACCACATTTCTATTATCGAATCCCACGGCACCTTGGGCAAGACAACTTCTCTTTAAGTGGAGGCTGGGACCGCAAACCGAGGGCGTAGGGCTTGTGACCAGGTCTCCGTCGCTCCGGTGCCTATTGCTTTTGATCCGTAAGGAGTTACGCGGCGCACAGCATACCGTTGGAAAGCACTCTGAGAGCTCACGGACGACGGCAGCAAGCTAGATCGCTGTGCCCCTTTGCGAGCTCCAAATTGAACGTTTTCATCAGTTTCGGGCTACTTTTCTTCTTTTGCTCTGTTTTTCCGTCCCGGATCATACGTCGTGAGCTGTTAAAAGGACGACAACCTTACTAGCGGCACATTAGAGGACCCTACAATGCGTCGATATCATGTCTTGCGAGGATGCTGCGTTGTTGAAGCGGATGGGTTGTCGTTAAGCCCATTGGGCCTTTTGAATGGGCCATATCTCAAGGCTGGGACTGTGAACCCTTAACACATAAAGGAATTGTGCCCTCAACATGACGGGTGCGATCATACCAGCACTAATGCACCGGATCCCATCAGAACTCCGAAGTTAAGCGTGCTTGGGCGAGGGTAGTACTAGGATGGTTGACCCCCTGGGAAGTCCTCGTGTTGCACCCCCCTTTTCAATTTTTTTTGCTCCCGTTAGGGTTGCCAAGATACTTTACCCACCACATTTCTATTATCGAATCCCATGGCACCTTGGGCAAGACAACTTCTCTTCACGTGGAGGCTGGGCCCGCAAACCGAGGGCGTAGGGCTTGTGACCAGGTCCCCGTCGCTCCGGTGCCCATAACTTTTGATCCGTAAGGAGTTACGAGGCGCACAGCATACCGTTGGAAAGCTCTCTGAGAGCTCTACGACGGGGGCAGCAAGCAAGTTTGCTTTGCCCTTTTCGGAGCTCAAAATCGAACGTTTTCATCAGTTTCGGGCCACTTTTCTTCTTTTGGTCTGTTTTTCCGTCCCGGATCGTACGTCGTGAGCTGTTAAAAGGACGACATCCTTACTCGCGGAACATTAGAGGACCCTACAATGCGTCGATATCACGTCTTGCGAGGATGCTGCGTTGTTGAAGCGGATGGGTTGTCGTTAAGCCCATTGGGCCTTTTGAATGGGCCATATCTCTAGGCTGGGACTGTGAACCGTTAACACATAAAGGAATTGTGCCCTCAACATGACGGGTGCGATCATACCAGCACTAATGCACCGGATCCCATCAGAACTCCGAAGTTAAGCGTGCTTGGGCGAGGGTAGTACTAGGATGGTTGACCCCCTGGGAAGTCCTCGTGTTGCACCCCCCTTTTCAATTTTTTTTGCTCCGGTTAGGGTTGCCAAGATACTTTACCGACCACATTTCTATTTTCGAATCCCACGGCACCTTAGGCAAGACAACTTCTCTTCACGGGGAGGCTGGGCCCGCAAACCGAGGGCGTAGGGCTTGTGACTAGGTCTCCGTCGCTCCGGTGCCCATAACTTTTGATCTGTAAGGAGGTACGACGCGCACAGCATACCGTTGGAAAGCTCTCTGAGAGCTCTACGACGGGGGCAGCTAGCTAGCTTGTTATGCCCTTTTCGGAGCTCAAAATCAAACGTTTTCTTCAGTTTCGGTCAACTTTTCTTCTTTTGCTCAGTTTTTCCGTCCCGGATCGTACGTCGTGAGTTGTTAAAAGGACGACAACCTTACTCGCGGCATATTAGAGGACCCTACAATGCGTCGATATCACGTCTTGCGAGGATGCTGCGTTGTTGAAGCGGATGGGTTATCGTTAAGCCCATTGGGCCTTTTGAATGGGCCATATCTCTAGGCTGGGACTGTGAACCGTTAACACATAAAGGAATTGTGCCCTCAACATGACGGGTGCGATCATACCAGCACTAATGCACCGGATCCCACCAGAACTCCGAAGTTAAGCGTGCTTGGGCGAGAGTGGTACTAGGATGGGTGACCCCCTGGGAAGTCCTCGTGTTGCACCCTCCTTTTGAATTTTTTTTGCTCCGGTTAGGTTTGCCAAGATACTTTACCCACCACATTTCTATTATCGAATCCCACGGCACCTTGGACAAGACAACTTCTCTACACGTGGAGGCTGGGCCCGCAAAACCGAGGGCGTAGAGCCTGTGACCAGGTCTCCGTCGCTTCGGTGCCCATAACTTTTGATCCGTAAGGAGTTACGCGGCGCACAGCATACCGTTGTAAAACTCTTCGAGAGCTCTACGACGCGGGCAGCCAGCTAGCTGACTTTGCCCTTTTTGGAGCTCAAAATCGAACGTTTTCATCAGTTTCGGGCCACTTTTCTTCTTTTGCTCTGTTTTTTCGTCCCGGATCGTACGTCGTGAGCTTGTAAAAGGACGACAACCTTACTCGCGGCACATTAGAGGACCCTACAATGCGTCGATATCACGTCTTGCGAGGATGCTGCGTTGTTGAAGCGGATGGGTTGTCGTTAAGCCCAATGGGCCTTTTGAATGGGCCATATCTCTAGGCTGGGACTGTGAACCGTTAACACATAAAGGAATTGTGCCCTCAACATGACGGGTGCGATCATACCAGCACTAATGCACCGGATCCCATCAGAACTCCGAAGTTAAGCGTGCTTGGGCGAGGGTAGTACTAGGATGGTTGACCCCCTGGGAAGTCCTCGTGTTGCACCCCCCTTTTCAATTTTTTTTGCTCCCGTTAGGGTTGCCAAGATACTTTACCCACCACATTTCTATTATCGAATCCCACGGCACCTTGGGCAAGACAACTTCTCTTCACGTGGAGGCTGGGCCCGCAAACCGAGGGCGTAGGGCTTGTGACCAGGTCCCCGTCGCTCCGGTGCCCATAACTTTTGATCCGTAAGGAGTTACGAGGCGCACAGCATACCGTTGGAAAGCTCTCTGAGAGCTCTACGACGGGGGCAGCAAGCAAGTTTGCTTTGCCCTTTTCGGAGCTCAAAATCGAACGTTTTCATCAGTTTCGGGCCACTTTTCTTCTTTTGCTCTGTTTTTCCATCCCGGATCGTACGTCGTGAGCTGTTAAAAGGACGACAACCTTACTCGCGGTACATTAGAGGACCCTACAATGCGTCGATATCACGTCTTGCGAGGATGCTGCGTTGTTGAAGCGGATGGGTTGTCGTTAAGCCCATTGGGCCTTTTGAATTGGCCATATCTCTAGGCTGGGACTGTGAACCGTTAACACATAAAGGAATTGTGCCCTCAACATGACGGGTGCGATCATACCAGCACTAATGCACCGGATCCCATCAGAACTCCGAAGTTAAGCGTGCTTGGGCGAGAGTAGTACTAGGATGGGTGACCCCCTGGGAAGTCCTCGTGTTGCACCCCCTTTTTCAATTTTTTTTGCTCCGGTTAGGGTTGCCAAGATACTTTACCCACCACATTTCTATTATCGAATCCCACGGCACCTTGGGCAAGACAACTTCTCTTCACTTGGAGGCTGGGCCCGCAAACCGAGGGCGTAGGGCTTGTGACCAGGTCTCCGTCGCTCCGGTGCCCATAACTTTTGATCCGTAAGGAGTTACGAGGTGCACAGTATACCGTTGGAAATCTCTCTGAGAGCTCTACGACGGGGGCAGCAAGCTAGCTCACTGTGCCCTTTTCGGAGCTCAAAATCGAACGTTTTCATCAGTTTTGGGCCACTTTTCTTCTTTCGCTCTGTTTTTTTGTCCCGGATCGTACGTCGTGAGCTGTTAAAAGGACGACAACCTTACTCGCGGCACATTAGAGGACCCTACAATGCGTCGATATCACGTCTTGCGAGGATGCTGCGTTGTTGAAGCGGATGGGTTGTCGTTAAGCCCATTGGGCCTTTTGAATGGGCCATATCTCTAGGCTGGGACTGTGAATCGTTAACACATAAAGGAATTGTGCCCTCAACTTGACGGGTGCGATCATACCAGCACTAATGCACCAGATCCCATATGAACTCCGAAGTAAACGTGCTTGGGCGAGAGTAGTACTAGGATTGGTGACCCCCTGGGAAGTCCTCGTGTTGCACCCCCCTTTTCAATTTTTTTTGCTCCCGTTAGGGTTGCCAAGATACTTTACCCACCACATTTCTATTATCGAATCCCACGGCACCTTGGGCAAGACAACTTCTCTTCACGTGGAGGCTGGGCCCGCAAACCGAGGGCGTAGGGCTTGTGACCAGGTCTCCGTCGCTCCGGTGCCCATAACTTTTGATCCGTAAGGAGTTACGCGGCGCACAGCATATTGTTGCAAAGCTCTCTGAGATCTCTACGACGGGGGCAGCAAGCTAGCTCACTGTGCCCTTTTCGGAACTCAAAACTGAACGTTTTCATCAGTTTCGGGCCACTTTTCTACTTTTGCTCTGTTTTTCCGTCCCGGATCGTACGTCGTGAGCTGTTAAAAGGACGACAACCTTGCTAGCGGAACATTAGAGGACCCTACAATGCGTCGATATCACGTCTTGCGAGGATGCTGCGTTGTTGAAGCGGATGGGTTGTCGTTAAGCCCATTGGGCCTTTTGAATGGGCCATAACTCTAGGCTGGGACTGTGAACCGTTAACACATAAAGGAATTGTGCCCTTAACATGACGGGTGCGATCATACCAGAACTAATGACCGGATCCCATCAGAACTCCGAAGTTAAGCGTGCTTGGGCGAGAGTAGTACTAGGATGGGTGACCCCCTGGGAAGTCCTCGTGTTGCACCCCCCTTTTCAATTTTTTTTGCTCCGGTTAGGGTTGCCAAGATACTTTATCTGCCAGATTTATATTATCGAATCCCACGGCACCTTGGGCAAGACAACTTCTCTTCACGTGGAGGCTGGGCCCGCAAACTGAGGGAGTAGGGCTTGTGACCAGGTCTCCGTCGCTCCGGTGCCCATAACTTTTGATCCGTAAGGAGTTACGAGGTGCACAGCATACCGTTGGAAAGCTCTCTGAGAGGTCTACGACGGGGGCAGCAAGCTGGCTTGCTATGCCCTTTTCGGAGCTTAAAATCGAATGTTTTCATCAGTTTCGGGCCACTTTTCTTCATTTGCTCTGTTTTTCCGTCCCTGATCGTACGTCGTGAGCTGTTAAAAGGACGACAACCTTACTCACGGCACATTAAAGGACCCTACAATGCGTCGATATCACGTATTTCGAGGATGCTGCGTTGTTGAAGCGGATGGGTTGTCGTTAAGGCCATTGGGCGTTTTGAATGGGCCATACCTCTAGGCTGGGAGTGTGAACTGTTAACACATAAAGGAAATGTGCCCTCAACATGACGGGTGCGATCATACTAGCACAAATGCACCGGATCCCATCAGAACTCCGAAGTTAAGTGTGCTTGGGCGAGAGTAGTACTAGGATGGGTGACCCCTAGTGAAGTCCTCGTGTTGCACCTCCCATTTCAAATTTTTTTGCTCCGGTTAGGGTAGCCAAGATACTTTATCCATAACATTTCTATTATCGAATCCCACGGCACCTTGGGCAAGACAACTTCGCTTCACGTGGATGCTGGGCTAGCAAACCGAGGGCGCAGGGCTTGTGACCAGGTCTCCGTCGTTCCGGTGCCTATAACTTTTGATCCGTAAGGAGTTACGCGACGCACAGCATACCGTTGGAAAGCTCTCCGAGAGCTCTACGACGGGGGCAGGTAGCTAGCTCACCGTGCCCTTTTCGGAGCTCAAAATCGAACGTTTTCATCAGTTTCGGGCCACTTTCCTTCTTTTGCTCTGTTTTTCCGTCCCGGATCGTACGTCGTGAGCGGTTAAAAGGACGACAACCTTACTCGCGGCACATTAGAAGACCCTACAATGCGTCGATATCACGTCTTGCGAGGATGCTGCGTTGTTGAATCGGATGGGTTGTCGTTAAGCCCATTGGGCCTTTTGAATGGGCCATATCTCTAGGCTGGGACTGTGAACCGTTAACACATAAAGGAATTGTGCCCTCAACATGACGGGTGCGATCATACCAGCACTAATGCACCGGATCCCACCAGAACTCCGAAGTTAAGCGTGCTTGGGCGAGAGTGGTACTAGGATGGGTGACCCCCTGGGAAGTCCTCGTGTTGCACCCCCCTTTTGAATTTTTTTTGCTCCGTTTAGGTTTGCCAAGATACTTTACCCACCACATTTCTATTATCGAATCCCATGGCACCTTGGGCAAGACAACTTCTCTTCACGTGGAGGCTGGGCCCGTAAACCGTGGACGTAGGGCCTGTGGCCAGGTCTCTGTCGCTCCGGTGCCCATAACTTTTGATCCGTAAGGAGTTACGCGGCGCACAACATACCGTTGTAAAGCTCTTCGAGAGCTCTACGACGGGGGAAGCCAACTAGCTCACTTTGCCCTTTTCAGAGCTCAAAATCGAACATTTTCATCAGTTTCGGGCCACTTTTCTTCTTTTGCTCTGTTTTTTCGTCCCGGATCGTACGTCGTGAGCTGTTAAAAGGACGACAACCTTACTCGCGGCACATTAGAGGACCCTACAATGCGTCGATATCACATCTTGCGAGGATGCTGCGTTGTTGAAGCGGATGGGCTGTCGTTAAGCCCATTGGGCCTTTTGAATGGGCCATATCTCTAGGCTGGGACTGTGAACCGTTAACACATAAAGGAATTGTACCCTCAACATGACGGGTGCGATCATACCAGCACTAATGCACCGGATCCCACCAGAACTCCGAAGTTAAGCGTGCTTGGGCGAGAGTAGTACTAGGATGGGTGACCCCCTGGGAAGTCCTCGTGTTGCACCCCCCTTATCAATTTTTTTTGCTCCCGTTAGAGTGGCCAAGATACTTTACCCACCACATTTCTATTATCGAATCCCACGGCACCTTGGGAAGGACAACTTCTCTTCGCGTGGAGGCTGGGCCGGGAAGCCGAGGGCGTAGGGCTTGTGACCAGGTCCCCGTCGCTCCGGTGCCCATAACTTTTGATCCGTGAGGAGTTACGCGGCGCACAGCATACCGTTGGAAAGCTCTCTAAGAGCTCTACGACGGGGGCAGCAAGCAAGTTTGCTTTGCCCTTTTCGGAGCTCAAAATCGAACGTTTTCATCAGTTTCGGGCCACTTTTCTTCTTTTGGTCTGTTTTTCTGTCCCGGATCGTACGTCCTGAGCTGTTAAAAGGACGCCATCCTTACTCGCGGCACATTAGAGGACCCTACAACGCGTCGATATCACGTCTTGCGAGGATGCTGCGTTGGTGAAGCGGATGGGTTGTCGTTAATCCCATTGGGCCTTCTGAATGGGCCATCTCTCTAGGCTGGGACTGTGAACCGTTAACACATAAAGGAATTGTTCCCTCAACATGACGGGTGTGATCATACCAGCACTAATGCACCGGATCCCATCAGAACTCTGAAGTTAAGCGTGCTTGGACGAGAGTAGTACTAGGATGGGTGACCCCCTGCGAAGTCCTCGTGTTGCACCCCCATTTTCAATTTCTTTTCCTCCCGTTAGGGTTGCCAAGATACTTTATCCACCATATTTCCATTATCGAATCCCACGGCACCTTGGGCAAGACAACTTCTCTTCACGTGGAGGCTGGGCCCGCAAACCGAGGGCGTAGGGCTTGTGACTAGGTCCCCGTCGCTCCGGTACCCATAACTTTTGATCCGTAAGGAGTTACGAGGCACACAGCATACCGTTGGAAAGCTCTCTGAGAGCTCTACGACGGGGGCAGCAAGCAAGTTTGCTTTGCCCTTTTCGGAGCTCAAAATCGAACGTTTTCATCAGTTTCCGGCCACTTTTCTTCTTTTGGTCTGTTTTTCCGTCCCGGATCGTACGTCGTGAGCTGTTAAAAGGACGACATCCTTACTCGCGGCACATTAGAGGACCCTAGAATGCGTCGATATCACATCTTGCGAGGATGCTGCGTTGTTGAAGCGGATGGGTTGTCGTTAAGCCCATTGGGCCTTTTGAATGGGCCATATCTCTAGGATGGGACTGTGAACCGTTAACACATAAAGGAATTTTGCCCTCAACATGACGGGAGCGATCATACCAGCACTAATGCACCGGATCCCATCAGAACTCCGAAGTTAAGCGTGCTTGGGCGAGGGTAGTACTAGGATGGTTGGCCCCCTGGGAAGTCCTCGTGTTGCACCCCCCTTTTCAATTTTTTTGCTCCGGTTAGGGTTGCCAAGCAACTTTACCCACCACATTTCTATTTTCGAATCCCACGGCACCTTGGGCAAGACAACTTCTCTTCACGGGGAGGATGGGCCCGCAAACCGAGGGCGTAGGGCTTGTGACTAGGTCTCCGTCGCTCCGGTGCCCATAACTTTTGATCCGTAAGGAGTTACGAGGCGCACAGCATACCGTTGGAAAGCTCTCTGAGAGCTCTACGATGGGGGCAGCTAGCTAGCTTGTTGTGCCCTTTTCGGAGCTCAAAATCGAATGTTTTCTTCAGTTTCGGGCCACTTTTCTTCTTTTGCTCAGTTTTTCCGTCCCGGATCGTACGTCCTGAGTTGTTAAAAGGACGACAACCTTACTCGCGGCACATTAGAGGACCCTACAATGCGTCGATATCACGTCTTGCGAGGATGCTGCGTTGTTGAAGCGGATGGGTTGTCGTTAAGCCCATTGGGCCTTTTGAATGGGCCATATCTCTAGGCTGGGACTGCGAACCGTTAACACATAAAGGAATTGTGCCCTCAACATGACGGGTGCGATCATACCAGCACTAATGCACCGGATCCCATCAGAACTCCGAAGTTAAGCGTGCTTGGGCGAGAGTAGTACTAGGATGGGTGACCACCTGGGAAGTCCTCGTGTTGCACCCCCCATTTCAAATTTTTTTGCTCCGGTTAGGGTAGCTAAGATACTTTACCCACCACATTTCTATTATCGAATCCCACGGCACCTTTGGCAAGACAACTTCTCTTCAAGTGGAGGCTGGGCCAGCAAACCGAGGGCGCAGGGCTTGTGACCAGGTCTCCGTCGCTCCGGTGCCTATTACTTTTGATCCGTAAGGAGTTACGCGGCGCACAGTATACCGTTGGAAAGCACTCCGAGAGCTCTACGACGGGGGCAGGTAGTTAGCTCGCCGTGCCCTTTTCGGAGCTCAAAATCGAACGTTTTCATCAGTTTCGGGCTACTTTTTTGCTTTTACTCTGTTTTTCCGTCCCGGATCGTACGTCCTGAGCTGTTAAAAGGACGACAACCTTACTTGCGGCACATTAGAAGACCCTACAATGCGTCGATATCACGTCTTGCGAGGATGCTGCGTTGTTAAAGCGGATGGGTTGTCGTTAAGCCCATTGGGCCTTTTGAATGGGCCATATCTCTAGGCTGGGACTGTGAACCGTTAACACATAAAGGAATTGAGCCCTCAACATGACGGGTGCGATCATACCAGCACTAATGCACCGGATCCCACCAGAACTCCGAAGTTAAGCGTGCTTGGGCGAGAGTGGTACTAGGATGGGTGACCCCCTGGGAAGTCCTCGTGTTGCACCCCACTTTTGAATTTTTTTTGCTCCGTTTAGGTTTTCCAAGATACTTTACCCACCACATTTCTATTATCGAATCCCACGGCACCTTGGGCAAGACAACTTCTCTTCACGTGGAGGCTGGGCCCGTAAACCGAGGGCGTAGGGCCTGTGGCCAGGTCTCTGTCGCTCCGGTGCCCATAACTTTTGATCCGTAAGGAGTTACGCGGCGCACAGCATACCGTTGTAAAGCTCTTCGAGAGCTCTACGACGGGGGCAGCCAACTAGCTCACTTTGCCCTTTTCGGAGCTCAAAATCGAATGTTTTCATCAGTATCGGGCCACTTTTCTTCTTTTGCTCTGTTTTTTCATCCTATATCGTACGTCGTGAGCTGTTTAAAGGATGGCAACCTAACTCGCGGGACATTAGAGGGCCCTACAATGCGTCGATATCACGTCTTGTGAGGATGCTGCGTTCTTGAAGCGGATGGGTTGTCGTTAAGCCCATTGGGCCTTTTGAATGGGCCATATCTCTAGGCTGGGACTGTGAACCGTTAACACATAAAGGAATTGTGCCCTCAACATGACGGGTGCGATCATACCAGCACTAATGCACCGGATCCCATCAGAACTCCGAAGTTAAGCGTGCTTGGGCGAGAGTAGTACTAGGATGGGTGACCCCCTGGGAAGTCCTCGTGGTGCACGCCCCTTTTCAATTTTTTTTGCTCCCATTAGAGTTGCCAAGATACTTTACCCACCACATTTCTATTATCGAATCCCACGGCACCTTGGGCAAGACAACTTCCCTTCACGTGGAGGCTGGGCCAGCAAACCGAGGGCGTAGGGCTTGTGACCAGGTCCCCGTCGCTCCGGTGCCCATAACCTTTGATCCGTAAGGAGTTACGAGGCGCACAGCATACCGTTGGATAGCTCTCTAAGAGCTCTACGACGGTGGCAGCAAGCAAGTTTGCTCTGCCCTTTTCGGAGCTCAAAATCGAACGTTTTCATCAGTTTCGGGCCACTTTTCTTCTTTTGGTCTGTTTTTCTGTCCCGGATCGTACGTCCTGAGCTGTTAAAAGGACGACATCCTTACTCCCGGCACATTAGAGGACCCTACAATGCGTCGATATCACGTCTTGCGAGGATGCTGCGTTGGTGAAGCGGATGGGTTGTCGTTAAGCCCATTGGGCCTTCTGAATGGGCCATTTCTCGAGGCTGGGACTGTGAACCGTTAACACATAAAGGAATTGTTCCCTCAACATGACGGGTGTGATCATACCAGCACTAATGCACCGGATCCCATCAGAACTCCGAAGTTAAGCGTGCTTGGGCGAGAGTAGTACTAGGATGGGTGACCCCCTGGGAAGTCCTCGTGTTGCACCCCCCTTTTCAATTTTTTTTGCTCCCGTTAGGGTTGCCAAGATACTTTATTCACCGCATTTCTATTACCGAATCCCACGGCACCTTGGGCAAGACAACGTCTCTTCACGTGGAGGCTGGGCCCGCAAACCGAGGGCGTAGGGCTTGTGACCAGGTCCCCGTCGCTCCGGTGCCCATAACTTTTGATCCGTAAGGAGTTACGAGGCGCACAGCATACCGTTGGAAAGCTCTCTGAGAGCTCTACGACGGGGGCAGCAAGCAAGTTTGCTTTGCCCTTTTCGGAGCTCAAAATCGAACGTTTTCATCAGTTTCGGGCCACTTTTCTTCTTTTGGTCTGTTTTTCCGTCCCGGATCGTACGTCGTGAGCTGTTAAAAGGACGACATCCTTACTCGCGGCACATTAGAGGACCCTACAATGCGTCGATATCACGTCTTGCGAGGATGCTGCGTTGTTGAAGCGGATGGGTTGTCGTTAAGCCCATTGGGCCTTTTGAATGGGCCATATCTCTAGGCTGGGACTGTGAACCGTTAACACATAAAGGAATTTTGCCCTCAACATGACGGGAGCGATCATACCAGCACTAATGCACCGGATCCCATCAGAACTCCGAAGTTAAGCGTGCTTGGGCGAGGGTAGTACTAGGATGGTTGACCCCCTGGGAAGTCCTCGTGTTGCACCCCCCTTTTCAATTTTTTTTGCTCCGGTTAGGGTTGCCAAGATACTTTACCCACCACATTTCTATTTTTGAATCCCACGGCACCTTGGGCAAGACAACTTCTCTTCACGGGGAGGCTGGGCCCGCAAACCGAGGGCGTAGGGCTTGTGACTAGGTCTCCGTCGCTCCGGTGCCCATAACTTTTGATCCGTAAGGAGGTACGAGGCGCACAGCATACCGTTGGAAAGCTCTCTGAGAGCTCTACGATGGGGGCAGCTAGCTAGCCTGTTGTGCCCTTTTCGAAGCTCAAAATAGAACGTTTTCTTCAGTTTCGGGCCACTTTTCTTCTTTTGCTCAGTTTTTCCGTCCCGGATCGTACGTCGTGATTTGTTAAAAGGACGACAACCTTACTCACGGCACATTAGAGGACCCTACAATGCGTCGATATCACGTCTTGCGAGGATGATGAGTTGTTGAAGCGGATGGGTTATCGTTAAGCCCATTGGGCCTTTTGAATGGGCCATATCTCTACGCTGGGACTGTGAACCGTTAACACATAAAGGAATTGTGCCCTCAACATGACGGGTGAGATCATACCAGCACTAATGCACCGGATCCCACCAGAACTCCGAAGTTAAGCGTGCTTGGGCGAGAGTGGTACTAGGATGGGTGACCCCCTGGGAAGTCCTCGTGTTGCACCCCCCTTTTGAATTTTTTTTTCTCCGGTTAGGTTTGCCAAGATACTTTACCCACCACATTTCTATTATCGAATCCCACGGCACCTTGGGCAAGATAACTTCTCTTCACGTGGAGGCTGGGCCCGCAAACCGAGGGCGTAGGGCCTGTGACCAGGTCTCCGTCGCTCCGGTGCCCATAACTTTTGATCCGTAAGGAGTTACGCGGCGCACAGCATACCGTTGTAAAGCTCTTTGAGAGCTCTACGACGGGGGTAGCCAGCTAGCTCACTTTGCCCTTTTTGGAGCACAAAATCGAACGTTTTCATCAGTTTCGGGCCACTTTTCTTCTTTTGCTCTGTTTTTTCGTCCCGGATCGTACGTCGTGAGCTGTTAAAAGGACGACAACCTTACTCGTAACACATTAGAGGACCCTACAATGCGTCGATATCACGTCTTGCGAGGATGCTGCTTTGTTGAAGCGGATGGGTTGTCGTTAAGCCCATTGGGCCTTTTGAATGGGCCATATCTCTAGGCTGGGACTGTGAACCATTAACACATAAAGGAATTGTGCCCTCAACATGACGGGTGCGATCATACCAGCACTAATGCACCAGATCCCATCAGAACTCTGAAGTTAAGCGTGCTTGGGCGAGAGTAGTACTAGGATGGGTGGCCCCCTGGGAAGTCCTCGTGTTGCACCCCCCTTTTCAATTTTTTTTGCTCCCGTTAGGGTTGCCGAGGTACTTTACCCACCACACTTCTATTATCCGATCCCACGGCACCTTGGGCAAGACAACCTCTCTTCACCTCGAGGCTGGGCTCGCAAACCGAGTGCGTAGGGCTTGTGACCAGGTCCCCGTCGCTCCGGTGCCCATAACTTTTGATCCGTAAGGAGTTACGAGGCGCACAGCAAACCGAGGGCGTAGGCTTGTGACCAGGTCTCTGTCGCTCCGGTGCCCATAACTTTTGATCCGTAAGGAGTTACGCGAAACACAGCATACCGTTGGAAAGCTCTCCGACAGCTCTATGACGGGGGCAGGTAGCTAGCTCGCCGTGCCCTTTTCAGAGCTCAAAATCGAACGTTTTCATTAGTTTCGGGCTACTTTTATTCTTTTGCTCTATTTTTCTGTCTCGGATCGTACGTCCTGAGCTGTTAAAAGGACAACAACCTAACTCGCGGCATATTATAGGGTCCTACAATGCGTCGATATCACGTCTTGCGAGGATGCTGCGTTGTTGAAGCGGATGGGTTGTCGTTAAGCCCATTGGGCCTTTTGAATGGGCCATATCTCTAGGCTGGGACTGTGAACCGTTAACACATAAAGGGATTGTGCCCTCAACATGACGGGTGCGATCATACCAGCACTAATGCACCGGATCCCATCAGAACTCCGAAGTTAAGCGTGCTTGGGCGAGAGTAGTACTAGGATGGGTGACCCCCTAGGAAGTCCTCGTGTTGCACCCCCCATTTCAATTTTTTTTGCTCCGGTTAGGGTTGCCAAGATACTTTACCCACCACATTTCTATTATCGAATCCCACGGCACCTTGGGCAAGACAACTTCTCTTCACGTGGAGGCTGGGCCCGCAAACCGAGGGCGTAGGGCTTGTGACCAGGTCTCCGTCGCTCCGGTGCCCATAACTTTTGATCCGTAAGGAGTTACGAGGCGCACAGCATACCGTTGGAAAGCTCTCCAAGGGCTCTACGTCGGGGGCAGGTAGCTAGCTTGCCGTGCCCTTTTCGGAGCTCAAAATCGAACGTTTTCATCAGTTTTGGACTACTTTCCTTCTTTTGCTCTGTTTTTTCATCCCGGATCGTACATCGTGAGCTGTTAAAAGGACGACAACCTTACCCGCGGCACATTAGAGGACCCTACAATGCGTCGATATCACATCTTGCGAGGATGCTGCGTTGTTGAAGTGGATGGGTTGTCGTTAAGCCCATTGGGCCTTTTGAATGGGCCATATCTCTAGGCTGGGACTGTGAACCGTTAACACATAAAGGAATTGTGCCCTCAACATGACGGGTGCGATCATACCAGCACTAATGCACCGGATCCCATCAGAACTCCAAAGTTAAGCGTGCTTGGGCGAGAGTAGTACTAGGATGGGTGACCCCCTGGGAAGTCATCGTGTTGCACCCCCCTTTTCAATTTTTTTTGCTCCGGTTAGGGTTGCCAAGATACTTTACCCACCACATTTCTATTATCGAATCCCACGGCACCTTGGGTAAGACAACTTCTGGTCACGGGGAGGCTGGGCCCGCAAACGGAGGGCGTTGAACTTGTGACTAGGTCTCAGTCGCTCCGGTGCCCATAACTTTTGATCCGTAAGGAGTTACGCGGCGCACAGCATACCGTTGGAAAGCACTCTGAGAGCTCTACAACGGGGGCAGCAAGCTAGCTTGCTGTGCCCTTTTCGGAGCTCAAAATCGAACGTTTTCATCAGTTTCGGGCCACTTTTCTTCTTTTTCTCAGTTTTTCCGTCCCGGATCGTACGTCGTGAGCTGTTAAAAGGATGACAACCTTGCTCGCGTCACATTAGAGGACCCTACAATGCGTCGATATCACGTCTTGCGAGGATGCTGCGTTGTTGAAGCGGATGGGTCGTAGTTAAGCCCATTGGGCCTTTTGAATGGGCCATATCTCTAGGCTGGGACTGTGAACTGTTAACACATAAAGGAATTGTGCCTTCAACATGATGGGTGCGATCATACTAGCACTAATGCACCGGATCCCATCAGAACTCCGAAGTTAAGCGTGCTTGGGCGAGAGTAGTACTAGGATGGGTGACAACCTGGGAAGTCCTCGTGTTGCACCACCCTTTTCAATTTTTTTTTGCTCCGGTTAGGGTTGCCAAGATACTTTACCCACCACATTTCTATTATCGAATCCCACGACACCTTGGGCAAGACAACTTCTCTTCACGTGGGGGGTGGGCCCGCAAACCGAGGGCGTAGGGCTTGTGACCAGGTCTTTGTCGCTCTGGTGCCCATAACTTTTGATCCGTAAGGAGTTATGCGGCGCACAGCATACCGTTGGAAAGCTCTCCGAGAGATCTATGACGGGGGCAGGTAGCTAGCCCGCCGTGCACTTTTCGGAGCTCAAAATCGAACATTTTCATCAGTTTCGGGCTACTTTTCTTCTTTTACTCTGTTTTTCCGTTGCGGATCGTACGTCGTGAGCTGTTAAAAGGACGACAACCTTACTCGCGGCAAATTAGAGGACCGTACAATGCGTCGATATCACGTCTTGCGAGGATGCTGCATTGTTGAAGCGGATGGGTTGCCGTTAAGCCCATTGGGCCTTTTAAATGGGCCATATCTCTAGGCTGGGACTGTGAACCGTTAACACATAAAGGAATTTTGCCCTCAACATGACGGGTGCGATCATACCAGCACTAATACACCGGATCCCATCAGAACTCCGAAGTTAAGCGTGCTTGGGCGAGAGTAGTACTAGGATGGGTGACCCCCTGGGAAGTCCTCGTGTTGCACCCCCCTTTTCAATTTTTTTTGCTCCGGTTAGGGTTGCCAAGATACTTTACCCACCACATTTCTATTATCGAATCCCACGGCACCTTGGGCAAGACAACTTCTCTTCACGTGGAGGCTGGGCCCGCAAACCGAGGGCGTAGGTCTTGTGACCAGGTCTCCGTCGCTCCGGTGCCCATAACTTTTGATCCGTAAGGAGTTACGAGGCGCACAGCATACCGTTGGAAAGCTCTCTGAGAGCTCTACGACGGGGGCAGCAAGTTAGCTCGCTGTGCCATTTTCGGAGATCAAAATCGAACGTTTTCATCAGTTTCGGGCCACTTTGCTTCTTTTGCTCTATTTTTTCGTCCCGGATCGTACGTCGTGAGCTGTTAAAACGACGACAACCTTACTTGCGGCACATTAGAGGACCATACAATGCGTCGATATCACGTCTTGCGAGGATGCTGCGTTGTTGAAGTGGATGGGTTGTCGTTAAGCCCATTGGGCCTTTTGAATGGGCCATATCTCTAGGCTGGGACTGTGAACTGTTAACACATAAAGGAATTGTGCCCACAATATGATGGGTGCGATCATACCAGCACTTATGCAACGGATCCCATCAGAACTCCGAAGTTAAGCGTGCTTGGGCGAGAGTAGTACTAGGATGGGTGACCCCCGGGGAAGTCCTCGTGTTGCACCCCCCTTTTCAATTTTTTTTGCTCCGGTTAGGGTTGCCAAGATACTTTACCAACCACATATCTATTATCGAATACCACGGCACCTTGGGCAAGACAACTTCGCTTCACGTGGAGGCTGGGCCCGCAAATCGAGGGTATAGGGCTTGTGACCAGGTCTCCGTCGCTCCGGAACCCATAACTTTTGATCCGTAAGGAGTTACGCGGCGCACGGCATACCGTTGGAAAGCACTCCGAGAGCTCTACGACGGGGGCAGGTAGCTAGCTCGCCGTGCCCTTTTCAGAGCTCAAAATCGAACGTTTTCATCAGTTTCGGGCTACTTTTCTTCATTTGCTCTATTTTTCCGTCCCGGATCGTACGTCGTGAGCTGTTAAAAGGACGACAACCTTACTCGCAGCACATTAGAGGACCCTACAATGCATCGATATCACGTCTTGCGAGGATGCTGAGTTGTTGAAGCGGATGGGTTGTCGTTAAGCCCATTGGGCCTTTTGAATTGGCCATATCTCTAGGCTGGGACTGTGAACCGTTAACACATAAAGGAATTGTGCCCTCAACATGACGGGTGCGATCATACCAGCACTAATGCACCGGATCCCATCAGAACTCCGAAGTTAAGCGTGCTTGGGCGAGAGTAGTACTAGGATGGGTGACCCCCTGGGAAGTCCTCGTGTTGCACCCCCATTTTAAATTTTTTTTGCTCCTGTTAGGGTTGCCAAGATACTTTACCCACCACATTTCTATTATCGAATACCACGGCACCTTGGGCAAGACAACTTCTCTTCACGGGGAGGCTGGGTCCGCAAACCGAGGGCGTAGGGCTTGTGACTAGGTCTCCGTCGCTCTGGTGCCTATAACTTTTTATCCATAAGGAGTTTCGCGGCGCACAGCATACCGTTGGAAAGCTCTCCGAGAGCTCTACGATGGGGGCAGCTAGCTAGCTCACCGTGCCCTTTTCAGAGCTCAAAATCGAACGTTTTCATCAGTTTCGGGCTACTTTTCTTCATTTGCTCTATTTTTCCGTCCCGGATCGTACGTCGTGAGCTGTTAAAAGGACGACAACCTTACTCGCAGCACATTAGAGGACCCTACAATGCATCGATATCACGTCTTGCGAGGATGCTGAGTTGTTGAAGCGGATGGGTTGTCGTTAAGCCCATTGGGCCTTTTGAATTGGCCATATCTCTAGGCTGGGACTGTGAACCGTTAACACATAAAGGAATTGTGCCCTCAACATGACGGGTGCGATCATACCAGCACTAATGCACCGGATCCCATCAGAACTCCGAAGTTAAGCGTGCTTGGGCGAGAGTAGTACTAGGATGGGTGACCCCCTGGGAAGTCCTCGTGTTGCACCCCCATTTTAAATTTTTTTTGCTCCTGTTAGGGTTGCCAAGATACTTTATCCACCCCATTTCTATTATTGAATCCCACGGCACCTTGGGCAAGAAAACTTCGCTTCACGTGGAGGCCGGGCCCGCAAACCGGGGGCGTATGGCCTGTGACAAGGTCTCCATCGCTCCGTGCCCATAAATTTTGATTCGTAAGAAGTTACGCGGCGCACAGCATACAGTAGGAAAGCTCTCCGAGAGCACTACGACGGGGGCAGCTAGCTAGCTAGCCGTGCCCATTTCGGAGCTCAAAATCGAACGTTTTCATCAGTTTCGGGCAACTTTTCTTCTTTTGCTCTGTTTTTCCGTCCCGGATCGTACGTCGTGAGCTGTTAAAAGGACGACAACCTTACTCGCGGCACATTAGAGGACCCTAAAATGCGTCGATATCACGTCTTGCGAGGATGCTGCGTTGTTGAAGCGGATGGGTTGTCGTTAAGCCCATTGGGCCTTTTCAATGGGCCATATCTCTAGGCTGGGACTGTGAACCGTTAACACATAAAGGAATTGTGCCCTCAACATGACGGGTGCGATCATACCAGCACTAATGCACTGGATCCCATCAGAACTCCGAAGTTAAGCGTGCTTGGGCGAGAGTAGTACTAGGATGGGTGACCCCCTGGGAAGTCCTCGTGTTGCAGCCCCCTTTTCAATTTTTTTTGCTCCGGTTAGGGTTGCCAAGATACTTTACCCACCACATTTCTATTATCGAATCCCACGGCACCTTGGGCAAGACAACTTCTCTTCACGAGGAGGCTGGGCCCGCAAACCGAGGGCGTAGGGCTTGTGACCAGGTCTCTGTCGCTCCGGTGCCCATAACTTTTGATCCGTATGGAGTTACGCGGCGCACAGCATACCGTTGGAAAGCTCTCCGAGAGCTCTACGACGGGGGCAGGTAGCTAGCTCACCGTGCCCTTTTCGGAGCTTAAAATCGAACGTTTTCATTAGTTTCGGGCTACTTATCTTCTTTTGCTCTGTTTTTCCGTCCCGGATCGTACGTCGTGAGCTGTTAAAAGGATGACAACCTTACTCGCGGCACATTAGAGGACCCTACAATGCGTCGATATCACGTCTTGCGAGGATGCTGCGTTGTTGAAGCGGATGGGTTGTCGTTAAGCCCATTGGGCCTTTTGAATGGGCCATATTTCTAGGCTGGGACTGTGAACCGTTAACACATAAAGGAATTGTGCCCTCAACATGACGGGTGCGATCATACCAGCACTAATGCACCGGATCCCATCAGAACTCTGAAGTTAAGCGTGCTTGGGCGAGAGTAGTACTAGGATGGGTGACCCCCTGGGAAGTCCTCGTGTTGCACCCCCCTTTTCAATTTTTTTTGCTCCGGTTAGGGTTGCCAAGATACTTTACCCACCACATTTCTATTATCGAATCCCACGGCACCTTGGGCAAGACAACTTCTCTTCACGTGGAGGCTGGGCCCGCAAACCGAGGGCGTAGGGCTTGTGACCAGGTCTCCGTCGCTCCGGTGCCCATAACTTTTGAACCGTAAGGAGTTACACGGCGCACAACATACCGTTGGAAAGCTCTCCGAGAGCTCTACGACAGGGGCAAGTAGCTAGCTCGCCGTGCCCTTTTCGGAGCTCAAAATCGAACGTTTTCATCAGTTTCAGGCTACTTTTCTTCTTTTGCTTAGTTTTTTCGTCCCGGATCGTACGTCGTGAGCTGTTAAAAGGACGACAACCTTACTCGCGGCACATTAGAGGACCGTACAATGCGTCGATATCACGTCTTGCGAGGATGCTGCGTTGTTGAAGCGGATGGGTTGTCGTTACGCCCATTGGGCTTTTTGAATGGGCCATATCTCTAGGCTGGGACTGTGAACCGTTAACACATAAAGGAATTGTGACCTCAACATGACGGGTGCGATCATACCAGCACTAATGCACTGGAACCCATCAGAACTCCGAAGTTAAGCGTGCTTGGGCGAGAGTAGTACTAGGATGGGTGACCCCCTGGGAAGTCCTCGTGTTGCACCCCTCTTTTCAATTTTTTTTGCTCCGGTTAGGGTTGCCAAGATACTTTACCCACCACATTTCTATTATCGAATCCCACGGCACCTTGGGCAAGACAACTTCTCTTCATGTGGAGGCTGGGCCCGCAAACCGAGGGCGTAGGGCTTGTGACCAGGTCTCCGTCGCTCCGGTGCCCATAACTTTTGATCCGTAAGGAGTTACGCGGCGCCCAGCATACCGTTGTAAAGCTATCCGAGAGCTCTACGACTGGGGCAGCCAGCTAGCTCGCTTTACCCTTTTCGGAGCTCAAAATCGAACGTTTTCATCAGTTTCGGGACACTTTTCTTCTTTTGCTCTGTTTTTCCATCCCGGATCGTACGTCGTGAGCTGTTAAAAGGACGACAACCTTACTCGCGGCACATTAGAGGACCCTACAATGCGTCGATATCACGTCTTGCGAGGATGCTGCGTTGTTGAAGCAGATGGGTTGTCGTTAAGCCCATTGGGCCTTTTGAATGGGCCATATCTCTAGGCTGGGACTGTGAACCGTTAACACATAAAGGAATTGTGCCCTCAACATGACGGGTGCGATCATACCAGCACTAATGCACCGGATCCCATCAGAACTCCGAAGTTAAGCATGCTTGGGCGAGAGTAGTACTAGGATGGGTGACCCCTGGGAAGTCCTCGTGTTGCACCCCCCTTTTCAATTTTTTTTGCTCCGGTTAGGGTTGCCCAGATACTTTACCCACCACATTTCTATTATCGAATCCCACGGCACCTTGGGCAAGACAACTTCTCTTAACGTGGAGGCTGGGTCAGCAAGCCGAGTGCGTTGGGCTTGTGACCAGGTCTACGTCGCTACGGTGCCCATAACTTTTGATCCGTAAGGAGTTACGAGGCGCACAGCATACCGTTGGAAAGCTCTCTGAGAGCTCTACGACAGGGGTTGTGAGCTAGCTCGCAGTGCCCTTTTCGGAGATCAAAATCGAACGTTTTCATCAGTTTCGGGCCACTTTTCTTCTTTTGGTCTATTTTTCCATCCCGGATCGTACGTCGTGAGCTGTTAAAAGGACGACAACCTTACTCGCGGCACATTAGAGGACCCAACAATGCGTCGATATCACGTCTTGCGAGGATGATGCGTTGTTGAAGCGGATGGGTTGTCGTTAAGCCCATTGGGCCTTTTGAATGGGCCATATCTCTAGGCTTGGACTGTGAACCGTTAACACATAAAGGAATTGTGCCCTCTACATGACGGGTGCGATCATACCAGCACTAATGCACCGGATCCCATCGGAACTCCGAAGTTAATCGTGCTTGGGCGAGAGTAGTACTAGGATGGGTGACCCCCTGGGAAGTCCTCGTGTTGCACCCCCCTTTTCAATTTTTTTTGCTGCGGCTAGGGTTGCCAAGATATTTTACCCACCACATTTCTATTATCGAATCCCACGGTACCTTGGGCAAGACAACTTCTCTTCACGTGGAGGCTGGGCCCGCAAACCGAGGGCGTAGGGCTTGTGACCAGGTCTCCGTCGCTACGGTGCTCATAACTTTTGATCCGTAAGGAGTTACGAGGCGCACAGCATACCGTTGGAAAGCTATCTGAGAGCTCTACGACGGGGGCAGCAAGCTAGCTTGTTGTGCCCTTTTCGGAGCTCAAAATCGAACGTTTTCATCAATTTCGGCCTACTTTTCTTCTTTTGCTCTGTTTTTCCGTCCCGGATCGTACGTCGTGAGCTTTTAAAAGGACGACAACCTTACTCGCGGCACATTAGAGGACCCTACAATGCATCGATATCACGTCTTGCGAGGATGCTGCGTTGTTGAAGCGGATGGGTTGTCGTTAAGCCCATTGGGCCTTTTGAATGGGCCATATCTCTAGGCTGGGACTGTGAACCGTTAACACATAAAGTAATTGTGCCCTCAACATGACGGGTGCGATCATACCAGCACTAATGCACCGGATCCCATCAGAACTCCGAAGTTAAGCGTGCTTGGGCGAGAGTAGTACTAGGATGGGTGACCCCCTGGGAAATCCTCGTGTTGCACCCCCCCTTTTCAATTTTTTTTGCTCCGGTTAGGGTTGCCAAGATACTTTACCCACCACATTTCTATTATCGAATCCCACGGCACCTTGGGCAAGACAACTTCTCTTCACGAGGAGGCTGGGCCCGCAAACCGAGGGCGTAGGGCTTGTGACCAAGTCTTCGTCGCTACGGTGCCCATAACTTTTGATCCGTAAGGAGTTACGAGGCGCTCAGCATACCGTTGGAAAACTCTCCGAAAGCTCTACGACGGGGGTAGGTAGCTAGCTCGCCGTACCCTTTTCGGAGCTCAAAATCGAACGTTTTCATCAGTTTCGGGCTACTTTTATTCTTTTGCTCTGTTTTTCCGTCTCGGATCGTACGTCGTGAGCTGTTAAAAGGACGACAACCTTACTCGCGGCACATTAGAGGACCCTACAATGCGTCGATATCACATTTTGCGAGGATGCTGCGTTGTTGAAGCGGATAGGTTGTCGTTAAGCCCATTGCGCCTTTTGAATGGGCCATATCTCTAGGCTGGGACAGTGACCCGTTAACAATTAAAGGGATTGTGCCCTCAACATGACGGGTGCGATCATACCAGCACTAATGCACCGGATCCAGTCAGAACTCCAAAGTTAAGCGTGCTTGGGCGAGAGTAGTACTAGGATGGGTGACTCGCTGGGAAGTCCTCGTGTTGCACCCCCTTTTCACTTTTCTTTGCTCTGGTTAGGGTTGCCAAGATACTTTACCCACCACATTTCTATTATCGAATCCCACGGCACCTTGGACAAGACAACTTCTCTTCACGTGGAGGCTGGGCCCGCAAACCGAGGGCGTAGGGTTTGTGACCAGGTCTCCGTCGCTCTGGTACCCATAACTTTTGATCCGTAAGGATTTACGCGACGCACAGCATACCGTTGGAAAGCTCTTCGAGAGCTCTACGACGAGGGCAAGTATCTTGCTCGCTGTGCCCTTTTCGGAGCTCAAAATCGAACATTTTCATCAGTTTCGGGCTACTTTTCTTTTTTTTCTATATTTTGCCATCCCGGATTGTACGTCGTGAGCTGTTAAAACGACGACAACCTTACTCGCGGCACATTAGAGGACTCTACAATGCGTCGATATCACGTCTTGCGAGGATGCTTCGTTGTTGAAGCGGATGGGTTGTCGTTAAGCCCATTGGGCCTTTTGAATGGGCCATATCTCTAGGCTGGGACTGTGAACCGTTAACACATAAAGGAATTGTGCCCTAACATTACGGGTGCGATCATACCCGCACTAATGCACCGGATCCCGTCAGAACTCCGAAGTTAAGCGTGCTTGGGCGAGAGTAGTACTAGGATGGGTGACCCCCTGGGAAGTCCTCGTGTTGCACCCTCATTTTCAATTTTTTTTGCTCCGGTTAGGGTTGCCAAGATACTTTACCCACCACATTTCTATTATCGAATCCCACAGCACCTTGGGCAAGACAACTTCTCTTCACGTGGAGGCTGGGCCCGCAAACCGAGGGCGGAGGGCGTGTGACCAGGTCGCCGGCGCTCCGGTGCCCATAACTTTTGATCCGTAAGGAGTTACGCGGCGCACAGCATACCATTGGAAAGCTCTCCGAGAGCTCTACTACGGGGGCAGGTAGCTAGCTCGCCGTGCCCTTTTCGGAGCTCGAAATCGAACGTTTTCATCAGTTTCGGGCTACTTTTCTTCTTTTGCTCTGTTTTTCCGTCTCGGATCGTACGTCGTGAGCTGTTAAAAGGATGACAACCATACTCGCGGCACATTAGAGGACCCTACAATGCGTCGATATCACGTCTTGCGAGGATGCTGCGTTGTTGAAGCGGATGGGTTGTCGTTAAGCCCATTGGGCCTTTTGAATGGGCCATATCTCTAGGCTGGGACTGTGAACCGTTAACACATAAAGGAATTGTGCCCTCAACATGACGGGTGCGATCATACCAGCACTAATGCACCAGATCCCATCAGAACTCCGAAGTTAAGCGTGCTTGGGCGAGAGTAGTACTAGGATGGGTGACCCCATGGGAAGTCCTCGTGTTGCACCCCCCTTTTCAATTTTTTTTGCTCCGGTTAGGGTTTCGAAGAGACTTTACCAACCACATTTCTATTGTCGAATCCCACGGCACCTTGGGCAAGACAACTTCTCTTCACGTGGAGGCTGGGCCCGCAAACCGAGGGCGTAGGGCTTGTGACCAGGTCTCCGTCGCTCCGGTACCCATAACTTTTGATCCGTAAGGAGTTACGCGGCGCACAGCATACCGTTGGAAAGCACTCCGAGAGCTCTACGACGGGGGCAGGTAGCTAGCTCGCCGTGCCCTTTTCAGAGCTCAAAATCAAACGTTTTCATATGTTTCGGACTACTTTTCTTCTTTTGCTCTGTTTTTCCGTCCCGGATCGTACGTCGTGAGCTGTTAACAGGACGACAACCTTACTCGGCGGACATTAGAGGACCCTACATCGCGTCGATATCACGTCTTGCGAGGATGCTGCGTTGTTGAAGCAGATGGGTTGTCGTTAAGCCCATTGGGCCTTTTGAATGGGCCATCTCTGTAGGCTGGGACTGTGAACCGTTAACACATAAAGGAATTATGCCCTCTACATGACAGGTGCAATCATACCAGCACTAATGCATCAGATCCAGTCAGAACTCCGAAGTTAAGCGTGCTTTGGCGAGAGTAGTATTAGGATCGGTGACCCCCTGGGAAGTCCTCGTGTTGCACCCCCCTTTTCAATTTTTTTTGCTCCGGTTAGGGTTGCCAAGATACTTTACCCACCACATTTCTATTATCGAATCCCACGGCACCTTGGGCAAGACAACTTCTCTTCACGTGGTGGGTGGGGCCGGAAACCGAGGGCGGAGGGCTTGTGACCGGGGCTCCGGCGCTACGATGCCCTTAACTTTTGATCCGTAAGTAGTTACGAGGCGCACAACATACCGTTGGAAATCTCTCTGAGACCACTACGATGGGGGCAGCGAGCTAGCTCGCTGTGCCCTTTTCGGAGCTTAAAATCGAACGTTTTCTTCAGTTTAGGGCTACATTTCTTCTTTAGCTCTGTTTCTCCGTCCCGGATCGTACGTCATGAGCTGTTAAAAGGATGACAACCTTCCTCGCTGCACATTACAGGACCCTACAATGCGTCGATATCACGTCTTGCGATGATGCTGCGTTGTTGAAGCGGATGGGTTGTCGTTAAGCCCATTGGGCCTTTTGAATGGGCCATATCTCTAGGCTGGGACTGTGAACCGTTAACACATAAAGGAATTGTGCCCTCAACATGATGGGTGCGATCATACCAGCAGTAATGCACCGGATCCCATAAGAACTCCGAAGTTAAGCGTTCTTGGGCGAGAGTAGTACTAGGATGGGTGACCCCCTGGGAAGTCCTCGTGTTGCACCCCCCTTTTCAATTTTTTTTGCTCTGGTTAGGGTTGCCAAGATACTTTACCCACCACATTTCTATTATCGAATCCCACGGCACCTTGGGCAAGACAACTTCTCTTCACGTGGAGGCTGGGCCCGTAAACCGAGGGCGTAGGGCTTGTGACCAGGTCTCCGTCGCTACGGTGCCCATAACTTTGGATCCGTAAGGAGTTACGAGGCGCACAGGATACCGTTGGAAAGCTCTCCGAGAGCTCTACGACGGGGGCAGCGAGCTAGCTCGCTGTGCCCTTTTCGGAGCTCAAAATCGAACGTTTTCATCAGTTTCGTGCTACTTTTCTTCTTTTGCTCTGTGTTTCCGTCCTGGATCGTACGTCTTGAGCTGTTAAAAGAACGACAACCTTACTCGCGGCACATTAGAGGACCCTACAATGCGTCGATATCACGTCTTGCGAGGATGCTGCATTGTTGAAGCGGATGGGTTTTCGTTAAGCCCATTGGGCCTTTTGAATGGGCCATATCTCTAGGCTGGGACTGTGAACAGTTAACACATAAAGGAATTGTGCCCTCAACATGACGGGTGCGATCATACCAGCACTAATGCAC
The DNA here is from genome assembly GCA_037974665.1 of Ehretia macrophylla. Lineage (NCBI taxonomy): Eukaryota > Viridiplantae > Streptophyta > Magnoliopsida > Boraginales > Ehretiaceae > Ehretia > Ehretia macrophylla. The sequence continues at coordinate 73,400,816 of CM075769.1, forward strand.
CGGATCCCATCAGAACTCCGAAGTTAAGCGTGCTTGGGCGAGAGTAGTGCTAGGATGGGTGACCCCCTGGGAAGTCCTCGTGTTGCACCCCCCTTTTCAATTTTTTTTGCTCCGGTTAGGGTTGCCAAGATACTTTACCCACCACATTTCTATTATCGAATCCCACGGCACCTTGGGCAAGACAACTTCTCTTCACGTGGAGGCTGGGCCCGTAAACCGAGGGCGTAGGGCTTGTGACCAGGTCTCCGTCGTTCCGGTGCCCATAACTTTTGATCTGTTAGGAGTTACGCGACGCACAGCATACCGTTGGAAAGCTCTCCGAGAGCTCTACGATGGGGGCAGGTAGCTAGCTCGCCGAGCCCTTTTCGGAGCTCAAAATCGAACGTTTTCATCAGTTTCGGGCCACTTTTCTTCTTTTGCTCTGTTTTTCCATCCTGGATCGTACGTCGTGAGCTGTTAAAAGGACGACAACCTTACTCGCGGCACATTAGAGGACCCTACAATGCGTCGATATCACGTCTTGCGAGGATGCTGCATTGTTGAAGCGGATGGGTTGTCGTTAAGCCCATTGGGCCTTTTGAATGGGCCATATCTCTAGGCTGGGACTGTGAACCGTTAACACATAAAGGAATTGTGCCCTCAACATGACGGGTGCGATCATACCAGCACTAATGCACCGGATCCCATCAGAACTCCGAAGTTAAGCGTGCTTGGGCGAGAGTAGTGCTAGGATGGGTGACCCCCTGGGAAGTCCCCGTGTTGCACCCGCCTTTTCAATTTTTTTTCCTCCGGTTAGGGTTGCCAAGATACTTTACCCACCACATTTCTATTATCGAATCCTACGGCACCTTGGGCAAGACAACTTCTCTTCACGTGGAGGCTGGGCCCGCAAACCGAGGGCGTAGGGCTTGTGACCAGGTCTCCGTCGCTCCGGTGCCCATAACTTTTGATCCGTTAGGAGTTACGCGACGCACAGCATACCGTTGGAAATCTCTCCGAGAGCTCTACGATGGGGGCAGGTAGCTAGCTCGCCGTGCCTTTGTCGGAGATCAAAATCGAACATTTTCATCAGTTTCGGGCCACTTTTCTTCTTTTGCTCTGTTTTTTCGTCCCGGATCGTACGTCGTGAGCTGTTAAAAGGACGACAACCTTACTCGTGGCACATTAGAGGACCCTACAATGCGTCGATATCACGTCTTGCAAAGATGCTGCGTTGTTGAAGCGGATGGGTTGTCGTTAAGCCCATTGGGCCTTTTGAATGGGCCATATCTCTAGGCTGGGACTGTGAACCGTTAACACATAAAGGAATTGTGCCCTCAACATGACGGGTGCGATCATACCAGCACTAATGCACCGGATCCCATCAGAACTCCGAAGTTAAGCGTGCTTGGGCGAGAGTAGTACTGGGATGGGTGACCCCCTGGGAAGTCCTCGTGTTGCACCCCCCTTTTCAATTTTTTTTGCTCCGGTTAGGGTTGCCAAGATACTTTACCCACCACATTTCTATTAACGAATCCCACGGCACCTTGGGCAAGACAACTTCTCTTCACGCGGAGGCTGTACCCGCAAACCGAGGGCGTAGGGCTTGTGACCAGGTCTCCGTCGCTCCGGTGCCCATAACTTTTGATCCGTAAGGAGTTATGCGACGCACAGCATACCGTTGGAAAGCTCTCCGAGAGCTCTACGACGGGGGCAGGTAGCTAGCTCGCCGTGCCCTTTTTGAAGCTCAAAATCGAACGTTTTCATCAGTTTCGGGCTTCTTTTCTTCTTTTGCTCTGTTTTTCCGTCCCAGATCGTACATTGTGAGCTGTTAAAAGGACGACACCCTTACTCGCGACACATTAGAGGCCCCTACAATGCGTCGACATCCCGTCTTGCGAGGATGCTGCATTGTTGAAGCGGATGGGTTGTCGTTAAGCCCATTGGGCCTTTTGAATGGGCCATATCTCTAGGCTGGGACTGTGAACCGTTAACACATAAAGGAATTGTGCCCTCAACATGACGGGTGCGATCATACCAGCACTAATGCACCGGATAGCATCCGAACTCCGAAGTTAAGCGTGCTTGGGCGAGAGTAGTACTAGCATGGGTGACCCCTTGGGCATTCCTCGTGTTGCACCCCCCTTTTCAATTTTTTTTGCTCCGGTTAGGGTTGCCAAGATACTTTACCAACCACATTTCTATTATCGAATCCCACGGCACCTTGGGCAAGAAAACTTCTCTTCACGTGGAGGCTGGGCCCGCAAACCGAGGGCGTAAGGCTTGTGACCAGGTCTCCGTCGCTACGGTGCCCATAACTTTTGATCCGTAAGGAGTTACGAGGCGCACAGCATACCGTTGGAAAACTCTCAAAGAGCTCTACAACGGGGGCAGGTAGCTAGCTCGCCGTGCCCTTTTCAGAGCTCTAAATCGAACAATTTCATCAGTTTCGGGCTACTTTTCTTCTTTTGCTCTATTTTTACGTCCCGGATCGTACGTCGTGAGCTGTTAAAAGGACAACAACCTTACTCGCGGCACATTAGAGGACCCTACAATGCGTCAATATCACGTCTTGCGAGGATGCTGCGTTGTTGAAGCGGATGGGTTGTCGTTAAGCCCATTGGGCCTTTTGAATGGGCCATATCTCTAGGCTGGGACTGTGAACCGTTAACACATAAAGGAATTGTGCCCTCAACATGACGGGTGCGATCATACCAGCACTAATGCACCGGATCCCATCAGAACTCCGAAGTTAAGCGTGCTTGGGCGAGAGTAGTACTAGGATGGGTGACCCCCTGGGAAGTTCTCATGTTGCACTCCCCTTTTCAATTTTTTTTGCACCGGTTAGGGTTGCCAAGATACTTTACCCACCACATTTCTATTATTGAATCCCACGGCACCTTGGGCAAGACAACTTCTCTTCACGTGGAAGCTGGGCCCGCAAACCGAGTGCGTAGGGCTTGTGACCAGGTTTCCGTCGCTCCGGTGGCCATAACTTTTGATCCGTAAGGAGTTACGCGACGCACAGCATACCGTTGGAAAGCTCTCCGAGAGCTCTACGACGGGGGCAGGTAGCTAGCTTCCCGTTCTCTTTTCGGAGCTCAAAATCGAACGTTTTCATTAGTTTCAGGCCACTTTTCTACTTTTGCTCTGTTTTTCCGTCCCGGATCGTACGTCGTGATCTGTTAAAAGGACGACAACCTTACTCGCGGCACATTAGAGGACCCTACAATGCGTCGATATCACGTCTTGCGAGGATGCTGCGTTGTTGAAGCGGATGGGTTGTGGTGAAGACGATGGGGACTTTTGAATGGGGCATATCTCTAGGCAGGGACTGTGAACCGTTAACACATAAAGGAATTGTGCCCTCAACATGATGGGTATGATCATACTAGCACTAATGCACCAGATCCCATCAGAACTCCGAAGTTAAGCGTGCTTGGACCAGAGTAGTACTAGGATGGGTGACCCCCTGGGATGTCCTCGTGTTGCACCCCCCTTTTCAATTTTTTTTGCTCCGGTTAGGGTTGCCAAGATACTTTACCCACCACATTTCTATTAACGAATCCCACGGCACATTGGGCAAGACAACTTCTCTTCACGCGGAGGCTGTGCCCGCAAACCGAGGGCGTAGGGCTTGTGACCAGGTCTCCGTCGCTCCGGTGCCCATAACTTTTGATCCGTAAGGAGTTACGCGACGCACAGCATACCGTTGGAAAGCTCTCCGAGAGCTCTACGACGGGGGCAGGTAGCTAGCTCGCCGTGCCCTTTTCGGAGCTCAAAATCAAACGTTTTCATCAGTTTCGGGCTACTTTTCTTCTTTTGCTCTGTTTTTCCGTCCCGGATCGTACGTCGTGAGCTGTTAAAAGGACGACAACCTTACTCGCGGCACATTAGAGGACCCTACAATGCGTCGATATCACGTCTTGCGAGGATGCTGCATTGTTGAAGCGGATGGGTTGTCGTTAAGCCCATTGGGCCTTTTGAATGGGCCATATCTCTAGGCTGGGAGTGTGAACCGTTAACACATAAAGGAATTGTGCCCTCAACATGATAGGTGCGATCATACCAGCACTAATGCACCGGATCCCATCAGAATTCTGAAGTTAAGCGTGCTTGGGCGAGAGTAGTACTAGGATGGGTGACCCCCTGGGAAGTCCTCGTGTCGCACACCCCTTTTCAATTTTTTTTGCTCCGGTTAGGGTTGCCAAGATACTTTACCCACCACATTTCTATTATCGAATCCCACGGCACCTTGGGCAAGACAACTTCTCTTCACGTGGAGGCTGGGCCCGCAAACCGAGGGCGTAGGGCTTGTGACCAGGTCTCCGTCGCTACGGTGCCCATAACTTTTGATCCGTAAGGAGTTACGAGGCGCACAGCATACCGTTGGAAAGCTCTATGAGAGCTCTACGACGGGGGTAGCGAGCTAGCTCACTGTGCCCTTTTCGGAGCTCAAAATCGAACGTTTTCATCAGTTTTGGGCTACTTTTCTTATTTTGCTCTATTTTTTCGTCCCGGATCGTACGTCGTGAGCTGTTAAAAGGACGACAACCTTACTCGCGGCACATTAGAGGACCCTACAATGCGTCGATATCACGTCTTGCGAGGATGCTGCGTTGTTGAAGCGGATGGGTTGTCGTTAAGCCCATTGGGCCTTTTGAATGGGCCATATCTCTAGGCTGGGACTGTGAACCATTAACACATAAAGGAATTGTGCCCTCAACATGACGGGTGCGATCGTACCAGCACTAATGCACCGGATCCCATAAGAACTCCGAAGTTAAGCGTGCTTGGTCGAGAGTAGTACTAGGATGGGTGACCCCCTGGGAAGTCCTCGTGTTGCACACCCCTTTTCAATTTTTTTTGCTCCGGTTAGGGTTGCCAAAATACTTTACCCACCACATTTCTATTATCGAATCCCACGGCACCTTGGGCAAGACAACTTCTCTTCACGTGGAGGCTGGGCCCGCAAACCGAGGGCGTAGGGCTTGTGACCAGGTCTCCGTCGCAACGGTACCCATAACTTTCGATCCGTAAGGAGCTACGTGGCGCACAGCATACCATTGGAAAGCTCTCTGAGAGCTCTACGATGGGGGCAGCGAGCAAGCTCGCTGTGCCCTTTTCGGAGCTCAAAATCGAACGTTTTCATCAGTTTCGGGCCACTTTTCTTCTTTTGCTCTGTTTTTTCGTCCCGGATCGTACGTCGTGAGCTGTTAAAAGGACGACAACCTTACTCGCGGCACATTAGAGGACCCTACAATGCATCGATATCACGTCTTGCGAGGATGCTGCGTTGTTGAAGCGGATGGGTTGTCGTTAAGCCCATTGGGCCTTTTGAATGGGCCATATCTCTAGGCTGGGACTGTGAACCGTTAACACATAAAGGAATTGTGCCCTCAACATGACGGGTGCGATCATACCAGCACTAATGCACCGGATCCCATCAGAACTCCGAAGTTAAGCGTGCTTGGGCGAGAGTAGTACTAGGATGGGTGACCCCCTGGGAAGTCCTCGTGTTGCACCCCCCTTTTCAATTTTTTTTGCTCCGGTTAGCGTTGCCAAGATACTTTACCCACCACATTTCTATTATCGTATCCCACGGCACCTTGGGCAAGACAATTTTTCTTCACGTGGAGGCTGGGCCAGCAAACCGAGGGCGTAGGGCTTGTGAACAGGTCTCCGTCGCTACGGTGCCCATAACTTTTGATCCGTAAGGAGTTACGAGGGGCACAGCATACCGTTGCAAAGCTCTCTGAGAGCTCTACGACGGGGGCAGCGAGATAGCTTGCTCTGCCCTTTTCGGAGCTCAAAATCGAACGTTTTCATCAGTTGCGGGCCACTTTTCTTCTTTTACTCTGTTTTTCCGTCCCGGATCGTACGTCGTGAGATGTTAAAAGGACGACAACCTTACTCGCGGCACATTAGAGGACCCTACAATGCGTCGGTATCACGTCTTGCGAGGATGCTGCGTTGTTGAAGCGGATGGGTTGTCGTTAAGCCCATTGGGCCTTTTGAATGAGCCATATCTCTAGGCTGGGACTGTGAACCGTTAACACATAAAGGAATTGTGCCCTCAACATGATGGGTGTGATCATACCAGCACTAATGCTCCGGATCCCATCAGAACTCCGAAGTTAAGCGTGCTTGGGCGAGAGTAGTACTAGGATGGGTGACCCCCTGGGAAGTCCTCGTGTTCCACCCCCCTTTTCAATTTTTTTTGCTCCGGTTAGGGTTGCCAAGATACTTTACCGACCACATTTCTATTATCGAATCCCACGGCACCTTGGGCAAGACAACTTCTCTTCACGTGGAGGCTGGGCCCGCAAACCGAGGGCGTAGGGCTTGTGACCAGGTCTCCGTCGCTCCGGTGCCCATAACTTTTGATCCGTAAGGAGTTACGAGGCGCACAGCATACCGTTGGAAAGCTCTCTGAGAGCTCTATGACTGGGCCAGCGAGCAAGCTCGCTGTGCCTTTTTCGGAGCTCAAAATCGAACGTTTTTATCAGTTTCGGGCCACTTTTCTTCTTTTGGTTTGTTTTTCCGTCTCGGATCGTACGTCGTGAGATGTTAAAAGGACGACATCCTAACTAGTGGGACACTAGAGGGCCCTACAATGTGTCGATATCACGTTTTGGGAGGATGCTGCGTTATTGACGCGGATGGGTTGTCGTTAAGCCCATTGGGCCTTTTGAATGGGCCATATCACTAGGCTGCGACTGTGAACCGTTAACACATAAAGGAATTGTACCCTCAACATGACGGGTGCGACCATACCAGCCCTAATGCACTGGATCCCATCAGAACTCCAAAGTTAAGCGTGCTTGGGCAAGAGTAGTACTAGGATGGGTGACCCCCTGGGAAGTCCTCGTATTGCACCCCCCCTTTTCAATTTTTTTTGCTCCGGTTAGGGTTGCCAAGATACTTTACCCACCACATTTCTATTATCGAATCCCACGGCACCTTGGGCAAGACAACTTCTCTTCACGTGGAGGCTGGGCCCGCAAACCGAGGGCGTAGGGCTTGTGACCAGGTCTCCGTCGCTACGGTGCCCATAACTTTTGATCCGTAAGGAGTTACGAGGCGCACAGCATACCGTTAGAAAGCACTCTGAGAGCTCTACGACGGTGGTAGCGAGCTTGCACGCTATGCCCTTTTCGGAGCTCAAAATCGAACATTTTCATCAGTTTCGGGCCACTTTTCTATTTTTACTCTGTTTTTCCGTCCCGGATCGTACGTCGTGAGCTGTTAAAAGGACGACAACCTTACTCGCGGCACATTAGAGGACTCTACAATGCGTCGATATCACGTCTTGCGATGATGCTGCGTTGTTGAAGCGGATGGGTTGTCGTTAAGCCCATTGGGCCTTTTGAATGGGCCATTTCTCTGGGCTGGGACTGTGAACCGTCAACATATAAGGGATTTGTGCCCTCAATATGGCGGGTGCGATCGTACCAATACTAATGTACCGGATCCCATTAGAACTTCGAAGTTAAACGTGCTTGGGCGAGAGTAACACTAGGATGGCTGACCCCCTGAGAAGTCCTCGTGTTGCACCCCCCTTTTCAATTTTTTTTTGCCCCGGTTAGGCTTGCCCAGATGCTTTATCCACCACATTTCTATTTCCGAATCCCACGGCACCTTAGGCAAGACAACTTCACTTCACGTAGACGCTGGGCCCTCAAACCGAGGGCGTGGGACTTGTGACCAGGTATCCGTCGCTCCGGTGCCCATTGTAACGCCCCGATCCCTCACGAGACCGGAGGCTCTAATAACCATGCTATTCTCAACCCAATACCAAACCCGGTCACAAAATTTTAGGGGAAAAACGGACAGAGTTTCCCCTGTACTATGGACATTCTGAAAACCTGTAAATTCTCAAATAAGGTAACTACAAGGTAAACAAACTTTTCATGGCTAAATATTTAAAGATTCACGGCCATCCGAGCCTTGAAGCAAACAACAGTTCCAAAACCACACAAGCATGCAAGTAACTTGTTTATAATATAGTCTAATAACCATGCCATTCTAGGATAACATTAAAACATACTTAGAGATAAAACATTCTACACTAAGCCATTCACTCCCAAGCATGCAAAGCAACTAGAAATAGAAATATAAGTTATTACAAGCCATAGAATTACCACTGCTACTACATTATCAGACTTCCAGCTTACATATTACTCAAATACATACATGAGCTTTAAGGCCCCAAAATAGATTATACATAGAACAACAAATTCTTCACATAGCAACCAGAAAGCACATCTACCTCAGACAAATATCACACAGCAGCTAAGGCAACTCCACCAACTGTGCCACCTGAAACATGTTAGCGAGGTATGAGCAACCACTGTTGCCCAGTGAGGGATATAGTCCCGGGGCGTGCAATGCAACAGATAATACAGTTATACAACAATATCACTTAGACAATTTAAGAAGCAATGATAACATAAGTAACCACACATTTAAAAGGATACATTTCACACAATCCCCTATACACCAATCTTCACTGGTCTTCATTCACGATCCACGAACCACGAGCACGATCACGATAAGCCGGCATAACCCCAAACACTCCAGTGGGTGTACTCCGGATGTACCCCGATAATCCTACGACCCAACATTCCCTGGCAATCTCCGGACCAGGCGAATGAGGGACTAGGGCACGGAGTTTGAATATCCACCGGCAAGCCCTCTGTTGCCCAGCCGATATTCAACACATCCGCCCCTGACACTATGGTTGCGCAACCACTATGCAATGCACTTAACAATGGCAAGTTAATAGCAATAATATAAGCATTAACACATAGGAGGATCAACAAAGTAGGTTGACCTCGAGGCAGTTAGAATAGAAGCAATTTACACAAGCAATTAAGCAGTTTTACAAAGGGGCATATTCAAGATACACATAGAACTATACCAAAAGCTCCAAAACAACTAGAAACCACATTTAAACACACAAGGAGTCATGCCATGATTTTAGAAGCGTGAAACAACTGAATTTGCACTTAAACCCCTTTGTTATTCAAGCTATTTTCCTTCCAAACTCATGTTAGAGATTCAAATTCAAGGGAAAGCTATACCAATATTCTAATTAGCCCTTAAGGTACCCTTACAACCCTCAAACGCATTCAATTACCCGCAATTACCCCAAAAGCCCCAATTTCCCTCTTATAGCTTTGAACTACACATATCTTAACTGGGCTTCAAACAAGGGTTAACAAAGCTTCTATAGCACCTAGGTAGCCTAACAATACCAAATGTGAAGCTCAATTCTACCCGGATTAGCATTAACCCGAAACCCCTTTTAAAAAGTCGGCTATGTCGCGTTTTAGCTAAGTTCCGAGCAATTAAACTACATGGGGTCATTAGACTATCTTCATTAATATCTATAGCACCTAACTATAGTATTGAATCAAACCCGAAAGCACATTTTATCAAAACCTTAAAATTTACACTATTCATTGTCTTCTTTAACTTGTCATTTCAAAATCTAGCCATAAACTATGCCAATAGCTTGCAAAAGAATGTTCACTAATCATTTTAGAAGGTTTTGGAAGCATTCATAAGCATTTATATCACAATATACAACAATTACAAAATTCAACACAAACCCTAACATTGAAAGAAATGCATATAAATGTTTCTCCCTCACCTCTACTAGTTTCCATGACGCAAGTTTGGCTCAATGGATCCACCTAGCATGTAATAGAACACATATTTATCACAAGAAACCTCATAGACGTGATTCACAGCCAAATATAACAACGAGAACAATAGCTAAGTAGGCAATACTAGCTCAATTATAGCAACTTATGCAATCAAAATTATTCTAACTTCCACCTATCACTACACAACCTTAGCATGCTACTATTATAACTTCGAGGCAGCCCAAAGGTCACCATTACAAGCGTAGAGATTACACACCACACAGGAGCACACATTTGCACCTAAACCAACCATTTCAACTCAAAAACACCAACAATTTAGCTTATTCCACCCAAACCACCCTGACCCTCCAACTACCAACATTTTTTCCTATCTAATAAAAGGCTTATAAACCATATAATAGCATAAAATAAGCAATCTAATGGGTGCACAAAAACTGCCCAACGAAACAGCCCCTAAACGCCCAAAAATAGAAAAATTCAGCAAGCTACATTCTCCATTTATTTTGCTCCATTTTGCAATCTCAAGTTATTTTATTATGCTAGATAGGTTCATTAACATATATGACCATTATATAAAATCTAAGAATCAAGATTAAACACAACTTAGGCAAATAAATCATTGAACAACTCAAAATAGCCAATTTCAACAAAATATGTTCTATACAAGAAATTAATCGGTAAAGTCTTCTCTAACACCTATTTAGCAAGATACAAATGCAATCCTAGCATTTTATGATGTAAAAATAAACTTTGGAAGATTTGAAAAAAATTCTCTCACCTTTGTTTCGCAAAATAAAGGCAAAAACGATCGGTAGAAAGATGCTAGACATCGATACGAGTCCAAAAATGCTTGGTTTGCGTCTTGGTTCCGCTTCTAGCTCAAGATATAAGCAAAATAGTGAAAAATCTAGTATTCCTAGGGTTTGGACTGGTCACGGCTGAAGCAAGAAGAAGATGAGCAATTTTGGGATTTTTTTGGTGTTTTATAAGCTTTAATGAAAGTCAAAGGTCAAGTCTTCGGTCAAACCCGCGTAAACCAAAACAGCCCTGCGCAACCTTACGAAAACGGCCATAACTTCTTCTAGAAAACTCCAATTCACGAACGGTTTGAAGCCTTAGAAACTAGACTCATAGAGCTTTCCAACCATATATAATTTGCTACCTAAATCTTTCCCAATTGGTTCAGATTTAATTCCAAAGTTGACCCAAAATTTGACTAATTAACCTTGCATTTTTATTTCTAATCCCAAGTTTGCCTTTCATTAAACATTTTAAAAATTTCCACCTTATCCTAGTTGGTCAATGTAGATGAAAAGTCAACCAGTTTAGTCAAAGAATGTGAAAGTCAACAAGATGTAATTTAAATGAACTTTAAATGCAATTTTAAATTTTAAAATACTAAATAAGTCATGTAAATGCACATATTATTTTTCAAATAATGATTAAAATAAATGAATGCACATGTAATGAATGCTCGGGTTCTCATAGCTACCATTTAAGATAACACATAATAAATGCAATTAAATACGTGCCCATTTTGGGGTATCACACCCATAACTTTTGATCCATAAGGAGTTACGTGGCGCACAGCATATCGTTGGAAAGCTCTCCAAGAGCTCTACGACTGGGGCAGCTAGCTTGCTCGCTATACCCTTTTTGGAGCCCAAAATCGAACGTTTTCAAAAGTTTCGGGCCTCTTTTCTATTTTTGCTCTGTTTTTTCGTCTCGGATCGTAGGTCGTGAGCTGTTAAAAGGACGACAACCTTACTCGCGGCACATTAGAGGACCCTACAATGCGTCGATATCACGTCTTGCGTGGATGCTGCGTTGTTGAAGCGGATGGGTTGTCGTTAAGCCCATTGGGCCTTTTGAATGGGCCATATCTCTAGGCTGGGACTATGAACCGTTAACACATAAAGGAATTGTGCCCTCAACAAGACGGGTGCGATCATACCAGCACTAATGCACCGGATCCCATCAGAACTCCGAAGTTAAGCGTGCTTGGGCGAGAGTAGTACTAGGATGGGTGACCCCCTGGGAAGTCCTCGTGTTGCACCCCCCTTTTCAATTTTTTTTGCTCCGGTTAGGGTTGCCAAGATTCTTTACCCACCACATTTCTATTATTGAATCCCACGGCACCTTGGGCAAGACAACTTCTCTTCACGTGGAGGCTGGGCCCGCAAACCGAGGGCGTAGGGCTTGTGACCAGGTCTCCGTCGCTCCGGTGCCCATAACTTTTGATCCGTAAGGAGTTACGCGGCGCACAGCATACCGTTGAAAAGCTCTCCGAGAGCTCTACGACGGGGGCAGGTAGCTAGTTCGCCGTGCCCTTTTCTGAGCTCAAAATCGAACGTTTTCATCATTTTCGGGCCACTTTTCTTCTTTTGCTCTGTTTTTCCGTCCCGGATCGTACGTCGTGAGCTGTTAAAAGGACGACAACCTTACTCGCGGCACATTAGAGAACCCTAAAATGCGTCGATATCACGTCTTGCGAGGATGCTGCGTTGTTGAAGCGGATGGGTTGTCGTTAAGCCCATTGGGCCTTTTGAATGGGCCATATCTCTAGGCTGGGACTGTGAACCGTTAACACATAAAGGAATTGTGCCCTCAACATGACGGGTGCGATCATACCAGCACTAATGCACCGGATCCCATCGGAACTCCGAAGTTAAGCGTGCTTGGACGAGAGTAGTACTAGGATGGGTGACCCCCTTGGAACTCTTCGTGTTGCACACCCCTTTTCAATTTTTTTTGCTCCGGTTAGGGTTGCCAAGATACTTTACCCACCACATTTCTACTATCGAATCCCACGGCACCTTGGGCAAGACAACTTCTCTTCACGTGGAGGCTGGGTCAGCAAACCGAGGGCGTAGGACTTGTGACCAGGTCTCCGTCGCTCCGGTGCCCATAACTTTTGATCCGTAAGGAGTTACGAGGCGCATATCATACCGTTGGAAAGCTCTCTGAGTGCTCTACGACAGGGGCAGGTAGCTATCTCGCCGTGCCCTTTTCGGAGCTCAAAATCGAACGTTTTCATCAGTTTCGGGCCAATTTTCTTATTTTACTATGTTTTTCCGTCCAGGATCGTACGTCGTGAGCTGTTAAAAGGATGACAACCTTACTCGCGGCACATTAGAGGACCCTACAATGCGTCGATATCACGTCTTGCGAGGATGCTGCGTTGTTGAAGCGGATGGGTTGTTGTTAAGCCCATTGGGCCTTTTGAATGGGCCATATCTCTAGGCTGGGACTGTGAACCGTTAACCCATAAAAGAATTGTGCCCTCAACATGACGGGTGCGATCATACCAGCACTAATGCACCGGATCCAATCAGAACTCCGAAGTTAAGCGTGCTTGGGCGAGAGTAGTACTAGGATGGGTGACCCCCTGGGAAGTCCTCGTGTTGCACCCCCCTTTTCAATTTTTTTTGCTCCGGTTAGGGTTGCCAAGATACTTTACCCACCAAATTTCTATTATCGAATCCCACAGCACCTTGGGCAAGACAACTTCTCTTCACGTGGAGGCTGGGCCCGCAAACCGAGGGCGTAGGGCTTGTGACCAGGTCTCCGTCGCTACGGTGCCCATAACTTTTGATCCGTAAGGAGTTACGAGGCGCACAGCATACCGTTGGAAAGCTCTCTAAGAGCTCTACGACGGGGGCAGCGAGCTAGCTCGCTGTGCCCTTTTTGGAGCTCAAAATCGAACGTTTTCATCAGTTTCGGGCCACTTTTCTTCTTTTGCTCTGTTTTTCCGTCCCGGATCGTACGTCGTGAGCTGTTAAAAGGACGACAACCTTACTCGTGGCACATTAGAGGACCCTACAATGCGTCGATATCACGTCTTGCGAGGATGCTGCGTTGTTGAAGCGGATGGGTTGTCGTTAAGCCCATTGGGCCTTTTGAATGGGCCATATCTCTTGGTTGGGACTGTGAACCGTTAACACATAAAGGAATTGTGCCCTCAACATGACGGGTGCGATCATACCAGCACTAATGCACCGGATCCCATCAGAACTCCGAAGTTAAGCGTGCTTGGGCGAGAGTAGTACTAGGATGGGTGACCCATTTTTTTTGCTCAGGTTAGTGTTGCCAAGATACTTTACTCCCCACATTTCTATTATCGAATCCCATGGCACCTTGGACAGGACAACTTCACTTCACGTAGAGGCTGGGCCCGAAAACCGAGGGCGTAGGGCTTGAGACCAGGTTTCTATCGCTCCGGTGCCCATAACTTTTGATCCATAAGGAGTTACTCAGCGCACAGCATACTGTTCGAAAGCTCTCCAAGAGCTCTACGACGGGGGCAGGTATCTAGCTCACCGTACCCTTTTCGGAGTTCAAAATCGAACGTTTTCATCAGTTTCGGGCCACTTTTCTTCTTTTGCTCTGTTTTTCTGTCCCGAATCGTACGTCGTGAGCTGTTAAAAGGACAACAACCTTACTCGCTGCACATTATAGGACGCTACAAGCGTCGATATCACGTCTTGCGAGGATGCTGCGTTGTTGAAGCGGATGGGTTGTCGTTAAGCCCATTGGGCCTTTTGAATGGGCCATATCTCTAGGCTGGGACTGTGAACCGTTAACACATAAAGGAATTGTGCCCTCAACATGACGGGTGCGATCATACCAGCACTAATGCACCGGATCCCATCAGAACTCCGAAGTTAAGCGTGTTTGGGCGAGAGTAGTACTAGGATGGGTGACCCCCTGGGAAGTCCTAGTGTTGCACCTCCCTTTTCAATTTTTTTTGCACCGGTTAGGGTTGCCAAGATACTTTACCCACCATATTTCTATTATCGAATCCCACGGCACCTTGGGCAAGACAACTTCTCTTCACGTGGAGGCTGGGCCCGCAAACCGAGGGCGTAGGGCTTCTGACCAGGTCTCCGTCGCTACGGTGCCCATAACTTTTAATCCGTAAGGAGTTACGAGGAGCACAGCATACCGTTGGAAAACTCTCTGATAGCTCTACAACGGGGGCAGCGAGCAAGCTTGCCGTGCCCTTTTCGGAGCTCAAAATCGAACGTTTTCATCAGTTTTGGGCTACTTTTCTTCTTTTGCTCTGTTTTTCCGTCCCGGATCGTACGTCGTGAGCTGTTAAAAGGACGACAACCTTACTCGCGGCACATTAGAGGACCCTACAATGCGTCGATATTACGTCTTGCGAGGTTGCTGCGTTGTTGAAGCGGATGGGTTGTCGTTAAGCCCATTGGGCCTTTTGAATGGGCCATCTCTCTAGGTTGGGACTGTGAACCGTTAACACATAAAGGAATTGTGCCCTCAACACGACGGGTGCGATCATACCTGCACTAATGCACCGGATCCCATCAGAACTCTGAAGTTAAGCGTGCTTGGGCGAGAGTAGTACTAGGATGGGTGACCCCTTGGGAAGTCCTCGTGTTGCACCCCCCTTTTCAAAATTTTTTTGCTCCGGTTAGGGTTGCCAAGATAATTTATCCCCCACATTTCTATTATCGAATCCCACGGCACCTTGGGCAAGAAAACTTCTCTTCACGTGGAGGCTGGTCCCGCAAACCGAGGGCGTAGGGCTTGTGACAAGGTCTCCGTCGCTACGGTGCCCATAACTTTTAATCCGTAAGGAGTTACGAGGAGCACAGCATACCGTTGGAAAACTCTCTGATAGCTCTACAACGGGGGCAGCGAGCAAGCTTGCCGTGCCCTTTTCGGAGCTCAAAATCGAACGTTTTCATCAGTTTTGGGCTACTTTTCTTCTTTTGCTCTGTTTTTCCGTCCCGGATCGGACGTCGGGGGGTGTTAAAAGGACGACAACCTTCTCGCGGCACATTAGACGACCCTACAATGTGTCGATATCACGTCTTGCGAGGATGCTGCGTTGTTGAAGCGGATGGGTTGTTGTTAAGCCCATTGGGCCTTTTGAATGTGCCATATCTCTAGGCTGGGACTGTGAACCGTTAACACATAAAGGAATTGTGCCCTCAACATGACGGGTGCGATCATACCTGCACTAATGCACCGGATCCCATCAGAACTCTGAAGTTAAGCGTGCTTGGGCGAGAGTAGTACTAGGATGGGTGACCCCTTGGGAAGTCCTCGTGTTGCACCCCCCTTTTCAATTTTTTTTTCCTCCGGTTAGGGTTGCCAAGATACTTTACCCCCCACATTTCTATTATCGAATCCCACGGCACCTTGGGCAAGAAAACTTCTCTTCACGTGGAGGCTGGTCCCACAAACCGAGGGCATAGGGCTTGTGACCAGGTCTCCGTCGCTACGGTGCCCATAACTTTTGATCCGTAAGGAGTTACGAGGCGCACAGCATACCGTTTGGAAGCTCTCTAAGAGCTCTACGACGGGGGCAGCGAGCCAGCTTGCTATGCCCTTTTCGGAGCTCAAAATCGAACGTTTTCATCAGTTTCGGGCCACTTTTCTTCTTTTGCTCTGTTTTTCCGTCCCGGATCGTACGTCGTGTGCTGTTAAAAGGACGACAACCTTACTCGCGGCACATTAGAGGACCCTACAATGCGTCGATATCACGTCTTGCGAGGATGCTGCGTTGTTGAAGCGGATGGGTTGTCGTTTAGCCTATTGGGCCTTTTGAATGGGCCATATCTCTATGCTGGGACTGTGAACCATTAACACATAAAGGAATTGTGCCCTCAACATGACGGGTGCGATCATACCAGCACTAATGCTCCGGATCCCATCAGAACTCCGAAGTTAAGCGTGCTTAGGCGAGAGTAGTACTAGGATGGGTGACCCCCTGGGAAGTCCTCGTGTTGCACCCCTCTTTTCAATTTTTTTTGCTCCGGTTAGGGTTGCCAAGATACTTTACCCACCACATTTCTATTATCGAATCCCACGGCACCTTGGGCAAGACAACTTCTCTTCACGTGGAGGCTGGGCCCGCAAACCGAGGGCGTAGGGCTTGTGACCAGGTCTCCGTCGCTCCGGTGCCCATAACTTTTGATCCTTAAGGAGTTACGCGGCGCACAGCATACCGTTGGAAGGCTCTCCGAGAGCTCTACGACGGACGCAGGTAGCTAGTTCGCCGTGCCCTTTTCGGAGCTCAAAATCGAACGTTTTCATCTGTTTCGGGCCACTTTTCTTCTTTTGCTCTGTTTTTCCGTCCCGGATCGTACGTCGTGAGCGGTTAAAAGGACGACAACCTTACTCGCGGCACATTAGAGGACCCTAAAATGCGTCGATATCACGTCTTGCGAGGATGCTGCGTTGTTGAATCGGATGGGTTGTCGTTAAGCCCATTGGGCCTTTTGAATGGGCCATATCTCTAGGCTTGGACTGTGAACCGTTAACACATAAAGGAATTGTGCCCTCAAGATGATTGGTGCGATTATACCAGCACTAATGCACCGGATCCCATCGGAACTCCGAAGTTAAGCGTGCTTGGGCTAGAGTAGTACTAGGATGGGTGACCCCCTGGGAAGTCCTCGTGTTGCACCCTCATTTTCAATTTTTTTTGCTCCGGTTAGGGTTGCCAAGATACTTTACCCACCACATTTCTATTATCGAATCCCACGGCACCTTGGGCAAGACAACTTCTCTTCACGTGGAGGCTGGGCCCGCAAACCGAGGGCGTAGGGCTTGTGACCAGGTCTCCGTCGCTACGGTGCCCATAACTTTTGATCCGTAAGGAGTTACGAGGCGCACAGCATACCGTTGGAAAGCACTCTGAGAGCTCTACGACGGTGGTAGCGAGCTTGCACTCTATGCCCTTTTCGGAGCTCAAAATCGAACGTTTTCATCAGTTTCGGGCCACTTTTCTTCTTTTGCTCTGTTTTTCCGTCCCGGATCGTACGTCGTGAGCTGTTAAAAGGACGACAACCTTACTCGCGGCACATTAGATGACCCTACAATGCGTCGATATCACGTCTTGCGAGGATGCTGCGTTGTTGAAGCGGATGGGTTGTCGTTAAGCCCATTGGGCCTTTTGAATGGGCCATATCTCTAGGCTGGGACTGTGAACCGTTAACACATAAAGGAATTGTGCCCTCAACATGACGGGTGCGATCATACCAGCACTAATGTACCGGATCCCATTAGAACTCCGAAGTTAAGCGTTCTTGGGCGAGAGTAGTACTAGGATGGGTGACCCCCTGGGAAGTCCTCGTGTTGCACCCCCCTTTTCAATTTTTTTTGCTCCGGTTAGGGTTGCCAAGATACTTTACCCACCACATTTCTATTATCGAATCCCACGGCACCTTGGGCAAGACAACTTCTCTTCACGTGGAGGCTGGGCCCGCAAACCGAGGGCGTAGGGCTTGTGACCAGGTCTCCGTCGCTCCGGTGCCCATAACTTTTGATCCGTAAGGAGTTACGAGGCGCACAGCATACCGTTGGAAAGCACTCTGAGAGCTCTACGACCGGGGCAGCGAGCTAGCTCGCTTTGCCCTTTTTGGAGCTCAAAATCGAACGTTTTCATCAGTTTCGGGCCACTTTTCTTCTTTTGCTCTATTTTTCCGTCCCGGATCATACGTCGTGAGCTGTTAAAAGGACGACAACCTTACTCGCGGCACATTAGAGGACCCTACAATGCGTCGATATCACGTCTTGCGTGGATGCTGCATTGTTGAAGCGGATGGGTTGTCGTTAAGCCCATTGGGCCTTTTGAATGGGCCATATCTCTAGGCTGGTTTATGAACCATTAACACATAAAGGAATTGTGCCCTCAACATGACGGGTGCGATCATACCACTACTAATGCACCGGATCCCATCAGAACTCCGAAGTTAAGCGTGCTTGGGCGAGAGTAGTACTAGGATGGGTGACCCCCTGGGAAAGTCCTCGTGTTGCACCCCCCTTTTCAATTTTTTTTGCTCCGGTTAGGGTTGCCAAGATACTTTACCCACCACATTTCTATTACCGAATCCCAAAGCACCTTGTGCAAGACAATTTATCTTCACGTAGAGGCTGGGCCCGCAACCCGAGGGCGTAGGGCGTTGGACTAGGTCTCCGTCGCTCCGGTGCCCATAACTTTTGATCCGTATGGAGTGACGCGGCGCGCAGCATAACGTTGGAAAGCTCTACAAGAGATCTACGACAGGGGCAGGTAGCTAATTCGCCGTGTCCTTTTCAGAGCTCAAAATCGAAAGTTTTCATCAGTTTCGGGATACTTTTCTTCTTTTGCTCTGTTTTTCCGTCCCGGATCGTACGTCGTGAGCTGTTAAAAGGACGACAACCTTACTCGCGGCACATTAGAGGACCCTAAAATGCGTCGATATCACGTCTTGCGAGGATACTGCGTTGTTGAAGCGGATGGGTTGTCGTTAAGCCCATTGGGCCTTTTGAATGGGCCATATCTCTAGGCTGGGACTGTGAACCGTTAACACATAAAGGAATTGTGCCCTCAACATGACGGGTGCGATCATACCAGCACTAATGCACCGGATCCCATCGGAATTCCGAAGTTAAGCGTGCTTGGACGAGAGTAGTACTAGGATGGGTGACCCCCTGCGAAGTCTTCGTGTTGCACACCCCTTTTCAATTTTTTTTGCTCCGGTTAGGGTTGCCAAGATACTTTACCCACCACATTTCTATTATCGAATCCCACGGCACCTTGGGCAAGACAACTTCTCTTCACGTGGAGGCTGGGCCCGCAAACCGAGGGCGTAGGGCTTGTGACCAGGTCTCCGTCGCTCCGGTGCCAAAAACTTTTGATCCGTAAGGAGTTACGCAGCGCACAGCATACCGTTCGAAAGCTCTCCGAGAGCTCTATGACGGGGCAGGTAGCTAGCTCGCCGTGCCCTTTTCGGAGCTCAAAATCAAACATTTTCATCAGTTTCGGGCTACTTTTCTTCTTTTGCTCTGTTTTTCCATCCCGGATCGTACGTCGTGAGCTGTTAAAAGGACGACAACTTTACTCGCGGCACATTAGACGACCCTACAATGTGTCGATATCACGTCTTGCGAGGATGCTGCGTTGTTGAAGCGGATGGGTTGTCGTTAAGCCCATTGGGCCTTTTGAATGGGCCATATCTCTAGGCTGGGACTGTGAACCGTTAACACATAAAGGAATTGCGCCCTCAACATGATGGGTGGGATCATACCAGCACTAATGCACCGGATCCCATCAGAACTCCGAAGTTAAGCGTGCTTGGGCGAGAGTAGTACTAGGATGGGTGACCCCCTGGGAAGTCCTCGTGTTGCACCCCCCTTTTCAATTTCTTTTGCTCCGGTTAGGGTTGCCAAGATACTTTACCCACCACATTTCTATTATCGAATCCCACGGCACCTTGGGCAAGACAACTTCTCTTCACGTGGAGGCTGGGCCCGCAAACCGAGGGCGTAGGGCTTGTGACCAGGTCTCCGTCGCTCCGGTGCCCATAACTTTTGATCCGTAAGGAGTTACGAGGCGCACAGCATACCGTTGGAAAGCACTCTGAGAGCTCTATGAATGGGTCAGCGAGCTAGCTCGCTGTGCCCTAGTTGGAGCCCAAAATCGAACGTTTTCATCAGTTTTAGGCCACTTTTCTTCTTTTGCACTGTTTTTACCTTCCGGATCGTACGTCGTGAGCTGTTAAAAGGACGAAAACCTTACTCGCGGGACATTAGAGGGCCCTACAACGCGTCGATATCATGTCTTGCTAGGATGCTGCATTGTTGAAACGGATGGGTTATCGTTAAGCCCATTGGACCTTTTGAATGGGCCATATCTCTAGGCTGGTTTATGAACCGTTAACACATAAAGGAATTGTGCCCTCAACAAGAAGGGTGCGCTCATACCAGTACTAATGCACCGGATCCCATCAGAACTCCGAAGTTAAGCGTGCTTGGGCGAGAGTAGTACTAGGATGGGTGACCCCCTGGGAAGTCCTCGTGTTGCACCCCCCTTTTCAATTTTTTTTGCTCCGGTTAGGGTTGCCAAGATTCTTTACCCACCACATTTCTATTATTGAATCCCACGGCACCTTGGGCAAGACAACTTCTCTTCACATGGAGGCTGGGCCAGCAAACCGAGGGCGTAGGGCTTGTGACCAGGTCTCCGTCGCTCCGGTGCCCATAACTTTTGATCCGTAAGGAGTTACGCAGCGCACAGCATACCGTTCGAAAGCTCTCCGAGAGCTCTACGACGGGGGCAGGTAGCTAATTCGCCGTGTCCTTTTCAGAGCTCAAAATCGAAAGTTTTCATCAGTTTCGGGCCACTTTTCTTCTTTTGCTCTGTTTTTCCGTCCCGGATCGTACATCGTGAGCTGTTAAAAGGACGACAACCTTACTCGCGGCACATTAGAGGACCCTAAAATGCGTCGATATCACGTATTGCGAGGATGCTGCGTTGTTGAAGCGGATGGGTTGTCGTTAAGCCCATTGGGCCTTTTGAATGGGCCATATCACTAGGCTGGGACTGTGAACCGTTAACACATAAAGGAATTGTGCCCTCAACATGACGGGTGCGATCATACCAGCACTAATGCACCGGATCCCATCAGAACTCCGAAGTTAAACATGCTTGGGGGAGAGTAATACTCTGATGGGTGACCCCCTGGGAAGTCTTCGTGTTGCACACCCCTTTTCAATTTTTTTTCCTCCGATTAGGGTTGCCAAGATACTTTACCCACCACATTTCTATTATCGAATCCCACGGCACCTTGGGCAAGACAACTTCTCTTCACGTGGAGGCTGGGCCCGCAAACCGAGGGCGTAGGACTTGTGACCAGGTCTCCGTCGCTCCGGTGCCCTTAACTTTTGATCCGTAAGGAGTTACGCGGTGCACAGCATACCGTTGGAAAGCTCTCCGAGAGCTCTATGACGGGGCAGGTAGCTAGCTCGCCGTGCCCTTTTCGGAGCTCAAAATCAAACATTTTCATCAGTTTCGGGCTACTTTTCTTCTTTTGCTCTGTTTTTCCATCCCGGATCGTACGTCGTGAGCTGTTAAAAGGACGACAACTTTACTCGCGGCACATTAGACGACCCTACAATGTGTCGATATCACGTCTTGCGAGGATGCTGCGTTGTTGAAGCGGATGGGTTGTCGTTAAGCCCATTGGGCCTTTTGAATGGGCCATATCTCTAGGCTGGGACTGTGAACCGTTACCACATAAAGGAATTGCGCCCTCAACATGACGGGTGGGATCATACCAGCACTAATGCACCGGATCCCATCAGAACTCCGAAGTTAAGCGTGCTTGGGCGAGAGTAGTACTAGGATGGGTGACCCCCTGGGAAGTCCTCGTGTTGCACCCCCCTTTTCAATTTCTTTTGCTCCGGTTAGGGTTGCCAAGATACTTTACCCACCACATTTCTATTATCGAATCCCACCGCACCTTGGGCAAGACAACTTCTCTTCAGGTGGATGCTGGGCCCGCAAACCGAGGGCGTAGGGCTTGTGACCAGGTCTCCGTCGCTACGGTGCCCATAACTTTTGATCCGTAAGGAGTTACGAGGCGCACATCATACCGTTGGAAAGCTCTCTGAGAGCTCTACGACGGGGGCAGGTAGCTAGCTCGCCGTGCCCTTTTTGGAGCTCAAAATCGAACGTTTTCATCAGTTTCGGGCCAATTTTCTTATTTTGCTCTGTTTTTCTGTCCAGGATCGTACGTCGTGAGCTGTTAAAAGGACGACAACCTTACTCGCGGCACATTAGAGGACCCTACAATGCGTCGATATCACGTCTTGCGAGGATGCTGCGTTGTTGAAGCTGATGGGTTGTCGTTAAGCCCATTGGGCCTTTTGAATGGGCCATATCTCTAGGCTGGGACTGTGAACCGTTAACACATAAAGGAATTGTGCCCTCAACATGACGGGTGCGATCATACCAGCACTAATGCACCGGATCCAATCAGAACTCCGAAGTTAAGCGTGCTTGGGCGAGAGTAGTACTAGGATGGGTGACCCCCTGGGAAGTCCTCGTGTTGCACCCCCCTTTTCAATTTTTTTTGCTCCGGTTAGGGTTGCCAAGATACTTTACCCACCACATTTCTATTATCGAATCCCACAGCACCCTGGGCAAGACAACTTCTCTTCACGTGGAGGCTGGGCCCGCAAACCGAGGGCGTAGGGCTTGTGACCAGGTCTCCGTCGCTCCGATGCCCATAACTTTTGATCCGTAAGGAGTTACGCGGAGCACAGCATACCGTTGCAAAGCTCTCTGAGAGCTCTACGACGGGGGCAGGTAGCTAGTTCGCCGTGTCCTTTTCGGAGCTCAAAATCGAACGTTTTCATCAGTTTCGGGCCACTTTTCTTCTTTTGCTCTGTTTTTCCGTCCCCGATTGTACGTCGTGAGCTGTTAAAAGGACGACAACCTTACTCGCGGCACATTAGAGGACCCTACAATGCGTCGATATCACATCTTGCGAGGATGCTGCGTTGTTGGAGCGGATGGGTTGTCGTTAAGCCCATTGGGCCTTTTGAATGGGCCATATCTCTAGGCTGGGACTGTGAACCGTTAACACATAAAGGAATTGTGCCCTCAACATGACGGGTGCGATCATACCAGCACTAATGCACCGGATCCCATCGGAACTCCGAAGTTAAGCGTGCTTGGACGAGAGTAGTACTAGGATGGGTGACCCCCTGGGAAGTCTTCGTGTTGCACACCCCTTTTCAATTTTTTTTGCTCCGGTTAGGGTTGCCAAGATACTTTACCCACCACATTTCTATTATCGAATCCCACGGCACCTTGGGCAAGACAACTTCTCTTCACGTGGAGGCTGGGCCCGCAAACCGAGGGCGTAGGACTTGTGACCAGGTCTCCGTCGCTCCGGTGCCCATAACTTTTGATCCGTAAGGAGTTACGCGGCGCACAGCATACCGTTGGAAAGCTCTCCGAGAGCTCTATGACGGGGGCAGGTAGCTAGCTCGCCGTGCCCTTTTCGGAACTCAAAATCGAACGTTTTCATCAGTTTCGGGCTACTTTTCTTCTTTTGCTCTGTGTTTCCGTCCCGGATCGTACGTCGTGAGCTGTTAAAAGGACGACAACCTTACTCGCGGCACATTAGAGGACCCTACAATGTGTCGATATCACGTCTTGCGAGGATGCTGCTTTGTTGAAGCGGATGGGTTGTCCTTAAGCCCATTGGGCCTTTTGAATGGGCCATATCTCTAGGCTGGGACTGTGAACCGTTAACACATAAAGGAATTGTGCCCTCAACATGACGGGTGCGATCATACCAGCACTAATGCACCGGATCCCATCAGAACGCCGAAGTTAAGCGTGCTTGGGCGAGAGTAGTACTAGGATGGGTGACCCCCTGGGAAGTCCTCGTGTTGCACCCCCCTTTTCAATTTCTTTCGCTCCGGTTAGGGTTGCCAAGATACTTTACCCACCACATTTCTATTATCGAATCCCACGGCACCTTGGGCAAGACAACATCTCTTCAGGTGGAGGCTGGGCCTGCAAACCGAGGATGTAGGGCTTGTGACCAAGTCTCCGTCGCTACGGTGCCCATAACTTTTGATCCGTAAGGAGTTACGAGGCGCACATCATACCGTTGGAAAGCTCTTTGAGAGCTCTACGACGGGTGCAGGTAGCTAGCTCGCCGTGCCCTTTTCGGAGCTCAAAATCGAACGTTTTCATCAGTTTCGGGCCAATTTTCTTAATTTGCTC
This sequence comes from Ehretia macrophylla, assembly GCA_037974665.1. Classification (NCBI taxonomy): domain Eukaryota; kingdom Viridiplantae; phylum Streptophyta; class Magnoliopsida; order Boraginales; family Ehretiaceae; genus Ehretia; species Ehretia macrophylla. The sequence goes on from CM075769.1 coordinate 73,425,008, forward strand.
TGTTTTTCCGTCCAGGATCGTACGTCGTGAGCTGTTAAAAGGACGACAACCTTACTCGCGGCACATTAGAGGACCCTACAATGCGTCGATATCACGTCTTGCGAGGATGCTGCGTTGTTGAAGCGGATGGGTTGTCGTTAAGCCCATTGGGCCTTTTGAATGGGCCATATCTCTAGGCTGGGACTGTGAACCGTTAACACATAAAGGAATTGTGCCCTCAACATGACGGGTGCGATCATACCAGCACTAATGCACCGGATCCAATCAGAACTCTGAAGTTAAGCGTGCTTGGGCGAGAGTAGTACTAGGATGGGTGACCCCCTGGGAAGTCCTCGTGTTGCACCCCCCTTTTCAATTTTTTTTGCTCCGGTTAGGGTTGGCAAGATACTTTACCCACCACATTTCTATTATCGAATCCCACAGCACTTTGGGCAAGACAACTTCTCTTCACGTGGAGGCTGGGCCCACAAACCGAGGACGTAGGGCTTGTCACCAGGTCTCCGTCGCTACGGTGCCCATAACTTTTGATCCGTAAGGAGTTACGAGGCGCACAGCATACCGTTGGAAAGCTCTCTGAGAGCTCTACGACGGGGGCAGCGAGCTCGCTCGCTGTGCCCTTTTTGGAGCTCAAAATCGAACGTTTTCATCAGTTTCAGGCCACTTTTCTTCTTTTGCTCTGTTTTTCCGTCCCGGATCGTACGTCGTGAGCTGTTAAAAGGATGACAACCTTACTCGTGGCACATTAGAGGACCCTACAATGCGTCGATATCACGTCTTGCGAGGATGCTGCGTTGTTGAAGCGGATGGGTTGTCGTTAAGCCCATTGGGCCTTTTGAATGGGCCATATCTCTTGGTTGGGACTGTGAACCGTTAACACATTAAGGAATTGTACCCTCAACATGACGGGTGCGATCATACCAGCACTAATGCACCGGATCCCATCAAAACTCCGAAGTTAAGCGTGCTTGGGCGAGAGTAGTACTAGGATGGGTGACCCATTTTTTTTGCTCTGGTTAGTGTTGCCAAGATACTTTACCCCCCACATTTCTATTATCGAATCCCACGGCACCTTGGGCAAGACAACTTCTCTTCAAGTGGAGGCTGGGCCCGCAAATCGAGGGCGTAGGGCTTGTGACCAGGTCTCCGTCGCTCCGGTGCCAATAACTTTTGATCCGTAAGGAGTTACGCAGCACACAGCATACCGTTCGAAAGCTCTCCGAGAGCTCTACGACGGGGGCAGGTATCTAGCTCGCCGTGCCCTTTTCGGAATTCAAAATCGAACGTTTTCATCAGTTTCGGGCTACTTTTCTTCTTTTGCTCTGTTTTTCCGTCCCGGATCGTACGTCGTGAGCTGTTAAAAGGACGACAACCTTACTCGCGGCACATTAGAGGACCCTACAATGTGTCGATATCACGTCTTGCGAGGATGCTGCTTTGTTGAAGCGGATGGATTGTCCTTAAGCCCATTGGGCCTTTTGAATGGGCCATATCTCTAGGTTGGGACTGTGAACCGTTAACACATAAAGGAATTGTGCCCTCAACATGACGGTTGCGATCATACCAGCACTAATGCACCGGATCCCATCAGAACTCCGAAGTTAAGCGTGCTTGGGCGAGAGTAGTACTAGGATGGGTGACCCCTTGGGAAGTCCTCGTGTTGCACCCCCCTTTTCAATTTTTTTTGCTCCGGTTAGGGTTGCCAAGATACTTTACCCACCACATTTCTATTATCGAATCCCACGGCACCTTGGGCAAGACAACTTCTCTTCACGTGGAGGCTGGGCCCGCAAACCGAGGGCGTAGGGCTTGTGACCAGGTCTCCGTCGCAACGGTGCCCATAACTTTTGATCCGTAAGGAGTTACGAGGCCCACAGCATACCGTTAGAAAGCTCTCTGAGAGCTCTACGACGGGGGCAGTGAGCTTGCTCGCTTTGCCCTTTTTGGAGCTCAATATCGAACGTTTTCATCAGTTTCTGGCCACTTTTCTTCTTTTGCTCTAGTTTTTCGTCCCGGATCGTACGTCGTGAGCTATTAAAAGGACGACAACCTTACTCGCGGCACATTAGAGGACCCTACAATGCGTCGATATCACGTCTTGCGAGGATGCTGCGTCGTTGAAGCGGATGGGTTGTTGTTAAGCCCATTGGGCCTTTTGAATGGGCCATATCTCTAGGCTGGGATTGTGAACCGTTAACACATAAAGGAATTGTGCCCTCAACATGACGGGTGCGATCATACCAGCACTAATGCACCGGATCCCATCAGAACTCCGAAGCTAAGCGTGCTTGGGCAATAGTAGTACTAGGATGGGTGATCACCTGGGAAGTCCTCGTGTTGCACCCCCTTTTGCACCCCCTTTTTCAATTTTTTTTTGCTCCGGTTAGGGTTGCCAAGATACTTTACCCACCACATTTCTAATATCGAGTCCCACAGTATCTTGGGCAAGACAACTTCACTTCGCGTAGAGGCTGAGCTCGCAAATTGAGGGCGTGGGGCTTGTGACCAAGTCACCATCGTTCCGGTGCCCATAACTTTTGATCCGTAAGAAGTTATGCGGCACACAACATACCGTTTGAAAGCTCTCTGAGAGCTCTACGACGGGGGCAGCTAGCTAGCTCGGTATGCCCTTTTAGGTGCTCAAAATCGAACGATTTCATCAGTTTCAGGCCACTTTTCTTCTTTTGCTCTGTTTTTCCGTCCCGGATCGTACGTCGTGAGCGGTTAAAAGGACGGCAACCTTACTCGCAGCACATTAGAGGACCCTACAATGCGTCGATATCACGTCTAGCGAGGATGCTGCATTGTTGAAGCGGTTGGGTTGTCGTTAAGCCCATTGGGCCTTTTGAATGGGCCATATCTCTAGGCTGGGACTGTGAACCATTAACACATAAAGGAATTGTGCCATCAACATGACGGGTGCGATCATACCAGCAATAATGCACCGGATCCCACCAGAACTCCGAAGTTAAGCGTGCTTGAGGGAGATGAGTACTAGGATGGGTGAGCCCCTGGGAAGTCCTCGTGTTGCACCCCCCTTTTCAATTTTTTTTGCTCCGGTTAGGGTTGCCAAGATACTTTACCCACCACATTTCTATTATCGAATCCCACGGCACCTTGGGCAAGACAACTTCTCTTCACGTGGAGGCTGGGCCCGCAAACAGAGGGCGTAGGGCTTGTGACCAGGTCTCCGTCGCTCCGGTGCCCATAACTTTTGATCCGTAAGGAGTCACGAAGCGCACAACATACCGTTTGAAAGCTCTCTAAGAGCTCTACGACGGGGGCAGCTAGCTAGCTCGCTATGCCCTTTTAGGTGCTCAAAATCGAACGTTTTCATCAGTTTCGGGCCACTTTTCTTCTTTTGCCCTGTTTTTCCGTCCTGGATCGTACGTCGTGAGCTCTTAAAAGGACGACAACCTTACTCACGGAACATTAGAGGACCCTACAATGCGTCGATATCACGTCTTGCGAGGATGCAGCGTTGTTGAAGCGGATGGGTTGTCGTTAAGCCCATTGGGCCTTTTGAATGGGCCATATCTCTAGGCTGGGACTGTGAACCGTTAACACATAAAGGAATTGTGCCCTCAACATGACGGGTGCGATCATACCAGCACTAATGCACCGGATCCCATCAGAACTCCGAAGTTAAGCGTGCTTGGGCGAGAGTAGTACTCGGATAGGTGACCCCCTGGGAAGTCCTCGTGTTGCACCCCCCTTTTCAATTTTTTTTGCTCCGGTTAGGGTTGCCAAGATACTTTACCCACCACATTTCTATTATCGAATCCCACGGCACCTTGTGCAAGAAAACTTCTCTTCACCTGGAGGCTGGGCCCGCAAACCGAGGGCGTAGGGCTTATGACCAGGTCTCCGTCGCTCCGGTGCCCATAACTTTTAATCCGTAAGGAGTTACGCGGCACACAGCATACCGTTGGGAAGCTCTCTGAGAGCTCTTCGACGGGGGCAGGTAGCTCGCTCGCCTTGCCCTTTTCGGAGCTCAAAATTGAACATTTTCATCAGTTTCGGGCCAATTTTCATCTTTTGCTCTGTTTTTCCGTCCCGGATCGTACGTCGTGAGCTGTTAAAAGGACGACAACCTTACTCGCGGCACATTAGAGGACCCTACAATGCGTCGATATCACGTCTTGCGAGGATGCTGCGTTGTTGAAGTGGATGGGTTGTCGTTAAGCCCATTGGGCCTTTTGAATGGGCCATATCTCTAGGCTGGGACTGTGAACCGTTAACACATAAAGGAATTGTGCCCTCAACATGACGGGTGCGATCATACCAGCACTAATGCACCGGATCCCATCAGAACTCCGAAGTTAAGCGTGCTTGGACGAGAGTAGTACTAGGATGGGTGACCCCCTGGGAAGTCCTCGTGTTGCACCCCCCTTTTCAATTTTTTTTGCTCCGGTTAGTGTTGCCAAGATACTTTACCCACCACATTTCTATTATCGAATCCCACGACACCTTGGGCAAGAAAACTTCTCTTCACGTGGAGGCTGGGCCCGCAAACCGAGGGCGTAGGGCTTGTGACCAGGTCTCCGTTGCTCCGGTGCCCATAACTTTTGATCCGTAAGGAGTTACGCGGCGCACAGCATACCGTTGGAAAGCTCTCCGAGAGCTCTACGACGGGTGTAGGTAGCTAGCTCGCCGTGCCCTTTTTGGAGCTCAAAATCGAACTTTTTCATCAATTTCAGGCCACTTTTCTTCTTCTGCACTATATTTCCGTCCCGGATCGTACGTCTTGAGCTGTTAAAAGGACGACAACCTTACTCGCGGCTCATTAGAGGACCCTACAATGCGTCGATATCACGTCTTGCGAGGATGCTGCGTTGTTGAAGCGGATGGGTTGTCGTTAAGCCCATTGGGCCTTTTCAATGGGCCATATCTCTAGGTTGGGACTGTGAACCGTTAACACATAAAGGAATTGTACCCTCAACATGACGGGTGCGATCATACCAGCACTAATGCACCGGATCCCATCAGAACTCCGAAGTTAAGCGTGCTTGGGCGAGAGTAGTACTAGGATGGGTGACCCCCTGGGAAGTCCTCGTGTTGCACCCCCCTTTTCAATTTCTTTTGCTCCGGTTAGGGCTGCCAAGATACTTTACCCACCACATTTCTATTATCGAATCCCATGGCACCTTGGGCAAGACAACTTCTCTTCACGTGGAGGCTGGGCCCGCAAACCGAGGGCGTAGTGCTTGTGACTAGGTCTTCGTCGTTCCGGTGCCCATAACTTTTGATCCGTAAGGAGTTACGAGGTGCACAGCATACCGTTGGAAAGATCTCTGAGAGCTCTACGACTGGGGCAGCAAGCTAGCTCGCTGTGCCCTTTTCGGAGTTCAAAATCGAACGTTTTCATCACTTTCGGGCCACTTTTCTTCTTTTGATTTGTTTTTTCGTCCCGGATCATACGTCGTGAGCTGTTAAAAGGACGACAACCTTACTCGCGGCACATTAGAGGACCCTACAATGCGTCGATATCACGTCTTGCGAGGATGCTGCGTTGTTGAAGCGGATGGGTTGTCGTTAAGCCCATTGGGCCTTTTGAATGGGCCATATCTCTAGGCTGGGACTGTGAACCGTTAACACATAAAGGAATTGTGCCCTCAACATGACGGGTGCGATCATACCAGAACTAATGCACCGGATCCCATCAGAACTCCGAAGTTAAGCGTGCTTGGGCGAGAGTAGTACTAGGATGGGTGACCCCCTGGGAAGTCCTCGTGTTGCACCCCCTTTTGCACCACCTTTTTCAATTTTTTTTTGCTCCGGTTAGGGTTGCCAAGATTCTTTACCCACCACATTTCTATTATCAAATCCCACGGCACCTTGGGCAACACAACTTCTCTTCACGTGGATGCTGTGCCCGCAAACCGAGGGCGTAGGGCTTGTGGCCAGGTATCCGTCCCTCGAGTGCCTATAACTTTTGATCCGTAAGGAGTTACGTGGCGCACATCATAGCATTGGAAAGCTCTCCGAGAGCTCTACGATGGGGGTAGCTAGCTAGCTCACCATGCCCTTTTCGGAGCTCAAAATCGAACGTTTTCATCAGTTTCGGGCCACTTTTCTTCTTTTGCTCTATTTTTCCGTCCCGGATCGTACGTCGTGAGCTGTTAAAAGGACGACAACCTTACTCGCGGCACATTAGAGGACCCTACAATGCGTCGATATCACGTCTTGCGAGGATGCTGCGTTGTTGAAGCGGATGGGTTGTCGTTAAGCCCATTGGGTATTTTGAATGGGCCATATCTCTAGGCTGGGACTGTGAACGGTTAACACATAAAGGAATTGTGCCCTCAACATGACGGGTGCGATCATACCAGCACTAATGCACCGGATCCCATCAGAACTCCGAAGCTAAGCGTGCTTGGGCGAGAGTAGTACTAGGATGGGTGACCCCCTGGGAAGTCCTCGTGTTGCACCCCCCTTTTCAATTTTTTTTGCTCCGGTTAGGGTTGCCAAGATACTTTACCCACCACATTTCTATTATCGAATCCCACGGCACCTTGGGCAAGACAACTTCTCTTCACGTGGAGGCTGGGCCCGCAAACAGTGGGCGTAGGGCTTGTGACCAGGTCTCCGTCGCTCCGGTGCCCATAAATTTTGATCCGTAAGGAGTTACGAGGCGCACAGCATACTGTTGGAAAGCTCTCTGTTGGAAAGCTCTCTAAGAGCTCTACGACGGGTGCACCTAGCTAACTAGCTGTGCCCTTTTCGGAGCTCAAAATCGAACGTTTTCATCAGTTTCGGGCCACTTTTCTTCTTTTGCTCTGTTTTTCCGTCCCGGATCGTACGTCGTGAGCTGTTAAAAGGACGAAAACCTTACTCGCGGCACATTAGAGGACCCTACAATGCGTCGATATCACGTCTTGCGAGGATGCTGCGTTGTTGAAGCGGATGGGTTGTCGTTAAGCCCATTGGGCCTTTTGAATGGGCCATATCTCTAGGCTGGGACTGTGAACCGTTAACACATAAAGGAATTGTGCCCTCAACATGACGGGTGCGATAATACCAGCACTAATGCACCGGATCCCATCAGAACTCCGAAGTTAAGCGTGCTTGGGCGAGAGTAGTACTAGGATAGGTGACCCCCTGGGAAGTCCTCGTGTTGCACCCCCCCTTTTCAATTTTTTTTGCTCCGGTTAGGGTTTACAAGATACTTTACCCACCACATTTCTATTATCGAATCCCACGGCACCTTGGGCAAGACAACTTCTCTTCACCTGGAGGCTGGCCCCGCAAACCGAGGGCGTAGGGCTTGTGACCAGGTCTCCGTCGCTCCGGTGCCCATAACTTTTGATCCGTAAGGGGTTACGCGGCGCACAGCATACCGTTGGAAAGCACTCCGAGAGCTCTACGATGGGGACAGGTAGCTAGCTCGCCGTCCCCTTTTCGGAGCTCAAAATCAAACGTTTTCATCAGTTTCGGGCCACTTTTCTACTTTTGCTCTGTTTTTCCGTCCCGGATCGTACGTCGTGAGCTGTTAAAAGGACGAAAACCTTACTCGCGGCACATTAGAGGACCCTACAATGCGTCGATATCACGTCTTGCGAGGATGCTGCGTCGTTGAAGCGGATGGGTTGTCGTTAAGCCCATTGGGCCTTTTGAATGGGCCATATCTCTAGGCTGGGACTGTGAACCGTTAACACATAAAGGAATTGTGCCCTCAACATGACCGGTGCGATCATACCAGCACTAATGCACCGGATCCCATCAGAACTCCGAAGTTAAGCGTGCTTGGGCGAGAGTAGTACTAGGATGGGTGACCCCCTGGGAAGTCCTCGTGTTGCACCCCCCTTTTCAATTTTTTTTGCTCCGGTTAGGGTTGCCAAGATACTTTACCCACCACATTTCTATTATCGAATCCCGCGGCACCTTGGGCAAGACAACTTCTCTTCACGTGGAGGCTGGGCCCGCAAACCGAGGGCGTAGGGCTTGTGACCAGGTCTCCGTTGCTCCGGTGCCCATAACTTTTGATCCGTAAGGAGTTACGCGGCGCACAGCATACCGTTGGAAAGCTCTCCGAGAGCTCTACGACGGGGGCAGGTATCTAGCTCGCCGTGCCCTTTTCGGATCTCAAAATCGAACGTTTTCATCAGTTTTAGGTCACTTTTCTTCTTCTGCTCTGTTTTTCCATCCCGGATCGTACGTCGTGAGCTGTTAAAAGGACGACAACCCTACTCGCGGCTCATTAGAGGACCCTACAATGCGTCGATATCACGTCTTGCGAGGATGCTGCGTTGTTGAAGCGGATGGGTTGTCGTTAAGCCCATTGGGCCTTTTGAATGGGCCATATCTCTAGGCTGGGACTGTGAACCGTTAACACATAAAGGAATTGTACCCTCAACATGACGGGTGCGATCATACCAGCACTAATGCACCGGATCCCATCAGAACTCCGAAGTTAAGCGTGCTTGGGCGAGAGTAGTACTAGGATGGGTGACCCCCTGGGAAGTCCTCGTGTTGCACCCCCCTTTTCAATTTCTTTTGCTCCGGTTAGGGCTGCCAAGATACTTTACCCACCACATTTCTATTATCGAATCCCACGGCACCTTGGGCAAGACAACTTCTCTTCACGTGGAGGCTGGGCCCGCAAACCAAGGGCGTAGGGCTTGTGACCAGGTCTCCGTCGCTCCGGTGCCCATAACTTTTGATCCGTAAGGAGTTACGAGGCGCACAGCATACCGTTGGAAAGCTCTCTGAGAGCTCTACGACGGGGGCACCTAGCTGGCTCGTTGTGCCCTTTTCGGAGTTCAAAATCGAACGTTTTCATTAGTTTCGGGCCACTTTTCTTCTTTTGATCTGTTTTTCCGTCCCGGATCGTACGTCGTGAGCTGTTAAAAGGACGACAACCTTACTCGCGGCACATTAGAGGACCCTACAATGCGTCGATATCACGTCTTGCGAGGATGCTGCGTTGTTGAAGCGGATGGGTTGTCGTTAAGCCCGTTGGGCCTTTTGAATGGGCCATATCTCTAGGCTGGGACTGTGAACCGTTAACACATAAAGGAATTGTGCCCTCAACATGACGGGTGCGATCATACCAGAACTAATGCACCGGATCCCATCAGAACTTCGAAGTTAAGCGTGCTTGGGCGAGAGTAGTACTAGGATGGGTGACCCCCTGGGAAGTCCTCGTGTTGCACCCCCTTTTGCACCACATTTTTCAATTTTTTTTTGCTCCGGTTAGGGTTGCCAAGATACTTTACCCACCACATTTCTATTATCGAATCCCACGGCACCTTGGGCAACACAACTTCTCTTCACGTGGAGGCTGGGCCCGCAAACCGAGGGCGTAGGGCTTGTGACGAAGTCTCCGTCGCTCCGGTGCCCATAACTTTTGATCCGTAAGAAGTTACGCGGCGCACAGCATACCGTTGGAAAGCTCTCCGAGAACTCTACGACGGGGGCAGCTAGCTAGCTCGCCTTGCCCTTTTCGGAGCTCAAAATCGAACGTTTTCATCAGTTTCGAGCCACTTTTCTTCTTTTGCTCTGTTTTTCCATCCCGGATCGTACGTCGTGAGCTGTTAAAAGGACGACAACCTTACTCACGGCACATTAGAGGACCCTACAATGCGTCGATATCACGTCTTGCGAGGATGCTGCGTTGTTGAAGCGGATGGGTTGTCGTTAAGCCCATTGGGCCTTTTGAATGGGCCATATCTCTAGGCTGGGACTGTGAACCGTTAACACATAAAGGAATTGTGCCTTCAACATGACGGGTGCGATCATACCAGCACTAATGCACCGGATCCCATCAGAACTCCGAAGTTAAGCGTGCTTGGGCGAGAGTAGTACTAGGATAGGTGACCCCTTGGGAAGTCCTCGTGTTGTACCCCCCTTTTCAATTTTTTTTGCTCCGGTTAAAGTTGCCAAGATACTTTATCCACCACATTTCTATTATCGAATCCCACGGCACCTTGTGCAAGAAAACTTCTCTTCACCTGGAGGCTGGGCCCGCAAACCGAGGGCGTAGGGCTTATGACCAGGTCTCCGTCGCTCCGGTGCCCATAACTTTTAATCCGTAAGGAGTTACGCGGCACACAGCATACCGTTGGGAAGCTCTCTGAGAGCTCTCCGACGGGGGCAGCGAGCTAGCTCGCCGTGCCCTTTTTGGAGCTCAAAATTGAACGTTTTCATCAGTTTCGGGCCACTTTTCTTCTTTTGCTCTGTTTTTCCGTCCCGGTTCGTACGTCGTGAGCTGTTAAAAGGACGAAAACCTTACTCGCGGCACATTAGAGGACCCTACAATGCGTCGATATCACGTCTTGCGAGGATGCTGCGTTGTTGAAGCGGATGGGTTGTCGTTAAGCCCATTGGGCCTTTTGAATGGGCCATATCTCTAGGCTGGGACTGTGAACCGTTAACACATAAAGGAATTGTGCCCTCAACATGACGGGTGCGATCAAACCAGCACTAATGTACCGGATCCCATCAGAACTCCGAAGTTAAGCGTGCTTGGGCGAGAGTAGTACTAGGATGGGTGACCCCCTGGGAAGTCCTCGTGTTGCACCCCCCTTTTCAATTTTTTTTGCTCCGGTTAGGGTTGCCAAGATACTTTACCCACCACATTTCTATTATCGAATCCCACGGCACCTTGGGCAAGAAAACTTCTCTTCACGTGGAGGCTGGGCCCGCAAACCGAGGGCGTAGGGCTTGTGACCAGGTCTCCGTTGCTCCGGTGCCCATAACTTTTGATCCGTAAGGAGTTACGCAGCGCACAGCATACCGTTGGAAAGCTCTCTGAGAGCTCTACGACGGGGGCAGGTAGCTAGCTCGCCGTGCCCTTTTCGGAGCTCAAACTCGAACGTTTTCATCAATTTCAGGCCACTTTTCTTCTTCTGCACTGTTTTTCCGTCCCGGATCGTACGTCGTGAGCTGTTAAAAGGACGACAACCTTACTCACGGCTCATTAGAGGACCCTACAATGCGTCGATATCACATCTTGCGAGGATGCTGCGTTGTTGAAGCGAATTGGTTGTCGTTAAGCCCATTGGGCCTTTTCAATGGGCCATATCTCTAGGTTGGGACTGTGAACCGTTAACACATAAAGGAATTGTACCCTCAACATGACGGGTGCGATCATACCAGCACTAATGCACCGGATCCCATCAGAACTCCGAAGTTAAGCGTGCTTGGGCGAGAGTAGTACTAGGATGGGTGACCCCCTGGGAAGTCCTCGTGTTGCACCCCCTTTTGCACCACCTTTTTCAATTTTTTTTTGCTCCGGTTAGGGTTGCCAAGATTCTTTACCCACCACATTTCTATTATCGAATCCCACGGCACCTTGGGCAACACAACTTCTCTTCACGTGGAGGCTGGGCCCGCAAACCGAGGGCGTAGGGCTTGGGACCAGGTCTCCGTCGCTCCGGTGCCCATAACTTTTGACCCGTAAGGAGTTACGCGGCGCACAGCATACCGTTGGAAAGCTCTCCGAGAGCTCTACGACGGGGGCAGCTAGTTAGCTCGCCGTGCCCTTTTTGGAGCTCAAAATTGAACGTTTTCATCAGTTTCGGGCCACTTTTCTTCTTTTGCTCTGTTTTTCCGTCCTGGATCGTACGTCGTGAGCTATTAAATGGACGACAACCTTACTCGCGGCACATTAGAGGACCCTACAATGCGTCGATATCACGTCTTGCGAGGATGCTGCGTTGTTGAAGCAGATGGGTTGTCTTTAAGCCTATTGGGCCTTTTGAATGGTCCATATCTCTTGGCTGGGATTGTGAGCCGTTAACACATAAAGGAATTGTGCCCTCAACATGACGGGTGCGATCATACCAGCACTAATGCACCGGATACCACCAGAACTCCGAAGTTAAGCGTGCTTGGGCGAGAGTAGTACTAGGATGGGTGACCCCTTGGGAAGTCCTCGTGTTGCACCCCCCTTTTCAATATTTTTTGCTCCGGTTTGCATTGCCAAGATACTTTACCCACCACATTTCTATTATCGAATCCCACGCCACCTTGGGCAAGACAACTTCTCTTCACGTGGAGGCTGGGCCTGCAAACCGAGGGCGTAGGGCTTGTGACCAGGTCTCCGTCGCTCCGGTACCCACAACTTTTGATCCGTAAGCAGTTACGAGGCGTACAGCATACCGTTGGAAAGCTCTCTGAGAGCTCTACAACGGGGGTAGCTAGCTAGCTCGCCTTGCCCTTTTTGGAGCTCAAAATCGAATGTTTTCATCAGTTTCGGGCCACTTTTCTTCTTTTGCTCTGTTTTTTCGTCCCGGATCGTACGTCGTGAGCTGTTAAAAGGACGACAACCTTACTCGCGGCACATTAGAGGACCCTACAATGCGTCGATATCACGTCTTGCGAGGATGCTGCGTTGTTGAAGCGGATGGGTTGTCGTTAAGCCCATTGGGCCTTTTGAATGGGCCATATCTCTAGGCTGGGACTGTGAACCGTTAACACATAAAGGAATTGTGCCCTCAACATGACGGGTGCGATCATACCAGCACTAATGCACCGAATCCCACCAGAACTCCGAAGTTAAGCGTGCTTGGGCGAGAGTAGTACTAGGATGGGTGACCCCCTGGGAAGTCCTCGTGTTGCACCACCCTTTTCAATTTTTTTTGCTCCGGTTAGCGTTGCCAAGATACTTTACCCACCACATTTCTATTATCGAATCCCACAGCACCTTGGGCAAGACAACTTCTCTTCACGTGGAGGCTGGGCCAGCAAACCTAGGGCGTAGGGCTTGTGACCAGGTCTCCGTCGCTCCGGTACCCACAACTTTTGATCCGTAAGCAGTTACGAGGCGTACAGCATACCGTTGGAAAGCTCTCTGAGAGCTCTACAACGGGGGCAGCTAGCTAGCTCGCCTTGCCCTTTTTGGAGCTCAAAATCGAATGTTTTCATCAATTTCGGGCCACTTTTCTTCTTTTGCTCTGTTTTTCCGTCCCGGATCGTACGTCGTGAGCTGTTAAAAGGACGACAACCTTACTCGCGGCACATTAGAGGACCCTACAATGCGTCGATATCACGTCTTGCGAGGATGCTGCGTTGTTGAAGCGGATGGGTTGTCGTTAAGCCCATTGGGCCTTTTGAATGGGCCATATCTCTAGGCTGGGACTGTGAACCCTTAACACGTAAAGGAATTGTGCCCTCAACTTGACGGGTGCGATCATACCAGCACTAATGCACCGGATCCCATCAGAACTCCGAAGTTAAGCGCGCTTGGGCGAGAGTAGTACTAGGATGGGTGACCCCCTGGGAAGTCCTCGTGTTGCACCCACCTTTTCAATTTTTTTTGCTCCGGTTAGCGTTGCCAAGATACTTTACCCACCACATTTCTATTATCGAATCCCACGGCACCTTGGGCAAGACAACTTCTCTTCACGTGGAGGCTGGGCCCGCAAACCGAGGGCGTAGGGCTTGTGACCAGGTCTCCGTCGCTCCGGTGCCCATAACTTTTGATCCGTAAGCAGTTACGAGGCGCACAGCATACCGTTGGAAAGCTCTCTGAGAGCTCTACGACGGGGGCAGCTAGCTAGCTCGCTTTGCCCTTTTTGGAGCTCAAAATCGAATGTTTTCGTCAGTTTCGGGCCACTTTTCTTCTTTTGCTCTGTTTTTCCGTCCCGGATCGTACGTCGTGAGCTGTTAAAAGGACGACAACCTTACTCGCGGCACATTAGAGGACCCTACAATGCGTCGATATCACGTCTTGCGAGGATGCTGCGTTGTTGAAGCGGATAGGTTGTCGTTAAGCCCAATGGGCCTTTTGAATGGGCCATATCTCTAGACTGGGACTGTGAACCGTTAACACGTAAAGGAATTGTGCCCTCAACATGACGGGTGCGATCATACCAACACTAATGCACCGGATGCCATCAGAACTCCGAAGTTAAGCGTGCTTGGGCGAGAGTAGTACTAGGATGGGTGACCCCCTGGGAAGTCCTCGTGTTGCACCCCCCTTTTCAATTTTTTTTGCTCCGGTTAGCGTTGCCAAGATACTTTACCCACCACATTTCTATTATCGAATCCCACGGCACCTTGGGCAAGACAACTTCTCTTCACGTGGAGGCTGGGCCCGCAAACCGAGGGCGTAGGGCTTGTGACCAGGTCTCCGTCGCTCCGGTGCCCATAACTTTGCATCCGTACAGAGTTACGCGGCGCACAGCATACCGTTGGAAAGCTCTCCGAGAGCTCTACGACGGGGGCAGCGAGCTAGCTCGTCGTGCCCTTTTCGGAGCTCAAAATCAAATGTTTTCATTAGTTTCGGGCCACTTTTCTTCTTTTGCTCTGTTTTTCCGTCCCGGATCGTACGTCGTGAGCTGTTAAAAGGACGACAACCTTACTCGCGGCACATTAGAGGACCCTACAATGCGTCGATATCACGTCTTACGAGGATGCTGCGTTGTTGAAGCGGATGGGTTGTCGTTAAGCCCATTGGGCCTTTTGAATGGGCCATATCTCTAGGCTGGGACTGTGAACCGTTAACACATAAAGGAATTGTGCCCTCAACATGACGGGTGCGATCATACCAGCACTAATGCACCAGATCCCACCAGAACTCCGAAGTTAAGCGTGCTTGGGCGAGAGTAGTACTAGGATGGGTGAACCCATGGGAAGTCCTCGTGTTGCACCCCCCTTTTCAATTTTTTTTGCTCCGGTTAGCGTTGCCAAGATACTTTACCCACCACATTTCTATTATCGAATCCCACGGCACCTTGGGCAAGACAACTTCTCTTCACGTGGAGGCTGGGCCCGCAAACCGAGGGCGTAGGGCTTGTGATTAGGTCTCAGTCGCTCCGGTGCCCATAACTTTTGATCCGTAAGGAGTTACGCGGCGCACAGCATACCGTTGGAAAGCTCTCCCAGAGCTCTACGATGGGGGCAGCTAGTTAGCTCGCCGTGCCCTTTTCGTAGATCAAAATCGAACGTTTTCAGAAGTTTCGGGCCACTTTTCTTCTTTTGCTCTGTTTTTCGGTCCCGGATCGTACGTCGTGAGCTGTTAAAAGGACGACAACCTTACTCGCGGCACATTAGAGGACCCTACAATGCGTCGATATCACGTCTTGCGAGGATGCTGCGTTGTTGAAGCGGATGGGTTGTCGTTAAGCCCATTGGGCCTTTTGAATGGGCCATATCTCTAGGCTGCGACTGTGAACCGTTAACACATAAAGGAATTGTGCCCTCAACATGACGGGTGCGATCATACCAGCACTAATGCACCGGATCCCATCAGAACTTTGAATTTAAGCGTGCTTGGGCGAGAGTAGTACTAGGATGGGTGACCCCCTGGGAAGTCCTCGTGTTGCACCCCCTTTTGCACCCCCTTTTTCAATTTTTTTTGCTCCGGTTAGGGTGGCCAAGATATTTTACCCACCACATTTCTATTATCGAATCCCACGGCACCTTGGGCAAGACAACTTCTCTTCACGTGGAGGCTGGGCCCGCAAACCGAGGGCGTAGGGCTTGTGACCAGGTCTCCGTCGCTCCGGTGCCCATAACTTTTGATCCGTAAGGAGTTACGCGGCGCACAGCATACCGTTGGAAAGCTCTTCGAGAGCTCTACGATCGGGGCAGCTAGTTAGCTCGCTGTGCCCTTTTCGGAGCTCAAAATCGAACATTTTCATCAGTTTCGGGCCACTTTTCTTCTTTTGCTCTGTTTTTCCGTCCCGTATCGTACGTCGTGAGCTGTTAAAAGGACGACAACCTTACTCGCGGCACATTAGAGGACCCTACAATGCGTCGATATCACGTCTTGCGAGGTTGCTGCGTTGTTGAAGCGGATGGGTTGTCGTTAAGCCCATTGGGCCTTTTGAATGGGCCATATCTCTAGGTTGGGACTGTGAACCGTTAACACATAAAGGAATTGTGCCCTCAACATGACGGGTGCGATCATACCAGCACTAATGCACCGGATCCCATCAGAACTTTGAATTTAAGCGTGCTTGGGCGAGAGTAGTACTAGGATGGGTGACCCCCTGGCAAGGCCTCGTG
Organism: Ehretia macrophylla; assembly: GCA_037974665.1. NCBI lineage: Eukaryota > Viridiplantae > Streptophyta > Magnoliopsida > Boraginales > Ehretiaceae > Ehretia > Ehretia macrophylla. The sequence continues at coordinate 73,440,962 of CM075769.1, forward strand.
TTGCACCCCCATTTGCACCCCCTTTTTCAATTTTTTTTGCTCCGGTTAGGGTTGCCAAGATACTTTACCCACCACATTTCTATTATCGATTCCCACGGCACCTTGGGCAAAACAACTTCTCTTCACGTGGAGGCTGGGCCCGCAAACCGAGGGCGTAGGGCTTGGGACCAGGTCTCCGTCGCTCCGGTGCCCATAACTTTTGACCCGTAAGGAGTTACGCGGCGCACAGCATACCGTTGGAAAGCTCTCCGAGAGCTCTACGACGGGGGCAGCTAGTTAGCTCGCCGTGCCCTTTTCGGAGCTCAAAATTGAACATTTTCATCAGTGTCGGGCCACTTTTCTTCTTTTGCTCTGTTTTTCCGTCCCGGATCGTACGTCGTGAGCTGTTAAAAGGACGACAACCTTACTCGCGGCACATTAGAGGACCCTACAATGCGTCGATATCACGTCTTGCGAGGATGCTGCGTTGTTGATGCGGATGTTTTGTCGTTAAGCCCATTGGGCCTTTTGAATGGGCCATATCTCCAGGCTGGGACTATGAACCGTTAACACATAAAGGAATTGTGCCCTCAACATGACAGGTGCGATCATACCAGCACTAATGCACCGAATCCCATCAAAACTCCGAAGTTAAGCGTGCTTGGGCGAGAGTAGTACTAGGATGGGTGACCCCTTGGGAAGTTCTCGTGTTGCACCCTCCTTTTCAATTTTTAGTGGCCCGGTTAGGGTTGCCAAAATTCTTTATCCACCACATTTCTATTATCGAATCCCACGGCACCTTGGGCAAGATAACTTCTCTTCACGTGGAAGCTGGGCCCGCAAACCGAGGGCATAGGGCTTGTGACCAGGTCTCCGTCCCTCCAGTCCCCATAACTTTTGATCCGTAAGGAGTTACGAGGCGCACAGCATATCGTTGGAAAGCTCTTTGAGAGCTCTATGACGGTGGCAGCTAGCTAGCAAGCTTTGCCCTTTTTGGAGCTCAAAATCGAACGTTTTCTTCAGTTTCAGGCCACTTTTCTTCTTTTGCTCTGTTTTTCCGTCCCGGATCGTACGTCGTGAGCTGTTAAAAGGACGACAACCTTACTCGCGGCACATTAGAGGACCCTACAATGCGTCGATATCACGTCTTGCGAGGATGCTGCGTTGTTGAAGCGGATGGGTTGTCGTTAAGCCCATTGGGCCTTTTGAATGGGCCATATCTCTAGGCTGGGACTGTGAACCGTTAACACATAAAGGAATTGTGCCCTCAACATGACGGGTGCGATAATACCAGCACTAATGCACCGGATCCCATCAGAACTCCGAAGTTAAGCGAGCTTGGGCGAGAGTAGTACTAGGATGGGTGAACCCCTGGGAAGTCCTCGTGTTGCACCCCCATTTTCAATTTTTTTTGCTCCGGTTAGCGTTGCCAATATACTTTACCCACCACATTTCTATTATCGAATCCCACGGCACCTTGGCCAAGACAACTTCTCTTCACGTGGAGGCTGGGCCCGCAAACCGAGGGCGTAGGGGTTGTGACCAGGTCTCCGTCGCTCCGGTGCCCATAACTTTGGATCCGTACGGAGTTACGCGGCGCACATCATACCGTTGGAAAGCTCTCCGAGAGCTCTACGACGGGGGCAGCGAGCGAGCGAGCCGTACCCTTTTCGGTGCTCAAAATCGAACGTTTTCATCAGTTTCGGGCCACTTTTCTACTTTTGCTCTGTTTTTCCATCCCGGATCGTACGTCGTGAGCTGTAAAAAGGGCGACAACCCTACTCGCGGCACATTAGAGGACCCTACGATGCGTCGATATCACGTCTTTCGAGGATGCTGCGTTGTTGAAGTGGATGGGTTGTCCTTAAGCCCATTGGGCCTTTTGAATGGGCCATATCTCTAGGCTGGGACTGTGAACCGTTAACACATAAAGGAATTGTGCCCTCAACTTGACGGGTGCGATCATACCAGCACTAATGAACCGAATCCCACCAGAACTCCGAAGTTAAGCATGCTTGGGCGAGAGTAGTACTAGGATGGGTGACCCCTTGGGAAGTCCTCGTGTTGCACCCCCCTTTTCAATATTTTTTGCTCCGCTTTGCATTGCCAAGATACTTTACCCACCACATTTCTATTATCGAATCCCACGGCACCTTGGGCAAGATACCTTCTCTTAACGTGGAGCTTGGGCCCGTAAACCGAGGGCGTAGGGCTTGTGACCAGGTCTCCGTCGCTCCGGTGCCCATAACTTTGGATCCGTACGGAGTTACGCGGCGCACAGCATACCGTTGGAAAGCTCTCCGAGAGCTCTACGATGGGGGCAGCGAGCTATCTCGCCGTGCCCTTTTCGGAGCTCAAAATCGAACGTTTTCATCAGTTTCGGGCCACTTTTCTTCTTTTGCTCTGTTTTTTCGTCTCGGATCGTACGTCGTGAGCTGTTAAAAGGACGACAACCTTACTCGCGGCACATTAGGGGACCCTACAATGCGTCGATATCACGTCTTGCGAGGATGCTGCGTTGCTGAAGCGGATGAGTTGTCGTTAAGCCCATTGGGCCTTTTGAATGGGCCATATCTCTAGGCTGGGACTGTGAACCGTTAACACATAAAGGAATTGTGCCCTCAACATGACGGGTGCGATCATACCAGCACTAATGCACCGAATCCCACCAGAACTCCGAAGTTAAGCGTGCTTGGGCGAGAGTAGTACTAGGATGGGTGACCCCCTGGGAAGTCCTCGTGTTGCACCACCCTTTTCAATTTTTTTTGCTCCGGTTAGCGTTGCCAAGATACTTTACCCACCACATTTCTATTATCGAATCCCACGGCACCTTGGGCAAGACAACTTCTCTTCACGTGGAGGCTGGGCCCGCAAACCAAGGGCGTAGGGCTTGTGACCAGGTCTCCGTCGCTCCGGTACCCACAACTTTTGATCCGTAAGCAGTTACGAGGCATACAGCATACCGTTGGAAAGCTCTCTGAGAGCTCTACAACGGGGGCAGCTAGCTAGCTCGCCTTGCCCTTTTTGGAGCTCAAAATCGAATGTTTTCATCAATTTCGGGCCACTTTTCTTCTTTTGCTCTGTTTTTCCGTCCCGGATCGTACGTCGTGAGCTGTTAAAAGGACGACAACCTTACTCGCGGCACATTAGAGGACCCTACAATGCGTCGACATCACGTCTTCCGAGGATGCTGCGTTGTTGAAGCGGATGGGTTGTCGTTAAGCCCATTGGGCCTTTTGAATGGGCCATATCTCTAGGCTGGGACTGTGAACCCTTAACACGTAAAGGAATTGTGCCCTCAACTTGACGGGTGCGATCATACCAGCACTAATGCACCGGATCCCATCAGAACTCCGAAGTTAAGCGCGCTTGGGCGAGAGTAGTACTAAGATGGGTGATCCCCTGAGAAGTCCTCGTGTTGCACCCCCATTTTCATTTTTTTTTGCTCCGGTTAGCGTTGCCAATATACTTTACCTACCACATTTCTATTATCGAATCCCACGGCACCTTGGGTAAGACAACTTCTCTTCACGTGGAGGCTGGGCCGGCAAATCGAGGGCGTAGGGCTTGTGACCAGGTCTCCGTCGCTCCGGTGCCCATAACTTTGGATCCGTACGGAGTTACGCGGCACACATCATACCGTTGGAAAGCTCTCCGAGACCTCTACGAGAGGGGCAGCGAGCTAGCTCGCCGTGCCCATTTCGGTGCTCAAAATCAAAAGTTTTCATCAGTTTCGGGCCACTTTTCTTCTTTAGCTATGTTTTTTCGTCCCGTATCGTACGTCGTGAGCTGTTAAAAGGACGACAACCTTACTCGCGGCACATTAGAGGACCCTACAATGCGTCGATATCACGTCTTGCGAGGTTGCTGCGTTGTTGAAGCGGATGGGTTGTCGTTAAGCCCATTGGGCCTTTTGAATGGGCCATATCTCTAGGCTGGGACTGTGAACCGTTAACACATAAAGGAATTGTGCCCTCAACATGACGGGTGCGATCATACCAGCACTAATGCACCGGATCCCATCAGAACTTTGAATTTAAGCGTGCTTGGGCGAGAGTAGTACTAGGATGGGTGACCCCCTGGGAAGTCCTCGTGTTGCACCCCCTTTTGCACCCCCTTTTTCAATTTTTTTTGCTCCGGTTAGGGTTGCCAAGATATTTTACCCACCACATTTCTATTATCGAATCCCACGGCACCTTGGGCAAGACAACTTCTCTTCACGTGGAGGCTGGGCCCGCAAACCGAGGGCGTAGGGCTTGTGACCAGGTCTCCGTCGCTCCGGTGCCCATAACTTTTGATCCGTAAGGAGTTACGCGGCGCACAGCATACCGTTGGAAAGCTCTTCGAGAGCTCTACGATCGGGGCAGCTAGTTAGCTCGCTGTGCCCTTTTCGGAGCTCAAAATCGAACATTTTCATCAGTTTCGGGCCACTTTTCTTCTTTTGCTCTGTTTTTCCGTCCCGTATCGTACGTCGTGAGCTGTTAAAAGGACAACAACTTTACTCGCGGCACATTAGAGGACCCTACAATGCGTCGATATCACGTCTTGCGAGGTTGCTGCGTTGTTGAAGCGGATGGGTTGTCGTTAAGCCCATTGGGCCTTTTGAATGGGCCATATCTCTAGGTTGGGACTGTGAACCGTTAACACATAAAGGAATTGTGCCCTCAACATGACGGGTGCGATCATACCAGCACTAATGCACTGGATCCCATTAGAACTCTGAATTTAAGCGTGCTTGGGCGAGAGTAGTACTAGGATCGGTGACCCCAAGGGAAGTCCTCGTGTTGCACCCCCCTTTTCAATTTTTTTTGCTCCGATTAGCGTTGCCAAGATACTTTACCCACCACATTTCTATTATCGAATCCCACGGCACCTTGGGCAAGACAACTTCTCTTCACGTGGAGGCTGGGCCCGCAAACCGAGGGCGTAGGGCTTGTGACCAGGTCTCCGTCGCTCCGGTGCCCATAACTTTTGATCCGTAAGGAGTTACGCGGCGCACAGCATACCGTTGGAAAGCTCTCCGAGAGCTCTACGACGTGGGCAGCTAGCTAGCTTGCTATGCCCTTTTCGGAGCTCAAAATCGAACGTTTTCATCAGTTTCGGGCCACTTTTCTTCTTTTGCACTGTTTTTCCGTCCCGGATCGTACGTCGTGAGCTGTTAAAAGGACGACAACCTTACTCGCGGCACATTAGAGGACCCTACAATGCGTCGATATCACGTCTTGCGAGGATGCTGCGTTGTTGAAGCGGATGGGTTGTCGTTAAGCCCATTGGGCCTTTTGAATGGGCCATATCTCTAGGCTGGGACTGTGAACCGTTAACACATAAAGGAATTGTGCCCTCAACATGCCGGGTGCGATCATACCAGCACTAATGCACCGGATCCCACCAGAACTCCGAAGTTAAGCATGCTTGGGCGAGAGTAGTACTAGGATGGGTGACCCCCTGGGAAGTCCTCGTGTTGCACCCCCCTTTTCAATTTTTTTTGCTCCGGTTAGCGTTGCCAAGATACTTTACCCACCACATTTCTATTATCGAATCCCACGGCACCTTGGGCAAGACAACTTCTCTTCATGTGGAGGCTGGGCCAGCAAACCGAGGGAGTAGGGCTTGTGACTTGGTCTCCGTCGCTCCGGTGCCCATAACTTTTGATCCGTAAGGAGTTACGCGGCGCACAGCATACCATTGGAAAGCTCTTTGAGAGCTCTACGACGGGGGCAGCTAGCTAGCTTGCTATGCCCTTTTCGGAGCTCAAAATCGAACGTTTTCATCAGTTTCGGGCCACTTTTCTTCTTTTGCACTGTTTTTCCGTCCCGGATCGTACGTCGTGAGCTGTTAAAAGGACGACAACCTTACTCGCGGCACATTAGAGGACCCTACAATGCGTCGATATCACGTCTTGCGAGGATGCTGCGTTGTTGAAGCGGATGGGTTGTCGTTAAGCCCATTGGGCCTTTTGAATGGGCCATATCTCTAGGCTGGGACTGTGAACCGTTAACACATAAAGGAATTGTGCCCTCAACATGATTGGTGCGATCATACCAGCACTAATGCACCGGATCCCACCAGAACTCCGAAGTTAAGCGTGCTTGGGCGAGAGTAGTACTAGGATGGGTGACCCCCTGGGAAGTCCTCGTGTTGCACCCCCCTTTTCAATTTTTTTTGCTCCGGTTAGCGTTGCCAAGATACTTTACCCACCACATTTCTATTATCGAATCCCACGGCACCTTGGGCAAGACAACTTCTCTTCACGTGGAGGCTGGGCCAGCAAACCGAGGGAGTAGGGCTTGTGACCAGGTCTCCGTCGCTCCGGTGCCCATAACTTTTGATCCGTAAGGAGTTACGAGGCGCACAGCATACCGTTGGAAAGCTCTCCCATAGCTCTACGACGGGGGCAGCTAGCTAGCTTGCTATACCCTTTTCGGAGCTCAAAATCGAACATTTTCATCAGTTCGGGCCACTTTTCTTCTTTTGCTCTGTTTTTCTGTCCTGGATCGTACGTCGTGAGCTGTTAAAAGGACGACAACCTTACTCACGGCACATTAGAGGACCCTACAATGCGTCGATATCACGTCTTGCGAGGATGCTGCGATATTGAAGCGGATGGGTTGTCGTTAAGCCCATTGGGCCTTTTGAATGGGCCATATCTCTAGGCTGGGACTGTGAACCGTTAACACATAAAGGAATTGTGCCCTCAACATGACGGGTGCGATCATACCAGCACTAATGCACCGGATCCCATCAGAACTCCAAAGTTAAGCGTGCTTGGGTGAGAGTAGTACTAGGATGGGTGACCCCCTGGGAAGTCCTCGTGTTGCATCCCCTTTTGCACCCCCTTTTTCAATTTTTTTTGCTCCGGTTAGGGTTGCCAAGATATTTTACACACGACATTTCTATTATCGAATTCAACAGCACCTTGGGCAAGACAACTTCTCTTCACGTGGAGGCTGGGCCCGCAAACTGAGAGCATGGGGCTTAGGACCAGGTCTCCGTTGCTCCGGTGTCCATAACTTTTGATCCGTAAGGAGTTACGCGGCGTACAGCATACCGTTGGAAAGCTCTTCGAGAGCTCTACGACGGGGGCATCTAGTTAGCTCGCCGTGCCCTTTTCGGAGCTCAAAATCGAACATTTTCATCAGTTTTGGGAAACTTTTCTTCTTTTTCTCTGTTTTTCCGTCCCGAATCGTACGTCGTGAGCTGTTAAAAGGACGACAACCTTACTCGCGGCACATTAGAGGACCCTACAATGCGTCGATATCACGTCTTGCCAGGATGCTGCGTTGTTGAAGCGGATAGGCTATCGTTAAGCCCATTGGGCCTTTTGAATGGGCCATATCTCTAGGCTGGGACTGTGAACCGTTAACACATAAAGGAATTGTGCCCTCAACATGACGGGTGCGATCATACCAGCACTAATGCACCAGATCCCACCAGAACTCCGAAGTTAAGCGTGCTTGGGCGAGACTAGTACTAGGATGGGTGACCCCCTGGGAAGTCCTCGTGTTGCACCCCACTTTTCAATTTTTTTTGCTCCGGTTAGGGTTTCCAAGATACTTTACCCACCATATTTCTATTATCGAATCCCACGGCACCTTGGGCAAGACAACTTCTCTTCACGTGGAGGCTGGGCCCGCAAACCGAGGGCGTAGGGCTTGTGACCAGGTCTCCGTTGCTCCGGTGCCCATAACTTTTGATCCGTAAGGAGTTACGCGGTGCACAGCTTACCGTTGGAAAGCACTCCGAGAGCTCTACAACGGGGGCAGCTAGCTAGCTCGCCGTGCCCTTTTCGGAGCGCAAAATCGAACGTTGTCATCAGTTTCGGGCCACTTTTCTTATTTTGCTCTGTTTTTCCTTCCCGGATCGTACGTCGTGAGCTGTTAAAAGGACGACAACCTTACTCGCGGCACATTAGAGGACCCTACAATGCGTCGATATCACGTCTCGCGAGGATGATGCGTTGTTGAAGAGGTTGGGTTACAGATAAGCCCACAGGGCCTTTTGATTGGGCCATATCTCTAGGCTGGGACTGTTGAACGATAACACATAAAGGTATTGTGCCCTCAACATGACGGGTGCGATCATACCAGCACTAATGCCCCGGATCCCATCAAAACTCCGAAGTTAAGTGTGCTTGGACGAGATTTGTACTAGGATGGGTGACCCCCTGGGAAGTCCTCGTGTTGCACCCCCTTTTGCACCCCCTTTTTCAATTATTTATTTTTCCTCCGGTTAGGGTTGCCAAGATACTTTACCCACCACATTTCTATTATCGAATCCCACGGCACCTTGGGCAAGACAACTTCTCTTCACATGGAGGCTGGGCCCGCAAACCGAGGGCGTAGGGCATGTGACGAGGTCTCCGTCCCTCCCGTGCCCATAACTTTTGATCCGTAAGGAGTTACGCAGCGCACAGCATACCGTTGGAAAGCTCTCCAGGAGCTCTACGACCGGGGCAGCTAGCTAGCTCGCTATGCCCTTTTCGGAGATCAAAATCGAACGTTTTCATCAGTTTCGGGCCACTTTTCTTCTTTTGCTCTGTTTTTCCATCCCGGATCGTACGTCGTGAGCTGTTAAAAGGACGACAACCTTACTCGCGGCACATTAGAGGACCCTACAATGCGTCGATATCACGTCTTGCGAGGATGCTGTGTTGTTTAAGCGGATGGGTTGTCGTTAAGCCCATTGGGCCTTTTGAATGGGCCATATCTCTAGGCTGGGACTGTGAACCGTTAACACATAAAGGAATTGTGCCCTCAACATGACGGGTGCGATCATACCAGCACTAATGCACCGGATCCCATCAGAACTCCGAAGTTAAGCGTGCTTGGGCGAGAGTAGTACTAGGATGGGTGACCCCCTGGGAAGTCCTCGTGTTGCACCCCCTTTTTCAATTTTTTTTGCTCCGGTTAGGGTTGCCAAGATATTTTACCCACCACATTTCTATTATCGAATCCAACGGCACCTTGGGCAAGACAACTTCTCTTCACGTGGAGGCTGGGCCCGCAAACCGAGGGCGTAGGGCTTGTGACTAGGTCTCCGTCGCTCCGGTGCCCATAACTTTTGATCCGTAAGGAGTTACGAGGCGCACAGCATACCGTTGGAAAGCTCTCTGAGAGCTCTACGACGGGGGCAGCTAGCTAGCTTGCTGTGCCCTTTTCGGAGCTCAAAATCGAACGTTTTCATCAGTTTCGGGCCACTTTTCTTCTTTTTCTCTATTTTTCCGTCCCGGATCGTACGTCGTGAGCTGTTAAAAGGACGACAACCTTACTCGCGGCACATTAGAGGACCCTACAATGCGTCGATATCACGTCTTGCGAGGATGCTGCGTTGTTGAAGCGGATGGGTTGTCGTTAAGCCCATTGGGCCTTTTGAATGGGCCATATCTCTAGGCTGGGACTGTGAACCGTTAACACATAAAGGAATTGTGCCCTCAACATGACGGGTGTGATCATACCAGCACTAATGCACCGGATCCCACCAGAACTCCGAAGTTAAGCGTGCTTGGGCGAGAGTTGTACTAGGATGGGTGACCCCCTGGGAAGTCCTCGTGTTGCACCCCCCTTTTCAATTTTTTTTGCTCCGGTTAGCGTTGCCAAGATACTTTACCCACCACATTTCTATTATCGAATCCCACGGCACCTTGGGCAAGACAACTTCTCTTCACGTGGAGGCTGGGCCCACAAACCGAGGGCGTAGGGCTTGTGACCAGGTCTCCGTCGCTCCGGTGCCCATAACTTTTGATCCGTAAGGAGTTACGCGGCGCACAGCATACCGTTGGAAAGCTCTCCGAGAGCTCTACGACGGGGGTAGCTAGATTGCTCGCAGTTCCCTTTTCGGAGCTCAAAATCGAACATTTTCATCAGTTTCGGGCCACTTTTCTTCTTTTGCTATGTTTTTCCGTCCCGGATCGTACGTCGTGAGCTGTTAAAAGGACGACAACCTTACTCGCGGCACATTAGAGGACCCTACAATGCGTCGATATCACGTCTTGCGAGGATGCTGCGATATTGAAGCAGATGGGTTGTCGTTAAGCCCATTGGGCCTTTTGAATGGGCCATATCTCTAGGCTGGGACTGTGAACCGTTAACACATAAAGGAATTGTGCCCTCAACATGACGGGTGCGATCATACCAGCACTAATGCACCGGATCCCATCAGAACTCCGAAGTTAAGCGTGCTTGGGCGAGAGTAGTACTAGGATGGGTGACCCCCTGGGAAGTCCTCGTGTTGCACCCCCTTTTGCACCCCCTTTTTCAATTTTTTTTGCTCCGGTTAGGGTTGCCAAGATATTTTACCCACCACATTTCTATTATCGAATCCAACGGCACCTTGGGCAAGACAACTTCTCTTCACGTGGAGGCTGGGCCCGCAAACCGAGGGCGTAGGGCTTGTGACCAGGTCTCCGTCGCTCCGGTGTCCATAACTTTTGATCCGTAAGGAGTTACGCGGCGCACAGCATACCGTTTGAAAGCTCTTCGAGAGCTCTACGACGGGGACATCTAGTTAGCTCACCGTGCCCTTTTCGGAGCTCAAAATCGAACATTTTCATCAGTTTCGGGCCACTTTTCTTCTTTTGCTCTATTTTTTCGTCCCGGATCGTACGTCGTGAGCTGTTAAAAGGACGACAACCTTACTCGCAGCACATTAGAGGACCCTACAATGCGTCGATATCACGGCTTGCGAGGAAGCTGCGTTGTTGAAGCGGATGGGATGTCGTTAAGCCCATTGGGCCTTTTGAATGGGCCATATCTCTAGGCTGGGACTGTGAACCGTTAACACATAAAGGAATTGTGCCCTCAACATGACGGGTGCGATCATACCAGCACTAATGCACCAGATCCCACCAGAACTCCGAAGTTAAGCGTGCTTGGGCGAGAGTAGTACTAGGATGGGTGACCCCCTGGGAAGTCCTCGTGTTGCACCCCCCTTTTCAATTTTTTTTTCTCCGGTTAGTGTTGCCAAGATACTTTACCCACCACATTTCTATTATCGAATCCCACGGCACCTTGGGCAAGAAAACTTCTCTTCACGTGGAGGCTGGGCCCGCAAACCGAGGGCGTAGGGCTTGTGACCAGGTCTCCGTCGCTCCGGTGCCCATAAATTTTGATCCGTAAGGAGTTACGCGGCGCACAGCTTACCGTTGGAAAGCTCTCCGAGTGCTCTACAACGGGGGCAGCTAGCTAGCTCGCCGTGCCCTTTTCGGAGAGCAAAATCGAACGTTTTCATCAGTTTCGGTCCACTTTTCTTCTTTAGCTCTGTTTTTCCGTCCCGGATCGTACGTCGTGAGCTGTTAAAAGGACGACAACCTTACTCGCGGCACATTAGAGGACCCTACATTGCGTCGATATCACGTCTTGCGAGGATGCTGCGTTGTTGAAGCGGATGGGTTGTCGTTAAGCCCACTGGGCCTTTTGAATGGGCCATATCTCTAGGCTGGGACTGTGAACCGTTAACACATAAAGGAATTATGCCTTCAACATGACGGGTGCGCTCATACCAGCACTAATGCTCCGGATCCCATCAGAACTCCGAAGTTAAGCGTGCTTGGACGAGAGTAGTACTAGGATGGCTGACCCCCTGGGAAGTCCTCGTGTTGCACCCCCTTTTGCACCCCCCTTTTCAATTATTTTTGCTCCGGTTAGGGTTGCCAAGATACTTTAAACACCACATTTCTATTATCGAATCCCACGGCACCTTGGGCAAGACAACTTCTCTTCACGTGGAAGCTGGGCCCGCAAACCAAGGGCGTAGGGCTTGTGACCAGGTCTCCGTCGCTCCGGTGCCCATAACTTTTGATCCGTAAGGAGTTACGCTGCGCACAGCATACCGTTGGAAAGCTCTCTGAGTGCTCTACGATGGGGGCAGGTAGCTAGCTCGCCGTGCCCTTTACGGAGCTCAAAATCGAACGTTTTCATCAGTTTCGGGCCACTTTTCTTCTTTTGCTCTGTTTTTCCGTCCCGGATCGTACGTTGTGAGCTGTTAAAAGGACGACAACCTTACTCGCGGCACATTAGAGGACCCTACAATGCGTCGATATCACGTCTTGCGAGGACGCTGCGTTGTTGAAGCAGATGGGTTGTCGTTAAGCCCATTGGGCCTTTTGAATGGGCCATCTCTCTAGGCTGGGACTGTGAACCGTTAACACATAAAGGAATTGTGCCCTCAACATGACGGGTGCGATAATACCAGCACTAATGCACCGGATCCCATCAGAACTCCGAAGTTAAGCGTGCTTGGGCGACAGTAGTACTAGGATGGGTGACCCCCTGGGAAGTCCTCGTGTTGCACCCCCTTTTGTACCCCCTTTTTCAATTTTTTTTGCTCCGGTTAGGGTTGCCAAGATACTTTACCCACCACATTTCTATTATCGAATCCCACGGCACCTTGGGCAAGACAACTTCTCTTCACGTGGAGGCTGGGCCCGCAAACCGAGGGCGTAGGGCTTGTGACCAGGTCTCCGTCGCTCCGGTGCCCATAACTTTTGATTCGTAAGGAGTTACGAGGCGCACAGCATACCGTTGGAAAGCTCTCTGAGAGCTCTACGACGGGGGCAGCTAGCTAGCTTGCTGTGCCCTTTTCGGAGCTCAAAATCAAACGTTTTCATCAGTTTCGGGCCACTTTTCTTCTTTTGCTCTGTTTTTCCGTCCCGGATCGTACGTCGTGAGCTGTTAAAAGGACGACAACCTTACTCGCGGCACATTAGAGGACCCTACAATGCGTCGATATCACGTCTTGCGAGGATGCTGCGTTGTTGAAGCGGATGGGTTGTCGTTAAGCCCATTGGGCCTTTTGAATGGGCCATATCTCTAGGCTGGGACTGTGAACCGTTAACACATAAAGGAATTGTGCCCTCAACTTGACGGGTGTGATCATACCAGCACTAATGCACCGGATCCCACCAGAACTCCGAAGTTAAGCGTGCTTGGGCGAGAGTTGTACTAGGATGGATGACCCCCTGGGAAGTCCTCGTGTTGCACCCCCCTTTTCAATTTTTTTTGCTCCAGTTAGCGTTGCCAAGATACTTTACCCACCACATTTCTATTATTGAATCCCACGGCACCTTGGGCAAGACAACTTCTCTTCACGTGGAGGCTGGGCCCACAAACCGAGGGCGTAGGGCTTGTGACCAGGTCTCCGTCGCTCCGGTGCCCATAACTTTTGATCCGTAAGGAGTTACGCGGCGCACAGCATACCGTTGGAAAGCTCTCCGAGAGCTCTACAATGGGGGCAGCTAGCTAGCTCGCCGTGCCCTTTTCGGAGCTCAAAATCGAACGTTTTCATCAGTTTCGGGCCACATTTCTTCTTTTGCTCTGTTTTTCCGTCCCGGATCGTACGTCGTGAGCTGTTAAAAGGACGACAACCTTACTCGCGGCACATTAGAGGACCCTACAATGCGTCGATATCACGTCTTGCGAGGATGCTGCGTTGTTGAAGCGGATGGGTTGTCGTTAAGCCCATTGGGCCTTTTGAATGGGCCATATCTCTAGGCTGGGACTGTGAACCGTTAACACATAAGGAATTGTGCCCTCAACATGACGGGTGCGATCATACCAGCACTAATGCACCGGATCCCATCAGAACTCCGAAGTTAAGCGTGCTTGGGCGAGAGTAGTACTAGGATGGGTGACCCCCTGGGAAGTCCTCATGTTGCACGCCCTTTTGCACCCCCTTTTTCAATTTTTTTTGCTCCGGTTAGGGTTGCCAAGATATTTTACCCACGACATTTCTATTATCGAATCCCACGGCACCTTGGGCAAGACAACTTCTCTTCACGTGGAGGCTGGGCCCGCAAACCGAGGGCGTAGGGCTTGTGACCAGGTCTCCGTCGCTCCGGTGTCCATAACTTTTGATCCGTAAGGAGTTACGCGGCGCACAGCATACCGTTTGAAAGCTCTTCGAGAGCTCTACGACGGGGACATCTAGTTAGCTCACCGTGCCCTTTTCGGAGCTCAAAATCGAACATTTTCATCAGTTTCGGGCCACTTTTCTTCTTTTGCTCTGTTTTTCTGTCCCGGATCGTACGTCGTGAGCTGTTAAAAGGATGACAACCTTACTCGCGGCACATTAGAGGACCCTACAATGCGTCGATATCACGGCTTGCGAGGAAGCTGCGTTGTTGAAGCGGATGGGATGTCGTTAAGCCCATTGGGCCTTTTGAATGGGCCATATCTCTAGGCTGGGACTGTGAACCGTTAACACATAAAGGAATTGTGCCCTCAACATGACGGGTGCGATCATACCAGCACTAATGCACCAGATCCCACCAGAACTCCGAAGTTAAGCGTGCTTGGGCGAGAGTAGTACTAGGATGGGTGACCCCCTGGGAAGTCCTCGTGTTGCACCCCCCTTTTCAATTTTTTTTGCTCCGGTTAGCGTTGCCAAGATACTTTACCCACCACATTTCTATTATCGAATCCCACGGCACCTTGGGCAAGACAACTTCTCTTCACGTGGAGGCTGGGCCCGCAAACCGAGGGCGTAGGGCTTGTGACCAGGTCTCCGTCGCTCTGGTGCCCATAACTTTTGATCCGTAAGGAGTTACGCGGCGCACAGCTTACCGTTGGAAAGCTCTCCGAGAGCTCTACAACGGGGGCAGCTAGCTAGCTCACCGTGCCCTTTTCGGAGCGCAAAATCGAACGTTTTCATCAGTTTCGGGCCACTTTTCTTCTTTTGCTCTGTTTTTCCGTCCCGGATCGTACGTCGTGAGCTGTTAAAAGGACGACAACCTTACTCGCGGCACATTAGAGGACCCTACAATGCGTCGATATCACGTCTTGCGAGGATGCTGCGTTGTTGAAGCGGATGGGTTGTCGTTAAGCCCACTGGGCCTTTTGAATGGGCCATATCTCTAGGTTGGGACTGTGAACCGTTAACACATAAAGGAATTGTGCCCTCAACATGACGGGTGCGTTCATACCAGCACTAATGCACCGGATCCCATCAGAACTCCGAAGTTAAGCGTGCTTGGACGAGAGTAGTACTAGGATGGGTGACCCCCTAGGAAGTCCTCGTGTTGCACCCCCCTTTTCAATTTTTTTTGCTCCGGTTAGGGTTGCCAAGATACTTTACCCACCACATTTCTATTATCGAATGCCACGGCACCTTGGGCAAGACAACTTCTCTTCACGTGGAGGCTGGGCCTGCAAACCGAGGGCGTAGGGCTTTTGACCAGGTCTACGTCACTCCGGTGCCCATAACTTTTGATCCGTAAGGAGTTACGCAGCGCAAAGCATACCGTTGGAAAGCTCTCCGAGAGCTCTACGACGGGGGCTGCTAGCTAGCTCGCCGTGCCCTTTTCGGAGCTCAAAATCGAACGTTTTCATCTGTTTCGGGCCACTTTTCTTTTTTTGCTCTGTTTTTCTGTCCCGGATCGTACGTCGTGAGCTATTAAAAGGACGACAACCTTACTCGCGGGACATTAGAGGACCCTACAATGCGTCGATATCACGTCTTGCGAGGATGCTGCGTTGTTGAAGCGGATGGGTTGTCGTTAAGCCCATTGGGCCTTTTGAATGGGCCATATCTCTAGGCTGGGACTGTGAACCGTTAACACATAAAGGAATTGTGCCCTCAACATGACAGGTGCGATCATACCAGCACTAATGCACCGGATCCCATCAGAACTCCGAAGTTAAGCGTTCTTGGGCGTGAGTAGTACTAGGATGGGTGACCCCCTGAGAAGTCCTCGTGTTGCAACCCATTTTACACCCCCTTTTTCAATTTTTTTTGCTCTGGTTAGGGTTGCCAAGATACTTTACCAACCACATTTCTATTATCGAATCCCACGCCACCTTGGTCAAGACAACTTCTCTTCATGTGGAGGCTGGGCCCGCAAACCGTGGGCGTAGGGCTTGTGACCAGGTCTCCGTCGCTCCGGTGCCCATAACGTTTGATCCGTAAGGAGTTACGCAGCGCACAGCATACCGTTGGAAAGCTCTCCCAGAGCTCTACGACGGGGGCAGGTAGCTAGCTCGCCGTGCCCTTTACGGAGCTCAAAATCGAACGTTTTCATCAGTTTCGGGCCACTTTTCTTCTTTTGCTTTGTTTTTCCGTCCCGGATCGTACGTCGTGAGCTGTTAAAAGGACGACAACCTTACTCGCGGCACATTAGAGGATCCTACAATGCGTCGATATCACGTCTTGTGAGGATGCTGCGTTGTTGAAGCAGATGGGTTGTCGTTAAGCCCATTGGGCCTTTTGAATGGGCCATATCTCTAGGCTGGGACTGTGAACCGTTAACACATAAAGGAATTGTGCCCTCAACATGACGGGTGCGATCATACCAGCACTAATGCACCGGATCCCATCAGAACTCCGAAGTTAAGCGTGCTTGGGCGAGAGTAGTACTAGGATGGGTGACCCCCTGGGAAGTCCTCGTGTTGCACCCCCTTTTGTACCCCCTTTTTCAATTTTTTTTGCTCCGGTTAGGGTTGCCAAGATACTTTACCCACCACATTTCTATTATCGAATCCCACGGCACCTTGGGCAAGACAACTTCTCTTCACGTGGAGGCTGGCCCCGCAAACCGAGGGCGTAGGGCTTGTGACCAGGTCTCCGTCGCTCCGGTGCCCATAACTTTTGATCCGTAAGGAGTTACGCGGCACACAGCATACCGTTGGAAAGCGCTCCGAGAGCTCTATGACGGGGGTAGATAGCTAGCTCGCCATGCCATTTTCAGAGATCAAAATCGAACGTTTTCATTAGTTTCGGGCCACTTTTCTTCTTTTGCTATGTTTTTCCATCCCGGATCGTACGTCGTGAGCTGTTAAAAGGACGACAACCTTACTCGCGGCACATTAGAGGACCCTACAATGCGTCGATATCACGTCTTGCGAGGATGCGGCGTTGTTGAAGCGGATGGGTTGTCGTTAAGCCCATTGGGCCTTTTGAATGGGCCATATCTCTAGGCTGGGACTGTGAACCGTTAACACATAAAGGAATTATACCCTCAACATGACGGGTGCAATCATACCAGCACTAATGCACCGGATCCCATCAGAACTCCGAAGTTAAGCGTGCTTGGGCGAGAGTAGTACTAGGATAGGTGACCCCCTGGGAAGTCCTCGCGTTGCACCCCCCATTTCAATTTTTTTTGCTCCGGTTAGGGTTGCCAAGATACTTTACCCACCACATTTCTATTATCGAATCCCACGGCACCTTGGGCAAGACAACTTCTCTTCACATGGAGGCTGGGCCCGCAAACCGAGGGCGTAGGGCTTGTGACCAGGTCTCCGTCGCTCCGGTGCCCATAACTTTTGATCCGTAAGGAGTTACGAGGCGCACAGCATACCGTTGGAAAGCACTCTGAGAGCTCCACGACAGGGGCAGCGAGCCAGCTTATTGTGCCCTTTTCAGAGCCCAACCTCGAACGTTTCCATCAGTTTCGGGCCACTTTTCTTCTTTTACTCTGTTTTTCCATCCCGGATCGTACGTCGTGAGCTGTTAAAAGGACGACAACCTTACTCGCGGCACATTAGAGGACCCTACAATGCGTCAATATCACGTCTTGCGAGGATGCTGCGTTGTTGACGCGGATGGGTTGTCGGTAAGCCCATTGGGCCTTTTGAATGGGCCGTATCTCTAGGTTTGGACTGTGAACTGTTAACACATAAAGGAATTGTGCCCTCAACATGACGGGTGCGTTCATACCAGCACTAATGCACCGGATCCCATCAGAACTCCGAAGTTAAGCGTGCTTGGACGAGAGTAGTACTAGGATGGGTGACCCCCTGGGAAGTCCTCGTGTTGCACCCCCTTTTGCACCCCCTTTTTCAATTTTTTTTGCTCCGGTTAGGGTTGCGAAGATACTTTACCCACCACATTTCTATTATCGAATCCCACGGCACCTTGGGCAAGACAACTTCTCTTCACATGGAGGCTGGGCCCGCAAACCGAGGGCGTAGGGCATGTGACGAGGTCTCCGTCGCTCCGGTGCCCATAACTTTTGATCCGTAAGGAGTTACGCGGCGCACAGCATACCGTTGGAAAGCTCTCCGGGAGCTCTACGACGGGGGAAGCTAGCTAGGTCGCCGTGCCCTTTTCGAAGCTCAAAATCGAACGTTTTCATCAGTTTCGGGCCACTTTTCTTCTTTTGCTCTGTTTTTCCATCCCGGATCGTACGTCGTGAGCTGTTAAAAGGACGACAACCTTACTCGCGGCACATTAGAGGACCCTATAATGCGTCGATATGACGTTTTGCGATGATGCTGCATTGTTGAAGCGGATGGGTTGTCGTTAAGCCCATTGGGCCTTTTGAATGGGCCATATCTCTAGGCTGGGACTGTGTACCGTTAACACATAAAGGAATTGTGCCCTCAACATGACGGGTGCGATCATACCAGCACTAATGCACCGGATCCCATTAGAACTCCGAAGTTAAGCGTTCTTGGGCGTGAGTAGTACTAGGATGGGTGACCCCCTGGGAAGTGCTCGTGTTGCACCCCATTTTTCAATTTTTTTTGCTCCGGTTAGGGTTGCCAAGATACTTTACCCACCACATTTCTATTATCGAATCCCACGGCACCTTGGGCAAGACAACTTCTCTTCACGTGGAGGCTGGGCCTGCAAACCGAGGGCGTAGGGCTTGTGACCAGGTCTCCGTCGCTCCGGTGCCCATAACTTTTGGTCCGTAAGGAGTTACAGAGCGCACACCATACCGTTGGAAAGCTCTCCCAGAGCTCTACGACCGGGGCAGCGAGCTAGCTCGCTATGCCCTTTTCGTAGCTCAAAATTGAACATTTTCATCAGTTTCGGGCCACTTTTCTTGTTTTACTCTATTTTTCCGTCCCGGATCGTACGTCGTGAGCGGGTAAAAGGACGACACCGTTACTCGCGGCACATTAGAGGACCCTACAATGCGTCGATATCACGTCTTGCCAGGATGCTGCGTTGTTGAAGCGGATGGGTTGTCGTTAAGCCCATTGGGCCTTTTGAATGGACCATATCTCTAGGTTGGGACTGTGAACCGTTAACACATAAAGGAATTGTGCCCTCAACATGACGGGTGCGAGCATTCCAGCACTAATGCACTGGATCCCATAAGAACTCCGAAGTTAAGCGTGCTTGGACAAGAGTAGTACTAGGATGGGTGACCCCCTGGGAAGTCCTCGTGTTGCACCCCCATTTGCACCCCATTTTTCAATTTTTTTTGCTCCGGTTAGGGTTGCCAAGAAACTTTACCCACCACATTTCTATTACCGAATCCCAAGGCATCTTGGGCAAGACAACTTCGCTTCACATAGAGGCTGGGCCCACAAACCGAGGTTGTGGGGCTTATGACCAGGTCTCCGTCGCTCCGGTACGCATAACTTTTGATCTGTAAGGAGTTACGCGGTGCACAGCATACCGTTGGAAAGCTCTCCGAGAGCTCTACGACAGGGGCAGCTAGCTAGCTCGCCGTGCCCTTTTCGGAGCTCAAAATCGAACGTTTTCATCAGTTTCGGGCCACTTTTCTTCTTTTGCTCTGTTTTTCCATCCCGGATCGTACGTCGTGAGCTGTTAAAAGGACGACAACCTTACTCGCGGCACATTAGAGGACCCTACAATGCGTCGATATCACGTCTTGCGAGGATGCTGCGTTGTTGAAGCGGATGGGTTGTCGTTAAGCCCATTGGGCCTTTTGAATGGGCCATATCTCTAGGCTGGGACTGTTAACCGTTAACACATAAAGGAATTGTGCCCTCAACATGACGGGTGCGATCATACCAGCACTAATGCACCGGATCCCATCAGAACTCCGAAGTTAAGCGTGCTTGGGCGAGAGTAGTACTAGGATGGGTGACCCCCTGGGAAGTCCTCGTGTTGCACCCCCCTTTGCAATTTTTTTTGCTCCGGTTAGGGTTGCCAAGATACTTTACCCACCACATTTCTATTATCGAATCCCACGGCACCTTGGGCTAGACAACTTCTCTTCACGTGGAGGCTGGGCCCGCAAACCGAGGGCGTAGGGCTTGTGACCAGGTCTCCGTCGCTCCGGTGCCCATAACTTTTGATCCGTAAGGAGTTACGCAGCGCACAGCATACCGTTGGAAAGCTCTCCCAGGGCTCTACGACGGGGGCAGCTAGTTAGCTCGCCGTGCCCTTTTCGGAGCACAAAATTGAACTTTTTCATCAGTTTCGGGCAACTTTTCTTCTTTTGCTCTGTTTTTCCATCCCGGATCGTACGTCGTGAGCTGTTAAAAGGACGACAACCTTACTCGCGGCACATTAGAGGACCCTACAATGCGTCGATATCACGTCTTGCGAGGATGCTGCATTGTTGAAGCGGATGGATTGTCGTTAAGCCCATTGGGCCTTTTGAATGGGCCATATCTCTAGGCTGGGACTGTGAACCGTTAACACATAAAGGAATTGTGCCCTCAACATGACGGGTGCGATCATACCAGCACTAATGCACCGGATCCCATCAGAACTCCGAAGTTAAGCGTGCTTGGGCGAGAGTAGTACTAGGATGGGTGACCCCCTGGGAAGTCCTCGTGTTGCACCCCCCCTTTTCAATTTTTTTTGCTCCGGTTTAGCGTTGCCAAGATACTTTACCCACCACATTTCTATTATCGAATCCCACGGCACCTTGGGCAAGACAATTTCTCTTCACGTGGAGGTTGGGCCCGCAAACCGAGGGCGTAGGGCTTGTGACCAGGTCTCCGTCGCTCCGGTGCCCATAACTTTTCATCCGTAAGGAGTTACGAGGCGCACAGCATACCGTTTGAAAGCTCTCTGAGAGCTCTACGACGGGGGCAGCTAGCTAGCTCGCTGTGCCCTTTTCGGAGCTCAAAATCGAACGTTTTCATCAGTTTCGGGCCACTTTTCTTCTTTTGCTCTGTTTTTCCGTCCCGGATCGTACGTCGTGAGCTGTTAAAAGGACGACAACCTTACTCGCGGCACATTAGAGGACCATACAATGCGTCGATATCACGTCTTGCGAGGATGCTGCGTTGTTGAAGCGGATGGGTTGTCGTTAAGCCCATTGGGCCTTTTGAATGGGCCATATCTCTAGGCTGGGACTGTGAACCGTTAACACATAAAGGAATTGTGCCATCAACATGACGGGTGCGATCATACCAGCACTAATACACCGGATCCCATCAGAACTCCGAAGTTAAGCGTGCTTGGGCGAGAGTAGTACTAGGATGGGTGACCCCCTGGGAAGTCCTCGTGTTGCACCCCCTTTTGCACCCCCTTTTTCAATTTTTTTGGCTCCGGTTAGGGTTGCCAAGATACTTTACCCACCACATTTCTATTATCGAATCCCACGGCAACTTGGGCAAGACAACTTCTCTTCACGTGGAGGCTGGGCCCGCAAACCGAGGGCGTAGGGCTTGTGACCAGGTCTCTGTCGCTCCGATGCCCATAACTTTTGATCCGTAAGGAGTAACGCGGCGCACAGCATACCGTTGGAAAGCTCTCCGAGTACTCTACGACGGGGGCAGGTAGCTAGCTCGCCATTCCCTTTTCGGAGCTCAAAATCGAACGTTTTCATCAGTTTCGGGCCACTTTTCTTATTTTGCTCTATTTTTCCGTCCCGGATCGTACGTCGTGAGCTGTTAAAAGGACGACAACCTTACTCGCGGAACATTAGAGGACCCTACAATGCGTCGATATCACGTCTTGCGAGGATGCTGCGTTGTTGAAGCGGATGGGTTGTCGTTAAGCCCATTGGGCCTTTTGAATGGGCCATATCTCTAGGCTGGGACTGTGAACCGTTAACACATAAAGGAATTGTGCCCTCAACATGACGGGTGCGATCATACCAACACTAATGCACCGGATCCCATCAGAACTCCGAAGTTAAGCGTGCTTGGGCGAGAGTAGTACTAGGATGGGTGACCCCTTGGGAAGTCCTCGTGTTGCACCCCCCCCTTTTCAATTTTTTTTGCTCCGGTTTAGCGTTGCCAAGATACTTTACCCCCCATATTTCTATTGTCGACTCCCACCGTACTTTGGTCAAGACAACTTGTCTTCACGTGGAGGTTGGGCCCGCAAACCGAGGGCGTAGGGCTTGTGACCAGGTCTCCATCGCTCCGGTGCCCATAACTTTTGATCCGTAAGGAGTTACGCGGCGCACAACATACCGTTGGAAAGCTCTCTGAGAGCTCTACAATGGGGGCAGCTAGATAGCTCGCCGTGCCCCTTTCGGAGCTCAAAATCGAACATTTTCATCAGTTTCGGGCCACTTTTCTTCTTTTGCTCTGTTTTTCCGTCCCGGATCGTACGTCGTGAGCTGTTAAAAGGACGACAACCTTACTCGCGGCACATTAGAGGACCCTACAATGCGTCGATATCACATCTTGCGAGGATGCTGCGATGTTGAAGCAGATGGGTTGTCGTTAAGCCCATTGGGCCTTTTGAATGGGCCATATCTCTAGGCTGGGACTGTGAACCGTTAACACATAAAGGAATTGTGCCCTCAACATGACGGGTGCGATCATACCAGCACTAATGCACCGGATCCCATCAGAACTCCGAAGTTAAGCGTGCTTGGGCGAGAGTAGTACTAGGATGGGTGACCCCCTGGGAAGTCCTCGTGTTGCACCCCCTTTTGCACCCCCTTTTTCAATTTTTTTTGCTCCGGTTAGGGTTGCCAAGATATTTTACCCACCACATTTCTATTATCGAATCCAACGGCACCTTGGGCAAGACAACTTCTCTTCACGTGGAGGCTGGGCCCGCAAACCGAGGGCGTAGGGCTTGTGACCAGGTCTCCGTCGCTCCGGTGTTCATAACTTTTGATCCGTAAGGAGTTACGCGGCGCACAGCATACCGTTGGAAAGCTCTTCGAGAGCTCTACGACGGGGGCATCTAGTTAGCTCGCCATGCCCTTTTCGGAGCTCAAAATCGAACATTTTCATCAGTTTCGGGCCACTTTTCTTCTTTTGCTCTATTTTTTCGTCCCGGATCGTACGTCGTGAGCTGTTAAAAGGACGACAACCTTACTCGCAGCACATTAGAGGACCCTACAATGCGTCGATATCACGGCTTGCGAGGATGCTGCGTTGTTGAAGCGGATGGGATGTCGTTAAGCCCATTGGGCCTTTTGAATGGGCCATATCTCTAGGCTGGGACTGTGAACCGTTAACACATAAAGGAATTGTGCCCTCGACATGACGGGTGCGATCATACCAGCACTAATGCACCAGATCCCACCAGAACTCCGAAGTTAAGCGTGCTTGGGCCAGAGTAGTACTAGGATGGGTGCCCCCCTGGTAAGTCCTCGTGTTGCACCCCCCTTTTCAATTTTTTTTGCTCCGGTTAGCGTTGCCAAGATACTTTACCCACCACATTTCTATTATCGAATCCCACGGCACCTTGGGCAAGACAACTTCTCTTCACGTGGAGGCTGGGCCCGCAAACCGAGGGCGTAGGGCTTGTGACCAGGTCTCAGTCGCTCCGGTGCCCATAACTTTTGATCCGTAAGGAGTTACGCGGCGCACAGCTTACCGTTGGAAAGCTCTCCGAGAGCTCTACAACAGGGGCAGCTAGCTAGCTCGCCGTGACCTTTTCGGAGCGCAAAATCGAACGTTTTCATCAGTTTCGGGCCACTTTTCTTCTTTTGCTTTGTTTTTCCGTCCCGGATCGTACGTCGTGAGCTGTTAAAAGGACGACAACCTTACTCGCGGCACATTAGAGGACCCTACAATGCGTCGATATCACGTCTTGCGAGGATGCTGCGTTGTTGAAGCGGATGGGTTGTCGTTAAGCCCACTGGGCCTTTTGAATGGGCCATATCTCTAGGTTGGGACTGTGAACCGTTAACACATAAAGGAATTGTGCCCTCAACATGATGGGTGCGTTCATACCAGCACTAATGCACCGGATCCCATCAGAACTCCGAAGTTAAGCGTGCTTGGACGAGAGTAGTACTAGGATGGGTGACCCCCTAGGAAGTCCTCGTGTTGCACCCCCCTTTTCAATTTTTTTTGCTCCGGTTAGGGTTGCCAAGATACTTTACCCACCACATTTCTATTATCGAATCCCACGGCACCTTGGGCAAGACAACTTCTCTTCACGTGGAGGCTGGGCCTGCAAACCGAGGGCACAGGGCTTGTGACCAGGTCTGCGTCGTTACGGTGCCCATAACTTTTGATCCGTAAGGAGTTACGAGGGGCACAGCATACCGTTGGAAAGCTCTCTGAGAGCTCTACGACACGGAGGGCATGCTAGCTCGCTGTGCCCTTTTCGGAGCTCAAAATCGAACGTTTTCATCAGTTTCGGGCCACTTTTCTTCTTTTGCTCTGTTTTTCCGTCCCGGATCGTACGTCGTGAGCTGTTAAAAGGACGACAACCTTACTCGCGACACATTAGAGGACCCTACAATGCGTCGATATGACCTCTTGCGAGGATGCTGCGTTGGTGAAGTGGATGGGTTGTCGTTAAGCCCATTGGGCCTTTTGAATGGGCCATATCTCTAGGCTGGGACTGTGAACCGTTAACACATAAAGGAATTGTGCCCTCAACATGACAGGTGCGATCATACCAGCTCTAATGCACCGGATCCCATCAGAACTCCGAAGTTAAGCGTTCTTGGGCGTGAGTAGTACTAGGATGGGTGACCCCCTGGGAAGTCCTCGTGTTGCACCCCCTTTTACACCCCCTTTTTCAATTTTTTTTGCTCCGGTTAGGGTTGCCAAGATACTTTACCCACCACATTTCTATTATCGAATCCCAAGGCACCTTGGTCAAGACAACTTCTCTTCACGTGGAGGCTGGGCCCGCAAACCGTGGGCGTAGGGCTTGTGACCAGGTCTCCGTCGCTCCGGTGCCCATAACGTTTGATCCGTAAGGAGTTACGCAGCGCACAGCATACCGTTGGAAAGCTCTTGGAGAGCTCTACGACGGGGGCAGCGAGCTAGCTCGCCGTGCCCTTTATGGGGCTCAAAATAGAACGTTTTCATCAGTTTCGGGCCACTTTTCTTCTTTTGCTTTGTTTTTCCATCCCGGATCGTACGTCGTGAGCTGTTAAAAGGACGACAACCTTACTCGCGGCACATTAGAGGATCCTACAATGCGTCGATATCACGTCTTGTGAGGATGCTGCGTTGTTGAAGCAGATGGGTTGTCGTTAAGCCCATTGGGCCTTTTGAATGGGCCATATCTCTAGGCTGGGACTGTGAACCGTTAACACATAAAGGAATTGTGCCCTCAACATGACGGGTGCGATCATACCAGCACTAATGCACCGGATCCCATCAGAACTCCGAAGTTAAGCGTGCTTGGGCGAGAGTAGTACTAGGATGGGTGACCCCCTGGGAAGTCCTCGTGTTGTACCCCCTTTTGCACCCCCTTTTTCAATTTTTTTTGCTCCGGTTAGCGTTGCCAAGATACTTTACCCACCACATTTCTATTATCGAATCCCACGGCACCTTGGGCAAGACAACTTCTCTTCGCGTGGAGGCTGGCCCCGCAAACCGAGGGCGTAGGGCTTGTGACCAGGTCTCCGTCGCTCCGTTGCCCATAACTTTTGATCCGTAAGGAGTTACGCGGCACACAGCATACCGTTGGAAAGCTCTCCGAGAGCTCTATGACGGGGGCAGATAGCTAGCTCGCCATGCCATTTTCAGAGATCAAAATCGAACGTTTTCATCAGTTTCGGGCCACTTTTCTTCTTTTGCTATGTTTTTCCATCCCGGATCGTACGTCGTGAGCTGTTAAAAGGACGACAACCTTACTCGCGGCACATTAGAGGACCCTACAATGCGTCGATATCACGTCTTGCGAGGATGCTGCGTTGTTGAAGCGGATGGGTTGTCGTTAAGCCCATTGGGCCTTTTGAATGGGCCATATCTCTAGGCTGGGACTGTGAACCGTTAACACATAAAGGAATTGTGCCCTCAACATGACGGGTGCGATCATACCAGCACTAATGCACCGGATCCCATCAGAACTCCGAAGTTAAGCGTGCTTGGGCGAGAGTAGTACTAGGATAGGTGACCCCCTGGGAAGTCCTCGTGTTGCACCCCCCTTTTCAATTTTTTTTGCTCCGGTTAGGGTTGCCAAGATACTTTACCCACCACATTTCTATTATCGAATCCCACGGCACCTTGGGCAAGACAACTTCTCTTCACGTGGAGGCTGGGCCCGCAAACCGAGGGCGTAGGGCTTGTGACCAGGTCTCCGTCGCTCCGGTGCCCATAACTTTTGATCCGTAAGGAGTTACGAGGCGCACAGCATACCGTTGGAAAGCTCTCTGAGAGCTCTACGACAGGGGCAGCGAGCCAGCATGCTGTGCCCTTTTCGGAGGTCAAAATCGAACGTTTTCATCAGTTTTGGGCCACTTTTCTTCTTTTGCTCTGTTTTTCCATCCCGGATCGTACGTCGTGAGCTGTTAAAAGGACGACAACATTACTCGCGGCACATTAGAGGACCCTACAATGCGTCAATATCACGTCTTGCGAGGATGCTGCGTTGTTGAAGCGGATGGGTTGTCGTTAAGCCCATTGGGCCTTTTGAATGGGCCATATCTCTAGGTTGGGACTGTGAACCGTTAACACATAAAGGAATTGTGCCCTCAACATGACGGGTGCGATCATACCAGCACTAATGCACCGGATCCCATCAGAACTCCGAAGTTAAGCGTGCTTGGACGAGAGTAGTACTAGGATGGGTGACCCCCTGGGAAGTCCTCGTGTTGCACCCCCCATTTTCAATTTTTTTTGCTCCGGTTTAGCGTTGCCAAGATACTTTACCCACCACATTTCTATTATCGAATCCCACGGCACCTTAGGCAAGACAATTTCTCTTCACGTGGAGGTTGGGCCCGCAAACCGAGGGCGTAGGGCTTGTGACCAGGTCTCCGTCGCTCCGGTGCCCATAACTTTTCATCCGTAAGGAGTTACGAGGCGCACAGCATACCGTTTGAAAGCTCTCTGAGAGCTCTACGACGGGGGCAGCAAGCTAGCTTGCTGTGCCCTTTTCGGAGCTCAAAATCGAACGTTTTCATCAGTTTCGGGCCACTTTTCTTCTTTTGCTCTGTTTTTCCGTCCCGGATCGTACGTCGTGAGCTGTTAAAAGGACGACAACCTTACTCGCGGCACATTAGAGGACCATACAATGCGTCGATATCACGTCTTGCGAGGATGCTGCGTTGTTGAAGCGGATGGGTTGTCGTTAAGCCCATTGGGCCTTTTGAATGGGCCATATCTCTAGGCTGGGACTGTGAACCGTTAACACATAAAGGAATTGTGCCATCAACATGACGGGTGCGATCATACCAGCACTAATGCACCGGATCCCATCAGAACTCCGAAGTTAAGCGTGCTTGGGCGAGAGTAGTACTAGGATGGGTGACCCCCTGGGAAGTCCTCGTGTTGCACCCCCTTTTGCACCCCCTTTTTCAATTTTTTTTGCTCCGGTTAGGGTTGCCAAGATACTTTACCCACCACATTTCTATTATCGAATCCCACGGCAACTTGGGCAAGACAACTTCTCTTCACGTGGAGGCTGGGCCCGCAAACCGAGGGCGTAGGGCTTGTGACCAGGTCTCTGTCGCTCCGATGCCCATAACTTTTGATCCGTAAGGAGTAACGCGGCGCACAGCATACCGTTCGAAAGCTCTCCGAGTACTTTACGACGGGTGCAGGTAGCTAGCTCGCCATGCCCTTTTCGGAGCTCAAAACCGAACGTTTTCATCAGTTTCGGGCCTCCTTTCTTCTTTTGCTCTATTTTTCCGTCCCGGATCGTACGTCGTGAGTTGTTAAATGGACGACAACCTTACTCACGGGAAATTAGAGGACCCTACATCGCGTCGATATCACGTCTTGTGAGGATGCTGCGTTGTTGAAGCGGATGGGTTGTCGTTAAGCCCATTGGGTCTTTTGAATGGGCCATCTCTCTAGGCTGGGACTGTGAACCGTTAACACATAAAGGAATTGTGCCCTCAATATGACGGGTGCGATCATACCAGCACTAATGCACCGGATCCCATCAGAACTCCGAAGTTAAGCGTGCTTGGGCGAGAGTAGTACTAGGATGGGTGACCCCCTGGGAAGTCCTCGTGTTGCACCCCCCTTTTCAATTTTTTTTGCTCCGGTTAGCGTTGCCAAGATACTTTACCCACCACATTTTTATTATCGAATCCCATGGCACGTTGGGCAAGACAACTTCTCATCACGTGGAGGCTGGGCCCGCAAACTGAGGGCGTAGGGCTTGTGACCAGGTCTCCGTCGCTCCGGTGCCCAAAACTTTTGATCCGTAAGGTGTTACGAGGCGCACAGCATACCGTTGGAAAGCTCTGTGAAAGCTCTACGACGGGGGCATCTAGCTAGCGCGCTGTGCCATTTTCGGAGATCAAAATCGAACGTTTTCATCAGTTTCGGGCCACTTTTCTTCTTTTGCTCTGTTTTTCCATCCCGGATCGTACGTCGTGAGCTGTTAAAAGGACGAGAACCTTACTTGCGGCACATTAGAGGACCCTACAATGCGTCGATATCACGTCTTGCGAGGATGCTGCGTTGTTGAAGCGGATGTTTTGTCGTTAAGCCCATTGGGCCTTTTGAATGGGCCATATCTCTTGGTTGGGACTGTGAACCGTTAACACATAAAGGAATTGTGCCCTCATCATTACGGGTGCGATCATACCAGCACTAATGCACCGGATCCCATCAAAACTCCGAAGTTAAGCGTGCTTGGGCGAGAGTAGTACTAGGATGGGTGACCCCCTGGGAAGTACTCGTGTTGCACCTCCATTTTAAATTTTTTTTGCTCCGGTTAGCGTTGCCAAGATACTTTACCCACCACATTTCTATTATCGAATCCCATGGCACCTTGGGCAAGACAACTTCTCTTCACGTGGAGGCTGGGCCCGCAAACCGAGGGCGTAGGGCTTGTGACCAGGTCTCCGTCGCTCCGGTGCCCATAACTTTTGATCCGTAAGGAGTTACGCGGCACACAGCATACCGTTGGAAAGCTCTCCGAGAGCTCTACGAAGGGGGCAGCTAGCTAGCTCGCCGTGCCCTTTTCGGAACTCAAAATCGAACGTTTTCATCAGTTTCAGGCCACTTTTCTTCTTTTGCTCTGTTTTTCCGTCCCGGATCGTACGTCGTGAGCTGTTAAAAGGACGACAACCTTACTCGCGGAACATTAGAGGACCCTACAATGCGTCGATATCACGTCTTGCGAGGATGCTGCGTTGTTGAAGCGGATGGGTTGTCGTTAAGCCCATTGGGCCTTTTGAATGGGCCATATCTCTAGGCTGGGACTGTGAACCGTTAACACATAAAGGAATTGTGCCCTCAACTTGACGGGTGCGATCATACCAGCACTAATGCACCGGATCCCATCAGAACTCCGAAGTTAAGCGTGCTTGGGCGAGAGTAGTACTAGGATGGGTGACCCCCTGGGAAGTCCTCGTGTTGCACCCCCTCTTTTCAATTTTTTTTGCTCCGGTTTAGCGTTGCCAAGATACTTTACCCACCACATTTCTATTATCGAATCCCACGGCACCTTGGGCAAGACAATTTCTCTTCACGTGGAGGTTCGGCCCGCAAACCGAGGGCGTAGGGCTTGTGACCAGGTCTCCGTCGCTCCGGTGCACATAACTTTTCATCCGAAAGGAGTTACGAGGCGCACAGCATACCGTTGGAAAGCTCTCTGAGAGCTCTACGACGGGGGCAGCTAGCTAGCTCGCTGTGCCCTTTTCGGAGCTCAAAATTGAACGTTTTCATCAGTTTCGGGCCACTTTTCTTCTTTTGCTCTATTTTTCCGTCCCGGATCGTACGTCGTGAGCTGTTAAAAGGACGACAACCTTACTCGCGGCACATTAGAGGACCATACAATGCGTCGATATCACGTCTTGCGAGGATGCTGCGTTGTTGAAGCGGATGGGTTGTCGTTAAGCCCATTGGGCCTTTTGAATGGGCCATATCTCTAGGCTGGGACTGTGAACCGTTAACACATAAAGGAATTGTGCCCTCAACATGACGGGTGCGATCATACCAGCACTAATGCACCGGATCCCATCAGAACTCCGAAGTTAAGCGTGCTTGGGCTAGAGTAGTACTAGGATGGTTGACCCCCTGGAAAGTCCTCGTGTTGTACCCCCTTTTGCACCCCCTTTTTCAATTTTTTTTGCTCCGGTTAGGGTTGCCAAGATAATTTACCCACCACATTTCTATTATCGAATCCCACGGCAACTTGGGCAAGACAACTTCTCTTCACGTGGAGGCTGGGCCCGCAAACTGAGGGCATAGGGCTTGTGACCAGGTCTCTGTCGCTCCGATGCCCATAACTTTTGATCCGTAAGGAGTAACGCGGCGCACAGCAAACCGTTGGAAAGCTCTCCGAGTACTCTACGACGGGGGTAGGTAGCTAGCTCGGCATGCTCTTTTCGGAGCTCAAACTCAAACGTTTTCATCAGTTTCGGGCCACTTTTCTTATTTTACCCTATTTTTTCATCCCGGATCGTACGTCGTGAGCTGTTAAAAGGACGACAACCTTACTCGCGGAACATTAGAGGACCCTACAATGCGTCGATATCACGTCTTGCGAGGATGCTGCGTTGTTGAAGCGGATGGGTTGTCGTTAAGCCCATTGGGCCTTTTGAATGGGCCATATCTCTAGGCTGGGACTGTGAACCGTTAACACATAAAGGAATTGTGCCCTCAACATGATGGGTGCGATCATACCAGCACTAATGCACCGGATCCCATCAGAACTCCGAAGTTAAGCGTGCTTGGGCGAGAGGAGTACTAGGATGGGTGACCCCCTGGGAAGTCCTCGTGTTGCACCCCCCTTTTCAATTTTTTTTGCTCCGGTTAACGTTGCCAAGATACTTTACCCACCACATTTCTATTATCGAATCCCACGGCACGTTGGGCAAGACAACTTCTCATCACGTGGAGGCTGGGCCCGCAAACCGAGGGCGTAGGGCTTGTGACCAGGTCTCCGTCGCTCCGGTGCCCATAACTTTTGATCCGTAAGGAGTTACGAGGTGCACAGCATACCGTTGGAAAGCTCTCTGAGAGCTCTACGACGGGGGCAACAAGCTAGCTCGCTGTGCCATTTTCAGAGCTTAAAATCGAACGTTATCTTCAGTTTCGGGCCACTTTTCTTCTTTTGCTCTGTTTTTCCGTCCCGGATCGTACGTCGTGAGCTGTTAAAAGGACGACAACCCTACTCGTGGCACATTAGAGGACCCTACAATGCGTCGATATCACGTCTTGCTAGGATGCTACGTTGTTGAAGCAGATGGTTTATCGTTAAGCCCATTGGGCCTTGTGAATTGGCCATTTCTCTAGGCTGGGACTGTGAACCGTTAACACATAAAGGAATTGTGCCCTCAACATTACGGGTGCGATCATACCAGCACTAATGCACCGGATCCCATCAGAACTCCAAAGTTAAGCGTGCTTGGGCGAGAGTTGCACTAGGATGGGTGACCCCCTGGGAAGTCCTCGTGTTGCAACCCCTTTTTCAATTTTTTTTGCTCCGGTTAGGGTTGCCAAGATACTTTACCCACCACATTTCTATTATCGAATCCCACGGCACCTTGGGAAAGACAACTTCTCTTCACGTGGAGGCTGGGCCCACAAACCGAGGGCGTAGGTCTTGTGACCAGGTCTCCGTCGCTCCGGTGCCCATAAATTTGATCGGTAAGGAGTTACGCGGCGCATAGCATACCGTTGGAAAGCTCTTCGAGAGCTCTACGACGAGGGCAGCTAGCTAGCTCGCCGTGCCCTTTTCGGAGCTCAAAATCGAACGTTTTCATCAGTTTCGGGCCACTTTTCTTCTTTTGCTCTGTTTTTCCGTCCCGGATCGTACGTCGTGAGCTGTTAAAAGGACGACAACCTTACTCGCGGCACATTAGAGGACCCTACAATGCGTCGATATCACGTCTTGCGAGGATGCTGCGTTGTTGAAGAGGATGGGTTGTCGTTAAGCCCATTGGGCCTTTTGAATGGGCCATATCTCTAGGCTGGGACTATGAACCGTTAACACATAAAGGAATTGTGCCCTCAACATGACGGGTGCGATCAGACCAGCACTAATGCACCGGATCCCATCAGAACTCCGAAGTTAAGCGTGCTTGGACGAGAGTAGTACTAGGATGGGTGACCCCCTAGGAAGTCCTCGTGTTGCACCCCCCTTTTCAATTTTTTTTGCTCCGGTTAGGGTTGCCAAGATACTTTACCCACCACATTTCTATTATCGAATCCCACGGCACCTTGGGCAAGACAACTTCTCTTCACGTGGAGGCTGGGCCCGCAAACCGAGGGCGTAGGGCTTTTGACCAGGTCTCCGTCGCTACGGTGCCCATAACTTTTGATCCGTAAGGAGTTACGAGGCGCACAGCATACCGTTGGAAAGCTCTCTGAGAGCTCTACGACGTGGGCAGCGAGCTAGCTTGCCGTGCCCTTTTCGGAGCTCAAAATCGAACGTTTTCATCAGTTTCGGGCCACTTTTCTTCTTTTGCTCTGTTTTTCCGTCCCGGATCGTACGTCGTGAGCTGTTAAAAGGACGACAACCTTACTCGCGACACATTAGAGGACCCTACAATGCGTCGATATGACCTCTTGCGAGGATGCTGCGTTGGTGAAGTGGATGGGTTGTCGTTAAGCCCATTGGGCCTTTTGAATGGGCCATATCTCTAGGCTGGGACTGTGAACCGTTAACACATAAAGGAATTGTGCCCTCAACATGACAGGTGCGATCATACCAGCTCTAATGCACCGGATCCCATCAGAACTCCGAAGTTAAGCGTTCTTGGGCGTGAGTAGTACTAGGATGGGTGACCCCCTAGGAAGTCCTCGTGTTGCACCCCCTTTTACACCCCCTTTTTCAATTTTTTTTGCTCCGGTTAGGGTTGCCAAGATACTTTACCCACCACATTTCTATTATCGAATCCCACGGCACCTTGGTCAAGACAACTTCTCTTCACGTGGAGGCTGGGCCCGCAAACCGTGGGCGTAGGGCTTGTGACCAGGTCTCCGTCGCTCCGGTGCCCATAACGTTTGATCCGTAAGGAGTTACGCAGCGCACAGCATACCGTTGGAAAGCTCTCCCAGAGCTCTACGACGGGGGCAGGTAGCTAGCTCGCCGTGCCCTTTACGGAGCTCAAAATCGAACGTTTTCATCAGTTTCGGGCCACTTTTCTTCTTTTGCTTTGTTTTTCCGTCCCGGATCGTACGTCGTGAGCTGTTAAAAGGACGACAACCTTACTCGCGGCACATTAGAGGATCCTACAATGCGTCGATATCACGTCTGGCGAGGACGCTGCGTTGTTGAAGCAGATGGGTTGTCGTTAAGCCCATTGGCTCTTTTGAATGGGCCATTTCTCTAGGCTGGGACTGTGAACCGTTAACACATAAAGGAATTGTGCCCTCAACATGACGGGTGCGATCATACCAGCAATAATGCACCGGATCCCATCAGAACTCCGAAGTTAAGCGTGCTTGGGCGAGAGTAGTACTAGGATGGGTGACCCCCGGGGAAGTCCGCGTGTTGCACCCCCTTTTGTACCCCCTTTTTCAATTTTTTTTGCTCCGGTTAGCGTTGCCAAGATACTTTACCCACCACATTTCTATTATCGAATCCCACGGCACCTTGGGCAAGACAACTTCTCTTCGCGTGGAGGCTGGCCCCGCCAACCGAGGGCGTAGGGCTTGTGACCAGGTCTCCGTCGCTCCGTTGCCCATAACTTTTGATCCGTAAGGAGTTACGCGGCACACAGCATACCGTTGGAAAGCTCTCCGAGAGCTCTATGACGGGGGCAGATAGCTAGCTCGCCATGCCATTTTCAGAGATCAAAATCGAACGTTTTCATCAGTTTCGGGCCACTTTTCTTCTTTTGCTATGTTTTTCCATCCCGGATCGTACGTCGTGAGCTGTTAAAAGGACGACAACCTTACTCGCGGCACATTAGAGGACCCTACAATGCGTCGATATCACGTCTTGCGAGGATGCTGCGTTGTTGAAGCGGATGGGTTGTCGTTAAGCCCATTGGGCCTTTTGAATGGGCCATATCTCTAGGCTGGGACTGTGAACCGTTAACACATAAAGGAATTGTGCCCTCAACATGACGGGTGTGATCATACCAGCACTAATGCACCGGATCCCATCAGAACTCCGAAGTTAAGCGTGCTTGGGCGAGAGTAGTACTAGGATAGGTGACCCCCTGGGAAGTCCTCGTGTTGCACCCCCCTTTTCAATTTTTTTTGCTCCGGTTAGGGTTGCCAAGATACTTTACCCACCACATTTCTATTATCGAATCCCACGGCACCTTGGGCAAGACAACTTCTCTTCACATGGAGGCTGGGCCCGCAAACCGAGGGCGTAGGGCTTGTGACCAGGTCTCCGTCGCTCTGGTTCCCATAACATTTGATCCGTCAGGAGTTACGAGGCGCACAGCATACCGTTGGAAAGCACTCTGAGAGCTCTACGACAGGGGCAGCGAGCCAGCTTACTGTGCCCTTTTCGGAGCTCAAAATCGAACGATTTCATCAGTTTTGGGCCACTTTTCTTCTTTAGCTCTGTTTTTCCGTCCCGGATCGTACGTCGTGAGTTGTTAAAAGTACGACAACCTTACTCGCGGCACATTAGAGGACCCTACAATGCGTCGATATCACGTCTTGCGAGGATGCTGCGTTGTTGAAGCGGATGGGTTGTCGTTAAGCCCATTGGGCCTTTTGAATGGGCCATATCTCTAGGCTTGGACTGTGAACCGTTAACACGTAAAGGAATTGTGCCCTCCACATGACGGGTGCGATCATACCAGCACTAATGCACCGGATCCCATCAGAACTCCGAAGTTAAGCGTGCTTGGACGAGAGTAGTACTAGGATGGGTGACCCCCTGGGAAGTCCTCGTGTTGCCCCCCCCATTTTCAATTTTTTTTGCTCCGGTTTAGCGTTGCCAAGATACTTTACCCACCACATTTCTATTATAGAATCCCACGGCACCTTGGGCAAGACAACTTCTCTTCACGTGGAGGTTGGGCCCGCAAACCGAGGGCGTAGGGCTTGTGACCAGATCTCCGTCGCTCCGGTGCCCATAACTTTTCATCCGTAAGGAGTTACGAGGCGCACAGCATACCGTTTGAAAGCTCTCTGAGAGCTCTACGACGGGGGCAGCTAGCTAGCTTGCTGTGCCCTTTTCGGAGCTCAAAATCGAACGTTTTCATCAGTTTCGGGCCACTTTTCTTCTTTTGCTCTGTTTTTCCGTCCCGAATCGTACGTCGTGAGCTGTTAAAAGGATGACAACCTTACTCGCGGCACATTAGAGGACCCTACAATGCGTCGATATCACGTCTTGCGAGGATGCTGCGTTGTTGAAGCGGATGGGTTGTCGTTAAGCCCATTGGGCCTTTTGAATGGGCCATATCTCTAGGCTGGGACTGTGAACCGTTAACACATAAAGGAATTGTGCCATCAACATGACGGGTGCGATCATACCAGCACTAATGCACCGGATCCCATCAGAACTCCGAAGTTAAGCGTGCTTGGGCGAGAGTAGTACTAGGATGGGTGACCCCCTGGGAAGTCCTCGTGTTGCACCCCCTTTTGCACCCCCTTTTTCAATTTTTTTTGCTCCGGTTAGGGTTGCCAAGATACTTTACCCACCACATTTCTATTATCGAATCCCACGGCAACTTGGGCAAGACAACTTCTCTTCACGTGGAGGCTGGGCCCGCAAACCGAGGGCGTAGGGCTTGTGACCAGGTCTCTGTCGCTCCGATGCCCATAACTTTTGATCCGTAAGGAGTAACGCGGCGCACAGCATACCGTTCGAAAGCTCTCCGAGTACTCTACGACGGGGGCAGGTAGCTAGCTCGCCATTCCCTTTTCGGAGCTCAAAATCGAACGTTTTCATCAGTTTCGGGCCACTTTTCTTATTTTGCTCTATTTTTCCGTCCCGGATTGTACGTCGTGAGCTGTTAAAAGGACGACAACCTTACTCGCGGAACATTAGTGGACCCTACAATGCGTCGATATCACGTCTTGCGAGGATGCTGCGTTGTTGAAGCGGATGGGTTGTTGTTAAGCCCATTGGGCCTTTTGAATGGGCCATATCTCTAGGCTGGGACTGTGAACCGTTAACACATAAAGGAATTGTGCCGTCAATATGACGGGTGCGATCATACCAGCACTAGTGCACCGGATCCCTTCAGAACTCCGAAGTTAAGCGTGCTTGGGCGAGAGTAGTACTAGGATGGGTGACCCCCTGGGAAGTCCTCGTGTTGCACCCCCCTTTTCAATTTTTTTTGCTCCGGTTAACGTTGCCAAGCTACTTTACCCACCACATTTTTATTATCGAATCCCATGGCACGTTGGGCAAGACAACTTCTCATCACGTGGAGGCTGGGCCCGCAAACTGAGGGCGTAGGGCTTGTGACCAGGTCTCCGTCGCTCCGGTGCCCAAAACTTTTGATCCGTAAGGTGTTACGTGGCGCACAGCATACCGTTGGAAAGCTCTGTGAGAGCTCTACGACGGGGGCATCTAGCTAGCGCGCTGTGCCATTTTCGGAGATCAAAATCGAACGTTTTCATCAGTTTCGGGCCACTTTTCTTCTTTTGCTCTGTTTTTCCATCCCGGATCGTAGGCCGTGAGCTGTTAAAAGGACGAGAACCTTACTTGCGGCACATTAGAGGACCCTACAAGTTGTCGATATCATGTCTTGCGAGGATGCTGCGTTGTTGAAGCGGATGTTTTGTCGTTAAGCCCATTGGGCCTTTTGAATGGGCCATATCTCTTGGTTGGGACTGTGAACCGTTAACACATAAAGGAATTGTGCCCTCAACATTACGGGTGCGATCATACCAGTACTAATGTACCGGATCCCATCAGAACTCCGAAGTTAAGCATGCTTGGGCGAGAGTAGTACTAGGATGGGTGACCCCCTGGGAAGTCCTCGTGTTGCACCCCCATTTTCAATTTTTTTTGCTCCGGTTAGCGTTGCCAAGATACTTTACCCACCACATTTCTATTATCGAATCCCACGGCACCTTGGGCAAGACAACTTCTCTTCATGTGGAGGCTGGGCCCGCAAACCGAGGGCGTAGGGCTTGCGACCATGTCTCCGTCGCTCCGGTGCCCATAATGTTTGATCCGTAAGGAGTTACGCGGCGCACAGCATACCGTTGGAAAGCTCTCCGAGAGCTCTACGACGGGGGCAGCTAGCTAGCTCGCCGTGCCCTTTTCGGAGCTCAAAATCGAACGTTTTCATCAGTTTCAGGCTACTTTTCTTCTTTTGCTCTGTTTTTCCGTCCCGGATCGTACGTCGTGAGCTGTTAAAAGGACGACAACCTTACTCGCGGCACATTAGAGGACCCTACAATGCGTCGATATCACGTCTTGCGAGGATGCTGCGTTGTTGAAGCGGATGGGTTGTCGTTAAGCCCATTGGGCCTTTTGAATGGGCCATATCTCTAGGCTGGGACTGTGAACCGTTAACACATAAAGGAATTGTGCCCTCAACTTGACGGGTGCGATCATACCAGCACTAATGCACCGGATCCCATCAGAACTCCGAAGTTAAGCGTGCTTGGGCGAGAGTAGTACTAGGATGGGTGACCCCCTGGGAAGTCCTCGTGTTGCACCCCCCCTTTTCAATTTTTTTTGCTCCGGTTTAGCGTTGCCAAGATACTTTACCCACCACATTTCTATTATCGAATCCCACGGCACCTTGGGCAAGACAATTTCTCTTCACGTGGAGGTTGGGCCCGCAAACCGAGGGCGTAGGGCTTGTGACCAGGTCTCCGTCGCTCCGGTGCCCATAACTTTTCATCCGTAAGGAGTTACGAGGCGCACAGCATACCGTTTGAAAGCTCTCTGAGAGCTCTACGACGGGGGCAGCTAGCTAGCTCGCTGTGCCCTTTTCGGAGCTCAAAATTGAACGTTTTCATCAGTTTCGGGCCACTTTTCTTCTTTTGCTCTATTTTTCCGTCCCGGATCGTACGTCGTGAGCTGTTAAAAGGACGACAACCTTACTCGCGGCACATTAGAGGACCATACAATGCGTCGATATCACGTCTTGCGAGGATGCTGCGTTGTTGAAGCGGATGGGTTGTCGTTAAGCCCATTGGGCCTTTTGAATGGGCCATATCTCTAGGCTGGGACTGTGAACCGTTAACACATAAAGGAATTGTGCCCTCAACATGACGGGTGCGATCATACCAGCACTAATGCACCGGATCCCATCAGAACTCCGAAGTTAAGCGTGCTTGGGCTAGAGTAGTACTAGGATGGTTGACCCCCTGGGAAGTCCTCGTGTTGTACCCCCTTTTGCACCCCCTTTTTCAATTTTTTTTGCTCCGATTAGGGTTGCCAAGATACTTTACCCACCACATTTCTATTATCGAATCCCACGGCACCTTGGGCAAGACAACTTCTCTTCACGTGGAGGCTGGGCCCGCAAACCGAGGGCGTAGGGCTTGTGACCAGGTCTCTGTCGCTCCGGTGCCCATAACTTTTGATCCGTAAGGAGTAACGCGGCGCAAAGCATACCGTTGGAAAGCTCTCCGAGTGCTCTACGACGGGGGCAGGTAGCTAGCTCGCCATGCTCTTTTCGGAGCTCAAATTCGAACATTTTCATCAGTTTCGGGCCACTTTTCTTTTTTTGCTCTATTTTTTCGTCCCGGATCGTACGTCGTGAGCTGTTAAAAGGACGACAACCTTACTCGCGGAACATTAGAGGACCCTACAATGCGTCGATATCACGTCTTGCGAGGATGCTGCGTTGTTGAAGCGGATGGGTTGTCGTTAAGCCCATTGGGCCTTTTGAATGGGCCATATCTCTAGGCTGGGACTGTGAACCATTAACACATGAAGGAATTGTGCCCTCAACATGACGGGTGCGATCATACCAGCACTAATGCACCGGATCCCATCAGAACTCCGAAGTTAAGCGTGCTTGGGCGAGAGTAGTACTAGGATGGGTGACCCCCTGGGAAGTCCTCGTGTTGCACCCCCCTTTTCAATTTTTTTTGCTCCGGTTAACGTTGCCAAGATACTTTACCCACCACATTTCTATTATTGAATCCCACGGCACGTTGGGCAAGACAACTTCTCATCACGTGGAGGCTGGGCCCGCAAACCGAGGGTGTAGGGCTTGTGACCAGGTCTCCGTCGCTCCGGTGCCCAAAACTTTTGATCCGTAAGGAGTTACGAGGCGCACAGCATACCGTTGGAAAGCTCTCTGAGAGCTCTACGACGGGGGCATCTAGATAGCTCGCTGTGCCATTTTCAGAGATCAAAATCGAACGTTTTCATCAGTTTCGGGCCACTTTTCTTCTTTTGCTCTGTTTTTCCGTCCCGGATCGTACGTCGTGAGCTGTTAAAAGGACGAGAACCTTACTTGCGGCACATTAGAGGACCCTACAATGCGTCGATATCACGTCTTGCGAGGATGCTGCGTTGTTGAAGTGGATGGGTTGTCGTTAAGCCCATTGGGCCTTTTGAATGGGCCATATCTCTAGGCTGGGACTGTGAACCGTTAACACATAAAGGAAT
Source organism: Ehretia macrophylla (assembly GCA_037974665.1). NCBI lineage: Eukaryota > Viridiplantae > Streptophyta > Magnoliopsida > Boraginales > Ehretiaceae > Ehretia > Ehretia macrophylla. Next base: position 73,480,379 of record CM075769.1, read on the forward strand.
TGTGCCCTCAACATGACGGGTGCGATCATACCAGCACTAATGCACCGGATCCCATCAGAACTCCGAAGTTAAGCGTGCTTGGGCGAGAGTAGTATTAGGATGGGTGACCCCCTGGGAAGTCCTCGTGTTGCACCCCCATTTTCAATTTTTTTTGTTCTGGTTAGCGTTGCCAAGATACTTTACCCACCACATTTCTATTATCGAATCCCACGGCACCTTGGGCAAGACAACTTCTCTTCATGTGGAGGCTGGACCCGCAAATCGAGGGCGTAGGGCTTGTGACCATGTCTCCGTCGCTCCGGTGCCCATAAAATTTGATCGGTAAGGAGTTACGCGGCGCACAGCATACCGTTGGAAAGCTCTCCGAGAGCTCTACGACGGGGGCAGCTAGCTAGCTAGCCGTGCGCTTTTCGGAGCTCAATATCGAACGTTTTCATCAGTTTCAGGCTACTTTTCTTCTTTTGCTCTGTTTTTCCGTCCCGGATCGTACGTCGTGAGCTGTTAAAAGGACGACAACCTTACTCGCGGCACATTAGAGGACCCTACAATGCGTCGATATCACGTCTTGCGAGGATGCTGCGTTGTTGAAGAGGATGGGTTGTCGTTAAGCCCATTGGGCCTTTTGAATGGGCCATATCTCTAGGCTGGGACTATGAACCGTTAACACATAAAGGAATTGTGCCCTCAACATGACGGGTGCGATCATACCAGCACTAATGCACCGGATCCCATTAGAACTCCGAAGTTAAGCGTGCTTGGGCGAGAGTAGTACTAGGATGGGTGACCCCCTGGGAAGTCCTCGTGTTGCACCCCCTTTTGCACCCCCTTTTTCAATTTTTTTTGCTCCGGTTAGGGTTGCCAAGATACTTTACCCACCACATTTCTATTATCGAATCCCACGGCACCTTGGGCAAGACAACTTCTCTTCACGTGGAGGCTGGGCCCGCAAACCGAGGGCGTAGGGCTTGTGACCAGGTCTCCGTCGCTCCGGTGCCCATAACTTTTGATTCGTAAGGAGTTACGCGGCGCACAGCATACCGTTGGAAAGCACTCCCAGAGCTCTACGACGGGGGCAGCTAGCTAGCTCGCCATGTCCTTTTCGGAGCTCAAAATCGAACGTTTTCATCAGTTTCGGGCCACTTTTCTTCTTTTGCTTTGTTTTACCGTCCCGGATCGTACGTCGTGAGCTGTTAAAAGGACGACAACCTTACTCGCGGCACATTAGAGGACCCTACAATGCGTCGATATCACGTCTTGCGAGGATGCTGCCTTGTTGAAGCGGATGGGTTGTCGTTAAGCCCATTGGGCCTTTTGAATGGGCCATATCTCTAGGCTGGGACTGTGAACCGTTAACACATAAAGGAATTGTGCCTCAACATGACGGGTGCGATCATACCAGCACTAATGCACCGGATCCCATCAGAACTCCGAAGTTAAGCGTGCTTGGGCGAGAGTAGTACTAGGATGGGTGACCCCCTGGGAAGTCCTCGTGTTGCACCCCCTTTTGCACCCCCTTTTTCAATTTTTTTTGCTCCGGTTAGGGTTGCCAAGATACTTTACCCACCACATTTCTATTATCGAATCCCACGGCACCTTGGGCAAGACAACTTCTCTTCACGTGGAGGCTGGGACCGCAAACCGAGGGCGTAGGGCTTGTGACCAGGTCTCCGTCGCTCCGGTGCCCATAACTTTTGATCCGTAAGGAGTTACGCGACGCACAGCATACCGTTGGAAAGCACTCCGAGAGCTCTACGAAGGGGGCAGGTTGCTAGCTCGCTGTACTCTCTTCGGAGCTCAAAATCGAACGTTTTCATCAGTTTTGGGCCACTTTTCTTCTTTTGCTATGTTTTTCCGTCCCGGATCGTACGTCGTGAGCTGTTAAAAGGAAGACAACCTTACTCGCGGCACATTAGAGGACCCTACAATGCGTCGATATCACGTCTTGCGAGGATTCTGCGTTGTTGAAGCGGATGGGTTGTCGTTAAGCCCATTGGGCCTTTTGAATGGGCCATATCTCTAGGCTGGGACTGTAAACCGTTAACACATAAAGGAATTGTGCCCTCAACATGACGGGTGCGATCATACCAGCACTAATGCACCGGATCCCATCAGAACTCCGAAGTTAAGCGTGCTTGGGCGAGAGTAGTACTAGGATGGGTGACCCCCTGGGAAGTCCTCGTGTTGCACCCCCTTTTGCACCCCCTTTTTCAATTTTTTTTGCTCCGGTTAGGGTTGCCAAGATACTTTACCCACCACATTTCTATTATCGAATCCCACGGCACCTTGGGCAAGACAACTTCTCTTCACGTGGAGGCTGGGCCCGCAAACCGAGGGCGTAGGGCTTGTGACCAGGTCTCCGTCGCTCCGGTGCCCATAACTTTTGATTCGTAAGGAGTTACGCGGCGCACAGCATACCGTTGGAAAGCTCTCCCAGAGCTCTACGACGGGGGCAGCTAGCTACCTCGCCATGTCCTTTTCGGAGCTCAAAATTGAACGTTTTCATCAGTTTCGGGCCACTTTTCTTCTTTTGCTCTGTTTTTCCATCCCGGATCGTACGTCGTGTGCTGTTAAAAGGACGACAACCTTACTCACGGCACATTAGAGGACCCTACAATGCGTCGATATCACGTCTTGCGAGGATGCTGCGTTGTTGAAGCGGATGGGTTGTCGTTAAGCCCATTGGGCCTTTTGAATGGGCCATATCTCTAGGCTGGGACTGTGAACCATTAACACATAAAGGAATTGTGCCTCAACATGATAGGTGCGATCATACCAGCACTAATGCACCGGATCCCGTCAGAACTCCGAAGTTAAGCATGCTTGGGCGAGAGTAGTACTAGGATGGGTGACCCCCTGGGAAGTCCTCTTGTTGCACCCCCTTTTGCACCCCCTTTTTCAATTTTTTTTGCTCCGGTTAGAGTTACCAAAATACTTTACCCACCACATTTCTATTATCGAATCCCACGGCACCTTGGGCAAGACAACTTCTCTTCACGTGGAGGCTGGGCCCGCAAACCGAGGGCACAGGGCTTGTGACAAGGTCTCCGTCGCTCCGGTGCCCATAACTTTTGATCCACAAGGAGTTACGCGGCGCACAACATACCGTTGGAAAGCAGTCTGAGAGCTCTACGACGGGGGCAGATAGCTAGCTCGCCATGCCCTTTTCGGAGCTCAAAATCGAACGTTTTCATCAGTTTCGGGCCACTTTTCTTCTTTTGCTCTGTTTTTCCGTCCCGGATCGTACGTCGTGAGCTGTTAAAAGGACGACAACCTTACTCGCGGCACATTAGAGGACCCTACAATGCGTCGATATCACGACTTGCGAGGATGCTGCGTTGTTGAAGCGGATGGGTTGTCGTTAAGCCCATTGGGCCTTTTGAATGGGCCATATCTCTAGGCTGGGACTATGAACCGTTAACACATAAAAGAATTGTGCCCTCAACATGACGGGTGCGATCATACCAGCACTAATGCACCGGATCCCATCAGAACTCCGAAGTTAAGCGTGCTTGGGCGAGAGTAGTACTAGGATGGGTGACCCCCTGGGAAGTCCTCGTGTTGCACCCCCCTTTTCAATTTTTTTTGCTCCGGTTAGGGTTGCCAAGATACTTTACCCACCACATTTCTATTATCGAATCCCACGGCACCTTGGGCAACACAACTTCTCTTCACGTGGAGGCTGGGCCCGCAAACCGAGGGCGTAGGGCTTGTGACCAGGTCTCCGTCGCTCCGGTGCCCATAACTTTTGATCCGTAAGGAGTTACGCGGCGCACAGCATACCGTTGGAAAGCTCTCTGAGAGCTCTACGACGGGGGCAGGTAGCTAGCTCGCCGTGCCCTTTTCGGAGCTCAAAATCGAACGTTTTCATCAGTTTCGGGCCACTTTTCTTCTTTTGCTCTGTTTTTCCGTCCCGGATCGTACGTCGTGAGCTTGTTAAAAGGACGACAACCTTACTCGCGGCACATTAGAGGACCCTACAATGCGTCGATATCACGTCTTGCGAGGATGCTGCGTTGTTGAAGCGGATGGGTTGTCGTTAAGCCCATTGGGCCTTTTGAATGGGCCATATCTCTAGGCTGGGACTGTGAAACTTTAACACATAAAGGAATTGTGCCCTCAACATGACGGGTGCGATCATACCAGCACTAATGCACCGGATCCCATTAGAACTCCGAAGTTAAGCGTGCTTGGGCGAGAGTAGTACTAGGATGGGTGACCCCCTGGGAAGTCCTCGTGTTGCACCCCCTTTTGCACCCCCTTTTTCAATTTTTTTTGCTCCGGTTAGGGTTGCCAAGATACTTTACCCCCCACATTTCTATTATCGAATCCCACGGCACCTTGGGCAAGACAACTTCTCTTCACGTGGAGGCTGGGCCCGCAAACCGAGGGCGTAGGGCTTGTGACCAGGTCTCCGTCGCTCCGGTGCCCATAACTTTTGATCCGTAAGGAGTTACGCGGCGCACAGCATACCGTTGGAATGCTCTCCGGTAGCTCTACGATGGGGGCAGGTAGCGAGCTCGCCGTGCCCTTTTCGGAGATCGAATTCGAACGTTTTCATCAGTTTCGGGCCACTTTTCTTCTTCTACTCTGTTTTTCCGTCCCGGATCGTACGTCGTGAGCTGTTAAAAGGACGACAACCTTACTCGCGGCACATTAGAGGACCCTACAATGCGTCGATATCACGTCTTGCGAGGATGCTGCGTTGTTGAAGCGGATGGGTTGTCGTTAAGCCCATTGGGCCTTTTGAATGGGCCATATCTCTAGGCTGGGACTGTGAACCGTTAACACATAAAGGAATTGTGCCCTCAACATGACGGGTGTGATCATACCTGCACTAATGCACCGGATCCCATCAGAACTCCGAAGTTAAGCGTGCTTGGGCGAGAGTAGTACTAGGATGGGTGACCCCCTGGGAAGTCCTCGTGTTGCACCCCCCTTTTCAATTTTTTTTGCTCCGGTTAGGGTTGCCAAGATACTTTACCCACCACATTTCTATTATCGAATCCCACGGCACCTTGGGCAAGACAACTTCTCTTCACGTGGAGGCTGGGTCCGCAAACCGAGGGCGTAGGGCTTGTGCCCAGGTCTCCGTCGCTCCGGTGCCCATAACTTTTGATCCGTAAGGAGTTACGAGGCGCACAGCATACCGTTGGGAAGCTCTCTGAGAGCTCTACGACGGGGGCAGCTAGCTAGCTCGCTTTGCCCTTTTCGGAGCTCAAAATCGAACATTTTCATCAGTTTTGGGCCACTTTTCTTCTTTTGCTCTATTTTTTCGTCCCGGATCGTACGTCGTGAGCTGTTAAAAGGACGACAACCTTACTCGCGGCACATTAGAGGACCCTACAATGCGTCGATATCACGTCTTGCGAGGATGCTACGTTGTTGAAGCGGATGGGTTGTCGTTAAGCCCATTGGGCCTTTTGAATGGGCCATATCTCTAGGCTGGGACTGTGAACCGTTAACACATAAAGGAATTGTGCCCTCAACATGACGGGTGCGATCATACCAGCACTAATGTACCGGATCCCATCAGAACTCCGAAGTTAAGTGTGCTTGGGCGAGAGTAGTACTCGGATGGGTGACCCCCTGGGAAGTCCTCGTGTTGCACCCCCCTTTTCAATTTTTTTTGCTCCGGTTAGCGTTGCCAAGATACTTTACCCACCACATTTCTATTATCGAATCCCACGGCACCTTGGGCAAGACAACTTCTCTTCACGTGGAGGCTGGGCCCGCAAACCGAGGGCGTAGGGCTTGTGACCAGGTCTCCGTCGCTCCGGTGCCCATAACTTTTGATCCGTAAGGAGTTACGAGGCGCACAGCATACCGTTGGAAAGCTCTTTGAGAGCTCTACGACGGGGGCAGCTAGCTAGCACGCTGTGCCCTTTTCAGAGCTCAAAATCGAACGTTTTCATCAGTTTCAGGCCACATTTCTTCTTTTGCTCTGTTTTTCCGTCCCAGATCGTACGTCGTGAGCTGTTAAAAGGACGACAACCTTACTCGCAGCACATTAGAGGACCCTACAATGCGTCGATATCACGTCTTGCGAGGATGATGCGTTGTTGAAGCGGATGGGTTGTCGTTAAGCCCATTGGGCCTTTTGAATGGGCCATATCTCTAGGCTGGGACTGTGAACCGTTAACACATAAAGGAATTGTGCCCTCAACATTACGGGTGCGATCATACCAGCACTAATGCACCGGATCCCATCAGAACTCCGAAGTTAAGTGTGCTTGGGCGAGAGTAGTACTAGGATGGGTGACCCCCTGGGAAGTCCTCGTGTTGCACCCCCCTTTTCAATTTTTTTTCCTCTGGTTTGGGTTGCCAAGATACTTTATCCACCACATTTCTATTATCGAATCCCACGGCACCTTGGGCAAGACAACTTCTCTTCACGTGGAGGTTGGGCCCGCAAACCGAGGGCGTAGGGCTTGTGACCAGGTCTCCGTCACTCCGGTGCCCATAACTTTTCATCCGTAAGGAGTTACGAGGCGCACAACATACCGTTTGAAAGCTCACTTAGAGCTCTACGACGGGGGCAGCTAGCTAGCTCGCTGTGCCCTTTTCGGAGCTCAAAATCGAACGTTTTCATCAGTTTTGGGCCACTTTTCTTCTTTTGCTCTGTTTTTCCGTCCCGGATCGTACGTCGTGAGCTGTTAAAAGGACGACAACCTTACTCGCGGCACATTAGAGGACCCTACAATGCGTCGATATCACGTCTTGCGAGGATGCTGCGTTGTTGAAGCGGATGGGTTGTCGTTAAGCCCATTGGGCCTTTTGAATGGGCCATATCTCTAGGCTGGGACTGTGAACCGTTAACACATAAAGGAATTGTTCCCTCAACATGACGGGTGCGATCATACCAGTACTAATGCACCGGATCCCATCAGAACTCCGAAGTTAAGCGTGCTTGGGCGAGAGTAGTACTAGGATGGGTGACCCCCTGGGAAGTCCTCGTGTTGCACCCCCTTTTGCACCCCCTTTTTCAATTTCTTTTGCTCCGGTTAGGGTTGCCAAGATACTTTACCCACCACATTTCTATTATCGAATCCCACGGCACCTTGGGCAAGACAACTTCTCTTCACGTGGAGGCTGGGCCCGCAAACCGAGGGCGTAGGGCTTGTGACAAGGTCTCTGTCGCTCCGGTGCCCATAACTTTTGATCCGTAAGAAGTAACGCGGCGCACAGCATACCGTTGGAAAGCTCTCCGAGTGCTCTACGACTGGGGCAGGTAGCTAGCTTGCTATGCCCTTTTCGGAGATCAAAATCGAACGTTTTCATCAGTTTCGGGCCACTTTTCTTCTTTTGCTCTGTTTTTCTATCCCGGATCGTACGTCGTGAGCTGTTAAAAGGACGACAACCTTACTCGCGGCACATTAGAGGACCCTACAATGCGTCGATATCACGTCTTGCGAGGATGCTGCGTTGTTGAAGCGGATGGGTTGTCGTTAAGCCCATTGGGCCTTTTGAATGGGCCATATCTCTAGGCTGGGACTGTGAACCGTTAACACATAAAGGAATTGTGCCCTCAACAAGACGGGTGCGATCATACCAGCACTAATGCACCGGATCCCATCAGAACTCCGAAGTTAAGCGTGCTTGGGCGAGAGTAGTACTAGGATGGGTGACCCCCTGGGAAGTCCTCGTGTTGCACCCCCTTTTGCACCCCCTTTTTCAATTTTTTTTGCTCCGGTTAGGGTTGCCAAGATACTTTACCCTCCACATTTCTATTATCAATCCCACGGCACCTTGGGCAAGATACTTCTCTTCACGTGGAGGCTGGGCCCGTAAACCGAAGGCGTAGGGCTTGTGACCAGGTCTCCGTCGCTCCGGTGCCTATAACTTTTGATCCGTAAGGAGTTACGCGGCGCACAGCATACCGTTGGAAAGCACTCCCAAAGCTCTACGACGGGGGCAGCTTGCTAGCTCCCCGTGCCCTTTTCGGAGCTCAAAATCGAACGTTTTCATCAGTTTCGAGCCACTTTTCTTCTTTCGCTCTGTATTTCCATCCCGGATCGTACGTCGTGAGCTGTTAAAAGGACGACAACCTTACTCGCGGCACATTAGAGGACCCTACAATGCGTCGATATCACGTCTTGCGAGGATGCTGCGTTGTTGAAGCGGATGGGTTGTCGTTAAGCCCATTGGGCCTTTTGAATGGGCCATATCTCTAGGCTGGGACTGTGAACCGTTAACACATAAAGGAATTGTGCCCTCAACATTACGGGTGCTATCATACCAGCACTAATGCACCGGATCCCATCAGAACTCCGAAGTTAAGCGTGCTTGGGCGAGAGTAGTACTAGGATGGGTGACCCCCTGGGAAGTCCTCGTGTTGCACCCCCTTTTGCACCCCCATTTTCAATTTTTTTTGCTCCGGTTAGCGTTGCCAAGATACTTTACCCACCACATTTCTATTATCGAATCCCACGGCACCTTGGGCAAGACAACTTCTCTTCATGTGGAGGCTGGGCCCGCAAACCGAGGGCGTAGGGCTTGTGACCATGTCTCCGTCGCTCCGGTGCCCATAACGTTTGATCCGTAAGGAGTTACGCGGCGCACAGTATACCGTTGGAAAGCTATCCGAGAGCTCTACGACGGGGGCAGCTAGCTAGCTCGCCGTGCCCTTTTCGGAGTTCAAAATCGAACGTTTTCATCAGTTTCGGGCTATTTTTCTTCTTTTGCTCTGTTTTTCCGTCCCGGATCGTACGTCGTGAGCTGTTAAAAGGACGACAACCTTACTCGCGGCACATTAGAGGACCCTACAATGCGTCGATATCACGTCTTGCGAGGATGCTGCGTTGTTGAAGAGGATGGGTTGTCGTTAAGCCCATTGGGCCTTTTGAATGGGCCATATCTCTAGGCTGGGACTGTGAACCGTTAACACAAAAAGGAATTGTGCCCTCAACATGACGGGTGCGATCATACCAGCACTAATGCACCGGATCCCATCAGAACTCCGAAGTTAAGCGTGCTTGGGCGAGAGTAGTACTAGGATGGGTGACCCCCTAGGAAGTCCTCGTGCTGCACCCCCTTTTGCACCCCCTTTTTAAATTTTTTTTGCTCCGGTTAGGGTTGCCAAGATACTTTACCCACCACATTTCTATTATCTAATCCCACGGCACCTTGGGCAAGTCAACTTCTCTTCACGTGGAGGCTGGGCCCGCAAACCGAGGGCGTAGGGCTTGTGACCAGGTCTCCGTCACTCCGGTGCCCATAACTTTTGATCCGTAAGGAGTTACGCAGCGCACAGCATACCGTTGGAAAGCTCTCTGAGAGCTCTACGACGGGTGCAACTAGCTAGCTTGCTATGCCCTTTTCAGAGCTCAAAATCGAACGTTTTCATCAGTTTCGGGACACTTTTCTTCATTTGCTCTGTTTTTCCGTCCCGGATCGTACGTCGTGAGCTGTTAAAAGGATGACAACCTTACTCGCGGCACATTAGAGGACCCTACAATGCGTCGATATCACGTCTTGCGAGGATGCTACGTTGTTGAAGCGGATGGGTTGTCTTTAAGCCCATTGGTCCTTTTGAATGGGCCATATCTCTAGGCTGGGACTGTGAACCGTTAACACATAAAGGAATTGTGCCCTCAACATGACGGGTGCGATCATACCAGCACTAATGCACCGGATCCCATCAGAACTCCGAAGTTAAGCGTGCTTGGGCGAGAGTAGTACTAGGATGGGTGACCCCCTGGGAAGTCCTCGTGTTGCACCCCCTTTTGCACCCCCTTTTTCAATTTTTTTTGCTCCGGTTAGGGTTGCCAAGAAACTTTACCCACCACATTTCTATTACCGAATCCCACAGCACCATAAGCAAGACAACTTCACTTCACGTAGAGGCAGGGCCCGTAAACCAAGGGCGTAGGGCTTGTGACCAGGTATCCATTGCTTCGGTGCCCATAGCTTTGGAACCGTAAGGAGTTACGCGGCGCACAGTATACCGTTGGAAAGCTCTCCCAGAGCTCTACGACGAGGGCAGCAAGCTAGCTCGCCGTGCCCTTTTCGGAGCTCAAAATCAAACGTTTTCATCAGTTTCGGGCCACTTTTCTTCTTTTTCTTTGTTTTTCCGTCCCGAATCGTACGTCGTGAGCTGTTAAAAGGACGACAACCTTACTCACGACACATTAGAGGACCCTACAATGCGTCGATATCACGTCTTGCGAGGATGCTGCGTTGTTGAAGCGGATGGGTTGTCGTTAAGCGCATTGGGCCTTTTGAATGGTCCATATCTCTAGGTTGGGACTGTGAACCGTTAACACATAAAGGAATTGTGCCCTCAACATGACGGGTGCGATCATACCAGGACTAATGCACCGGATCCCATCAGAACTCCAAAATTAAGCGTGCTTGGGCGAGAGTAGTACTAGGATGGGTGACCCCCTGGGAAGTCCTCGTGTTGCACCCCCTTTTGCACCCCCTTTTTCAATTTTTTTTGCTCCGGTTAGGGTTGCCAAGATACTTTACCCACCACATTTCTATTATCGAATCCCACGGCACCTTGGGCAAGACAACTTCTCTTCACGTGGAGGCTGGGCCCGCAAACCGAGGGCGTAGGGCTTGTGACCAGGTCTCTGTCGCTCCGGTGCCCATAACTTTTGATCCGTAAGGAGTTACGCGGCGCACAGCATACCGTTGGAAAGCTCTCCCAGAGCGCTACGACGGGGCCAGCTAGCTAGCTTGCCGTGCCCTTTTCGGAGCTCAAAATCGAACGTTTTCATCAGTTTCGGGCCACTTTTCTTCTTTTGCTTTGTTTTTCCGTCCCGGATCGTACGTCGTGAGCTGTTAAAAGGACGACAACCTTACTCGCGGCACATTAGAGGACCATACAATGCGTCGATATCACGTCTTACGAGGATGCTGCGTTGTTGAAGCGGATGGGTTGTCGTTAAGCCCATTGGGCCTTTTGAATGGGCCATATCTCTAGGCTGGGACTGTGAACCGTTAACACATAAAGGAATTGTGCCCTCAACATGACGGGTGCGATCATACCAGCACTAATGCACCAGATCCCATCAGAACTCCGAAGTTAAGCGTGCTTGGGCGAGAGTAGTACTAGGATGGGTGACCCCCTGGGAAGTCCTCGTGTTGCACCCCCTTTTGCACCCCGTTTTTCAATTTTTTTTGCTCCAATTAGGGTTGCCAAGATACTTTACCCACCACATTTCTATTATCGAATCCCACGGCACCTTGGGCAAGAGAACTTCTCTTCACGTGGAGGCTGGGCCCGCAAACCGAGGGCGTAGGGCTTGTGATTAGGTCTCCGTCGCTCCAGTGCCCATAACTTTTGATCCGTAAGGAGTTACGCGGCGCACAGCATACCGTTGGAAAGCTCTCCCAGAGCTATACGACGGGGGCAGCTAGCTAGCTCGCCGTGCCCTTTTCGGAGCTCAAAATCGAACGTTTTCATCAGTTTCGGGCCACTTTTCTTCTTTTGTTCTGTTTTTCCATCCCGGATCGTACGTCGTGAGCTGTTAAAAGGACGACAACCTTACTCGCGGCACATTAGAGGACCCTACAATGCGTCGATATCACGTCTTGCGAGGATGCTGCGTTGTTGAAGCGGATGGGTTGTCGTTAAGCCCATTGGGCCTTTTGAATGGGCCATATCTCTAGGCTGGGACTGTGAACCGTTAACACATAAAGGAATTGTGCCCTCAACATGACAGGTGCGATCATACCAGCACTAATGCACCGGATCCCATCAGAACTCCGAAGTTAAGCGTGCTTGGGCGAGAGTAGTACTAGGATAGGTGACCCCCTGGGAAGTCCTCGTGTTGCACCCCCCTTTTCAATTTTTTTTGCTCCGGTTAGGGTTGCCAAGATACTTTACCCACCACATTTCTATTATCGAATCCCACGGCACCTTCGGTAAGACAACTTCTCTTCACGTGGAGGCTGGGCCCGCAAACCGAGGGCGTAGGGCATGTGACCAGGTCTCCGTTGCTTCGGTGCCCATAACTTTTGATCCGTAAGGAGTTACGAGGCACACAGCATACCGTTGGAAAGCTCTTTAAGAGCTCTACGACGGGCGCAGCGAGCTAGCTCGCTGTGCCCTTTTCAGAGCTCAAAATCGAACGTTTTCATCAGTTTCAGGCCACTTTTCTTCTTTTGCTCTGTTTTTCCGTCCCGGATCGTACGTCGTGAGCTGTTAAAAGGATGACAACCATACTCGCGGCACATTAGAGGACCCTACAATGCGTCGATATCACGTCTTGCGAGGATGCTGCGTTGTTGAAGCGGATGGGTTGTCGTTAAGCCCATTGGGCCTTTTGAATGGGCCATATCTCTAGGCTGGGACTGTGAACCGTTAACACATAAAGGAATTGTGCCCTCAACATGACAGGTGTGATCATACCAGGACTAATGCATCGGATCCCATCAGAACTCCGAAGTTAAGCGTGTTTGGGCGAGAGTAGTACTAAGATGGGTGACCCCCTGTGAAGTCTTCGTGTTGCACCCCCTTTCGCACCACATTTTTCAATTTTTTTTGCTCCGGTTAGGGTTGCCAAGGTACTTTACCCACCATATTTCTATTATCGAATCCCACGGCACCTTGGGCAAGACAACTTCTCTTCACGTGGAGGCTGGGACCGCAAACCCAGGGCGTGGGGCTTTTGACCAGGCCTCCGTCGCTCCGGTGCCCATAACTTTTGAACCGTAAGGTGTTACGCGGCGAACAGCATACCGTCGGAAAGCTATCCCAGAGCAGTACGAAGGTGGCTGCTAGCTAGCTCGCCGTGCCCTTTTCGGAGCTCAAAATTGAACGTTTTCATCAGTTTCGGCCCACTTTTCTTCTTTTGCTCTGTTTTTCCGTCCCGGATCGTACGTCGTGAGCTGTTAAAAGGACGACAGCCTTACTCGTGGCACATTAGAGGACCCTACAATGCGTCGATATCACGTCTTGCGAGGTTGCTGCGTTGTTGAAGCGGATGGGTTGTCGTTAAGCCCATTGGGCCTTTTGAATGGGCCATATCTCTAGGCTGGGACTGTGAACCGTTAACACATAAAGGAATTGTGCCCTCAACATGACGGGTGCGATCATACCAGCAATAATGCACCAGATCCCATCAGAACTCCGAAGTTAAGCGTGCTTGGGCGAGAGTAGTACTAGGATGGGTGACCCCCTGGGAAGTCCTCGTGTTGCACCCCCCTTTTCAACTTTTTTTGCTCCGGTTAGGGTTGCCAAGATACTTTACCCACCACATTTCTATTATCGAATCCCACGGGACCTTGGGCAAGAGAACTACTCTTCACGTGAGGGCTGGGGCGACAAACAGAGGGGGGAGGCGTTGTGACCAGGTCTCCGTCGCTCCGGTGCCCATAACTTTTGATCCGTAAGGAGTTACGAGGCGCACAACATACCGTTGGAAAGCACTCTGAGAGCTCTACGACGGGGGCAGGTAGCTAGCTCGCCGTGCCCTTTTCGGAGCTCAAAATCGAACGTTTTCATCAGTTTCGGGCCACTTTTCTTCTTTTGCTCTGTTTTTCCGTCCCGGATCGTACGTCGTGAGCTGTTAAAAGGACGACAACCTTACTCGCGGCACATTAGAGGACCCTACAATGCGTCGATATCACGTCTTGCGAGGATGCTGCGTTGTTGAAGCGGATGGGTTGTCGTTAAGCCCATTGGGCCTTTTGAATGGGCCATATCTCTAGGCTGGGACTGTGAAACTTTAACACATAAAGGAATTGTGCCCTCAACATGACGGGTGCGATCATACCAGCACTAATGCACCGGATCCCATTAGAACTCCGAAGTTAAGCGTGCTTGGGCGAGAGTAGTACTAGGATGGGTGACCCCCTGGGAAGTCCTCGTGTTGCACCCCCTTTTGCACCCCCTTTTTCAATTTTTTTTGCTCCGGTTAGGGTTGCCAAGATACTTTACCCACCACATTTCTATTATCGAATCCCACGGCACCTTGGGCAAGACAACTTCTCTTCACGTGGAGGCTGGGCCCGCAAACCGAGGGCGTAGGGCTTGTGACCAGGTCTCCATCGCTCCGGTGCCCATAACTTTTGATCCGTAAGGAGTTACGCGGCGCACAACATACCGTTGGAAAGCTCTCCGAGAGCTCTACGACGGGGGTAGGTAGCTAACTCGCCGTGCACTTTTCGGAGATCAAAATCGAACATTTTTATCAATTTCAGGACAATTTTCTTCTTTTGCTCTGTTTTTTCGTCCCCGATCGTACATCGTGAGCTGTTAAAAGGACGACAACCTTACTCGCGGGACATTAGAGGGCCCTACAATGAGTCGATATCACGTCTTGCGAGAATGATGCGTTGTTGAAGCGGATGGGTTGTCGTTAAGCCATTGGGCCTTTTGAATGGGCCATCTCTCTACGATGGGACTGTGAACCGTTAACACATAAAGGAATTGTGCCTCAACATGACGGGTGCGATCATACAAGCACTAATGCACCGGATCCCATCAGAACTCCAAAGTTAAGAGTGCTTGGGCGAGAGTACTACTAGGATGGGTGACCCCCTGGGAAGTCCTCGTGTTGCACCCCGCTTTTCAATTTTTTTTACTCCGGTTAGGGTTGCCAAGATACTTTACCCACCACATTTCTATTATCGAATCCCACGGCACCTTGGGCAAGACAACTTCTCTTCACGTGGAGGCTGGGCCCGCAAACCGAGGGCGTAGGGCTTGTGACTAGGTCTCCATCGCTCCGGTGCCCATAACTTTTGATCCGTAAGGAGTTACGCGGCGTACAGCATACCGTTGGAAAGCTCTCCGAGTGCTCTACGACGGGGGCAGCTAGCTAGCTCGCCGTGCCCTTTTCGGAGCTCAAAATCGAACGTTTTCATCAGTTTTGGGCCACTTTTCTTCTTTTGCTCTGTTTTTCCGTCCCGTATCGTACGTCGTGAGCAGTTAAAAGGATGACAACCTTACTCGTGGCACATTAGAGGACCCTACAATGCGTCGATATCACGTCTTGCGAGGATGCTGCGTTGTTGAAGCGGATGGGTTGTCGTTAAGCCCATTGGGCCTTTTGAATGGGCCATATCTCTAGGCTGGGACTGTGAACCGTTAACACATAAAGGAATTGTGCCCTCAACATGACGGGTGCGATCATACCAGCACTAATGCACCGGATCCCATCAGAACTCCGAAGTTAAGAGTGCTTGGGCGAGAGTAGTACTAGGATGGGTGACCCCCTGGGAAGTCCTCGTGTTGCACCCCCCTGTTCAATTTTTTTTGCTCCGGTTAGCGTTGCCAAGATACTTTACCCACCACATTTCTATTATCGAATCCCACGGCACCTTGGGCAAGACAACTTCTCTTCACGTGGAGGCTGGGCCCGCAAACCGAGGGCGTAGGGCTTGTGACCAGGTCTCCGTCGCCCCGGTGCCCATAACTTTTGATCCGTAAGGAGTTACGCGGCGCACAGCATACCGTTGGAAAGCTCTCCGAGAGCTCTACGACGGGGGCAGGTAGCTAGCTTGCCGTGCCCTTTTCGGAGCTCAAAATCGAACATTTTCATCAATTTCGGGCCACTTTTCTTCTTTTGCTCTGTTTTTCCGTCCCGGATCGTACGTCGTGAGCTGTTAAAAAGACGACAACCTTACTCGCGGCACATTAGAGGACCCTACAATGCGTCGATATCACGTATTACGAGGATGCTGCGTTGTTGAAGCGGATGGGTTGTCGTTAAGCCCATTGGACCTTTTGAATGGGCCATATCTCTAGGCTGGGACTATGAACCGTTAACACATAAAGGAATTGTGCCCTCAACATGACGGGTGCGATCATACCAGCACTAATGCACCGGATCCCATCAGAACTCCGAAGTTAAGAGTGCTTGGGCGAGAGTAGTACTAGGATGGGTGACCCCCTGGGAAGTCCTCGTGTTGCACCCCCCTTTTCAATTTTTTTTGCTCCGGTTAGGGTTGCCAAGATACTTTACCCACCACATTTCTATTATCGAATGCCACGGCACCTTGGGCAAGACAACTTCTCTTCACGTGGAGTCTGGGCCCGCAAACCGAGGGCATAGGGCTTGTGACCAGGTCTCCGTCGCTCCGGTGCCCATAACTTTTGATCCGTAAGGAGTTACGCGGCGCAAAGCATTACGTTGGAAAGCACTCCGAGAGCTCTACGACGGGGGCAGCTAGCTAGCTCGCCGTGCCCTTTTCGGAGCTCAAAATCGAACGTTTTCATCAGTTTCGGGCCACTTTTCTTCTTTTGCTCTGTTTTTCCGTCCCGGATCGTACGTCGTGAGCTGTTAAAAGGACGACAACCTTACTCGCGGCACATTAGAGGACCCTATAATGCGTCGATATCACGTCTTGTGAGGATGCTTCGTTGTTGAAGCAGATGGGTTATCGTTAAGCCCATCGGGCCTTTTGAATGGGCCATATCTCTAGGCTAGGACTGTGAAAGTTTAACACATAAAGGAATTGTGCCCTCAGCATGACGGGTTCGATCATACCAGCACTAATGCACCGGATCCCATTAGAACTCCGAAGTTAAGCGTGCTTGGGCGAGAGTAGTACTAGGATGGGTGACCCCCTGGGAAGTCCTCATGTTGCACCCCCTTTTGCACCCCCTTTTTCAATTTTTTTTGCTCCGGTTAGGGTTGCCAAGATACTTTACCCACCACATTTCTATTATCGAATCCCACGGCACCTTGGGCAAGACAACTTCTCTTCACGTGGAGGCTGGGCCCGCAAACCGAGGGCGTAGGGCTTGTGACCAGGTCTCCGTCGCTCCGGTGCCCATAACTTTTGATCCGTAAGGAGTTACGAGGCACACAGCATACCGTTGGAAAGCTCTCCGAGAGCTCTACGACGGGGGCAGGTAACTAGCTTGCCATGCCCTTTTCGGAGCTCAAAATCGAACGTTTTCATCAGTTTCGGGCCACTTTTCTTCTTTTGCTCTGTTTTTCCATCCCGGATCGTACGTCGTGAGCTGTTAAAAGGACGACAACCTTACTCGCGGCACATTAGAGGACACTACAATGCGTCGATATCACGTCTTGCGAGGATGCTGCGTTGTTGAAGCGGATGGGTTGTCGTTAAGCCCATTGGGCCTTTTGAATGGGCCATACCTCTAGGCTGGGACTGTGAACCGTTAACACATAAAGGAATTGTGCCCTCAACATGACGGGTGCGATCATACTAGCACTAATGCACAGGATCCCATCAGAACTCCGAAGTTAAGAGTGCTTGGGCGAGAGTAGTACTAGGATGGGTGACCCCCTGGGAAGTCCTCGTGTTGCACCCCCCTTTTCAATTTTTTTTGCTCCGGTTAGGGTTGCCAAGATACTTTACCCACCACATTTCTATTATCGAATCCCACGGCACCTTGGGCAAGACAACTTCTCTTCACGTGGAGGCTGGGCCCGCAAACCGAGGGCGTAGGGCTTGTGACCAGGTCTCCGTCGCTCCGGTGCCCATAACTTTTGATCTGTAAGGAGTTACGCGGCGTACAGCATACCGTTGGAAAGCTCTCCGAGTGCTCTACGATGAGGGCAGCTAGCTAGCTCGCCGTGCCCTTTTCGGAGCTCAAAATCGAATGTTTTCATCAGTTTTGGGCTACTTTTCTTCTTTTGCTCTGTTTTTCCGTCCCGTATCGTACGTCGTGAGCTGTTAAAAGGATGACAACCTTAATCGCGGCACATTAGAGGACCCTACAATGCGTCGATATCACGTCTTGCGAGGATGCTGCGTTGTTGAAGTGGATGGGTTGTCGTTAAGCCCATTGGGCCTTTTGAATGGGCCATATCTCTAGGCTGGGACTGTGAACCGTTAACACATAAAGGAATTGTGCCCTCAACATGACAGGTGCGATCATACCAGCACTAATGCACCAGATCCCATCACAACTCCGAAGTTAAACGTGCTTGGGGGAGAGTAGTACTAGGATGGGTGACCCCCTGGGAAGTCCTCGTGTTGCACCCCCCTTTTCAATTTTTTTTGCTCCGGTTAGCGTTGCCAAGATACTTTACCCACCACATTTCTATTATCGAATCCCACGGCACCTTGGGCAAGACAACTTCTCTTCACGTGGAGGCTGGGCCCGCAAACCGAGGGCGTAGGGCTTGTGACCAGGTCTCCGTCGCTCCGGTGCCCATAACTTTTGATCCGTAAGGAGTTACGCGGCGCACAGCATACCGTTGGAAAGCTCTCCGAGAGCTCTACGACGGGGGCAGGTAGCTAGATCGCCGTACCCTTTTTGGAGCTCAAAATTGAACGTTTTCATCAGTTTTGGGCCACTTTTCTTCTTTTGCTCTATTTTTGTGTCCCGGATTGTACGTCGTGAGCTGTTAAAAGGACGACAACCTTACTCGCGGCACATTAGAGGACCCTACAATGCGTCGATATCACGTATTGAGAGGATGCTGCGTTGTTGAAGCGGATGGGTTGTCGTTAAGCCCATTGGGCCTTTTGAATGGGCCATATCTCTAGGCTGGGACTATGAACCGTTAACACATAAAGGAATTGTGCTCTCAACAAAACGGGTGCGATCATACTAGCACTAATGCATCGGATCCCATCAGAACTCCGAAGTTAAGCGTGCTTGGGCGAGAGTAGTACTAGGATGGGTGACCCCCTGGGAAGTCCTCGTGTTGCTCCCCCTTTTGCGTCCCCTTTTTCAATTTTTTTTGCTCCGGTTAGGGTTGCCAAGATACTTTACCCACCACATTTCTATTATCGAATCCCACGGCACCTTGGGCAAGACAACTTCGCTTCACGTGGAGGCTGGGCCCGCAAACCGAGGGCATAGGGCTTGTGACTAGGTCTCCGTCGCTCCGGTGCCCATAACTTTTGATCCGTAAGCAGTTACGCGGCGCACAGTATACCATTGGAATGCTCTCCGAGAGCTCTACGACGGGGGCAGGTAGCTAGCTCGCCATGCCCTTTTCGGAGCTCAAAATCGAACGTTTTCATCATTTTCGGGCCACTTTTCTTCTTTTGCTATGTTTTTCTGTCCCGGATCGTACGTCGTGAGCTGTTAAAAGGACGACAACCTTAATCGCGTCACATTAGAGGACCCTAAAATGGGTCGATTTGACGTCTTGCGAGGATGGTGCGTTGTTGAAGCGGATAGGTTGTCGTTAAGCCCATTGGGCCTTTTGAATGGGCCATATCTCTAGGCTGGGACTGTGAACCGTTAACACATAAAGGAATTGTGCCCTCAACATGACAGGTGCGATAATACCAGCACTAATGCACCAGATCCCATCACTACTCCGAAGTTAAGCGTGCTTGGGCGAGAGTAGTACTAGGATAGGTGACCCCCTGGGAAGTCCTCGTGTTGCACCCGCCTTTTCAATTTTTTTTGCTCCGGTTAGCATTGCCAAGATACTTTACCCACCACATTTCTATTATCGAATCCCACGGCACCTTGGGCAAGACAACTTCTCTTCACGTGGAGGCTGGGCCCGCAAACCGAGGGCGTAGGGCTTGTGACCAGGTCTCTGTCGCTCCGGGGCCCACAACTTTTGATCCGTAAGCAGTTACGCGGCGCACAGCATACCATTGGAATGCTCTCCGATAGCACTACGACGGGGGCAGGTAGCTAGCTCGCCGTACCCTTTTCGGAGCTCAAAATCGAACGTTTTCATCAGTTTCGGGCCACTTTTCTTCTTTTGCTCTATTTTTCCGTCCCGGATCGTACGTCGTGAGCTGTTAAAAGGACGACAACCTTACTCGCGGCACATTAGAGGACCCTACAATGCGTCGATATCACGTATTACGAGGATGCTGCGTTGTTGAAGCGGATGGGTTGTCGTTAAGCCCATTGGGCCTTTTGAATGGGCCATATCTCTAGGCTGGGACTATGAACCGTTAACACATAAAGGAATTGTGCCCTCAACATGACGGGTGTGATCATACTAGCACTAATGCACAGGAACCCATCAGAACTCCGAAGTTAAGAGTGCTTGGGCGAGAGTAGTACTAGGATGGGTGACCCCTTGGGAAGTCCTCGTGTTGCACCCCCCTTTTCAATTTTTTTTGCTCCGGTTAGGGTTGCCAAGATACTTTACCCACCACATTTCTATTATCGAATCCCACGGCACCTTGGGAAAGACAACTTCTCTTCACGTGGAGGGTGGGCCCGCAAATCGGGGGCGTAGGGCTTATGACTAGGAATCCGTCGCTCCGGTGCCCATAACTTTTGATCCGTAAGGAGTTACGCGGCGCACAGCATAACGTTGGAAAGCACTCCGAGAGATCTACGACGGGGGCAGCTAGCTAGCTTGCCGTGCCCTTTTCGGAGCTCAAAATCGAACGTTTTCATCAGTTTCGGGCCATTTTTCTACTTTTGCTCTGTTTTTCCGTCCCGGATCGTACGTCGTGAGCTGTTAAAAGGACGACAACCTTACTCGCGGCACATTAGAGGACCCTACAATGCGTCGATATCACGTCTTGCGAGGATGCTGCGTTGCTGAAGCGGATGGGTTGTCGTTTAGCCCATTGGGCCTTTTGAATGGGCCATATCTCTAGGCTGGGACTGTGAACCGTTAACACATAAAGGAATTGTGCCCTCAACATGACGGGTGCGATCATACCAGCACTAATGCACCGGATCCCATCAGAACTCCGAAGTTAAGCGTGCTTGGGCCAGAGTAGTACTAGGATGGTTGACCCCCTGGGAAGTCCTCGTGTTGCACCCCCCTTTTCAATTTTTTTTGCTCCGGTTAGCGTTGCCAAGATACTTTACCCACCACATTTCTATTATCGAATCCCACGGCACCTTGGGCAAGACAACTTCTCTTCACGTGGAGGCTGGGCCCGCAAACCGAGGGCGTAGGGCTTGTGACCAGGTCTCCGTCGCTCCGGTGCCCATAAGTTTTGATCCGTAAGGAGTTACGAGGCGCACAGCATACCGTTGGAAAGCTCTCTGAGAGCTCTACGACGGGGGCAGCTAGCTAGCTCACTGTGCCCTTTTCGGAGCTCAAAATTGAACATTTTCATCAGTTTCGGGCCACTTTTCTTCTTTTGCTCTGTTTTTCCGTCCCGGATCGTACGTCGTGAGCTGTTAAAAGGACGACAACCTTACTCGCGGCACATTAGAGGACCCTACAATGCGTCGATATCACGTCTTGCGAGGATGCTGCATTGTTGAAGCGGATGGGTTGTCGTTAAGCCCATTGGGCCTTTTGAATGGGCCATATCTCTAGGCTGTGACTGTGAACCGTTAACACATAAAGGAATTGTGCCCTCAACATGACGGGTGCGATCATACCAGCACTAATGCATCGGATCCCATCAGAAATCAAAAGTTAAGCGTGCTTGGGCGAGAGTAGTACTAGGATGGGTGACCCCCTGGGAAGTCCTCGTGTTGCACCCCCTTTTCTACCCCTTTTTTCAATTTTTTTTGCTCCGGTTAGGGTTGCCAAGATATTTTACCCACCACATTTCTATTATCGAATCCCACGGCACCTTGGGCAAGACAACTTCTCTTCACGTGGAGGCTGGGCCCACAAACAGAGGGCGCAGGGCTTGTGACAAGGTCTCCGTCGCTACGGTGCCCATAACTTTTGATCCGTAAGGAGTTACGCGGCGCACAGCATACTGTTGGAAAGCTCTCCGGGAGCTCTACGACGGGGGAAGCTAGCAAGCTCGCCGTGCCCTTTTCAGAGCTCAAAATCGAACGTTTTCATCAGTTTCGGGCCACTTTTCTTCTTTTGCTTTGTTTTTCCATCCCCGATCGTACGTCGTGAGCTGTTAAAAGGACGACAACCTTACTCGCAGCACATTAGAGGACCCTAAAATGCGTCGATATCACGTCTTGCGAGGATGCTGCGTTGTTGAAGCGGATGGGTTGTCGTTAAGCCCATTGGGCCTTTTGAATGGGCCATATCTCTAGGCTGGGACTGTGAACCGTTAACACATAAAGGAATTGTGCCCTCAACATGACGGGTGCGATCATACCAGCACTAATGCACCGGATCCCATCAGAACTCCGAAGTTAAGCGTGCTTGGGCGAGAGTAGTACTAGGATGGGTGACCCCCCGGGAAGTCCTCTTGTTGCCCCCCCCTTTTCATTTTTTTTTGCTCCGGTTAGCGTTGCCAAGATACTTTACCCACCACATTTCTATTATCGAATCCCACGGCACCTTGGGCAAGACAACTTCTCTTCACGTGGAGGCTGGGCCCGCAAACCGAGGGCGTAGGGCTTGTGACCAGGTCTCCGTCGCTCCGGTGCCCAAAACTTTTGATCCGTAAGGAGTTACGAGGCGCACAGCATACCGTTGGAAAGCTCTCTGAGAGCTCTACGACGGGGGCAGCTAGCTAGCTTGCTATGCCCTTTTCGGAGATCAAAATCGTACGTTTTCATCAGTTTCGGGCCACTTTTCTTCTTTTGCTCTGTTTTTCCGTCCCGGATCGTACGTCGTGAGCTGTTAAAAGGACGACAACCTTACTTGCGGCACATTAGAGGACCCTACAATGCGTCGATATCACGTCTTGCGAGGATGCTGCGTTGTTGAAGCGGATGGGTTGTCGTTAAGCCCATTGGGCCTTTTGAATGGGCCATATCTCTAGGCTGGGACTGTGAACCGTTAACACATAAAGGAATTGTGCCCTCAACATTACGGGTGCGATCATACCAGCACTAATGCACCGGATCCCATCAGAACTCCGAAGTTAAGCGTGCTTGGGCGAGAGTAGTACTAGGATGGGTGACCCCCTGGGAAGTCCTCGTGTTGCACCCCCATTTTCAATTTTTTTTGCTCCGGTTAGCGTTGCCAAGATACTTTACCCACCACATTTCTATTATCGAATCCCATGGCACCTTGGGCAAGACAACTTCTCTTCATGTGGAGGCTGGGCCCGCAAACCGAGGGCGTAGGGCTTGTGACCATGTCTCCGTCGCTCCGGTGCCCATAACGTTTGATCCGTAAGGAGTTACGCGGCGCACAGTATACCGTTGGAAAGCTCTCCGAGAGCTCTACGACGGGGGCAGTTAGCTAGCTCGCCGTGCCCTTTTCGGAGTTCAAAATCGAACGTTTTCATCAGTTTCGGGCTACTTTTCTTCTTTTGCTCTGTTTTTCCGTCCCGGATCGTACGTCGTGAGCTGTTAAAAGGACGACAACCTTACTCGCGGCACATTAGAGGACACTACAATGCGTCGATATCACGTCTTGCGAGGATGCTGCGTTGTTGAAGAGGATGGGTTGTCGTTAAGCCCATTGGGCCTTTTGAATGGGCCATATCTCTAGGCTGGGACTGTGAACCGTTAACACATAAAGGAATTGTGCCCTCAACATGACGGGTGCGATCATACCAGCACTAATGCACCGGATCCCATCAGAACTCCGAAGTTAAGCGTGCTTGGGCGAGAGTAGTACTAGGATAGGTGAGCCCCTGGGAAGTCCTCGTGTTTTACCCCCTTTTGCACCCCCTTTTTCAATTTTTTTTGCTCTGGTTAGGGTTGCCAAGATACTTTACCCACCACATTTCTATTATCTAATCCCACGGCACCTTGGGCAAGACAACTTCTCTTCACGTGGAGGCTGGGCCCGCAAACCGAGGGTGTAGGACTTTTGACCAGGTCTCCGTCGCTCCGGTGCCCATAACTTTTGAACCGTAAGGAGTTACGCGGCGCACAACATACCGTTGGAAAGCTATCCCAGGGCTCTACGACGGTGGCCGCTAGCTAGCTCGCCGTGCCCTTTTCGAAGCTCAAAATCGAATGTTTTTATCAGTTTCGGGCCACTTTTCTTCATTTGCTCTGTTTTTCCATCCCGGATCGTACGTCATGAGCTGTTAAAAGGACGACAACCTTACTCGCGGCACATTAGAGGACCCTACAATGCGTCGATATCATGTCTTGCGAGGATTCTGCATTGTTGAAGCGGATGGGTTGTCGTTAAGGCCATTGGGCCTTTTGAATGGGCTATATCTCTAGGCTGGGACTGTGAACCGTTAACACATAAAGGAATTGTGCCCTCAACATGACGGGTGCGATCATACCAGCACTAATGCACCGGATCCCATCAGAACTCCGAAGTTAAGCGTGCTTGGGCGAGAGTAGTACTAGGATGGGTGACCCCCCGGGAAGTCCTCGTGTTGCACCCCCTTTCGCACCTCCTTTTTCAATTTTTTTTGCTCCGGTTAGCGTTGCCAAGATACTTTACGCACCACATTTCTATTATCGAATCCCACGGCACCTTGGGCAAGACAACTTCTTTTCACGTGGAGGTTGGGCCCGCAAACCGAGGGCGTAGGGCTTGTGACCAGGTCTCCGTCGCTCCAGTGCCCATAACTTTTGATCAGTAAGGAGTTACGAGGCGCACAGCATACCGTTTGAAAGCTCTCTGAGAGCACTACGATGGGGGCAGCTAGCTAGCTCGCTGTACCCTTTTCGGAGCTCAAAATCGAACGTTTTCATCAGTTTTGGGAAACTTTTCTTCTTTTGCTTTGTTTTTCCGTCCCGGATCATACGTCGTGAGCTGTTAAAAGGAAAACAACCTTACTCGCGACATATTAGAGGACCCTACAATGCGTCGATATCACGTCTTGCGAGGATGCTGCGTTGTTGAAGCGGATGGGTTGTCGTTAAGCCCATTGGGCCTTTTGAATGGGTCATATCTCTTGGCTGGGACTGTGAACCGTTAACACATAAAGGAATTGTGCTCTCAACATGACGGGTACGATCATACCAGCACTAATGCACCGGATCCCATAAGAACTCCAAAGTTAAGCGTGCTTGGGCGAGAGTAGTACTAGGATGGGTGACACCCTGGGAAGTCCTCGTGTTGCACCCCCCTTTTCAATTTTTTTTGCTCCGGTTAGCGTTGCCAAGATACTTTACCCACCACATTTCAATTATCGAATCCCACGGCACCTTGGGCAAGACAACTACTCTTCACGTGGAGGCTGGGCCCGCAAACCGAGGGCGTAGGGCTTGTGACCAGGTCTCCGTCGGTCCGGCGCCCATAACTTTTGATCTGTAAGGAGTTAAGAGGCGCACAACATACCGTTGGAAAACACTCTGAGAGCTCTACGACGGACGCAGGTAGCTAGCTCGCCATGCCCTTTTCGGAGCTCAAAATCGAACATTTTCATCAGTTTCGGGCCACTTTTCTTCTTTTGCTCTGTTTTTCCGTCCCGGATCGTACGTCGTGAGCTGTTAAAAGGACGACAACCTTACTCGCGGCACATTAGAGGATGCTACAATGCGTCGATATCACGTCTTGCGAGGATGCTGCGTTGTTGAAGCGGATGGGTTGTCGTTAAGCCCATTGGGCGTTTTGAATGGGCCATATCTCTATGCTAGGACTGTGAACCGTTAACACATAAAGGAATTGTGCCCTCAACATGACGGGTGCGATCATACCAGCACTAATGCACCGGATCCCATCAGAACTCCGAAGTTAAGCGTGCTTGGGCGAGAGTAGTACTAGGATGGGTGACCCCCTAGGAAGTCCTCGTTTTGCACCCCCCTTTTCAATTTTTTTTGCTCCCGTTAGGGTTGCCAAGATACTTTATCCACCACATTTCTATTATCGAATCCCACGGCACCTTGGGCAAGACAACTTCGCTTCATGTAGAGGCTGGGCCCACAAATCGAGGGCATGGGGCTTGAGACCAGGTCTCCGTCGCTCCAGTGCCCATAACTTTTGATCCGTAAGGAGTTACGCGGCGCACAGCATACCGTTGGAAAGCTCTCCGAGAGCTCTACGACAAAGTAAGCAAGATAGCTCGCCGTGCCCTTTTCGGAGCTCAAAATCGAACGTTTTCATCAGTTTCGGGCCACTTTTCTTCTTTCGCTCTGTTTTTCCGTCCCGGATCGTACGTCGTGAGCTGTTAAAAGGACGACAACCTTACTCGCGGCACATTAGAGGACCCTACAATGCGTCGATATCACGTCTTGCGAGGATGCTGGGTTGTTGAAGCGGATGGGTTGTCATCAAGCCCATTGGGCCTTCTGAATGGGCCATATCTCTAGACTGGGTCTGTGAACCATTAACACATAAAGGAATTGTGCCCTTAACATGACGGGTGCGATCATACCAACACTAATGCACCGGATCCCATCAGAAATCCGAAGTTAAGCGTGCTTAGGCGAGAGTAGTACTAGGATGGGTGACCCCCTGGGAAGTCCTCGTGTTGAACCCCCCTTTTCAATTTTTTTTGCTCCAGTTAGCGTTGCCAATATAATTTACCCACCACATTTCTATTATCGAATCCCACGGCACCTTGGGCAAGACAACTTCTCTTCACGGGGAGGCTGGGCCCGCAAACCGAGGGCGTAGGGCTTGTGACCAGGTCTCCGTCGCTCCGGTGCCCATAACTTTTGATCCGTAAGGAGTTACGAGGCGCACAGCATACCGTTGGAAAGCTCTCTGAGAGCTCTACGACGGGGGCAGCTAGCTAGCTCGCTGTGCCCTTTTCGGAGCTCAAAATTGAACGTTTTCATCAGTTTCGGGCCACTTTTCTTCTTTTGCTCTGTTTTTCCGTCCCGGATCGTACGTCGTGAGCTGTTAAAAGGACGACAACCTTACTCGCGGCACATTAGAGGACCCTACAATGCGTCGATATCACGTCTTGCGAGGATGGTGCGTTGTTGAAGCGGATGGGTTGTCGTTAAGCCCATTGGGCCTTTTGAATGGGCCATATCTCTAGGCTGGGACTGTGAACCGTTAACACATAAAGGAATTGTGCCCTCAACATGACGGGTGCGATCATACCAGCACTAATGCACCGGATCCCATCAGAACTCCAAAGTTAAGCGTGCTTGGGCGAGAGTAGTACTAGGATGGGTGACCCCCTGGGAAGTCCTCGTGTTGCACCCCCTTTTGCACCCCCTTTTTCAATTTTTTTTGCTCCGGTTAGGGTTGCCAAGATACTTTACCCACCACATTTCTATTATCGAATCCCACGGCACCTTGGGCAAGACAACTTCTCTTCACGTGGAGGCTGGGCCCGCAAACCGAGGGCGCAGGGCTTGTGACAAGGTCTCCGTCGCTCCGGTGCCCATAACTTTTGATCCGTAAGGAGTTACGCGGCGCACAGCATACCGTTGGAAAGCTCTCTGAGAGCTCTACGACGGGGGAAGCTAGATAGCTCGCCGTGCCCTTTTCGGAGCTCAAAATCGAACGTTTTCATCAGTTTCGGGCCACTTTTCTTCTTTTGCTTTGTTTTTCCATCCCCGATCGTACGTCGTGAGCTGTTAAAAGGACGACAACCTTACTCGCGGCACATTAGAGGACCCT
Source organism: Ehretia macrophylla (assembly GCA_037974665.1). Classification (NCBI taxonomy): domain Eukaryota; kingdom Viridiplantae; phylum Streptophyta; class Magnoliopsida; order Boraginales; family Ehretiaceae; genus Ehretia; species Ehretia macrophylla. The sequence continues at coordinate 73,507,561 of CM075769.1, forward strand.
ACAATGCGTCGATATCACGTCTTGCGAGGATGCTGCGTTGTTGAAGCGGATGGGTTGTCGTTAAGCCCATTGGGCCTTTTGAATGGGCCATATCTCTAGGCTGGGACTGTGAACCGTTAACACATAAAGGAATTGTGCCCTCAACATGACGGGTGCGATCATACCAGCACTAATGCACCGGATCCCATCAGAACTCCGAAGTTAAGCGTGCTTGGGCGAGAGTAGTACTAGGATGGGTGACCCCCTGGGAAGTCCTCGTGTTGCACCCCCCATTTTCAATTTTTTTTGCTCCAGTTAGCGTTGCCAAGATACTTTACCCACCACATTTCTATTATCGAATCCCACGGCACCTTGGGCAAGACAACTTCTCTTCACGTGGAGGTTGGGCCCGCAAACCGAGGGCGCAGGGCTTGTGACAAGGTCTCCGTCGCTCCGGAGCCCATAACTTTTGATCCATAAGGAGTTACGCGGCGCACAGCATACCGTTGGAAAGCTCTCAGAGAGCTCTACGACGGGGGAAGCTAGATAGCTCGCCGTGCCCTTTTCGGAACTCAAAATCGAACGTTTTCATCAGTTTCGGGCCACTTTTCTTCTTTTGCTTTGTTTTTCCATCCCCGATCGTACGTCGTGAGCTGTTTAAAGGGCGACAACCTTCCTCGCGGCACATTAGAGGACCCTACAATGCGTCGATATCACGTCTTGCGATGATGCTGCGTTGTTGAAGAGGATGGGTTGTCGTTAAGCCCATTGGGCCTTTTGAATGGGCCATATCTCTAGGCTGGGACTGTGAACCGTTAACACATAAAGGAATTGTGCCCTCAACATGATGGGTGCGATCATACGAGCACTAATGCACCGGATCCCATCAGAACTCCGAAGTTAAGCGTGCTTGGGCGAGAGTAGTACTAGGATAGGTGACCCCCTGGGAAGTCCTCGTGTTGCACCCCCTTTTGCACCCCCTTTTTCAATTTTTTTTGCTCCGGTTAGGGTTGCCAAGATACTTTACCCACCACATTTCTATTATCTAATCCCACGGCACCTTGGGCAAGACAACTTCTCTTCACGTGGAGGCTGGGCCCGTAAACCGAGGGCGTAGGGCTTGTGACCAGGTCTCCGTCGCTCCGGTGCCCATAACTTTTGATCCGTAAGGAGTTACGCGGCGCACAGCATACCGTTGGAAAGCTCTCCGAGAGCTCTACGACGGGGGCAGGTAGCTAGCTCGCCATGCCCTTTTCGGAGCTCAAAATCGAACGTTTTCATCAGTTTCGGGCCACTTTTCTTCTTTTGCTCTGTTTTTCCATCCCGGATCGTACGTCGTGAGCTGTTAAAAGGATGACAACCTTACTCGCGGGATATTAGAGTGCCCTATAACGCGTCGATATCACGTCTTGCGAGGATGCTGCGTTGTTGAAGCTTATGGGTTGTCGTTAAGCCCATTGGGCCTTCTGAACGGGCCATATCTCTAGGCTAGGACTGTGAACCGTTAACACATAAAGGAATTGTGCCCTCAACATGACGGGTGCGATCATACCAGCACTAATGCACCGGATCCCACCAGAACTCAGAAGTTAAGCGTGCTTGGGCGAGAGTAGTACTAGGATGGGTGACCCCCTGGGAAGTCCTCGTGTTGCACCCCCTTTTTCAATTTTTTTTGTTCCGGTTAGGGTTGCCAAGATACTTTACCCACCACATTTCTATTATCGAATCCCACGGCACATTGGGCAAGACAACTTCTCTTCATGTGGTGGCTGGGCCCGCAAACCGAGGGCGTAGGGCTTGTGACCAGGTCTCCGTCGCTCCGGTGCCCATAACTTTTGATCCGTAAGGAGTTACGCGGCGCACAGCATACCGTTGGAAAGCTCTCCGAGAGCTCTACGACTGGGGCAGGTAGCTAGCTCGCTGTGCCCTTTTCGGAGCTCAAAATCGAACGTTTTCATCAGTTTCGGGCCACTTTTCTGCTTTTGATCTGTTTTTCTGTCCCGGATCGTACGTCGTGAGCAGTTAAAAGGACGACAACCTAACTCGCAGGACATTAGAGGACGCTACAAAGCGTTGATATCTCGTCTTGCGAGGATACTGCGTTGTTGAAGCGGATGGGTTGTCGTTAAGCCCATTGGGCCTTTTCAATGGGCCATCTCTCTAGGCTAGGACTCTGAACTGTCATCACATAAGGTATTTGTGCCCTCAACATGACGGGTGCGATCATACCAGCACTAATGCACCGGATCCCATCAGAACTCCGAAGTTAAGCGTGCTTGGGCGAGAGTAGTACTAGGATGGGTGACCCCTTGGGAAGTCCTCGTGTTGCACCCCCCTTTTCAATTTTTTTTGCTCCGGTTAGGGTTGCCAAGGTACTTTACCCACCACATTTCTATTATCGAATCCCACGGCACCTTGGGCAGGACAACTTCTCTTCACGTGGAGGCTGGGCCCGCAAACCGAGGGCGTAGGGCTTGTGACCAGGTCTCCGTCGCTCCGGTGCCCATAACTTTTGATCCGTAAGGAGTTACGCGGCGCACAGCATACCGTTGGAAAGCTCTCCGAGAGCTCTACGACGGGGGCAGGCAGCTAGCTCGCCGTGCCTTTTTTGGAGCTCAAAATCGAACGTTTTCTTCAGTTTCGGGCCACTTTTCTTCTTTTGCTCTGTTTTTCCGTCCCGGATCGTATGTCGTGAGCTGTTAAAAGGACGACAACCTTACTCGCGGCACATTAGAAGACCCTACAATGCGTCGATATCACGTCTTGCGTGGATGCTGCGTTGTTGAAGCGGATGGGTTGTCGGTAAGCCCATTTTCCCTTTCGAACGGGCCATATCTCTAGGCTAGGACTGTGAACCGTTAACACATATGGGAATTGTGCCCTCAACATTACTGGTCCGATCATACCAGCACTAAAGCACCGGATCCAATAAGAACTCCGAAGTTAAGCGTGCTTGGGCGAGAGTAGTACTAGGATGGGTGACCCCCTGGGAAGTCCTCGTGTTGCACCCCCCTTTTCAATTTTTTTTGCTCCGGTTAGGGTTGCCAAGGTACTTTACCCACCACATTTCTATTATCGAATCCCACGGCACCTTGGGCAAGACAACTTCTCTTCACGTGGAGGCTGCGCCCGCAAACCGAGGGCGTAGGGCTTGTGACCAGGTCTCCGTCGCTCCGGTGCCCATAACTTTTGATCCGTAAGGAGTTACGCGGTGCACAGCATACCGTTGAAAAGCTCTCCGAGAGCTCTACGACGGGGGCAACTAGCTAGCTCACCGTGCCCTTTTCGGAGCTCAAAATCGAACGTTTTCATCAGTTTCGGGCCACTTTTCTTCTTTTGCTCTGTTTTTCCGTCCCGGATCGTATGTCGTGAGCTGTTAAAAGGACGACAACTGCACTCGCTGGACATTAGGGGGCCTTACATTGCGTCGATATCACGTCTTGCGAGGATGCTGCGTTGTTGAAGCGGATGGGTTGTCGTTAAGCCCATTGGGACTTTTGAATGGGCCATATCTCTAGGCAGGGACTGTGAAAGTTTAACACATAAAGAAATTGTGCCCTCAACATGACGGGTGCGATCATACCAGCACCAATGCACCGGATCCCATCAGAACTCCGAAGTTAAGCGTGCTTGGGCAAGAGTAGTATTAGGATGGGTGACCCCCTGGGAAGTCTTCGTGTAGCACCCCCCTTTTCAATTTTTTTTGCTCCGATTAGGGTTGCCAAGATACTTTACCCACCACATTTCTATTATCGAATCCCACGGCACCTTGGGCAAGACAACTTCTCTTCACGTGCAGGCTGGGCCCGCAAACCGAGGGCGTAGGGCTTGTGACCAGGTCTCCGTCGCTCCGGTGCCCATAACTTTTGATCCGTAAGGAGTTACGAGGCGCACAACATACCGTTGGAAAGCACTCTGAGAGCTCTAGGACGGGCGCAGGTAGCTAGCTCGCCATCCCCTTTCCGAAGCTCAAAATCGAACGTTTTCATCAGTTTCGGGCCACTTTTCTTCTTTTGCTCTGTTTTTCCATCCCGGATCGTACGTCGTGAGCTGTTAAAAGGACAACAACCTTACTCGCGGGACATTAGAGGACGCTACAATGCGTCGATATCACGTCTTGCGAGGATGCTGCGTTGTTGAAGCGGATGGGTTGTCGTTAAGCCCATTGGGCCTTTTGAATGGGCCATATCTCTAGGCTAGGACTGTGAACCGTTAACACATAAAGGAATTGTGCCCTCAACATGACGGGTGCGATCATACCAGCACTAATGCACCGGATCCCATCAGAACTCCAAAGTTAAGCGTGCTTGGGCGAGAGTAGTGCAAGGATGGGTGCCCCCCTGGGAAGTCCTCCTCTTGCCCCCCCTTTTGTACCCCCTTTTTTAATTTTTTTTGTTCCGGTTAGAGTTGCCAAGATACTTTACCCACCACATTTCTATTACCGAATCCCACGGCACCTTGGGCAAGACAACTTCGCTTCACGTAGAGGCTGGGCCCGCAAACCGAGAGCGTGGGGCTTGTGACCAGGTCTCCGTCGCTCCAGTGCCCATAAGTTTTGATCCGTAAGGAGTTACGCGACGCACAGCATACCGTTGGAAAGCTCTCCGAGAGCTCTATGACGGGGGCAGGTAGCTAGCTCGCCGTGCCCTTTTCGGAGCTCAAAATCGAACGTTTTCATCAGTTTCGGGCCACTTTTCTTAATTTTGCTCTGTTTTTCTGTCCCGAATCGTACGTCGTGAGCTGTTAAAAGGATGACAACCTTACTTGTGGCACATTAGAGGACCCTACAATGCGTCGATATCACGTCTTGCGAGGATGTTGTGTTGTTGAAGCGGATGGGTTGTCGTTAAGCCCATTGGGGCTTTTGAGTGGGCCATATCTCTAGCCTGGGACTGTGAACCGTTAACACATAAAGGAATTGTGCCCTCAACATGACCGGTGCGATCATACCAGCACTAATGCACCGGATCCCATCAGAACTCTGAAGTTAAGCGTGCTTGGGCGAGAGTAGTACTAGGATGGGTGACCCCTTGGGAAGTCCTCGTGTTGCACCCCCCTTTTCAATTTTTTTTGCTCCGGTTAGGGTTGCCAAGATACTTTACCCACCACATTTCTATTATCGAATCCCACGGCACCTTGGGCAAGACAACTTCTCTTCACGTGGAGGCTGGGCCCGCAAACCGAGGGCATAGGGCTTGTGACCAGGTCTCCGTCGCTCCGGTGCCCATAACTTTTGATCCGTAAGGAGTTACGCGGCGCACAGCATACCGTTGGAAAGCTCTCCGAGAGCTCTACGACGGGGGCAGGTAGCTAGCTCGCCGTGCCCTTTTCGGAGCTCAAAATCAAACGTTTTTTTCTGTTTCGGGCCACTTTTCTTCTTTTGCTCTTTTTTTCCATCCCGGATCGTACGTCGTGAGCTGTTAAAAGGACGACAACCTTACTCGCGGCACATTAGAGGACCCTACAATGCGTCGATATCACGTCTTGCGAGGATGCTACGTTGTTGAAACGGATGGGTTGTCATTAAGCCCATTGGGCCTTTCGAATGGCCCATCTCTCTAGGCTGGGACTGTGAACCGTTAACACATAAAGGAATTGTGCCCTCAACATGACGGGTGCGATCATACCAGCACTAATGCACAGGATCCCATCAGAACTCCGAAGTTAAGCGTGCTTGGGCGAGAGTAGTACTAGGATGGGTGAGCCCCTGGGAAGTCCTCGTGTTGCACCCCACTTTTCAATTTTTTTTGCTCCGGTTAGGGTTGCCAAGATACTCTACCCACCACATTTCTATTATCGAATCCCACGGCACCTTGGGCAAGACAACTTCTCTTCACGTGGAGGCTGGGCCTGCAAACCGTGGGCGTAGGGCTTGTGACCAGGTCTCCGTCGCTCTGGTGCCCATAACTTTTTATCCGTAAGGAGTTACGCGGCGCACAGCATACCGTTGGAAAGCTCTTTGAGAGCTCTACAACCGGGGCAGCTAGCTAGCTCGCTAAGCCCTTTTTGGAGCTCAAAATCAAACGTTTTCATCAGTTTCGGGCCACTTTTCTTCTTTTGCTCTGTTTTTCCGTCCCGGATCGTACGTCGTGAGCTGTTAAAAGGACGACAACCTTACTCGCGGCACATTAGAGGACCCTACAATGCGTCGATATCACGTCTTGCGAGGATGCTGCATTGTTGAAGCGGATGGGTTGTCGTTAAGCCCATTGGGCCTTTTGAATGGGCCATATCTCTAGGCTGGGACTGTGAAAGTTTAACACATAAAGGAATTGTGCCCTCAACATGACGGGTGCGATCATACCACCACTAATGCACCGGATCCCATTAGAACTCCGAAGTTAAGCGTGCTTGGGCGAGAGTAGTACTAGGATGAGTGATCCCCTGGGAAGTCCTCGTGTTGCACCCCCTTTTGCACCTCCTTTTTCAATTTTTTTTGCTCCGGTTAGGGTTGCCAAGATACTTTACCCACCACATTTCTATTATCGAATCCCACAGCATCTTGGGCACGACAACTTCTCTTCACGTGGAGGCTGGGCTCGCAAACTGAGGGCTTGGGGCCTATGACCAGGTCTCAATCGTTCCGGTGCCCATAACTTTTGATCCATAAGGAGTTACGTAGCGCACAACATACCGTTGGAAAGCTCTCCGAGAGCTCTACGACGGGGGCAGGTAGCTAACTCGCCGTGCCCTTTTCGGAGATCAAAATCGAACGTTTTCATCAGTTTCGGGCCACTTTTCTTCTTTTGCTCTGTTTTTCCGTCCCGGATCGTACGTCGTGAGCTGTTAAAAGGACGACAACCTTACTCGCGGGACATTAGAGGACCCTACAATGCGTCGATATCACGTCTTGCGAGGATGCTGCGTTGTTGAAGCGGATGGGTTGTCGTTAAGCCCATTGGGCCTTTTGAATGGGCCATATCTCTAGGCTGGGACTGTGAACCGTTAACACATAAAGGAATTGTGCCCTCAACATGACGGGTGCGATCATACCAGCACTAATGCACCGGATCCCATCAGAACTCCGAAGTTAAGAGTGCTTGGGCGAGAGTAGTACTAGGATGGGTGACCCCCTGGGAAGTCCTCGTGTTGCACCCCCCTGTTCAATTTTTTTTGCTCCGGTTAGCGTTGCCAAGATACTTTACCCACCACATTTCTATTATCGAATCCCACGGCACCTTGGGCAAGACAACTTCTCTTCACGTGGAGGCTGGGCCCGCAAACCGAGGGCGTAGGGCTTGTGACCAGGTCTCCGTCGCCCCGGTGCCCATAACTTTTGATCCGTAAGGAGTTACACGGCGCACAGCATACCGTTGGAAAGCTCTCCGAGAGCTCTACGACGGGGGCAGGTAGCTAGCTTGCCGTGCCCTTTTCGGAGTTCAAAATCGAACATTTTCATCAATTTCGGGCCACTTTTCTTCTTTTGCTCTGTTTTTCCGTCCCGGATCGTACGTCGTGAGCTGTTAAAAAGACGACAACCTTACTCGCGGCACATTAGAGGACCCTACAATGCGTCGATATCACTTATTACGAGGATGCTGCGTTGTTGAAGCGGATGGGTTGTCGTTAAGCCCATTGGACCTTTTGAATGGGCCATATCTCTAGGCTGGGACTATGAACCGTTAACACATAAAGGAATTGTGTCCTCAACATGACGGGTGCGATCATACCAGCACTAATGCACCGGATCCCATCAGAACTCTGAAGTTAAGCGTGCTTAGGTGAGAGTAGTACTAGGATGGGTGACCCCCTGGGAAGTCCTCGTGTTGCACCCCCCTTTTCAATCTTTTTTTGATCCGGTTAGAGTTGCCACGATACTTTATGCACCCCATTTCTATTATCGAATCCCACGACACCTTGGGCAAGACAAGTTCGCTTCACGTGGAGGCCGTGCATGCAAACCGAGGGCGTAGGGCTTGTGACCTGGTCTCCGTCGCTCCGGTGCCTATAACTTTTGATCCGTAAGGTATTACGCGGCGCAAAGCATACTGTTGGAAAGCACTTCGAGAGCTCTACGACGGGGGCAGCTAGCTAGCTCGCCGTGCCCTTTTCGGAGCTCAAAATTGAACATTTTCATCAGTTTCGGGCCACTTTTCTTCTTTTGCTCTGTTTTTCCGTCCCGGATCGTACGTCGTGAGCTGTTAAAAGGACGACAACCTTACTCGCGGCACATTAGAGGACCCTACAATGCGTCGATATCACGTCTTGCGAGGATGCTGGGTTGTTGAAGCAGATGGGTTGTCGTTAAGCCCATTGGGCCTTTTGAATGGGCCATATCTCTAGGCTGGGACTGTGAAACTTTAACACAAAAAGGAATTGTGCCCTCAACATGACGGGTGCGATCAAACCAGCACTAATGCACAGGATCCCATCAGAACTCCGAAGTTAAGAGTGCTTGGGCGAGAGTAGTACTAGGATGGGTGACCCCCTAGGAAGTCCTCGTGTTGCACCCCCCTTTTCAATTTTTTTTGCTCCGGTTAGGGTTGCCAAGATACTTTACCCACCACATTTCTATTATCGAATCCCACGGCACCTTGGGCAAGACAACTTCTCTTCACGTGGAGGCTGGGCCCGCAAACCGAGGGCGTAGGGCTTGTGATCAGGTCTCCGTCGCTCCGGTGCCCATAACTTTTGATCTGTAAGGAGTTACGCGGCGCACAGCATACCGTTAGAAAGCTCTCCGAGAGATCTACGACGGGGGCTGCTACCTAGCTCGCCATGCCCTTATCGGAACTCAAAATCGAACGTTTTCATCAGTTTCGGGCCACTTTTCTTCTTTTGCTCTGTTTTTCCGTCCCTGATCGTACGTCGTGAGCTGTTAAAAGGACGACAACCTTACTCGCGGCACATTAGAGGACCCTACAATGCGTCGATATCACGTCTTGCGAGGATGCTGCGTTGTTGAAGCGGATGGGTTGTCGTTAAGCCCATTGGGCCTTTTGAATGGGCCATATCTCTAGGCTGGGACTGTGAACCGTTAACACATAAAGGAATTGTGCCCTCAACATGACGGGTGCGATCATACCAGCACTAATGCACCGGATGCCATCAGAATGCTGGAGTTAAGCGTGCTTGGGCGAGAGTAGTACTAGGATGGGTGACCCCCTAGGAAGTCCTCGTGTTGCACCCCCCTTTTCAATTTTTTTTGCTCCGGTTAGGGTTGCCAAGATACTTTACCCACCACATTTCTATTATCGAATACCACGGCACCTTGGGCAAGACAAATTCTCTTCACGTGGAGGTTGGGCCCGCAAACCGAGGGCGTAGGGCTTGTGACCAGGTCTCCGTCGCTCCGGTGCCCATAACATTTGATGCGTCCGGAGTTACGTGGCGCACAGCATACCATTGGAAAGCTCTCCGAGAGTTCTACGACGGGGGCAGGTAGCTAGCTCGCCGTGCCTTTTTCGGAGTTCAAAATCGAACGTTTTCATCAGTTTCGGGGCATTTTTATTCTTTTACTCTCTTTTTCCGTCCCGGATCGTACATCGTGAGCTGTTAAAAGGACGACAACCTTACTCGCGGCACATTAGAGGGCCCTACAATGCGTCGATATCACGTCTTGCGAGCATGCTGCGTTGTTGAAGCGGATGGATTGTCGTTAAGCCCATTGGGCCTTTTGAATGGGCCATATCTCTATGCTGGGACTGTGAACCGTTCACACATAAAGGAATTGTGCCCTCAACATGACGGGTGCGATCATACCAGCACTAATGCACCGTATCCCATCAGAACTCTGAAGTTAAGCGTGCTTGGGCGAGAGTAGTACTTGGATGGGTGACCCCCTGGGAAGTCCTCGTGTTGCACCCCCCTTTTCAATTTTTTTTGCTCCGGTTAGGGTTGCCAAGATACTTTACCCACCACATTTCCATTATCGAATCCCACGGCATCTTGGGCAAGACAACTTCTCTTCACGTGGAGGTTGGGCCCGCAAACCGAGGGCGTAGGGCTTGTGACTAGGTCTCCGTCGCTCCGGTGCCCATAACTTTTGATGCGTAAGGAGTTACGCGGCGCACAGCATACCGTTGGAAAGCTCTCCGAGAACTCTACGACGGGGGCAGGTAGCTATCTCGCCGTGCCCTTTTCGGAGCTCAAAATCGAACGTTTTCATCAGTTTCGGGGCATTTTTCTTCTTTTGCTCTGTTTTTCCGTCCCGGATCGTACGTCGTGAGCTGTTAAAAGGACGACAACCTTACTCGCGGCACATTAGAGGACCCTACAATGCGTCGATATCACGTCTTGCGAGGATGCTGCGTTGTTGAAGCGGATGGGTTGTCGTTAAGCCCATTGGGCCTTTTGAATGGGCCATATCTCTAGGCTGGGACTGTGAACCGTTAACACATAAAGGAATTGTGCCCTCAACATGACGGGTGCGATCATACCAGCACTAATGCACCCGATCCCATCAGAACTTCGAAGTTAAGCGTGCTTGGGCGAGAGTAGTACAAGGATGGGTGACCCCCTAGGAAGTCCTCGTGTTGCACCCCCCTTCTCAATTTTTTTTGCTCCGGTTAGGGTTTCCAAGATACTTTACCCACCACATTTCTATTATCGAATCCCACGGCACCTTGGGCAAGACAACTTCTCTTCACGTGGAGGCTGGGCCCGCAAACCGAGGGCCCACAAACCGAGGGCGTAGGGCCTGTGACCAGGTCTCCGTCGCTCCGGTGCCCATAACTTTTGATCCGTAAGGAGTTACGCGGCGCACAACATACAGTTGGAAAGCTCTCCGAGAGCTCTACGACAGGGGCAGCTAGCTAGCTCGCCGTGCCCTTATCGGAACTCAAAATCGAACGTTTTCATCAGTTTCGGGCCACTTTTCTTCTTTTGCTCTGTTTTTCCGTCCCGGATTGTACGTCGTGAGCTGTTAAAAGGATGACAACCTTACTCGCGGCACATTAGAGGACCCTACAATGCGTCGATATCACATCTTGCAAGGATGCTGCGTTGTTGAAGCGGATGGGTTGTCGTGAAGCCCATTGGGCATTTTGAATGGGCCATATCTCTAGGCTAGGACTGTGAACCGTTAACACATAAAGGAATTATGCCCTCAACATGACGGGTGCGATCATACCAGCACTAATGCACCCGATCCCATCAGAACTTCGAAGTTAAGCGTGCTTGGGCGAGAGTAGTACTAGGATGGGTGACCCCCTAGGAAGTCCTCGTGTTGCACCCCCCTTCTCAATTTTTTTTGCTCCGGTTAGGGTTTCCAAGATACTTTACCCACCACATTTCTATTATCGAATCCCACGGCACCTTGGGCAAGACAACTTCTCTTCACGTGGAGGCTGGGCCCGCAAACCGAGGGCGTAGGGCTTGTGACCAGGTCTCCGTCGCTCCAGTGCCCATAACTTTTGATCCGTAAGGAGTTACGAGGCGCACAGCATACCGTTGGAAAGCTCTCTGAGAGCTCTACGACGGGGGCAGCTAGCTAGCTTGCTATGCCCTTTTCGGAGCTCAAAATCGAACGTTTTCATCAGTTTCGGGCCACTTTTCTTCTTTTGATCTGTTTTTCCGTCCCGGATCGTACGTCGTGAGCTGTTAAAAGGACGACAACCTTACTCGCGGCACATTAGAGGACCCTACAATGCGTCGATATCACGTCTTGCGAGGATGCTGCGTTGTTGAAGCGGATGGGTTGTCGTTAAGCCCATTGGGCCTTTTGAATGGGCCATATCTCTAGGCTGGGACTGTGAACCGTTAACACATAAAGGAATTGTGCCCTCAACATGACGGGTGCGATCATACCAGCACTAATGCACCGGATCCCATCAGAACTCCGAAGTTAAGCGTGCTTGGGCGAGAGTAGTACTAGGATGGGTGACCCCCTGGGAAGTCCTCGTGTTGCACCCCCCTTTTCAATTTTTTTTGCTCCGGTTAGGGGTGCCAAGATACTTTACCCACCACATTTCTGTTATCGATTCCCATGGCACCTTGGGCAAGACAACTTCTCTTCACGTGGAGGCTGGGCCCGTAAACCGAGGGCGTAGGGCTTGTGACCAGGTCTCCGTCGCTCCGGTGCCCATAACTTTTGATCCGTAAGGAGTTACGCGGCGCACAGCATACCGTTGGAAAGCTCTCCGAGAGCTCTACGACGGGGGCAGCTAGTTAGCTCGCCATACCCTTTTCGGAGCTCAAAATCGAACGTTTTCATCAGTTTCGGGCCACTTTTCTTCTTTTGCTCTGTTTTTCCGTTCCGGATCGTACGTCGTGAGCTGTTAAAAGGACGACAACCTTACTCGCGGCACATTAGAGGACCCTACAATGCGTCGATATCACGTCTTGCGAGGATGCTGCGTTGTTGAAGCGGATGGGTTGTCGTTAAGCCCATTGGGCCTTTTGAATGGGCCATATCTCTAGGTTGGGACTGTGAACCGTTAACACATAAAGGAATTGTGCCCTCAACATGACGGGTGCGATCATACCAGCACTAATGCACCGGATCCCATCAGAACTCCGAAATTAAGCGTGCTTGGGCGAGAGTAGTACTAGGATGGGTGACCCCCTGGGAAGTCCTCATGTTGCACCGCCCTTTTCAATTTTTTTTGCTCCGGTTAGCGTTGCCAAGATACTTTACCCACCACATTTCTATTATCGAATCCCATGGCACCTTGGGCAAGACAACTTCTCTTCACGTGGAGGCTGGGCCCGCAAACCGAGGGCGTAGGGCTTGTGACCAGGTCTCCGTCGCTCCGGTGCCCATAACTTTTGATCCGTAAAAAGTTACGCGACGCACAACATACCGTTGGAAAGCTCTCCGAGAGCTCTACGACGGGGGTAGCTAGCTAGCTTGCTGTGCCCTTTTCGGAGCTCAAAATCGAACGTTTTCATCAGTTTCGGGCTACTTTTCTTCATTTGCTCTGTTTTCCCGTCCCGGATCGTACGTCGTGAGCTGTTAAACGGACGACAACCTTACTCGTAGCACATTAGAGGACCGTACAATTCGTCGATATCACGTCTTGCGAGGATGCTACGTTGATGAAGGGGATGGGGTGCCGTTAAGGGGATTGGGCCTTTTGAATGGGCCATATCTCCAGGCTGAGACTGTGAACCGTTAACACATAAAGGAATTGTACCCTCATCATGACGGGTGCAATCATACCACCACTAATGCACCGTATCCCATCAGAACTCCGAAGTTAAGCGTGCTTGGGCGAGAGTAGTACTAGGATGGGTGACCTCCTGGGAAGTCCTTGTGTTGCACCCCCCTTTTCAATTTTTTTTGCTCCGGTTAGCGTTGCCAAGATACTTTACCCACCACATTTCTATTATCGAATCCCATGGCACCTTGGGCAAGACAACTTCTCTTCACGTGGAGGCTGGGCCCGCAAACCGAGGGCGTAGGGCTTGTGACCAGGTCTCCGTCGCTCCGGTGCCCATAACTTTTGATCCGTAAGGAGTTACGAGGCGCACAACATACCGTTGGAAAGCTCTCTGAGAGCTCTACGACGGGGGTAGCTAGCTAGCTCGCTGCGCCCTTTTCGGAGCTCAAAATCGAACGTTTTCATCAGTTTCGGGCCACTTTTCTTCTTTTGCACTATTTTTCCATCCCGGATCGTACTTCGTGAGCTGTTAAAAGGACGACAACCTTACTCGCGGCACATTAGAGGACCCTACAATGCGTCGATATCACGTCTTGCGAGGATGCTGCGTTGTTGATGCGGATGGGTTGTCGTTAAGCCCATTGGGCCTTTTGAATGGGCCATATCTCTAGGCTGGGACTGTGAACCGTTAACACATAAAGGAATTGTGCCCTCAACATGACGGGTGCGATCATACCAGCACTAACGCACCGGATCCCATCAGAACTCCAAAGGTAAGAGTGCTTGGGCGATAGTAGTACTAGGATGGGTGACCCCCTGGGAAGTCCTTGTGTTGCACGCCCCTTTTCAATTTTTTTTGCTCCGGTTAGGGTTGCCAAGATACTTTACCCACCACATTTCTATTATCGAATCCCACGGCACCTTGGGCAAGACAATTTCTCTTCACGTGGAGGCTGGGCCCGCAAACCGGTGCCCATAACTTTTGATCCGTAAGGAGTTACGAGGCGCACAGCATACCGTTGGAAAGCTCTCCGAGAGCTCTACGACGGGGGCAGCAAGCTAGCTTGCTGTGCCCTTTTTGGAGCTCAAAATCGAACATTTTCTTCAGTTTTGGGCCACTTTACTTCTTTTGCTCTGTTTTTTCGTCCCGGATCGTACGTCGTGAGCTGTTAAAAGGACGACAACCTTACTCGCGGCACATTAGAGGACCCTACAATGCGTCGATATCACGTCTTGCGAGGTTGCTGCATTGTTGAAAAGGATGGGTTGTCGTTAAGCCCATTGGGCCTTTTGAATGGGCCATATCTCTAGGCTGTGACTGTGAACCGTTAACACATAAAGGAATTGTGCCCTCAACATGACGGGTGCGATCATACCAGCACTAATGCACCGGATCCCATCAGAACTCCAAAGTTAAGAGTGCTTGGGCGAGAGTAGTACTAGGATGGGTGACCCCCTGGGAAGTCCTCGTGTTGCACCCCCCTTTTCAATTTTTTTTGCTCCGGTTAGGGTTGCCAAGATACTTTACCCACCACATTTCTATTATCGAATCCCACGGCACCTTGGGCAAGACAACTTCTCTTCACGTGGAGGCTGGGCCCGCAAACCGGTGCCCATAACTTTTGATCCGTAAGGAGTTACGAGGCGCACAGCATACCGTTGGAAAGCTCTCTGAGAGCTCTACAACGGGGGTAGCGAGCGAGCTCGCTGTGCCCTTTTCGGAGCTCAAAATCGAACGTTTTCATCAGTTTCGGGACACTTTACTTCTTTTGCTCTATTTTTTCGTCCCGGATCGTACGTCGTGAGCTGTTAAAAGGACGACAACCTTACTCGCGGCATATTAGAGTACCCAACAATGCGTCGATATCACGTCTTCCGAGGATGCTGTGTTGTTGAAGCGGATGGGTTGTCGTTAAGCCCATTGGGCGTTTTGAATGGGCCATCTCTCTAGGCTGGGACTGTGAACCGTTAACAAATAAAGGAATTGTGCCCTTAACATGACGGGTGTGATCATACCAGCACTAATGCACCAGATCCCATCAGAACTCCGAAGTTAAGCGTGCTTGGGCGAGAGTAGTACTAGGATGGGTGACCCCCTGGGAAGTCCTCGTGTTGCACCCCCCTTTTCAATTTTTTTTGCTCCGGTTAGGGTTGCCAAGATACTTTACCCACCGAATTTCTATTATCGAATCCTACGGCACCTTGGGCAAGACAACTTCTCTTCACGTGGAGGCTGGGCCCGCAAACCGAGGGCGTAGGGCTTGTGACCAGGTCTCCGTCGCTACGGTGCTCATAACTTTTGATCCGTAAGGAGTTACGAGGCGTACAACATACAGTTGGAAAGCTCTCCGAGAGCTCTACGACTGGGCAGCTAGCTAGCTTGCTGTGCCCTTTTCGGAGCTCAAAATCAAACGTTTTCATCAGTTTCGGGCCACTTTTCTTCTATAGCTCTATTTTTTTGTCCCAGATCGTATGTCGTGAGCTGTTAAAAGGACGACAACCTTACTCGCGGCACATTAGAGGACCCTACATTGCGTCGATATCACTTCTTGCGAGGATGCAGCGTTGTTGAAGCGGATGGGTTGTCGTTAAGCCCATTGGGCCTTTTGAATGGGCCATATCTCTAGGCTGGGTCTGTGAACCGTTAACACATAAAGGAATTGTACCCTCAACATGACGGTTGCGATCATACCAGCACTAATGCACCGGATCCCATCAGAACTCCAAAGTTAAGCGTGCTTGGACGAGAGTAGTACTAGGATGGGTGACCCCCTGGGAAGTCCTCGTGTTGCACCCCCTTTTTCAATTTTTTTTGCTCCGGTTAGGGTTACCAAGATGCTTTACCCACCACATTTCTATTACCGAATCCCACGGCACCTTGGGCAAGACAACTTCTCTTCACGTGGAGGCTGGGTCCGCAAACCGAGGGCGTAGGGCTGGTGACCAGGTCTCCGTCGCTACGGTGCCCATAACTTTTGATCCGTAAGGAGTTACGAGGCGCACAGCATACCGTTGGAAAGCACTCTGAGAGCTCTACGACAGGGGCAGCGAGCTAGCTTGCTCTGCCCTTTTCGGAGCTCAAAATCGAACGTTTTCATCAGTTTCGGGCCACTTTTCTTCTTTTGCTCTGTTTTTCCGTCCCGGATCGTACATCGTTAGCTGTTAAAAGGACGACAACCTTACTCGCGGCACATTAGAGGACCCTACAATGCGTCGATATCACGTCTTGCAAGGATGCTGCGTTGTTGAAGCGGATGGGTTGTCGTTAAGCCCATTGGGCCTTTTGAATGGGCCATATCTCTAGGCTGGGACTGTGAACCGTTAACACATAAAGGAATTGTGCCCTCAACATGACGGGTGCGATCATACCAGCACTAATGCACCGGATCCCATCAGAACTCCGAAGTTAAGCGTGCTTGGGCGAGAGTAGTACTAGGATGGGTGACCCCCTGGGAAGTCCTCGTGTTGCACCCTCCTTTTCAATTTTTTTTGCTCCGGTTAGGGTTGCCAAGATACATTACCCACCACATTTCTATTATCGAATTCCACGGCACCTTGGGCAAGACAACTTCTCTTCACGTGGAGGCTGGGCCCGCAAACCGAGGGCGTAGGGCTTGTGACCAGGTCTCCGTCGCTACGGTGCCCATAACTTTTGATCCGTAAGGAGTTACGAGGCACACAGTATACCGTTGGAAAGCTCTCCGAGAGCTCTACGACGGGGGTAGGTAGCTAGCTCGCCGTGCCCTTTTCGGAGCTCAAAATCGAACGTTTTCATCAGTTTCGGGCTACTTTTCTTCTTTTGCTCTGTTTTTCCGTCCCAGATCGTACGTCGTGAGCTGTTAAAAGGACAACAACCTCACTCGCGGCACATTAGAGGACCCTACAATGCGTCGATATCACGTCTTGCGAGGATGCTGCGTTGTTGAAGCGGATGGGTTGTCGTTAAGCCCATTGGGCCTTTTGAATGGGCCATATCTCTAGGCTGGGTCTGTGAACCGTTAACACATAAAGGAATTGTGCCCTCAACATGACGGGTGCGATCATACCAGCACTAATGCACCGGATCCCATCAGAACTCCGAAGTTAAGCGTGCTTGGGCGAGAGTAGTACTAGGATGGGTGACCCCCTGGGAAGTCCTCGTGTTGCACCCCCCTTTTCAATTTTTTTTGCTCCGGTTAGCGTTGCCAAGATACTTTACCCACCACATTTCTATTATCGAATCCCATGGCACCTTGGGCAAGACAACTTCTCTTCACGTGGAGGCTGGGCCCGCAAACCGAGGGCGTAGGGCTTGTGACCAGGTCTCCGTCGCTCCGGTGCCCATAACTTTTGATCCGTAAGGAGTTACGAGGCGCACAGCATACCGTTGGAAAGCTCTCTGAGAGCTCTACGACGGGGGCAGCTTGCTAGCTCGCGGTGCCCTTTTCGGAACTCAAAATCGAACGTTTTCATCAGTTTCGGACCACTTTTCTTCTTTTACTCTGTTTTTCCATCCCGGATCGTACGTCGTGAGCTGTTAAAAGGACGACAACCTTACTCGCGGCACATTAGAGGACCCTACAATGCGTCGATATCACGTCTTGCGAGGATGCTGCGTTGTTGAAGCGGATGGGTTGTCGTTAAGCCCATTGGGCCTTTTGAATGGGCCATATCTCTAGGCTGGGACTGTGAACCGTTAACACATAAAGGAATTGTGCCCTCAACATGACGGGTGCGATCATACCAGCACTAATGCACCGGATCCCATCAGAACTCCGAAGTTAAGCGTGCTTGGGCGAGAGTTGTACTAGGATGGGTGACCTCCTGGGAAGTCCTTGTGTTGCACCCCCCTTTTCAATTTTTTTTGCTCCGGCTAGCGTTGCCAAGATACTTTACCCACCACATTTCTATTATCGAATCCCATGGCACCTTGGGCAAGACAACTTCTCTTCACGTGGAGGCTGGGCCCGCAAACCGAGGGCGTAGCGCTTGTGACCAGGTCTCCGTCGCTCCGGTGCCCATAACGTTTGATCCGTAAGGAGTTACGAGGCGCACAGCATACCGTTGGAAAGCTCTCTGAGAGCTCTACGACGGGGGTAGCTCGCTAGCTCCCTGTGCCCTTTTCGGAGCTCAAAAGTGAACCTTTTCATCAGCTTCCGGCCACCTTTCTTCTTTTGCTCTATTTTTCCGCCCCGGATCATACGTCGTGAGCTGTTAAAAGGACGACAACCTTACTCGCGGCACATTAGAGTACCCTACAATGCGTCGATATCGCGTCTTGCGAGGATGCTGCGTTGTTGAAGCGGATGGGTTGTCGTTAAGCCCATTGGGCCTTTTGAATGGGCAATATCTCTAGGCTGGGACTGTGAACCGTTAACACATAAAGGAATTGTGCCCTCAACATGACGGGTGCGATCATACCAGCACTAATGCACCGGATCCCATCAGAACTCCAAAGTTAAGAGTGCTTGGGCGATAGTAGTACTAGGATGGGTGACCCCCTGGGAAGTCCTCGTGTTGCACCCCCCTTTTCAATTTTTTTTGCTCCGGTTAGGGTTGCCAAGATACTTTACCCACCACATTTCTATTATCGAATCCCACGGCACCTTGGGCAAGACAATTTCTCTTCACGTGGAGGCTGGGCCCGCAAACCGGTGCCCATAACTTTTGATCCGTAAGGAGTTACGAGGCGCACAGCATACCGTTGGAAAGCTCTCTGAGAGCTCTACGACGGGGGCAGCGAGCTAGCTTGCTGTGCCCTTTTTGGAGCTCAAAATCGAACGTTTTCTTCAGTTTTGGGCCACTTTACTTCTTTTGCTCTGTTTTTTCGTCCCGGATCGTACGTCGTGAGCTGTTAAAAGGACGACAACCTTACTCGCGGCACATTAGAGGACCCTACAATGCGTCGATATCACGTCTTGCGAGGTTGCTGCATTGTTGAAGCGGATGGGTTGTCATTAAGCCCATTGGGCCTTTTGAATGGGCCATATCTCTAGGCTGTGACTGTGAACCGTTAACACATAAAGGAATTGTGCCCTCAACATGACGGGTGCGATCATACCAGCACTAATGCACCGGATCCCATCAGAACTCCAAAGTTAAGAGTGCTTGGGCGAGAGTAGTACTATGATGGGTGACCCCCTGGGAAGTCCTCGTGTTGCACCCCCCTTTTCAATTTTTTTTGCTCCGGTTAGGGTTGCCAAGATAATTTACCTACCACATTTCTATTATCGAATACCACGGCACCTTGGGCAAGACAACTTCTCTTCACGTGGAGGCTGGGCCCGCAAACCGGTGCCCATAACTTTTGATCCGTAAGGAGTTACGAGGCGCACAGCATACCGTTGGAAAGCTCTCTGAGAGCTCTACGACGGGGGTAGCGAGCTAGCTCGCTGTGCCCTTTTCGGAGCTCAAAATCGAATGTTTTCATCAGTTTCGGGCCACTTTTCTTCTTTTGCTTTGTTTTTCCGTCCCGGATCGTACGTCATAAGCTATTTTAAGGACGACAACCTAACTCGCGGGACATTAGAGGGCCCAACAATGCATCGATATCACGTCTTGCGAGGATGCTACGTTGTTGAACCGGATGGGTTGTCGTTAAGCCCATTGGGCCTTCTGAATGGGCCATATCTCTAGGCTGGGTCTGTGAACAGTTAACACATAAAGGAATTGTGCCCTTAACATGACGGGTGCGATCATACCAGCACTAATGCACCAGATCCCATCAGAACTCCGAAGTTAAGCGTGCTTGGGCGAGAGTAGTACTAGGATGGGTGACCCCGTGGGAAGTCCTCGTGTTGCACCCCCCTTTTCAATTTTTTTTGCTCCGGTTAGGGTTGCCAAGATACTTTACCCACCACATTTCTATTATCGAATCCCACGGCACCTTGGTCAAGACAACTTCTCTTCACGTGGAGGCTGGGCCCGCAAACCGAGGGCGTAGGGCTTGTGACCAGGTCTCCGTCGCTACGGTGATCATAACTTTTGATCCGTACGGAGTTACGAGGCGCACAACATACCGTTGGAAAGCTCTCTGAGAGCTCTACGACGGGGGCAGCAAGCAAGCTTACTGTGCCCTTTTCGGAGCTCAAAATCGAACGTTTTCATCAGTTTCGGGCCACTTTTCTTCTTTTGCTCTGTTTTTCCGTCACGGATCGTACGTCGTGAGCTGTTAAAAGGACGACAACCTTACTCGCGGCACATTAGAGGACCCTACAATGCGTCGATATCACGTCTTACGAGGATGCTGCGTTGTTGAAGCGGATGGGTTGTCGTTAAGCCCATTGGGCCTTTTGAATGGGCCATATCTCTAGGCTGGGACTGTCAACCGTTAACACATAAAGGAATTGTGCCCTCAACATGACGGGTGCGATCATACCAGCACTAATGCACCGGATCCCATCAGAACTCCGAAGTTAAGCGTGCTTGGGCGAGAGTAGTACTAGGATGGGTGACCCCTTGGGAAGTCCTCGTGTTGCACCCCCCTTTTCAATTTTTTTTGCTCCGGTTAGGGTTGCCAAGATACTTTACCCACCATATTTCTATTATCGAATCCCACGGCACCTTGGGCAAGACAACTTCTCTTCACGTGGAGGCTGGGCCAGCAAACCGAGGGCGTAGGGCTTGTGACCAGGTCTCCGTCGCTCCGGTGCCCATAACTTTTGATCCGTAAGGAGTTACGAGGCGCACAGCATACCGTTGGAAAGCTCTCTGAGAGCTTTACGACGGGGGCAGCTAGCTAGCTTGCTTTGCCCTTTTCGGAGCTCAAAATCGAACATTTTCATCAGTTTCGGGCCACTTTTCCTCTTTTTCTCTATTTTTCCGTCCCGGATCGTATGTCGTGAGTTGTTAAAAGGACGACAACCTTACTCGCGGCACATTAGAGGACCCTACAATGCGTCGATATCACGTCTTGCGAGGATGCTACGTTGTTGAAGCGGATGGGTTGTCGTTAAGCCCATTGGGCCTTTTGAATGGGCCATCTCTCTAGGCTGGGATTGTGAACCGTTAACACATAAAGGAATTGTGCCCTCAATATGACGGGTGCGATCATACCTGCACTAATGCACCGGATCCCATCAGAACTCCGAAGTTAAGCGTGCTTGGGCGAGAGTAGTACTAGGATGGGTGACCCCCTCGGAAGTCCTCGTGTTGCACCCCCTTTTTCAATTTTTTTTTCTTCGGTTAGGGTTGCTAAGATACTTTATCCACCATATTTCTATTATCAAATCCCACGGCACCTTGGGCAAGACAACTTCTCTTCACGTGGAGGCTGGGCCAGCAAACCGAGGGCGTAGGGCTTGTGACCAGGTCTCCTTCGCTTTGGTGCCCATAACTTTTGATCCGTAAGGAGTTACGCGGCGCACAGCATACTGTTGTAAATCTCTCTGAGAGCTCTATGACGGGGGCAGCTAGCTTGCTTGTTGTGCCCTTTTCGGAGCTCAAAATCGAACGTTTTCATCAGTTTCGGGCCACTTTTCCTCTTTTGCTCTGTTTTTCCGTCCCGGATCGTACGTCGTGAGTTGTTAAAAGGACAACAACCTTACTCGCGGCACATTAGAGGACCCTACAATGCGTCGATATCACGTCTTGCGAGGATGCTGCGTTGTTGAAGCGGATGGGTTGTCGTTAAGCCCATTGGGCCTTTTGAATGGGCCATATCTCTAGGCTGGGAATGTGGACCGTTAACACATAAAGGAATTGTGCCCTCAATATGACGGGTGTGATCATACCAGCACTAATGCACCGGATCCCATCAGAACTCCGAAGTTGAGCGTGCTTGGGTGAGAGTAGTACTAGGATGGTTGACCCCTTGGGAAGTCCTCGTGTTGCACCCCACTTTTCAATTTGTTTTGCTCCGGTTAGGGTTGCCAAGATACTTTACCCACCATATTTCTATTATCGAATCCCACGGCACCTTGGGCAAGACAACTTCTCTTCACGTGGAGGCTGGGCCAGCAAACCGAGGGCGTAGGGCTTGTGACCAGGTCTCCGTCGCTCCGGTGCCCATAACTTTTGATCCGTAAGGAGTTACGCGGCGCACAACATACCGTTGGAAAGCTCTCTGAGAGCTCTACGACGGGGGCAGCTAGCAAGCTCGATGTGCCCTTTTTGGAGCTCAAAATCGAACGTTTTCATCAGTTTCGGGCCACTTTTCTTCTTTTGCTCTGTTTTTCTGTCCCGGATCGTACGTCGTGAGCTGTTAAAAGGACGACAACCTTACTCGCGGCACATTAGAGGACCCTACAATGCGTCGATATCACGTCTTGCGAGGATGCTGCGTTGTTGAAGCGGATGGGTTGTCGTTAAGCCCATTGGGCCTTTTGAATGGGCCATATCTCTAGGCTGGGTCTGTGAACCGTTAACACATAAAGGAATTGTGCCCTCAACATGACGGCTGCGATCATACCAGCACTAATGCACCGGATCCCATCAGAACTCCAAAGTTAAGCGTGCTTGGGCGAGAGTAGTACTAGGATGGGTGACCCCCTGGGAAGTCCTCGTGTTGCACCCCCTTTTTCAATTTTATTTGCTCCGGTTAGGGTTGCCAAGATACTTTACCCACCATATTTCTATTATCGAATCCCACGGCACCTTGGGCAAGACAACTTCTCTTCACGTGGAGGCTGGGCCAGCAAACCGAGGGCGTAGGGCTTGTGACCAGGCCTCCGTCGCTCCGGTGCCCATAACTTTTGATCCGTAAGGAGTTACGCGGCGCACAGCATACCGTTGGAAAGCTCTCTGAGAGCTCTACGACGGGGGCAGCTAGCGTGCTTGCTGTGCCCTTTTCGGAGCTCAAAATCGAACGTTTTCATCAGTTTCGGGCCACTTTTCTTCTTTTGCTCTGTTTTTCCGTCCCGGATCGTACGTCGTGAGTTGTTAAAAGGACGACAACCTTACTCGCGGCACATTAGAGGGCCCTACAATGCGTCGATATCACGTCTTGCGAGGATGCTGCGTTGTTGAAGCGGATGGGTTGTCGTTAAGCCCATTGGGCCTTTTGAATGGGCCATATCTCTAGGCTGGGACTGTGAACCGTTAACACATAAAGGAATTGTGCTCTCAACATGACGGGTGCGATCATACCAGCACTAATGCACCGGATCCCATCAGAACTCCGAAGTTAAGCGTGCTTGGGCGAGAGTAGTACTTGGATGGGTGACCCCATGGGAAGTCCTCGTGTTGCACCCCCTTTTTCAATTTTATTTGCTCCGGTTAAGGTTGCCAAGATACTTTACCCACCATATTTCTATTATCGAATCCCACGGCACCTTGGGCAAGACAACTTCTCTTCACGTGGAGGCTAGGCCAGCAAACCGAGGGCGTAGGGCTTGTGACCAGCTCTCCGTCGCTCCGGTGCCCATAAGTTTTGATCCGTAAGGAGTTACGCGGCGCACAGCATACCGTTGGAAAGCTCTCTGAGAGCTCTACGACGGGGGCAGCTAGCTAGCTCGCTGTGCCCTTTTCGGAGCTCAAAATCGAACGTTTTCATCAGTTTCGGGCCACTTTTCTTCTTTTGCTCTATTTTTCTGTCCCGGATCGTACGTCGTGAGCTGTTAAAAGGACGACAACCTTACTCGCGGCACATTAGAGGACCCTACAATGCGTCGATATCACGTCTTGCGAGGATGCTGCGTTGTTGAAGCGGATGGGTTGTCGTTAAGCCCATTGGGCCTTTTGAATGGGCCATATCTCTAGGCTGGGTCTGTGAACCGTTAACACATAAAGGAATTGTGCCCTCAACATGACGGGTGCGATTATACCAGTACTAATGCACTGGATCCAAACAGAACTCCAAAGTTAAGCGTGCTTGGACGAGAGTAGTACAAGGATGGGTGACCCCCTGGGAAGTCCTCGTGTTGCACCCCTTTTTTCAAATTTTTTTGCCCCGGTTAGCCTTGCCAAGATGCTTTATCTATCAAATTTCTATTACTGAATCCCACGACACATTGGGAAACACAACTTCTCTTCACGTGGAGGTTGGGCCCGCAAACCGAGGGCATAGGGCTTGTGACCAGGTCTCCGTTGCTACGGTGCCCATAACTTTTGATCCGTAAGGAGTTACGAGGCGCACAGCATACCGTTGGAAAGCACTCTGAGAGCTCTACGACAGGGGTAGCGAGCTCACTCGCTTTGCCCTTTTCGGAGCTCAAAATCGAATGTTTTCATCAGTTTCGGGCCACTTTTCTTCCTTTGCTCTGTTTTTCCGTCCCGGATCGTACATCGTTAGCTGTTAAAAGGACGACAACCTTACTCGCGGCACATTAGAGGACCCTACAATGCGTTGATATCACGTCTTGCAAGGATGCTGCGTTGTTGAAGCGGATGGGTTGTCGTTAAGCCCATTGGGCCTTTTGAATGGGCCATATCTCTAGGCTGGGACTGTGAACCATTAACACATAAAGGAATTGTGCCCTCAACATGACGGGTGCGATAATACCAGCACTAATGCATCGGATTCCATCAAAACACTGAAGTTAAGCGTGCTTGGGCGATAGTAGTACTACGATGGGTGACCTTCGGGGAAGTCCTCGTGTTGTACCCCCCTTTTCAATTTTTTTTCCTCCGGTTAGGGTTGCCAAGATACATTACCCACCACATATCTATTATAGAATCCCACGGCACCTTGGGCAAGACAACTTCTCTTCACGTGGAGGCTAGGCCCGCAAACCGAGGGCGTAGGGCTTGTGACCAGGTCTCCGTCGCTACGGTGCCCATAACTTTTAATCCGTAGGGAGTTACGAGGCACACAGCATAGCGTTGGAAAGCTCTCTGAGAGCTCTACGACGGGGGCAGGTAGCTAGCTCGCCGTGCCCTTTTCGGAGCTCAAAATCGAATGTTTTCATCAGTTTCGGGCTACTTTTCTTCTTTCGCTCTGTTTTTCCGTCCCAGATCGTACGTCGTGAGCTATTAAATGGACGAAAACCTCACTCGCGGCACATCAGAGGACCCTACAATGCGTCAATATCACGACTTGCGAGGATGCTGCGTTGTTCAAGCGGCTGGGTTGTCGTTAAGCCCATTGGGCCTTTTGACTGGGCCATCTCTCTAGGCTGGGTCTGTGAACCGTTAACACATAAAGGAATTGTGCCCTCAACATGACGGGCGCGATCATACCAGCACTAATGCACCGGATCCCATCAAAACTCCGAAGTTAAGCGTGCTTGGGCGAGAGTAGTACTAGGATGGTTGACCCCCTGGGAAGTCCTCGTGTTGCACCGCCCTTTTCAATTTTTTTTGCTCTGGTTAGCGTTGCCAAGATACTTTACCCACCACATTTCTATTATCGAATCCCATGGCACCTTGGGCAAGACAACTTCTCTTCACGTGGTGGCTGGCCCCGCAAAACCGAGGGCGTAGGGCTTGTGACCAGGTCTCCGTCGCTCCGGTGCCCATAACTTTTGATCCGTAAGGAGTTACGAGGCGCACAGCATACCGTTGGAAAGCTCTCTGAGAGCTCTACGACGGGGGCAGCTTGCTAGCTCACGGTGCCCTTTTCGGAACTCAAAATCGAACGTTTTCATCAGTTTCGGACCACTTTTCTTCTTTTACTCTGTTTTTCCATCCCGGATCGTACGTCGTGAGCTGTTAAAAGGACGACAACCGTACTCGCGGCACATTAGAGGACCCTACAATGCGTCGACATCACGTCTTGCGAGGATGCTGCGTTGTTGAAGCGGATGGGTTGTCGTTAAGCCCATTGGGCCTTTTGAATGGGCCATATCTCTAGGCTGGGACTGTGAACCGTTAACACATAAAGGAATTGTGCCCTCAACATGACGGGTGCGATCATACCAGCACTAATGCACCGGATCCCATCAGAACTCCGAAGTTAAGCGTGCTTGGGCGAGAGTAGTACTAGGATGGGTGACCTCCTGGGAAGTCCTTGTGTTGCACCCCCCTTTTCAATTTTTTTTGCTCCGGTTAGCGTTGCCAAGATACTTTACCCACCACATTTCTATTATCGAATCCCATGGCACCTTGGGCAAGACAACTTCTCTTCACGTGGAGGCTGGGCCCGCAAACCGAGGGCGTAGGGCTTGTGACCAGGTCTCCGTCGCTCCGGTGCCCATAACGTTTGATCCGTAAGGAGTTACGAGGCGCACAGCATACCGTTGGAAAGTTCTCTGAGAGCTCTACTACGGGGGCAGCTAGCTAGCTCGCTTTGCCCTTTTCGGAGCTCAAAATCGAACCTTTTCATCAGTTTCGGGCCACTTTTCTTCTTTTGATCTATTTTTCCGTCCCGGATCGTACGTCGTGAGCTGTTAAAAGGACGACAACCTTACTCGCGGCACATTAGAGTACCCTACAATGCGTCGATATCGCGTCTTGCGAGGATGCTGCGTTGTTGAAGCGGATGGGTTGTCGTTAAGCCCATTGGGCCTTTTGAATGGGCAATATCTCTAGGCTGGGACTGTGAACCGTTAACACATAAAGGAATTGTGCCCTCAACATGACGGGTGCGATCATACCAGCACTAATGCACCGGATCCCATCAGAACTCCAAAGTTAAGAGTGCTTGGGCGATAGTAGTACTAGGATGGGTGACCCCCTGGGAAGTCCTCGTGTTGCACCCCCCTTTTCAATTTTTTTTGCTCCGGTTAGGGTTGCCAAGATACTTTACCCACCACATTTCTATTATCGAATCCCACGGCACCTTGGGCAAGACAACTTCTCTTCACGTCGAGGCTGGGCCCACAAACCGGTGCCAATAACTTTTGATCCGTAAGGAGTTACGAGGCGCACAGCATACCGTTGGAAAGCTCTCTGAGAGCTCTACGACGGGGGCAGCGAGCTAGCTTGCTGTGCCCTTTTCGGAGCTCAAAATCGAACGTTTTCTTCAGTTTCGGGCCACTTTACTTCTTTTGCTCTGTTTTTTCATCCCGGATCGTACGTCGTGAGCTGTTAAAAGGACGACAACCTTACTCGCGGCACATTAGAGGACCCTACAATGCGTCGATATCACGTCTTGCGAGGTTGCTGCATTGTTGAAGCGGATGGGTTGTCGTTAAGCCCATTGGGCCTTTTGAATGGGCCATATCTCTAGGCTGTGACTGTGAACCGTTAACACATAAAGGAATTGTGCCCTCAACATGACGGGTGCGATCATACCAGCACTAATGCACCGGATCCCATCAGAACTCTAAAGTTAAGTGTGCTTGGGCGAGAGTAGTACTAGGATGGGTGACCCCCTGGGAAGTCCTCGTGTTGCACCCCCCTTTTCAATTTTTTTTGCTCCGGTTAGGGTTGCCAAGATACTTTACCCACCACATTTCTATTATCGAATCCCACGGTACCTTGGGCAAGACAACTTCTCTTCACGTGGAGGCTGGGCCCGCAAACCGGTGCCCATAACTTTTGATCCGTAAGGAGTTACGAGGCGCACAGCATACCGTTGGAAAGCTCTCTGAGAGCTCTACGACGGGGGTAGCGAGCTAGCTCGCTGTGCCCTTTTCGGAGCTCAAAATCGAATGTTTTCATCAGTTTCGGGACACTTTTCTTCTTTTGCTTTGTTTTTCCGTCACGGATCGTACGTCGTGAGCTGTTAAAAGGACGACAACCTTACTCGCGGCACATTAGAGGACCCAACAATGCGTCGATATCACGTCTTGCGAGGATGCTGCCATGTTGAAGCTGATGGGTTGTCGTTAAGCCCATTGGGCCTTTTGAATGGGCCATATCTCTAGGCTGGGGCTGTGAACAGTTAACACATAAAGGAATTGTGCCCTCAACATGACGGGTGCGATCATACCAGCACTAATGCACCGGATCCCATCAGAACTCCGAAGTTAAGCGTGCTTGGGCGAGAGTAGTACTAGGATGGGTGACCCCCTGGGAAGTCCTCGTGTTGCACCCCCCTTTTCAATTTTATTTGCTCCGGTTAGGGCTGCCAAGATACTTTACCCACCACATTTCTATTATCGAATCCCACGGAACCTTGGGCAAGACAACTTCTCTTCACGTGGAGGCTGGGCCCGCAAACCGAGGGCGTAGGGCTTGTGACCAGGTCTCCGTCGCTACGGTGCTCATAACTTTTGATCCGTAAGGAGTTACGAGGCGCACAGCATACCGTTGGAAAGCTCTCTGAGAGCTCTACGACGGGGGCAGCGAGCAAGCTTACTGTGCCCTTTTCGGAGCTCAAAATCGAACGTTTTCATCAGTTTCGGGCCACTTTTCTTCTTTTGCTCTGTTTTTCCGTCCCGGATCGTACGTCGTGAGCTGTTAAAAGGACGACAACCTTACTCGCGGCACATTAGAGGACCCTACAATGCGTCGATATCACGTCTTGCGAGGATGCTGCGTTGTTGAAGCGGATGGGTTGTCGTTAAGCCCATTGGGCCTTTTGAATGGGCCATATCTCTAGGCTGGGACTGTGAACCGTTAACACATAAAGGAATTGTGCCCTCAACATGACGGGTGCGATCATACCAGCACTAATGCACCGGATCCCATCAGAACTCCGAAGTTAAGCGTGCTTGGGCGAGAGTAGTACTAGGATGGGTGACCCCCTGGGAAGTCCTCGTGTTGCACCCTCCTTTTCAATTTTTTTTGTTCCGGTTAGGGTTTCCAAGATACTTTATCCACCACATTTGTATTATCGAATCCCAAGGCACCTTGGGTAAGACAACTTTGCTTCACGTGGAGGCTGGGCCCGCAAACCGAGGGCGTAGGGCTTGTGACCAGGTCTCCGTCGCTACGGTGCCCATAACTTTTGATCCGTAAGGAGTTACGCGGCGCACAGCATACCGTTGGAAAGCTCTCTGAGAGCTCTACGACGGGGGCAGCCAGCTAGCTCGCTGTGCCCTTTTCGGAGCTCAAAATCGAACGTTTTCATCAGTTTCGAGCCACTTTTCTTCTTTTGCTCTGTTTTTCTGTCCCGGATCGTACGTGGTGAGCTGTTAAAAGGACGACAACCTTACTCGCGGCACATTAGAGGACCCTACAATGCGTCGATATGACGTCTTGCGAGGATGCTGCGTTGTTGAAGCAGATGGGTTGTCGTTAAGCCCATTGGGCCTTTTGAATGGGCCATATCTCTAGGCTGGGAATGAGAACCGTTAACACATAAAGGAATTGTGCCCTCAATATGACGGTTGCGATCATACCAGCACTAGTGTACCAGATCCCATCAGAACTCCGAAGTTAAGCGTGCTTGGGCGAGAGTAGTACTAGGATGGGTGACCCCCTGGGAAGTCCTCGTGTTGCACCCCCTTTTTCAATTTTATTTGCTCCGGTTAGGGTTGCCAAGATACTTTACCCACCATATTTCTATTATCGAATCCCACGGCACCTTGGGCAAGACAACTTCTCTTCACGTGGAGGCTGGGCCAGCAAACCGAGGGCGTAGGGCTTGTGACCAGGTCTCCGTCGCTCCGGTGCCCATAACTTTTGATCCGTAAGGAGTTACGCGGCGCACAGCATACCGTTGGAAAGCTCTCTGAGAGCTCTACGACGGGGGCAGCTAGCGAGCTCGCTGTGCCCTTTTCGGAGCTCAAAATCGAACGTTTTCATCAGTTTCGGGCCAATTTTCTTCTTTTGCTCTGTTTTTCCGTCCCGGATTGTACGTCGTGAGCTGTTAAAAGGATGACAACCTTACTCGCGGCACATTAGAGGACCCTACAATGCGTCGATATCACGTCTTGCGAGGATGCTGCGTTGTTGAAGCGGATGGGTTGTCGTTAAGCCCATTGGGCCTTTTGAATGGGCCATATCTCTAGGCTGGGTCTGTGAACCGTTAACACATAAAGGAATTGTGCCCTCAACATGACGGGTGCGATCATACCAGCACTAATGCACCGGATCCCATCAGAACTCCAAAGTTAAGCGTGCTTGGGCGAGAGTAGTACAAGGATGGGTGACCCCCTGGGAAGTCCTCGTGTTGAACCCCCGTTTTCAAATTTTTTTGCTCCGGTTAGCCTTGCCAAGATGCTTTACCCACCACATTTCTATTACCGAATCCCACGGCACCTTGGGCAACACAACTTCTCTTCACGTGGAGGCTGGGCCCGCAAACCGAGGGCGTAGGGCTGGTGACCAAGTCTCCGTCGCTACGATGCCCATAACTTTTGATCCGTAAGGAGTTACGAGGCGCACAGCATACCGTTGGAAAGCACTCTGAGAGCTCTACGACAGGGGCAGCGAGCTAGCTCGCTTTGCCCTTTTCGGAGCTCAAAATCGAACGTTTTCATCAGTTTCGGGCCACTTTTCTTCTTTTGCTCTGTTTTTCCGTCCCGGATCGTACATCGTGAGCTGTTAAAAGGACGACAACCTTACTCGCGGCACATTAGAGGACCCTACAATGCGTTGATATCACGTCTTGCAAGGATGCTGCGTTGTTGAAGCGGATGGGTTGTCGTTAAGCCCATTGGGCCTTTTGAATGGGCCATATCTCTAGGCTGGGACTGTGAACCGTTAACACATAAAGGAATTGTGCCCTCAACATGACGGGTGCGATCATACCAGCACTAATGCACCGGATCCCATCAGAACTCCGAAG
Source organism: Ehretia macrophylla (assembly GCA_037974665.1). Classification (NCBI taxonomy): domain Eukaryota; kingdom Viridiplantae; phylum Streptophyta; class Magnoliopsida; order Boraginales; family Ehretiaceae; genus Ehretia; species Ehretia macrophylla. Next base: position 73,538,059 of record CM075769.1, read on the forward strand.
TTAAGCGTGCTTGGGCGAGAGTAGTACTAGGATGGGTGACCCCCTGGGAAGTCCTCGTGTTGCACCCTCCTTTTCAATTTTTTTTGTTCCGGTTAGGGGTGCCAAGATACATTACCCACCACATTTCTATTATCGAATTCCACGGCACCTTGGGCAAGACAACTTCTCTTCACGTGGAGGCTGGGCCCGCAAACCGAGGGCGTAGGGCTTGTGACCAGGTCTCCGTCGCTACGGTGCCCTTAACTTTTGATCCGTAAGGAGTTACGAGGCACACAGTATACCGTTGGAAAGCTCTCCGAGAGCTCTACGACGGGGGTAGGTAGCTAGCTCGCCGTGCCCTTTTCGGAGCTCAAAATCGAACGTTTTCATCAGTTTCGGGCTACTTTTCTTCTTTTGCTCTGTTTTTCCGTCCCAGATCGTACGTCGTGAGCTGTTAAAAGGACAACAACCTCACTCGCGGCACATTAGAGGACCCTACAATGCGTCGATATCACGTCTTGCGAGGATGCTGCGTTGTTGAAGCGGATGGGTTGTCGTTAAGCCCATTGGGCCTTTTGAATGGGCCATATCTCTAGGCTGGGTCTGTGAACCGTTAACACATAAAGGAATTGTGCCCTCAACATGACGGGTGCGATCATACCAGCACTAATGCACCGGATCCCATCGGAATTCCGAAGTTAAGCGTGCTTGGGCGAGAGTAGTACTAGGATGGTTGACCCCATGGGAAGTCCTTGTGTTCCACCCCACTTTTCAAATTTTTTTGCTCCGGTTAGGGTTGCCAAGATACTTTACCCACCACATTTCTATTACCGAATCCCACGGCACCTTGGGCAAGACAACTTCTCTTCACGTGGAGGCTGGGCCCGCAAATCGAGGGCGTAGGGCTTGTGACCAGGTCTCCGTCGCTACGGTGCCCATAACTTTTGATCCGTAAGGAGTTACGAGGCGCACAGCATACCGTTGGAAAGCTCTCTGAGAGCTCTACGATGGGGGCAGCGAGCTAGCTCGCTGTGCCCTTTTCGGAGCTCAAAATCGAACGTTTTCATCAGTTTCGGGCCACTTTTCTTCTTTGGCTCTGTTTTTCCGTCCCGGATCGTACGTCGTGAGCTGTTAAAAGGACGACAACCTTACTCGCGGCACATTAGAGGACCCTACAATGCATCGATATCACGTCTTGCGAGGATGCTGCGTTGTTGAAGCGGATGGGTTGTCGTTAAGCCCATTGTGCCTTTTGAATGGGCCATCTCTCTAGGCTAGGACTGTGAACCATTAAAACATAAAGAAATTTTGCTCTCAACATGATAGGTGCGTTCATACCAGCACTAATGCACCGGATCCCATCAGAACTCCAAAGTTAAGCATGCTTGGGCGAGAGTAGTGCAAGGATGGGTGACCCCATAGGAATTCCTCGTGTTGCACCCCCCTTTTCAATTTTTTTTTAGCTCCGGTTATGGTTGCCAAGATACTTTACCCACCACATTTCTATTACTGAATCCCACAGCACCTTGGGCAAGACAACTTCTCTTCACGTGGAGGCTGGGCCCGCAAACCGAGGGCTTAGGGCTTGTGACCAGGTCTCCGTCGCTCCGGTGCCCATAACTTTTGATCCGTAAGGAGTTACACGGCGCACAGAATACCGTTGGAAAGCTCCCTGAGAGCTCTACAACGGGGGCAGCAAGCGAGCTCGCTGTGCCCTTTTCGGAGCTCAAAATCGAACGTTTTCATCAGTTTCGGGCCACTTTTCTTCTTTTGCTCTGTTTTTCCGTCCCGGATCGTACGTCGTGAGCTGTTAAAAGGACGACAACCTTACTCGCGGCACATTAGACGACCCTACAATGCGTCGATATCACGTCTTGCGAGGATGCTGCGTTGTTGAAGCGGATGGGTTGTCGTTAAGCCCATTGGGCCTTTTGAATGGGCCATATCTCTAGGCTGGGTCTGTGAACCGTTAACACATAAAGGAATTGTGCCCTCAACATGACGGGTGCGATCATACCAGCACTAATGCACCGAATCCCATCAGAACTCCGAAGTTAAGCATGCTTGGGCGAGAGTAGTACTAGGATGGGTGACCCCCTGGGAAGTCCTCGTGTTGCACCCCCCTTTTCAATTTTTTTTGCTCCGGTTAGGGTTGCCAAGATACTTTACCCACCACATTTCTATTACCGAATCCCACGGCACCTTGGGCAAGACAACTTCTCTTCACGTGGAGGCTGGGCCCGCAAACGGAGGGCGTAGGGCTTGTGACCAGGTCTCCGTCGCTACGGTGCCCATAACTTTTGATCCGTAAGGAGTTACGCGGCGCATAGCATACCGTTGGAAAGCTCTTTGAGAACTCTACGACGGGGGCAGCGAGCTAGCTTGATGTGCCCTTTTCGGAGCTCAAAATCGAACGTTTTCATCAGTTTCGGGCCACTTTTCTTCTTTTGCTCTGTTTTTTCGTCCCGGATCGTACGTCGTGAGCTGTTAAAAGGACGACAACCTTACTCGCGGCACATTAGACGACCCTACAACGCGTCGATATTACGTCTTGCGAGGATGCTGCGTTGTTGAAGCGGATGGGTTGTCGTTAAGCCCATTGCGCCTTTTGAATGGCCCATATCTGTAGACTGGGACTGTGAACCGTTAACACATAAAGGAATTGTGCACTCAACATGATGGGTGCTATCATACCAGCACTAATGCACCGGATCCCATCAGAACTCTGAAGTTAAGCGTGCTTGGGCGAGAGTAGTACTAGGATGGGTGACCCCCTGGGAAGTCCTCGTGTTGCACCCCCCTTTTCAATTTTTTTTGCTCCGGTTAGGGTTGCCAAGATACTTTACCCACCACATTTCTATTATCGAATCCCACGGCACCTTGGGCATGACAACTTCTCTTCAAGTGGAGGCTGGGCCCGCAATCCGAGGGCGTAGGGCTTGTGACCAGGTCTCCGTCGCTACGGTGCCCATAACTTTTGATCCGTAAGGAGTTACTCGGCGCACAGCATACCGTTTGAAAGCTCTCTGAGAGCTCTACGACGAGGGAAGCGAGCTAGCTCGCTATGCCCTTTTCGGAGCTCAAAATCGAACGTTTTCATCAGTTTCGGGTTACTTTTCTTCTTTTGCTCTGTTTTTTCGTCCCGGATCGTACGTCGTGAGCTGTTAAAAGGACGACAACCTCACTCGCGGCACATTAGAGGACCCTACAATGCGTCGATATCACGTCTTGCGAGGATGCTACGTTGTTGAAGCGGATGGGTTGTCGTTAAGCCCATTGGGCCTTTTGAATGGGCCATATCTCTAGGCTGGGTCTGTGAACCGTTAACACCTAAAGGAATTGTGCCCTCAATATGACGGGTGCGATCATACCAGCACTAATGCACCAGATCCCATCAGAACTCCGAAGTTAAGCGTGCTTGGGCGAGAGTAGTGCTAGGATGGGTGACGCCCTTGGAAGTCCTCGTGTTGCACACACCTTTTCAATTTTTTTTGCTCCGGTTAGGGTTGCCAAGATACTTTACCCACCACATTTCTATTATCTAATCCCACGGCACCTTGGGCAAGACAACTTCTCTTCACGTGGAGGCTGGGCCCGCAAACCGAGGGCGTAGGGCTTGTGACCAGGTCTCCGTCGCTACGGTGCCCATAACTTTTGATCCGTAAGGAGTTACGAGGCGCACAGCATACCGTTGGAAAGCACTGTGAGAGCTCTACGACAGGGGCAGCGAGCTAGCTTGCTTTGCCCTTTTCGGAGCTCAAAATCGAACGTTTTCATCAGTTTCGGGCCACTTTTCTTCTTTTGCTCTGTTTTTCCGTCCCGGATCGTACATCGTTTGCTGTTAAAAGGACGACAACATTACTCGCGGCACATTAGAGGACCCTACAATGCGTCGATATCACGCCTTGCAAGGATGCTGCGTTGTTGATGCGGATGGGTTGTCGTTAAGCCCATTGGGCCTTTTGAATGGGCCATATCTCAAGGCTGGGACTATGAACCGTTAACACATAAAGGAATTGTGCCCTCAACATGACGGGTGCGATCATACCAGCACTAATGCACCGGATCCCATCAGAACTCCGAAGTTAAGCGTGCTTGGGCGAGAGTAGTACTAGGATGGGTGACCCCCTGGGAAGTCCTCGTGTTGCACCCCCCTTTTCAATTTTTTTTGCTCCGGTTAGGGTTGCCAAGATACTTTACCCACCACATTTCTATTATCGAATCCCACGGCACCTTGGGCAAGACAACTTCTCTTCAAGTGGAGGCTGGGCCCGCAAACCGAGGGCGTAGGGCTTGTGACCAGGTCTCCGTCGCTACGGTGCCCATAACTTTTGATCCGTAAGGAGTTACGCGGCGCACAGCATACCGTTGGAAAGCTCTCTGAGAGCTCTACGACGAGGGAAGCGAGCTAGCTCGCTGTGCCCTTTTCGGAGCTCAAAATCGAACGTTTTCATCAGTTTCGGGCTACTTTTCTTCTTTTGCACTGTTTTTCCGTCCCGGATCGTACGTCGTGTGCTGTTAAAAGGACGACAACCTCACTCGCGGCACATCAGAGGACCCTACAATGCGTCGATATCACGTCTTGCGAGGATGCTGCGTTGTTGAAGCGGATGGGTTGTCGTTAAGCCCATTGGGCCTTTTGAATAGGCCATATCTCTAGGCTGGGTCTGTGAACCGTTAACACATAAAGGAATTGTGCCCTCAACATGACGGGTGCGATCATACCAGCACTAATGCACCGGATCCCATCAGAACTCCGAAGTTAAGCGTGCTTGGGCGAGAGTAGCACTAGGATGGGTGACCCCCTGGGAAGTCCTCGTGTTGCACCCCCTTTTTCAATTTTTTTTGCTCCGGTTAGGGTTGCCAAGATACTTACCCACCACATTTCTATTATCGAATCCCACGGCACCTTGGGCAAGACAACTTCTCTTCACGTGGAGGCTGGGCCCGCAAACCGAGGGCGTAGGGCTTGTGACCAGGTCTCCGTCGCTCCGGTGCCCATAACTTTTGATCCGTAAGGAGTTACGCGACGTACAACATACCGTTGGAAAGCTCTCCGACAGCTCTACGACGGGGGCAGGTAGCTAGCTCGCCGTGCCCTTTTTGGAGCTCAAAATCAAACGTTTTCATCAGTTTTGGGCTACTTTTCTTCTTTTGCTCTGTTTTTTCGTCCCGGATCGTACGTCTTGAGCTGTTAAAAGGACGACAACCTTACTCGCGGCACATTAGAGGACCCTACAATGCGTCGATATCACGTCTTGCGAGGATGCTGCGTTGTTGAAGCGGATGGGTTGTCGTTAAGCCCATTGGGCCTTTTGAATGGGCCATATCTCTAGGCTGGGACTGTGAACCGTTAACACATAAAGGAATTGTGCCGTCAACATGACGGGTGCGATCATACCAACACTAATGCACCGGATCCCATCAGAACTCCGAAGTTAAGCGTGCTTGGGCGAGAGTAGTACTAGGATGGGTGACCCCCTGGGAAGTCCTCGTGTTGCACCCCCATTTTCAATTTTTTTTGCTCCGGTTAGGGTTTCCAAGATACTTTACCCACCACATTTCTATTATCGAATCCCACGGCACCTTGGGCAAGACAACTTCTCTTCACGTGGAGGCTGGGCCCGCAAACCGAGGGCGTAGGGCTTGTGACCAGGTCTCCGTCGCTACGGTGCCCATAACTTTTGATCCGTAAGGAGTTACGAGGCGCACAGCATACCGTTGGAAAGCTCTCTGAGAGTTCTACGACAGGGGTAGCGAGATAGCTTGCTGTGCCCTTTTCGGAGCTCAAAATCGAACGTTTTCATCAGTTTCGGGCCACTTGTCTTCTTTTGCTCTGTTTTTCTGTCCCGGATCGTACGTCGTGAGCTGTTAAAAGGACGACAACCTTACTCGCGGCACATTAGAGGACCCTACAATGCGTCGATATCACGTCTTGCGAGGATGCTGCGTTGTTGAAGCGGATGGGTTGTCGTTAAGCCCATTGGGCCTTTTGAATGGGCCATATCTCTAGGCTGCGACTGTGAACCGTTAACACATAAAGGAATTGTGCCCTCAACAAGACGGGTGCGATCATACCAGCACTAATGCACTGGATCCCATCAGAACTCCGAAGTTAAGTGTGCTTGGGCGAGAGTAGTACTAGGATGGGTGACCCCCTGGGAAGTCCTCGTGTTGCACCCCCCATTTCAATTTTTTTTGCTCCGGTTAGGGTTGCCAAGATACTTTACCCACCACATTTCTATTCTCGAATCCCACGGCACCTTGGGCAAGACAACTTCTCTTCACGTGGAGGCTGGGACCGCAAACCGAGGGCGTAGGCTTGTGACCAGGTCTCCGTCGCTCCGGTGCCCATTACTTTTGATCCGTAAGGAGTTACGCGGTGCACAGCATACCGTTGGAAAGCATCTGAGAGCTCTACAAAGGGGGCAGGTAGCTAGCTCGCCGTGCCCTTTTGGGTGCTCAAAATCGAACGTTTTCATCAGTTTCGGGCTACTTTTCTTCTTTTGCTCTGTTTTTCCGTCCCGGATCGTACGTCGTGAGCTGTTAAAAGGAGGACAACCTTACTCGCGTCACATTAGGGGACCCTACAATGCGTTGATATCACGTCTTGTGAAGATCCTGAATTGTTGAAGCAGATGGTTTGCCGTTAAGCCCATTGGGCCTTTTGAATGGGCCATATCTCTAGGCTAGGACTGTGAACCGTTAACACACAAAGGAATTGTGCACTCAACATGACGGGTGTGATCATACCGGCACTAATGCACCGGATCCCATCAGAACTCCGAAGTTAAGCGTACTTGGGCGAGAGTTGTACTAGGATGGGTGATCCCCTGGAAAGTCCTCATGTTGTACCCCTCTTATCAAATTTTTTTGCTCCGGTTAGGGTTGCCAAGATACTTTATCCACCACATTTCTATTATCGAATCCCACGGCACCTTGGGCAAGACAACTTCGATTCACGTGGAGGCTGGGCCCGTAAACCGAGGGCGTAGGGCTAGTGACGAGATCTCCGTCGCTCCGGTGCCCATAACTTTTGATCCGTAAGGAGTTACGAGGCTCACAGCATACCGTTGGAAAGCTCTCTGAGAGCTCTACGACGTGGGCAGCGAGATAGCTTGCTTTGCCATTTTCGAAGCTCAAAATCGAACGTTTTCATCAGTTTCAGGCCACTTTTCTTCTTTTGCTCTGTTTTTCCGACCCGGATCGTACGTCGTGAGCTATTAAAAGGACGACAACCTTACTCGCGGCACATTAGAGGACCCTACAATGCGTCGATATCAGGTCTTGCGAGGATGCTGCGTTGTTGAAGCGGATGGGTTGTCGTTAAGCCCATTGGGCCTTTTGAATGGGCCATATCTCTAGGCTGGGACTGTGAACCGTTAACACATAAAGGAATTGTGCCCTCAACATGACGGGTGTGATCATACCAGCACTAATGCACCGGATCCCATCAGAACTCCGAAGTTAAGCGTGCTTGGGCGAGAGTAGTACTAAGATGGGTGACCCCCTGGGAAGTCCTCGTGTTGCACCCCTCTTTTCAATTTTTTTTGCTCCGGTTAGGGTTGCCAAGATACTTTACCCACCACATTTCTATTATCGAATCCCACGGCACCTTGGGCAAGACAACTTCTCTTCACGTGGAGGCTGGGCCCGCAAACCGAGGGCGTAGGGCTTATGACCAGGTCTCCGTCGCTACGGTGCCGATAACTTTTGATCCGTAAGGAGTTACGAGGCCCACAGCATACCGTTGGAAAGCTCTATGAGAGCTCTACGACGGGGGCAGCGAGATAGCTTGCTTTGCCCTTTTCGGAGCTCAAAATCGAACGTTTTCATCAGTTTCGGGCCACTTTTCTTTTTTTACTCTGTTTTTCCGTCCCGGATCGTACGTCGTGAGCTGTTAAAAGGACGACTACCTTACTCACGGCACATTAGAGGACCCTACAATGCATCGATATCACGTCTTGCGAGGATGCTGCGTTGTTGAAGCGGATGGGTTGTCGTTAAGCCCATTGGGCCTTTTGAATGGGCCATATCTCTAGGCTGGGACTGTGAACCGTTAACACATAAAGGAATTGTGCCCTCAACATGACGGGTGCGATCATACCAGCACTAATGCACCGGATCCCATCAGAACTCCGAAGTTAAGCGTGCTTGGGCGAGAGTAGTACTAGGATGGGTGACCCCCTGGGAAGTCCTCGTGTTGCACCCCCCTTTTCAATTTTTTTTGCTCCGGTTAGGGTTGCCAAGATACTTTACCCACCACATTTCTATTATCGAATCCCACAGCACCTTTGGCAAGACAACTTCTCTTCACGTGGAGGCTGGGCCCGCAAACCGAGGGCGTAGGGCTTGTGACCAGGTCTCCGTTGCTACGGTGCCCATAACTTTTGATCCGTAAGGAGTTACGCGGCGCACAGCATACCGTTGGAAAGCTCTCTAAGAGCTCTACGACGGGGCCAGCGAGCCAGCGTGCTGTGCCCTTTTCGGAGCTCAAAATCGAACGTTTTCATCAGTTTCGGGCCACTTTTCTTCTTTTGCTCTGTTTTTCCGTCCCGGATCGTACGTCGTGAGCTGTTAAAAGGACGACAACCTTACTCGCGGCACATTAGAGGACCCTACAATGCGTCGATATCACGTCTTGCGAGGATGCTACGTTGTTGAAGCGGATGGGTTGTCGTTAAGCCCATTGGGCCTTTTGAATGGGCCATATCTCTAGGCTGGGACTGTGAACCGTTAACACATAAAGGAATTGTGCCCTCAACATGACGGGTGCGATCATACCAGCACTAATGCACCGGATCCCATCGGAACTCCGAAGTTAAGCGTGCTTGGACGAGAGTAGTACTAGGATGGGTGACCCCCTGCGATGTCCTCGTGTTGCACCCCCCTTTTCAATTTTTTTTGCTCCGGTTAGGGTTGCCAAGATACTTTACTCACGATATTTCTATTACCGAATCCCACCGCACCTTGGGAAAGACAACTTCTCTTCACGTGGAGGCTGGGCCCGCAAACCGAGGGCGTAGGGCTTGTGACCAGGTCTCCGTCGCTACGGTGCCCATAACTTTTTATCCGTAAGGAGTTACGAGACGCACAGCATACCGTTGGAAAGCTCTCTGAGAGCTCTACGTCGGGGGCAGCGAGCATGCTCGCTGTTCCCTTTTTGGAGCTCAAAATCGAACGTTTTCATCAGTTTCGGGCCACTTTTCTTCTTTTGCTCTGTTTTTCCGTCCCGGATCGTACGTCGTGAGCTGTTAAAAGGACGACAACCTTACTCGCGGCACATTAGAGGACCCTACAATGCGTCGATATCACGTCTTGCGAGGATGCAGCGTTGTTGAAGCGGATGGGTTGTCGTTAAGCCCATTGGGCCTTTTGAATGGGCCATATCTCTAGGCTGGGACTGTGAACCGTTAACACATAAAGGAATTGTGCCCTCAACATGACGGGTGCGATCATACCAGCACTAATGCACCGGATCCCATCAGAACTCCGAAGTTAAGCGTGCTAGGGCGAGAGTAGTACTAGGATAGGTGACCCCCTGGGAAGTCCTCGTGTTGCACCCCCCTTTTCAATTTTTTTTGCGCCGGTTAGGGTTGCCAAGATGCTTTACCCACCACATTTCTATTATAGAATCCCACGGCACCTTGGGCAACACAACTTCTCTTCAGGTGGAGGCTGGGCCCGCAAACTGAGGGCGTAGGGCTTGTGACCAGGTCTCCGTCGCTCCGGTGCCCATAACTTTTGATCCGTAAGGAGTTACGAGGCGAACAGCATACCGTTGGAAAGCTCTTTGAGAGCTCTACGACGGGGGAAGCTACCTAGCTCGCTGTACCCTTTTCGGAGCTCAAAATCGAACGTTTTCATCAGTTTCGGTCCACTTTTCTTCTTTTGCTCTGTTTTTCTGTCCCGGATCGTACGTCGTGAGCTGTTAAAAGGACGACAACCTTACTCGCGGCACATTAGAGGACCCTACAATGCGTCGATATCACGTCTTGCGAGGATGCTGCGTTGTTTTTAGCGGATGGGTTGTCGTTAAGCCCATTGGGCCTTTTGAATGGGCCATATCTCTAGGCTGGGACTGTGAACCGTTAACACATAAAGGAATTGTGCCCTCAACATGACGGGTGCGATCATACCAGCACTAATGCACTGGATCCCATCAGAACTCCGAAGTTAAGTGTGCTTGGGCGAGAGTAGTACTAGGATGGGTGACCCCCTGGGAAGTCCTCGTGTTCACCCCCTTGTGCACCCCCTTTTTCAATTTTTTTTTTCTCCGGTTAGGGTTGCCAAGATACTTTACCCACCACATTTCTATTATCGAATCCCACGGCACCTTGGGCAACACAACTTTTCTTCACGTGGAGGCTGGGACCGCAAACCGAGGGCGTAGGGCTTGTGACCAGGTCTCCGTCGCTCCGGTGCCCATAACTTTTGATCCGTAAGGAGTTACGCGGCGCACAGCATACCGTTGGAAAGCTCTATGAGAACTCTACGACGGGGACAGCTAGCTAGCTCGCCGTGCCATTTTCGGAGCTCAAAATCGAACGTTTTCATCAGTTTTGGGCTACTTTTCTTCTTTTGCTCTGTTTTTCCGTCCCGGATCGTACGTCGTGAGCTGTTAAAAGGACGACAACCTTACTCGCGGCACATTAGAGGACCCTACAATGCGTCGATATCACGTCTTGCGAGGATGCTTCGTTGTTGAAGCGGATGGGTTGTCGTTAAGCCCATTGGGCCTTTTGAATGGGCCATATCTCTAGGCTGGGACTGTGAACCGTTAACACATAAAGGAATTGTGCCCTCAACATGACGGGTGCGATCATACCAGCACTAATGCACCGGATCCCATCAGAACTCCGAAGTTAAGCGTGCTTGGGCGAGAGTAGTACTAGGATGGGTGACCCCCTGGGAAGTCCTCGTGTTGCACCCCCCTTTTCAATTTTTTTTGCTCCGGTTAGGGTTGCCAAGATACTTTACCCACCACATTTCTATTATCGAATCCCACGGCACCTTAGGCAAGACAACTTCGCTGCCAGTGGAGGCTGGGCCCGCAAACAGAGGGCGTAGGGCTTGTGACCAGGTCTCCTTCGCTCCGGTGCCCATAACTTTTGATCCGTAAGGAGTTACGCGGCGCACAGCATGCCGTTGCAAAGCTCTCCAAGAGCTCTACAGCGGGAGCTGCTAGCTAGCTTGCTATGCCCTTTTCGGAGCTCAAAATCGAATGTTTTCATCAGTTTCGGGCCACTTTTCTTCTTTTGCTCTAATTTTCCATCCCGGATCGTACGTCGTGAGCTGTTAAAAGGACGACAACTTTACTCGCGGCAAATTAGAGGACCCTACAATGCGTCGATATCACGTCTTGCGAGGATGCTGCGTTGTTGAAGCGGATGGGTTGTCGTTAAGCCCATTGGTCCTTTTGAATGGGCCATATCTCTAGGCTGGGACTGTGAACCGGAAACACATAAAGGAATTGTGCCCTCAAGATGACGGGTACGATCATACCAGCACTAATGCACCGGATCCCATCAGAACTCCGAAGTTAAGCGTGCTTGGGCGAGAGTAGTACTAGGATGGGTGACCCCCTGGGAAGTCCTCGTGTTGCACCCCCCTTTTCAATTTTTTTTGCTCCGGTTAGGGTTGCCAAGATACTTTACCCACCACATTTCTATTATCGAATCCCACGGCACCTTGGGCAAGACAACTTCTCTTCACGTGGAGGCTGGGCCCGCAAACCGAGGGCGTAGGGCTTGTGACCAGGTCTCCGTCGCTACGGTGCCCATAACTTTTGATCCGTAAGGAGTTACGAGGCGCACAACATACCGTTAGAAAGCTCTCTGAGAGCTCTACGACCGGGGAAGCGAGCAAGCTCGCTGTGCCCTTTTCGGAGCTCAAAATCGAACGTTTTCATCAGTTTCGGGCCACTTTTCTTCTTTTGCTCTGTTTTTCCGTCCCGGATCGTACGTCATGAGCTATTAAAAGGATGACAACCTTACTCGCGGCACATTAGAGGACCCTACAATCCGTCGATATCACGTGTTGCGTAGATGCTGCGTTGTTGAAGCGGATGGGTTGTCGTTAAGCCCATTGGGCCTTTTGAATGGGCCATATCTCTAGGCTGGGACTGTGAACCGTTAACACATAAAGGAATTGTGCCATCAACATGACGGGTGCGATCATACCAGCACTAATGCACCGGATCCCATCAGAACTCCGAAGTTAAGCGTGCTTGGGCGAGAGTAGTACTAGGATGGGTGACCCCCTGGGAAGTCCTCGTGTTGCACCCCCCTTTTCAATTTTTTTTTCTCCGGTTAGGGTTGCCAAGAAACTTTACCCACCACATTTCTATTATCGAATCCCACGGCACCTTGGGCAAGACAACTTCTCTTCACGTGGAGGCTGGGCATGCAAACCGAGGGCGTAGGGCTTGTGACCAGGTCTCCGTCGCTCCGGTGCCCATAACTTTTGATCCGTAAGGAGTTACGCGGCGCACAGCATACCATTGGAAAGCTATCCCAGAGCTCTACGACGGGGGCTGCTAGCTAGCTCACCGTGCCCTTTTCGGAGCTCAAAATCGAACGTTTTCATCAGTTTTGGGCCACTTTTCTTTTTTTGCTCTGTTTTTCCATCCCGGATCGTACGTCGTGAGCTGTTAAAAGGACGACAACCTTACTCGCAGCACATTAGAGGACCCTACAATGCGTCGATATCACGTCTTGCGAGGATGCTGCGTTGTTGAAGCGGATGGGTTGTCGTTAAGCCCAATGGGACTTTTGAATGGGCCATATCTCTAGGCTGGGACTGTGAACCGTTAACACATAAAGGAATTGTGCCCTCAACATGACGGGTGCGATCATACCAGCACTAATGCACCGGATCCCATCAGAACTCCGAAGTTAAGCGTGCTTGGGCGAGAGTAATACTAGGATGGGTGACCCCCTGGGAAGTCCTCGTGTTGCACTCCCCTTTTCAATTTTTTTTGCTCCGGTTAGCGTTGCCAAAATACTTTACCCACCACATTTCTATTATCGAATCCCACGGCACCTTGGGCAAGACAACTACTCTTCACGTGGAGGCTGGGCCCGCAAACCGAGGGCGTAGTGCTTGTGACCAGGTCTCCGTCGCTCCGGTGCCCATAACTTTTGATCCGTAAGGAGTTACGAGGCGCACAGCATACCGTTAGAAAGCACTCTGAGAGCTCTACGACGGGGGCAGGTAACTAGCTCACCATGCCCTTTTCAGAGCTCAAAATTGAACGTTTTCATCAGTTTCGGGCCACTTTTCTTCTTTTGCTCTGTTTTTCCATCCCGGATCGTACGTCGTGAGCTGTTAAAAGGACGACAACCTTACTTGCGGCACATTAGAGGACGCTACAATGCGTCGATATCACGTCTTGCGAGGATGCTGCATTGTTGAAGCGGATGGGTTGTCGTTAAGCCCATTGGGCCTTTTGAATGGGCCATATCTCTAGGCTAGGACTGTGAACCGTTAACACATAAAGGAATTGTGCCCTCAACATGACGGGTGCGATCATACTAGCACTAATGCACCGGATCGCATCAGAACTCCGAAGTTAAGCGTGCTTGGGCGAGAGTAGTACTAGGATGGTTGACCCCCTGGGAAGTCCTCGTGTTGCACCCCTTTTTGCACCCCCTTTGTCAATTTTTTTTGTTCCGGTTAGGGTTGCCAAGATACTTTACCCACCACATTTCTATTATCGAATCCCACGGCACCTTGGGCAAGACAACTTCTCTTCACGTGGAGGCTGGGCCCGCAAACCGAGGGCGTAGGGCTTGTGACCAGGTCTCCGTCGCTTCGGTGCCCATAACTTTTGATCCGTAAGGAGTTACGAGGCGCACAGCATACTGTTGGAAAGCTCTCTGAGAGCTCTACGACGGGGGCAGCTAGCTAGCTTCTTATGCGCTTTTCGGAGCTCAAAATCGAACATTTTCATCAGTTTCGAGCAACTTTTCTTCTTTTGCCCTGTTTTTCCATCCCGGATCGTACGTCGTGAGGTGTTAAAAGGGCGACAACCTTACTCGCGGCACATTAGAGGACCCTACAATGCGTCGATATCACGTCTTGCGAGGATGCTGCGTTGTTGAAGCGGATGGGTTGTCGTTAAGCCCATTGGGCCTTTTGAATGGGCCATATCTCTAGGCTGGGACTGTGAACCGTTAACACATAAAGGAATTGTGCCCTCAACATGACGGGTGCGATCATACCAGCACTAATGCACCGGATCCCATCAGAACTCCGAAGTTTGCGCGTGGTTGGGTGAGAGTAGTACTAGGACGGGTGACCCCCTGGGAAGTCCTCGTGTTGCACCCCTTTTTGCACCCACTTTTTCAGTTTTTTTTGCTCCGGTTAGGGTTGCCAAGATACTTTACCCACCACATTTCTATTATCGAATCCCACGGCACCTTGTGCAAGACAACTTCTCTTCACGTGGAGGCTGGGCCCGCAAACCGAGGGCGTAGGGCTTGTGACCAGGTCTCCGTCGCTCCGGTGCCCATAAATTTTGATCCGTAAGGAGTTACGCGGCGCACAGCATACCGTTGGAAAGCTCTCCGAGAGCTCTACGACGGGGGCAGCTAGCTAGCTCGCCGTGCCCTTTTCGTAGCTCAAAATCGAATGTTTTCATCAGTTTCGGGACACTTTTCTTCTTTTGCTCTGTTTTTCCATCCCGGATCGTACGTCGTGAGCTGTTAAAAGGACGACAACCTTACTCGCGACACATTAGAGGACCCTACAATGCGTCGATATCACGTCTTGCGAGGATGCTGCGTTGTTGAAGCGGATGGGTTGTCGTTAAGCCCATTGGTCCTTTTGAATGGGCCATATCTCTAGGCTGGGACTGTGAACCGTTAACACATAAAGGAATTGTGCCCTCAACATGACGGGTGCGATCATACCAGCACTAATGCACCGGATCCCATCAGAACTCCGAAGTTAAGCGTGCTTGGGCCAGAGTAGTACTAGGATGGGTGACCCCCTGGGAAGTCCTCGTGTTGCACCCCCCTTTTCAATTTTTTTTGCTCCGGTTAGGGTTGCCAAGATACTTTACCCACCACATTTCTATTATCGAATCCCACGGCACCTTGGGCAAGACAACTTCTCTTCACGTGGAGGCTGGGCCCGCAAACCGAGGGCGTAGGGCTTGTGACCAGGTCTCCGTCGCTACGGTGCCCATAACTTTTGATCCGTAAGGAGTTACGAGGCGCACAACATACCGTTAGAAAGCTCTCTGAGAGCTCTACGACCGGGGAAGCGTGCAAGCTCGCTGTGCCCTTTTCGGAGCTCAAAATCGAACGTTTTCATCAGTTTCGGGCCACTTTTCTTCTTTTGCTCTGTTTTTCCGTCCCGAATCATACGTCGTGAGCTATTAAAAGGATGACAACCTTACTCGCGGCACATTAGAGGACCCTACAATCCGTCGATATCACGTCTTGCGTAGATGCTGCGTTGTTGAAGCGGATGGGTTGTCGTTAAGCCCATTGGGCCTTTTGAAAGGGCCATATCTCTAGGCTGGGACTGTGAACCGTTAACACATAAAGGAATTGTGCCCTCAACATGACGGGTGCGATCATACCAGCACTAATGCACCGGATCCCATCAGAACTCCGAAGTTAAGCGTGCTTGGGCGAGAGTAGTACTAGGATGGGTGACCCCCTGGGAAGTCCTCGTGTTGCACCCCCCTTTTCAATTTTTTTTGCTCCGGTTAGGGTTGCCAAGAAACTTTACCCACCACATTTCTATTATCGAATCCCACGGCACCTTGGGCAAGACAACTTCTCTTCACGTGGAGGCTGGGCCCGCAAACCGAGGGCGTAGGGCTTGTGACCAGGTCTCCGTCGCTACGGTGCCCATAACTTTTGATCCGTAAGGAGTTACGAGGCGCACAACATACCGTTAGAAAGCTCTCTGAGAGCTCTACGACCGGGGAAGCGAGCAAGCTCGCTGTGCCCTTTTCGGAGCTCAAAATCGAACGTTTTCATCAGTTTCGGGCCACTTTTCTTCTTTTGCTCTGTTTTTCCGTCCCGGATCGTACGTCATGAGCTATTAAAAGGATGACAACCTTACTCGCGGCACATTAGAGGACCCTACAATCCGTCGATATCACGTGTTGCGTAGATGCTGCGTTGTTGAAGCGGATGGGTTGTCGTTAAGCCCATTGGGCCTTTTGAATGGGCCATATCTCTAGGCTGGGACTGTGAACCGTTAACACATAAAGGAATTGTGCCCTCAACATGACGGGTGTGATCATACCAGCACTAATGCACCGGATCCCATCAGAACTCCGAAGTTAAGCGTGTTTGGGCGAGAGTAGTACTAGGATGGGTGACCCCCTGGGAAGTCCCCGTGTTGTACCCCCCTTTTCAATTTTTTTTGCTCCGGTTAGGGTTGCCAAGAAACTTTACCCACCACATTTCTATTATCGAATCCCACGGCACCTTGGGCAAGACAACTTCTCTTCACGTGGAGGCTGGGCCCGCAAACCGAGGGCGTAGGGCTTGTGACCAGGTCTCCGTCGCTCCGGTGCCCATAACTTTTGATCCGTAAGGAGGTACGCGGCGCACAGCATACCATTGGAAAGCTATCCCAGAGCTCTACCACGTGGGCTGCGAGCTAGCTCACCATGCCCTTTTCGGAGCTCAAAATCGAACGTTTTCATCAGTTTTGGGCCACTTTTCTTCTTTTGCTCTGTTTTTCCATCCCGGATCGTACGTCGTGAGCTGTTAAAAGGACGACAACCTTACTCGCGGCACATTAGAGGACCCTACAATGCGTCGATATCACGTCTTGCGAGGATGCTGCGTTGTTGAAGCGGATGGGTTGTCGTTAAGCCCATTGGGACTTTTGAATGGGCCATATCTCTAGGCTGGGACTGTGAACCGTTAACACATAAAGGAATTGTGCCCTCAACATGACGGGTGCAATCATACCAGCACTAATGCACCGGATCCCATCAGAACTCTGAAGTTAAGGGTGCTTGGGCGACAATAGTACTAGGATGGGTGACCCCCTGGGAAGTCCTCGTGTTGCACCCCCATTTTCAATTTTTTTTGCTCCGGTTAGCGTTGCCAAAATACTTTACCCACCACATTTCTATTATCGAATCCCACGGCACCTTGGGCAAGACAACTACTCTTCACGTGGAGGCTGGGCCCGCAAACCGAGGGCGTAGGGCTTATGACCAGGTCTCCGTCGCTCCGGTGCCCATAAGTTTTGATCCGTAAGGAGATACGAGGCGCACAGCATACCGTTGGAAAGCTCTCTGAGAGCTCTACGACGGGGGCAGGTAGCTAGCTCGCCATGCCCTTTTCGGAGCTCAAAATAGAACGTTTTCATCAGTTTCGGGCCACTTTTCTTCTTTTGCTCTGTTTTTCCGTCTCGGATTGTACGTCGTGAGCTGTTAAAAGGACAACAACCTTACTCGCGGCACATTAGAGGACGCTACAATGCGTCGATATCACGTCTTGCGAGGATGCTGCGTTGTTGAAGCGGATGGGTTGTCGTTAAGCCCATTGGGCCTTTTGAATGGGCCATATCTCTAGGCTAGGACTGTGAACCGTTAACACATAAAGGAATTGTGCCCTCAACATGACGGGTGAGATCATACCAGCACTAATGCATCGGATCCCATCAGAACTCCGAAGTTAAGCGTGCTTGGGCGAGAGTAGTACTAGGATGGGTGACCCCCTGGGAAGTCCTCGTGTTGCACCCCCTTTTGCACCCCCTTTTTCAATTTTTTTTGTTCCGGTTAGGGTTGCCAAGATACTTTACCCACCACATTTCTATTATCGAATCCCACGGCACCTTGGGCAAGACAACTTCTCTTCACGTGGAGGCTGGGCCCGCAAACCGAGGACGTAGGGCTTGTGACCAGGTCTCCGTCGCTACGGTGCCCATAACTTTTGATCCGTAAGGAGTTACGAGGCGCACAGCATACCGTTGGAAAGCTCTCTGAGAGCTCTACGACGGGGGCAGCTAGCTAGCTTCCTATGCCCTTTTCGGAGCTCAAAATCGAACGTTTTCATCAGTTTCGGGCAACTTTTCTTCTTTTGCTCTGTTTTTCCGTCCCGGATCGTACGTCGTGAGCTGTTAAAAGGGCGACAACCTTACTCGCGGCACATTAGAGGACCCTACAATGCGTCGATATCACGTCTTGCGAGGATGCTGCGTTGTTGAAGCGGATGGGTTGTCGTTAAGCCCATTGGGCCTTTTGAATGGGCCATATCTCTAGGCTGGGACTGTGAACCGTTAACACATAAAGGAATTGTGCCCTCAACATGACGGGTGCGATCATACCAGCACTAATGCACCGGATCCCATCAGAACTCCGAAGTTAAGCGTGCTTGGGCGAGAGTAGTACTAGAATGGGTGACCCCCTGGGAAGTCCTCGTGTTGCACCCCTTTTTGCACCCCCTTTTTCAAATTTTTTGGCTCCGGTTAGGGTTGCCATGATACTTTACCCACCACATTTCTATTATCGAATCCCACGGCACCTTCTGGAAGACAACTTCTCTTCACGTGGAGGCTGGGCCCGCAAACCGAGGTCGTAGGGCTTGTGACCAGGTCTCCGTCGCTCCGGTGCCCATAAATTTTGGTCCGTAAGGAGTTACGCGGCGCACAGCATACCGTTCGAAAGCTCTCCGAGAGCTCTACGACGGGGGCAGCTAGCTAGCTCGCCGTGCCCTTTTCGTAGCTCAAAATCGAATGTTTTCATCAGTTTCGGGCCACTTTTCTTTTTTACTCTATTTTTTCATCCCGGATCGTAAGTCGTGAGCTGTTAAAAAGACGACAACCTTACTCGCGGGATATTTGGGGGCCCTACAACACGTCGATATCACGTCTTGCTAGGATGCTGCGTTGTTGAAGCGGATGGGTTGTCGTTAAGCCCATTGGTCCGTTTGAATGGGCCATTTCTCTAGGCTGGGACTGTGAACCGTTAACAAATAAAGGAATAGTGCCCTCAACATGACGGGTGCGATCATACCAGCACTAATGCACCGGATCCCATCCGAACTCCGAAGTTAAGCGTGCGTGGGCGAGAGTACGACTAGGATGGGTTACCCCCTGGGAAGTCCTCGTGTTGCACCCCCCTTTTCAATTTTTTTTGCTCCGGTTAGGGTTGCCAAGATACTTTACCCACCACATTTCTATTATCGAATCCCACGGCACCTTGGGCAAGACAACTTCTCTTCATGTGGAGGCTGGGCCCGCAAACCGAGGGCGTAGGGCTTGTGACCAGGTCTCCGTCGCTACGGTGCCCATAACTTTTGATCCGTAAGGAGTTACGAGGCGCACAACATACCGTTAGAAAGCTCTCTGAGAGCTCTACGACCGGGGAAGCGAGCAAGCTCGCTGTCCCCTTTTCGGAGCTCAAAATCGAACGTTTTCATCAGTTTCGGGCCACTTTTCTTCTATTGCTCAGTTTTTCCGTCCCGGATCGTACGTCATGAGCTATTAAAAGGATGACAACCTTACTCGCGGCACATTAGAGGACCCTACAATCCGTCGATATCACGTGTTGCGTAGATGCTGCGTTGTTGAAGCGGATGGGTTGTCGTTAAACCCATTGGGCCTTTTGAATGTGCCATATCTCTAGGCTGGGACTGTGAACCGTTAACACATAAAGGAATTGTGCCCTCAACATGACGGGTGCGATCATACCAGCACTAATGCACCGGATCCCATCAGAACTCCGAAGTTAAGAGTGCTTGGGCGAGAGTAGTACTAGGATGGGTGACCCCCTGGGAAGTCCTCGTGTTGCACCCCCCTTTTCAATTTTTTTTGCTCCGGTTAGGGTTGCCAAGATACTTTACCCACCACATTTCTATTATCGAATCCCACGGCACCTTGGGCAAGACAACTTCTCTTCATGTGGAGGCTGGGCCCGCAAACCGAGGGCGTAGGGCTTGTGACCAGGTCTCCGTCGCTCCGGTGCCCATAACTTTTGATCCGTAAGGAGTTACGCGGCGCACAGCATACCATTGGAAAGCACTCCGAGAGCTCTACGACGGGGGCAGGGAGGTATCGCGCCGGGCCCTTTTCGGAGCTCAAAATCGAACGTTTTCATCAGTTTTGGGCCACTTTTCTTCTTTTGCTCTGTTTTTCCGCCCCGGATCGTACGTCGTGAGCTGTTAAAAGGACGACAACCTTACTCGCGGCACATTAGAGGACCCTACAATGCGTCGATATCACGTCTTGCGAGGATGCTGCGTTGTTGAAGCGGATGGGTTGTCGTTAAGCCCATTGGGCCTTTTGAATGGGCCATATCTCTAGGCTGGGACTGTGAACCGTTAACATATAAAGGAATTGTGCCCTCAACATGACGGGTGCGATCATACCAGCACTAATGCACCGGATCCCATCAGAACTCCGAAGTTAAGCGTGCTTGGGCGAGAGTAGTACTAGGATGGGTGACCCCCTGGGAAGTCCTCGTGTTGTACCCCACTTTTCAATTTTTTTTGCTCCGGTTAGCGTTGCCAAGATACTTTACCCACCACATTTCTATTATCGAATCCCACGGCATCTTGGGCAAGACAACTACTCTTCACGTGGAGGCTGGGCCCGCAAACCGAGGGCGTAGGGCTTGTGACCAGGTCTCCGTCGCTCCGGTGCCCATAACTTTTGATCCGTAAGGAGTTACGAGGCGCACAGCATACCGTTGGAAAGCTCTCTGAGAGCTCTACGACGGGGGCAGGTAGCTAGCTCGCCATGCCCTTTTCGGAGCTCAAAATCGAACGTTTTCATTAGTTTCGGGCCACTTTTCTTCTTTTGCTCTGTTTTTCCGTCCTGGATCGTAAGTCGTGAGCAGTTAAAAGGACGACAACCTTACTCGCGGCACATTAGAGGACGCTACAATGCGTCGATATCACGTCTTGCGAGGATGCTGCGTTGTTGAAGCGGATGGGTTGTCGTTAAGCCCATTGGGCCTTTTGAATGGGCCATATCTCTAGGCTAGGACTGTGAACTGTTAACACATAGAGAAATTGTGCCCTCAACATGACGGGTGCGATCATACCAGCACTAATGCACCGGATCCCATCAGAACTCCGAAGTTAAGCGTGCTTGGGCGAGAGTAGTACTAGGATGGGTGACCCCCTGGGAAGTCCTCGTGTTGCACCCCCTTTTGCACCCCTTTTTTCAATTTTTTTTTGTTCCGGTTAGGGTTGCCAAGATACTTTACCCACCACATTTCTATTATCGAATCCCACGGCACCTTGGGCAAGACAACTTCTCTTCACGTGGAGGCTGGGCCCGCAAACGGAGGACGTAGGGCTTGTGACCAGGTCTCCGTCGCTCCGGTGCCCATAACTTTTGATCCGTAAGGAGTTACGCGGCGCACAGCATACCGTTGGAAAGCTCTCCGAGAGCTCTAAGACGGGGGCAGGTAGCTAGCTCGCCGTGCCCTTTTCAGAGTCCAAAATCGAACGTTTTTATCAGTTTCGGGCCACTTTTCTTCTTTTGCTCTATTTTTCCGTCCCGGATCGTACGTCGTGAGCTGTTAAAAGGACGGCAACCTTACTCGCGGCACATTAGAGGACCCTACAAAGCATCGATATCACGTCTTGCGAGGATGCTACGTTGTTGAAGCTGATGGGTTGTCGTTAAGCCCATTGGGCCTTTTGAATGGGCCATATCTCTAGGCTGGGACTATGAACCGTTAACACATAAAGGAATTGTGCCCTCAACATGACGGGTGCGATCATACCAGCACAAATGCACCGGATCCCATCAGAACTCCGAAGTTAAGCGTGCTTGGGCGAGAGTAGTACTAGGATGGGTGACCCCCTGGGAAGTCCTCGTGTTGCACCCCACTTTTCAATTTTTTTTTGCTCCGGTTAGGGTTGCCAAGATACTTTACCCACCACATTTCTATTATCGAATCCCACGGCACCTTGGGCAAGACAACTACTCTTCACGTGGAGGCTGCGCCCGCAAACCGAGGGCGTAGGGCTTGTGACCAGGTCTCCGTCGCTCCGGTG
Organism: Ehretia macrophylla; assembly: GCA_037974665.1. NCBI lineage: Eukaryota > Viridiplantae > Streptophyta > Magnoliopsida > Boraginales > Ehretiaceae > Ehretia > Ehretia macrophylla. The sequence continues at coordinate 73,560,033 of CM075769.1, forward strand.
CCCATAACTTTTGATCCGTAAGGAGTTACGCGGCGCACAGCATACCGTTGGAAAGCTCTCCGAGAGCTCTACGACGAGGGCAGGTAGCTAGCACGCCGTGCCCTTTTCGGAGCTCAAAATCGAACGTTTTCATCAGTTTCGGGCCACTTTTCTTCTTTTGCTCTGTTTTTCCATCCCGGATCATACGTCGTGAGCTGTTAAAAGGACGACAACCTTACTCGCGGCACATTAGAGGACCCTACAATGCGTCGATATCACGTCTTGCGAGGATGCTGCGTTGTTGAAGCGGATGGGTTGTCGTTAAGCCCATTGGGCCTTTTGAATGGGCCATATCTCTAGGCTGGGACTGTGAACCGTTAACACATAAAGGAATTGTGCCCTCAACATGACGGGTGCGATCATACCAGCACTAATGCACCGGATCCCATCAGAACTCCGAAGTTAAGAGTGCTTGGGCGAGAGTAGTACTAGGATGGGTGACCCCGTGGGAAGTCCTCGTGTTGCACCCCCCTTTTCAATTTTTTTTGCTTCGGTTAGGGTTGCCAAGATACTTTACCCACCACATTTCTATTATCGAATCCCACGGCACCTTGGACAAGACAACTTCTCTTCACGTGGAGGCTGGGCCCGCAAACCGAGGGCGTAGGGCTTGTGACTAGGTCTCCGTGGCTCCGGTGCCCATAACTTTTGATCCGTAAGGAGTTACGCGGCGCAAAGCATACCGTTGGAAAGCTCTCCTAGAGCTCTACGACGGGGGCAGCTAGCTAGCTCGCCGTGCCCTTTTCGGAGCTCAAAATCGAACATTTTCATCATTTTCGGGCCACTTTTCTTCTTTTGCTCTGTTTTTCCGTCCCGTATCGTACGTCGTGAGCTGTTAAAAGGACGACAACCTTACTCGCGGCACATTAGAGGACCCTACAATGCGTCGATATCACGTCTTGCAAGGATGCTGCGTTGTTGAAGCGGATGGGTTGTCGTTAAGCCCATTGGGCCTTTTGAATGGGCCATATCTCTAGGCTGGGACTGTGAACCGTTAACACATAAGGAAATTGTGCCCTCAACATGACGGGTGCGATCATACCAGCACTAATGCACCGGATCCCATCAGAAGTCCGAAGTTAAGCGTGCTTGGGCAAGAGTAGTACTAGGATGGGTGACCCCCTGGGAAGTCCTCGTGTTGCACCCCCCTTTTCAATTTTTTTTCCTCCGGTTAGCGTTTCCAAGATACTTTACCCACCACATTTCTATTATCGAATCCCACGGCACCTTGGGCAAGACAACTTCTCTTCACGTGGAGGCTGGGCCCGTAATCCGAGGGCGTGGGGCTTGGGACCAGGTCTCTGTCGCTCCGGTGCCCATAACTTTGGATCCGTAAGGAGTCACGAGGTACACAGCATACCGTTGGAAAGCTCTTCGAGAGATCTACGACGGGGGCAGCTAGGTTGCACGCTGTGCCCTTTTCGGAGCTCAAAATCGAACGTTTTCATCAGTTTCGGGCCACTTTTCTTCTTTTGCTCTGTTTTTCCGTACCGGTTCGTACGTCGTGAGCTGTTAAAAGGATGACATCCTTACTCGCGGCACATTAGAGGACCCTACAATGCGTCGATATCACGTCTTGCGAGGATGCTGCATTGTTGAAGCGGATGGGTTGTCGTTAAGCCCATTGGGCCTTTTGAATGGGCCATATCTCTAGGCTGGGATTGTGAACCGTTAACACATAAAGGAATTGTGCCCTCAACATGATGGGTGCGATCATACCAGCACTAATGCACCGGATCCCATCAGAACTCCGAAGTTAAGCGTGCTTCGGCGAGAGTAGTACTAGGATGGGTGACCCCATGGAAAGTCCTAGTGTTGCACCCCCTTTTGCACCCCCTTTTTCAATTTTTTTTGCTCCGGTTAGGGTTGCCAAGATACTTTACCCACCACATTTCTATTATCGAATCCCACCGCACCTTGGGCAAGACAACTTCACTTCACGTGGAGGCTGGGCCCGCAAACCGAGGGCGTAGGGCTTTTGATCAGGTCTCCGTCGCTCCGGTGCCCATAACTTTTGATCCGTAAGGAGTTACGCGGCGCACAGCATACCGTTGGAAAGCTCTCTGAGAGCTCTACGACGAGGGCAGGTAGCTAGCTTGCCGTGCCCTTTTTGGAGCTCAAAATCGAACGTTTTCATCAGTTTCGGGTCACTTTTCTTCTTTTGCTCTGTTTTTCCGTCCCGGATCGTACGTCGTGAGCTGTTAAAAGGACGACAACCTTACTCGCGGCACATTAGAGGACCCTACAATGCGACGATATCACGTCTTGCCAGGATGCTGCGTTGTTGAAGTGGATGGGTTGTCGTTAAGCCTATTGGGCCTTTTGAATGGGCCATATCTTTAGGCTGGGACTGTGAACCGTTAACACATAAAGGAATTGTGCCCTAAACATGACGGGTGCGATCATACCAGCACTAATGCACCGGATCCCATCAGAACTCTGAAGTTAAGTGTGCTTCGGCGAGAGTAGTACTAGGATGGGTGACCCCCTGGGAAGTCCTCGTGTTGCACCCCCCTTTTCAATTTTTTTTGCTCCGGTTAGGGTTGCCAAGATACTTTACCCACCACATTTCTATTATCGAATCCCACGGCACCTTGGGCAAGACAACTTCTCTTCACGAGGAGGGTGGGCCCGCAAATCGAGGGCGTAGGGCTTGTGACTAGGTCTCCGTCGCTCCGGTGCCCATAACTTTTGATCCGTAAGGAGTTACGCGGCGCACAGCATACCGTTGGAAAGCTCTCCGAGAGCTCTACGACGGGGGCAGCTAGCTAGCTCGCCGTGCCCTTTTCGGAGCTCAAAATTGAACATTTTCATCAGTTTCGGGCCTCTTTTCTTCTTTTGCTCTGTTTTTCCGTCCCGGATCGTACGTCGTGAGCTGTTAAAAGGACGACAACCTTACTCGCGGCACATTAGAGGACCCTACAATGCGTCGATATCACGTCTTGCGAGGATGCTGCGTTGTTGAAGCGGATGGGTTGTCGTTAAGCCCATTGGGCCTTTTGAATGGGCCATATTTCTAGGCTGGGACTGTGAACCGTTAACACATAAAGGAATTGTGCCCTAAACTTGACGGGTGCGATCATACCAGCACTAATGCACCGGATCCCATCAGAACTCCGAAGTTAAGCGTGCTTGGGCGAGAGTAGTACTAGGATGGGTGACCGCCTGGGAAGTCCTCGTGTTGCACCCCCCTTTTCAATTTTTTTTGCTCCGGTTAGCATTGCCAAGATACTTTACCCACCACATTTCTATTATCGAATCCCATGGCACCTTGGGGAAGACAACTTCTCTTCACGTGGAGGCTGGGCCCGCAAAACCGAGGGCGTAGGGCTTGTGACAAGTTCTCCGTCGCTCCCGTGCCCATAACTTTTGATCCGTAAGGAGTTACGCGGCGCACAGCATACCTTTGGAAAGCGCTCCGAGAGCTCTACGATGGGGGTAGCTAGCTAGCTAGCCGTGCCCTTTTCGGAGCTCAAAATCGAACGTTTTCTTCAGTTTCGGGCCACTTTTCTTCTTTTGCTCTGTTTTTCCGTCCCGGATCGTACGTCGTGAGCTGTTAAAAGGACGACAACCTTACTCGCGGCACATTAGAGGACCCTACAATGCGTCGATATCACGTCTTGCGAGGATGCTGCGTTGTTGAAGCGGATGGGTTGTCGTTAAGTCCATTGGGCCTTCTGAATGGGCCATATCTCTAGGCTGGGACTGTGAACCGTTAACACATAAAGGAATTGTGCGCTCAACATGACGGGGGCGGTGATACCAGCACTAAAGAACCGGATCCCATCAGACCTCCGAAGTTAAGCGTGCTTGGGCGAGAGTAGTACTAGGATGGGTGACCTCCTGGGAAGTCCTCGTGTTGCACCCCCCTTTTCAATTTTTTTTGCTCCGGTTAGGGTTGCCAAGATACTTTACCCACCACATTTCTATTATCGAATCCCACGGCACCTTGGGCAAGACAACTGCTCTTCACGTGGTGGCTGGGCCCGCAAACCGAGGGCGTAGGGCTTGTGACCAGGTCTCCGTCGCTCCGGTGCCCATAACTTTTGATCCGTAAGGAGTTACGCAGCGCACAGCATACCGTTGGAAAGCTCTCCGAGAGCTCTACGACGGGGGTAGCTAGCTAGCTCGCCGTGCTCTTTTCGGAGCTCAAAATCGAACGTTTTCATCAGTTTCGGGCCTCTTTTCTTCTTTTGCTCTGTTTTTCCGTCCCGGATCGTACGTCGTGAGCTGTTAAAAGGACGACAACCTTACTCGCGGCACATTAGAGGACCCTACAATGCGTCGATATCACGTCTTGCGAGGATGCTGCGTTGTTGAAGCGGATGGGTTGTCGTTAAGCCCATTGGGCCTTTTGAATGGGCCATATCTCTAGGCTGGGACTGTGAACCGTTAACACATAAAGGAATTGTGCCCTAAACTTGACGGGTGCGATCATACCAGCACTAATGCACCAGATCCCATCAGAACTCCGAAGTTAAGCGTGCTTGGGCGAGAGTAGTACTAGGATGGGTGACCGCCTGGGAAGTCCTCGTGTTGCACCCCCCTTTTCAATTTTTTTTGCTCCGGTTAGCGTTGCCAAGATACTTTACCCACCACATTTCTATTATCGAATCCCATGGCACCTTGGGCAAGACAACTTCTCTTCACGTGGAGGCTGGGCCCGCAAACCGAGGGCGTAGGGCTTGTGACAAGTTCTCCGTCGCTCCGGTGCCCATAACTTTTGATCCGTAAGGAGTTACGCGGCGCACAGCATACCTTTGGAAAGCGCTCCGAGAGCTCTACGACGGGGGCAGCTAGCTAGCTCGCCGTGCCCTTTTCGGAGCTCAAAATCGAACGTTTTCATCAGTTTCGGGCCACTTTTCTTCTTTTGCTCTGTTTTTTCATCCCGGATCGTACGTCGTGAGCTGTTAAAAGGACGACAACCTTACTCGCGGCACATTAGAGGACCCTACAATGCGTCGATATCACGTCTTGCGAGGATGCTGCGTTGTTGAAGCGGATGGGTTGTCGTTAAGTCCATTGGGCCTTTTGAATGGGCCATATCTCTAGGCTGGGACTGTGAACCGTTAACACATAAAGGAATTGTGCGCTCAACATGACGGGTGCGATCATACCAGCACTAATGCACCGGATCCCATCAGAACTCCGAAGTTAAGCGTGCTTGGGCGAGAGTAGTACTAGGATGGGTGACCCCCTGGGAAGTCCTCGTGTTGCACCCCCCTTTTCAATTTTTTTTGCTCCGGTTAGGGTTGCCAAGATACTTTACCCACCACATTTCTATTATCGAATCCCACGGCACCTTGGGCAAGACAACTTCTCTTCACGTGGAGGCTGGGCCCGCAAACCGAGGGCGTAGGGCTTTTGACCAGGTCTCCGTTGCTCCGGTGCCCATAACTTTTGATCCGTAAGGAGTTACGCGGCGCACAGCATACCGTTGGAAAGCTCTCCGAGAGCTCTACGACGAGGGCAGCTAGCTAGCTCGCCGTGCCCTTTTCGGAGCTCAAAATCGAACATTTTCATCAGTTTTGGGCCTCTTTTCTTCTTTTGCTCTGTTTTTCCGTCCCGGATCGTACGTCGTGAGCTGTTAAAAGGACGACAACCTTACTCGCGGCACATTAGAGGACCCTACAATGCGTCGATATCACGTCTTGCGAGGATGCTACGTTGTTGAAGCGGATGGGTTGTCGTTAAGCCCATTGGGCCTTTTGAATGGGCCATATCTCTAGGCTGGGACTGTGAACCGTTAACACATAAAGGAATTGTGCCCTAAACTTGACGGGTGCGATCATACCAGCACTAATGCACCAGATCCCATCAGAACTCCGAAGTTAAGCGTGCTTGGGCGAGAGTAGTACTAGGATGGGTGACCCCCTGGGAAGTCCTCGTGTTGCACCCCCCTTTTCAATTTTTTTTGCTCCGGTTAGGGTTGCCAAGATACTTTACCCACCACATTTCTATTATCGAATCCCACGGCACCTTGGGCAAGACAACTTCTCTTCACGTGGAGGCTGGGCCCGCAAAACGAGGGCGTAGGGCTTGTGACAAGTTCTCCGTCGCTCCGGTGCCCATAACTTTTGACACGTAAGGAGTTACGTGGCGCACAGCATACCTTTGGAAAGCTCTCCAAGAGCTCTACGACGGGGGTAGCTAGCTAGGTCACCGTACCCTTTTCGGAGCTCAAAATCGAACGTTTTAATCAGTTTCGGGCCACTTTTCTTCTTTTGCTCTATTTTTTCGTCCCGGATCGTACGTCGTGAGATGTTAAAAGGACGACAACCTTACTCGCGGCACATAGAGGACCCTACAATGCGTCGATATCACGTCTTGCGAGGATGCTGCGTTGTTGAAGCGGATGGGTTGTCGTTAAGCCCATTGGGCCTTTTGAATGGGCCATATCTCTAGGCTGGGACTGTGAACCGTTAACACATAAAGGAATTGTGCGCTCAACATGACGGGTGCAATCATACCAGCACTAATGCACCGGATCCCATCAGAACTCCAAAGTTAAGCGTGCTTGGGCGAGAGTAGTACTAGGATGGGTGACCCCCTGGGAAGTCCTCGTGTTGCACCCCCCTTTTCAATTTTTTTTGCTCCGGTTAGGGTTGCCAAGATACTTTACCCACCACATTTCTATTATCGAATCCCACGGCACCTTGGGCAAGACAACTTCTCTTCACGTGGAGGCTGGGCCCGCAAACCGAGGGCGTAGGGCTTGTGACCAGGTCTCCGTCGCTCCGGTGCCCATAACTTTTGATCCGTAAGGAGTTACGCGGCGCACAGCATACCGTTGGAAAGCTCTCCGAGAGCTCTACGACGGGGGCAACTAGCTAGCTCGCCGTGCCCTTTTCGGAGCTCAAAATCGAACGTTTTCATCAGTTTCGGGCCTCTTTTCTTCTTTTGCTCTGTTTTTCCGTCCCGGATCGTACGTCGTGAGCTGTTAAAAGGACGACAACCTTACTCGCGGCACATTAGAGGACCCTACAATGCGTCGATATCACGTCTTGCGAGGATGTTGCGTTGTTGAAGCGGATGGGTTGTCGTTAAGCCCATTGGGCCATTTGAATGGGCCATATCTCTAGGCTGGGACTGTGAACCGTTAACACATAAAGGAATTGTGCCCTAAACTTGACGGGTGCGATCATACCAGCACTAATGCACCAGATCCCATCAGAACTCCGAAGTTAAGCGTGCTTGGGCGAGAGTAGTACTAGGATGGGTGATCGCCTGGGAAGTCCTCGTGTTGCACCCCCCTTTTCAATTTTTTTTGCTCCGGTTAGCGTTGCCAAGATACTTTACCCACCACATTTCTATTATCGAATCCCATGGCACCTTGGGCAAGACAACTTCTCTTCACGTGGAGGCTGGGCCCGCAAACCGAGGGCGTAGGGCTTGTGACAAGTTCTCCGTCGCTCCGGTGCCCATAACTTTTGATCCGTAAGGAGTTACGCGGCGCACAGCATACCTTTGGAAAGCGCTCCGAGAGCTCTACGACGGGGGCAGCTAGCTAGCTCGCCGTGCCCTTTTCGGAGCTCAAAATCGAACGTTTTCATCAGTTTCGGGCCACTTTTCTTCTTTTGCTCTGTTTTTTCATCCCGGATCGTACGTCGTGAGCTGTTAAAAGGACGACAACCTTACTCGCGGCACATTAGAGGACCCTACAATGCGTCGATATCACGTCTTGCGAGGATGCTGCGTTGTTGAAGCGGATGGGTTGTCGTTAAGTCCATTGGGCCTTTTGAATGGGCCATATCTCTAGGCTGGGACTGTGAACCGTTAACACATAAAGGAATTGTGCGCTCAACATGACGGGTGCGATCATACCAGCACTAATGCACCGGATCCCATCAGAACTCCGAAGTTAAGCGTGCTTGGGCGAGAGTAGTACTAGGATGGGTGACCCCCTGGGAAGTGCTCGTGTTGCACCCCCCTTTTCAATTTTTTTTGCTCCGGTTAGGGGTGGCAAGATACTTTACCAACCACATTTCTATTATCGAATCCCACGGCACCTTGGGCAAGACAACTTCTCTTCACGTGGAGGCTGGGCCCGCAAACCGAGGGCGTAGGGCTTGTGACCAGGTCTCCGTCGCTCCGGTGCCCATAACTTTTGATCCGTAAGGAGTTACGCAGCGCACAGCATACCGTTGGAAAGCTCTCCGAGAGCTCTACGACGGGGGCAGCTAGCTAGCTCGCCGTGCCCTTTTCGGAGCTCAAAATCGAACGTTTTCATCAGTTTCGGGCCTCTTTTCTTCTTTTGCTCTGTTTTTCCGTCCCGGATCGTACGTCGTGAGCTATTAAAAGGACGACAACCTTACTCGCGGCACATTAGAGGACCCTACAATGCGTCGATATCACGTCTTGCGAGGATGCTGCGTTGTTGAAGCGGATGGGTTGTCGTTAAGCCCATTGGGCCTTTTGAATGGGCCATATCTCTAGGCTGGGACTGTGAACCGTTAACACATAAAGGAATTGTGCCCTAAACTTGACGGGTGCGATCATACCAGCACTAATGCACCAGATCCCATCAGAACTCCGAAGTTAAGCGTGCTTGGGCGAGAGTAGTACTAGGATGGGTGACCGCCTGGGAAGTCCTCGTGTTGCACCCCCCTTTTCAATTTTTTTTGCTCCGGTTAGCGTTGCCAAGATACTTTACCCACCACATTTCTATTATCGAATCCCATGGCACCTTGGGCAAGACAACTTCTCTTCACGTGGAGGCTGGGCCCGCAAACCGAGGGCGTAGGGCTTGTGACCAGGTCTCCGTCGCTCCGGTGCCCATAACTTTTGATCCGTAAGGAGTTACGCGGCGCACAGCATACCGTTGGAAAGCTCTCCGAGAGCTCTACGACGGGGGCAACTAGCTAGCTCGCCGTGCCCTTTTCGGAGCTCAAAATCGAACGTTTTCATCAGTTTCGGGCCACTTTTCTTCTTTTGCTCTGTTTTTTCGTCCCAGATCGTACGTCGTGAGCTGTTAAAAGGACGACAACCTTACTCGCGGCACATTAGAGGACCCTACAATGCGTCGATATCACGTCTTGCGAGGATGCTGCGTTGTTGAAGCGGATGGGTTGTCGTTAAGCCCATTGGGCCTTTTGAATGGGCCATATCTCTAGGCTGGGACTGTGAACCGTTAACACATAAAGGAATTGTGCGCTCAACATGACGGGTGCAATCATACCAGCACTAATGCACCGGATCCCATCAGAACTCCGAAGTTAAGCGTGCTTGGGCGAGAGTAGTACTAGGATGGGTGACCCCCTGGGAAGTCCTCGTGTTGCACCCCCCTTTTCAATTTTTTTTGCTCCGGTTAGGGTTGCCAAGATACTTTACCTACCACATTTCTATTATCGAATCCCACGGCACCTTGGGCAAGACAACTTCTCTTCACGTGGAGGCTGGGCCCGCAAACCGAGGGCGTAGGGCTTATGACCAGGTCTCCGTCGCTCCGGTGCCCATAACTTTTGATCCGTAAGGAGTTACGCGGCGCACAGCATACCGTTGGAAAGCCCTCCGAGAGCTCTACGACGGGGGCAGCCAGCTAACTCGCCTTGCCCTTTTTGGAGCTCAAAATCGAACGTTTTCATCAATTTTGGACCTCTTTTCTTCTTTAGCTCTGTTTTTCCGTCCCGGCTCGTACGTGGTGAGCTGTTAAAAGGACGACAACCTTACTCGCGGCACATTAGAGGACCCTACAATGCGTCGATATCACGTCTTACGAGGATGCTGCGTTGTTGAAGCGGATGGGTTGTCGTTAAGCCCATTGGGCCTTTTGAATGGGCCATATATCTAGGCTGGGACTGTGAACCGTTAACACATAAAGGAATTGTGCCCTAAACTTGACGGGTGCGATCATACCAGCACTAATGCACCAGATCCCATTAGAACTCCGAAGTTAAGCGTGCTTGGGCGAGAGTACTACTAGCATGGGTGACCCCCTAGGAAGTCCTCGTGTTGCACCCCCCTTTTCAATTTTTTTTGCTCCGGTTAGGGTTGCCAAGATACTTTACCCACCACATTTCTATTATCGAATCCCACGGCACCTTGGGCAAGACAACTTCTCTTCACGTGGAGGCTGGGCCCGCAAACCGAGGGCGTAGGGCTTATGACCTGGTCTCCGTCGCTCCGGTGCCCATAGCTTTTGATCCGTAAGGAGTTACGCGGCGCATAGCATACCGTTGGAAAGCTCTCCGAGAGCTCTACGACGGGGGCAACTAGCTAGCTCGCCGTGCCCTTTTCGGAGCTCAAAATCGAACGTTTTCATCAGTTTCGGGCCTCTTTTCTTCTTTTGCTCTGTTTTTTCGTCCCGGATCGTACGTCGTGAGCTGTTAAAAGGACGACAACCTTACTCGCGGCACATTAGAGGACCCTACAATGCGTCGATATCACGTCTTGCGAGGATGCTGCGTTGTTGAAGCGGATGGGTTGTCGTTAAGCCCATTGGGCCTTTTGAATGGGCCATATCTCTAGGCTGGGACTGTGAACCGTTAACACATAAAGGAATTGTGCCCTAAACTTGACGGGTGCGATCATACCAGCACTAATGCACCAGATCCCATCAGAACTCCGAAGTTAAGCGTGCTTGGGCGAGAGTAGTACTAGGATGGGTGATCGCCTGGGAAGTCCTCGTGTTGCACCCCCCTTTTCAATTTTTTTTGCTCCGGTTAGGGTTGCCAAGATACTTTACCCACCACATTTCTATTATCGAATCCCACGGCACCTTGGGCAAGACAACTTCTCTTCACGTGGAGGGTGGGCCCGCAAACCGAGGGCGTAGGGCTTGTGACTAGGTCTCCGTCGCTCCGGTGCCCATAACTTTTGATCTGTAAGGAGTTATGCAGCGCACAGTATATCATTGGAAAGCTCTCCGAGAGCTATACGATGAGGGCAGCTAGCTAGCTCGCCGTGCCCTTTTCAGAGCTCAAAATTGAACATTTTCATCAGTTTCGGGCCTCTTTTCTTCTTTTGCTCTGTTTTTCCATCCCGGATCGTACGTCGTGAGCAGTTAAAAGGATGACAACCTTACTCGCGGCACATTAGAGGACCCTACAATGCGTCGATATCACGTCTTGCGAGGATGCTGCGTTGTTGAAGCTGATGGGTTGTCGTTAAGCCCATTGGGCCTTTTGAATGGGCCATATCTCTAGGCTGGGTCTGTGAACCGTTAACACATAAAGGAATTGTGCCCTAAACTTGACGGGTGCGATCATACCAGCACTAATGCACCAGATCCCATCAGAACTCCGAAGTTAAGCGTGCTTGGGCAAGAGTAGTACTAGGATGGGTGACCGCCTGGGAAGTCCTCGTGTTGGACCCCCCTTTTCAATTTTTTTTGCTCCGGTTAGCGTTGCCAAGGTACTTTACCCACCACATTTCTATTATCGAATCCCATGGCACCTTGGGCAAGACAACTTCTCTTCACGTGGAGGCTGGGCCCGCAAACCGAGGGCGTAGGGCTTGTGATCAGGTCTCCGTCGCTCCGGTGCCCATAACTTTTGATCCGTAAGGAGTTACGCGGCGCACAGCATACCGTTGGAAAGCTCTCCGAGAGCTCTACGACGGGGGCAGCTACCTAGCTCACCGTGCCCTTTTCGGAGCTCAAAATCGAACGTTTTCATCAGTTTCGGGCCACTTTTCTTCTTTTGCTCTGTTTTTCCGTCCCGGATCGTACGTCGTGAGCTGTTAAAAGGACGACAACCTTACTCGCGGCACATTAGAGGACCCTACAATGCGTCGATATCACGTCTTGCGAGGATGCTGCGTTGTTGAAGCGGATGGGTTGTCGTTAAGCCCATTGGGCCTTTTGAATGGGCCATATCTCTAGGCTGGGACTGTGAACCGTTAACACATAAAGGAATTGTGCCCTAAACTTGACGGGTGCGATCATACCAGCACTAATGCACCAGATCCCATCAGAACTCCGAAGTTAAGCGTGCTTGGGCGAGAGTAGTACTAGGATGGGTGACCCCCTGGGAAGTCCTCGTGTTGCACCCCCCTTTTCAATTTTTTTTGCTCCGGTTAGGGTTGCCAAGATACTTTACCCACCACATTTCTATTATCGAATCCCACGGCACCTTGGGCAAGACAACTTCTCTTCACGTGGAGGCTGGGCCCGCAAACCGAGGGCGTAGGTCTTGTGACAAGTTCTCCGTCGCTCCGGTGCCCATAACTTTTGATCCGTAAGGAGTTACGTGGCGCACAGCATACCTTTGGAAAGCTCTCCGAGAGCTCTACGACGGGGGCAGCTAGCTAGGTCGCCGTGCCCTTTTCGGAGCTCAAAATCGAACGTTTTCATCAGTTTCGGGCCACTTTTCTTCTTTTGCTCTATTTTTTCATCCCGGATCGTACGTCGTGAGCTGTTGAAAGGACGACAACCTTACTCGCGGCACATTAGAGGACCCTACAATGGGTCGATATCACGTCTTGCGAGGATGCTGCGTTGTTGAAGCGGATGGGTTATCGTTAAGCCCATTGGGCCTTTTGAATGGGCCATATCTCTAGGCTGGGACTGTGAACCGTTAACACATAAAGGAATTGTGCCCTAAACTTGACGGGTGCGATCATACCAGCACTAATGCACCAGATCCCATCAGAACTCCGAAGTTAAGCGTGCTTGGGCGAGAGTAGTACTAGGATGGGTGACCCCCTGGGAAGTCCTCGTGTTGCACCCCCCTTTTCAATTTTTTTTGCTCCGGTTAGGGTTGCCAAGATACTTTACCCACCACATTTCTATTATCGAATCCCACGGCACCTTGGGCAAGACAACTTCTCTTCACGTGGAGGCTGGGCCCGCAAACCGAGGGCGTAGCGCTTGTGACCAGGTCTCCGTCGCTCCGGTGCCCATAACTTTTGATCCGTAAGGAGTTACGCGGCGCACAGCATACCGTTGGAAAGCTCTCCGAGAGCTCTACGACGGGGGCAGCTAGCTAGCTCGCCGTGCCCTTTTCGGAGCTCAAAATCGAACGTTTTCATCAGTTTCGGGCCTCTTTTCTTCTTTTGCTCTGTTTTTCCATCCCGGATCGTACGTCGTGAGCTGTTAAAAGGACGACAACCTTACTCGCGGCACATTAGAGGACCCTACAATGCGTCGATATCACGTCTTGCGAGGATGCTGCGTTGTTGAAGCGGATGGGTTGTCGTTAAGCCCATTGGGCCTTTTGAATGGGCCATATCTCTAGGCTGGGACTGTGAACCGTTAACACATAAAGGAATTGTGCCCTAAACTTGACGGGTGCGATCATACCAGCACTAATGCACCAGATCCCATCAGAACTCCGAAGTTAAGCGTGCTTGGGCGAGAGTAGTACTAGGATGGGTGACCCCCTGGGAAGTCCTCGTGTTGCACCCCCCTTTTCAATTTTTTTTGCTCCGGTTAGGGTTGCCAAGATACTTTACCCACCACATTTCTATTATCGAATCCCACGGCACCTTGGGCAAGACAACTTCTCTTCACGTGGAGGCTGGGCCCGCAAACCGAGGGCGTAGGGCTTGTGACAAGTTCTCCGTCGCTCCGGTGCCCATAACTTTTGATCCGTAAGGAGTTACGCGGAGCACAGCATACCTTTGGAAAGCTCTCCGAGAGCTCTACGTTGGGGGCAGCTAGCTAGGTCGCCGTGCCCTTTTCGGAGCTCAAAATCGAACGTTTTCATCAGTTTCGGGCCACTTTTCTTCTTTTGCTCTATTTTTTCGTCCCGGATCGTACATCGTGAGCTGTTAAAAGGACGACAACCTTACTCGCGGCACATTAGAGGACCCTACAATGCGTCGATATCACGTCTTGCGAGAATGCTGCGTTGTTGAAGCGGATGGATTGTCGTTAAGCCCATTGGGCCTTTTGAATGGGCCATATCTCTAGGCTGGGACTATGAACCGTTTACACATAAAGGAATTGTGCCCTAAACTTGACGGGTGCGATCATACCAGCACTAATGCACCGGATCCCATCAGAACTCCGAAGTTAAGCGTGCTTGGGCGAGAGTAGTACTAGGATGGGTGACCCCCTGGGAAGTCCTCGTGTTGTACCCCCCTTTTCAATTTTTTTTGCTCCGGTTAGCGTTGCCAAGATACTTTACCCACCACATTTCTATTATCGAATCCCACGGCACCTTGGGCAAGACAACTTCTCTTCACGTGGAGGCTGGGCCCGCAAACCGAGGGCGTAGGGTTTGTGACAAGTTCTCCGTCGCTCCGGTGCCCATAACTTTTGATCCGTAAGGAGTTACGCGGCGCACAGCATACCTTTGGAAAGCTCTCCGAGAGCTCTACGATGGAGGCAGCTAGCTAGCTCGCCGTGCCCTTTTTGGAGCTCAAAATCGAACGTTTTCATCAGTTTCGGGCCACTTTTCTTCTTTTGCTCTGTTTTTCCGTCCCGGATCGTACGTCGTGAGCTGTTAAAAGGACGACAACCTTACTCGCGGCACATTAGAGGACCCTACAATGCGTAGATATCACGTCTTGTGAGGATGCTGCGTTGTTGAAGCGGATGGGTTGTCGTTAATCCCATTGGGCCTTTTGAATGGGCCATATCTCTAGGCTGGGACTGTGAACCGTTAACACATAAAGGAATTGTGCCCTCAACATGACGGGTGCGATCATACCAGCACTAATGCACCGGATCCCATCAGCACGCCGAAGTTAAGCATGCTTGGGCAAGAGTAGTACTAGGATGGGAGACCCCGTGAGATGTCCTCGTGTTACACCCCCCTTTTCAATTTTTTTTGCTCCGGTTAGAGTTGCCAAGATGCTTTATTCGCCACATTTCTATTATGGAATCCCACGGCACCTTGGGCAAGACAACTTCGCTTCCCGTGGAGGCTGGGCCAGCAAACCGAGGGTGTAGGACTTGTGACTAGGTCTCCGTCTCTCCGGTGCCCGTAACTTTTGATCCGTAACGAGTTACACGGCGCATAGCATACCGTTGTAAAGCTCTCCAAGAGCTCTATGACGGGGGAAGCTAGCTAGCTCGTCGTGCCCTTTTCGAATCTCAAAATTGAACGTTTTCATCAGTTTCGGGCCACTTTTCTTCTTTTGCTATTTTTTTTCGTCCCGGATCGTACGTCGTGAGCTGTTAAAAGGACGACAACCTTACTCGCGGCACATTAGAGGACCCTACAATGCGTCGATATCACGTCTTGCGAGGATGCTGCGTCGCTGAAGCGGATGGGTTGTCGTTAAGCCCATTGGGCCTTTTGAATGGGCCATATCTCTAGGCTGGGACAGTGAACCGTTAACACATAAAGGAATTGTGCCCTCAACTTGACGGGTGCGATCATACCAGCACTAATGCACCAGATCCCATCAGAACTCCGAAGTTAAGCGTGCTTGGGCGAGAGTAGTACTAGGATTGGTGACCCCCTGGGAAGTCCTCGTGTTGCACACCCCTTTTCAATTTTTTTGGCTCCGGTTAGTGTTGCCAAGATACTTTACCCACCACATTTCTATTATCGAATCCCATGGCAGCTTGGGCAAGACAACTTCTCTTCACGTGGAGGCTGGGCCCGGAAACCGTGGGCGTAGGGCTTGTGACCAGGTCTCCGTCGCTCCGGTGCCCATAACTTTTGATCCGTCAGGAGTTACGAGGCGCACAGCATACCGTTGGAAAGCTCTCCCAGAGCTCTACGACGGGGGCAGCTAGCTAGCTCGCCGTGCCCTTTTCGGAGCTCAAAATCGAACGTTTTCATCAGTTTCGGGCCACTTTTCTTTTTTTGCTCTGTTTTTCCGTCCCGGATGGTACGTCGTGAGCTGGTAAAACGACGGCAACCTTACTCATGGCACATTAGAGGACCATACAATGCGTCAATATCACGTCTTGCGAGGTTGCTGCGTTGTTGAAGCGGATGGGTTGTCGTTAAGCCCATTGGGCCTTTTGAATGGGCCATATCTCTAGGCTGGGACTGTGAACCGTTAACAGATAAAGGAATTTTGCCCTTAACATGACGGGTGCGATCATACCAGCACTAATGCACTGGATCCCATCAGAACTCCGAAGTTAAGCGTGCTTGGGCGAGAGTAGTACTAGGATGGGTGACCCCCTGGGAAGTCCTCGTGTTGCACCACCCTTTTCAATTTTTTTTGCTCCGGTTAGGGTTGCCAAGATACTTTACCCACCACATTTCTATTATCGAATCCCACGGCACCTTGGACAAGACAACTTCTCTTCACGTGGAGGCTGGGCCCGCAAACCGAGGGCGTAGGGCTTGTGACCAGGTCTCCGTTGCTCCGGTGCCCATAACTTTTGATCCGTAAGGAGTTACGCGGCGCACAGCATACCGTTGGAAAGCTCTCCGAGAGCTCTACGACGGGGGCAGCTAGCTAGCTAGCCGTGCCCTTTTCGGAGCTCAAAATCGAACGTTTTCATCAGTTTCGGGCCACTTTTCTTCTTTTGCTCTGTTTTTCCGTCCCGGATCGTACGTCGTGAGCTGTTAAAGGGACGACAACCTTACTCGTGGCACATTAGAGGACCCTACAATGCGTCGATATCACGTCTTGCG
Source organism: Ehretia macrophylla (assembly GCA_037974665.1). NCBI lineage: Eukaryota > Viridiplantae > Streptophyta > Magnoliopsida > Boraginales > Ehretiaceae > Ehretia > Ehretia macrophylla. Next base: position 73,576,559 of record CM075769.1, read on the forward strand.
AGGATGCTGCGTTGTTGAAGCGGATGGGTTGTCGTTAAGCCCATTGGGCCTTTTGAATGGGCCATATCTCTAGGCTGGGACTGTGAACCGTTAACACATAAAGGAATTTTGCCCTTAACATGACGGGTGCGATCATACCAGCACTAATGCACCGGATCCCATCAGAACTCCGAAGTTAAGCCTGCTTGGGCGAGAGTAGTACTAGGATGGGTGACCCCCTGGGAAGTCCTCGTGTTGCACCCCCCTTCTCAATTTTTTTTGCTCTGGTTAGGGTTGCCAAGATACTTTATCCACCACATTTCTATTATCGAATCCCACGGCACCTTGGGCAAGACAACTTCTCTTCACGTGGAGGCTGGGCCCGCAAACCGAGGGCGTAGGGCTTGTGACCAGGTCTCCGTCGCTCCAGTGCCCATAACTTTTGATCCGTAAGGAGTTATGAGGCGCACAGCATACCGTTGGAAAGCCCTCTGAGAGCTCTACGACGGAGGCAGCTAGCTAGCACACTGTGCCCTTTTCGGAGCTCAAAATCGAACGTTTTCATCAGTTTTGGGCCACTTTTCTTCATTTGCTCTGTTTTTCCGTCCCGGATCGTACGTTGTGAGCTGTTAAAAGGACGACATCCTTACTCGCGGCACATTAGAGGACCCTACAATGCGTCGATATCACGTCTTGCGAGGATGCTGCGTTGTTGAAGCGGATGGGTTGTCGTTAAGCCCATTAGGCCTTTTGAATGGGCCATATCTCTAGGCTGAGACTGTGAACCGTTAACACATAAAGGAATTGTGCCCTCAACATGATGGGTGCGATCATACCAGCACTAATGCACCGGATCCCATCAGAACACCGAAGTTAAGCGTGCTTGGGCGAGAGTATTACTAGGATGGGTGACCCCCTGGGAAGTCCTCGTGTTGCACCCCTTTTTTCAATTTTTTTTGCTCCGGTTAGGGTTGCCAAGATACTTTACCCACCACATTTCTATTATCGAATCCCACGGCACCTTGGGCAAGACAACTACTCTTCACGTGGAGGCTGGGCCCGCAAACCGAGGGCTTAGGGCTTGTGACCAGGTCTCCGTCGCTCCGGTGCCCATAACTTTTGATCCGTAAGGAGTTACGCGGCGCACAACATACCTTTGGAAAGCTCTCCGAGAGCTCTACGATTGGGGCAGCTTGCTAGGTCGCCGTGCCCTTTTCGGAGCTCAAAATCGAACGTTTTCATCAGTTTTGGGCCACTTTTCTTCTTTTGCTCTGTTTTTTCATCCCGGATCGTACGTCATGAGCTGTTAAAAGGACGACAACCTTACTCGCGGCACATTAGAGGACCCTACAATGCGTCGATATCACGTCTTGCGAGGATGCTGCGTTGTTGAAGCGTAGGGGTTATCGTGAAGCCCATTGGGCCTTTTGAACGGGGCATATCTCTAGGCTGGGACTGTGAACCGTTAACACATAAAGGAATTGTGCCCTCAACATGACGGGTGCGATCATACCAGCACTAATGTACCGGATCCCATCAGAACTCCGAAGTTAAGCGTGCTTGGGCGAGAGTAGTACTAGGATGGGTGACCCCCTGGGAAGTCCTCGTGTTGCACCCCCCTTTTCAATTTTTTTTGCTCCGGTTAGCGTTGCCAAGATACTTTACCCACCACATTTCTATTATCGAATCCCACGGCACCTTGGGCAAGACAACTTCTCTTCACGTGGAGGCTGGGCCCGCAAACCGAGGGCGTAGGGCTTGTGACCATGTCTCCGTCGCTCCGGTGCCCATAACTTTTGATCCGTAAGGAGTTACGTGGCGCACAGCATACCGTTGGAAAGTTCTCCGAGTGCTCTACGACGGGGGCTGCAAACTAGCTCGCCGTGACCTTTTCGGAGCTCAAAATCGAACGTTTTCATCTGTTTCGGGCCAATTTTCTTCTTTTGCTCTGTTTTTCCGTCCCGGATCGTACGTCGTGAGTTGTTAAAAGGACGACAACCTTACTCGCGGCACATTAGAGGACCCTACAATGCGTCGATATCACGTCTTGTGAGGATGCTGCGTTGTTGAAGCGGATGGGTTGTCGTTAAGCCCATTGGGCCTTTTGAATGGGCCATATCTCTAGGCTGGGACTGTGAACCGTTAACACATAAAGGAATTGTGCCCTCAACATGACGGGTGCGATCATACCAGCACTAATGCACCGGATCCCATCAGAACGCCGAAGTTAAGCGTGCTTGGGCGAGAGTAGTACTAGGATGGGTGACCCCGTGGGAAGTCCTCGTGTTGCACCCCCCTTTTCAATTTTTTTTGCTCCGGTTAGGGTTGCCAAGATACTTTACCCACCACATTTCTATTATCGAATCCCACGGCACCTTGGGCAAGACAACTTCTCTTCACGTGGAGGCTGGTCCCGCAAACCGAGGGCGTAGGGCTTGTGACCAGGTCTCCGTCTCTCCGGTGCCCATAACTTTTGATCCGTAAGGAGTTACGCGGCGCACAGCATACCGTTGGAAAGCTCTCCGAGAGCTCTACGACGGGGGAAGCTAGCTAGCTTGCCGTGCCCTTTTCGGAGATCAAAATCGAACGTTTTCATCAGTTTCGGGCCACTTTTCTTCTTTTGCTATTTTTTTCCGTCCCGGATCGTACGTCGTGAGCTGTCAAAAGGACGACAACCTTACTCGCGGCACATTAGAGGACCCTACAATGCGTCGATATCACGTCTTGCGAGGATGCTGCGTCGCTGAAGCGGATGGGTTCTCGTTAAGCCCATTGGGCCTTTTGAATGGGCCATATCTCTAGGCTGGGACAGTGAACCGTTAACACATAAAGGAATTGTGCCCTCAACTTGACGGGTGCGATCATACCAGCACTAATGCACCAGATCCCATCAGAACTCCGAAGTTAAGCGTGCTTGGGCGAGAGTAGTACTAGGATGGGTGACCCCCTGGGAAGTCCTCGTGTTGCACACCCCTTTTCAATTTTTTTTGCTCCGGTTAGGGTTGCCAAGATACTTTACCCACCACATTTCTATTATCGAATCCCACGGCACCTTGGGCAAGACAACTTCTCTTCACGTGGAGGCTGGGCCCGCAAACCGAGGGCGTAGGGCTTGTGACCAGGTCTCCGTCGCTCCGGTGCCCATAACTTTTGATCCGTAAGGAGTTACGAGGCGCACAGCATACCGTTGGAAAGCTCTCTGAGAGCTCTACGACGAGTGCAGCTAGCTAGCTTGCTGTGCCCTTTTCGGAGCTCAAAATCGAACGTTTTCATTAGTTTCGGGCCACTTTTCTTCTTTTGCTCTGTTTTTCCGTCCCGGATCGTACGTCGTGAATTGTTAAAAGGACGACAACGTTACTCGCGGCAAATTAGAGGACCCTACAATGCGTCGATATCACGTCTTGCGAGGATGCTGTGTCGCTGAAGCGGATGGGTTGTCGTTAAGCCCATTGGGCCTTTTGAATGGGCCATATCTCTAGGCTGGGGCTATGAACCGTTAACACATAAAGGAATTGTGCCCTCAACATGACGGGTGCGATCATACCAGCACTAATGCACCGGATCCCATCAGAACTCCGAAGTTAAGCGTGCTTGGGCGAGAGTAGTACTAGGATGGGTGACCCCCGGGGAAGTCCTCGTGTTGCACCACCCTTTTCAATTTTTTTTGCTCCGGTTAGGGTTGCCAAGATACTTTACCCACCACATTTCTATTATCGAATCCCACGGCACCTTGGACAAGACAACTTCTCTTCACGTGGAGGCTGGGCCCGCAAATCGAGGGCGTAGGGCTTGTGACCAGGTCTCCGTCGCTCCGGTGCCCATAACTTTTGATCCGTAAGGAGTTACGCGGCGCACAGCATACCGTTGGAAAGCTCTCCGAGAGCTCAACGACGGGGGCAGCTAGCTAGCTCGCCGTGCCCTTTTCGGAGCTCAAAATCGAACGTTTTCATCAGTTTCGGGCCACTTTTCTTCTTTTGCTCTGTTTTTCCGTCCCGGATCGTACGTCGTGAGCTGTTAAAAGGACGACAACCTTACTCGCGGCACATTAGAGGACCCTACAATGCGTCGATATCACGTCTTGCGAGGATGCTGCGTTGTTGAAGCGGATGGGTTGTCGTTAAGCCCATTAGGCCTTTTGAATGGGCCATATCTCTAGGCTGGGACTGTGAACCGTTAACACATAAAGGAATTGTGCCATCAACATGACGGGTGCGATCATACCAGCACTAATGCACCGGATCCCATCAGAACTCCGAAGTTAAGCGTGCTTGGGCGAGAGTAGTACTAGGATGGGTGACCCCCTGGGAAATCCTCGTGTTACACCCCCTTTTTTAATTTTTTTTGCTCCGGTTAGGGTTGCCAAGATACTTTACCCACCACATTTCTATTATCAAATCCCACGGCACCTTGGGCAAGACAACTTCTCTTCACGTGGAGGCTGGGCCCGCAAACCGAGGGCGTAGGGCTTGTGACCAGGTCTCCGTCGCTCCGGTACCCATAACTTTTGATCCGTAAGGAGTTACGCGACGCACAGCATACCGTTGGAAAGCTCTCCGAGAGCTCTACGACGGGGGCAGCTAGCTAGCTCGCCGTACCCTTTTCGGAGCTCAAAAGCGAACGTTTTCATCAGTTTCGGGCCACTTTTCTTCTTTTGCTCTGTTTTTCCGTCCCGGATCGTACGTCGCGAGCTGTTAAATGGACGACAACCTTACTCGCGGCACATTAGAGGACCCTACAATGCGTCGATTTCACGTCTTGCGAGGATGCTGTGTTGTTGAAGCGGATGGGTTGTCGTTAAGCCCATTGGGCCTTTTGAATGGGCCATATCTCAAGGCTGGGACTGTGAACCGTTAACACATAAAGGAATTGTGCCCTCAAAATGACGGGTGCGATCATACCAAGACTAATGCACCGGATCCCATCAGAACTCCGAAGTTAAGCGTGCTTGGGGGAGAGTAGTACTAGGATGGGTGACCCCCTGGGAAGTCCTCGTATTGCACCCCCCTTCTCAATTTTTTTTGCTCCGGTTAGGGTTGCCAAGATACTTTACCCACCACATTTCTATTATCAAATCCCACGGCACCTTGGACAAGACAACTTCTCTTCACGTGGAGGCTGGGCCCGCAAACCGAGGGCGTAGGGCTTGTGACCAGGTCTCTGTAGCTCCGGTGCCCATAACTTTTGATCCGTAAGGAGTTACGCGGCGCACAGCATACCGTTGGAAAGCTCTCCGAGATCTCTACGACGAGGGTAGATAGCTAGCTCGCCGTGCCCTTTCCGGAGCTCAAAAGCGAACGTTTTCATCAGTTTCGGGCCACTTTTCTTCCTTTGCTCTGTTTTTCCGTCCCGGATCGTATGTCGCGAGCTGTTAAATGGACGACAACCTTACACACGGCACATTAGAGGACCCTACAATGCGTCGATATCACGTCTTGCGAGGATGCTGTGTTGTTGAAGCGGATGGGTTGTCGTTAGGCCCATTGGGCCTTTTGAATGGGCCATATCTCTAGGCTGGGACAGTGAATCGTTAACACATAAAGGAATTGTGCCCTCAAAATGACGGGTGCGATCATACCAAGACTAATGCACCGGATCCCATCAGAACTCCGAAGTTAAGCGTGCTTGGGGGAGAGTAGTACTAGGATGGGTGACCCCCTGGGAAGTCCTCGTATTGCACCCCCCTTCTCAATTTTTTTTGCTCCGGTTAGGGTTGCCAAGATACTTTACCCACCACATTTCTATTATCAAATCCCACGGCACCTTGGACAAGACAACTTCTCTTCACGTGGAGGCTGGGCCCGCAAACCGAGGGCGTAGGGCTTGTGACCAGGTCTCTGTAGCTCCGGTGCCCATAACTTTTGATCCGTAAGGAGTTACGCGGCGCACAGCATACCGTTGGAAAGCTCTCCGAGATCTCTACGACGGGGGTAGATAGCTAGCTTGCCGTGCCCTTTTCGGAGCTCAAAATCGAACGTTTTCATCAGTTTCGGTCCACTTTTCTTCTCTTGCTCTGTTTTTTCGTCCCGGATCGTACGTCGCGAGCTGTTAAAAGGACGACAACCTTACTCGTGGCACATTAGAGGACCCTACAATGCGTCGATATCACGTCTTGCAAGGATGCTGCGTTGTTGAAGCGGATGGGTTGTCGTTAAGCCCATTAGGCCTTTTGAATGGGCCATATCTCTAGGCTGGGACTGTGAACCGTTAACACATAAAGGAATTGTGCCCTCAACATGACGGGTGCGATCATACCAGCACTAATGCACCGGATCCCATCAGAACTCCGAAGTTAAGCGTGCTTGGGCGAGAGTATTACTAGGATGGGTGACCCCCTGGGAAGTCCTCGTGTTGCACCCATTTTTTCAATTTTTTTTGCTCCGGTTAGGGTTGCCAAGATACTTTACCCACCACATTTCTATTATCAAATCCCACGGCACCTTGGGCAAGACAACTTCTCTTCACGTGGAGGCCGGGCCCGCAAACCGAGGGCGTAGGGCTTGTGACCAGGTCTCCGTAGCTCCGGTGCCCATAACTTTTGATCCGTAAGGAGTTACGCGGCGCACAGCATACCGTTGGAAAGCTCTCCGAGATCTCTACGACAGGGGTAGATAGCTAGCTCGCCGTGCCCTTTCCGGAGCTCAAAATCGAACGTTTTCATCAGTTTCGGGCCACTTTTCTTCTTTTGCTCTGTTTTTTCATCCCGGATCGTACGTCGCGAGCTGTTAAAAGGACGACAACCTTACTCGTGGCACATTAGAGGACCCTACAATGCGTCGATATTACGTCTTGCGAGGATTCTGCGTTGTTGAAGCGGATGGGTTGTCGTTAAGCCCATTGGGTCTTTTGAATGGGCCATATCTCTAGGCTGGGACTGTGAACCGTTAACAAATAAAGGAATTGTTCCCTTAAAATGACGGGCGCGATCATACCAGCACTAATGCACCGGATCCCATCAGAACTCCGAAGTTAAGAGTGCTTGGGCGAGAGTAGTACTAGGATGGGTGACCCCCTGGGAAGTCCTCGTGTTGCACCCCCCTTCTCAATTTTTTTTGCTCCGGTTAGGGTTGCCAAGATACTTTACCCACCACATTTCTATTATCGAATCCCACGGCACCTTGGGCAAGACAACTTCTCTTCACGTGGAGGCTGGGCCCGCAAACCGAGGGCGTAGGGCTTGTGACCAGGTCTCCGTAGCTCCGGTGCCCATAACTTTTGATCCGTAAGGAGTTACGCGGCGCACAGCATACCGTTGGAAAGCTCTCCGAGATCTCTACGACAGGGGTAGATAGCTAGCTCGCCGTGCCCTTTTCGGAGCTCAAAATCGAACGTTTTCATCAGTTTCGGGCCACTTTTCTTCTTTTGCTCTGTTTTTTCATCCCGGATCGTACGTCGCGAGCTGTTAAAAGGACGACAACCTTACTCGTGGCACATTAGAGGACCCTACAATGCGTCGATATCACGTCTTGCGAGGATGCTGCGTTGTTGAAGCGGATGGGTTGTCGTTAAGCCCATTAGGCCTTTTGAATCGGCCATATCTCTAGGCTGTGACTGTGAACCGTTAACACATAAAGGAATTGTGCCCTCAACATGACGGGTGCGATCATACCAGCACTAATGCACCGGATCCCATCAGAACTCCGAAGTTAAGCGTGCTTGGGCGAGAGTAGTACTAGGATGGGTGACCCCCTGGGAAGTCCTCGTGTTGCACCCCTTTTTTCAATTTTTTTTGCTCCGGTTAGGGTTGCCAAGATACTTTACCCACCATATTTCTATTATCGAATCCCACGGCACCTTGGGCAAGACAACTTCTCTTCACGTGGAGGCTGGGCCCGCAAACCGAGGGCGTAAGGCTTGTGACCAGGTCTCCGTCGCTCCGGTGCCCAAAACTTTTGATCCGTAAGGAGTTACGCGGCGCACAGCATACCGTTGGAAAGCTCTCTGAGAGCTCTACGACGGGGGCAGCTAGCTAGCTCGCCGTACCCTTTTCGGAGCTCAAAATTGAACGTTTTCATCAATTTCGGGCCACTTTTCTTCTTTTGCTCTGTTTTTCCGTCCCGGATCGTACGTCGTGAGCAGTTAAAAGGACGACAACCTTACTCGCGGCACATTAGAGGACCCTACAATGCGTCGATATCACGTCTTGCGAGGATGCTGCGTTGTTGAAGCGGATGGGTTGTCGTTAAGCCCATTGGGCCTTTTGAATGGGCCATATCTCTAGGCTGGGACTGTGAACCGTTAACACATAAAGGAATTGTGCCCTCAACATGACGGGTGCGATCATACCAAGACTAATGCACCGGATCCCATCAGAACTCCGAAGTTAAGCGTGCTTGGGGGAGAGTAGTACTAGGATGGGTGACCCCCGGGGAAGTCCTCGTGTTGCACCACCCTTTTCAATTTTTTTTGCTCCGGTTAGGGTTGCCAAGATACTTTACCCACCACATTTCTATTATCGAATCCCACGGCACCTTGGACAAGACAACTTCTCTTCACGTGGAGGCTGGGCCCGCAAACCGAGGGCGTAGGGCTTGCGACCTGGTCTCCGTCGCTCCGGTTCCCATAACTTTTGTTCCGTAAATAGTTACGCGACGCACAGCATACCTTTGGAAAGCTCTCCGAGAGCTCTAGGACGGGGGCAGCTAGCTAGCTCGCCGTACCCTTTTCGGAGCTCAAAAGCGAACGTCTTCATCACTGTCGTGCCACTTTTCTTCTTTTGCTCTATTTTTCCGTCCCGGATCGTACGTCGCGAGCTGTTAAATGGACGACAACCTTACTCGCGGCACATTAGAGGACCCTACAATGCGTCGATATCACGTCTTGCGAGGATGCTATGTTGTTGAAGCGGATGGGTTGTCGTTAAGCCCATTGGGCCTTTTGAATGGGCCATATCTCTAGGCTGGGACTGTGAACCGTTAACACATAAAGGAATTGTGCCCTCAAAATGACGGGTGCGATCATACCAAGACTAATGCACCGGATCCCATCAGAACTCCGAAGTTAAGCGTGCTTGGGGGAGAGTAGTACTAGGATGGGTGACCCCCTGGGAAGTCCTCGTATTGCACCCCCCTTCTCAATTTTTTTTGCTCCGGTTAGGGTTGCCAAGATACTTTACCCACCACATTTCTATTATCAAATCCCACGGCACCTTGGACAAGACAACTTCTCTTCACGTGGAGGCTGGGCCCGCAAACCGAGGGCGTAGGGCTTGTGACCAGGTCTCTGTAGCTCCGGTGCCCATAACTTTTGATCCGTAAGGAGTTACGCGGCGCATAGCATACCGTTGGAGAGCTCTCTGAGATCTCTACGACGTGGGTAGTTAGCTAGCTCGCCGTGCCCTTTTCGGAGCTCAAAATCGAACGTTTTCATCAGTTTCGGTCCACTTTTCTTCTCTTGCTCTGTTTTTTCGTCCCGGATCGTACGTCGCGAGCTGTTAAAAGGACGACAACCTTACTCGTGGCACATTAGAGGACCCTACAATGCGTCGATATCACGTCTTGCGAGGATGCTGCGTTGTTGAAGCGGATGGGTTGTCGTTAAGCCCATTAGGCCTTTTGAATCGGCCATATCTCTAGGCTGTGACTGTGAACCGTTAACACATAAAGGAATTGTGCCCTCAACATGACGGGTGCGATCATACCAGCACTAATGCACCGGATCCCATCAGAACTCCGAAGTTAAGCGTGCTTGGGCGAGAGTATTACTAGGATGGGTGACCCCCTGGGAAGTCCTCGTGTTGCACCCATTTTTTCAATTTTTTTTGCTCCGGTTAGGGTTGCGAAGATACTTTACCCACCACATTTCTATTATCAAATCCCATGGCACCTTGGGCAAGACAACTTCGCTTCACGTGGAGGCCGGGCCCGCAAGCCGGGGGCGTAGGGCTTGTGACCAGGTCTCCGTAGCTCCAGTGCCCATCACTTTTGATCCGTAATGAGTTGCGCAGCGCACAACATACTGTTGGAAAGCTCTCCATGAGCTCTACGACGGGGGTAGATAGCTAGCTCGCCGTGCCCTTTCCGGAGCTCAAAATCGAACGTTTTCATCAGTTTCGGGCCACTTTTCTTCTTTTGCTCTATTTTTTCGTCCCGGATCGTATGTCGCGAGCTGTTAAAAGGACGACAACCTTACTCGTGGCACATTAGAGGACCCTACAATGCGTCGATATCAGGTGTTGCGAGGATTGTGCGTTGTTGAAGCGGATGGGTTGTCGTTAAGCCCATTGGGTCTTTTGAATGGGCCATATCTCTAGGCTGGGACTGTGAACCGTTAACACATAAAGGAATTGTGCCCTTAACATGACGGGTGCGATCATACCAGCACTAATGCACCGGATCCCATCAGAACTCCGAAGTTAAGAGTGCTTGGGCGAGAGTAGTACTAGGATGGGTGACCCCCTGGGAAGTCCTCGTGTTGCACCCCCCTTCTCAATTTTTTTTGCTCCGGTTAGGGTTGCCAAGATACTTTACCCACCACATTTCTATTATCGAATCCCACGGCACCTTGGGCAAGACAACTTCTCTTCACGTGGAGGCCGGGCCCGCAAACCGAGGGCGTAGGGCTTGTGACCAGGTCTCCGTAGCTCCGGTGCCCATAACTTTTGATCCGTAAGGAGTTACGCGGCGCACAGCATACCGTTGGAAAGCTCTCCGAGATCTCTACGACGTGGGTAGTTAGCTAGCTCGCCGTGCCCTTTTCGGAGCTCAAAATCGAACGTTTTCATCAGTTTCGGGCCACTTTTCATCTTTTGCTCTGTTTTTTCGTCCCGGATCGTACGTCGCGAGCTGTTAAAAGGACGACAACCTTACTCGTGGCACATTAGAGGACCCTACAATGCGTCGATATCACGTCTTGCGAGGATGCTGCGTTGTTGAAGCGGATGGGTTGTCGTTAAGCCCATTAGGCCTTTTGAATGGGCCATATCTCTAGGCTGGGACTGTGAACCGTTAACACATAAAGGAATTGTGCCCTCAACATGACGGGTGCGATCATACCAGCACTAATGCACCGGATCCCATCAGAACTCCGAAGTTAAGCGTGCTTGGGCGAGAGTATTACTAGGATGGGTGACCCCCTGGGAAGTCCTCGTGTTGCACCCCTTTTTTCAATTTTTTTTGCTCCGGTTAGGGTTGCCAAGATACTTTACCCACCACATTTCTATTATCAAATCCCACGGCACCTTGGGCAAGACAACTTCTCTTCACGTGGAGGCTGGGCCCGCAAACCGAGGGCGTAGGGCTTGTGACCAGGTCTCCGTCGCTCCGGTGCCCATAACTTTTGATCCGTAAGGAGTTACGCGGCGCACAGCATACCGTTGGAAAGCTCTCCGAGAGCTCTACGACGGGGGCAGCTAGCTAGCTCGCCGTACCCTTTTCGGAGCTCAAAATCGAACGTTTTCATCAGTTTCGGGCCACTTTTCTTCTTTTGCTCTGTTTTTCCGTCCCGGATCGTACGTCGCGAGCTGTTAAATGGACGACAACCTTACTCGCGGCACATTAGAGGACCCTACAATGCGTCGATATCACGTCTTGCGAGGATGCTATGTTGTTGAAGCGGATGGGTTGTCGTTAAGCCCATTGGGCCTTTTGAATGGGCCATATCTCAAGGCTGGGACTGTGAACCGTTAACACATAAAGGAATTGTGCCCTCAAAATGACGGGTGCGATCATACCAAGACTAATGCACCGGATCCCATCAGAACTCCGAAGTTAAGCGTGCTTGGGGGAGAGTAGTACTAGGATGGGTGACCCCCTGGGAAGTCCTCGTATTGCACCCCCTTATTCAATTTTTTTTGCTCCGGTTAGGGTTGCCAAGATACTTTACCCACCACATTTCTATTATCGAATCCCACGGCACCTTGGGAAAGACAACTTCTCTTCACGTGGAGGCTGGGCCCGAAAACCGAGGGCGTAGGGCTTGTGACCAGGTCTCCGTCGCTCTGGTGCCCATAACTTTTGATCCGTAAGGAGTTATGCGGCGCACAGCATACCGTGGGAAAGGTCTCCCAGAGCTCTACGAAGGGGGCAGCTAGCTAGAACGCTGGGCCCTTTTTGGAGCCCAAAATCGAACGTTTTTATCAGTTTCGGGCCAATTTTCTTCTTTTGCTCTGTTTTTCCGTCCCGGATCGTACGTCGTGAGCTGTTAAAAGGACGACAACCTTACTCGCGGCACATTAGAGGACCCTACAATGCGTCGATATCACGTCTTGCGATGATGCTGCGTTGTTGAAGCGGATGGGTTGTCGTTAAGCCCATTGGGCCTTCTGAATGGGCCATATCTCTAGGGTGGGACGGTGAACCATCAACACATAAAGGAATTGTGCCCTCAGCATGACGGGTGCAATCATACCAGCACTAATGCACCGGATCCCATCAGAACTCCAAAGTTAAGCGTGCTTGGGCGAGAGTAGTACTAGGATGGGTGACCCCCTGGGAAGTCCTCGTGTTGCACCCCCTTTTCAATTTTTTTTGCTCCGGTTAGGGTTGCCAAGATACTTTACCCACCACATTTCTATTATCGAATCCCATGGCACCTTGGGCAAGACAACTTCTCTTCACGTGGAGGCTGGGCCCGCAAACCGAGGGCGTAGGGCTTGTGACCAGGTCTCCGTCGCTCCGGTGCCCATAACTTTTTATCCGTAAGGAGGTACGCGGCGCATAGCATACCGTTGGAAAGCTCTCCGAGTGCTCTACGACGCCGGTAGCTATCTAGCTCGTCGTCCCCTTTTCAGAGCTCAAAATTGAACGTTTTCATCAGTTTCGGGCCACTTTTCTTCTTTTGCTCTGTTTTTCCGTCCCGGATCGTACGTCGTGAGCTGTTAAAAGGACGACAACCTTACTCGCGGCACATTAGAGGACCCTACAATGCGTCGATATCACGTCTTGGGAGGATGCTGCGTTGTTGAAGCGGATGGGTTGTCGTTAAGCCCATTGGGCCTTTTGAATGGGCCATATCTCTAGGCTGGGACTGTGAACCGTTAACACATAAAGGAATTGTGCCCTCAACATGACGGGTGCGATCATACCAGCACTAATGAACCGGATCCCATCAGAACTCCGAAGTTAAGCGTGCTTGGGCGAGAGTAGTACTAGGATGGGTGACCCCTTGGGAAGTTCTCGTGTTGCACCCCCCTTTTCAATTTTTTTTGCTCCGGTTAGGGTTGCCAAGATACTTTACCCACCACATTTCTATTATCGAATCCCGCGGCACCTTGGGCAAGACAACTTCTCTTCACGTGGAGGCTGGGCCCGCAAACCGAGGGCGTAGGGCTTGTGACCAGGTCACCGTCGCTCCGGTGCCCATAACTTTTGATCCGTAAGGAGTTACGCGGTGCACAGCATACCGTTGGAAAGCTCACCGAGAGCTCTAAGACGGGGGCAAGTAGCTAGCTCGCCGTGCCATTTTCGGAGCTCAAAATCGAACGTTTTCATCAGTTTCGGGCCACTTTTCTACTTTTGCTCTGTTTTTTCGTCCCGGATCGTACGTCGTGAGCTGTTAAAAGGACGACAACCTTACTCGCGGCACATTAGAGGACCCTACAATGCGTCGATATCACGTCTTGCGAGGATGCTGCGTTGTTGAAGCGGATGGGTTGTCGTTAAGCCCATTGGGCCTTTTGAATGGGCCATATCTCTAGGCTGGGACTGTGAACCGTTAACACATAAAGGAATTGTGCCCTCAACATGACGGGTGCGATCATACCAGCACCAATGCACCGGATCCCATCAGAACTCCGAAGTTAAGCGTGCTTGGGCGAGAGTAGTACTAGGATGGGTGACCCCCTGGGAAGTCCTCGTGTTGCACCCCCTTTTTCAATTTTTTTTGCTCCGGTTAGGGTTGCCAAGATACTTTACCCACCACATTTCTATTATCGAATCCCACGGCACCTTGGGCAAGACAACTTCTCTTCACGTGGAGGTTGGGCCCGCAAACCGAGGGCGTAGGGCTTGTGACCAGGTCTCCGTCGCTCCGGTGCTCATAACTTTTGATCCGTAAGGAGTTACGCGGCACACATCATACCGTTGGAAAGCTCTCCGTGAGCTCTACGACGGGGGCAGCTAGCTAGCACGCCGTGCCCGTTTCGAAGCTCAAAATCGAACGTTTTCATCAGTTTCGGGCCACTTTTCTTCTTTTGCTCTGTTTTTCCGTCCCGGATCGTACGTCGCGAGCTGTTAAAAGGACGACAACCTTACTCGCGGCACATTAGAGGACCCTACAATGCGTCGATATCACGTCTTGCGAGGATGCTGCGTTGTTGAAGCGGATGGGTTGTCGTTAAGCCCATTGGGCCTTTTGAATGGGCCATATCTCTAGGCTGGGAATGTGAACCGTTAACACATAAAGGAATTGTGCCCTCAACATGACGGGTGCGATCATACCAGCACTAATGAACCGGATCCCACCAGAACTCCGAAGTTAAGCGTGCTTGGGCGAGAGTAGTACTAGGATGGGTGACCCCTTGGGAAGTTCTCGTGTTGCACCCCCCTTTTCAATTTTTTTTGCTCCGGTTAGGGTTGCCAAGATACTTTACCCACCACATTTCTATTATCGAATCCCGCGGCACCTTGGGCAAGACAACTTCTCTTCACGTGGAGGCCGGGCCCGCAAACCGAGGGCGTAGGGCTTGTGACCAGGTCTCCGTCGCTCCGGTGCCCATAACTTTTGATCCGTAAGGAGTTACGCGGCACACACCATACCGTTGGAAAGCTCTCTGAGAGCTCTACAACGGGGGCAACTAGCTAGCACGCCGTGCCCTTTTCGGAGCTCAAAATCGAACGTTTTCATCAGTTTCGGGCCACTTTTCTTCTTTTGCTCTGTTTTTCCGTACCGGATCGTACGTCGCGAGCTGTTAAAAGGACGACAACCTTACTCGCGGCACATTAGAGGACCCTACAATGCGTCGATATTACGTCTTGCGAGTATGCTGCGTTGTTGAAGAGGATGGGTTGTCGTTAAGCCCATTGGGCCTTTTGAATGGGCCATATCTCTAGGCTGGGACTGTGAACCGTTAACACATAAAGGAATTGTGCCCTCAACATGACGGGTGCGATCATACCAGCACCAATGCATCGGATCCCATCAGAACTCCGAAGTTAAGCGTGCTTTGGCGAGAGTAGTACTAGGATGGGTGACCCGCTGGGAAGTCCTCGTGTTGCACCCCCATTTTCAATTTTTTAGCTCCGGTTAGCGTTGCCAAGATACTTTACCCACCACATTTCTATTATCGAATCCCACAGCACCTTGGGCAAGACAACTTCTCTTCACGTGAAGACTGGGCCCGCAAACCGAGGGCGTAGGGCTTGTGACCAGGTCTCCGTCGCTCCGGTGCCCATAACTATCGATCCGTAAGGAGTTACGCGGCGCACAGCATACCGTTGGAAAGGTCTCCGAGAGCTGTACGACGGGGGCAGCTAGCTACCTCGCCGTGCCCTTTTCGGAGCTCAAAATTGAATGTTTTCATCAGTTTCGGGCCACTTTTCTTCTTTTGCTCTATTTTTCCGTCCCGGATCGTACGTCGTGAGCTGTTAAAAGGACGACAACCTTACTTGTCACGTCCCAACCCGGCCCATAAAGGTTAGACTAGGGTGTGATCTAAAAAATCAAGTCCTTTCACATTCTTAATCATTCTAGGAGGTTTAACACTTAACGTTTTATTCTAGACTCCAAAACTTTCCGGAAATTTGGCAGCATGACGGTTGTAATTGAGCTCTTTGTTTTGACCTAAATTTTCTAACAGCCTCAAAATTTACCATTTCAAATTCAATTCCAGCTAAGATTACTATTATTCCATCAATTGAATTGCCTATTGGTTAATTCGACGTCCCGTTTGATTTATAACTTAACATGATACTATGTCTCGTTTGTTCATTTATCCTCATTTCAAAATATACCTGTTGATCTTAGCTTATTAGCGAGTACCTGCTGAGATTGGATAAGTTCATTAACCTATTTCTTAACTAAGCATCATATCCTGTGATAGATACTAGCGGTAGTAAAAGCAAAACGATCATAGTAGTGTCATGTCTAGTATCAGTCTACTTAAAATAAGTACAACCCAAAATTAGACCCCAAATTACAGCGGGGGTCTTTTACATCACAAACAACAACAACATGAGGGAAATAGTCTATAAGTAACAAAAGTTCACAAGAAGTCACGTTCAAGCAAAACAACGATAACAAGCAATCATTCCAGAGGTTCATCATTAGGTACATTGAGCTCGGGTTCCTGTGCCTGTTCTTCTTCACCTGAAATGATGAAAGAGGGTGAGTCCTTATGAACTCAGCGAGAGGGAACGAGAAATAAGTTTGAAACTCATTTTCCGGTTAAACTTATGAAAATCCCTTTTTCAAACATGAATACAATAGAAGTACAAGTACAGAAATACAATACAGAAACAGGAATACCAGTATTTCCTCCCCGAGGTTCTCTAGGATCCAAGCGGGAGTACTTACACATATAATAAAAAGGATACGGTGAGCTTTTGCTCTCAGATCAGATCCAGGATCAACTGTTGCGGCCGACTTCAAATCATTCCCCAAACACACCAGGTGGGTGTACTCCGGATGTACCCCAAAATCCTACGACCCAACTCTCCGAGGAAGTCTAGCCCCCAAGCGAGAGAGGGAATGGGACCATGGTGGTCACGGTATCACCGGCAAGCCCGATGCCGCCCGGCGTACGTGATCACTACCATGCCAACAGGAAAGGTTGCAACCTTTTATGCAATGCACATTTATGACAGGTAATATATATCACAGAAGGAGGACAACAAAGTAGGTTGCCTCCGGACAGTCATAAGATTGCACATTGACAGATAAACAGGCAGGACAAGATAGGACAGGAAATTTCACTTGAAAGGCATATAGAGTTATATGGAAATTAAACGGGCAGCCATGTAACACATGTAAAACAGGCCATATAACTCATTAAAAGTCCACGCAATCAAGTGATAAGATTACTCAACATGTAGTGATATCAACAAGGGTTCAAATGCGAGAAAAGCTTATTTGTCAACATGCAATGGTCAAGATCACTTTTAAAGTTATAAAACATTTACGGGCAGCCCACGCAACGTACAGTTTCCTCACCATATCCAATGGTTAACACTTAGCAAGAATATTTAATCATTAGGGTTTCCATTTCATGCATAATCGTGCGATCAAACCCTAAGTCAACTTAACATCATTCCCAAGTCATACATCATTCAATTCATACATCCTCAAGTGCTTAAAACAGTCCACATAATATTCCAACACCACAATTCCAAGCAACTAGTGCCACAAAAGAGGTTACAATAGTTTTCCAAGCACATAGCTAAGTGGAACACTTACTGCAATAGGCTGTTTTCTCATGATCAATGGGATAATCAAACAATCTCCAAATTCAGTGAATAAGATGTCAAATTAAAGCTTAAGAAGTTATCTAAAATCAGAAACAAGCCTTGCATCAATTGGAGTTCAGAATCATTAGTTATAACCGAAACAGTGAGGTAACACAAAACTGTCCAGATTTGCACACTTTTCAGAAAATGACATTTTTGAGGTCCTTAGAGTCGTTTTTAGCTTTGGTCTATTTCTGACAAAGTTGTCCAGAACTGAAAAATATAGCAGCACACCAATTTTCATTCATTTTTGACAACATTTACCAAGTCAAATATGGTTCGTTCCACAAGGTCAGTGCATCTGCCAAAACCTGATTCATTTTTCCAGATTTCCAGATTTGGTCACATTTTAATGATTTGCCATTTTGAGGACCTTAGAGTCAAAATTTGCTTTGACCTATTTCTGGGAAAAATGTTCAAAACTACCAAACTAGTCACCTACCAATTTTCAAGCATTTTCAACACCATTTGCTTAGCTAAACTTACCTCGAACAGACTGGTCAGAGAGCTGTCACATAAATTCGACTTCACCTAGCATCATTTTCAAGCCAAGTTCTTGCCATGCATGGTTGTTTAAGCTCATGGACGACCACATAACTCAAGTACAGAAGCAAACATACTCATTTGTGAACATGCATGTGAAATTTCAAAGAGTTTTCAAAAGCTTTTAACCCTCACCTTTGCAATCAACCAAACTATGTTCAAAAACCCGGTTGAAGCTCAAATCTGTTCTTCTCCTTGCTTGGCTGAGATTTCAACTTGGTTTTCTCTATTTTTCCTAGCCTAGTGATCAACCTCTTAGTGCATGCATGTAGTCAAAACATGAAGAAAAGAAATGAATGTCAAGAAGCTTACCTAAAGCCGAAATGAAGCTTCAAATGCGCATGCAAGAAAAATTTTCGAACTCTAGCTTGATTGCTTGGTTTTCTTGATGGTTTGCTTGCCTTGTTCGACCAAGATGTGATGAAGATGAACAAAGATGATGAGATTTCAGCCAAGGACCGAAATGGAGAGAGAAGAATGAGAGGAGAGAGAGTTTGTGAGAGGAAATGAGAGAAATGACAAAGAAATGATGGTCTTGGCATTTTTTGAGGTGTATGTCGGCATTGGGCTTCAAAATTCTGCAATTTGTGTCTCCACTGTGATATTTTGAAAGTGTTAGGATGGGCAAGGATGAAGTGGTTCAAAATTTGTGCAAGTGGAAGGATTTTGAGCAATTTTTTAATGTCTTGGTGCCTTAAGTTGTTGTGGCATGCATTAGAATAAAGAATTTTTTGCTCAAACCTTGTGCAAGACCATGGTATGGTCGGCCAAGGCTAATAAAATGGCTGAATTTGTGTCATCTTTTGGGTGTTGATTGTTGTGTGTTGAATTTGCAAAAAGAACAAAGAATAAAGAATAAGGAATGTCTAGTGTTTGGTGCCTTTTTGTCTTCTAGTGAATGGAATTTTGATTATTATATTGTTAGTGGATTTTGTAGAATTGTTTAATAGTCTAGTGTTTCGTGAAAGATGCTTTCTTGATTAGTGTGTAGGCACGCTTTTCTAGGTTTAGGGCACGCACTTTGAGGTAGGACACGAACTACGAGACGAACGCACGTTTTTCAAGTAAACGCTCGTAACCCTATATGAATGCACGAAATTCAATGCAAGGCACACAACTAAATACAATTCTCAAACCTAGGTCATGGCACGCACATCTAGGTTAGGGCACGCAAAACGAGGTATCGCACGCAATTCGGGGTCGGGCTTCACATCCTCTCCTCCTTAAAAGAATTTTGTCCCGAAATTCAATATTTACCTTGAAATAAAGCTGGATATTGCTGCTCCATCTGGTCTCGCCTTTCCCACGTTGCTTCTTCAACTCCATGATGATCCCACAGCACTTTCACCATCGGTATGGTTCTGTTGCGCAACTCCCGATCCTGCTGGTCTAGGATCCGAATGGGCTTCTCCTCGTAAGACAAGTTTTCCCGAAGCTGCAACGGCTCTGGCTCCAAGATATGCGACGGGTCAGGATGATACTTCCGCAGCATCAACACATGAAAGACGTCATGAATATTGGAGAGGTTATGGGGTAGTGCTAGTCGATACGCCAACTTGCCAATCTTCTCAACTATCTCAAACGGTCCTACAAATCTCGGGCTCAACTTTCCACCCTTGCCATGTTTAATCAGTCCCCTCCGGGGTGATATCTTCAAGAACACCCTGTCGCCAACCTCAAACTCGAGACTCCGTCTCCGTCGGTCTGCATAACTCTTCTGCCTGCTCTGGGCGGTAAGCATCCGTTTCCGGATGAGATGGATGTTATCAACAGTTTTCATCAGTTCAGGTAAAAGGGTCGGGTCAAAAGTCCTCGCCTCACCTACTTCATCCCAGTAAATTGGTGATCGACATTTCCGTCCATACAGCGCCTCAAATGGGGCCATCCCGATCGTGGCCTGATAACTATTGTTGTAGGCGAACTCTGCTAGAGATAGATATTTCTCCCAACCTTTCCCGAAGTCCAACACACATGCCCTCAGCATGTCCTCCAAAATCTGAATAGTTCTCTCCGATTGACCATCCGTCTGAGGGTGATAAGCCGTGCTAAAACTTAATTTCGTCCCCAAAGCTTCTTGCAATCTTCTCCAAAATCGGGAAGTAAAACGAGGATCCCTATCCGATACAATACTCACAGGCATCCCGTGCAATCTTACAATCTCCGCCACATACATATCTCCCAGTTTCTCAGGATTATCCTCCTTGTTTATTGGTAAAAAGTGTGCCGACTTAGTCAATCTATCTACTATAACCCAAGCGGCGTCACGACCCTTCTGTGATCTAGGCAGGTCCATAACAAAATCCATAGTGATATGTTCCCATTTCCATTGAGGAATCTCCAACGGCTGAAGTAAACCTGCAGGTCGTTGATGTTCCGCTTTGACTCTCTGGCAGGTTAAACACCGTGCTACAAACTCCGCAATTTCTCTTTTCATGTTATTCCACCAATAGTGTTGCTTCAAATCCCGGTACATCTTGGTTCCACCGGGGTGAATAGTATATCTTGAATTATGTGCTTCCTCAAGAATCTTCTTTTTCAGCTCTGGCTTATTGGGAACACAAACCCGGTTCCTAAACCTCCAAACACCATCGTCGTGAAACTTGAAATCTGCATTGCTTTCCTTAATCTTTTGAAATTGTTGGTCCTTCTGTTGAGCCTCTCGTAACTCAGATAACAAAGTCGATTGAACTTGGGTAGTGGAAAAAAGTAACCCCTTCTGAGTTAATTGTGGTTTCCATAGAAACGCTTCCTCCAACAACTCCTGCACTTTGACTTCCAGTTTCGCCATGCTTGTTTTTCTGCTTAAGGCATCTGCAACTACGTTCGCCTTACCGGGCACATAATTAATTGAGCAGTTATAATCATCCAAAAGCTCCATCCACCGCCTTTGCCTCATATTCAATTCCTTTTGAGAAAACAAGTATTTCAAGCTCTTATGATCGGTAAATACCTCAAACTTGTTACCCCACAGATAATGCCTCCATTTCTTGAGTGCAAACACAATGGCCGCTAACTCCAAGTCATGCGTCGGGTAATTCGTCTCATACGGTTTTGGTTTCCTAGAAGCATATGCAATAACTCTTCCATTTTGCATCAATACACATCCCAATCCTTCTTTCGAAGCATCACTATAGATTACGAAACCTTGACTCCCTTCAGGCAATGCAAGAACTGGTGCAGTAGTCAATCTCTTCGTCAACTCTTGGAAGCTGTTCTCACACTTATCATCCCACACGAACTTGGTTTTCTTTTGAGTGAGCTTTGTAAGCGGTCCTGTAATCTTAGAGAAATCCTTCACGAACCTCCGATAGTAGCCGGCTAGACCAAGAAAACTCCGAACTTCTGTAACATTTTCCGGCTTCTTCCAAGACATCACTGCATCGATCTTTGCTGGATCCACCGCTATTCCTTCTTGGGATATGATATGCCCCAAAAATGCAATCTGCTCCAACCAGAATTCACACTTGCTAAACTTTGCATACAATTGATGCTCTCGAAGTTTCTGCAGTACCAACCGCAGATGTTGTTCATGCTCCGCCTCCGATTTCGAGTATACCAAAATATCATCAATGAAGATCACCACAAATTGGTCCAAGTAGGGTTGAAACACCCTATGCATCAAATCCATAAAGGCTGCAGGGGCATTAGTTAGTCCAAAAGGCATCACTACATACTCATAGTGCCCATATCTCGTCCTGAAAGCCGTTTTAGGCACATCTTCCTTCTTGATCCGCAACTGATAATACCCTTGCCTCAAGTCGAGTTTCGAATACACTTTGGCTCCTTGCAGTTGATCAAACAACTCGTCAATCAGGGGAAGTGGGTATTTATTCTTGACAGTCACTTGGTTCAAACCTCGATAGTCAATGCATAGCCTCAACGTTCCGTCTTTCTTCTTAACAAATAACACGGGCGCACCCTACGGTGAAGAGCTCGGTTGTACAAATCCCTTCTTCAACAATCCTTGCAATTGGTCCTTCAATTCTTGTAGCTCGGCCGGTGCCATACGATAGGGAGCTTTCGATATCGGCTGGGCGTCAGGCAGCAATTCTATAACAAACTCGATCTCCCGATTTGGGGGTAAACCGGGTAACTCTTCAGGGAACACATCTGCATAGTCTTTGATTACAGGTATCTCCTCCAACTTAGCTTTATCCGACGGCTTGTTGATAAGGTAAGCTAAGTATCCGCTGCATCCTTTCCTCAAGGACTTCACTGCTTTTGTAGATGAAATGATGGAACTCCCGGTGAAATCTCTTCGACCCATAATCTCCAGTATCGGTTGATCAGGTACCCGGAACGTTATGATCTTCGCCCGGCAATCCAGTTGGACATGATGTTTTGCCAGCCAGTCCATCCCTAAAATGACCTCGTAGTCTCGAAAAGGTAATACAATAAGATTGGCCGAGAATTCCCCATCCTTAATTTGGATTTTACATGCTTTACAAGCTAAACTAGTTACAAGCTTAGAACCCATTGGAGTACCAACTTCTACTTCAAATGACAAACATACAACTTTTAATTTCACACGTTCCACACATAATGGAGTAATAAATGAATGAGTAGCACCCGGATCTATTAACACCTTAACAGGTTGATTCAGTATGAAGAATGTACCTTCAACAACAGCGGTCTCATCTGGGATCTCCTCGCACTCGATAGCATAGGCTCGGGCCTGGACCCTGGGAACTGGAGTCTTACCTCTACCGGCTGGTTTACCCTGATTCTGCCCTGCCTGACGTTTAGGGCAATCCTTGATCTGGTGCTGATCACTGCCGCACCTCATACATCGTCCCAACTTTCTCCAACACTGGGCCTCGGTATGCCCCTTCCTGTCACAATATGAGCAGCTGACGGACTGAGTAGCAGGTGAACTACCTGTGGATCCGCGGGTGGAAGAGGCTGATGGCGCTTTAGTCGGGCCACGGTTATTCCCTGGTCTGTTCTGGCTCTGGCCCTGACTGCGACTCTGACTCTGAAACTTCCTCTGCTGACCTGGAGGCTGGTAAGGTTTCTTGCTCGGCTGACTCGAATCGGCTCCATCTAGTTTCCTCTTCTCAACTCGAGAGGCAGCAGCAAAGAGAGCAGAATAAGTATCGAAGTCATGAGAAGCTAACTGGTCTTGAATCTCTGGCCTCAATCCAATAGTAAATTTCCACATTTTTGCCTCCGGAGTACAAACCATATACTGAGCATAACGGGACAGTCGATCAAAACGAGCCTCGTACTGGGCCACCGTCATATTACCCTGGGTCAAGTGCATGAACTCCTCGATCCGCCTCTGCCTAGAAACTGCAGGTACATATTTTTCCTTAAATGCCTTAACAAAACTACCCCACAAGCGAGGTGTCCGATCAGTCTCCCATAGTGCCTCTACAGTGTGCCACCAATGCTCGGCATCCCCGTGCAACAGAAATACAGCAAACTCCACCTT
Organism: Ehretia macrophylla; assembly: GCA_037974665.1. Taxonomy (NCBI): domain Eukaryota; kingdom Viridiplantae; phylum Streptophyta; class Magnoliopsida; order Boraginales; family Ehretiaceae; genus Ehretia; species Ehretia macrophylla. The sequence goes on from CM075769.1 coordinate 73,599,893, forward strand.
TTCTTCATCTGTATAATCAAGTGGCCTAAAAATCTTCTCGATCTCGGACAGCCAAGCGTGTGCTTTCTCATCTTCAGTTTCCCCGTAGAATTTAGACTAGCGAAAGTCAAGGAATTCCCTCATTCTGCTGTGTCTCCCATGGTTACCCTCATTCCTGTTGTTGATGTTGTTGTTGGCCTCACGAGCATCCTGACGCTCCATCACACGTGACACGTGATCCATGGCAGTTGCCATCATGTTAAACATAGCTATACCGGGATTAGTCTGATAAGCATCCCCGGTCTCTTGAGGTTCACCACTCCTATTAGTAGTACGGGTACTAGGGCCAGCCATCTATAGGCACAATTTATTGAAATATGATAATTAAGAATCTAATGCATAAGATATGCAACATATTATAGATACAATTCTAAAAACATTTAAGGCATATAAGTCACTTAAGCACATAAAGCATAGAAGGTACATTTAACACATAAACAAGTCATCCTAATTATCTTAGGGCTCAACCCATGGTCCGAGAGTTAAACCCGGCTTAAGCAATCTAAGCTCTGATACCATTCTTCTAAGGTGTCACGCCCCAACCCGGCCCATAAAGGTTAGACTAGGGTGTGATCTAAACAATCAAGCCCTTTCACATTCTTAATCATTCTAGGAGGTTTAACACTTAACGTTTTATTCTAGACTCCAAAACTTTCCGGAAATTTGGCAGCATGACGGCTGTAATTGAGCTCTTTGTTTTGACCTAAATTTTCTAACAGCCTCAAAATTTACCATTTCAAATTCAATTCCAGCTAAGATTACTATTATTCCATCAATTGAATTGCCTATTGGTTAATTCGACGTCCCGTTTGATTTATAACCTAACATGATACTATGTCTCGTTTGTTCATTTATCCTCATTTCAAAATATACCTGTTGATCTTAGCTTATTAGCGAGTACCTGCTGAGATTGGATAAGTTCATTAACCTATTTCTTAACTAAGCATCATATCCTGTGATAGATACTAGCGGTAGTAAAAGCAAAACGATCATAGTAGTGTCATGTCTAGTATCAGTCTACTTAAAATAAGTACAACCCAAAATTAGACCCCAAATTACAGCGGGGGTCTTTTACATCACAAACAACAACAACATGAGGGAAATAGTCTATAAGTAACAAAAGTTCACAAGAAGTCACGTTCAAGCAAAACAACGATAACAAGCAATCATTCCAGAGGTTCATCATTAGGTACATTGAGCTCGGGTTCCTGTGCCTGTTCTTCTTCACCTGAAATGATGAAAGAGGGTGAGTCCTTATGAACTCAGCGAGGAGGAACGAGAAATAAGTTTGAAACTCATTTTCCGGTTAAACTTATGAAAATCCCTTTTTCAAACATGAATACAACAGAAGTACAAGTACAGAAATACAATACAGAAACAGGAATACCAGTCTTTCCTCCCCGAGGTTCTCTAGGATCCAAGCGGGAGTACTTACACATATAATAAAAAGGATACGGGGAGCTTTTGCTCTCAGATCAGATCCAGGATCAACTGTTGCGGCCGACTTCAAATCATTCCCCAAACACACCAGGTGGGTGTACTCCGGATGTACCCCAAAATCCTACGACCCAACTCTCCGAGGAAGTCTAGCCCCCCAGCGACAGAGGGAATGGGACCATGGTTGTCACGGTATCACCGGCAAGCCCGATGCCGCCCGGCGTACGTGATCACTACCATGCCAACAGGAAAGGTTGCAACCTTTTATGCAATGCACATTTATGACAGGTAATCTCTATCACAGAAGGACGACACCAAAGTAGGTTGCCTCCGGACAGTCATAAGAATGCACATTGACAGATAAACAGGCAGGACACGATAGGACAGGAAATTTCACTTGAAAGGCATATAGAGTTATATGGAAATTAACGGGCAGCCATGTAACACATGTAAAACAGGCCATATAACTCATTAAAAGTCCACGCAATCAAGTGATAAGATTACTCAACATGTAGTGATATCAACAAGGGTTCAAATGAGAGAAAAGCTTATTTGTCAACATGCAATGGTCAAGATCACTTTTAAAGTTATAAAACATTTACGGGCAGCCCACGCAACGTACAGTTTCCTCACAATATCCAATGGTTAACACTTAGCAATAATATTTAATCATTAGGGTTTCCATTTCATGCATAATCGTGCGATCAAACCCTAAGTCAACTTAACATCATTCCCAAGTCATACATCATTCAATTCATACATCCTCAAGTGCTTAAAACAGTCCACATAATATTCCAACACCACAATTCCAAGCAACTAGTGCCACAAAAGAGGTTACAATGGTTTTCCAAGCACATAGCTAAGTAGAACACTTACTGCAATAGGCTTTTTTCTCATGATCAATGGGATAATCAAACAATCTCCAAATTCAGTGAATAAGATGTCAAATTAAAGCTTAAGAAGTTATCTAAAATCAGAAACAAGCCTTGCATCAATTGGAGTTCAGAATCATTAGTTATAACCGAAACAGTGAGGTAACACAAAACTGTCCAGATTTGCACACTTTTCAGAAAATGACGTTTTTGAGGTCCTTAGAGTCGTTTTTAGCTTTGGTATATTTCTGACAAAGTTGTCCAGAACTGAAAAATCTAGCATAACACCAATTTTCATGCATTTTGGACAACATTTACTAAGCCAAATATGGTTCGTTCCACAAGGTCAGTGCATCTGCCAAAACCTGATTCATTTTTCCAGATTTCCAGATTTGGTCACATTTTAATGATTTGCCATTTTGAGGACCTTAGAGTCAAAATTTGCTTCGACCTATTTCTGGGAAAAATGTTCAAAACTGCCCAAACTAGTCACCTACCAATTTTTAAGCATTTCCAACACAATTTGCTTAGCTAAAATTACCTCGAACAGACTGGTCAGAGAGCTGTCACATAAATTCGACTTCACCTAGCATCATTTTCAAGCCAAGTTCTTGCCATGCATGGTTGTTTAAGCTCATGGACGACCACATAACTCAAGTACAGAAGCAAACATACTCATTTGTGAACATGCATGTGAAATTTCAAAGAGTTTTCAAAAGCTTTTAACCCTCACCTTTGCAATCAACCAAACTATGTTCAAAAACCCGGTTGAAGCTCAAATCTGTTCTTCTCCTTGCTTGGCTGAGATTTCAACTTGGTTTTCTCTATTTTTCCTAGCCTAGTGATCAACCTCTTAGTGCATGCATGTAGTCAAAACATGAAGAAAAGAAATGAATGTCAAGAAGCTTACCTAAAGCCGAAATGAAGCTTCAAATGCGCATGCAAGAAAAATTTTCGAACTCTAGCTTGATTGCTTGGTTTTCTTGATGGTTTGCTTGCCTTGCTCGACCAAGGTGTGAAGAAGATGAACAAAGATGATGAGATTTCAGCCAAGGACCGAAATGGAGAGAGAAGAATGAGAGGAGAGAGAGTTTGTGAGAGGAAATGAGAGAAATGACAAAGAAATGATGGTCTTGGCATTTTTTGAGGTGTATGTCGGCATTGGGCTTCAAAATTCTGCAATTTGTGTCTCCAATGTGATATTTTGAAATTGTTAGGATGGGCAAGGATGAAGTGGCCGAAAATTTGTGCAAGTGGAAGGATTTTGAGCAATTTTTTAATGGCTTTGTGTCATAAGTTGTCTTGGCATGCATTAGAATAAAGAATTTTTTGCTCAAACCTTGTGCAAGACCATGGTATGGTTGGCCAAGGCTAATAAAATGGCTGAATTTGTGTCATCTTTTGGGTGTTGATTGTTGTGTGTTGAATTTGCAAAAAGAACAAAGAATAAAGAATAAGGAATGTCTAGTGTTTGGTGCCTTTTTGTATTCTAGTGAATGGAATTTTGATTATTATATTGTTAGTGGATTTTGTAGAATTGTTTAATAGTCTAGTGTTTTGTGAAAGATGCTTTCTTGATTAGTGTGTAGGCACGCTTTTCTAGGTTTAGGGCACGCACTTCGAGGTAGGACACGAACTACGAGACAAACGCACGTTTTTCAAGTAAACGCTCGTAACCCTATATGAATGCACGAAATTCAATGCAAGGCACACAACTAAATACAATTCTCAAACCTAGGTCATGGCACGCACATCTAGGTTAGGGCACGCAAAACGAGGTATCACACGCAATTCGGGGTCGGGCTTCACATTACTCGCGGCACATTAGAGGACTTTACAATGCGTCGATATCACGTCTTGCGAGGATGCTGTGTTGTTGAAGCGGATGGGTTGTCGTTAAGCCCATTGGGCCTTTTGAATGGGCCATATCTCTTGGCTGGGACTGTGAACCGTTAACACATAAAGGAATTGTGCCCTCAACATGACGGGTGCGATCATACCAGCACTAATGCACCGGATCCCATCAGAACTCCGAAGTTAAGCGTGCTTGGGCGAGAGTAGTACTAGGATGGGTGACCCTCTGGGAAGTCCTCGTGTAGCACCCCCTTTTCAATTTTTTTTGCTCCGGTTAGCGTTGCCAAGATACTTTACCCACCACATTTCTATTATCGAATCCCACGGCACCTTGGGCAAGACAACTTCTCTTCACGTGGAGGCTGGGCCCGCAAACCGAGGGCGTAGGGCTTGTGACCAGGTCTCCGTCGCTCCGGTGCCCATAACTTTTGATCCGTAAGGAGTTACGAGGCGCACAACATACTGTTGGAAAGCTCTCTGAGAGCTCTACGACGGGAGCAGCTAGCTAGCTCGTTTTGCCCTTTTTCGAGCTCAAAATCGAACGTTTTCATCAGTTTTGGGCCACTTTTCTTCTTTTGCTCTATTTTTCCGCCCTGGATCGTACGTCGTGAGCTGTTAAAAGGACGACAACCTTACTCGTGGCACATTAGAGGACCCTACAATGCGTCGATATCACGTCTTGCGAGGATGCTGCGTTGTTGAAGCGGATGGTCTCTCGTTAAGCCAATTGGGCCTTTTGAATGGGCCATATCTCTAGGCTGGGACTGTGAACCGTTAACACATAAAGGAATTGTGCGCTCAACATGAGGGGTGCTATCATACCAGCACTAATGCACCGGATCCCATCAGAACTACGAAGTTAAGCGTGGTTGGGCGAGGGTAGTACTAGGATGGGTGACCCCCTGGGAAGTCCTCGTGTTGCACCCCCCTTATCAATTTTTTTTGCTCCGGTTAGGGTTGCCAAGATACTTTACCCACCACATTTCTATTATCGAATCCCACGGCACCTTGGGCAAGACAACTTCTCTTCACGTGGAGGCTGGGCCCGCAAACCGAGGCCGTAGGGCTTGTGACCAGGTCTCCGTCGCTCCGGTGCCCATAACTTTTCATCCGTTAGGAGTTACGAGGCGCACAGCATACCGTTTGAAAGCTCTCTGAGAGCTCTACGACGTGGGCAGCTAGCGAGCTTGGTTTGCCCTTTTTGGAGCTCAAAATTGAACGTTTTCATCAGTTTCGGGCCACTTTTCTTCTTTTGCTCTGTTTTTCCGTCCCGGATCGTACGTCGTGAGGTGTTAAAAGGACGACAACCTTACTCGTGGCACATTAGAGGACCCTACAATGCGTCGATATCACGTCTTGCGAGGATGCTGCGTTGTTGAAGCGGATGGGTTGTCGTTAAGCCCATTGGGCCTTTTGAATGGGCCATATCTCTAGGCTGGGACTGTGAACCGTTAACACATAAAGGAATTGTGCCCTCAACATGACGGGTGCGATCATACCAGCACTAATGCACCGGATCCCATCATAACTCCGAAGTTAAGCGTGCTTGGGCGAGAGTAGTACTAGGATGGGTGACCCCCTGGGAAGTCCTCGTGTTGCCTCCCCCTTTTGCACCCCTTTTTTAAAATTTTTTTGCTCGGGTTAGGGTTGCCAAGATACTTTACCCACCACATTTCTATTATCGAATCCCACGGCACCTTGGGCAAGACAACTTCTCTTCACGTGGAGGCTGGGCCCGCAAACCGAGGGCGTAGGGCTTGTGACCAGGTCTCCGTCGCTCCGGTGCCCATAACTTTTGATCCGTAAGGAGTTACGCGGCGCACAGCATACCGTTGGAAAGCTCTCCGAGAGCTCTGCGACGGGGGCAGCTAGCAAGCTCGCCGGGCCCTTTTCGGAGCTCAAAATCGAACGTTTTCATCAGTTTCGGGCCTCTTTTCTTCTTTTGCTCTGTTTTTCCGTCCCGGATCGTACGTCGTGAGCTGTAAATGGACGACAACCTTACTCGCGGCACATTAGAGGACCCTACAATGCGTCGATATCACGTCTTGCGAGGATGCTGCGTTGCTGAAGCGGATGGGTTGTCGTTAAGCCCATTGGGCCTTTTGAATGGGCCATATCTCTAGGCTGGGACATTGAACCGTTAACACATAAAGGAATTGTGCCCTCAACATGACGGGTGCGATCATACCAGCACTAATGCACCGGATCCCATCAGAACTACGAAGTTAAGCGTGCTTGGGCGAGAGTAGTACTAGGATCTGTGACCCCCTGGGAAGTCCTCGTGTTGCACCCCCCTTTTCAATTTTTTTTGCTCCGGTTAGGGTTGCCAAGATACTTTACCCACCACATTTCTATTATCGAATCCCACGGCACCTTGGGCAAGACAACTTCTCTTCACGTGGAGGCTGGGCCCGCAAACCGAGGGCGTAGGGCTTGTGACAAGGTCTCCGTCGCTCCGGTGCCCATAACTTTTGATCCGTAAGGAGTTACGCGGCGCACAGCATACCGTTGGAAAGCTCTCCGAGAGCTCTACGACGGGGGCAGGTAGCTAGCTCGCCGTACCCTTTTCGGAGCTCAAAATCGAACGTTTTCATCAGTTTTGGGCCACTTTTCTTCTTTTGCTCTGTTTTTCCGTCCCGGATCGTACGTCGTGAGCTGTTAAAAGGACGACAACCTTACTCGCGGCACATTAGAGTCCCCTACAATTCGTCGATATCACGTCTTGCGAGGATGCTGCGTTGTTGAAGCGGATGGGTTGTCGTTAAGCCCATTGGGCCTTTTGAATGGGCCATATCTCTAGGCTGGGACTGTGAATCGTTAACACATAAAGGAATTGTGCCCTCAACATGACGGGTGCGATCATACCAACACTAATGCAACGGATCCCATCAGAACTTCGAAGTTAAGCGTGCTTGGGTGAGAGTAGTACTAGGATGGGTGACCCCGTGGGAAGTCCTCGTGTTGCACCCCCCTTTTCAATTTTTTTTGCTCCGGTTAGGGTTGCCAAGATACTTTACCCACCACATTTCTATTATCGAATCCCACGGCACCTTGGGCAAGACAACTTCTCTTCACGTGGAGGCTGTGCCCGCAAACCGAGGGCGTAGGGCTTGTGACCAGGTCTCCGTCGCTCCGGTGCCCATAACTTTTGATCCGTAAGGAGTTACGCGGCGCACAGCATACCGTTGGAAAGCTCTCCGAGAGCTCTACGACGGGGGCAGCTAGCTAGCTCGCCGGGCCCTTTTCGGAGCTCAAAATCGAACGTTTTCATCAGTTTCGGGCCTCTTTTCTTCTTTTGCTCTGTTTTTCCGTCCCGGATCGTACGTCGTGAGCTGTTAAAAGGACGACAACCTTACTCGCGGCACATTAGAGGACCCTACAATGCGTCGATATCACGTCTTGCGAGGATGCTGCGTTGTTGAAGCGGATGGGTTGTCGTTAAGCCCATTGGGCCTTTTGAATGGGCCATATCTCTAGGCTGGGACAGTGAACCATTAACACATAAAGGAATTGTGCCCTCAACTTGACGGGTGCGATCATACCAGCACTAATGCACCAGATCCCATCAGAACTCCGAAGTTAAGCGTGCTTGGGCGAGAGTAATACTAGCATGGGTGACCCCTTGGGAAGTCCTCATGTTGCACACCCTTTTTCAATTTTTTTTGCTCCGGTTAGCGTTGCCAAGATACTTTACCCACCACATTTCTATTATCGAATCCCACGGCACCTTGGGCAAGACAACTTCTCTTCACGTGGAGGCTGGGCCCTCAAACCGTGGGCGTAGGGCTTGTGACCAGGTCTCCGTCGCTCCGGTGCCCATAACTTTTGATCCGTAAGGAGTTACGAGGCGCATAGCATACCGTTGGAAAGCTCTCTGAGAGCTCTACGACGGGTGCAGCTAGCTAGTTTGCTGTGCCCTTTTCGGAGCTCAAAATCGAACTTTTTCATTAGTTTCCGGCCACTTTTCTTCTTTTGCGCTGTTTTTCCGTCCTGGATCGTACGTCGTGAGCTGTTAAAAGGACGACAACCTTACTCGCGGCACATTAGAGGACCCTACAATGCGTCGATATCACGTCTTGCGAGGATGCTGCGTCGCTGAAGCGGATGGGTTGTCGTTAAGCCCATTGGGCCTTTTGAATGGGCCATATCTCTAGGCTGGGTCTGTGAACCGTTAACACATAAAAGAATTGTTCCCTCAACATGACGGGTGCAATCATACTAGCACTAATGCACAGGATCCCATCACAACTCCGAAGTTAAGCGTGCTTGGGCGAAAGTAGTACTAGGACGGGTGACCCCCTGGGAAGTCCTCGTGTTGCACCCCCTTTTTCAATTTTTTTTGCTCCGGTTAGGGTAGCCAAGATACTTTACCCACCACATTTCTATTATCGAATCCCACGGCACCATGGGCAAGACAACTTCTCTTCACGTGGAGGCTGGGCCCGCAAACCGAGGGCGTAGGGCTTGTGACCAGGTCTCCGTCGCTCCGGTGCCCATAACTTTTGATCCGTAAGGAGTTACGCGGTGCACAACATACCGTTGGAAAGCTCTCCGAGATCTCTACGACGGGGGTAGATAGCTAGCTTGCTTTGCACTTTTCGGAGCTCAAAATCGAACGTTTTCATCAGTTTCGGGCCACTTTTCTTCTTTTGCTCTGTTTTTCCGTCCCGGATCGTAAGTCGCGAGCTGTTAAAAGGACGACAACCTTACTCGCGGCACATTAGAGGACCCTACAATGCGTCGATATCACGTCTTGCGAGGATGCTGCGTTGTTGAAGCGGATGGGTTGTCGTTAAGCCCATTGGGCCTTTTGAATGGGCCATATCTCTAGGCTGGGACTGTAAATCGTTAACACATAAAGGAATTGTGCCCTCAACATGACGGGTGTGATTATTCCAGCACTAATGCACTGGATCCCATCAGAACTCCAAAGTTCGGCGTGCTTGGGCGAGAGTAGTACTAGGATGGGTGACCCCTTGGGAAGTCCTCGTGTTGCACCCCTTTTTTCAATTTTTTTTGCTCCGGTTAGGGTTGCCAAGATACTTTACCCACCACATTTCTATTATCGAATCCCACGGCACCTTGGGCAAGACAACTTCTCTTCACGTGGAGGCTGGGCCCGCAAACCGAGGGCGTAGGGCTTGTGACCAGGTCTCCGTCACTCCGGTGCCCATAACTTTTGATCCGTAAGGAGTTACGCGGCGCACAGCATACCGTTGGAAAGCTCTCCGAGAGCTCTACGACGGGGGCAGCTAGCTAGCTTGCCGTGCCCTTTTCGGAGCTCAAAATCGAACGTTTTCATCAGTTTCGGGCCACTTTTCTTCTTTGCTCTGTTTTTCCGTCCTGGATCGTACGCCGTGAGCTGTTAAAAGGACGACAACCTTACTCGCGGCACATTAGAGGACCCTACAATGAGTCGATATCACGTCTTGCGAGGATGCTGCGTTGTTGAAGCGGATGGGTTGTCGTTAAGCCTATTGGGCCTTTTGAATGGGCCATATCTCTAGGCTGGGACTGTGAACCGTTAACACATAAAGGAATTGTGCCCTCAACATGACTGGTGCGATCATACCAGCACTAATGCACCGGATCCCATCAGAACTCCGAAGTTAAGCGTGCTTGGGCGAGAGTAGTACTAGGATGGGTGACCCCCTGGGAAGTCCTCGTGTTGCACCCCCTTTTTCAATTTTTTTTGCTCCGGTTAGGGTTGCCAAGATACTTTACCCACCACATTTCTATTATCGAATCCCACGGCACCTTGGGCAAGACAACTTCTCTTCACGAGGAGGCTGGGCCCGCAAACCGAGGGCGTAGGGCTTGTGACTAGGTCTCCGTCGCTCCGGTGCCCATAACTTTTGATCCGTAAGGAGTTACGAGGCGCACAACATACTGTTGGAAAGCTCTCTGAGAGCTCTACGACGGGGGCAGCTAGCTAGCTCGTTGTGCCCTTTTGGAGCTCAAAATCGAACGTTTTCATCAGTTTCGGGCCACTTTTCTTCTTTTGCTATGTTTTTCCGTCCCGGATCGTACGTCGTGAGCTATTAAAAGGACGACAACCATACTCGCGGCACATTAGAAGACCCTACAATGCGTCGATATCACGTCTTGCGAGGATGCTACGTTGTTGAAGCGGATGGGTTGTCGTTAAGCCAATTGGGCCTTTTGAATGGGCCATATCTCAAGGCTGGGTCTGTGAACCGTTAACAAATAAAGGAATTGTGCCCTCAACATGACGGGTGCTATCATACCAGCACTAATGCACCGGATCCCATCAGAACTACGAAGTTAAGCATGCTTGGGCGATAGTAGTAATAGGATGGGTGACCCCCTGGGAAGTCCTCGTGTTGCACCCCCCTTTTCAAATTTTTTTGCTCCGGTTAGGGTTGCCAAGGTACTTTACCCACCACATTTCTATTATCGAATCCCACGGCACCTTGGGCAAGACAACTTCTCTTCACGTGAAGGCTGGGCCTGCAAACCGAGGGCGTAGGGCTTGTGACCAGGTCTCCGTCGCTCCGGTGCCCATAACTTTTGATCCGTAAGGAGTTACGAGGCGCACAACATACCGTTGGAAAGCTCTCCGAGAGCTCTACGATTGGGGCAGCTAGCTAGCTCGCTGTGCCCTTTTTGGAGCTCAAAATTGAACGTTTTCATCAGTTTCGGTCCACTTTTCTTCTTTTGCTCTGTTTTTCCGTCCCGGATCGTACGTCGTGAGCTGTTAAAAGGACGACAACCTTACTCGTGGCACATTAGAGGACCCTACAATGCGTCGATATCACGTCTTGCGAGGATGCTGCGTTGTTGAAGCGGATGGGTTGTCGTTAAGCCCATTGGGCCTTTTGAATGGGCCATATCTCTAGGCTGGGACTGTGAACCGTTAACACATAAAGGAATTGTGCCCTCAACATGACGGGTGCGATCATACCAGCACTAATGCACCGGATCCCATCATAACTCCGAAGTTAAGCGTGCTTGGGCGAGAGTAGTACTAGGATGGGTGACCCCCTGGGAAGTCCTCGTGTTGCACACCCTTTTCCACCCCCTTTTTCAATTTTTTTGCTCTGGTTAGGGTTGCCAAGATACTTTACCCACCACATTTCTATTATCGAATCCCACGGCACCTTGGGCAAGACAACTTCTCTTCACGTGGAGGCTGGGCCCGCAAACCGAGGGCGTAGGGCTTGTGACCAGGTCTCCGTCGCTCCGGTGCCCATAACTTTTGATCCGTAAGGAGTTACGCGGCGCACAGCATACCGTTGGAAAGCTCTTCGAGAGCTCTACGACGGGGGCAGCTAGCTAGCTCGCCGTGCCCTTTTCGGAGCTCAAAATCGAACGTTTTCATCAGTTTCGGGCCTCTTTTCTTCTTTTGCTCTGTTTTTCCGTCCCGGATCGTACGTCGTGAGCTGTTAAAAGGACGACAACCTTACTCGCGGCACATTAGAGGACCCTACAATGCGTCGATATCACGTCTTGCGAGGATGCTGCGTTGTTGAAGCGGATGGGTTGTCGTTAAGCCCATTGGGCCTTTTGAATGGGCCATATCTCTAGGTTGGGACTATGAACCGTTAACACATAAAGGAATTGTGCCCTCAACATGACGGGTGCGATCATACCAGCACTAATGCACCGGATCCCAGCAGAACTTTGAATTTAAGCGTGCTTGGGCGAGAGTAGTACTAGGATGGGTGACCCCCTGGGAAGTCCTCGTGTTGCACCCCCCTTTTCAATTTTTTTTGCTCCGGTTAGCGTTGCCAAGATACTTTACCCACCACATTTCTATTATCGAATCCCACGGCACCTTGGGCAAGACAACTTCTCTTCACGTGGAGGCTGGGCCCGCAAACCGAGGGCGTAGGGCTTGTGACAAGGTCTCCGTCGCTCCGGTGCCCATAACTTTTGATCCGTAAGGAGTTACGCGGCGCACAGCATACCGTTGGAAAGCTCTCCGAGAGCTCTACGACGGGGGCAGGTAGCTAGCTCGCCGTACCCTTTTCGGAGCTCAAAATCGAACGTTTTCATCAGTTTTGGGCCACTTTTCTTCTTTTGCTCTGTTTTTCCGTCCCGGATCGTACATCGTGAGCTGTTAAAAGGACGACGACCCTACTCGCGGCACATTAGAGTACCCTACAATGCGTCGATATCACATCTTGTGAGGATGTTGCGTTGTTGAAGCGGATGGGTTGTCGTTAAGCCCATTGGGCCTTTTGAATGGGCCATATCTCTAGGCTGGGGCTGTGAACCGTTAACACATAAAGGAAATGTGCCCTCAACATGACGGGTGCGATCATACCAGCACTAATGCACCGGATCCCATCAGAACTCCGAAGTTAAGCGTGCTTGGGTGAGAGTAGTACTAGGATGGGTGACCCCGTGGGAAGTCCTCGTGTTGCACCCCCCTTTTCAATTTTTTTTGCTCCGGTTAGGGTTGCCAAGATACTTTACCCACCACATTTCTATTATCGAATCCCACGGCACCTTGGGCAAGACAACTTCTCTTCACGTGGAGGCTGTGCCCGCAATCCGAGGGCGTTGGGCTTGTGACCAGATATCTGTCGCTCCGGTGTTCATAACTTTTGATCCGTATGAAATTACGCGGCGCACAGCATACCGTTGGAAAGCTCTTCGAGAGCTCCACGACGTGGGCAGCTAGCTAGCTCGCCGTACCCTTTTCGGAGCTCAAAATCGAACGTTTTCATCAGTTTATGGCCACTTTTCTTCTTTTGCTCTGTTTTTCCGTCCCGGATCGTACGTCGTGAGCTGTTAAAAGGACGACAACCTTACTCGCGGCACATTAGAGGACCCTACAATGCGTCGATATCACGTCTTGCGAGGATGCTGTGTCGCTGAAGCGGATGGGTTGTCGTTAAGCCCATTGGGCCTTTTGAATGGGCCATATCTCTAGGCTGGGACAGTGAACCATTAACACATAAAGGAATTGTGCCCTCAACTTGACGGGTGCGATCATACCAGCACTAATGCACCAGATCCCATCAGAACTCCGAAGTTAAGCGTGCTTGGGCGAGAGTAATACTAGGATGGGTGACCCCTTGGGAAGTCCTCATGTTGCACACCCTTTTTCAATTTTTTTTGCTCCGGTTAGCGTTGCCAAGATACTTTACCCACCACATTTCTATTATCGAATCCCACGGCACCTTGGGCAAGACAACTTCTCTTCACGTGGAGGCTGGGCCCTCAAACCGTGGGCGTAGGGCTTGTGACCAGGTCTCCGTCGCTCCGGTGCCCATAACTTTTGATCCGTAAGGAGTTACGAGGCGCATAGCATACCGTTGGAAAGCTCTCTGAGAGCTCTACGACGGGTGCAGCTAGCTAGTTTGCTGTGCCCTTTTCGGAGCTCAAAATCGAACTTTTTCATTAGTTTTCGGCCACTTTTCTTCTTTTGCGCTGTTTTTCCGTCCTGGATCGTACGTCGTGAGCTGTTAAAAGGACGACAACCTTACTCGCGGCACATTAGAGGACCCTACAATGCGTCGATATCACGTCTTGCGAGGATGCTGCGTCGCTGAAGCGGATGGGTTGTCGTTAAGCCCATTGGGCCTTTTGAATGGGCCATATCTCTAGGCTGGGACTGTGAACCGTTAACAAATAAAAGAATTGTTCCCTTAACATGACGGGTGCGATCATACTAGCACTAATGCACCGGATCCCATCAGAACTCCAAAGTTAAGCGTGCTTGGGCGAGAGTAGTACTAGGATGGGTGACACCCTGGGAAGTCCTCGTGTTGCACCCCCTTTTTCAATTTTTTTTGCTCCGGTTAGGGTTGCCAAGATACTTTATCCACCACATTTCTTTTATCGAATCCCACGGCACCATGGGCAAGACAACTTCGCTTCAAGTTGAGGCTTGGCCCGCAAACCGAGGGCGTAGGGCTTGTGACCAGGTCTCCTTCGCTCCGGTGCCCATAACTTTTGAACCGTAAGGAGTTACGCGGCGCACAGCATACCGTCGGAAAGTTCTCCGAGATCTCTACGACGGGGGTAGATAGCTAGCTTGCTGTGCCCTTTTTAGAGTTCAAAATTGAACGTTTTCATCAGTTTCGGGCCGCTTTTCTTCTTTTGCTCTGTTTTTTTGTCCCAGATCGTATGTCGCGAGCTGTTAAAAGGACGACAACCTTACTCGCGGCACATTAGAGGACCCTACAATGCGTCGATATCACGTCTTGCGAGGATGCTGCGTTGTTGAAGCGGATGGGTTGTCGTTAAGCCCATTAGGCCTTTTGAATGGGCCATATCTCTAGGCTGGGACTGTGAACCGTTAACACATAAAGGAATTGTGCCCTCAACATGACGGGTGCGATCATACCAGCACTAATGCACTGGATCCCATCAGAACTCCGAAGTTAAGCGTGCTTGGGCGAGAGTATTACTAGGATGGGTGACCCCCTGGGAAGTCCTCGTGTTGCACCCCTTTTTTCAATTTTTTTTGCTCCGGTTAGGGTTGCCAAGATACTTTACCCACCACATTTCTATTATCGAATCCCACGGCACCTTGGGCAAGACAACTTCTCTTCACGTGGAGGCTGGGCCCGCAAACCGAGGGCGTAGGGCTTGTGACCAGGTCTCCGTCGCTCCGGTGCCCATAACTTTTGATCCGTAAGGAGTTACGCGGCGCACAGCATACCGTTGGAAAGCTCTCCGAGAGCTCTACGACGGGGGCAGCTAGCTAGCTTGCCGTGCCCTTTTCAGAGCTCAAAATCGAACATTTTCATCAGTTTCGGGCCACTTTTCTTCTTTTGCTCTGTTTTTCCGTTCCGGATCGTACGTCGTGAGCTGTTAAAAGGACGACAACCTTACTCGCGGCACATTAGAGGACCTTACAATGCGTCGATATCACGTCTTGCGAGGATGCTGCGTTGTTGAAGCGGATGGGTTGTCGTTAAGCCCATTGGGCCTTTTGAATGGGCCATATCTCTAGGCTGGGACTGTGAACCGTTAACACATAAAGGAATTGTGCCCTCAACATGACAGGTGCGATCATACCAGCACTAATGCACCGGATCCCATCAGAACTCCGAAGTTAAGCGTGCTTGGGCGAGAGTAGTACTAGGATGGGTGACCCCCTGGGAAGTCCTCGTGTTGCACCCCCTTTTTCAATTTTTTTTGCTCCGGTTAGCGTTGCCAAGATACTTTACCCACCACATTTCTATTATCAAATCCCACGGCACCTTGGGCAAGACAACTTCTCTTCACGTGGAGGCTGGGCCCGCAAACCGAGGGCGTAGGGCTTGTGACCAGGTCTCCGTCGCTCCGGTGCCCATAACTTTTGATCCGTAAGGAATTACGCGGCGCACAGCATACCGTTGGAAAGCTCTCCGAGAGCTCAACGACAGGGGCAGCTAGTTA
The DNA here is from genome assembly GCA_037974665.1 of Ehretia macrophylla. NCBI lineage: Eukaryota > Viridiplantae > Streptophyta > Magnoliopsida > Boraginales > Ehretiaceae > Ehretia > Ehretia macrophylla. The sequence goes on from CM075769.1 coordinate 73,615,456, forward strand.
GCTCGCCGTGCCCTTTTCGGAGCTCAAAATCGAACGTTTTCATCAGTTTCGGGCTACTTTTCTTCTTTTGCTCAGTTTTTCCGTCCCGGATCGTACGTCGTGAGCTGTTAAAAGGACGACAACCTTACTCGCGGCACATTAGAGGACCCTACAATGCGTCGATATCACGTCTTGCGAGGATGCTGCGTTGTTGAAGCGGATGGGTTGTCGTTAAGCCCATTGGGCCTTTTGAATGGGCCATATCTCTAGGCTGGGACTGTGAACCATTAACACATAAAGGAATTGTGCCCTCAACATGACGGGTGCGATCATACCAGCACTAATGAACCGGATCCCATCAGAACTCCGAAGTTAAGCGTGCTTGGGCGAGAGTAGTACTAGGATGGGTGACCCCTTGGGAAGTTCTCGTGTTGCACCCCCCTTTTCAATTTTTTTTGCTCCGGTTAGGGTTGCCAAGATACTTTACCCACCACATTTCTATTATCGAATCCCGCGGCACCTTGGGCAAGACAACTTTGCTTCACGTGGAGGCTGGGCCCACAAACCGAGGGCGTAGGGCTTGTGACCAGGTGACCGTCGCTCCGGTGCCCATAACTTTTGATCCGTAAGGAGTTACGCGGCGCACAGCATACCGTTGGAAAGCTCACCGAGAGCTCTAAGACGAGGGTAGGTAGCTAGCTCGCCGTGCCATTTTCGGAGCTCAAAATCGAACGTTTTCATCAGTTTCGGGCCACTTTTCTACTTTTGCTCTGTTTTTTCGTCCCGGATCGTACGTCGTGAGCTGTTAAAAGGACGACAACCTTACTCGCGGCACATTAGAGGACCCTACAATGCGTCGATATCACGTCTTGCGAGGATGCTGCGTTGTTGAAGCGGATGGGTTGTCGTTAAGCCCATTGGGCCTTTTGAATGGGCCATATCTCTAGACTGGGACTGTGAACCGTTAACACATAAAGGAATTGTGCCCTCAACATGATGGGTGCGATCATACCAGCACCAATGCACCGGATCCCATCAGAACTCCGAAGTTAAGCGTGCTTGGGCGAGAGTAGTACTAGGATGGGTGACCCCCTGGGAAGTCCTCGTGTTGCACACCCTTTTTCAATTTTTTTTGCTCTGGTTAGGGTTGCCAAGATACTTTACCCACCACATTTCTATTATCGAATCCCGTGGCACCTTGGGCAAGACAACTTCTCTTCACGTGGAGGCCGGGCCCGCAAACCGAGGGCGTAGGGCTTGTGACCAGGTCTCCGTCGCTCCGGTGCCCATAACTTTTGATCCGTAAGGAGTTACGCGGCACACACCATACCGTTGGAAAGCACTCCGAGAGCTCTACGACGGGGGCAGCTAGCTAGCTCGCCGTGCCATTTTCGGAGCTCAAAATCGAACGTTTTCATCAGTTTCGGGCCACTTTTCTTCTTTTGCTCTATTTTTCCGTCCCGGATCGTACGTCGTGAGCTGTTAAAAGGACGACAACCTTACTCGCGGCACATTAGAGGACTTTACAATGCGTCGATATCACGTCTTGCGAGGATGCTGCGTTGTTGAAGCGGATGGGTTGTCGTTAAGCCCATTGGGCCTTTTGAATGGGCCATATCTCTAGGCTGGGACTGTGAACTGTTAACACATAAAGGAATTGTGCCCTCAACATGATGGGTGCGATCATACCAGCACTAATGCACCGGATCCCATCAGAACTCCGAAGTTAAGCGTGCTTGGGCGAGAGTAGTACTAGGATGGGTGACCCCCTGGGAAGTCCTCGTGTAGCACCCCCCTTTTCAATTTTTTTTGCTCCGGTTAGCGTTGCCAAGATACTTTACCCACCACATTTCTATTATCGAATCCCACGGCACCTTGGGCAAGAGAACTTCTCTTCACGTGGAGGCTGGGCCCGCAAACCGAGGCCGTAGGGCTTGTGACCAGGTCACCGTCGCTCCGGTGCCCATAAATGTGGATCTGTAAGGAGTTACGCGGCGCACAGCATACCGTTGGAAAGCTCTCTGAGAGCTCTAAGACAGGGGCAGGTAGATAGCTCGCCGTGCCCTTTTCGGAGCTCAAAATTGAACGTTTTCATCAGTTTCGGGCCACTTTTCTTCTTTTGCTATGTTTTTTCGTCCCGGATCGTACGTCGTGAGCTGTTAAAAGGACGACAACCTTACTCACGGCACATTAGAGGACCCTACAATGCGTCGATATCACGTCTTGCGAGGATGCTGCGTTGTTGAAGCGGATGGGTTGGCGTTAAGCCCAGTGGGCCTTATGAATGGGCCATATCTCTAGGCTGGGACTCTGAACCGTTAACACAAAAAGAAATCGTGACCTAAACATGACGGGTGCGATCATACCAGCACTAATGCACCGGATCCCATCAGAACTCCGAAGTTAAGCGTGCTTGGACGAGAGTAGTACTAGGATGGGTGACCCCCTGGGAAGACCTCGTATTGCACCCCCCTTTTCAATTTTTTTTGCTCCGGTTAGGGTTGCTAAGATACTTTACCCACCACATTTCTATTATCGAATCCCACGGCACCTTGGGCAAGACAAATACTCTTCACGTGGAGGTTGGGCCCGCAAACCGAGGGCGTAGGGCTTGTGACCAGGTCTCCGTCGCACCGGTGCCCATAACTTTTAATTCGTAAGGAGTTACGAGGCGCACAGCATACCGTTGGAAAGCTCTCTGAGAGCTCTACGACGGGCGCAGCTAGCTAGCTTTCTTTGCCCTCTTCGGAGCTAAAAAACGAACGTTTTCATCAGTTTCGGGCCACTTTTCTTCTTTTGCTCTGTTTTTCCGTCCCGGATCGTACGTCGTGAGCTGTTAAAAGGACGACAACCTTACTCGCGGGACGTTAGAGGACCCTACAATGGGTCGATATCACGTCTTACGAGGATGCTGCGTTGTTGAAGCGGATGGGTTATCGTTAAGCCCATTGGGCCTTTTGAATGGACCATATCTCTAGGCTGGGACTGTGAACCGTTAACACATAAAGGAATTGTGCCCTCAACATGACGGGTGCCATCATACCAGCACTAATGCACCGGATCCCATCAGAACTCCGAAGTTAAGCGTGCTTGGGCGAGAGTAGTACTAGGATAGGTTACCCCCTGGGAAGTCCTCGTGTTGCACCCCCTTTTGCACCCCCTTTTCAATTTTTTTTTGCTCCGGTTGGGGTTTCCAAGATACTTTACCCACCACATTTCTATTATAGAATCCCACGGCACCTTGGGCAAGACAACTTCTCTTCACGTGGAGGCTGGGCCCGCAAACCGAGGGCGTAGGGCTTGTGACCAGGTCTCCGTCGCTCCGGTGCCCATAACTTTTGATCCGTAAGGAGTTACGCGGCGCACAGCATACCGTTGGAAAGCTCTCCGAGAGCTCTACGACGCGGGCAGCAAGCTAGCTCGCCGTACCCTTTTCAGAGCTCAAAATCGAACGTTTTCATCAGTTTCGGGCCACTTTTCTTCGTTTGCTATGTTTTTCCGTCCCGGATCGTACATCGTGAGCTGTTAAAAGGACGACAACCTTACTCGTAGCACATTAGAGGACCCTACAATGCGTCGATATCACGTCTTGCGAGGATGCTGCGTTGTTGAAGCGGATGGGTTGTCGTTAAGCCCATTGGGCCTTTTGAATGGGCCATATCTCTAGGCTGGGACTGTGAATCGTTAACACATAAAGGAATTGTGCCCTCAACATGACGGGTGCGATCATACCAGCACTAATGCACCGGATCCCATCAGAACTCCGAAGTTAAGCGTGCTTGGGCGAGAGTAGTACTAGAATGGGTGACCCCTTGGGAAGTTCTCGTGTTGCAACCCCCTTTTCAATTTTTTTTGCTCCGGTTAGGTTTGCCAAGATACTTTACCCACCACATTTCTATTATCGAATCCCGCGGCACCTTGGGCAAGACAACTTCTCTTCACGTGGAGGCTGGGCCCGCAAACCGAGGCCGTAGGGCTTGTGACCAGGTCACCGTCGCTCCGGTGCCCATAACTTTGGATCTGTAAGGAGTTACGCGGCGCACAGCATACCGTTGGAAAGCTCTCTGAGAGCTCTAAGACAGGGGCAGGTAGATAGCTCGCCGTGCCCTTTTCGGAGCTCAAAATCGAACGTTTTCATCAGTTTCGGGCCACTTTTCTTCTTTTGCTATGTTTTTTCGTCCCGGATCGTACGTCGTGAGCTGTTAAAAGGACGACAACCTTACTCGCGGCACATTAGAGGACCCTACAATACGTCGATATCACGTCTTGCGAGGATGCTGCGTTGTTGAGGCGGATGGGTTGTCGTTAATCCCATTGGGCCTTATGAATGGGCCATATCTCTAGGCTGGGACTCTGAACCGTTAACACATAAAGGAATTGTGCCCTCAACATGACGGGTGCGATCATACCAGCACTAATGCACCGGATCCCATCAGAACTCCGAAGTTAAGCGTGCTTGGGCGAGAGTAGTACTAGGATGGGTGACCCCCTGGGAAGACCTCGTATTGCACCCCCCTTTTCAATTTTTTTTGCTCCGGTTAGGGTTGCCAAGATACTTTACCCACCACATTTCTATTATCGAATCCCACGGCACCTTGGGCAAGACAAATTCTCTTCACGTGGAGGCTGGGCCCGCAAACCGAGGGCGTTGGGCTTGTGACCAGCTCTCCGTCGCTCCGGTGCCCATAACTTTTGATCCGTAAGGAGTTACGCGGCACACACCATACCGTTGGAAAGCTCTCTGAGAGCTCTACGATGGGGGCAGCTAGCTAGCTTGTTGTGCCCTCTTCGGAGCTCAAAATAGAACGTTTTCATCAGTTTCGGGCCACTTTTCTTTTTTTGCTCTGTTTTTCCATCCCAGATCGTACGTCGTGAGCTGTTAAAAGGACGACAACCTTACTCGCGGCACATTAGAGGACCCTACAATGCGTCGATGTCACGTCTTGCGAGGATGCTGCATTGTTGAAGCGGATGGGTTGTCGTTAAGCCCATTGGGCCTTTTGAATGGACCATATCTCTAGGCTGGGACTGTGAACCGTTAACACATAAAGGAATTGTGCCCTTAACATGACGGGTGCCATCATACCAGCACTAATGCACCGGATCCCATCAGAACTCCGAAGTTAAGCGTGCTTGGGCGAGAGTAGTACTAGGATAGGTTAGCCCCTGGGAGGTCCTCGTGTTGCACCCCCTTTTGCACCCCCTTTTCAATTTTTTTTTGCTCCGGTTGGGGTTTCCAAGATACTTTACCCACCACATTTCTATTATAGAATCCCACGGCACCTTGGGCAAGACAACTTCTCTTCACGTGGAGGCTGGGCCCGCAAACCGAGGGCGTAGGGCTTGTGACCAGGTCTCCGTCGCTCCGGTGCCCATAACTTTTGATCCGTAAGGAGTTACGCGGCGCACAGCATACCGTTGGAAAGCTCTCCGAGAGCTCTACGACGGGGGCAGCTACCTAGCTCGCCGTGCCCGTTTCAGAGCTCAAAATCGAACGTTTTCATCAGTTTCGGGCCACTTTTCTTCTTTTGCTCTGTTTTTCCGTCCCGGATCGTACGTCGTGAGCTGTTAAAAGGACGACAACCTTACTCGCGGCACATTAGAGGACCCTACAATGCGTCGATATCACGTCTTGCGAGGATGCTGCGTTGTTGAAGTGGATGGGTTGTCGTTAAGCCCATTGGGCCTTTTGAATGGGCCATATCTCTAGGCTGGGACTGTGAATCGTTAACACATAAAGGAATTGTGCCCTCAACATGACGGGTGCGATCATACCAGCACTAATGCACCGGATCCCATCAGAACTCCGAAGTTAAGCGTGCTTGGGCGAGAGTAGTACTAGGATGGGTGACCCCTTGGGAAGTTCTCGTGTTGCACCCCCCTTTTCAATTTTTTTTGCTCCGGTTAGGTTTGCCAAGATACTTTACCCACCACATTTCTATTATCGAATCCCGCGGCACCTTGGGCAAGACAACTTCTCTTCACGTGGAGGCTGGGCCCGCAAACTGAGGACGTAGGGCTTGTGACCTGGTCACCGTCGCTCCGGTGCCCATAACTTTGGATCCGTAAGGAGTTACGCGGCGCACAGCATACCGTTGGAAAGCTCTCTAAGAGCTCTAAGACAGGGGCAGGTAGCTAGCTCGCCGTGCCCTTTTCGGAGCTCAAAATTGAACGTTTTCATCAGTTTCGGGCCACTTTTCTTCTTTTGCTATGTTTTTTCGTCCCGGATCGTACGTCGTGAGCTGTTAAAAGGACGACAACCTTACTCGCGGCACATTAGAGGACCCTACAATGCGTCGATATCACGTCTTGCGAGGATGCTGCGTTGTTGAAGCGGATGGGTTGTCGTTAAGCCCATTGGGCCTTATGAATGGGCCATATCTCTAGGCTGGGACTCTGAACAGTTAACACAAAAAGGAATTGTGCCCTCAACATGACGGGTGCGATCATACCAGCACTAATGCACCGGATCCCATCAGAACTCCGAAGTTAAGCGTGCTTGGGCGAGAGTAGTACTAGGATGGGTGACCCCCTGGGAAGTCCTCGTATTGCACCCCCCTTTTCAATTTTTTTTGCTCCGGTTAGGGTTGCCAAGATACTTTACCCACCACATTTCTATTATCGAATCCCACGGCACCTTGGGCAAGACAAATTCTCTTCACGTGGAGGCTGGGCCCGCAAACCGAGGGCGTAGGGCTTGTGACCAGGTCTCCGTCGCTCCGGTGCCCATAACTTTTGATCCGTAAGGAGTTACGAGGCGCACAGCATACCGTTCGAAAGCTCTCTGAGAGCTCTACGACGGGGGCAGCTAGCTAGCTCGCCGTGCCCTTTTCGGAGCTCAAAATCGAACGTTTTCGTCAGTTTCGGGCCACTTTTCTTCTTTTGCTCTGTTTTTCCGTCCCGGATCGTACGTCGTGAGCTGTTAAAAGGACGACAACCTTACTCGCGGCACATTAGAGGACCCTACAATGCGTCGATATCACGTCTTGCGAGGATGCTGCGTTGTTGAAGCGGATGGGTTGTCGTTAAGCCCATTGGGCCTTTTGAATGGGCCATATCTCTAGGCTGGGACTGTGAACCGTTAACACATAAAGGAATTGTGCCCTCAACATGACGGGTGTGATCATACCAGCACTAATGCACCGGATCCCATCAGAACTCCGAAGTTAAGCGTGCTTGGGTGAGAGTAGTACTAGGATGGGTGACCCCCTGGGAAGTCCTCGTGTTGCACCCCACTTTTCAATTTTTTTTGCTCCGGTTAGGGTTGCCAAGATACTTTACCCACCACATTTCTATTATCGAATCCCACGGCACCTTGGGCAAGACAACTTCTCTTCACGTGGAGGCTGGGCCCGCAAACCGAGGGCGTAGGGCTTGTGACCAAGTCTCCGTCGCTCCGGTGCCCATAACTTTTGATCCGTAAGGAGTTACGCGGCGCACAGCATACCGTTGGAAAGCAATCCGAGAGCTCTACGACGGGGGCAGGTAGCTAGCTCACCGTCCCCTTTTCGGAGCTCAAAATCGAACGTTTTCATCAGTTTCAGGCCACTTTTCTTCTTTTGCTCTGTTTTTCCGTCCCGGATCGTACGTCGTGAGCTGTTAAAGGGACGACAACCTTACTCGCGGCACATTAGAGGACCCTACAATGCGTCGATATCACGTCTTGCGAGGATGCTGCGTTGTTGAAGCGGATGGGTTGTCGTTAAGCCCATTGGGCCTTTTGAATGGGCCATATCTCTAGGCTGGGACTGTGAACCGTTAACACATAAAGGAATTGTGCCCTCAACATGACGGGTGCGATCATACCAGCACTAATGCACCGGATCCCATCAGAACTCCGAATTTAAGCATGCTTGGGCGAGAGTAGTACTAGGATGGGTGACCCCCTGGGAAGTCCTCGTGTTGCACCCCCCTTTTCAATTTTTTTTGCTCCGATTAGGGTTGCCAAGATACTTTACCCACCACATTTCTATTATCGAATCCCGCGGCACCTTGGGCAAGACAATTTCTCTTCACGTGGAGGCTGGGCCCGCAAACCGAGGGCGTAGGGCTTGTGACCAGGTCTCCGTCGCCCCGGTGCCCATAACTTTTGATCCGTAAGGAGTTACGCGGCGCACAGCATACCGTTGGAAAGCTCTCTGAGAGCTCTACGACGGGGGCAGCCAGCTAGCTCGCTTTGACCTTTTCGGGGCTCAAAATCGAACGTTTTCATCAGTTTCGGGCCACTTTTCTTCTTTTGCTCTGTTTTTCCGTCCCGGATCGTACGTCGTGAGCTGTTAAAAGGACGACAACCTTACTCGCGGCACATTAGAGGACCCTACAATGCGTCGATATCACGTCTTGCGAGGATGCTGCGGTGTTGAAGCGGATGGGTTGTCGTTAAGCCTATTGGACCTTTTGAATGGGCCATATCTCTAGGCTGGGACTGTGAACCGTTAACACATAAAGGAATTGTGCCCTAAACATGACGGGTGCGATCATACCAGCACTAATGCACCGGATCCCATCAGAACTCCGTAGTTAAGCGTGCTTGGGCGAGAGTAGTACTAGGATGGGTGACCCCCTGGGAAGTCCTCGTGTTGCACCCCCCTTTTCAATTTTTTTTGCTCCGGTTAGCGTTGCCAAGATACTTTACCCACCACATTTCTATTATCGAATCCCACGGCACCTTGGGCAAGACAACTTCTCTTCACGTGGAGGCTGGGCCCGCAATCCGAGGGCGTAGGGCTTGTGACCAGGTCTCCGTCGCTCCGGTGCCCATAACTTTTGATCCGTAAGGAGTTACGAGGCGCACAGCATACCGTTGGAAAGCTCTCTGAGAGCTCTACGACGGGGGCAGCTAGCTAGCTCGCTGTACCCTTTTCGGAGCTCAAAATCGAACGTTTTCATCAGTTTCGGGCCACTTTTCTTCTTTTGCTCTGTTTTTCCGTCCCGGATCGTACGTCGTGAGCTGTTAAAAGGACGACAACCTTACTCGCGGCACATTAGAGGACCCTACAATGCGTCGATATCACGTCTTGCGAGGATGCTGCGTTGTTGAAGCGGATGGGTTGTCGTTAAGCCCATTGGGCCTTTTGAATCGGCTATATCTCTAGGCTGGGACTGTTAACCGTTAACACATAAAGGAATTGTGCCCTCAACATGACGGGTGCGATTATACCAGCACTAATGCACCGGATCCCATCAGAACTCCGAAGTTAAGCGTGCTTGGGCGAGAGTAGTACTAGGATGGGGGACCCCCGGGGAAGGCCTCGTGGTGCACCCCTCTTTTCAATTTTTGTTGCTCCGGTTAGGGTTGCCAAGATACTTTACCCACCACATTTCTATTATCGAATCCCGCGGCACCTTGGGCAAGACAATTTCTCTTCACGTGGAGGCTGGGCCCGCAAACCGAGGGCGTAGGGCTTGTGACCAGGTCTCCGTCGCCCTGGTGCCCATAACTTTTGATCCGTAAGGAGTTACGAGGTGCACAGCATACCGTTGGAAAGCACTCTGAGAGCTCTACGACGGGGGCAGCTAGCTAGCTCGCTTTGCCCTTTTCGGGGCTCAAAATCGAACGTTTTCATCAGTTTCGGGCTACTTTTCTTCTTTTGCTCTGTTTTTCCGTCCCGGATCGTACGTCGTGAGCTGTTAAAAGGACGACAACCTTACTCGCGGCACATTAGAGGACCCTACAATGCGTCGATATCACGTCTTGCGAGGATGCTGCGTTGTTGAAGCGGATGCGTTGTCGTTAAGCCCATTGGGCCTTTTGAATGGACCATATCTCTAGGCTGGGACTGTGAACCATTAACACATAAATGAATTGTGCCCTCAACATGACGGGTGCGATCATACCAGCACTAATGCACCGGATCCCATCAGAACTCCGAAGTTAAGCGTGCTTGGGCGAGAGTAGTACTAGGATGGGTGACCCCCTGGGAAGTCCTCGTGTTGCACCCCTCTTTTCAATTTTTTTTGCTCCGATTAGGGTTGCCAAGATACTTTACCCACCACATTTCTATTATCGAATCCCACGGCACCTTGGGCAAGACAACTTCTCTTCACGTGGAGGCTGGGCCCGCAAACCGAGGGCGTAGGGCTTGTGACCAGGTCTCCGTCGCTACGGTGCCCATAACTTTTGATCCGTAAGGAGTTACGAGGCGCACAGCGTACTGTTGGAAAGCTCTCCGAGAGCTCTAATATGGGGGCAGCTAGCTAGCTCGCCGTGCCCTTTTCGGAGCTCAAAATCGAACATTTTCATCAGTTTCGGGCCACTTTTCTTCTTTTGCTCTGTTTTTCCATCCCGGATCATACGTCGTGAGCTGTTGAAAGGACGACAACCTTACTCGCGGAATATTAGAGGTCCCTACAATGCGTCGATATCACGTCTTGCGAGGATGCTGCGTTGTTGAAGCGGATGGGTTATCGTTAAGCCCATTAGGCCTTTTGAATGGGCCATATCTCTAGACTGGGACTGTGAACTGTTAACACATAAAGGAATTGTGCCCTCAACATGACTGGTGCGATCATACCAGCACTAATGCACCGGATCCCATCAGAACTCCGAAGTTAAGCGTGCTTGGGCGAGAGTAGTACTAGGATGGGTGACCCCCTGGGAGGTCCTCGTGTTGCACCCCCCTTTTCAATTTTTTTTTGCTCCGGTTAGGGTTGCCAAGATACTTTACCCACCACATTTCTATTATCGAATCCTACGGCATCTTGGGCAAGACAATTTCTCTTCACGTGGAGGCTGGGCCCGCAAACCGAGGGCGTAGGGCTTGTGACCAGGTCTCCGTCGCTCCGGTGCCCATAACTTTTGATCCGTAAGGAGTTACGCGGCGCACAGCATACCGTTGGAAAGCTCTCTGAGAGCTCTACGACGGGGGCTGCCAGCTAGCTCGCTGTACCCTTTTGGAGCTCAAAATCGAACGTTTTCATCAGTTCGGGCCACTTTTCTTCTTTTGCTCTGTTTTTCCGTCCCGGATCGTACGTCGTGAGCTGTTAAAAGGACGACAACCTTACTCGCGGCACATTAGAGGACCCTACAATGCGTCGATATCACGTCTTGCGAGGATGCTGCGGTGTTGAAGCGGATGGGTTGTCGTTAAGCCTATTGGGCCTTTTGAATGGGTCATCTCTCTAGGCTGGGACTGTGAACCGTTAACACATAAAGGAATTGTGCCCTCAACATGACGGGTGCGATCATACTAGCACTAATGCACCGGATCCCATCAGAACTCCGAAGTTAAGCGTGCTTGGGCGAGAGTAGTACTAGGATGGGTGACCCCCTGGGAAGTCCTCGTGTTGCACCCCCCTTTTCAATTTTTTTTGCTCCGGTTAGCGTTGCCAAGATACTTTACCCACCACATTTTTATTATCGAATCCCACGGCACCTTGGGCAAGAAAACTTCTCTTCACGTGGAGGCTGGGCCCGCAAAACGAGCGCGTAGGGCTTCTGACCAGGTCTCCGTCGCTCCGGTGCCCATAACTTTTGATCCGTAAGGAGTTACGAGGCGCACAGCATACCGTTGGAAAGCTCTCTGAGAGCTCTACGACGGGGGCAGCCAGCTAGCTCGCTGTACCCTTTTCGGAGCTCAAAATCGAACATTTTCATCAGTTTCGGGCCACTTTTCTTCTTTTGCTCTGTTTTTCCGTCCCGGATCGTACGTCGTGAGCTGTTAAAAGGACGACAACCTTACTCGCGGCACATTAGAGGACCCTACAATGCGTCGATATCACGTCTTGCGAGGATGCTGCGTTGTTGAAGCGGATGGGTTGTCGTTAAGCCCATTGGGCCTTTTGAATGGGCCATATCTCTAGGCTGGGACTGTGAACCGTTAACACATAAAGGAATTGTGCCCTCAACATGACGGGTGCGATTATACCAGCACTAATGCACCGGATCCCATCAGAACTCCGAAGTTAAGCGTGCTTGGGCGAGAGTAGTACTAGGATGGGTGACCCCCTGGGAAGTCCTCGTGTTGCACCCCCCTTTTCATTTTTTTTTGCTCCGGTTAGCGTTGCCAAGATACTTTACCCACCACATTTCTATTATCGAATCCCGCGGCACCTTGGGCAAGACTATTTCTCATCACGTGGAGGCTGGGCCCGCAAACCGAGGGCGTAGGGCTTGTGACCAGGTCTCCGTCGCCCCGGTGCCCATAACTTTTGATCCGTAAGGAGTTACGAGGCGCACAGCATACCGTTGGAATGCTCTCTGAGAGCTCTACGACGGGGGCAGCCAGCTAGCTCGCTTTACCCTTTTCGGGGCTCAAAATCGAACGTTTTCATCAGTTTCGGGACACTTTTCTTGTTTTGCTCTGTTTTTCCGTCCCGGATCGTACGTCGTGAGCTGTTAAAAGGACGACAACCTTACTCGCGGCACATTAGAGGACCCTACAATGCGTCGATATCACGTCTTGCGAGGATGCTGCGTTGTTGAAGCGGATGGGTTGTCGTTAAGCCCATTGGGCCTTTTGAATGGGCCATATCTCTAGGCTGGGACTGTGAACCGTTAACACATAAAGGAATTGTGCCCTCAACATGATGGGTGCGATCATACCAGCACCAATGCACCGGATCCCATCAGAACTCCGAAGTTAAGCGTGCTTGGGCGAGAGTAGTACTAGGATGGGTGACCCCTTAGGAAGTCCTCGTGTTGCACCCCTCTTTTCTATTTTTTTTGCTCCGGTTAGGGTTGCCAAGATACTTTATCCACCACATTTCTATTATCGAATCCCACGGCACCTTGGGCAAGACAATTTCTCTTGCCGTGGAGGCTGGCCCCGCAAACCGAGGGCGTAGGGCTTGTGACCCGGCCTCCGTCGCCCCGGTGCCCATAACTTTTGATCCGTAAGGAGTTACGAGGCGCACAGCATCCCGTTGGAAAGCTCTCTGAGAGCTCTACGACGAGTGCAGCCAGCTAGCTTGCTTTACCCTTTTCGGGTCTCAAAATCGAACGTTTTCATCAGTTTCGGGCCACTTTTCTTCATTTGCTCAGTTTTTCCGTCCCGGATCGTACGTCGTGAGCTGTTAAAAGGACGAAAACCTTACTCGCGGCACATTAGAGGACCCTACAATGCGTCGATATCACGTCTTGCGAGGATGCTGCGGTGTTGAAGCGGATGGGTTGTCGTTAAGCCCATTGGGCCTTTTGAATGGGCCATATCTCTAGGCTGGGACTGTGAACCGTTAACACATAAAGGAATTGTGCCCTCAACATGATGGGTGCGATCATACCAGCACTAATGCACCGGATCCCATCAGAACTCCGAAGTTAAGCGTGCTTGGGCGAGAGTAGTACTAGGATTGGTGACCCCCTGGGAAGTCCTCGTGTTGCACCCCCCTTTTCAATTTTTTTTGCTCCGGTTAGGGTTGCCAAGATACTTTACCCACCACATTTCTATTATCGAATCCCACGGCACCTTGGGCAAGACAACTTCTCTTCACGTGGAGGCTGGGCCCGCAAACCGAGGGCGTAGGGCTTGTGACCAAGCCTCCGTCGCTCCGGTGCCCATAACTTTTGATCCGTTAGGAGTTACGCGGCGTACAGCATGCGGTTGGAAAGCTCTCCGAGAGCTCTACGACGGGGGCAGCTAACTAGCTCGCCGTGCCCCTTTCGGAGCTCAAAATTGAACGTTTTCATCAATTTCGGGCCACTTTTCTTCTTTTGCTCTGTTTTTCCGTCCCGGATCGTACGTCGTGAGCTGTTAAAAGGACGACAATCTTACTCGCGGCACATTAGAGACCCTACAATGCGTCGATATCACGTCTTGCGAGGATGCTGCGTTGTTGAAGCGGATGGGTTGTCGTTAAGCCCATTGGGCCTTTTGAATGGGCCATATCTCTAGGCTGGGACTGTGAACCATTAACACATAAAGGAATTGTACCCTCAATATGACGGGTGTGATCATACCAGCACTAATACACCGGATCCCATCAGAACTCCGAAGTTAAGCGTGCTTGGGCGAGAATAGTACTAGGATGGGTGACCCCTTGGGAAGTTCTCGTGTTGCACCCCCCTTTTCAATTTTTTTTGCTCCTGTTAGGGTTGCCAAGATACTTTACCCACCACATTTCTATTATCGAATCCCGCGGCACCTTGGGCAAGACAACTTCTCTTCACGTGGAGGCTGGGCCCGCAAACCGAGGGCGTAGGGCTTGTGACCAGGTCTCCATCGCTCCGGTGCCCATAACTTTTGATCCGTAAGGAGTTACGCTGCGCACAGCATACCGTTGGAAAGCTCACCGAGAGCTCTAAGACGGGGGGCAGTTAGCTAGCTCGCCTTGCCATTTTCGAAGCTCAAAATCGAACGTTTTCATCAGTTTCGGGCCACTTTTCTTCTTTTGCTCTGTTTTTCCGGATCGTACGTCGTGAGCTGTTAAAAGGACGACAACCTTACTCGCGGCACATTAGAGGACCCTACAATGCGTCGATATCACGTCTTGCGAGGATGCTGCGTTGTTGAAGCGGATGGGTTGTCGTTAAGCCCATTGGGCCTTTTGAATGGGCCATATCTCTAGACTGGGACTGTGAACCGTTAACACATAAAGGAATTGTGCCCTCAACATGATGGGTGCGATCATACCAGCACCAATGCACCGGATCCCATCAGAACTCCGAAGTTAAGCGTGCTTGGGCGAGAGTAGTACTAGGATGGGTGACCCCCTGGGAAGTCCTCGTGTTGCACACCCTTTTTCAATTTTTTTTGCTCCGGTTAGGGTTGCCAAGATACTTTACCCACCACATTTCTATTATCGAATCCTGCGGCACCTTGGGCAAGACAACTTCTCTTCACGTGGAGGCCGGGCCCGCAAACCGAGGGCGTAGGGCTTGTGACCAGGTCTCCGTCGCTCCGGTGCCCATAACTTTTGATCCGTAAGGAGTTACGCGGCACACACCATACCGTTGGAAAGCTCTCCGAGAGCTCTACGACAGGGGCAGCTAGCTAGCTCGCCGTGCCCTTTTCGGAGCTCAAAATCGAACGTTTTCATCAGTTTCGGGCCACTTTTCTTCTTTTGCTCTGTTTTTCCGTCCCGGACCGTACGTCGCGAGCTGTTAAAAGGACGACAACCTTACTCGCGGCACATTAGAGGACCCTACAATGCGTCGATATCACGTCTTGCGAGGATGCTGCGTTGTTGAAGCGGATGGGTTGTCGTTAAGCCCATTGGGCATTTTGAATGGGCCATATCTCTAGACTGGGACTGTGAACCGTTAACACATAAAGGAATTGTGCCCTCAACATGATGGGTGCGATCATACCAGCACCAATGCACCGGATCCCAACAGAACTCCGAAGTTAAGCGTGCTTGGGCGAGAGTAGTACTAGGATGGGTGACCCCCAGGGAAGTCCTCGTGTTGCACACCCTTTTTCAATTTTTTTTGCTCCGGTTAGGGTTGCCAAGATACTTTACCCACCACATTTCTATTATCGAATCCTGCGGCACCTTGGGCAAGACAACTTCTCTTCACGTGGAGGCCGGGCCCGCAAACCGAGGGCGTAGGGCTTGTGACCAGGTCTCCGTCGCTCCGGTGCCCATAACTTTTGATCCGTAAGGAGTTACGCGGCGCACAACATACCGTTGTAAAGCTCTCCGAGAGCTCTACGACGGGGGCAAATAGTTAGCTCGCCGTGCCCTTTTCGGAGCTCAAAATCGAACGTTTTCATCAGTTTCGGGCTACTTTTCTTCTTTTGCTCTGTTTTTCCATCCCGGACCGTACGTCGCGAGCTGTTAAAAGGACGACAACCTTACTCGCGGCACATTAGAGGACCCTACAATGCGTCGATATCACGTCTTGCGAGGATGCTGCGTTGTTGAAGCGGATGGGTTGTCGTTAAGCCCATTGGGCCTTTTGAATGGGCCATATCTCTAGGCTGGGACTGTGAACCGTTAACACATAAAGGAATTGTGCCCTCAACATGACGGGTGCGATCATACCAGCACTAATGAACCGGATCCCACCAGAACTCCGAAGTTAAGCGTGCTTGGGCGAGAATAGTAAAAGGATGGGTGACCCCCTGGGAAGTCCTCATGTTGCACCCCCTTTTTCAATTTTTTTTGCTCCGGTTAGGGTTGCCAAGATACTTTACCCACCACATTTCTATTATAGAATCCCACGGCACCTTGGGCAAGACAACTTCTCATCACGTGGAGGCTGGGCCCTCAAACCGAGGGCGTAGGGCTTGTGACCAGGTCTCCGTCGCTCCGGTGCCCATAACTTTTGATCCGTAAGGAGTTACGCGGCGCACAGCATACCGTTGGAAAGGTCTCCGAGAGCTCTACGACGAGGGAAGCTAGCTAGCTCGCCGTGCCCTTTTCGGAGCTCAAAATCGAACGTTTTCATCAGTTTCGGGCCACTTTTCTTCTTTTGCTCTGTTTTTCCGTCTCGGATCGTACGTCGTGAGCTGTTAAAAGGACGACAACCTTACTCGCGGCACATTAGAGGACCCTACAATGCGTCGATATCACGTCCTGCGAGGATGCTGCGTTGTTGAAGCGGATGGGTTATCGTTAAGCCCATTGGGACTTTTGAATGGGCCATATCTCTAGGCTGGGACTGTGAACCGTTAACACATAAAGGAATTGTGCCCTCAACATGACGGGTGTGATCATACCAGCACTAATGAACCGGATCCCACCAGAACTCCGAAGTTAAGCGTGCTTGGGCGAGAATAGTAAAAGGATGGGTGCCCCCCTGGGAAGTCCTCATGTTGCACCCCCTTTTTCAATTTTTTTTGCTCCGGTTAGGGTTGCCAAGATACTTTACCCACCACATTTCTATAATAGAATCCCACGGCACCTTGGGCAAGACAACTTCTCATCACGTGGAGGCTGGGCCCTCAAACCGAGGGCGTAGGGCTTATGACTAGGTCTCCGTCGCTCTGGTGCCCATAACTTTCGATTCGTAAGGAGATACGTGGCGCACAGCATACCGTTGCAAAGCTCTCCGAGAGCTCTACGACGGGGGCAGCCACCTTGCTCGGTGTGCTCTTTTTGCAGCCCAAAATCGAACGTTTTCATCATTTTCGGGCCACTTTTCTACTTTTGCTCTATTTTTCTGTACCGTATCGTACGTCGTGAGCTGTTAAAAGGATGACAACCTTACTCGCGGGATATTAGAGGGCCCTACAATGCGTCGATATCAGGTAGCTAGCTCGCCTTGCCATTTTCGGAGCTCAAAATCGAACGTTTTCATCAGTTTCGGGCCACTTTTCTTCTTTTGCTCTATTTTTTCGTCTCGGATCGTACGTCGTGAGCTGTTAAAAGGACGACAACCTTACTCGAGGCACATTAGAGGACCCTACAATGCGTCGATATCACGTCTTGCGAGGATGCTACGTTGTTGAAGCGGATGGGTTGTCGTTAAGCCCATTGGGCCTTTTGAATGGGCCATATCTCTAGGCTGGGACTGTGAACTGTTAACACATAAAGGAATTGTGCCCTCAACATGACGGGTGCGATCATACCAGCACTAATGCACCGGATCCCATTAGAACTCCGAAGTTAAGCGTGCTTGGGCGAGAGTAGTACTATGATGGGTGACCCCCTGGGAAGTCCTCGTGTAGCACCCCCCTTTTCAATTTTTTTTGCTCCGGTTAGCGTTGCCAAGATACTTTACCTACCACATTTCTATTATCGAATCCCACGGCACCTTGGGCAAGAGAACTTCTCTTCACGTGGAGGCTGGGCCCGCAAACCGAGGCCGTAGGGCTTGTGACCAGGTCACCGTCGCTCCGGTGCCCATAACTTTGGATCCGTAAGGAGTTACGCGGCGCACAGCATACCGTTGGAAAGCTCTCTAAGAGCTCTAAGACAGGGGCAGGTAGCTAGCTCGCCGTGCCCTTTTCGGAGCTCAAAATCGAACGTTTTCATCAGTTTCGGGCCACTTTTCTTCTTTTGCTATGTTTTTTCGTCCCGGATCGTACGCCGTGAGCTGTTAAAAGGACGACAACCTTACTCGCAGCACATTAGAGGACCCTACAATACGTCGATATCACGTCTTGCGAGGATGCTGCGTTGTTGAGGTGGATGGGTTGTCGTTAATCCCATTGGGCCTTATGAATGGGCCATATCTCTAGGCTGGGACTCTGAACCGTTAACACATAAAGGAATTGTGCCCTCAACATGACGGGTGCGATCATACCAGCACTAATGCACCGGATCCCATCAGAACTCCGAAGTTAAGCGTGCTTGGGCGAGAGTAGTACTAGGATGGGTGACCCCCTGGGAAGTCCTCGTGTTGCACCCCCCTTTTCAATTTTTTTTGCTCCGGTTAGGGTTGCCAAGATACTTTACCCACCACATTTCTATTATCGAATCCCACGGGACCTTGCGGAAGACAAATTCTCTTCACTTGGAGGCTGGGCCCACAGACCGAAGGCGTAGGGCTTGTGACCAGGTCTCCGTCGCTCCGGTGCCCATAACTTTTGATCCGTAAGGAGTTACGAGGCGCACAGCATACCGTTGGAAAGCTCTCTGAGAGCTCTACGACGGGGGCAGCTAGCTAGCTTGCTTTGCCCTCTTCGGAGCTCAAAATCGAACGTTTTCATCAGTTTCGGGCCACTTTTCTTCTTTTGCTCTGTTTTTCCGTCCCGGATCGTACGTCGTGAGCTGTTAAAAGGACGACAACCTTACTCGCGGCACATTAGAGGACCCTACAATGCGTCGATATCACGTCTTGCGAGGATGCTGCGTTGTTGAAGCGGATGGGTTGTCGTTAAGCCCATTGGGCCTTTTGAATGGACCATATCTCTAGGCTGGGACTGTGAACCGTTAACACATAAAGGAATTGTGCCCTCAACATGACGGGTGCCATCATACCAGCAGTAATGCACCGGATCCCATCAGAACTCCGAAGTTAAGCGTGCTTGGGCGAGAGTAGTACTAGGATAGGTTACCCCCTGGGAAGTCGTCGTGTTGCACCCCCTTTTGCACCCTGTTTTCGATTTTTTTTTGCTCCGGTTGGGGTTTCCAAGATACTTTACCCACCACATTTCTATTATAGAATCCCACCGTACCTTGGGCATTACAAATTCACTTAACGTAGAGGCTGGGCTAGCAAACCGAGGGCATGGGGCTTGTGACTAGGTATCCGTTTCTCCGGTGCCCATAACTTTTGATCCGTAAGGAGTTACGCGGCGCACAGCATACCATTGGAAATCTCTCCGAGAGCTCTACGACGGGGGCAGGTAGCTATCTCGCCGTGCCCTTTTCGGAGCTCAAAATCGAACGTTTTCATCTGTTTAGGGCCACTTTTCTTCTTTTGCTCTGTTTTTCCATCCCGGATCGTACGTCGTGAGCTGTTAAAAGGACGAACACCTTACTCGTGGCACATTAGAGGACCCTACAATGCGTCGATATCACGTCTTGCGAGGATGCTGCGTTGTTGAAGCGGATGGGTTGTCGTTAAGCCCATTGGGCCTTTTGAATGGGCCATATCTCTAGGCTGGGACTGTGAACCATTAACACATAAAGGAATTGTGCCCTCAACATGACGGGTGCGATCATACCAGCACTAATGCACCGGATCCCATCAGAACTCCGAAGTTAAGCGTGCTTGGGCGAGAGTAGTACTAGGATGGGTGACCCCCTGGGAAGTCCTCGTGTTGCACCCCCCTTTTCAATTTTTTTTGCTCCGGTTAGGGTTGCCAAGATACTTTACCAACCACATTTCTATTATCGAATCCCATGGCACCTTGGGCAATACAACTTCTCTTCACGTGGAGGCTGGGCCCGCAAACCGAGGGCGTAGGGCTTGTGACCAGGTCTCCGTCGCTCCGGTGCCCATAACTTTTGATCCGTAAGGAGTTACGCGGCACACAGCATACCGTTGGAAAGCTCTCCGAGAGCTCTACGACGAGGGCGGCTACCTAGCTCGCCGTGCCCTTTTCAGAGCTCAAAATCGAACGTTTTCATCAGTTTCATGCCACTTTTCTTCTTTTGCTCTATTTTTCCGTCCCGGATCGTACGTCGTGAGCTGTTAAAAGGACGACAACCTTACTCGCGGCACATTAGAGGACCCTACAATGCGTCGATATCACGTCTTGCGAGGATGCTGCGTTGTTGAAGTGGATGGGTTGTCGTTAAGCCCATTGGGCCTTTTGAATGGGCCATATCTCTAGGCTGGGACTCTGAACCGTTAACACATAAAGGAATTGTGCCCTCAACATGACGGGTGCGATCATACCAGCACTAATGCACCGGATCCCATCAGAACTCCGAAGTTAAGCGTGCTTGGGCGAGAGTAGTACTAGGATGGGCATCCCCCTGGGAAGTCCTCGTGTTGCACCCCACTTTTCAATTTTTTTTGCTCCGGTTAGGGTTGCCAAGATACTTTACCCACCACATTTCTATTATCGAATCCCGCGGCACCTTGGGCAAGACAACTTCTCTTCACGTGGAGGCTGGGCCCGCAAACCGAGGCCGTAGGGCGTGTGACCAGGTCACCGTCGCTCCGGTGCCCATAACTTTGGATCTGTAAGGAGTTACGCGGCGCACAGCATACCGTTGGAAAGCTCTCTGAGAGCTCTAAGACAGGGGCAGGTAGCTAGCTCGCCATGCCCTTTTCGGAGCTCAAAATCGAACGTTTTCATCAGTTTCGGGCCACTTTTCTTCTTTTGCTATGTTTTTTCGTCCCGGATCGTACGTCGTGAGCTGTTAAAAGGACGACAACCTTACTCGCGGCACATTAGAGGACCCTACAATGCGTCGATATCACGTCTTGCGAGGATGCTGCGTTGTTGAAGCGGATGGGTTGTCGTTAAGCCCATTGGACCTTATGAATGGGCCATATCTCTAGGCTGGGACTCTGAACCGTTAACACAAAAAGGAATTGTGCCCTCAACATGACGGGTACGATCATACCAGCACTAATGCACTGGATCCCATCAGAACTCTGAAGTTAAGCGTGCTTGGGCGAGAGTAGTACTAGGATGGGTGCCCCCCTGGGAAGTCCTCGTATTGCACCCCCCTTTTCAATTTTTTTTGCTCCGGTTAGGGTTGCCAAGATACTTTACCCACCACATTTCTATTATCGAATCCCACGGCACCTTGGGCAAGACAACTTCTCTTCACGTGGAGGCTGGGCCCGCAAACTGAGGGCGTAGGGCTTGTGACCAGGTCTCCGTCGCTCCGGTGCCCATAACTTTTGATCCGTAAGGAGTTACGCGGCGCACAGCAAACCGTTGTGAAGCTGTTCGAGAGCTCTACGATGGGGGCAACCATCTAGCTCGCTTTACCCTTTTCGGGGCTCAAAATCGAACGTTTTCATCAGTTTCGGGCCACTTTTCTTCTTTTGCTCTGTTTTTTCGTCCCGGATCGTACGTCGTGAGCTGTTAAAAGGACGACAACCTTACCCGCGGCACATTAGAGGACCCTACAATGCGTCGATATCACATCTTGCGAGGATGCTGCGTTGTTGAAGCGGATGGGTTGTCGTTAAGCCCATTGGGCCTTTTGAATGGGCCATATCTCTAGGCTGGGACTGTGAACCGTTAACACATAAAGGAATTGTGCCCTCAACATGACGGGTGCGATCATACTAGCCCTAATGCACCGGATCCCATCAGAACTCCGAAGTTAAGCGTGCTTGGGCGAGAGTAGTACTAGGATGGGTGACCCCCTGGGAAGTCCTCGTGTTGCACCCCCCTTTTCAATTTTTTTTGCTCCGGTTAGCGTTGCCAAGATACTTTACCCACCACATTTCTATTATCGAATCCCACGGCACCTTGGGCAAGACAACTTCTCTTCACGTGGAGGCTGGGCCCGCAAACCGAGGGTGTAGGGCTTGTGACCAGGTCTCCGTCGCTCCGGTGCCCATAACTTTTGATCCGTAAGGAGTTACGCGGCGCACAGCATACCGTTGGAAAGCTCTCCGAGAGCTCTACGACGTGGGCAGGTAGCTAGCTCACCGTCCCCTTTTCAGAGCTCAAAATCGAACGTTTTCATCAGTTTCAGGCCACTTTTCTTCTTTTGCTCTGTTTTTCCGTCCCGGATCATACGTCGTGACCTGTTAAAAGAACGACAACCTTACTCGCGGGACATTAGAGGACTCTACAATGCGTCGATATCACGTCTTGCGAGGATGCTGCGTTTTTGAAACGGATGGGTTGTCGTTAAGCCCATTGGGCCTTTTGAATGGGCCATATCTATAGGCTGGGACTGTGAACCGTTAACACATAAAGGAATTGTGCCCTCAACAAGAGGGGTGCGATCATACCAGCACTAATGCACCGGATCCCATCAGAACTCCGAAGTTAAGCGTGCTTGGGCGAGAGTAGTACTAGGATGGGTGACCCCCTGGGAAGTCCTCGTGTTGCACCCCCATTTTCAATTTTTTTTGCTCCGGTTAGGGTTGCCAAGATACTTTACCCACCACATTTCTATTATCGAATCCCGCGGCACCTTGGGCAAGACAACTTCTCTTCACGTGGAGGCTGGGCCCGCAAACCGAGGTCGTAGGGCTTGTGACCAAGTCTCCGTCACCCCGGTGAGCATAACTTTTGATCCGTAAGGAGTTACGAGGCGCACAGCATACCGTTAGAAAGCTCTCTGAGAGCTCTACGACGGGGGCAGCCACCTAGCTCGCTGTACCCTTTTCGGAGCTCAAAATCGAACGTTTTCATCAGTTTCGGGCCACTTTTCTTCTTTTGCTCTGTTTTTCCGTCCCGGATCGTACGTCGTGAGCTGTTAAAAGGACGACAACCTTACTCGCAGCACATTAGAGGACCCTACAATGCGTCGATATCACGTCTTGCGAGGATGCTGCGTTGTTGAAGCGGATGGGTTGTCGTTAAGCCCATTGGGCCTATTGAATGGGCCATATCTCTAGGCTGGGTCTGTGAACCGTTAACACATAAAGGAATTGTGCCCTAAACATGACGGGTGCGATCATACCAGCACTAATTTACCGGATCCCATCTGAACTACGAAGTTAAGCGTGCTTGGCCGAGAGTAGTACTAGGATGGGTGACCCCCTGGGAAGTCTTCGTGTTGCACCCCCCTTTTCAATTTTTTTTGCTCCGGTTAGCGTTGCCAAGATACTTTACCCACCACATTTCTATTATCGAATCCCACGGCACCTTGGGCAAGACAACTTCTCTTCACGTGGAGGCTGGGCCCGCAAACCGAGGGCGTAGCGCTTGTGACCAGGTCTCCGTCGCCCCGGTGCCCATAACTTTTGATCCGTAAGGAGTTACGAGGCGCACAGCATACCGTTGGAAAGCTCTCTGAGAGCTCTACGACGGAGGCAGCCAGCTAGCTCCCTGTACGCTTTTCGGAGCTCAAAATCGAAAGTTTTCATCAGTTTCGGGCCACTTTTCTTCTTTTGCTCTGTTTTTCCGTCCCGGATCGTACGTCGTGTGCTGTTAAAAGGACGACAACCTTACTCGCGGCACATTAGAGGACCCTACAATGCGTCGATATCACGTCTTGAGAGGATGCTGCGTTGTTGAAGCGGATGGGTTGTTGTTAAGCCCATTGGGCCTTTTGAATGGGCCATATCTCTAGGCTGGGACTGTGAACCGTTAACACATAAAGGAATTGTGCCCTCAACATGACGGGTGCGATCATACTAGCACTAATGCACCGGATCCCATCAGAACTCCGAAGTTAAGCGTGCTTGGGCGAGAGTAGTACTAGGATGGGTGACCCCCTGGGAAATCCTCGTGTTGCACCCCCCTTTTCAATTTTTTTTTTTGCTCCGGTTAGCGTTGCCAAGATACTTTACCCACCACATTTCTATTATCGAATCCCACGGCACCTTGGGCAAGACAACTTCTCTTCACGTGGAGGCTGGGCCCGCAAACCGAGGGCGTAGGGCTTGTGACCAGGTCTCCGTCGCACCGGTGCCCATAACTTTTGATCCGTAAGGAGTTACGAGGCGCACAGCATACCGTTGGAAAACTCTCTGAGAGCTCTACGACGGGGGCAGCAAGCTAGCTTGCTGTACCCTTTTCGGAGCTCAAAATCGAACGTTTTCATCAGTTTCGGGCCATTTTTCTTCTTTTGCTCTGTTTTTCTGTCCCGGATCGTACGTCGTGAGCTGTTAAAAGGACGACAACCTTACTCGCGGCACATTAGAGGATCGTACAATGCGTCGATATCACGTCTTGCGAGGATGCTGCGTTGTTGAAGCGGATGGGTTGTCGTTAAGCCCATTGGGCCTTTTGAATGGGCCATATCTCTAGGCTGGGACTGTGAACCGTTAACACATAAAGGAATTGTGCCCTCAACATGACGGGTGCGATCATACCAGCACTAATGCACCGGATCCCATCAGAACTCCGAAGTTAAGCGTGCTTGGGCGAGAGTAGTACTAGGATGGGTGACCCCCTAGGAAGTCCTCGTGTTGCACCCCCCTTTTCAATTTTTTTTGCTCCGGTTAGCGTTGCCAAGATACTTTACCCACCACATTTCTATTATCGAATCCCAAGGCACCTTGGGCAAGACAACTTCTCTTCACGTGGAGGCTGGGCCCGCAAACCGAGGGCGTAGGGCTTGTGACCAGGTCTCCGTCGCTCCGGTGCCCATAACTTTTGATCCGTAAGGAGTTACGTGGCGCACAGCATACCGTTGGAAAGCTCTCCGAGAGCTCAAAGACGGGGGCAATTAGCTAGCTCGCCGTGCCCTTTTCGGAGCTCAAAATTGAACGTTTTCATCAGTTTCGGGCCACTTTTCTTCTTTTGCTCTGTTTTTCCGTCCCGGATCGTACGTCGTGAGCTGTTAAAAGGACGACAACCCTACTCGCGGCACATTAGAGGACCCTACAATGCGTCGATATCACGTCTTGCGAGGATGCTGCGTTGTTGAAGCGGATGGGTTGTCGTTAAGCCCATTGGGCCTTTTGAATGGGCCATATCTCTAGGCTGGGACTGTGAACCGTTAACACATAAAGGAATTGTGCCCTCAACATGACGGGTGCGATCATACCAGCACTAATGCACCGGATCCTATCAGAACTCCGAAGTTAAGCATGCCTGGGCAAGAGTAGTACTAGGATGGGTGACCCCCTGGGAAGTCCTCGTGTTGCACCCCTCTTTTCAATTTTTTTTGCTCCGATTAGGGTTGCCAAGATACTTTATCCACCACATTTCTATTATCAAATCCCATGGCACCTTGGGAAAGACAACTTCTCTTCACGTGGAGGCTGGGCCCGCAAACCGAGGGCGTAGGGCTTGTGACCAGGTCTCCGTCGCCCCGGTGCCCAAAACTTTTGATCCGTAAGGAGTTACGAGGCGCATAGCATACCGTTGGAAAGCTCTCTGAGAGCTCTATGACGAGGGCAGCCAGCTAGCTCGCTTTACCCTTTTCGGAGCTCAAAATCGAACATTTTCATCAGTTTCGGTCCACTTTTCTAATTTTGATCTGTTTTTTCGTCCCGGATCGTACGTCGTGAGCTGTTAAAAGGACGACAACCTTAATCGCAGCACATTAGAGGACCCTACAATGCGTCGATATCACGTCTTGCGAGGATGCTGCGGTGTTGAAGTGGAGGGTTTGTCGTTGAGCCCATTGGGCCTTGTGAATGGGCCATATCTCTATGCTGGGACTGTGAACCGTTAACACATAAAGGAATTGTGCCCTCAACATGATGGGTGCGATCATACCAGAACTAAAGCACAGGATCCCATCAGAACTCCGAAGTTAAGCGTGCTTGGGCGAGAGTAGTACTAGGATTGGTGACCCCCTGGGAAGTCCTCGTGTTGCACCCCCCTTTTCAATTTTTTTTGCTCCGGTTAGCGTTGCCAAGATACTTTACACACCACATTTCTATTATCGAATCCCACGGCACCTTGGGCAAGACAACTTCTCTTCACGTGGAGGCTGGGCCCGCAAACCGAGGGCGTAGGGCTTGTGACCAGGTCTCCGTCGCTCCGGTGCCCATAACTTTTGATCCGTAAGGAGTTACGAGGCGCACAGCATACCGTTGGAAAGCTCTCTGAGAGCTCTACGACGGGGGCAGCCAGCTAGCTTGCTGTACCCTTTTCGGAGCTCAAAATCGAACGTTTTCATTAGTTTCGGGCCACTTTTCTTCTTTTGCTCTGTTTTTCCGTCCCGGATCGTACGTCGTGAGCTGTTAAAAGGACGACAACCTTACTCGCGGCACATTAGAGGACCCTACAATGCGTCGATATCACGTCTTGCGAGGATGCTGCGTTGTTGAAGCGGATGGGTTGTCGTTAAGCCCATTGGGCCTTTTGAATGGGCCATATCTCTAGGCTGGGACTGTGAACCGTTAACACATAAAGGAATTGTGCCCTCATCATGACAGGTCCGATTATACTAGCACTAATGCACCGAATCCCATCAGAACTCGGAAGTTAAGCGTGCTTGGGCGAGAGTAGTACTAGGATGGGTGACCCCCTGGGAAGTCCTCGTGTTGCATCCCCCTTTTCAATTTTTTTTGCTCCGGTTAGCGTTGCCAAGATACTTTACCCACCACATTTCTATTATCGAATCCCACGGCACCTTAGGCAAGACAACTTCACTTCACGTGGAGGCTGGGCCCGCAAACCGAGGGCGTAGGGCTTGTGACCCGGTCTCCGTCGCTCCGGTGCCCATAACTTTTGATCCGTAAGGAGTTACGAGGCGCACAGCATACCGTTGGAAAGCTCTCTGAGAGCTCTACGACGGGGGCAGCCAGCTAGCTCGCTTCACCCTTTTCGGGGCTCAAAATCGAACTTTTTCATCAGTTTCGGGCCACTTTTCTTCTTTTGCTCTGTTTTTCCGTCCCGGATCGTACGTCGTGAGCTGTTAAAAGGACGACAACCTTACTCGCGGCACATTAGAGGACCCTACAATGCGTCGATATCACGTCTTGCGAGGATGCTGCGTTGTTGAAGCGGATGGGTTGTCGTTAAGCCCATTGGGCCTTTTGAATGGGCCATATCTCTAGGCTGGGACTGTGAACCGTTAACACATAAAGGAATTGTGCCCTCAACATGACGGGTGCGATCATACCAGCACTAATGCACCGGATCCCATCAGAACTCCGAAGTTAAGCGTGCTTGGGCGAGAGTAGTACTAGGATGGGTGACCCCCTGGGAAGTCCTCGTGTTGCACCCCCCTTTTCAATTTTTTTTGCTCCTGTTAGCGTTGCCAAGATACTTTACCCACCACATTTCTATTATCGAATCCCACGGCCACTTGGGCAAGCCAACTTGTCTTCACGTGGAGGCTGGGCCCGCAACCGGAGGGGGTAGGGCTTGTGACCAGGTCTCCGTCGCTCCGGTGCCCATAACTTTTGATCCGTAAGGAGTTACGAGGCGCACAGCATACCGTTGGAAAGCTCTCTGAGAGCTCTACGACGGGGGCAGCCAGCTAGCTCGCTGTACCCTTTTCGGAGCTCAAAATCGAAAGTTTTCATCAGTTTTGGGCCACTTTTCTTCTTTTGCTCTGTTTTTCCGTCCCGGATCGTACGTCGTGAGCTGTTAAAAGGACGACAACCTTACTCGCGGCACATTAGAGGACCCTACAATGCGTCGATATCACGTCTTGCGAGGATGCTGCGTTGTTGAAGCGGATGGGTTGTCGTTAAGCCCATTGGGCCTTTCGAATGGGCCATATCTCTAGGCTGGGACTGTGAACCGTTAACACATAAAGGAATTGTGCCCTCAACATGACGGGTGCGATCATACCAGCACTAATGCACCGGATCCCATCAGAACTCCGAAGTTAAGCGTGCTTGGGCGAGAGTAGTACTAGGATGGGTGACCCCCTGGGAAGTCCTCGTGTTGCACCCCTCTTTTCAATTTTTTTTGCTCCGGTTAGGGTTGCCAAGATACTTTACCCACCACATTTCTATTATCGAATCCCGTGGCACCTTGGGCAAGACAACTTCTCTTCACGTGGAGGCTGGGCCCGCAAACCGAGGGCGTAGGGCTTGTGACCAGGTCTCCGTCGCCCCGGTGCCCATTACTTTTGATCCGTAAGGAGTTACGAGGCGCACAGCATACCGTTGGAAAGCTCTCCGAGAGCCCTACGACAGGGGCAGCCAGCTAGCTCGCTTTACCCTTTTCGGAGCTCAAAATCGAACGTTTTCATCAGTTTCGGGCCACTTTTCTTCTTTTGCTCTGTTTTTCCGTCCCGGATCGTACGTCGTGAGCTGTTAAAAGGACGACAACCTTACTCGCGGCACATTAGAGGACCCTACAATGGGGCGATATCACGTCTTAAGAGGAGGCTGCGTTGTTGAAGCGGATGGGTTGTCGTTAAGCCCATTGGGCCTTTTGAATGGGCCATATCTCTAGGCTGGGACTGTGAACCGTTAACACATAAAGGAATTGTGCCCTCAACATGACGGGTGCGATCATACCAGCACTAATGCACCGGATCCCATCAGAACTCCGAAGTTAAGCGTGCTTGGGCGAAAGTAGTACTAGGATGGGTAACCCCCTGGGAAGTCCTCGTGTTGCACCCCCCTTTTCAATTTTTTTTGCTCCGGTTAGCATTGCCAAGATACTTTACCCGCCACATTTCTATTATCGAATCCCACGGCACCTTGGGCAAGACAACTTCTCTTCACGTCGAGGCTGGGCCCGCAAACCGAGGGCGTAGGGCTTGTGACCAGATCTCCGTCGCCCCGGTGCCCATAACTTTTGATCCGTAAGGCGTTACGAGGCGCACAGCATACCGTTGGAAAGCTCTCTGAGAGCTCTACGACAATGGCCGTCAGCAAGCTAGCTTTACCCTTTTCAGAGCTCAAAATCGAACGTTTTCATCAGTTTCGGGCTACTTTTCTTCTTTTGCACTGTTTTTCCGTCCCGGATCGTACGTCGTGAGCTGTTAAAAGGACGACAACCTTACTTGCGGCACATTAGAGGACCCTACAATGCATCGATATCACGTCTTGCAAGGATGCTGCGTTGTTGAAGCGGATGGGTTGTCGTTAAGCCCATTGGGCCTTTTGAATGGGCCATATCTCTAGGCTGGGACTGTGAACCGTTAACACATAACGGAATTGTGCCCTCAACATGACGGGTGCGATCATACCAGCACTAATGCACCGGATCCCATCAGAACTCCGAAGTTAAGCGTGCTTGGCCGAGAGTAGTACTAGGATGGGTGACCCCCTGGGAAGTCCTCGTGTTGCACCCCCCTTTTCAATTTTTTTTTATCCGGTTAGCGTTGCCAAGATACTTTACCCTCCACATTTCTATTATCGATTCCCACGGCACCTTGGGCAAGAAAAACTTCTCTTCACGTGGAGGCTGGGCCCACAAACCGAGGGCGTAGGGCTTGTGACCAGGTCTCCGTCGCCCCGGTGCCCATAACTTTTGATTCGTAAGGAGTTACGAGGCGCACAGCATACCGTTGGAAAGCTCTCTAAGAGCTCTACGACGAGGGCAGCCAGCCAGCTCCCTGTACCCTTTTCAGAGCTCAAAATCGAACGTTTTCATCAGTTTCGGGCCACTTTTCTTCTTTTGCTCTGTTTTTCCGTCCCGGATCTTACGTCGTGAACTGTTAAAAGGACGACAACCTTACTCGGGGCACATTAGAGGACCCTACAATGCGTCGATATCACATCTTGAGAGGATGCTGCGTTGTTGAAGCGGATGGGTTGTTGTTAAGCCCATTGGGCCTTTTGAATGGGCCATATCTCTAGGCTGGGACTGTGAACCGTTAAGACATAAAGGAATTGTGCCCTCAACATGACGGGTGCGATCATACTAGCACTAATGCATCGGATCCCATCAGAACTCCGAAGTTAAGCGTGCTTGGGCGAGAGTAGTACTAGGATGGGTGACCCCCTGGGAAATCCGCGTGTTGCACCCCCATTTTCAATTTATTTTGCTCCGGTTAGCGTTGCCAAGATACTTTACCCACCACATTTCTATTATCGAATCCCACGGCACCTTGGGTAAGACAACTTCTCTTCACGTCGAGGCCGGGCCCGCAAACCGATGGCGTAGGGCTTGTGACCAGGTCTCCGTCGCACCGGTGCCCATAACTTTTGATCCGTAAGGAGTTACGAGGCGCACAGCATACCGTTGGAAAGCTCTCTGAGAGCTCTATGACGGGGGCAGCCAGCTAGCTCACTGTTCCTTTTTCGGAGCTCAAAATCGAACGTTTTCATCAGTTTCGGGCCACTTTTCTTCTTTTGCTCTATTTTTCTGTCCCGGATCGTACGTCGTGAGCTGTTAAAAGGACGACAACCTTACTCGCGGCACATTAGAGGACCCTACAATGCGTCGATATCACGTCTTGCTAGGATGCTGCGTTGTTGAAGCGGATGGGTTGTCGTTAAGCCCATTGGGCCTTTTGAATGGGCCATATCTCTAGGCTGGGACTGTGAACCGTTAACACATAAAGGAATTGTGCCCTCAACATGACGGGTGCGATCATACCTGCACTAATGCACCGGATCCCATCAGAACTCCGAAGTTAAGCGTGCTTGGGCGAGAGTAGTACTAGGATGGGTGACCCCCTGGGAAGTCCTCGTGTTGCACCCCCCTTTTCAATTTTTTTTGCTCCGTTTAGCGTTGCCAAGATACTTACCCACCACATTTCTATTATCGAATCCCACGGCACCTTGGGCAAGACAACTTCTCTTCACGTGGAGGCTGGGCCCGCAAACCGAGGGCGTAGGGCTTGTGACCAGGTCTCCGTCGCTCCGGTGCCCATAACTTTTGATCCGTAAGGAGTTACGAGGCGCACAGCATACCGTTGGAAAGCTCTCTGAGAGCTCTACGACGGGGGCAACTAGCTAGCTCGCCGTGCCCTTTTCGGAGCTCAAAATCAAACTTTTTCATCAGTTTCGGGCCACTTTTCTTTTTTTGCTCTGTTTTTTCGTCCCGGATCGTACGTCGTGAGCTGTTAAAAGGACGAAAACCTTTCTCGCGGCACATTAGAGGACCCTACAATGCGTCGATATCACGTCTTGCGAAGATGCTGCGTTGTTGAAGCGGATGGGTTGTCGTTAAGCCCATTGGGCCTTTTGAATGGGCCATATCTCTAGGCTGGGACTGTGAACCGTTAACACATAAAGGAATTGTGCCCTCAACATGACGGGTGCGATCATACCAGCACTAATGCACCGGATCCCATCAGAACTCCGAAGTTAAGCGTGCTTGGGCGAGAGTAGTACTAGGATGGGTGACCCCCTGGGAAGTCCTCGTGTTGCACCCCCCTTTTCAATTTTTTTTGCTCCGGTTAGCGTTGCCAAGATACTTTACCCACCACATTTCTATTATCGAATCCCACGGCACCTTGGGCAAGACAACTTCTCTTCACGTGGAGGCTGGGCCAGCAATCCGAGGGCGTAGGGCTTGTGACCAGGTCTCCGTCGCTCCGGTGCCCATAACTTTTGATCCGTAAGGAGTTACGAGGCGCACAGCATACCGTTGGAAAGCTCTCTGAGAGCTCTACGACGGGGGCAGCAAGCTAGCTCGCTATGCCCGTTTCGGAGCTCAAAATCGAACGTTTTCATCAGTTTCGGGCCACTTTTCTTCTTCTGCTCTATTTTTCCGTCCCGGATCGTACGTCGTGAGCTGTTAAAAGGACGACAACCTTACTCGCGGCACATTAGAGGACCCTACAATGCGTCGATATCACGTCTTGCGAGGATGCTGCGTTGTTGAAGCGGATGAGTTGTCGTTATGCCCATTGGGCCTTTTGAATGGGCCATATCTCTAGGCTGGGACTGTGAACCGTTAACACATAAAGGAATTGTGCCCTCAACATGACGGGTGCGATCATACCAGCACTAATGCACCGGATCCCATCAGAACTCCGAAGTTAAGCGTGCTTGGGCGAGAGTAGTACTAGGATGGGTGACCCCCCGGGAAGTCCTCGTGTTGCACCCCCCTTTTCAATTTTTTTTGCTCCGGTTAGCGTTGCCAAGATACTTTACCCACCACATTTCTATTATCGAATCCCACGGCACCTTGGGCAAGACAACTTCTCTTCACGTGGAGGCAGGGCCCGTAAAGAGAGGGTGTAGTGCTTGTGACGAGGTCTCCGTTGCTCCGGTGCCCATAACTTTTGATCCGTAAGGAGTTACGAGGCGCACAGCAGACCGTTGGAAAGCTCTCTGAGAGCTCTACGACGGGGGCATCTGGCTAGCACTCTGTTCCCTTTTCGGAGCTCAAAATTGAACGCTTTCATCAGTTTCGGGCCACTTTTCATCTTTTGCTCTGTTCTTCCGTCCCGGATCGTACGTCGTGAGCTGTTAAAATGACGACAACCTTACTCGCGGCACATAGAGGACCCTACAATGCGTCGATATCACGTCTTGCGAGGATGGTGCGTTGTTGAAGCGGATGGGTTGTCGTTAAGCCCATTGGGCCTTTTGAATGGGTCATATCTCTAGGCTGGGACTGTGAACCGTTAACACATAAAGGAATTGTGCCCTCAACATGACGGGTGCGATCATACCAGCACTAATGCACCGGATCCCATCAGAACTCCGAACTTAAGCGTGCTTGGGCGAGAGTATTACTAGGATGGGTGACCCCCTGGGAAGTCCTCGTGTTGCACCCCTTTTTCAATTTTTTTTGCTCCGGTTATCGTTGCCAAGATACTTTACCCACCACATTTCTATTATCGAATCCCACGGCACCTTGGGCAAGACAACTTCTCTTCACGTGGAGGCTGGGCCAGCAATCCGAGGGCGTAGGGCTTGTGACCAGGTCTCCGTCGCTCCGGTGCCCATAACTTTTGATCCGTAAGGAGTTACGAGGCGCACAGCATACCGTTGGAAAGCTCTCTGAGAGCCCTACGACGGGGGTAGCTAGCTATCTCGCTGTGCCCTTTTCGGAGCTCAAAATTGAACATTTTCATCAGTTTCGAGACACTTTACTTCTTTTGCTCAGTTTTTGGGTCCCGCATCGTGCGTCATGATCTGTAAAAAGGACGACAACCTTACTCGCGGGACATTAGAGGACCCTACAATGCGTCGATATCTCGTCTTAGGAGGTTGCTGCATTTTTGAAGCGGATGGGTTGTCGTTAAGCCCATTGGGCCTTTTGAATGGGCCATATCTCTAGGCTGGGACTGTGAACCGTTACCACATAAAGGAATTGTGCCCTCAACATGACGGGTGCGATCATACCAGCACTAATGCACCGGATCCCATCAGAACTCCAAAGTTAAGAGTGCTTGGGCGAGAGTAGTACTAGGATGGGTGACCCCCTGGGAAGTCCTCGTGTTGCACCCCCCTTTTCAATTTTTTTTGCTCTGGTTAGGGTTGCCAAGATACTTTACCCACCACATTTCTATTATCGAATCCCACGGCACCTTGGGCAAGACAACTTCTCTTCACGTGGAGGCTGGGCCCGCAAACCGGTGCCCATAACTTTTGATCCGTAAGGAGTTACGAGGCGCACAGCATACCGTTGGAAAGCTCTCTGAGAGCTCTACGACGGGGGCAGCGAGCCAGCTCGCTGTGCCCTTTTCGGAGCTCAAAATCGAACGTTTTCATCAGTTTCGGCCCACTTTTCTTCTTTTGCTCTGTTTTTTCGTCCCGGATCGTACGTCGTGAGCTGTTAAAAGGACGACAACCTTACTCGCGGCACATTAGAGGACCCTACAATGCGTCGATATCACGTCTTGCGAGGATGCTGCGTTGTTGAAGCGGATGGGTTGTCGTTAAGCCCATTGGGCCTTTTGAATGGGCCATATCTCTAGGCTGGGACTGTGAACCGTTAACACATAAAGGAATTGTGCCCTCAACATGACGGGTGCGATCATACCAGCACTAATGCACCGGATCCCATCAGAACTCCGAAGTTAAGCGTGCTTGGGCGTGAGTAGTACTAGGATGGGTGACCCCCTTGGAAGTCCTCGTGTTGCACCCCCCTTTTCAATTTTTTTTGCTCCGGTTAGGGTTGCCAAGATACTTTACCCACCACATTTCTATTATCGAATCCCACGGCACCTTGGGCAAGACAACTTCTCTTCACGTGGAGGCTGGGCCCGCAAACCGAGGGCGTAGGGCTTGTGACCAGGTCTCCGTCGCTACGGTGCTCATAACTTTTGATCCGTAAGGAGTTACAAGGCGCACAGCATACCGTTGGAAAGCTCTCTGAGAGCTCTACGATGGGGGCAGCGAGCAAGCTTGCTGTGCCCTTTTCGGAGCTCAAAATCGAACGTTTTCATCAGTTTCGGGCCACTTTTCTTCTTTTGCTCTGTTTTTCTGTCCCGGATCGTACGTCGTGAGTTGTTAAAAGGACGACAACCTTACTCGCGGCACATTAGAGGACCCTACAGTGCGTCGATATCACGTCTTGCGAGGATGCTGCGTTGTTGAAGCGGATGGGTTGTCGTTAAGCCCATTGGGCCTTTTGAATAGGCCATATCTCTAGGCTGGGACTGTGAACCGTTAACACATAAAGGAATTGTGCCCTCAACATGACGGGTGCGATCATACCAGCACTAATGCACCGGATCCCATCAGAACTCCGAAGTTAAGCGTGCTTGGGCGAGAGTAGTACTAGGATGGGTGACCCCCTGGGAAGTCCTCGTGTTGCACCCCCCTTTTCAATTTTTTTTGCTCCCGTTAGGGTTGCCAAGATACTTTACCCACCACATTTCTATTATCGAATCCCACGGCACCTTGGGCAAGACAACTTCTCTTCACGTGGAGGCTGGGCCCGCAAACCGGTGCCCATAACTTTTGATCCGTAAGGAGTTACGAGGCGCACAGCATACCGTTGGAAAGCTCTCTGAGAGCTCTACGACGGGGGTAGCAAGCTAGCTTGCTGTGCCCTTTTCGGAGCTCAAAATCGAACGTTTTCATCAGTTTCGGGCCACTTTTCTTCTTTTGCTCTGTTTTTCCGTCCCGGATCGTACGTCGTGAGCTGTTAAAAGGACGACAACCTTACTCGCGGCACATTAGAGGACCCTACAATGCGTCGATATCACGTCTTGCGAGGATGCTGCGTTGTTGAAGCGGATGGGTTGTCGTTAAGCCCATTGGGCCTTTTGAATGGGCCATATCTCTAGGCTGGGACTGTGAACCGTTAACACATAAAGGAATTGTGCCCTCAACATGACGGGTGCGATCATACCAACACTAATGCACTAGATCCCATCAGAACTCCGAAGTTAAGCGTGCTTGGGCGAGAGTAGTACTAGGATGGGTGACCCCCTGGGAAGTCCTCGTGTTGCACCCCCCTTTTTAATTTTTTTTGCTCCGGTTAGGGTTGCCAAGATACTTTACCCACCACATTTCTATTATCGAATCCCACGGCACCTTGGGCAAGACAACTTCTCTTCACGTGGAGGCTGGGCCCGCAAACCGAGGGCATAGGGCTTGTGACCAGGTCTCCGTCTCTCCGGTGCCCATAACTTTTTATCCGTAAGGAGTTACGCGGCGCACGGCATACCGTTGGAAAGCTCTCCGAGAGCTCTACGACAGGTGCAGCTAGCTAGATCGCTGTGCCCTTTTCGGAGCTCAAAATCGAACGTTTTCATCAGTTTCGGGCCACTTTTCTCCTTTTGCTCTGTTTTTCCGTCCCGGATCGTACGTCGTGAGCTGTTAAAAGGATGACAACTTTACTCGAGGCACATTAGAGGACCCTACAATGCGTCGATATCACGTCTTGCGAGGATGCTGCGTTGTTGAAGCGGATGGGTTGTCGTTAAGCCCATTGGGCCTTTTGAATGGGCCATATCTCTAGGCTGGGACTGTGAACCGTTAACACATAAAGGAATTGTGCCCTCAACATGACGGATGCGATCATACCAGCACTAATGCACCGGATCCCATCAGAACTCCGAAGTTAAGCGTGCCTGGGCGAGAGTAGTACTAGGATGGGTGACCCCCTAGGAAGTCCTCGTGTTGCACCCCCCTTTTCAATTTTTTTTGCTCCGGTTAGGGTTTCCAAGATACTTTACCCACCACATTTCTATTATCGAATCCCACGGCACCTTGGGCAAGACAACTTCTCTTCACGTGGAGGCCGGGCCCGCAAACCGAGGGCGTAGGGCTTGTGACCAGGTTTCCGTCGCTCCGGTGCCCATGACTCTTGATCCGTATGGAGTTACGAGCCGCACAGCAAACCGTTGGAAAGCTCTCTGAGAGCTCTACGACGGGGCCAGCTAGCTAGCTCATCGTGCCCTTTTCGGAGCTCAAAATCGAACGTTTTCATCAGTTTCGGGCCACTTTTCTTCTTTTGCTCTGTTTTTCTGTCCCGGATCGTACGTCGTGAGCTGTTAAAAGGACGACAACCTTACTCGCGGCACATTAGAGGACCCTACAATGCGTCGATATCACGTCTTGCGAGGATGCTGCGTTGTTGAAGCGGATGGGTTGTCGTTAAGCCCATTGGGCCTTTTGAATGGGCCATATCTCTAGGCTGGGACTGTGAACCGTTAACACATAAAGGAATTGTGCCCTCAACATGACGGGTGCGATCATACGAACACTAATACACCAGATCACATCAGAACTCCGAAGTTAAGCGTGCTTGGGCGAGAGTAGTACTAGGATGGGTGACCCCCTGGGAAGTCCTCGTGTTGCACCCCCCTTTTTAATTTTTTTTGCTCCGGTTAGGGTTGCCAAGATACTTTACCCACCACATTTCTATTATCGAATCCCACGGCACCTTGGGCAAGACAACTTCTCTTCACGTGGAGGCTGGGCCCGCAAACCGAGGGCATAGGGCTTGTGACCAGGTCTCCGGCACTCCGGTGCCCATAACTTTTGATCCGTAAGGATTTACGAGGCTCACAGCAAACCGTTGGAAAGTTCTCTGAGAGCTCTACGACAGGTGCAGCTAGCTAGATCGCTGTGCCCTTTTCGGAGCTCAAAATTGAACGTTTTCATCAGTTTCGGGCCATTTTTCTAGCTTTTCTCTGTTTTTCCGTCCCGGGTCGTACGTCGTGAGGTATTAAAAGGATGACAACCTTACTCGAGGCACATTAGAGGACCCTACAATGCGTCGATATCACATCTTGCGAGTATGCTGCGTTGTTGAACCGGATGGGTTGTCGTTAAGCCCATTGGGCGTTTTGTATGGGCCATATCTCTTGGCTGGGACTGTGAACCGTTAACACATAAAGGAATTGTGCCCTCAACATGACGTGTGCGATCATACCAGCACTAATGCACCGGATCCCATCAGAACTCCGAAGTTAAGCGTGCTTGGGCGAGAGTAGTACTAGGATGGGTGACCCCCTAGGAAGTCCTCGTGTTGCACCCCCCTTTTCAATATTTTTTGCTCCGGTTAGGGTTGCCATGATACTTTATCCACCACATTTCTATTATCGAATCCCACGGCACCTTGGGCAAGACAACTTCTCTTCACGTGGAGGCTGGGCCCGCAAACCGAGGGCGTAGGGCTTGTGACCAGGTCTCCGTCACACCGGTGCCCATAACTTTTGATCCGTATGGAGTTACGAGCCGCACAGCAAACCGTTGGAAAGCTCTCTGAGAGTTCTACGACAGGGGCAGCTAACTAGCTCACCGTGCCCATTTCGGAGCTCAAAATCGAACGTTTTCATCAGTTTCGGGCTACTTTTCTTCTTTTGCTCTGTTTTTCCGTCCCGGATCGTACGTCGTGAGCTGTTAAAAGGACGACAACCTTACTCGCGGCACATTAGAGGACCCTACAATTCGTCGATATCACGTCTTGCGAGGATGCTGCGTTGTTGGAGCGGATGGGTTGTCGTTAAGCCCATTAGGCCTTTTGAATGGGCCATATCTCTGGGCTGGGACTGTGAACTATTAACACATATAGGAATTGTTTCCTCAAAATGACGGGTGCGATCCTACCAGCACTAATGCACCGGATCCCAACAGAACTCCGAAGTTAAGCGTGCTTGGGAGAGAGTAGTACTAGGATAGGTGACCCCCTAGGAAGTCCTCGTGTTGCACGCCCCTTTTCAATTTTTTTTGCTCCGATTAGGGTTGCCAAGATACTTTACCCACCACATTTCTATTATCGAATCCCCCGGCACCTTGGGCAAGCCAACTTCTCTCCACGTAGGAGCTGGGCCCACAAACCGAAGGCGTAGGGCTTGTGACCAGGTCTCCGTCGCTCGTGTGCCCATAACTTTTGATTCGTAAGGAGTTACGAGGCGCACAGCATACCGTTGGAAAGCTCTCTGAGAGCTCTACGACGAGTGCAGCTAGCTAGCTCGCTGTGCCCTTTTCGGAACTCAAAATCGAACGTTTTCATCAGTTTCGGGCCACTTTTCTTCTTTTGCTCTGTTTTTCCGTCCCGGATCGTACGTCGTGAGCTGTTAAAAGGACGACAACCTTACTCGCGGCACATTAGAGGACCCTACAATACGTCGATATCACGTCTTGCGAGGATGCTGCGTTGTTGAAGCGGATGGGTTGTCGCTAAGCCCAGTGGGCCTTTTGAATGGGCCATATCTCTAGGCTGGGACTGTGAACCGTTAACGCAGAAAGGAATTGTGCCCTCAACATGATGGGTGCGATCATACCAGCACTAATGCACCGGATCCCATCAGAACTCCGAAGTTAAGCGTGCTTGGGCGAGAGTAGTACTAGGATAGGTGACCGCCTGGGAAGTCCTCGTGTTGCACCCCCCTTTTCAATTTTTTTTTTGCTCCGGTTAGGGTTGCCAAGATACTTTACCCACCACATTTCTATTATCGAATCCCACGGCTCCTTGGGCAAGACAACTTCTCTTCACGTGGAGGCTGGGCCCGCAAACTGAGGGCGTAGGGCTTGTGACCACGTCTCCGTCGCTCCGGCGCCCATAACTTTTGATCCGAAAGGAGTTACGAGGCGCACAGCAAACCGTTGGAAAGCACTCTGAGAGCTCTACGACGGGGGCAACTAGCTAGCTTGCTGTGCCCTTTTCGGAGCTCAAAATTGAACGTTTTCATCAGTTTCGGGCCACTCTTCTTCTGTTGCTCTGTTTTTCCGTCCCGGACCGTACGTCGTGAGCTATTAAAAGGACGACAACCTTTCTCGCGGCACATTAGAGGACCCTACAATGCGTCAATATCACGTCTTGCGAGGATGCTGCGTTGTTGAAGCGGATGGGTTGTCGTTAAGCCCATTGGGCCTTTTGAATGGGCCATATCTCTAGGCTGGGACTGTGAACCGTTAACACATAAAGGAATTGTGCCCTCAACATGACGGGTGCGATCATACCAGCACTAATGCACCGGATCCCATCAGAACTCCGAAGTTAAGCGTGCTTGGGCGATAGTAGTACTAGGATGGGTGACCCCCTGGAAAGTCCTCGTGTTGCACCCCCCTTTTCAATTTTTTTTTCTCCGGTTAGGGTTGCCAAGATACTTTACCCCCCACATTTCTATTATCGAATCCCACGGCACCTTGGGCAAGACAACTTCTCTTCACATGGAGGCTGGGCCCGCAAACCGAGGGCGTAGGGCTTGTGACCAGGTCTCCGTCGCTCCGGTGCCCATAACTTTTGATCCGTAAGGAGTTACGAGGCGCACAGCAAACCGTTGGAAAGCTCTCTGAGAGCTCTATGACGGGGGCAGCTAGCTAGCTCGCTGTGCCCTTTTCGGAGCTCAAAATCGAACGTTTTCATCAGTTTCGGGCCACTTTTCTTCTTTTGCTCTGTTTTTCTGTCCCGGATCGTACGTCGTGAGCTGTTAAAAGGATGACAACCTTACTCGCGGCACATTAGAGGACCCTACAATGCGTCGATATCACGTCTTGCGAGGATGTTGCGTTGTTGAAGCGGATGGGTTGTCGTTAAGCCCATTGGGCCTTTTGAATGGGCCATATCTCTAGGCTGGGACTGTGAACCGTTAACACATAAAGGAATTGTGCCCTCAACATGACGGGTGCGATCATACCAGCACTAATGCACCGGATCCCATCAGAACTCCGAAGTTAAGCGTGCTTGGGCGAGAGTAGTACTAGGATGGGTGACCCCCTGGGAAGTCCTCTTGTTGCACCCCCCTTTTCAATTTTTTTTGCTCCGGTTAGGGTTGCCAAGATACTTTACCCACCACATTTCTATTATCGAATCCCACGGCACCTTGGGCAAGACAACTTCTCTTCACGTGGAGGCTGGGCCCACAAACCGAGGGCTTAGGGCTTGTGACCAGGTCTCCGTCGCTCCGGTGCCCATAACTTTTGATCCGAAAGGTGTTACGAGACGCACAGCAAACCGTTGGAAAGCTCTCTGAGAGCTCTACGACGGGGGCAGCTAGCCAGCTTACTGTACCCTTTTCGGAGCTCAAAATCGAACGATTTCATCAGTTTCGGGCCACTTTTATTCTTTTTCTCTGTTTTTCCGTCCCGGATCGTACGTCGTGAGCTGTTAAAAGGACGACAACCTTACTCGCGGCACATTAGAGGAACCTACAATGAGTCGATATCACGTCTTTCGAGGATGTTGCGTTGTTGAAGCGGATGGGTTGTCGTTAAGCCCATTGGGCCTTTTGAATGGGCTATATCTCTAGGCTGGGACTGTGAACCGTTAACACATAAAGGAATTGTGCCCTCAACATGACGGGTGCGATCGTACCAGCACTAATGCACCGGATCCCATCAGAACTCCGAAGTTAAGCGTGCTTGGGCGAGAGTAGTACTAGGATGGGTGACCCCCTGGCAAGTCCTCGTGTTGCACCCCCCTTTTCAATTTTTTTTGCTCCGGTTAGGGTTGCCAAGATACTTTACCCACCACATTTCTATTATCGAATCCCACGGCACCTTGGGCAAGACAACTTCTCTTCACGTGGAGGCTGGGCCCGCAAACCGAGGGCGTAGGGCTTGTGACCAGGTCTCCGTCGCTCCGGTGCCCATAAATTTTGATCCGAAAGGAGTTACGAGGCGCACAGCAAACCGTTGGAAAGCTCTCTGAGAGCTCTATGACGGGGGCAGCTAGCTAGCTCGCTGTACCCTTTTCGGAGCTCAAAATCGAACGTTTTCATCAGTTTCGGGCCACTTTTCTTCTTTTGCTCTGTTTTTCCGTCCCGGATCGTACGTCGTGAGCTGTTAAAAGGACGACAACCTTTCTCGCGGCACATTAGAGGACCCTACAATGCGTCGATATCACGTCTTACGAGGATGAAGCGTTGTTGAAGCGGATGGGTTGTCGTTAAGCCCATTGGGACTTTTGAATGGGCCATATCTCTAGGCTGGGACTGTGAACCGTTAACACATAAAGGAATTATGCCCTCAACATGACGGGTGCGATCATACCAGCACTAATGCATCGGATCCCATCAGAACTCCGAAGTTAAGCGTGCTTGGGCGAGAGTAGTACTAGGATGGGTGACCGCCTGGGAAGTCCTCGTGTTGCACCCCCCTTTTCAATTTTTTTTGCTCCGGTTAGGGTTGCCAATATACTTTACCCACCACATTTCTATTATCGAATCCCACGGCACCTTGGGCAAGACAACTTCTCTTCACGTGGAGGCTGGGCCCGCAAACCGAGGGCGTAGGGCTTGTGACCAGGTCTCCGTCGCTCCGGTGCCCATAACTTTTGATCTGAAAGGTGTTACGAGACGCACAGCAAACCGTTGGAAAGCTCTCTGAGAGCTCTACGACAGGGGCTGCTAGCTAGCTCACTGTGCCCTTTTCGGAGCTCAAAATCGAACGTTTTCATCAGTTTCGGGCCACTTTTCTTCTTTTGCTCTGTTTTTCCGTCCCGGATCGTACGTCGTGAGCTGTTAAAAGGATGACAACCTTACTCGTGGCACATTAGAGGACCCTACAATGCGTCGATATCACGTCTTGCGAGGATGCTGCGTTGTTGAAGCGGATGGGTTGTCGTTAAGCCCATTGGGACTTTTGAATGGGCCATATCTCTAGGCTGCGACTGTGAACCGTTAACACATAAAGGAATTGTGCCCTAAACATGACGGGTGTGATCATACCAGCACTAATACACCGGATCCCATCAGAACTCCGAAGTTAAGCGTGCTTGGGCGAGAGTAGTAATAGGATGGGTGACCCCCTGGGAAGTCCTCGTGTTGCACCCCCATTTTCAATTTTTTTTGCTCCGGTTAGGGTTGCCAAGATACTTTACCCACCACATTTCTATTATCGAATCCCACGGCACCTTGGGCAAGACAACTTCTCTTCACGTGGAGGCTGGGCCCTTAAACCGAGGGCGTAGGGCTTGTGACCAGGTCTCCGTCGCTCCGGTGCCCATAACTTTTGATCCGTAAGGAGTTACGAGGCGCACAGTAAACCGTTGGAATGCTCTCTGAGAGCTCTACGACGGGGGCAGCCAGCTAGCTCGCTTTGCCCTTTCCGGAGCTCAAAATCGAACGTTTTCATCAATTTCGGGCCACTTTTCTTCTTTTGCTCTGTTTTTCCATCCCGGATCGTACGTCGTGAGCTGTTAAAAGGACGACAACCTTACTCGCGGCACATTAGAGGATCCTACAATGCGTCAATATCACGTTTGAAGCGGATGGGTTGTCGTTAAGCCCATTGGGCCTTTTGAATGGGCCATATCTCTAGGCTGGGACTATGAACCGTTAACACATAAAGGAATTGTGCCCTCAACATGACGGGTGCGATCATACCAGCACTAATGCACCGGATCCCATCAGAACTCCGAAGTTAAGCGTGCTTGGGCGATAATAGTACTAGGATGGGTGACCCCCTGGGAAGTCCTCGTGTTGCACCCCCCTTTTCAATTTTTTTTACTCCGGTTAGGGTTGCCAAGATACTTTACCCACCACATTTCTATTATCGAATCCCACGGCACCTTGGGCAAGACAACTTCTCTTCACGTGGAGGCTGGGCCCTTAAACCGAGGGCGTAGGGCTTGTGACCAGGTCTCCGTCGCTCCGGTGCCCATAACTTTTGATCCGTAAGGAGTTACGAGGCGCACAGCATACCGTTGGAAAGCTCTCTGAGAGCTCTACGACGGGGGCATCTAGCTAGCTTTCTTTGCCCTTTTCAGAGCTCTTAATCGAACGTTTTCATCATTTTCGTGCCACTTTTCTTCTTTTGCTCTGTTTTTCCGTCCCGGATCGTACGTCGTGAGCTGTTAAAAGGACGACAACCTTACTCGCGCCACATTAGAGGACCCTACAATGCGTCGATATGAAGTCTTGCGAGGATGCTGCGTTGTTTTAGCGGATGGGTTGTCGTTAAGCCCATTGGGCCTTTTGAATGGGCCATATCTCTAGGCTGGGACTGTGAACCGTTAACACATAAAGGAATTGTGCCCTCAACATGAAGGGTGCGATCATACCAGCTCTAATGCACCGGATCCCATCAGAACTCCGAAGTTAAGCGTGCTTGGGCGGGAGTAGTACTAGGATGGGTGACCCCCTGGGAAGTCCTCGTGTTGCACCCCCCTTTTCAATTTTTTTTGCTCCAGTTAGGGTTGCCAAGATACTTTACCCACCACATTTCTATAATCGAATCCCACAGCACCTTGGGCAAGACAACTTCTCTTCACGTGGAGGCTGGGCCCGCAAACCGAGGCCCATAACTTTTGATCCGTAAAGAGTTACAAGGCGCACAGCATACCGTTGGAAAGCTCTCTGAGAGCTCTACGACGGGGGCAGCTTGC
The DNA here is from genome assembly GCA_037974665.1 of Ehretia macrophylla. Classification (NCBI taxonomy): domain Eukaryota; kingdom Viridiplantae; phylum Streptophyta; class Magnoliopsida; order Boraginales; family Ehretiaceae; genus Ehretia; species Ehretia macrophylla. Next base: position 73,658,859 of record CM075769.1, read on the forward strand.
TAGCTCGCTGTGCCCTTTTCGGAGCTCAAAATCGAACCTTTTCATCAGTTTCGGGCCACTTTTCTTCTTTTCCTCTATTTTTCCGTCCCGGATCGTACGTCGTGAGTTGTTAAAAGGACGACAACCTTACTCGCGGCACATTAGAGGACCCTACAATGCGTCGATATCACGTCTTGCGAGGATGCTGCGTTGTTGAAGCGGATAGGTTATCATTAAGCCCATTGGGCCTTTTGAATGGGCCATATCTCTAGGCTGGGATTGTGAACCGTTAACACATAAAGGAATTGTGCCCTCAACATGACGGTTGAGATCATACCAGCACTAATGCACCGGATCCCATCAGAACTCCGAAGTTAAGCATGCTTGGGCGAGAGTAGTACTAGGATGGGTGACCCCCAGGGAAGTCCTCGTGTTGCACCCCCCTTTTCAATTTTTTTTGCTCCGGTTAGGGTTGCCAAGATACTTTACCCACCACATTTCTATTATCGAATCCCACGGTACCTTGGGCAAGACAACTTCTCTTCACGTGGAGGCTGGGCCCGCAAACCGAGGGCGTAGGGCTTGTGACCAGGTCTCCGTCGCTCCGGTGCCCATAACTTTTGATCCGTAAGGAGTTACGAGGCGCACAGCATACCGTTGGAAAGCCCTCTGAGAGCTCTACGACGGGGGCAGCTAGCTAACTCGCTGTGCCCTTATCGGAGCTCAAAATCGAACCTTTTCATCAGTTTCGGGCCACTTTTCTTCTTTTGCTCTGTTTTTCCGTCTCGGATCGTACGTCGTGAGCTGTTAAAAGGACGACAACCTTACTTGCGACACATTAGAGGACCCTACAATGCGTCGATATCACGTCTTGCGAGGATGCTGCGTTGTTGAAGCGGATGGGTTGTCGTTAAGCCCATTGGGCCTTTTGAATGGGCCATATCTCTAGGCTGGGACTGTGAACCATTAACACATAAAGGAATTGTGCCCTCAACATGACGAGTGCGATCATACCAGCACTAATGCACCGGATCCCATCAGAACTCCGAAGTTAAGCGTGCTTGGGCGAGAGTAGTACTAGGATGGGTGACCCCCTGGGAAGTCCTCGTGTTGCACCCCCCTTTTCAATTTTTTTTGCTCCGATTAGGGTTGCCAAGATACTTTACCCACCACATTTCTATTATCGAATCCCACGGCACCTTGGGCAAGACAACTTCTCTTCACGTGGAGGCTGGGCCCGTAAACCGGTGCCCATAACTTTTGATCCGTAAGGAGTTACGAGGCGCACAGCATACCGTTGGAAAGCTCTCTGAGAGCTCTACGACGGGGGCAGCTAGATAGCTTGCTGTGCCCTTTTCAGAGCTCAAAATCGAACCTTTTCATCAGTTTTGGGCCACTTTTCTTCTTTTGCTCTGTTTTTCCGTCCCGGATCGTACGTCGTGAGCTGTTAAAAGGACGACAACCTTACTCGCGGCACATTAGAGGACCCTACAATGCGTCGATATCACGTCTTGCGAGGATGCTGCGTTGTTGAAGCGGATGGGTTGTCGTTAAGCCCATTGGGCCTTTTGAATGGGCCATATCTCTAGGCTGGGACTGTGAACCGTTAACACATAAAGGAATTGTGCCCTCAACATGACGGGTGCGATCATACCAGAACTAATGCACCGGATCCCATCAGAACTCCGAAGTTAAGCGTGCTTGGGCGAGAGTAGTACTAAGATGGGTGACACCCTGGGAAGTCCTCGTGTTGCACCCCTATTTTCAATTTTTTTTGTTCCGGTTAGGGTTGCCAAGATACTTTACCCACCACATTTCTATTATCGAATCCCACGGCACCTTGGGCAAGACAACTTCTCTTCACGTGGAGGCTGGGCCCGCAAACCGGTGCCCATAACTTTTGATCCGTAAGGAGTTACGAGGCGAACAGCATACCGTTGGAAAGCTCTCTGAGAGCTCTACGACGGGGGCAGCTAGCTAGCTCGCTTTCCCCTTTTTGGAGCTCAAAATCGAACGTTTTCATCAGTTTCGGGCCACTTTTCTTCTTTTGCTCTGTTTTTCCGTCCCGGATCGTACGTCGTGAGCTGTTAAAAGGACGACAACCTTACTCGCGGCACATTAGAGGACCCTACAATGCGTCGATATCACGTCTTGCGAGGATGCTGCGTTGTTGAAGCGGATGGGTTGTCGTTAAGCCCATTGGGCCTTTTGAATGGGCCAAATCTCTAGGCTGGGACTGTGAACCGTTAACACATAAAGGAATTGTGCCCTCAACATGACGGGTGCGATCATACCAGCACTAATGCACCAGATCCCATCAGAACTCCGAAGTTAAGCGTGCTTGGGTGAGAGTAGTACTAGGATGGGTGACCCCCTGGGAAGTCCTCGTGTTGCACCCCCCTTTTCAATTTTTTTTGCTCCGGTTAGGGTTGCCAAGATACTTTACCCACCACATTTCTATTATCGAATCCCACGGCACCTTGGGCAAGACAACTTCTCTTCACGTGGAGGCTGGGCCCGCAAACCGGTGCCCATAACTTTTGATCCGTAAGGAGTTACGAGGCGCACAGCATACCGTTGGAAAGCTCTCTGGCAGCTCTACGATGGGGGCAGCTAGCTAGCTTGCTGTGCCCTTTTCAGAGCTCAAAATCGAACGTTTTCATCAGTTTCGGGCCACTTTTCTTCTTTTGCTCTGTTTTTCCGTCCCGGATCGTACGTCGTGAGCTGTTAAAAGGACGACAACCTTACTCGCGGCATATTAGAGGACCCTACAATGCATCGATATCACGTCTTGCGAGGATGCTGCGTTGTTGAAGCGGATGGGTTGTCGTTAAGCCCATTGGGCCTTTTGAATGGGCCGTATCTCTAGGCTGGGACTGTGAACCGTTAACACATAAAGGAATTGTGCCCTCAACAAGACGGGTGCGATCATACCAGCACTAATGCACCGGATCCCATCAGAACTCCGAAGTTAAGAGTGCTTGGGCGAGAGTAGTACTAGGATGGGTGACCCCCTGGGAAGTCCTCGTGTTGCACCCCCCTTTTCAATTTTTTTTGCTCCGGTTAGGGTTGCCAACATACTTTATCCACCACATTTCTATTATCGAATCCCGCGGCACCTTGGCCCAGACAACTACACTTCACGTGGAGGCTGGGCCCGCAAACCGAGTGCGTAGGGTTTGTGACCAGGTCTCCGTCGCTCCGGTGCCCATCACTTTTGATCAGTAAGGAGTTACGAGGCGCATAGCATACCGTTGGAAAGCTTTCTAAGAGCTCTACGACGGGGGCAGCTAGCTAGCTCGCTGTGCCCTTTCCGGAGCTCAAAATCGAACATTTTCATAAGTTTCGGGCCACTTTTCTTCTTTTGCTCTATTTTTCAGTCCCGGATCGTACGACGTGAGCTGTTAAAAGGACGACAACCTTACTCGCGGCACATTAGAGGACCCTACAATGCGTCGATATCACGTCTTGCGAGGATGCTGCGTTGTTGAAGCAGATGGGTTGTCGTTAAGCCCATTGGGCCTTTTGAATGGGCCATATCTCTAGGCTGGGACTGTGAACCGTTAACACATAAAGGAATTGTGCCCTCAACATAACGGGTGCGATCATACCAGCACTAATGGACCGGATCCCATCAGAACTCCGAAGTTAAGCATGCTTGGGCGAGGGTAGTACTAGGATGGGTGACCCCCTGGGAAGTCCTCGTGTTGCACCCCCCTTTTCAATTTTTTTTGCTCCGGTTAGGGTTGCCAAGATACTTTACCCACCACATTTCTATTATCGAATCCCACGGCACCTTGGGCAAGACAACTTCTCTTCACATGGAGGCTGGGCCCGCAAACCGGTGCCCATAACTTTTGATCCGTAAGGAGTTACGAGGCGCACAGCATACCGTTGGAAAGCTCTCTGAGAGCTCTACGACGGGGGCAGCCAGCTAGCTCTCTTTGCCCTTTTCGGAGCTCAAAATCGAACGTTTACATTAGTTTCGGGCCACTTTTCTTCTTTTGCTCTTTTTTTCCGTCCCGGATCGTACGTCGTGAGCTGTTAAAAGGACGACAACCTTACTCGCGGCACATTAGAGGACCCTACAATGCGTCGATATCACGTCTTGCGAGGATGCTGCGTTGTTGAAGCAGATGGGTTGTCGTTAAGCCCATTGGGCCTTTTGAATGGGCCATATCTCTAGGCTGGGACTGTGAACCGTTAACACATAAAGGAATTGTGCCCTCAACATGACGGGTGCGATCATACCAGCACTAATGCACCGGATCCCATCAGAACTCCGAAGTTAAGCATGCTTGGGCGAGAGTAGTGCTAGGATGGGTGACCCCCTGGGAAGTCCTCGTGTTGCACCCCCCTTTTCAATTTTTTTTGCTCCGGTTAGGGTTGCCAAGATACTTTACCCACCACATTTCTATTATCGAATACCACGGCACCTTGGGCAAGACAACTTCTCTTCACATGGAGGCTGGGCCTGCAAATCGGTGCCCAGAACTTTTGATCCGTAAGGAGTTACGAGGCGCACAGCATACCGTTGGAAAGCTCTCTGAGAGCTCTACGACGGGGGCAGCTAGCTAGCTTGCTGTGCCCTTTTCGGAGCTCAAAATTGAACCTTTTCATCAGTTTCGGGCCACTTTTCTTCTTTTGCTCTATTTTTCCGTCCCGGATCGTATGTCGTGAGCTGTTAAAAGGACGACAACCTTACTCGCGGCACATTAGAGGACCCTACAATGCGTCGATATCACGTCCTGCGAGGATGCTGCGTTGTTGAAGCGGATGGGTTGTCGTTAAGCCCATTAGGCCTTTTGAATGGGCCATATCTCTAGGCTGGGACTGTGAACCGTTAACACATAAAGGAATTGTGCCCTCAACATGACGGATGCGATCATACCAGCACTAATGCACCGGATCCCATCAGAACTCCGAAGTTAAGCGTGCTTGGGCGAGAGTAGTACTAGGATGGGTGACCCCCTGGGAAGTCCTCGTGTTGCACCCCCCTTTTCAATTTTTTTTGCTCCGGTTAGGGTTGCCAAGATACTTTACCCACCACATTTCTATTATCGAATCCCACGGCCCCTTGGGCAAGACAACTTCTCTTCACGTGGAGGCTGGGCCCGCAAACCGAGGGCGTAGGGCTTGTGACCAGGTCTCCGTCGCTCCGGTGCCCATAACTTTTGATCCGTAAGGAGTTATGAGACGCACAGCATACCGTTGGAAAGCTCTCTAAGAGCTCTACGACGGGGGCTGCAAGCTAGCTCGCTGTGCCCTTTTCGGAGCTCAATATCGAACGTTTTCATCAGTTTCGGGCCACTTTTCTTCTTTTGCTCTATTTTTCCGTCCCGGATCGTACGTCGTGAGCTGTTAAAAGGACAACAACCTTACTCGCGGCACATTAGAGCACCCTACAATGCGTTGATATCACGTCTTGCGAGGATGCTGCGTTGTTGAAGCGGATGGGTTATCGTTAAGCCCATTGGGCCTTTTGAATGGGCCATATCTCTAGGCTGGGACTGTGAACCGTTAACACATAAAGGAATTGTGCCCTCAACATAACGGGTGCGATCATACCAGCACTAATGCACCGGATCCCATCAGAACTCCGAAGTTAAGCATGCTTGGGCGAGAGTAGTACTAGGATGGGTGACCCCCTGGGATGTCCTCGTGTTGCACCCCCTTTTTCAATTTTTTTTTGCTCCGGTTAGGGTTGCCAAGATACTTTACCCACCACATTTCTATTATCGAATCCCACGGCAGCTTGGGCAAGACAACTTCTCTTCACGTGGAGGCTGGGCCCGCAAACCGGTGCCCATAACTTTTGATCCGTAAGGAGTTACGAGGCGCACAGCATACCGTTGGAAAGCTCTCTGAGAGCTCTACGACGGGGGCAGCAAGCTAGCTTGATGTGCCCTTTTCGGAGCTCAAAATCGAACGTTTTCATCAGTTTCGGGCCACTTTTCTTCTTTTGCTCTGTTTTTCCGTCCCGGATCGTACGTCGTGAGCTGTTAAAAGGACGACAACCTTACTCGCGGCACATTAGAAGGCCCTACAATGCGTCGATATCACGTCTTGCGAGGATGCTGCGTTGTTGAAGCGGATGGGTTGTCGTTAAGCCCATTGGGCCTTTTGAATGGGCCATATCTCTAGGCTGGGACTGTGAACCGTTAACACATAAAGGAATTGTGCCCTCAACATGACGGGTGCGATCATACCAGCACTAATGCACCGGATCCCATCAGAACTCCGAAGTTAAGCGTGCTTGGGCGAGAGTAGTACTAGGATGGGTGACCCCTTGGGAAGTCCTCGGGTTGCACCCCCCTTTTCAATTTTTTTTGCTCCGGTTAGGGTTGCCAAGATACTTTACCCACCACATTTCTATTATCGAATCCCACGGCACCTTGGGCAAGACAACTTCTCTTCACGGGGAGGCTGGGCCCGCAAACCGAGGGCGTAGGGCTTGTGACTAGGTCTCCGTCGCTCCGGTGCCTATAACTTTTGATCCGTAAGGAGTTACGAGGCGCACAGCATACCGTTGGAAAGCTCTCTGAGAGCTCTACGACGGGGGCAGCTAGCTAGCTCGCTGTGCCCTTTTCGGAGCTCAAAATCGAACGTTTTCATCAGTTTCGGGCCACAACTCTTCATTTGCTCTGTTTTTCCGTCCCGGATCGTACGCCGTGAGCTGTTAAAAGGATGACAACCTTACTCGCGGCACATTAGAGGACCCTACAATGCGTCGATATCACGTCTTGCGAGGATGCTGCGTTGTTGAAGCGGATGGGTTGTCGTTAAGCCCATTGGGCCTTTTGAATGGGCCATATCTCTAGGCTGGGACTGTGAACTGTTAACACATAAAGGAATTGTGCCCTCAACATGACGGGTGCGATCATACCAGCACTAATGCACCGAATCCCATCAGAACTCCGAAGTTAAGCGTGCTTGGGCGAGAGTAGTACTAGGATGGGTGCCTCCCTGGGAAGTCCTCGTGCTGCACCCCCCTTTTCAATTTTTTTTGCTCCGGTTAGGGTTGCCAAGATACTTTACCCACCACATTTCTATTATCGAATCCCACGGCACCTTGGGCAAGACAACTTCTCTTCACGTGGAGGCTGGGCCTGCAAACCCAGGGCGTAGGGCTTGTGACCAGGTCTCCGTCGCTCCAGTGCCCATAACTTTTGATCCGTAAGGAGTTACGCGGCGCACAGCATACCGTTGGAAAGCTCTCCGAGAGCTCTACGACGGGGGCAGGTAGCTAGCTCGCTGTGCCCTTTTCGGAGCTCAAAATCGAACGTTTTCATCAGTTTCGGGCTACTTTTCTTCTTTTGCTCTGTTTTTCCGTCCCGGATCGTACGTCGTGAGCTGTTAAAAGGATGACAACCTTACTCGCGGCACATTAGAGGACCCTACAATGCGTCGATATCACGTCTTGCGAGGATGCTGCGTTGTTGAAGCGGATGGTTTGTCGTTAAGCCCATTGGGCCTTTTGAATGGGCCATATCTCTAGGCTGGGACTGTGAACCGTTAACACATAAAGGAATTGTGCCCTCAACATGACGGGTGCGATCATACCAGCACTAATGCACTGGATCCCATCAGAACTCCGAAGTTAAGCGTGCTTGGGCGAGAGTAGTACTAGGATGGGTGACCCCCTGGGAAGTCCTCGTGTTGCACCCCCCTTTTCAATTTTTTTTGCTCCGGTTAGGGTTGCCAAGATACTTTACCCACCACATTTCTATTATCGAATCCCACAGCATCTTGGGCAAGACAACTTCTCTTCACGTGGAGGCTGGGCCCGCAAACCGAGGGCTTAGGCTTGTGACCAGGTCTCCGTCGCTCCGGTGCCCATAACTTTTGATCCGTAAGGAGTTACGCGGCGCACAGCATACCGTTGTAAAGCTCTCCGAGAGCTCTACGACGAGGGCAGGTAGCTAGCTCGCCGTGCCCTTTTCGGAGCTCAAAATCGAACGTTTTCATCAGTTTCAGGCAACTTTTCTTCTTTTGCTCTGTTTTTTCGTCCCGGATCATACGTCGTGAGCTGTTAAAAGGACGACAACCTTACTCGCGGCACATTAGAGGACCCTACAATGCGTCGATATCACGTCTTGCGAGGATGCTGCGTTGTTGAAGCGGATGGGTTGTCGTTAAGCCCATTGGGCCTTTTGAATGGGCCATATCTCTAGGCTGGGACTGTGAACCGTTAACACATAAAGGAATTGTGCCCTCAACGTGACTGGTGCGATCATACCAGCACTAATGCACCGGATCCCATCAGAACTCCGAAGTTAAGCGTGTTTGGGCGAGAGTAGTACTAGGATTGGTGACCCCCTGGGAAGTCCTCGTGTTGCACCCCCCTTTTCAATTTTTTTTGCTCCGGTTAGGGTTGCCAAGATACATTACCCACCACATTTCTATTATCGAATCCCACGGCACCTTGGGCAAGACAACTTCTCTTCACGTGGAGGCTGGGCCCGCAAACCGAGGGCGTAGGGCTTGTGACCAGGTCTCCGTCGCTCCGGTGCCCATAACTTTTGATCCGTAAGGAGTTACGCGGCGCACAGCATACCGTTGGAAAGCTCTCCGAGAGCTCTACGACAGAGGCAGGTACCTAGCTCGCCGTGCCCTTTTCGGAGCTCAAAATCGAACGTTTTCATCAGTTTCGGGCTACTTTTCTTCTTTTGCTCTGTTTTTCCGTCCCGGATCGTACGTCGTGAGCTGTTAAAAGGACGTCAACCTTACTCGCGGCACATTAGAGGACCCTACAATGCGTCGATATTACGTCCTGCGAGGATGCTGCGTTGTTGAAGCGGATGGGTTGTCGTTAAGCCCATTGGGCCTTTTGAATGGGCCATATCTCTAGGCTGGGACTGTGAACCGTTAACACATAAAGGAATTGTGCCCTCAACATGACGGGTGCGATCATACCAGCACTAATGCACCGGATCCCATCAGAACACCAAAGTTAAGTGTGCTTGGGCGAGAGTAGTACAAGGATGGGTGACCCCCTGGGAAGTCCTCGTGTTGCACCCCCCTTTTCAATTTTTTTTGCTCCGGTTAGGGTTGCCAAGATACTTTACCCACCACATTTCTATTATCGAATCCCACGGCACCTTGGGCAAGACAACTTCTCTTCACGTGGAGGCTGGGCCCGCAAACTGAGGGCGTAGGGCTTGTGACCAGGTCTCCGTCGCTCCGGTGCCCATAAATTTTGATCCGTAAGGAGTTACGAGGCGCACAGCATACCGTTGGAAAGCTCTCTGAGAGCTCTACGACGGGGGCAGCAAGCTAGCTTGCTGTGCCCTTTTCGGAGCTCAAAATCGAACGTGTTCATCAGTTTCGGGCCACTTTTCTTCTTTTGCTCTGTTTTTCCGTCCCGGATCGTACGTCGTGAGCTGTTAAAAGGACGACAACCTTACTCGCGGCACATTAGAGGACGCTACAATGCGTTGATATCACGTCTTGCGAGGATGCTGCGTTGTTGAAGCGGATGGGTTGTCGTTAAGCCCATTGGGCCTTTTGAATGGGCCATATCTCTAGGCTGGGACTGTGAACCGTTAACACATAAAGGAATTGTGCCCTCAACATGACGGGTGCGATCATACCAGCACTAATGCACCGGATCCCATCAGAACTCCGAAGTTAAGCGTGCTTGGGCGAGAGTAGTACTAGGATGGGTGACCCCTTGGGAAGTCCTCGTGTTGCACCCCCCTTTTCAATTTTTTTTGCTCCGGTTAGGGTTGCCAAGATACTTTACCCACCACATTTCTATTATCGAATACCACGGCACCTTGGGCAAGACAACTTCTCTTCAAATGCATGCTGGTCCCGCAAATCGGTGCCCATAACTTTTGATCCGTAAGGAGTTACGAGGCGCAAAGTATACCGTTGGAAAGCTCTCTAAGAGCTCTACGACGGGGGCAGCTAGCTAGCTCGCTGTGCCCTTTTCGGGGCTGAAAATCGAACATTTTCATCAGTTTCGGGCTACTTTTCTTCTTTTGCTCTGTTTTTCCGTCCCGGATCGTACGTCGTGAGCAGTTAAAAGGACGACAACCTTACTCGCGGCACATTAGAAGACCCTACAATTAGTCGATATCACGTCTTGCGAGGATGCTGCGTTGTTGAAGCGGATGGGTTGTCGTTAAGCCCATTGGGCCTTTTGAATGGGCCATATCTCTAGGCTGGGACTGTGAACCGTTAACACATAAAGGAATTGTGCCCTCAACATGACGGGTGCGATCATACCAGCACTATTGCACCTGATCCCAACAAAACACCAAAGTTAAGCGTGGTTGGGCGAGAGTAGTACTAGGATAGGTGACCCCCTGGGAAGTCCTCGTTTTGGACGCCCCTTTTCAATTTTTTTTGCTCCGGTTAGGGTTGCCAAGATACTTTACCCACCACATTTCTATTATCGAATCCCACGGCACCTTGGGCAAGACAACTTCTCTTCACGTGGAGGCTGGGCCCGCAAACCGAGGGCGTAGGGCTTGTGACCAGGTCTCCGTCGCTCCGGTGCCCATAACTTTTGATCCGTAAGGAGTTACGAGGCGCACAGCATACCGTTGGAAAGCTCTCTGAGAGCTCTACGACGGGGGCAGCAAGCTAGCTTGATGTGCCCTTTTCGGAGCTCAAAATCGAACGTTTTCATCAGTTTCGGGCCACTTTTCTTCTTTTGCTCTGTTTTTCCGTCCCGGATCGTACGTCGTGAGCTGTTAAAAGGACGACAACCTTACTCGCGGCACATTAGAAGGCCCTACAATGTGTCGATATCACGTCTTGCGAGGATGCTGCGTTGTTGAAGCGGATGGGTTGTCGTTAAGCCCATTGGGCCTTTTGAATGGGCCATATCTCTAGGCTGGGACTGTGAACCGTTAACACATAAAGGAATTGTGCCCTCAACATGACGGGTGCGATCATACCAGCACTAATGCACCGGATCCCATCAGAACTCCGAAGTTAAGCGTGCTTGGGCGAGAGTAGTACTAGGATGGGTGACCCCCTGGGAAGTCCTCGTGTTGCACCCCTCTTTTCAATTTTTTTTGCTCTGGTTAGGGTTGCCAAGATACTTTACCCACTACATTTCTATTATCGAATCCCACGTCACCTTGGGCAAGACAACTTCTCTTCAAATGCATGCTGGGCCCGCAAATCGGTGCCCATAACTTTTGATCCGTAAGGAGTTATGAGGCGCATAGCATACCGTTGGAAAGCTCTCTGAGAGCTCTACGACGGGGGCAGCTAGCTAGCTCGCTGTGCCCTTTTCGGAGCTCAAAATCTAACCTTTTCATCAGTTTCGGGCCACTTTTCTTCTTTTGCTCTGTTTTTCCGTTCCGGATCGTACGTCGTGAACTGTTAAAAGGACGACAACCTTACTCGCGGCACATTAGAGGACCCTACAATGCGTCGATATCACGTCTTGCGAGGATGCTGCGTTGTTGAAGCGGATGGGTTGTCGTTATGCCCATTGGGCCTTTTGAATGGGCCATATCTCTTGGCTGGGACTGTGAACCGTTAACACATAAAGGAATTGTGCCCTCAACATGACGGGTGCGATCATACCAGCACTAATGCACCGGATCCCATCAGAACTCCGAAGTTAAGCGTGCTTGGGCGAGAGTAGTACTAGGATGGGTGACCCCCTGGGAAGTCCTCGTGTTGCACCCCCCTTTTCAATTTTTTTTGCTCCGGTTAGGGTTGCCAAGATACTTTACCCACCACATTTCTATTATCGAATCCCACGGCACCTTGGGCAAGACAACTTCTCTTCACGTGGAGGCTGGGCCCGCAAACCGAGGGCGTAGGGCTTGTGACCAGGTCTCCGTCGCTCCGGTGCCCATAACTTTTGATCCGTAAGGAGTTACGCGGCGCACAGCATACCGTTGTAAAGCTCTCCGAGAGCTCTACGACAGGGGCAGCCAGCTAGCTCGCTTTGCCCTTTTCGGAGCTCAAAATCGAACGTTTTCATCAGTTTCGGGCCACTTTTCTTCTTTTGCTCTGTTTTTCCGTCCCGGATCTTACGTCGTGAGCTGTTAAAAGGACGACAACCTTACTCGCGGCACATTAGAGGACCCTACAATGCATCGATATCACGTCTTGCGAGGATGCTGCGTTGTTGAAGCGGATGGGTTGTCGTTAAGCCCATTGGGCCTTTTGAATGGGCCATATCTCTAGGCTGGGACTGTGAACCGTTAACACATAAAGGAATTGTGCCCTCAACATGACGGGTGCGATCATACCAGCACTAATGCACTGGATCCCATCAGAACTCCGAAGTTAAGCGTGCTTGGGCGAGAGTAGTACTAGGATGGGTGACCCCCTGGGAAGTCCTCGTGTTGCACCCCCCTTTTCAATTTTTTTTGCTCCGGTTAGGGTTGCCAAGATACTTTACCCACCACATTTCTATTATCGAATACCACGGCACCTTGGGCAAGACAACTTCTCTTCACATGGAGGCTGGGCCCGCAAATCGGTGCCCATAACTTTTGATCCGTAAGGAGTTACGAGGCGCATAGCATACCGTTGGAAAGCTCTCTGAGAGCTCTACGACGGGGGCAGCTAGCTAGCTCGCTGTGCCCTTTTCGGAGCTCAAAATCGAACCTTTTCATCAGTTTCGGGCCACTTTTCTTCTTTTGCTCTGTTTTTCCGTCCCGGATCGTACGTCGTGAGCTGTTAAAAGGACGACAACCTTACTCGCGGCACATTAGAGGACCCTACAATGCGTCGATATCACGTCCTGCGAGGATGCTGCGTTGTTGAAGCGGATGGGTTGTCGTTAAGCCCATTGGGCCTTTTGAATGGGCCATATCTCTAGGCTGGGACTGTGAACCGTTAACACAAAAAGGAATTGTGCCCTCAACATGATGGGTGCGATCATACCAGCACTAATGCACCGGATCCCATCAGAACTCCGAAGTTAAGCGTGCTTGGGCGAGAGTAGTACTAGGATGGGTGACCCCCTGGGAAGTCCTCGTGTTGCACCCCCCTTTTCAATTTTTTTTGCTCCGGTTAGGGTTGCCAAGATACTTTACCCACCACATTTCTATTATCGAATCCCACGGCACCTTGGGCAAGACAACTTCTCTTCACGTGGAGGCTGGGCCCGCAAACCGTGGGCGTAGGGCTTGTGACCATGTCTCCGTCGCTCCGGTGCCCATAACTTTTGATCCGTAAGGAGTTACGTGACGCACAACATACCGTTGGAAAGCTCTCTGAGAGCTCTACGACGGGGGCAGCAAGCTAGCTTGCTCTGCCCTTTTCGGAGCTCAAAATCGACCGTTTTCATCAGTTTCGGGCCACTTTTCTTCTTTTGCTCTGTTTTTCCGTCCTGGATCGTACGTCGTGAGCTGATAAAAGGACAACAACCTTACTCGTGGCGCATTAGAGGACCATACAATGCGTCAATATCACGTCTTGCGAGGATGCTGCGTTGTTGAAGCGGATGGGTTATCGTTAAGCCCATTGGGCCTTTTGAATGGGCCATATCTCTAGGCTGGGACTGTGAACCGTTAACACATAAAGGAATTGTGCCCTCAACATGACGGGTGCGATCATACCAGCACTAATGCACCAGATCCCATCAGAACTCCGAAGTTAAGCGTGCTTGGGCGAGAGTAGTACTAGGATGGGTGACCCCCTGGGAAGTCCTCGTGTTGCACCCCCCTTTTCAATTTTTTTTGCTCCGGTTAGGGTTGCCAAGATACTTTACCCACCACATTTCTATTATCGAATCCCACGGCACCTTGGGCAAGACAACTTCTCTTCACGTGGAGGCTGGGCCTGCAAACCGGTGCCCATAACTTTTGATCCGTAAGGAGTTACGAGGCGCACAGCATACCGTTGGAAAGCTCTCTGAGAGCTTTACAACGGGGGCAGCAAGCTAGCTCGCTATGCCCTTTTCGGAGCTCAAAATCGAACATTTTCATCAGTTTCGGGCCACTTTTCTTCTTTTGCCCTGTTTTTCCGTCCCGAATCGTACGTCGTGAGCTGTTAAAAGGACGACAACCTTACACGCGGGACATTAGAAGGCCCTACAATGCGTCGATATCACGTCTTGCGAGGATGCTGCGTTGTTGAAGCGGATGGGTTGTCGTTAAGCCCATTGGGCCTTTTGAATGGGCCATCTCTCTAGGCTGGGACTGTGAACCATTAACAAATAAAGGAATTGTGCCCTCAACATGACGGGTGCGATCATGCCAGCACTAATGCACCGGATCCCATCAGAACTCCGAAATTAAGCGTGCTTGGGCGATAATAGTACTAGGATGGGTGACCCCCTGGGAAGTCCTTGTGTTGCACCCCTTTTTTCAATTTTTTTTGCTCCGGTTAGGGTTGCCAAGATACTTTACCCATCACATTTCTATTACTGAATCACATGACACATTGGGCAAGATAACTTCGCTTCACGTAGAGGCTGGGTCCGCAAATCGAGGGCGTAGGGCTTGGGACTAGGTCTCCGTTGCTCCGGTGCGTATAACTTTAGATCCGTAAGGAGTTACGAGGCGCACATCATACCATTGGAAAGCTCTCCGAGACCTCTACGACGGGGGCAGCTAGCTAGCTTGCTGTGCCCTTTTCGGAGCTCAAAATCAAACGTTTTCATCAGTTTCGGGCCACTATTCTTCTTTCGCTCTGTTTTTCCGTCACGGATCGTACGTCGTGAGCTGTTAAAAGGCCGACAGCCTTCCTCGCGGCACATTAGAGGACCCTACAATGAGTCGATATCACGTCTTGCGAGGATGCTGCGTTGTCGAAGCAGATGGGTTGTCGTTAAGCCCATTGGGCCTTTTGAATGGGCCATATCTCTAGGCTGGGACTGTGAACTGTTAACACATAAAGGAACTGTGCCATCAACATGACGTGTGCGTGCATACCAGCACTAATGCACCGAATCCCATCAGAACTCCGAAGTTAAGCGTGCTTGGGCGAGAGTAGTACTAGGATGGGTGCCCCCCTGGGAAGTCCTCGTGCTGCACCCCCCTTTTCAATTTTTTTTGCTCCGGTTAGGGTTGCCAAGATACTTTACCCACCACATTTCTATTATCGAATCCCACGGCACCTTGGGCAAGACAACTTCTCTTCACGTGGAGGCTGGGCCCGCAAACCCAGGGCGTAGGGCTTGTGACCAGGTCTCCGTCGCTCCAGTGCCCATAACTTTTGATCCGTAAGGAGTTACGCGGTGCACAGCATACCGGTGTAAAGCTCTCCGAGAGCTCTACGACGAGGGCAGGTAGCTAGCTCGCCGTGCCCTTTTCGGAGCTCAAAATCGAACGTTTTCATCAGTTTCAAGCAACTTTTCTTCTTTTGCTCTGTTTTTTCGTCCCGGATCATACGTCGTGAGCTGTTAAAAGGACGACAACCTTACTCGCGGCACATTAGAGGACCCTACAATGCGTCGATATCACGTCTTGCGAGGATGCTGCGTTGTTGAAGCGGATGGGTTGTCGTTAAGCCCATTGGGCCTTTTGAATGGGCCATATCTCTAGGCTGGGACTGTGAACCGTTAACACATAAAGGAATTGTGCCCTCAACATGACGGGTGCGATCATGCCAGCACTAATGCACCGGATCCCATCAGAACTCCGAAGTTAAGCGTGCTTGGGCGAGAGTAGTACTAGGATGGGTGACCCCCTGGGAAGTCCTCGTGTTGCACCCCCCTTTTCAATTTTTTTTACTCTGGATAGGGTTGCCAAGATACTTTACCCACCACATTTCTATTATCGAATCCCACGGCACCTTGGGCAAGAAAAGTTCTCTTCACGTGGAGGCTGGGCCCGCAAACCGAGGGCGTAGGGCTTGTGACAAGGACTCCGTCGCTCTGGTGCCCATAACTTTTGATCCGTAAGGAGTTACGGGGCGCACAGAATACCGTTGTAAAGCTCTCCGAGAGCACTACGATGGGAGCAGCCAGTTGGCTCGCTTTGCCCTTTTCGGAGCTCAAAATCGAACGTTTTCATCAGTTTCGGGCCACTTTTCTTCTTTTGCTCTGTTTCTCCGTCCCGGATTGTACGTCGTGAGCTGTTAAAAGGACGACAACCTTACTCGCTGCACATTAGAGGACCCTACAATGCGTCAATATCACGTCTTGCGAGGATGCTGCGTTGTTGAAGCGGATGGGTTGTCGTTAAGCCCATTGGGCCTTTTGAATGGGCCATATCTCTAGGCTGGGACTGTGAACCGTTAACACATAAAGGAATTGTGCCCTCAACATGACGGGTGCGATCATACCAGCACTAATGCACCGGATCCCATCAGAACTCCGAAGTTAAGCGTGCTTGGGCGAGAGTAGTACTAGGATGGGTGACCCGCTGGGAAGTCCTAGTGTTGCACCCCCATTTTCAATTTTTTTTGCTCCGGTTAGGGTTGCCAAGATACTTTACCCACCACATTTCTATTATCGAATCCCACGGCACCTTGGGTAACACAACTTCTCTTCACGTGGAGGCTGGGCCCGCAAACCGAGGGCATAGGGCTTGTGACCAGGTCTCCGTCACCCCGGTGCCCATAACTTTTGATCTGTAAGGAGTTACGCGGCGCACAGTATACCGTTGGAAAGCACTCCGAGAGCTCTACAACGGGGGCAGGTAGCTAGCCCGCCGTGCCTTTTTCGGAGCTCAAAATCGAACGTTTTCATCAGTTTTGGGCTACTTTTCTTCTTTTGCTCTGTTTTTTCGTCCGGGATCGTACGTCGTGAGCTGTTAAAAGGACGACAACCTTACTCGCGGCACATTAGAGGACCCTACAATGCGTCGATATCACGTCTTGCGTGGATGCTGCGTTGTTGAAGCGGATGGGTTGTCGTTAAGCCCATTGGGCCTTTTGGAGGGGGCATGTCTCTAGGCTGGGGCTGTGGAGCGTTAACACATAAAGGAATTGTGCCCTCAACATGACGGGTGCGATCATACCAGCACTAATGCACCGGATCCCATCAGAACTCCGAAGTTAAGCGTGCTTGGGCGAGAGTAGTACTAGGATGGGTGACCCCCTGGGAAGTCCTCGTGTTGCACCCCCCTTTTCAATTTTTTTTGCTCCGGTTAGGGTTGCCAAGATACTTTACCCACCACATTTCTATTATCGAATCCCACGGCACCTTGGGCAAGACAACTTCTCTTCACGTGGAGGCTGGGCCCGCAAACTGAGGGCGTAGGGCTTGTGACCAGGTCTCCGTCGCTCCGGTGCCCATAACTTTTGATCCGTAAGGAGTTACGCGGCGCACAGCATACCGTTGGAAAGCTCTCCGAGAGCTCTACGACGGGGGCAGGTAGCTAGGTCGTCGTGCCCTTTTCGGAGCTCAAAATCGAATGTTTTCATCAGTTTCGGGCTACTTTTCTTCTTTTGCTCTGTTTTTCCGTCCCGGATCGTACGTCGTGAGCTGTTAAAGGGACGACAACCTTACTCGCGGCACATTAGAGGACCCTACAATGCGTCGATATCACGTCTTGCGAGGATGCTGCATTGTTGAAGCGGATGGGTTGTCGTTAAGCCCATTGGGCCTTTTGAATGGGCCATATCTCTAGGCCGGGACTGTGAACCGTTAACACATAAAGAAATTGTGCCTTCAACATGACGGGTGCGATCATACAAGCACTAATGCACCGGATCCCATCAGAACTCCGAAGTTAAGCGTGCTTGGGCGAGAGTAGAACTAGGATGGGTGACCCCCTGGGAAGTCCTCGTGTTGCACCGCCGTTTTCAATTTTTTTTGCTCCGGTTAGGGTTGCCAAGATACTTTACCCACCACATTTCTATTATCGAATCCCACGGCACCTTGGGCAAGACAACTTCTCTTCACGTGGAGGCTGGGCCTGCAAACCGAGGGCGTAGGGCTTGTGACCAGGTCTCCGTCACTCCGGGGCCCATAACTTTTGATCCGTAAGGAGTTACGCGGCGCACAGCATACCGTTGGAAAGTTCTCCGAGAGCTCTACGACGGGGGCAGGTACCTAGCTAGCCGTGCCCTTTTCGGAGCTCAAAATCGAACGTTTTCATCAGTTTCGGGCTACTTTTCTTCTTTTGCTCTGTTTTTCCATCCCGGATCGTACGTCGTGAGCTGTTAAAAGGACGACAACCTTACTCGCGGCACATTAGAGGACCCTACAATGCGTCGATATCACGTCTTGCGTGGATGCTGCGTTGTTGAAGCGGATGGGTTGCCGTTAAGCCCATTGGGCCTTTTGAATGGGCCATATCTCTAGGCTGGGACTGTGAACCGTTAACACATAAATGAATTGTGCCCTCAACATGACGGGTGCGATCATACCAGCAATAATGCACCGGATCCCATCAGAACTCCGAAGTTAAGCGTGCTTGGGCGAGAGTAGTACTAGGATGGGTGACCCCCTAGGAAGTCCTCGTGTTGCACCCCCCTTTTCAATTTTTTTTGCTCTGGTTAGGGTTGCCAAGATACTTTACCTACCACATTTCTATTATCGAATCCCACGGCACCTTGGGCAAGACAACTTCTCTTCACGTGGAGGCTGGGCCCGCAAACCGAGGGCGTAGGGCTTGTGACCTGGTCTCCGTCGCTCCGGTGCCCATAACTTTTGATCCGTAAGGAGTTACGCGGCGCACAGCATACCGTTGGAAAGCTCTCCGAGAGCTCTACGACGGGGGCAGGTACCTAGCTCGCAGTGCCCTTTTCGGAGCTCAAAATCGAACGTTTTCATCAGTTTCGGGCTACTTTTCTTCTTTTGCTCTGTTTTTCCGTCCCGGATCGTACGTCGTGAGCTGTTAAAAGGACGACAACCTTACTCGCGGCACATTAGAGGACCCTACAATGCGTCGATATCACGTCTTGCGAGGATGCTGCGTTGTTGAAGCGGATGGGTTGTCGTTAAGCCCATTGGGCCTTTTGAATGGGCCATATCTCTAGGCTGGGACTGTGAACCGTTAACACATAAAGGAATTGTGCCCTCAACATGACGGGTGCGATCATACCAGCACTAATGCACCGGATCCCATCAGAACTCCGAAGTTAAGCGTGCTTGGGCGAGAGTAGTACTAGGATGGGTGACCCCGTGGGAAGTCCTCGTGTTGCACCCCCCTTTTCAATTTTTTTTGCTCCGGTTAGGGTTGCCAAGATACTTTACCCACCACATTTCTATTATCGAATCCCACGGCACCTTGGGCAAGACAACATCTCTTCACGTGGAGGCTGGGCCCGCAAACCGAGGGCATAGGGCTTGTGACCAGGTCTCCGTCGCTCCGGTGCCCATAACTTTTGAACTGTAAGGAGTTACGCGGCGCACAGCATACCGTTGGAAAGCTCTCCGAGAGCTCTACAACGGGGGCAGGTAGCTAGCTCGCCATGCCCTTTTCGGAGCTCAAATTCGAACGTTTTCATCAGTTTTGGGCTACTTTTCTTCTTTTGCTCTGTTTTTCCGTCCCGGATCGTACGTCCTGAGCTGTTAAAAGGACGACAACCTTACTCACGGCACATTAGAGGACTCTACAATGCGTCCAAATCACGTCTTGCGTGGATGCTGCGTTGTTGAAGCGGATGGGTTGTCGTTAAGCCCATTGGGCCTTTTGAATGGGCTATATCTCTAGGCTGGGACTGTGAACCGTTAACACATAAAGGAATTGTGCCCTCAACATGACGGGTGCGATCATACCAGCACTAATGCACCGGATCCCATCAGAACTCCGAAGTTAAGCGTGCTTGGGCGAGAGTAGTACTAGGATGGGTGACCCCCTGGGAAGTCCTCGTGTTGCACCCCCCTTTTCAATTTTTTTTGCTCCGGTTAGGGTTGCCAAGATACTTTACCCACCACATTTCTATTATCGAATCCCACGGCACCTTGGGCAAGACAACTTCTCTTCACGTGGAGGCTGGGCCCGCAAACTGAGGGCGTAGGGCTTGTGACCAGGTCTCCGTCGCTCCGGTGCCCATAACTTTTGATCCGTAAGGAGTTACGCGGCGCACAGCATACCGTTGGAAAGCACTCCGAGAGCTCTACGACGGGGACAGGTAGCTAGGTCGTCGTGCCCTTTTAGGAGCTCAAAATCGAATGTTTTCATCAGTTTCGGGCTACTTTTCTTCTTTTGCTCTGTTTTTTCGTCCCGGATCGTACGTCGTGAGCTGTTAAAAGAACGACAACCTTACTCGCGGCACATTAGAGGACCCTACAATGCGTCGAAATCACGTCTTGCGAGGATGCTGCGTTGTTGAAGCGGATGGGTTGTATTTAAGCCCATTGGGCCTTTTGAATGGGCCATATCTCTAGGCTGGGACTGTGAACCGTTAACACATAATGGAATTGTGCCCTCAACATGACGGGTGCGATCATACCAGCACTAATGCACCGGATCCCATCAGAACTCCGAAGTTAAGCGTGCTTGGGCGAGAGTAGTACTAGGATGGGTGACCCCCTGGGAAGTCCTCGTGTCGCACCCCCCTTTTCAATTTTTTTTGCTCCGGTTAGGGTTGCCAAGATACTTTACCCACCACATTTCTATTATCGAATCCCACGGCACCTTGGGCAAGACAACATCTCTTCACCTGTAGGCTGGGCCCCCAAACCGAGGGCGTAGGGCTTGTCACCAGGTCTCCGTCGCTCAACTGCCCATAACTTTTGATCCGTAATAAGTTACGCGGCGCACAGCATACCGTTGGAAAGCTCTCCGAGAGCTCTACGACGGGGGTAGGTAGCTAGCTCACCGAGCCCTTTTCGGAGCTCAAAATCGAACGTTTCATCAGTTTCGGGCTACTTTTCTTCTTTTGCTCTGTTTTTCCGTCCCGGATCGTACGTCGTGAGCTGTTAAAAGGACGACAACCTTACTCGCGGCACATTAGAGGACCCTACAATGCGTCGATATCACGTCTTGCGAGGATGCTGCGTTGTTGAAGCGGATGGGTTGTCGTTAAGCCCATTGGGCCTTTTGAATGGGCCATATCTCTAGGCTGGGACTGTGAACCGTTAACACATAATGGAATTGTGCCCTCAACATGATGGGTGCGATCATACCAGCACTAATGCACCGGATCCCATCAGAACTCCGAAGTTAAGCGTGCTTGGGCGAGAGTAGTACTAGGATGGGTGACCCCCTGGGAAGTCCTCGTGTTGCAACCCCCTTTTCAATTTTTTTTGCTCCGGTTAGGGTTGCCAATATACTTTACCCACCACATTTCTACTATCGAATCCCACGGCACCTTGGGCAAGACAACTTCTCTTCACGTGGAGGCTGGACCCGCAAACTGAGGGCGTAGGGCTTGTGACCAGGTCTCCGTCGCTCCGGTGCCCATAACTTTTGATCCGTAAGGAGTTACGCGGCGCACAGCATACCGTTGTAAAGCTCTCCGAGAGCTCTACGACGGCGGCAGCCAGCTAGCTCGCTTTGCCCTTTTCGGAGCTCAAAATCGAACGTTTTCATCAGTTTTGGGCCACTTTTCTTCTTTTGCTCTGTTTTTCCGTCCCGGATCGTACGTCGTGAGCTGTTAAAAGGACGACAACCTTACTCGCGGCACATTAGGGGACCCTACAATGCGTCAATATCACGTCTTGCGAGGATGCTGCGTTGTTGAAGCGGATGGGTTGTATTTAAGCCCATTGGGCCTTTTGAATGGGCCATATCTCTAGGCTGGGACTGTGAACCGTTAACACATAAAGAAATTGTGCCCTCAACATGACGGGTGCGATCATACCAGCACTAATGCACCGGATCCCATCAAAACTCCGAAATTAAGCGTGCTTGGGCGCGAGTAGTACTAGGATGGGTGACCCCCTGGGAAGTCCTCGTGTCGCACCCCCCTTTTCAATTTTTTTTGCTCCAGTTAGGGTTGCCAAGATACTTTACCCACCACATTTCTATTATCGAATCCCACGGCACCTTGGGCAAGACAACATCTCTTCACGTGGAGGCTGGGCCCGCAAACCGAGGGCGTAGGGTTTGTGACCAGGTCTCCGTCGCTCCGGTGCCCATAACTTTTGATCCGTAATGAGTTACGCGGCGCACAGCATACCGTTGGAAAGCTCTCCGAGAGCTCTATGACGGGGGCAGGTCGCTAGCTCACCTTGCAATTTTCGGAGCTCAAATTCGAACGTTTTCATCAGTTTCGGGCTACTTTTCTTCTTTTGCTCTGTTTTTCCATCCCGGATTGTACGTCGTGAGCTGTTAAAAGGACGACAACCTTACTCGCGGCACATTAGAGGACCCTACAATGCGTCGATATCACGTCTTGCGAGGATGCTGCGTTGTTGAAGCAGATGGGTTGTATTTAAGCCCATTGGGCCTTTTGAATGGGCCATATCTCTAGGCTGGGACTGTGAACCGTTAACACATAAAGAAATTGTGCCCTCAACATGACGGGTGCGATCATACCAGCACTAATGAACCGGATCCCATCAGAACTCTGAAATTAAGCGTGCTTGGGCGAGAGTAGTACTAGGATGGGTGACCCCCTGGGAAGTCCTCGTGTCGCACCCCCCTTTTCAATTTTTTTTGCTCCGGTTAGGGTTGCCAAGATACTTTACCCACCACATTTCTATTATCGAATCCCACGGCACCTTGGGCAAGACAACATCTCTTCACGTGGAGGCTGGGCCCGCAAACCGAGGGCGTAGGGTTTGTGACCAGGTCTCCGTCGCTCCGGTGCCCATAACTTTTGATCCGTAATGAGTTACGCGGCGCACAGCATACCGTTGGAAAGCTCTCCGAGAGCTCTATGACGGGGGCAGGTCGCTAGCTCACCTTGCAATTTTCGGAGCTCAAATTCGAACGTTTTCATCAGTTTCGGGCTACTTTTCTTCTTTTGCTCTGTTTTTCCATCCCGGATTGTACGTCGTGAGCTGTTAAAAGGACGACAACCTTACTCGCGGCACATTAGAGGACCCTACAATGCGTCGATATCACGTCTTGCGAGGATGCTGCGTTGTTGAAGCGGATGGGTTGTCGTTAAGCCCATTGGGCCTTTTGAATGGGCCATATCTCTAGGATGGGACTGTGAACCGTTAACACATAAAGGAATTGTGCCCTCAACATGACGGGTGCGATCATACCAGCACTAATGCACCGGATCCCATCAGAACTCCGAAGTTAAGCGTGCTTGGGCGAGAGTAGTACTAGGATGGGTGACCCCCTGGGAAGTCCTCGTGTTGCAACCCCCTTTTCAATTTTTTTTGCTCCGGTTAGGGTTGCCAAGATACTTTACCCACCACATTTGTACTATCGAATCCCATGGCACCTTGGGCAAGACAACTTCTCTTCACGTGGAGGCTGGGCCCTCAAACCGAGGGCGTAGGGCTTGTGACCAGGTCTCCGTCGCTCCGGTGCCCATAACTTTTGATCCGTAAGGAGTTACGCGCCGCACAGCATACCGTTGTAAAGCTCTCCGAGAGCTCTACGACGGCGGCATCCAGCTAGCTCGCTTTGCCCTTTTCGGAGCTCAAAATCGAACGTTTTCATCAGTTTTGGGCCATTTTTCTTCTTTTGCTCTGTTTTTTCGTCCCGGATCGTACGTCGTGAGCTGTTAAAAGGACGACAACCTTACTCGCGACACATTAGGGGACCCTACAATGCGTCAATATCACGTCTTGCAAGGATGCTGCGTTGTTGAAGCGGATGGGTTGTATTTAATCCCATTGGGCCTTTTGAATGGGCCATATTACTAGGCTGGGACTGTGAACCGTTAACACATAAAGGAATTGTGCCCTCAACATGACGGGTGCGATCATACCAGCACTAATGCACCGGATCCCATCAGAACTCCGAAATTAAGCGTGCTTGGGCGAGAGTAGTACTAGAATGGGTGACCCCCTGGGAAGTCCTCGTGTCGCATCCCCCTTTTCAATTTTTTTTGCTCCGGTTAGGGTTGCCAAGATAGGGTTGCCAAGATACTTTACCCACCACATTTCTTTTATCGAATCCCACGGCACCTTGGGCAAGACAACATCTCTTCACGTGGAGGCTGGGCCCGCAAACCGAGGGCGTAGGGCTTGTGACCAGGTTTCCGTCGCTCCGGTGCCCATAACTTTTGATCCGTAAGGAGTTACTCGGCGCACTGCATACTGTTGGAAAGCTCTCCGAGAGCTCTACGACGGGGGCAGGTAGCTAGCTCACCGTGCCCTTTTCGGAGCTCAAAATCGAACGTTTTCATCAGTTTCGGGCAACTTTTCTTCGTTTGCTCTGTTTTTCCGTCTCGGATTGTACGTCGTGAGCTGTTAAAAGGACGACAACCTTACTCGCGGCACATTAGAGGACCCTACAATGCGTCGATATCACGTCTTGCGAGGATGCTGCGTTGTTGAAGCGGATGGGTTGTCGTTAAGCCCATTGGGCCTTTTGAATGGGCCATATCTCTAGGCTGGGACTGTGAACCGTTAACACATAAAGGAATTGTGCCCACAACATGACGTGTGGGATCATACCAGCACTAATGCACTGGATCCCATCAGAACTCCGAAGTGAAGCGTGCTTGGGCGAGAGTAGCACTAGGATGGGTGATCCCCTGGGAAGTCCTCGTGTTGCAACCCCATTTTCAATTTTTTTTGCTCCGTTTAGGGTTTCCAGGATACTTTACCCACCACATTTCTATTAACGAATCCCACGGCACCTTGGGCAAGACAAGATCTCTTCACGTGGAGGCTGGGCCCGTAAACGAAGGGCGTAGGGCTTGTGACCAGGTCTCCGTCGCTCCGGTGCCCATAACTTTTGATCCGTAAGGAGTTACGCGGCGCACAGCATACCGTTGTAAAGCTCTCCCAGAGCACTACGGCCGGGGCAGCCAGCTAGCTCGCTGTGCCCTTTTCGGAGCTCAAAATCGAACGTTTTCATTAGTTTCGGGCCACTTTTCTTCTTTTGCTCTGTTTTTCCGTCCGGGAACGTACGTCGTGAGCTGTTAAAAGACGACAACCCTACTCGCGGCACATTAGAGGACCCTACAATGCGTCGATATCACATCTTGCGAGGATGCTGCGTTGTTGAAGCGGATGGGTTGTCGTTAAGCCCATTGGGCCTTTTGAATGGGCCATATCTCTCGGCTGGGACTGTGAACCGTTAACACATAAAGGAATTGTGCCCTCAACATGACGGGTGCGATCATACCAGCACTAATGCACCGGATCCCATCAGAACTCCGAAGTTAAGCGTGCTTGGGCGAGAGTAGTACTAGGATGGGTGACCCCCTGGGAAGTCCTCGTGTTGCAGCCCCCTTTTCAATTTTTTTTGCTCCGGTTAGGGTTGCCAAGATACTTTTCCCACCACATTTCTACTATCGAATCACACGGCACCTTGGGCAAGACAACTTCTCTTCACGGGGAGGCTGGGCCCGCAAACCGAGGGCGTAGGGCTTGTGACCAGGTCTCCGTCGCTTCGGTGCCCATAACTTTTGATACGTAAGGAGTTACGAGGCGCACAACATACCGTTGTAAAGCTCTCCGAGAGCTCTACGACGGCGGCAGCCAGCTATCTCGCTTTACCCTTTTCGGAGCTCAAAATCGAACGTTTTCATCAGTTTTGGGCCACTTTTCTTCTTTTGCTTTGTTTTTCCGTCCCGGATCGTACGTCGTGAGCTGTTAAAAGGACGACAACCTTACTCGCGGCACATTAGGGGACCCTACAATGCGTCAATATCACGTCTTGCGAGGATGCTGCGTTGTTGAAGAGGATGGGTTGTATTTAAGCCCATTGGGCCTTTTGAATGGGACATATCTCTAGGCTGGGACTGTGAACCATTAACACATAAAGAAATTGTGTCCTCAACATGACGGGTGCGATCATAGCAGCACTAATGCACCGGATCCCATCAGAACTCCGAAATTAAGCGTGCTTGGGCGAAAGTAGTACTAGGATGGGTGAACCCCTGGGAAGTCCTCGTGTTGCACCCCCCTTTTCAATTTTTTTTGCTCTGGTTAGGGTTGCCAAGATACTTTACCCAGCACATTTCTACAATCAAATCGCACGGCACCTTGGGCAAGACAACTTGAATTCACGTGGAGGCTGGGCCCGCAAACCGAGGGCGTAGGGCTTGTGACCAGGTTTCCGCCGCTCCGGTGCCCATAACTTTTGATCCGTAAGGAGTTACTCGGCGCACAGCATACCGTTGGAAAACTCTCCGAAAGCTCTACGACGGGGGCAGCTAGCTATCTCGCCGTGCCCTTTTCGGAGCTCAAAATCGTACGTTTTCATCAGTTTCATGCTACTTTTCTTCTTTTGTTTTGTTTTTCTGTTCCGGATCGTACGTCGTGAGCTGTTAAAAGGACGACAACCTTACTCGCGGCACATTAGAGGACCCTACAATGCGTTGATATCACGTCTTGCGAGGATTCTGCGTTGTTAAAGCGGATGGGTTGTCGTTAAGCCCATTGGGCCTTTTGAATGGGCCATATCTC
Source organism: Ehretia macrophylla (assembly GCA_037974665.1). Taxonomy (NCBI): domain Eukaryota; kingdom Viridiplantae; phylum Streptophyta; class Magnoliopsida; order Boraginales; family Ehretiaceae; genus Ehretia; species Ehretia macrophylla. The sequence continues at coordinate 73,685,152 of CM075769.1, forward strand.
TAGGCTGGGACTGTGAACCGTTAACACATAAAGGAATTGTGCCCTCAACATGACGGGTGCGATCATACTAGCACTAATGCAGTGGATCCCATCAGAACTCCGAAGTTAAGCGTGCTTGGGCGAGAGTAGTACTAGGATGGGTGACCCCCTGGGAAGTCCTCGTGTTGCACCCCCCTTTTCAATTTTTTTTGCTCCGGTTAGGGTTGCCAAGATACTTTACCCACCACATTTCTATTATCGAATCCCACGGCACCTTGGGCAAGACAACTTCTCTTCACTTGGATGCTGGGCCCGCAAACCGAGGGCATAGGGCTTCTGACCAGGTCTCCGTCACTCCGGTGCCCATAACTTTTGATCCGTAAGGAGTTACGCGGCGCACAGCATACCGTTGGAAAGCACTCTGAGAGCTCTACGACGAGGGCAAATAGCTAGCTCACGGTGCCCTTTTCGGAGCTCAAAATCGAACGTTTTCATCAGTTTCGGGCTACTTTTCTTCTTTTGCTCTGTTTTTCCATCCCGGATCGTACGTCGTGAGCTGTTAAAAGGACGATAACCTTACTCGCGGCACATTAGAGGACCCCACAATGCGTCGATATCACGTCTTGCGAGGATGCTGCGTTGTTGAAGCGGATGGGTTGTTGTTAAGCCTATTGGGCCTTTTGAATGGGCCATATCTCTAGGCTGGGACTGTGAACCGTTAACACATAAAGGAATTGTGCCCTCAACATGACGGGTGCGATTATACCAGCACTAATGCACCGGATCCCATCAGAACTCCGAAGTTAAGCGTGCTTGGGCGAGAGTAGTACTAGGATGGGTGACCCCCTGGGAAGTCCTCGTGTTGCACCCCCCTTTTCAATTTTTTTTGCTCCGGTTAGGGTTGCCAAGATACTTTACCCACCACATTTCTATTATCGAATCCCATGGCACCTTGGGCAAGACAACTTTTCTTCACGTGGAGGCTGGGCCCGCAAACCGAGGGCGTAGGGCTTGTGACCAGGTCTCCGTCGCTCCGGTGCCCATAAATTTTGATCCGTAAGGAGTTACGCGGCGCACAGCATACCGTTGGAAAGCTCTCCGAGAGCTCTACGACGGGGGCAGGTAGCTAGCTCATCGTGCCCTTTTCGGAGCTCAAAATCGAACGTTTTAACCAGTTTCGGGCTACTTTTCTTCTTTTGCTCTGTTTTTCCGTCCCGGATCGTACGTCGTGAGCTGTTAAAAGGACGACAACCTTACTCGCGGCACATTAGAGGACCCTACAATGCGTCGATATCACGCCTTGCGAGGATGCTGCGTTGTTGAAGCGGATGGGTTGTCGTTAAGCCCATTGGGCCTTTTGAATGGGCTATCTCTCTAGGCTGGCACTGTGAACCGTTAACACACATAGGAATTGTGTCCTCAACATGACGGGTGCGATCATACCAGCACTAATGCACCGGATCCCATCAGAACTCCAAAGTTAAGCGTACTTGGGCGAGAGTAGTACTAGGATCGGTGACCTCCTTGGAAGTCCTCGTGCTGCACCCCCCGTTTCAAATTTTTTTGCTCCGGTTAGGGTTGCCAAGATACTTTACCCACCACATTTCTATTATCGAATCCCACGGCACCTTGGGCAAGACAACTTCTCTTCACGTGGAGGCTGGGCCCGCAAACCGAGGGCGTGGGGCTTGTGACCAGGTCTCCGTCGCTCCGGTGCCCATAACTTTTGATCCGTAAGGAGTTACGCGGCGCACAGCATACCGTTGGAAAGCTCTCCGAGAGCTCTACCACGGGGGCAGGTAGCTAGCTCGCCGTGCCCTTTTTGGAATTCAAAATTGAACGTTTTCATCAGTTTCGGGATACTTTTCTTCTTTTGCTCTGTTTTTCCGTCCCGGATCGTTCGTCGTGAGCTGTTAAAAGGACGACAACCTTACTCGCGGCACATTAGAGGACCCTACAATGCGTCGATATCACGTCTTGTGAGGATGCTGCGTTGTTGTAGCGGATGGGTTGTCGTTAAGACCATTGGGCCTTTTGAATGGGCCATATCTCTAGGCTGGGACTGTGAACCGTTAACACATAAAGGAATTGTGCCCTCAACATGACGGGTGCGATCATACCAGCACTAATGCACCGGATCCCATCAGAACTCCGAAGTTAAGCGTGCTTGGACGAGAGTAGTACTAGGATGGGTGACCCCTTGGGAAGTCCTCGTGTTGCACCCCCCTTTTCAATTTTTTTTGCTCCGGTTAGGGTTGCCAAGATACTTTACCCACCACATTTCTATTATCGAATACCACGGCACCTTGGGCAAGACAACTTCTCTTCACATGGAGGCTGGGCCCGCAAACCAGTGGCGTAGGGCTTGTGACCTGGTCTCCGTCGCTCCGGTGCCCATAACTTTTGATCCGTAAGGAGTTAGGGGGGGCACAAGATACGGTTGGAAAGCTCTTTGAGAGCTCTACGATAGGGGCAGCAAGCGCGCTTGCTGTGCCCTTTTCGGAGCTCAAAATCGAACGTTTTCACCAGTTTCGGGCCAATTTTCTTCTTTTGCTCTGTTTTTCCGTCCCAGATCGTACGTCGTGAGCTGTTAAAAGGACGAAAACTTTACTCCCGGCACATTAGAGGACCCTACAATGCGTCGATATCACGTCTTGCGAGGATGCTGCGTTGTTGAAGCGGATGGGTTGTCGTTAAGCCCATTGGGCATTTTGAATGGGCCATATCTCTAGGCTGGGACTGTGAACCGTTAACACATAAAGGAATTGTGTCCTCAACATGACGGGTGCGATCATACCAGCACTAATGCACCGGATCCCCTCAGAACTCCAAAGTTAAGCGTGCTTGGGCGAGAGTAGTACTAGGATGGGTGACCCCCTGGGAAGTCCTCGTGTTGCACCCCCCTTTTCAATTTTTTTTGCTCCGGTTAGGGTTGCCAAGATACTTTACCCACCACATTTCTATTATCGAATACCACGGCACCTTGGGCAAGACAACTTCTCTTCACGTGGAGGCTGGGCCCGCAAACCGGGGGCGGAGGGCTTGTGACCAGGGCTCCGTCGCTACAGTCCCCATAACTTTTGATCCGTAAGGAGTTACGAGGCGCACAGCATACCGTTGGAAAGCTCTCTGAGAGCTGTACGACGCGGGCAGCGAGCTAGCTCGATAGGCACTTTTCCGAGCTCAAAATCGAACGTTTTCATCAGTTTCGGGCCACTTTTCTTCTTTTGCTCTGTTTTTCCGTCCCGGATCGTACGTCGTGAGTTGTTAAAAGGACGACAACCTTACTCGTGGCACATTAGAGGACCCTACAATGCGTCGATATCACGTCTTGTGAGGATGCTGCGTTGTTGATGCGGATGGGTTGTCGTTAAGCCCATTGTGCCTTTTGAATGGACCATATCTCTAGGCTGGGACTGTGAACCGTTAACAGATAAAGGAATTGTGCCCTCAACATGACGGGTGCGATCATACCAGCACTAATGCACCGGATCCCCTCAGAACTCCGAAGTGAAGCGTGCTTGGGCGAGAGAAGCACTAGGATGGGTGACCCCCTGGGAAGTCCTCGTGTTGCAACCCCCTTTTCAATTTTTTTTGCTCCGGTTAAGGTTGCCAAGATACTTTACCCACCACATTTCTACTATCGAATCCCACGGCAGCTTGGGCAAGACAACTTCTCTTCACGTGGAGGCTGGGCCCGTAAACCGAGGGCGTAGGGCTTGTGACCAGGTCTCCGTCGCTCCGGTGCCCATAACTTTTGATCCGTAAGGAGTTACGCGGCGCACAGCATACCGTTGTAAAGCTCTCCAAGAGCTCTACGACGGCGGCAGCTAGCTAGCTCACTGTGCCCTTTTCGGAGCTCAAAATCGAACGTTTTCAACAGTTTCGGGCCACTTTTCTTCTTTTGCTCTGTTTTTCCGTCCCGGATCGTACGTCGTGAGCTGTTAAAAGGACGACAACCTTACTCGCGGAACATTAGAGGACCCTACAATGCGTCGATATCATGTCTTGCGAGGATGCTGCGTTGTTGAAGCGGATGGGTTGTCGTTAAGCCCATTGGGCCTTTTGAATGGGCCATATCTCTAGGCTGGGACTGTGAACCGTTAACACATAAAGGAATTGTGCCCTCAACATGACGGGTGCGATCATACCAGCACTAATGCACCGGATCCCATCAGAACACCGAAGTTAAGCGTGCTTGGGCGAGAGTAGTACTAGGATGGGTGACCCCCTGGGAAGTCCTCGTGTTGCAACCCCCTTTTCAATTTTTTTTGCTCCGGTTAGGGTTGCCAAGATACTTTACCCACCACATTTCTACTATCGAATCCCACGGCCGCTTGGGCAAGACAACTTCTCTTCACGTGGAGGCTGGGCCCGCAGACCGAGGCCGTGGGGCTTGTGACCAGGTCTCCGTCGCGCCGGTGCCCATAACTTTTGATCCGTAAGGAGTTACGCGGCGCACAGCATACCGTTGTAAAGCTCTCCGAGAGCTCTACGACGGCGGCAGCCAGCTAGCTCGCTTTGCCCTTTTCGGAGCTCAAAATCGAACGTTTTCATCAGTTTTGGGATACTTTTCTTCTTTTGCTCTGTTTTTCGATCCTGGATCGTACGTCGTGAGATGCTAAAAGGACGAAAACCTTACTCGCGGCACATTAGGGGACCCTACAATGCGTCAATATCACGTCTTGCGAGGATGCTGCGTTGTTGAAGCGGATGGGTTGTATTTAAGCCCATTGGGCCTTTTGAATGGGCCATATCTCTAGGCTGGGACTGTGAACCATTAACACATAAAGAAATTGTGTCCTCAACATGACGGGTGCGATCATACCAGCACTAATGCACCGGATCCCATCAGAACTCCGAAATTAAGCGAGCTTGGGCGAGAGAAGTACTAGGATGGGTGACCCCCTGGGAAGTCCTCGTGTTGCACCCCCCTTTTCAATTTTTTTTGCTCCGGTTAGGGTTGCCAAGATACTTTACCCACCACATTTCTACTATCGAATCGGACGGCACCTTGGGCAAGACAACTTCTCTTCACGTGGAGGCTGGGCCCGCAAACCGAGGGCGTAGGGCTTGTGACCAGGTCTCCGTCGCTCCGGTGCCCATAACTTTTGATCCGTAAGGAGTTACGCGGCGCACAGCATACCGTTGGAAAGCTCTCCGAGAGCTCTACGACGGGGGCAGGTAGCTAACTCGCCGTGCCCTTTTCGGAGCTCAAAATTGAACGTTTTAACCAGTTTCGGGCTACTTTTCTTCTTTTGCTTTGTTTTTCTGTCCCGGATCGTACGTCGTGAGCTGTTAAAAGGACGACAACCTTACTCGCGGCACATTAGAGGACCCTACAATGCGTTGATATCACGTCTTGCGAGGATGCTGCGTTGTTGAAGCGGATGGGTTGTCGTTAAGCCCATTCGGCCTTTTGAATGGGCCATATCTCTAGGCTGGGACTGTGAACCGTTAACACATAAAGGAATTGTGCCCTCAACATGACGGGTGCGATCATACTAGCACTAATGCAGTGGATCCCATCAGAACTTCGAAGTTAAGCGTGCTTGGGCGAGAGTAGTACTAAGATGGGTGACCCCCTGGGAAGTCCTCGTGTTGCACCCCCTTTTCAATTTTTTTTCCTTCGGCTAGGGTTGCCAAGATACTTTATCCACCACAATTCTATTATCGAATCTCACGGCATCTTGGGCAAGACAACTTCACTTCACTTGGATGCTGGGCCCGCAAACCGAAGGCGTAGGGCTTGTGACCTGGTCTCCGTCGCCCCGGTACCCATAACTTTTGATCCGTAAGGAGTTACGTGGCGCACAGCATACCGTTGGAAAGCCCTTCCAGAGCTCTACGACGGGGGCAAATAGCTAGCTCACGGTGCCCTTTTCGGAGCCCAAAATTGAACATCTTCACCTGTTTCGAGCTACTTTTCTTCTTTTGCTCTATTTTTCCGTCCCGGATCGTACGTCGTGAGCTGTTAAAAGGACGACAACCTTACTCGCGGCACATTAGAGGACCCTACAATGCGTCGATATTACGTCTTGTGAGGATGCTGCGTTGTTGAAGCGGATGGGTTGTAGTTAAGCCCATTGGGCCTTTTGAATGGGCCATATCTCTAGGCTGGGATTGTGAACCGTTAACAAATAAAGGAATTGTGCCCTCAACATGACGGGTGCGATCATACCAGCACTAATGCACCAGATCCCATCAGAACACCGAAGTTAAGCGTGCTTGGGCGAGAGTAGTACTAGGATGGGTGACCCCCTGGGAAGTCCTCGTGTTGCACCCCCCTTTTCAATTTTTTTTGCTCCGGTTAGGGTTGCCAAGATACTTTACCCACCACATTTCTATTATCGAATCCCACGGCACCTTGGGCAAGACAACTTCTCTTCACGTGGAGGCTGGGCCCGCAAACCGAGGGCGTAGGGCTTGTGACCAGGTCTCCGTCGCTCCGGTGCCCATAAATTTTGATCCGTAAGGAGTTACGCGGCGCACAGCATACCGTTGGAAAGCTCTCCGAGAGCTCTACGACGGGGGCAGGTAGCTAGCTCGCCGTGCCCTTTTCGGAGCTCAAAATCGAACGTTTTAACCAGTTTCGGGCTACTTTTCTTCTTTTGCTCTGTTTTTCTGTCCCGGATCGTACGTCGTGAGCTGTTAAAAGGACGACAACCTTACTCGCGGCACATTAGAGGACCCTACAATGCGTCGATATCACGTCTTGCGAGGATGCTGCGTTGTTGAAGCGGATGGGTTGTCGTTAAGCCCATTGGGCCTTTTGAATGGGTCATATCTCTTGGCTGGGACTGTGAACCGTTAACACATAAAGGAATTGTGCCCTCAACATGACGGGTGCGATCATACCAGCACTAATGCACCGGATCCCATCAGAACTCCGAAGTTAAGCGTGCTTGGGCGAGAGTAGTACTAGGATGGGTGACCCCCTGGGAAGTCCTCGTGTTGCACCCCCCTTTTCAATTTTTTTTGCTCCGGTTAGGGTTGCCAAGATACTTTACCCACAACATTTCTATTATCGAATCCCACGACACCTTGGGTAAGACAACTTCTCTTCACGTGGAGGCTGGGCCCGCAAACCGAGGGCGTAGGGCTTGTGACCAGGTCTCCGTCGCTCCAGTGCCCATAACTTTTGATCCGTAAGGAGTTACGCGGCGCACAGCATACCGTTGGAAAGCTCTCCGAGAGCTCTACGTCTGGGGCAGGTAGCTAGCTCGCCGTGCCCCTTTTGGGGCTCAAAATCGAACGTTTTCATCAGTTTCGGGCCACTTTTCTTCTTTTGCTCTGTTTTTCCGTCCCGGATCGTACATCGTGGGCTGTTAAAAGGACGACAACCTTACTCGCGGCACATTAGAGGACCCTACAATGCGTCAATATCACGTCTTGCGAGGATGCTGCGTTGTTGAAGCGGATGGGTTGTCGTTAAGCCCATTGGGCCTTTTGAATGGGCCATATCTCTAGGCTGCGACTGTGAACCGTTAACACATAAAGGAATTGTGCCCTCAACATGACGGGTGCGATCATACCAGCACTAATGCACCGGATCCCATCAGAACTCCGAAGTTAAGCGTGCTTGGGCGAGAGTAGTACTAGGATGGGTGACCCCCTGGGAAGTCCTCGTGTTGCACCCCCCTTTTCAATTTTTTTTGCTCCGGTTAGGGTTGCCAAGATACTTTACCCAGCACATTTCTATTATCGAATCCCACGGCACCTTGGGCAAGACAACTTCTCTTCACGTGGAGGCTGGGCCCGCAAACCGAGGGCGTAGGGCTTGTGACTAGGTCTCCGTCGCTCCGGTGCCCATAACTTTTGATCCGTAAGGAGTTACGCGGCGCACAGCATACCGTTGGAAAGCTCTCCGAGAGCTCTACTACGGGGGCAGGTAGCTAGCTCGCCTTGCCCTTTTCGGAATTCAAAATCGAACGTTTTCATCAGTTTCGGGCTGCTTTTCTTCTTTTGCTCTATTTTTTCGTCCCGGATCGTTCGTCGTGAGCTTTTAAAAGGACGACAACCTTACTCGCGGCACATTAGAGGACCCTACAATGCGTCGATATCACGTCTTGCGAGGATGCTGCGTTGTTGAAGCGGATGGGTTATCGTTAAGCCCATTGGGCATTTTGAGTGGGCCATATCTCTAGGCTGGGACTGTGAACCGTTAACACATAAAGGAATTGTGTCCTCAACATGACGGGTGCGATCATACCAGCACTAATGCACCAGATCCCATCAGAACTCCGAAGTTAAGCGTGCTTGGGCGAGAGTAGTACTAGGATGGGTGCCCCTTGGGAAGTCCTCGTGTTGCACCCCCCTTTTCAATTTTTTTTGCTCCGGTTAGGGTTGCCAAGATACTTTACCCACCACATTTCTATTATCGAATCCCACGGCACCTTGGTCAAGACAACTTCCCTTCACTTGGAGGCTGGGCCTGTAAACCGAGGGCGTAGGGCTTGTGACCAGGTCTCCGTCGCTCCGGTGCCCATAACTTTTGATCCGTAAGGAGTTACGCGGTGCACAACATACCGTTGGAAAGCTCTCCGAGAGCTCTACGACGGGGGCAGCTAGTTAGCTCGCCGTGCCCTTTTCAGTGCTCAAAATCGAACGTTTTCATCAGTTTCGGGCTACTTTTCTTCTTTTGCTCTGTTTTTCCAACCCGGATCGTATGTCGTGAGCTGTTAAAAGGACGACAACCTTACTCGCGGCACATTAGAAGACCCTACAATGCGTCGATATCACGTCTTGCGAGGATGCTGCGTTGTTGAAGCGGATGGGTTGTCGTTAAGCCCATTGGGCCTTTTGAATGGGCCATATCTCTAGGCTGGGACTGTGAACCGTTAACACATAAAGGAATTGTGCCCTCAACATGACGGGTGCGATCATACCAGCACTAATGCACCGGTTCCCATCAGAACTCCGAAGTTAAGCGTGCTTGGGCGAGAGTAGTACTAGGATGGGTGACCCCGTGGGAAGTCCTCGGGTTGCACCCCCTTTTTCAATTTTTTTTGATCTGGTTAGCGTTACAAAGATCCTTTACCCACCACATTTCTATTACCGAATCCCACGGCACCTTGGGCAAGACAACTTCTCTTCACGTGGAGGCTGGGCCCGCAAACCGAGGGTGTAGGGCTTGTGACCAGGTCTCCGTCGCTATGGTGCCCATAACTTTTGATCCGTAAAGAGTTACGAGGCGCGCAGCATACCGTTGGAAAGCTCTCTGAGAGCTCTACGACGGGGGCAGCGAGGTAGCCCGCTTTGTCCTTTTCGGAGCTCAAAATCGAACGTTTTCATCAGTTTTGGGATACTTTTCTTCTTTTGCTCTGTTTTTCCGTCCCGGATCGTACGTCGTTAGCTGTTAAATGGACGACAACTTTACTCGCGGCACATTATAGGACCCTACAATGCGTCGATATCACGTCTTGCGAGGATGTTGCGTTGTTGAAGCGGATGGGTTGTCGTTAAGTCCAGTGGGCCTTTTGAATGGGCCATATTTCTAGGCTTGGACTGTGAACCGTTAACACATAAATGAATTGTGCCCTCAACATGACGGGTGCGATCATACCAGCTCTAATGCACCGGATCCCATCAGAACTCCGAAGTTAAGCGTGCTTGGGCGAGAGTAGTACTAGGATGGGTGACCTCCTGGGAAGTCCTCGTGTTGCACCCCCCTTTTCAATTTTTTTTGCTCCGGTTAGGGTTGCCAAGATACTTTACCCACCACATTTCTATTATCGAATCCCACGGCACCTTGGGCAAGACAACTTCTCTTCACTTGGAGACTGGGCCCGCAAACCGAGGGCGTAGGGCTTGTGACCAGGTATCTGTCGCTCCGGTGCCTATAACTTTTTATCCGTAAGGAGTTACACAGCGCACATCATACCGTTGGAAAGCTCTTCGAGAGCTCTACGACGGGGGTAGCTAGCTCGCCGTGCCCTTTTCGGAATTCAAAATTGAAACTTTTCATCAGTTTCGGGATACTTTTCTTCTTTTGCTCTGTTTTCCTGTCCCGGATCGTTCGTTGTGAGCTGTTAAAAGGACGACAACCTTACTCGCGGCACATTAGAGGACCCTACAATTCGTCGATATCATTTCTTGAGAGGATGCTGCGTTGTTGAAGCGGATGGGTTGTCGTTAAGCCCATTGGGCCTTTTGAATGGGCCATCTCTCTAGGCTGGGACTCTGGACCGTTAACACATAAAGGAATTGTGCCCTTAACATGACGGGTGCGATCATACCAGCACTAATGCACTGGATCCCATCAGAACTCCGAAGTTAAGCGTGCTTGGACGAGAGTAGTACTAGGATGGGTGACCCCTTGGGAAGTCCTCGTGTTGCACCCCCCTTTTCAATTTTTTTTGCTCCGGTTAGGGTTGCCAAGATACTTTACCCACCACATTTCTATTATCGAATCCCACGGCACCTTGGGCAAGACAACTTCTCTTCACGTGGAGGCTGGGCCCGCAAACCGAGGGCGTAGGGCTTGTGACCAGGTCTCCGTCGCTACGGTGCCCATAACTTTTGATCCGTAAGGAGTTACGAGGCGCACAACATTCTGTTGGAAAGCTCTTTGAGAGCTCTACGACAGGGTCAGCGAGCTAGCTTGCTGTGCCCTTTTCGGAGCTCAAAATCGAACCTTTTCATCAGTTTCGGGCCAATTTTCTTCTTTTGCTCGGTTTTTCCGTCCCGGATCGTACGTCGTGAGCTGTTAAAAGGACGACAACTTTACTCCCGGCACATTAGAGGACCCTACAATGCGTCAATATCACGTCTTGCGAGGATGCTGCGTTGTTGAAGCGGATGGGTTGTCGTTAAGCCCAATGGGCATTTTGAATGGGCCATATCTCTAGGCTGGGACTGTGAACCGTTAACACATAAAGGAATTGTGTCCTCAACATGACGGGTGCGATCATACCAGCACTAATGCACCGGATCCCATCAGAACTCCAAAGTTAAGCGTGCTTGGGCGAGAGTAGTACTAGGATGGGTGACCCCCTGGGAAGTCCTCGTGTTGCACCCCCCTTTTCAATTTTTTTTGCTCCGGTTAGGGTTGCCACGATACTTTACCCACCACATTTCTATTATCGAATCCCACGGCACCTTGGGCAAGACAACTTCCCTTCACATGGAGGCTGGGCCCGCAAACCGAGGGCGTAGGGCTTGTGACCAGGTCTCCGTCGCTACGGTGCCCATAACTTTTGATCCGTAAGGAGTTACGAGGCGCACAACATTCTGTTGGAAAGCTCTTTGAGAGCTCTACGACAGGGTCAGCGAGCTCGCTCGCTGTCCCCTTTTCGGAGCTCACAATCGAGCGTTTTCATCAGTTTTGGGCCAATTTTCTTCTTTTTCTCTGTTTTTCCGTCCCGGATCGTACGTCGTGAGCTGTTAAAAGGACGACAACCTTACTCGCGGCACATTAGAGGACCCTACAATGCGTCGATATCACGTCTTGCGAGGATGTTGCGTTGTTGAAGCGGATGGGTTGTCGTTAAGTCCATTAGGCCTTTTGTATGGGCCATATTTCTAGGCTGGGACTGTGAACCGTTAACACATAAAGGAATTGTGCCCTCAACATGACGGGTGCGATCATACCAGCACTAATGCACCGGATCCCATCAGAACTCCGAAGTTAAGCGTGCTTGGGCGAGAGTAGTACTAGGATGGGTGACCCCCTGGGAAGTCCTCGTGTTGCACCCCCCATTTCAATTTTTTTTGCTCCGGTTAGGGTTGCCAAGATACTTTACCCACCACATTTCTATTATCGAATACCACGGCACCTTGGGCAAGACAACTTCTCTTCACATGGAGGCTGGGCCCGCAAACCGAGGGCGTAGGGCTTGTGACCAGGTCTCCGTCGCTACCGTGCCCATAACTTTTGATCCGTAAGAAGTTACGAGGCGCACAACATTCTGTTGGAAAGCTCTTTGAGAGCTCTACGAAAGGGGCAGCAAGCGCGCTTGCTGTGCCCTTTTCGGAGCTCAAAATCGAACGTTTTCATCAGTTTCGGGCGAATTTTCTTCTTTTGCTCTGTTTTTCCGTCCCGGATCGTACGTCGTGAGCTGTTAAATGGACGACAACCTTACTCGCTGCACATTAGAGGACCCTACAATGCGTCGATATCACGTCTTGTGAGGATGCTGCGTTGTTGATGCGGATGGGTTGTCATTAAGCCCATTGTGCCTTTTGAATGGACCATATCTCTAGGTTGGGACTGTGAACCGTTAACACATAAAGGAATTGTGCCCTCAACATGACGGGTGCGATCATACCAGCACTAATGCACCGGATCCCATCAGAACTCCGAAGTTAAGCGTGCTTGGGCGAGAGTAGTACAAGGATGGGTGACCCCTGGGAAGTCCTCGAGTTGCACCCCCCTTTTCAATTTTTTTTGCTCCGGTTAGGGTTGCCAAGATACTTTACCCACCACATTTCTATTATCGAATCCCACGGCACCTTAGGCAAGACAAATTCTCTTCACGAGGAGGCTGCACCCGCAAACCGAGGGCGTAGGGCTTGTGACCCGGTCTCCGTCGCTCCGGTGCCCATAAATTTTTGATCCGTAAGGAGTTACGCGGCGCACAGCATACCGTGGGAAAGGTCTCTGAGACCGCTACGACGGAGGCAGCTTGCTAGCTCGCTCTGCCCTTTTCGGTCCTCAAAATCGAACGTTTTCCTCCGTTTCGGGCTTCTATTCTTCTTTTCATCTGTTTTTCCATCCCGGATCGTACGTCGTGAGCTGTTAAAAGGACGACAACCTTACTCGCGGCACATTAGATGGCCCTACAATGCGTCGATATCACGTCTTCCGAGGATGCTGCGTTGTTAAAGCGGATGGGTTGTCGTCAAGCCCATTGGGCCTTTTGAATGGGCCATATCTCTAGGCTGGGACTGTGAACCGTTAACACATAAAGGAATTGTGCCCTCAACATGACCGGTGCGATCATACCAGCACTAATGCATCGGATCCCATCAGAACTCCGAAGTTAAGCGTGCTTGGGCGAGAGTAGTACTAGGATGGGTGACCCCCTGGGAAGTCCTCGTGTTGCACCCCCCTTTTCTATTTTTTTTGCTCCGGTTAGGGTTGCCAAGATACTTTACCCACCACATTTCTATTATCGAATCCCACTTCACCTTGGGCAAGACAACTTCTCTTCACGTGGAGGCTGGGCCCGCAAACCGAGGGCGTAGGGCTTGTGACCAGGTCTCCGTCGCAACGGTGCCCATAACTTTTGATCCGTAAGGAGTTACGCGGCGCACAGCATACCGTTGGAAATCTCTCCGAGAGCTCTACCACGGGGGCAACTAGCTAGCTCGCCGTGCCCTTTTCGGAGCTCAAAAACGAACATTTTCATCAGTTTCAGGTCACTTTTCTTTTTTTGCTATGTTTTTCCATCCCGGATCGTACGTCGTGAGCAGTTAAAAGGACGACAACCTTACTCGCGAGACATTAAAGGGCCCTACAATGCGTCGATATCACGTCTTGCTAGGATGCTGCGTTGTTGAAGCGGATGCGTTGTCGTTAAGCCCATTGGGCCTTTTGAATGGGCCATATCTCTAGGCTGGGACTGTGAACCGTTAACACATAAAGGAATTGTGCCCTCAACATGACGGGTGCGATCATACCAGCACTAATGCATCGGATCCCATCAGAACTCCGAAGTTAAGCGTGCTTGGGCGAGAGTAGTACTAGGATGGGTGACCCCCTGGGAAGTCCTCGTGTTGCACCCCCCTTTTCAATTTTTTTTGCTCCGGTTAGGGTTGCCAAGATACTTTACCCACCACATTTCTATTATCGAATCCCACGGCACCTTGGGCAAGACAACTTCTCTTCACGTGGAGGCTGGGCCCGCAAACCGAGGGTGTAGGGCTTGTGACCAGGTCTCCGTCGCTCCGGTGCCCATAACTTTTGATCCGTAAGGAGTTACGCGGCGCACAGCATACCGTTGGAAAGCTCTCCGAGAGCTATACCACGGGGGCAGGTAGCTAGCTCGCCGTGCCCTTTTCGGAATTCAAAATTGAACGTTTTCATCAGTTTCGGGATACTTTTCTTCTTTTGCTCTATTTTTCCGTCCCGGATCGTTCGTCGTGAGCTGTTAAAAGGACGACAACCTTACTCGCGGCACATTAGAGGACCCTACAATGCGTCGATATCACGTCTTCTGAGGATGCTGCGTTGTTGTAGCGGATGGGTTGTCGTTAAGCCCATTGGGCCTTTTGAGTGGGCCATATCTCTAGGCTGGGACTGTGAACCGTTAACACATAAAGGAATTGTGCCCTCAACATGACGGGTGCGATGATACCAGCACTAATGCACCGGATCCCATCAGAACTCCGAAGTTAAGCGTGCTTGGACGAGAGTAGTACTAGGATGGGTGACCCCTTGGGAAGTCCTCGTGTTGCACCCCCTTTTCAATTTTTTTTGCTCCGGTTAGGGTTGCCAAGATACTTTACCCACCACATTTCTATTATTGAATCCCACGGCACCATGGGCAAGACAACTTCTCTTCACGTGGAGGCTGGGCCCGCAAACCGGGGGCGTAGGGCTTGTGACCAGGTCTCCGTCGCTACAGTGCCCATAACTTTTGATCCGTAAGGAGTTACGAGGCGCACAGCATACCGTTGGAAAGTTCTTTGAGAGCTGGACGACGGGGGCGGCGAGCGAGCTCGCTCTGCCCTTTTCGGAGCTCAAAATTGAACGTTTTCATTAGTTTCGGGCCACTTTACTTCTCTTGCTCTGTTTTTCCGTCCCGGATCGTTCGTTGTGAGCTGTTAAAAGGACGACAACCTTACTCGCGGCACATTAGAGGACTCTACAATGCGTCGATATCACGTCTTGCGAGGATGCTGCGTTGTTGAAGCGGATGGGTTGTCGTTAAGCCCATTGGGCCTTTTGAATGGGCCATATCTCTAGGCTGGGACTGTGAACCGTTAACACATAAAGGAATTGTGCCCTCAACATGACGGGTGCGATCATACCAGCACTAATGCACCGGATCCAATCAGAACTCCGAAGTTAAGCGTGCTTGGGCGAGAGTAGTACTAGGATGGGTGACCCCCTGGGAAGTCCTCGTGTTGCACCGTCCTTTTCAATTTTTTTTTCTCCGGTTAGGGTCTCCAAGATACTTTACCCACCACATTTCTATTATCGAATACCACGGCACCTTGGGCAAGACAACTTCTCTTCACGTGGAGGCTGGGTCCGCAAACCGAGGGCGTAGGGCTTGTGACCAGGTCTCCGTCGCTACAGTGACCATAACTTTTGATCCGTAAGGAGTTACGAGGCGCACAACATACCGTTGGAAAGCTCTCTGAGAGCTCTACGACGCGGGCAGCGAGCTAGCTCGCTATGCCCTTTTCGGTGCTCAAAATCGAACGTTTTCATCAGTTTCGGGCCACTTTTCTTCTTTTGCTCTGTTTTTCCGTCCCGGATCGTACGTCGTGAGTTGTTAAAAGGACGACAACCTTACTCGTGGCACATTAGAGGACCCTACAATGCGTCGATATCACGTCTTGCGAGGATGCTGCGTTGTTGAAGCGGATGGGTTGTCGTTAAGCCCGTTGTGCCTTTTGAATGGGCCATATCTCTAGGCTGCGACTGTGAACCGTTAACAAATAAAGGAATTGTGCCCACAACATGACGGGTGCGATCATACCAGCACTAATGCACCGGATCCCATCAGAACTCCGAAGTTAAGCGTCCTTGGGCGAGAGTAGTACTAGGATGGGTGACCCCCTGGGAAGTCCTCTTGTTGCACCCCCCTTTTCTATTTTTTTTGCTCCGGTTAGCGTTGCCAAGATACTTTACCCACCACATTTCTATTATCGAATCCCACGGTACCTTGGGCAAGACAACTTCTATTCACGTGGAGGCTGCGCCCGCAAACCGAGGGCGTAGGGCTTGTGACCAGGTCTCTGTCGCTCCGGTGCCTATAACTTTTGATCCATAAGGAGTTACGCGGCGCACAGCATACCGTTGGAAAGCTCTCCGAGAGCTCTACGACGGGGGCAGCCAGCTAGCTCGCCCTGCCCTTTTCGGAGATCAAGTTCGAACGTTTTCCTCAGTTTCGGGCTTCTTTTCTTCTTTTGCTATGTTTTTCCATCCCGGATCGTACGTCGTGAGCTGTTAAAAGGACGACAACCTTACTCGCGGCACATTAGAGGACCCTACAATGCGTCGATATCACGTCTTGCGAGGATGCTGCGTTGTTGAAGCGGATGGGTTGTCGTTAAGCCCATTGGGCCTTTTGAATGGGCCATATCTCTAGGCTGGGACTGTGAACCGTTAACACATAAAGGAATTGTGCCCTCAACATGACGGGTGCGATCATACCAGCACTAATGCACCGGATCCCATCAGAACTCCGAAGTTAAGCGTGCTTGGGCGAGAGTAGTACTAGGATGGGTGACCCCCTGGGAAGTCCTTTTGTTGTACCCCCCTTTTCAATTTTTTTTGCTCCGGTTAGGGTTGCCAAGATACTTTACCCACCACATTTCTATTATCGAATCCCACGGCACCTTGGGCAAGACAACTTCTCTTCACGTGGAGGCTGGGCCCGCAAACCGAGGGTGTAGGGCTTGTGACCAGGTCTCCGTCGCTACGGTGCCCATAACTTTTGATCCGTAAAGAGTTACGAGGCGCACAGCATACCGTTGGAAAGCTCTCTGAGAGCTCTACGACGGGGGCAGCGAGGTAGCCCGCTGTGCCCTTTTCGGAGCTCAAAATCTAACGTTTTCATCAGTTTTGGGATACTTTTCTTCTTTTGCTCTATTTTTCTGTCCCGGATCATACGTCGTGAGCTGTTAAAAGGACGACAACCTTACTCGCGGCACATTAGAGGACCCTACAATGCGTCGATATCACGTCTTGCGAGGATGCCACGTTGTTGAAGCGGATGGGTTGTCGTTAAGCCCATTGGGCCTTTTGAATGGGCCATATCTCTAGGCTACGACTGTGAACCGTTAACACATAAAGGAATTGTGCCCTCAACATGACGGGTGCGATCATACCAGCACTAATGCACCGGATCCCATCAGAACTCCGAAGTTAAGCGTGCTTGGACGAGAGTAGTACTAGGATGGGTGACCCCTTGGGAAGTCCTCGTGTTGCACCCCCCTTTTCAATTTTTTTTGCTCCGGTTAGGGTTGCCAAGATACTTTACCCACCACATTTCTATTATTGAATCCCACGGCACCTTGGGCAAGACAACTTCTCTTCACGTGGAGGCTGGGCCCGCAAACCGAGGGCGTAGGGCTTGTGACCAGGTCTCCGTCGCTCCGGTGCCCATAACTTTTGATCCGTAAGGAGTTACGCGGCGCACAGCATACCGTTGTAAAGCTCTCCGAGAGCTCTACGACGGGGGCAGGTAGCTAGCTTGCTTTGCCCTTTTCAGAGCTCAAAATCGAACGTTTTCATCAGTTTCAAGCCACTTTTCTTCTTTTTCTATGTTTTTCCGTCCCGGATCGTACGTCGTAAGCTGTTAAAAGGACGAAAACCTTACTCGCGGGACATTAGAGGGACCTACAACGCGTCGATATCACGTCTTGTGAGGATGCTGCGTTGTTGAAGTGGATGGGTTGTCGTTAAGCCCATTGGGCCTTTTGAATGGCCCATCTCTCTACGCTTGGACAGTGAACCGTTAACACATAAAGGAATTGTGCCCTCAACATGACGGGTGCGATCATACCAGCACTAATGCACTGGATCCCATCGGAACTCCGAAGTTAAGCGTGCTTGGGCGAGAGTAGTACTAGGATGGGTGACCCCCTGGGAAGTCCTCGTGTTGCACCCCCATTTTCAATTTTTTTTGCTCCGGTTAGGGTTGCCAAGATACTTTACCCACCACATTTCTATTATCGAATCCCACGGCACCTTGGGCAAGACAACTTCTCTTCACGTGGAGGATGGGCTCGCAAACCGAGGGCGTAGGGCTTGTGACCAGGTCTCCGTCGCTACGGTGCCCATAACTTTTGATCCGTAAGGAGTTACGAGGCGCACAGCATACCGTTGGAAAGCTCTCCGAGAGCTCTACGACATGGGAAGCGAGCTAGCTCGCCGTGCCCTTTTCGGAGCTCAAAATCGAACGTTTTCATCAGTTTTGGGCTACTTTTCTTCTTTTGCTCTGTTTTTCCGTCCCGGATCGTACGTCGTGAGCTGTTAAATGGACGACAACCTTACTCGCGGCACATTAGAGGACCCTACAATGCGTCGATATCACGTCTTGCGAGGATGCTGCGTTGTTGAAGCGGATGGGTTGTCGTTAAGTCCATTGGGCCTTTTCAATGGGCCATATCTCTAGGCTGGGACTGTGAACCGTTAACACATAAAGGAATTGTGCCCTCAACATGACGGGTGCGATCATACCAGCACTAATGCACCGGATCCCATCAGAACTCCGAAGTTAAGCGTGCTTGGGCGAGAGTAGTACTAGGATGGGTGACCCCCTGGGAAGTCCTCGTGTTGCACCTCCCTTTTCAATTTTTTTTGCTCCGGTTAGGGTTGCCAAGATACTTTACCCACCACATTTCTATTATCGAATCCCATGGCACCTTGGAAAAGACAACTTCTCTTCACGTGGAGGCTGGGCCCTCAAACCGAGGGCGTAGGGCTTGTGACCAGGTCTCCGTCGCCCCGGTGCCCATAACTTTTTATCCGTAAGGAGTTACGTGACGCACAGCGTACCGTTGGAAACCTCTCTGAGAGCTCTACGACGGGGGCAGGTGGCTAGCTTGCCGTGCCCTTTTCGGAGCTCAAAATTGAACGTTTTCATCAGTTTCGGGCTACTTTTCTTATTTTGCTCTATTTTTCCGTCCCGGATCGTACGTCGTGAGCTGTTAAAAGGACGACAACCTTACTCGCGGCACATTAGAGGACCCTACAATGCATCGATATCACGTCTTGCGAGGATGCTGCGTTGTTGAAGCGGATGGGTTGTCGTTAAGCCCATTGGGCCTTTTGAATGGGCCATATCTCTAGGCTGGGACTGTGAACCGTTAACACATAAAGGAATTGTGCCCTCAACATGACGGGTGCGATCATACCAGCACTAATGCACCGGATCCCATCAGAACTCCGAAGTTAAGCGTGCTTGGGCGAGAGTAGTACTAGGATGGGTGACCCCCTGGGAAGTCCTCGTGTTGCACCCCCCTTTTCAATTTTTTTTGCTCCGGTTAGGGTTGCCAAGATACTTTACCCACCACATTTCTATTATCGAATCCCACTTCACCTTGGGCAAGACAACTTCTCTTCACGTGGAGGCTGGGCCCGCAAACCGAGGGTGTAGGGCTTGTGACCAGGTCTCCGTCGCTCCGGTGCCCATAACTTTTGATCCGTAAGGAGTTACGCGACGCACAGCATACCGTTGGAAAGCTCTCCGAGAGCTCTACGACGGGGGCAGCGAGGTAGCCCGCTATGCCCTTTTCGGAGCTCAAAATCGAACGTTTTCATCAGTTTTGGGATATTTTTCTTCTTTTGCTCTGTTTTTCCGTCCCGGATCGTACGTCGTGAGCTGTTAAAAGGACGACAACCTTACTCGCGGCACATTAGAGGACCCTACAATGCGTCGATATCACGTCTTGCGAGGATGCTGCGTTGTTGAAGCGGATGGGTTGTCGTTAAGCCCATTGGGCATTTTGAATGGGCCATATCTCTAGGCTGGGACTGTGAACCGTTAACACATAAAGGAATTGTGCCCTCAACATAACGGGTGCGATCTTACCAGCACTAATGCACCGGATCCCATCAGAACTCCAAAGTTAAGCGTGCTTGGGCGAGAGTAGTACTAGGATGGGTGACCCCCTGGGAAGTCCTAGTGTTGCACCCCCCTTTTCAATTTTTTTGCTCCGGTTAGGGTTGCCAAGATACTTTACCCACCACATTTCTATTATCGAATCCCACGGCACCTTCGGCAAGACAACTTCTCCTCACGTGGAGGCTGCGCCCGCAAACCGAGGGCGTAGGGCTTGTGACCAGGTCTCCGTCGCTCCGGTGCCCATACCTTTTGATCCGTAAGGAGTTACGCGGCGCACAGCATACCGTTGTAAAGCTCTCCGAGAGCTCTACGACAGGGGCATCCAGCTAGCTCGCTTTGCCCTTTTCGGAGCTCAAAATCGAACGTTTTCATCAGTTTTAGGCCACTTTTCTTCTTTTGCTCTGTTTTTCCATCCCGGATCGTACGTCGTGAGCTATTAAAAGGACAAAAACTTTACTCACGGCACATTAGAGGACCCTACAATGCGTCAATATCACGTCTTGCGAGGATGCTACGTTGTTGAAGCGGATGGGTTGTCGTTAAGCCCATTGGGCCTTTTGAATGGGCCATATCTCTAGGCTAGGACTGTGAACCGTTAACACATAAAGAAATTGTGCCCTCAACATGACGGGTGCGATCATACCAGCACTAATACACCGGATCCCATCAGAGCTTCGAAGTTAAGCGTGCTTGGGCGAGAGTAGTACTAGGATAGGTGACCCCCTGGGAAGTCCTCGTGTTGCACCCCCCTTTTCAAATTTTTTTGGTCCGGTTAGGGTTGCCAAGATACTTTACCCACCACATTTCTATTATCGAATGCCACGGCACCTTGGGCAAGACAACTTCGATTCACTTGGAGGCTGGGCCCGCAAACCGAGGGCGTAGGGCTTGTGACCAGATCTCCGTCGCTCCGGTGCCCATAACTTTTGATCTGTAAGGAGTTACGCGGCGCATAGCATACCGTTGGAAAGTTCTTCGAGAGCTCTGCGACGGGAGCAGCTAGCTAGCTGCCCCTGCCCTTTTCAGAGCTCAAAATCGAACGTTTTCATCAGTTTCGGGCTACTTTTCTTCTTTTGCTCTGTTTTTCCGTCCCGGATCGTATGTCGTGAGCTATTAAAAGGACGACAACCTTACTCGCGGCACATTAGAGGACCCTACAATGCGTCGATATCACGTCTTGCGAGGATGCTGCGTTGTTGAAGCGGATGGGTTGTCGTTAAGCCCATTGGGCCTTTTGAATGGGCCATATCTCTAGGCTGGGACTGTGAACCGTTAACACATAAAGGAATTGTGCCCTCAACATGACGAGTGCGATCATACTAGCACTAATGCACCGGATCCCATCAGAACTCCGAAGTTAAGCGTGCTTGGGCGAGAGTAGTACTAGGATGGGTGACCCCCTGGGAAGTCCTCGTGTTGCACCCCCCTTTTCAATTTTTTTTGCTCCGGTTAGGGTTGCCAAGATACTTCACCCAACACATTTCTATTATCGAATCCCATGGCACCTTGGGCAAGACAACTTCGCTTCACGTGGAGGCTGGGCCTGCAAACAGAGGACGTAGGGCTTGTGACCAGGTCTCCGTCGCTCTGGTGCCCATAACTCTTGATCCGTAAGGAGTTACGAGACGAACAACATATCGTTGCAAAGCTCTCGGACAGCTCTACGAAGGGGGCAGGTAGCTAGCTCGCCGTGCCCTTTTTGGAGCTCAAAATCGAGGATTTTCATCAGTTTCGGGCTACTTTTCTTCTTTTGCTCTATTTTTCCGTCCCGGATCGTACGTCGTGAGCTGTTAAAAGGACGACAACCTTACTCGCGGCACATTAGAGGACCCTACAACGCGTCGATATCACGTCTTGCGAGGATGCTGCGTTGTTGAAGCGGATGGGTTGTCGTTAAGCCCATTGGGCCATTTGAATGGGCCATATCTCTAGGCTGCGACTGTGAACCGTTAACACATAAAGGAATTGTGCCCTCAACATGACGGGTGCGATCATACCAGCACTAATGCACCGGATCCCATCAGAACTCCGAAGTCTAGCGTGCTTGGGCGAGAGTAGTACTAGGACGGGTTACACCTTGGGAAGTCCTCGTGTTGCACCCCCCATTTCAATATTTTTTGCTCCGGTTAGGGTTGCCAAGATACTTTACCCACCACATTTCTATTATCGAATCCCACGGCACCTTGGGCAAGACAACTTCTCTTCACGTGGAGGCTGGGCCCGCAAACCGAGGTTGTAGGGCTTGTGACCAGGTCTCCGTCGCTACGGTGCCCATAACTTTTGATCCTTAAGGAGTTACGAGGCGCACAGCATACCGTTGGAAAGCTCTCTGAGAGCTCTACGACGGGGGCAGCGAGGTAGCCTGCTATGCCCTTTTCGGAGATCAAAATCGAACGTTTTCATCAGTTTTGGGATACTTTTCTTCTTTTGCTCTGTTTTTCTGTCCCGGATCGTACGTCGTGAGCTGTTAAATGGACGACAACCTTACTCGCGGTACATTAGAGGACCCTACAATGCGTCGATATCACGTCTTGCGAGGATGTTACGTTGTTGAAGCGGATGGGTTGTCGTTAAGTCCTTTGGGCCTTTTGAATGGGCCATATTTCTAGGCTGGGACTGTGAACCGTTAACACATAAAGCAATTGTGCCCTCAACATGACCGGTGCGATCATACCAGCATTAATGCACCGGATCCCATCAGAACTCCGAAGTTAAGCGTGCTTGGGTGAGAGTAGTACTAGGATGGGTGACCTCCTGGGAAGTCCTCGTGGTGCACCCCCATTTTCAAATTTTTTTGCTCCGGTTAGGGTTGCCAAGATACTTTACCCACCACATTTCTATTATCGAATCCCACGGCACCTTGGGCAAGACAACTTCTCTTCATGTGGAGGCTGGGCCCGCAAACCGAGGGCGTAGGGCTTGTGACCAGGTCTCCGTCGCTCTGGTGCCCATAACTTTTGATCCGTAAGGAGTTACGCGGCGCACAGCATACCGTTGGAAAGCGCTCCTAGAGCTCCACGACGGGGGCTGGTAGCTAGCTCGCTGTGCCCTTTTTGGAATTCAAAATTGAACGTTTTCATCAGTTTCGGTCTACTTTTCTTCTTTTGCTCTGTTTTTCCGTCCCGGATCGTTCGTTGTGAGCTTTTAAAAGGACGACAACCTTACTCGCGGCACATTAGAGGACCCTACAATGCGTCGATATCACGTCTTGCGAGGATGCTGCGTTGTTGAAGCGGATGGGTTGTCGTTAAGTCCATTGGGCATTTTGAGTGGGCCATCTCTCTAGGCTAGGACTGTGAACCGTTAACAAATAAATGAATTGTGTCCTCAACATGACGTGTGCGATCATACCAGCACTAATGCACCGGATCCCATCAGAACTCCGAAGTTAAGCGTGCTTGGGCGAGAGTAGTACTAGGATGTGTGACCCCTTGGGAAGTCCTCGTGTTGCACCACCTTTTCAATTTTTTTTGCTCCGGTTAGGGTTGCCAAGATACTTTATCCACCATATTTCTATTATCAAATCCCACGGCACCTTGGGCAAGACAACTTCTCTTCACGTGGAGGCTGGGCCCGCAAACCGAGGGCTTAGGGCTTGTGACCAGGTCTCCGTCGATACGGTGCCCATAACTTTTGATCCGTAAGAAGTTACGAGGCGCACAACATGCCGTTGGAAAGCTCTTTGAGAGCTCTACGAAGGGGGCAGCTAGCTAGCTCGCTGTGCCCTTTTCGGAGCTCAAAATCGAACGTTTTCATCAGTTTCGGGGCAGTGTTCTTCTTTTGCTCTATTTTTTCGGCCCGGATCGTACGTCGTGAGCTGGTAAAAGGACGACAACCTTACTCGCGGCACATTAGAGGACCCTACAATGCGTCGATATGACATCTTGCGAGGATGCTGCGTTGTTGAAGTGGATGGGTTGTTGTTAAGCCCATTGGGCCTTTTGAATGGGCCATCTCTCTAGGCTGGGACTGTGAACCGTTAACAAATAATGGAATTGTGGCCCCAACATGACGGGTGCGATCATACCAGCACTAAAACACCGGATCCCAT
Organism: Ehretia macrophylla; assembly: GCA_037974665.1. Classification (NCBI taxonomy): domain Eukaryota; kingdom Viridiplantae; phylum Streptophyta; class Magnoliopsida; order Boraginales; family Ehretiaceae; genus Ehretia; species Ehretia macrophylla. The sequence goes on from CM075769.1 coordinate 73,708,930, forward strand.
CAGAACTCCAAAGTTAAGTGTGCTTGGGCGAGAATAGTATTAGGATGGGTGACCCCCTGGGAAGTCCTAATGTTGTACCCCCTTTTCAATTTTTTTTGCTCCGGTTAGGGTTGCCAAGATACTTTACCCACCACATTTCTATTATCAAATATCACGGCACCTTGGGGAAGACAACTTCTCTTCACGTGGAGGCTGGGCCCGCAAACCGAGGGCGTAGCTGTGCCCTTTTCGGAGCCCAAAATCGGACGTTTTCATCAGTTTCGGGCCACTTTTCTTCTTTTGCTCTATTTTTCCGTCCCGGATCGTACGTCGTGAGTTGTTAAAAAGACGACAACCTTACTCGCGGCACATTAGAGGACCCTACAATGCGTTGATATCAAGTCTTGCGAGGATGCTGCGTTGTTGAAGCGGATAGGTTGTCGTTAAGCCCATTGTGCCTTTTGAATGGGCCATATCTCTAGGCTGGGACTGTGAACCGTTAACACATAAAGGAATTGTGCCTCAACATGACGGGTGCGATCATACCAGCACTAATGCACCGGATCCCATCAGAACTCCGAAGTTAAGCGTGCTTGGGCGAGAGTAGTACTAGGATGGGTGACCCCCTGGGAAGTCCTCGTGTTGCACCCCTCTTTTCAATTTTTTTTGCTCCGGTTAGGGTTGCCAAGATACTTTACCCACCACATTTCTATTATTGAATCACACGGCACCTTGGGCAAGACAACTTCTCTTCACGTGGAGGCTGGGCCCGCAAACCGAGGGCGTAGGGCTTGTGACAAGGTCTCCGTCGCTCCGGTGCCCATAACTTTTGATCCGTAAGGAGTTACGCGGCGCACAGCATACCGTTGGAAAGCTCTCCGAGAGCTCTACGACGGGGGCAGGTAGCTAGCTCGCCGTGCCCTTTTCGGAGCTCAAAATCGAACGTTTTCATCAGTTTCGGGCCACTTTTCTTCTTTTTCTCTATTTTTCCGTCCCGGATTGTACGTCGTGAGCTGTTAAAGGGACGACAACCTTACTCGCGGCACATTAGAGGACCCTTCAATGCATCGATATCACGTCTTGCGAGGATACTGCGTTGTTGAAGCGGATGGGTTGTCGTTAAGCCCATTGGGCCTTTTGAATAGGCCATATCTCTAGGCTGGGACTGTGAACCGTTAACACATAAAGGAATTGTGCCCTCAACATGACGGGTGCGATCATACCAGCACTAATGCACCGGATCCCATCAGAACTCCGAAGTTAAGCATGCTTCGGCGAGATTAGTACTAGGATGGGTGACCCCCTGGGAAGTCCTCGTGTTGCACCCCCCTTTTCAATTTTTTTTGGTCCGGTTAGCGTTGCCAAGATACTTTACCCACCACATTTCTATTATCGAATCACACGGCACCTTGGGCAATACAACTTCTCTTCACGTGGAGGCTGGGCCCGCAAACCGAGGGCGTAGGTCTTATAACCAGGTCTCCGTCGCTCCGATGCCCATAACTTTTTATCCGTAAGGAGTTACGCGGCGCACAACATACCGTTGGAAAGCTCTCTAAGAGCTCTACGACGGGGGAAGGTAGCTAGCCCTCTGTGCCCTTTTCGGAGCTCAAAATTGAACGTTTTCATTAGTTTCGGGCTACTTTTCTTCTTTTGCTCTGTTTTTCCGTCCCGGATCGTACGTCATGAGCTGTTAAAAGGATGACAACCTTACTCGCGGCACATTAGAGGACCCTACAATGCGTCGATATCACGTCTTGCGAGGATGCTGCGTTGTTGAAGCGGATGGGTTGTCGTTAAGCCCATTGGGCCTTTTGAATGGGCCATATCTCTAGGCTGGGACTGTGAACCGTTAACATATATGGAATTGTGCCCTCAACATGACGGGTGCGATCATACCCACAGTAATGCACCGGATCCCATAAGAACTCCGAAGTTATGCGTGCTTGGACGAGAGTAGTACTAGGATGGGTGACCCCTTGGGAAGTTCTCGCGTTGCACCCCCCTTTTCAATTTTTTTTGCTCTGGTTTGGGTTGCCAAGATACTTTATCCACCACATTTCTATTATCGAATCCCACGGCACCGTGGGCAAGAGCTTCCCTTCACGTGGAGGCTGCGCCCGTTAACCGAGGGCGTAGGGCTTGTGACCAGGTCTCCGTCGCTCCGGTGCCCATAACTTTTGATCCGTAAGGAATTACGCGGCTCACAGCATACCGTTGGAAAGCTCTCCGGGAGGTCTACGACGGGGGAGGTAGCTAACTTGCTGTGCCCTTTCCGGAGCTCAAAATCGAACGTTTTCATCAGTTTTGGGCCACTTTTCTATTTTTTCTCTGTTTTTCCGTCCCGGATCGTACGTCGTGAGCTGTTAAAAAGACGACAACCTTACTCGCGGCACATTAGAGGACCCTACAATGCGTCGATATCACGTCTTGCGAGGATGCTGCGTTGTTGAAGCGGATGGGTTGTCGTTAAGCCCATTGGGCCTTTTGAATGGGCCATATCTCTAGGCTTGGACTGTGAACCGTTAACACATAAAGGAATTGTGCCCTCAACATGACGGGTGCGATCATACCAGCACTAATTCACTGGATCCCATCGGAACTCCGAAGTTAAGCGTGCTTGGGCGAGAGTAGTACCAGGATGGGTGACCCCCTGGGAAGTCCTCGTGTTGCACCCCCATTTTCAATTTTTTTTGCTCCGGTTAGGGTTGCCAAGATACTTTACCCACCACATTTCTATTATCGAATCCCACGGCACCTTGGGCAAGACAACTTCTCTTCACGTGGAGGATGGGCTCGCAAACCGAGGGCGTAGGGCTTGTGACCAGGTCTCCGTCGCTACGGTGCCCATAACTTTTGATCCGTAAGGAGTTACGAGGCGCACAGCATACCGTTGGAAAGCTCTCTGAGAGCTCTACGACGGGGGCAGGTAGCTAGCTCGCCGTGCCCTTTTCGTAGCTCAAACTCGAACGTTTTCATCAGTTTTGGGCTACTTTTCTTCTTTTGCTCTGTTTTTCCGTCCCGGATCGTACGTCGTGAGTTGTTAAATGGACGACAACCTTACTCGCGGCACATTAGAGGACCCTACAATGCGTCGATATCACGTCTTGCGAGGATGCTGCGTTGTTGAAGCGGATGGGTTGTCGTTAAGTCCATTGGGCCTTTTCAATGGGCCATATCTCTAGGCTGGGACTGTGAACCGTTAACACATAAAGGAATTGTGCCCTCAACATGACGGGTGCGATCATACCAGCACTAATGCACCGGATCCCATCAGAACTCCGAAGTTAAGCGTGCTTGGGCGAGAGTAGTACTAGGATGGGTGACCCCCTGGGAAGTCCTCGTGTTGCACCTCCCTTTTCAATTTTTTTTGCTCCGGTTAGGGTTGCCAAGATACTTTACCCACCACATTTCTATTATCGAATCCCACGGCACCTTGGGCAAGACAACTTCTCTTCACGTGGAGGCTGGGCCCGCAAACCGAGGGCGTAGGGCTTGTGACCAGGTCTCCGTCGCTCCGCTGCCCATAACTTTTGATCCGTAAGGAGTTACGCGACGCACAGCATACCGTTGGAAAGCTCTCTGAGAGCTCTACGATGGGGGCAGGTGGCTAGCTCACCGTGCCCTTTTCAGAGCTCAAAATTGAACGTTTTCATCAGTTTCGGGCTACTTTTCTTCTTTTGCTCTGTTTTTCCGTCCCGGATCGTACGTCGTGAGCTGTTAAAAGGACAACAACCTTACTCGCGGCACATTAGAGGACCCTACAATGCATCGATATCACGTCTTGCGAGGATGCTGCGTTGTTGAAGCGGATGGGTTGTCGTTAAGCCCATTGGGACTTTTGAATGGGCCATATCTCTAGGCTGTGAGCTGTTAAAAGGACAACAACCTTACTCGCGGCACATTAGAGGACCCTACAATGCATCGATATCACGTCTTGCGAGGATGCTGCGTTGTTGAAGCGGATGGGTTGTCGTTAAGCCCATTGGGCCTTTTGAATGGGCCATATCTCTAGGCTGGGACTGTGAACCGTTAACACATAAAGGAATTGTGCCCTCAACATAACGGGTGCGATCATACCAGCACTAATGCACCGGATCCCATCAGAACTCCGAAGTTAAGCGTGCTTGGGCGAGAGTAGTACTAGGATGGGTGACCCCCTGGGAAGTCCTAGTGTTGCACCCCCCTTTTCAATTTTTTTGCTCCGGTTAGGGTTGCCAAGATACTTTACCCACCACATTTCTTTTATCGAATCCCACGGCACCTTCGGCAAGAAAACTTCTCCTCACGTGGAGGCTGGGCCCGCAAACCGAGGGCGTAGGGCTTGTGACCAGTTCACCGTCGCTCCGGTGCCCATAACTTTTGATCCGTAAGGAGTTACGCGGCGCACAGCATACTGTTGTAAAGCTCTCCGAGAGCTCTACGACGGGGGCATCCAGCTAGCTCGCTTTGCCCTTTTAGGAGCTCAAAATCGAACGTTTTCATCAGTTTCGGGCCACTTTTCTTCTTTTGCTCTGTTTTTCCGTCCCCGATCCGACGGCGTGAGCTCTTATAAGGACAAAAACTTTACTCGCGGCACATTAGAGGACCCTACAATGCTTCGATATCACGTCTTGCGAGGATGCTGCGTTGTTGAAGCGGATGGGTTGTCGTTAAGTCCATTGGGCCTTTTCAATGGGCCATATCTCTAGGCTGGGACTGTGAACCGTTAACACATAAAGGAATTGTGCCCTCAACATGACGGGTGCGATCATACCAGCACTAATGCACCGGATCCCATCAGAACTCCGAAGTTAAGCGTGCTTGGGCGAGAGTAGTACTAGGATGGGTGACCCCCTGGGAAGTCCTCGTGTTGCACCTCCCTTTTCAATTTTTTTTGCTCCGGTTAGGGTTGCCAAGATACTTTACCCACCACATTTCTATTATCGAATCCCACGGTACCTTGGGCAAGACAACTTCTCTTCACGTGGAGGCTGGGCCCGCAAACCGAGGGCGTAGGGCTTGTGACCAGGTCTCCGTCGCTACGGTGCCCATAACTTTTGATCCGTAAGGAGTTACGAGGCGCACAGCATACCGTTGGAAAGCTCTCCGAGAGCTCTACGACGGGGGCAGGTAGCTAGCTCGCCGTGCCCTTTTCGGAGCTCAAAATCGAACGTTTTCATCAGTTTTGGGCTACTTTTCTTCTTTTGCTCTGTTTTTCCGTCCCGGATCGTACGTCGTGAGCTGTTAAATGGACGACAACCTTACTCGCGGCACATTAGAGGACCCTACAATGCTTCGATATCACGTCTTGCGAGGATGCTGCGTTGTTGAAGCGGATGGGTTGTCGTTAAGTCCATTGGGCCTTTTCAATGGGCCATATCTCTAGGCTGGGACTGTGAACCGTTAACACATAAAGGAATTGTGCCATCAACATGACGAGTGCGATCATACCAGTACTAATGCACTGGATCTCATCAGAACTCCGAAGTTATGCGTCCTTGGGCGAGAGTAGTACTAGAATGGGTGACCCCCTAGGAAGTCCTCGTGTTGCACCTCCCTTTTCAATTTTCTTTCCTTCGGTTAAGGTTGCCAAGATACTTTATCCACCACAATTCTATTATCGAATCCCACGGCACCTTGGGCAAGACAACTTAGCTTCACTTGGAGGCTGCACCCACAAACCGTGGGCGTAGGGCTTGTGACTAGGTCTCCGTCATTCCGGTGCCCATAACTTTTGATCCGTAAGGAGTTACGCGGCGCACAACATATAGTTTGAAAGCTCTTCGAGAGCTCTACGATGGGGGCAGGTAGCTAGCTCGCCCTGCCCTTTTCGGAGTTCAAAATTGAACGTTTTCATCAATTTCGGGCTAATTTTCTTCTTTTGCTCTGTTTTTCCGTCCCGGATCGTATGTCGTGAGCTATTAAAAGGACGACAACCTTACTCGCGGCACATTAGAGGACCCTACAATGCGTCGATATCACGTCTTGCGAGGATGCTGCGTTGTTGAAGCGGATGGGTTGTCGTTAAGCCCATTGGGCCTTTTGAATGGGCCATATCTCTAGGCTGGGACTGTGAACCGTTAACACATAAAGGAATTGTGCCCTCAACATGACGGGTGCGATCATACCAGCACTAATGCACCGGATCCCATCAGAACTCCGAAGTTAAGCGTGCTTGGGCGAGAGTAGTACTAGGATGGGTGACCCCCTGGGAAGTCCTCGTGTTGCACCCCTCTTTTCAATTTTTTTTTGCTCCGGTTAGGGTTGCCAAGATACTTTACCCACCACATTTCTATTATCGAATCCCACGGCACCTTGGGGAAGAAAACTTCTCTTCACGTGGAGGCTGGGCCCGCAAACCGAGGGCGTAGGGCTTGTGACCAGGTCTCCGTCGCTCCGGTGCCCATAACTTTTGATCCGTAAGGAGTTACGCGACGCACAGCATACCGTTGGAAAGCTCTCCGAGAGCTCTACGACGGGGGCAGCTAGCTAGCTCGCCGTGCCCTTTTCGGAGCTCAAAATCGAACGTTTTCATCAGTTTCGGGCTACTTTTCTTCTTTTGCTCTGTTTTTCCGTCCCGGATCGTACGTCGTGAGCTGTTAAAAGGATGACAACCTTACTCGCGGCACATTAGAGGACCCTACAATGCATCGATATCACGTCTTGCGAGGATGCTGCGTTGTTGAAGCGGATGGGTTGTCGTTAAGCCCATTGGGCCTTTTGAATGGGCCATATCTCTAGGCTGGGACTGTGAACCGTTAACACATAAAGGAATTGTGCCCTCAACATGACGGGTGCGATCATACCAGCACAAATGCACCGGATCCCATCAGAACTCCGAAGTCAAGCATGCTTGGGCGAGAGTAGTACTAGGATGGGTTACACCCTGGGAAGTCCTCGTGTTGAACCCCTCTTTTCATTTTTTTTTGCTCCGGTTAGGGTTGCCAAGATACTTTACCCACCACATTTCTATTATCGAATCCCACGGCACCTTGGGCAAGATAACTTCTCTTCACGTCGAGGCTTGGCCCGCAAACCGAGGCTGTAGGTCTTGTGACCAGGTCTCCGTCGCTACGGTGCCCATAACTTTTGATCCGTAAGGAGTTACGAGGCGCACAGCATACCGTTGGAAAGCTCTCTGAGAGCTCTACGATGGGGGCAGTGAGGTAGCCCGCTGTGCCCTTTTCGGAGCTCCAAATCGAATGTTTTCATCAGTTTTGGGATACTTTTATTCTTTTGCTCTGTTTTTTCGTCCCGGATCGTACGTCGTGAGCTGTTAAATGGACGAAAACCTTACTCGTGGCACATTAGAGGACCCTACAATGCGTCGATATCACGTCTTGCGAGGATGTTACGTTGTTGAAGCGGATGGGTTGTCGTTAAGCCCATTGGGACTTTTGAATTGGCCATCTTTCTAGGCTGGGACAGTGAACCGTTAACACATAAAGGAATTGTGCCCTCAACATGACGGGTGCGATCATACCAGCACTAATGCACCGGTTCCCATCAAAACTCCGAAGTTAAGCGTGCTTGGGCGAGAGTAGTACTAGGATGGGTGTCCCCCTAGGAAGTCCTCGTGTTGTACCCCCATTTTCAAATTTTTTTGCTCCGGTTAGGGTTGCCAAGATACTTTACCCACCACATTTCTATTATTGAATCCCACGGCACCTTGGGCAAGACAACTTCTCTTCACGTGGAGGCTGGGCCCGCAAACCGAGGGCGTAGGGCTTGTGACCAGGTCTCCGTCGCTCCGGTGCCCATAACTTTTGATCCGTAAGGAGTTACGCGGCGCACAGCATACCGTTGGAAAGCTCTCCGAGAGCTCTACTACGGGGGCAGGTAGCTAGCTCGCCGTGCTCTTTTCGGAATTCAAAATTGAACGTTTTCATCAGTTTCGGGCTACTTTTCTTCTTTTGCTCAGTTTTACCGTCCCGGATCGTTCGTCGTGAGCTTTTAAAAGGACGACAACCTTACTCGCGGCACATTAGAGGACCCTACAATGCGTCGATATAACGTCTTGCGAGGATGCTGCGTTGTTGAAGCGGATGGGTTGTCGTTAAGCCCATTGGGCATTTTGAGTGGGCCATATCTCTAGGCTGGGACTGTGAACCGTTAACACATAAAGGAATTGTGTCCTCAACATGACGGGTGCGATCATACCAGCACTAATGCACCGGATCCCATCAGAACTCCGAAGTTAAGCGTGCTTGGGCGAGAGTAGTACTAGGATGGGTGACCCCTTGGGAAGTCCTCGTGTTGCACCCCCCTTTTCAATTTTTTTTGCTCCGGTTAGGGTTGCCAAGATACTTTACCCACCACATTTCTATTATCGAATCCCACGGCACCGTGGGCAAGACAACTTCTCTTCACGTGGAGGCTGGTCCCGCAAACCGAGGGCGTAGGGCTTGTGACCAGGTCTCCCTCGATACGGTGCCCATAACTTTTGATCCGTAAGAAGTTACGAGGCGCACAGCATGCCGTTGGAAAGCTCTTTGAGAGCTCTACGAATGGGGCAGCGAGCTAGCTCGCTGTACCCTTTTCGGAGATCAAAATCGAATGTTTTCATCAGTTTCGGGCCACTTTTCTACTTTTGCTCTGTTTTTTCGTCCCGGATCGTACGTCGTGAGCTGTTAAAAGGACGACAAACTTACTCGCGGCACATTAGAGGACCCTACAATGCGTCGATATGACATCTTGCGAGGATGGGGCGTTGTTGAAGCGGATGGGTTGTCGTTAAGCCCATTGGGCATTTTGAATGGGCCATCTCTCTAGGCTGGGACTGTGAACCGTTAACACATAAAGGAATTGTGTCCTCAACATGACGGGTGCGATCATACCAGCACTAATACACCGGATCCCATCAGAACTCCAAAGTTAAGCGTGCTTGGGCGAGAGTAGTACTAGGATGGGTGACCCCCTGGGAAGTCCTCGTGTTGCACCCCCCTTTTCAATTTTTTTTGCTCCGGTTAGGGTTGCCATGATACTTTACCCACCACATTTCTATTATCAAATATCACGGCACCTTGGGCATGACAACTTCTCTTCACGTGGAGGCTGGGACCGCAAACCGAGGGCGTAGCTGTGCCCTTTTCGGAGCTCAAAATCGAACGTTTTCATCAGTTTCGGGCCACTTTTCTTCTTTTGCTCTGTTTTTCCGTCCCGGATCGTACGTCGTGAGTTGTTAAAAGGACAACAACCTTACTCGCGGCATATTAGAGGGCCCTACAATGCGTCGATATCACGTCTTGCGAGGATGCTGCGTTGTTGAAGCGGATGGGTTATCGTTAAGCCCATTGTGCCTTTTGAATAGGCCATATCTCTAGGCTGGGACTGTGAATCGTTAACACATAAAGGAATTGTGCCCTCAACATGACGGGTGCGATCATACCAGCACTAATGCACCGGATCCCATCAGAACTCCGAAGTTTAGCGTGCTTGGGCGAGAGTAGTACTAGGATGGGTGACCCCCTGGGAAGTCCTCGTGTTGCACCCCCCTTTTCAATTTTTTTTGCTCCGGTTAGGGTTGCCAAGATACTTTACCCACCACATTTCTATTATCGAATCCCACGGCACCTTGGGCAAGACAACTTCTCTTCACGTGGAGGCTGGGCCCGCAAACCGAGGGCGTAGGGCTTGTGACCAGGTCTCCGTCGCTCCGGTGCCCATAACTTTTGATCCGTAAGGAGTTACGCGGCGCACAGCATACCGTTGGAAAGCTCTCCGAGAGCTCTATGACGGGGGCAGGTAGCTAGCTCGCCGTGCCCTTTTCGGAGCTCAAAATCGAACGTTTTCATCAGTTTCGGGCCACTTTTCTTCTTTTGCTCTATTTTTCCGTCCCGGATTGTACGTCGTGAGCTGTTAAAGGGACGACAACCTTACTCGCGGCACATTAGAGGACCCTTCAATGCATCGATATCACGTCTTGCGAGGATACTGCGTTGTTGAAGCGGATGGGTTGTCGTTAAGCCCATTGGGCCTTTTGAATAGGCCATATCTCTAGGCTGGGACTGTGAACCGTTAACACATAAAGGAATTGTGCCCTCAACATGACGGGTGCGATCATACCAGCACTAATGCACCGGATCCCATCAGAACTCCGAAGTTAAGCGTGCTTCGGCGAGATTAGTACTAGGATGGGTGACCCCCTAGGAAGTCCTCGTGTTGCACCCCCCTTTTCAATTTTTTTTGCTCCGGTTAGGGTTGCCAAGATACTTTACCCAGCACATTTCTATTATCGAATCCCACAGTACCTTGGGCAAGACAACTTCACTTCACGTAGAGGCTGGGCCCGCAAACCGAGGGCATAGGGCTTGTGACCAAGTCTCAATCGCTCCGGTGCCTATAACTTTTGATCCGTAAGGATTTACGCGGCGCACAACATACCGTTGGAAATCTCTCCGAGAGCTCTATGACGGTGGCAGCTAGCTAGCTCACCTTGCCCTTCTCGGAGCTCAAAATCGAACGTTTTCATCAGTTTCGGGCTACTTTTCTTCTTTTGCTCTGTTTTTCTGTCCCGGATCGTACGTCGTGAGCTGTTAAAAGGATGACAACCTTACTCGCGGCACATTAGAGGTCCCTACAATGCGTCGATATCACGTCTTGTGAGGATGCTGCGTTGTTGAAGCGGATGGGTTGTCGTTAAGCCCATTGGGCCTTTTGAATGGGCCATATCTCTAGGCTGGGACAGTGAACCGTTAACACATAAACGAATTGTGCCCTCAACATGACGGGTGCGATCATACCAGCACTAATGCACGGGATCCCATCAGAACTCCGAAGTTAAGCGTGCTTGGGCGAGAGTAGTACTAGGATGGGTGACCCCCTAGGAAGTCCTCGTGTTGCACCCCCCTTTTCAATTTTTTTTGCTCCGGTTAGGGTTGCCAAGATACTTTACCCAGCACATTTCTATTATCGAATCCCACGGCACCTTGGTCAAGACAACTTCTCTTCACGTGGAGGGTGGGCCCGCAAACCGAGGGCGTAGGGCTTGTGACCAGGTCTCCGTCGCTCCGGTGCCCATAACTTTTGATCCGTAAGGAGTTACGCGACGCACAACATACCGTTTGAAAGCTCTCCGAGAGCTCTACGACGGGGGCAAATAGCTAGCTCGCCGTGCCCTTTTCAGAGCTCAAAATCGAACGTTTTCATCAGTTTCGGGCTACTTTTCTTCTTTTGCTCTGTTTTTCCATCCCGGATCGTACGTCGTGAGCTGTTAAAAGGACGAAAACCTTACTCGCGGCACATTAGAAGACCCTACGATGCGTCGATATCACGTCTTGCGAGGATGCTGCGTTGTTGAAGCGGATGGGTTGTTGTTAAGCCCATTGGGCCTTTTGAATGGGCCATATCTCTAGGCTGGGACTGTGAACCGTTAACACATAAAGGAATTGTGCCCTCAACATGACGGGTGCGATCATACCAGCACTAGTGCAACGGATCCCATCAGAACTCTGAAGTTAAGCGTGCTTGGGTGAGAGTAGTACTAGGATGGGTGACATCCTGCGAAGTCCTCGTGTTGCACCCCCATTTTCAATTTTTTTTGCTCCAGTTAGGGTTGCCAACATACTTTACCCACCACATTTCTATTATCGAATCCCACGGCACCTTCGGCAAGACAACTTCTCTTCACGTGGAGGCTGGGCCCGCAAACCGAGGGCGTAGGGCTTGTGACCAGGTCTCCGTCGCTCCGGTGCCCATAACTTTTGATCCGTAAGGAGTTACGAGGCGCACAGCATACAGTTGTAAAGCTCTCCGAGAGCTCTACGACGGGGGCATCCAGCTAGCTCGCTTTGCCCTTTTCGGATATCAAAATCGAAAGTTTTCATCAGTTTTAGGCCACTTTTCTTTCTTTTCTCTGTTTTTCCGTCCTGGATCGTACGTCGTGAGCTGTTAAAAGGACGACAACCTTACTCGTGGCACATTAGAGGACCCTACAATGCGTCAATATCACGTCTTGCGAGGATGCTGCGTTGTTGAAGCGGATGGGATGTCGTTAAGCCCATTGGGACTTTTGAATGGGCCATATCTCTAGGCTGGGACTGTGAACCATTAACACATAAAGAAATTGTGCCCTCAACATGACGGGTGCTATCATACCAGCACTAATACACCGGATCCCATCAGAACTCCGAAGTTAAGCGTGCTTGGGCGAGAGTAGTACTAGGATGGGTGACCCCCTGGGAAGTCCTCGTGTTGCACCCCCCTTTTCAATATTTTTTGGTCCGGTTAGGGTTGCCAAGATACTTTACCCACCACATTTCTATTATCGAATCCCACGGCACCTTCGGCAAGACAACTTCTCTTCACGTGGAGGCTGGGCCCGCAAACCGAGGGCGTAGGGCTTGTGACCAGGTCTCCGTTGCTCCGGTGCCCATAACTTTTGATCCGTAAGGAGTTACGCGACGCACAGCATACCGTTGGAAAGCTCTCCGAGAGCTCTACGATGGGGGCAGCTAGCTCGCTCGCCGTGTGTGATACCCCGAACCTGGCATGTATTCAATAGCATTTAAAGTTCATTTAAATTGTATTTTATTGACCTTTCACCTTCTTTGACCAAACTAGTTGACTTTTCATCTACATTGACCAACGAGGACAAGGTGAGAATTTTTGAAATGTTTAATAAAGGGCAAACTTGGGATTAGAAATAAAAAAATGCAATGTTAAGTTAGTCAAATTTTGGGTCAACTTTGGAATTAAATCAGAACCAATTGGGGAAGAGTTAGGTAGCAAATTATATATGGTTGGAAAGCTCTATGAGTCTAGTTTCTGAGGCTTCAAACCGTTCGTGAATTGGAGTTTTCTAGAAGAAGTTATGGCCGTTTTCGTGAGGTCGCGCATAGCTGTTTTGGTTTAGCGGGTTGACCGAATTTTGACCTTTGACTTCTTGACATTTTTTTTTTAAATAAGCAGAATTGCACGAAAAAAACAGAGAGAAAAGAGCTTGAGACCATGAGGAAAAGAAGGAGAAAAAAAAAAAGAAAACTTCAACTACAAATCACCAAATCTTTGCGTGAGCTTGCACGGGGTGGTTTCCGAGGCACTCTACGAGGTTTTCCTAGCATCTAGGAGCGTCTAAGGTGAGGGAAGCATGTTATTTGCGCATTTATACGTTGTATATGTTAACTTTGTCAATTTTTAGATTTATCCGTAGATCGTTATTTAAAGCGATTTGATGCTTCTAGAATGTTCCTTAGCATTTGTAGAACATGTATTTATAGCTTTGTAACATTTTCTGCGGTTAAATGTTGTGATTGCAAATTAAATTGTGAAATGAATAGTGTTTTATGAATAGTAAAACCTTGAAATTGCGCTGTTATGCTTTCCGTTGATGTAGAAACATGCTAGGTATGCTAGAATACTAAAATGTGTTGTTTGTTTGGGTTGCGTAGTGGAAAAAATGAGAATTAAGCCATTGGGAAAGTTGGGGTCGTTTTGGTCGACTTTTGTGTTTTCTCGTTTTGCGTGTTGGCATTGCTTCGGGAGGCCATGGAAGCACTTTTGGTGCGATTATGGCGTTGGTTGGGTGTTTGGTTGATATAGTTGTAGTTCAAACGAGAAAGGGAGAAATCGGGGCTTTGCGCGAGTTCTAGGGTAAAGTAAGGTTTCAGGGTCTTTAGACGTGCCTTATGGTGACCTAGGAGGGTTGGCGAAGTCGGTTTCCAGAACTCTTGGCTCGTTTGGAAATGGTAGCATTTTGATAGTTGGGGCCGATTTGTGTTTTTGTGTGTTTTCTTGTCTTTATGCTTATAGAATGTTTAGAATTACTTGGAATACTTGTTTGAGTTGTTTTGGATTGAATTACTTATCAAATTGCTGCCATTGCGTGCGAGAGTATCCTACTTTGTTATTCTTTCACGTGTGGCTTTATCGCTTGTTTATCGCCTTGTATCGAGTCTTGCATTGCATAGTGTCTCGCGCGTGAGTGATGGGCCTCTCTGGGTAGCCTTGGGTTGCCAGTGTTGGTTGCTCTAGCTCCGCTGCTATTCCCTTTCTCGCTTGGGTTGCCTCCCAGGGAGATTTGGGTCGTAGGATTTATGGATACTTCCGGGGTATTCCAAACTGGTGTTATAAGGTGGTTTGGGCCGACGCATCATCGTTAATGTCATCGGAATCGTGATCGGTACATTACTCGCTCGAGTGATGCATAGCCTTCAAAGTGTGGTATAGCTTTGATTGGTTGTGTTAATGCTTTTCTTAATTGTTTATTGTATTGTTATATATATTGAATGCCTTTTATTGATCATATTGCTTAACTGTACCTATTTGCATTGCACGATCTTCTTTCTGTCCATCTCGATATCTGCCTCGCCCTCATTGATTATACGTGTAGTGTATACTCACTCCTCACCACCACATTTCAGGAAATGCCATGTTAGCTGGAAAGTTCGTGATATCGTGAAAGTCCGTGCTTGAAGGGTTGTCCTGCGTGCCTATGTGACTTGAGTTGTCAAAGTTGTAAAGTTGTATGCTTTTATGTATTATATGTATTTAATGTTAAAGGGGATGTAATTTAAGTTCATTGGATTATGTATTTAGTTAATATAACTTAACTTCAAATGCATGTTTGTAATGTCCAAAGAAAAGAACTAGAATGGCATGATAGTTTATTTTATGTAGTAGTTTAGTATGGTTTAATTTTCAAGTTTGAATGTACTTGTCAAAAATGAAAAGAGATAGGTTAGCTTTTGAATTTGAAATGTATGTATACTTGCTGAGTTTAAATTGTTGAGAATCGAGGCTCGGATGGCCTTGAGGAAGTTTTGTATTGTTGGACACGGTGTTGGTCCATTTAAATGCTATTACAGGTTTTACATTTTGCCTAGAAACAAGGGAGACTCCGTCTGTTTTCCCTGAAAATTTTGCCCGGGTTTGGTTTGGGTTGTGATTAGATCGATTGATAGAACTCCCGGTCTCGAGAGGGATCGGGGTGTCACAGGTGGTATCAGAGCTTGTCTAGCTCATAAGCCGGGACAAGGTCCTCGGTCTGGTGGGTAGTGACCCTTGAATGTGTGCTTGTTAAGTGTGTCTTGAAAGTGCATGCTTGTATGTGAGATTGTGTGTCTTGACTTGAATGTAAGCACTTATGTGATATAGTTATGTGTTATGTGTTAAATGTTTCTCAAGAAAGGTGAAATGTCTAGTTGTCTATCGAATTGACTTATTGAATTGACCTCGTGAATCGAATCGACCTCGTGAATTGTCATTTGCTTGAAGTATTGCTTGTAATGTGTGTTTCAAAATGTCTTGAATTGATTATGTTATGCTTGACTTGATTGTTATGCTTGAGTGACTTTGTTAAATAAACTATATTGTAAACTTGTTGGCATAATAGCTTAAGGCATATGTATAACTGTGATATATTGGCATTCATACATGTCCTATGGAAATGGTAAGTAAGTCCTCTTCCTCACCTGAAGAAAGTGGTTCACCTTTGACTTTTCAAGGTGTATGGATTGGCAGGAAATGAATGGCATTTGGCTACCCTTTATTTGGAAATTGGTGTTTGCTTTTGGAGCTCAGCTATTGGCAAATCTCTATGGTCTTCTCTGTGCTTAGCAGTTGTGAAAGAATAGTTTTCTCTTGGGGTTTTATTTGGTTATTCTTTGGAGCATTCTTTGGTTTTCTTAATGGGTATTCTTTGGAGACTTTTGTTGGCATTTCTCGGTGGATTTGGCTATTGGGATTTTAATCGTCCTTACTACACAGTAATATCTATGGTATATGTGTCTCGGTCTTTATTGGTGTGATACTGGCATCCCTGATTGGAAATTCTTCAATGGTATTTTCTGGAATTCTCAGTGGCCAATTATTTAATATTTACTTATTAAGCAAACCTGGCTACTTTCTTATTGGAGCATTGTTTCGGATATCTTCTTCAGTGTTTCTCAGTAGGTTTGGTATTTGGAGTTCCTATCAGACTTATTGTATAATACTACTTAGGGTATTCTTTGAAATTCTTATTGGGCGTTCTATTGGTATTTTCCTTATTGGCAAGGTTGCATGAAGTTTTCACTTGGCAAATAGTGAAGAGGCCTCAGAGTTTGGCTTTGGTGGGAAACTATGTCTATTATTCAACTTGGTTGTTTTATTGGGCACATTATATTTTCTCTGCTATTTCCTTTGACATTCATCTCAGCATTTGATAGCAAAACTCGGAATCTAATTAGGTGTCCCATGGGGTTATTATTTGGAAGGCTTCTTTAGAACTTTGAAATATATTTGATTGGGTTCTTAGTATTTTCTTCAGCACTCTTAACTGGGTATTCTTCTATGAAATTCATGACCAGTGGGGTACTTATTTGGACCTCTGGATGGAACCTTTGTTTGAGCCTTTATTTGGCTTCTTGTTTGGGAATTCTCGGGCAGTAATAGTTGAACTTCTACTCGAGATTCGTGTATGGGGTATTCATTCGGTATTCTTCTTATCATTAATATGTGATGTGATTTTATCTACAGTATCTTTGCTTAGGTCTTTATTGGTATTATCTCGGTGCTTTTGGTTGGAATTTTATTCTTCTTCGGTATTCGTGTCAATGGGATTCTTCAACCGATGAAGATTAGTCAGAATTGGATTTCAGATGATGCTGAGTTCTATTGGAAGAAGAATTGCGAGGACGCAATTGTTTTAAGGGGGGAAGGATGTGATACCCCGAACCTGGCATGTATTCAATAGCATTTAAAGTTCATTTAAATTGTATTTTATTGACCTTTCACCTTCTTTGACCAAACTAGTTGACTTTTCATCTACATTGACCAACTAGGACAAGGTGAGAATTTTTGAAATGTTTAATAAAGGGCAAACTTGGGATTAGAAATAAAAAAATGCAATGTTAAGTTAGTCAAATTTTGGGTCAACTTTGGAATTAAATCTGAACCAATTGGGGAAGAGTTATGTAGCAAATTATATATGGTTGGAAAGCTCTATGAGTCTAGTTTATGAGGGTTCAAACCGTTCGTGAATTGGAGTTTTCTAGAAGAAGTTATGGCCATTTTCGTGAGGTCGTGCATAGCTGTTTTGGTTTAGCGGGTTGACCGAATTTTGACCTTTGACTTCTTGACATTAATTTTTTTTAAATAAGCAGAATGTGCACGAAAAAAACAGAGAGAAAAAGCTTGAAACCATGAGGAAAAGAAGGAGAAAAAAAGAAGAAAACTTCAACTACAAATCACCAAATCTTTGCGTGAGCTTGCACGGGGTGGTTTCCAAGGCACTCTACGAGGTTTTCCTAGCATCTAGGAGCGTCTAAGGTGAGGGAAGCATGTTATTTGCGCATTTATACGTTGTATATGTTAACTTTGTCAATTTTTAGATTTATCCGTAGATCGTTATTTAAAGCGATTTGATGCTTCTAGAATGTTCCTTAGCATTTGTAGAACATGTATTTATAGCTTTGTAACATTTTCTACGGTTAAATGTTGTGATTGCAAATTAAATTGTGAAATGAATAGTGTTTTATGAATAGTAAAACCTTGAAACGTTGAAATTGCGCTGTTATGCTTTCCGTTGATGTAGAAACGTGCTAGGTATGCTAGAATACTAAAATGTGTGGTTTGTTTGGGTTGCGTAGTGGAAAAAATGAGAATTAAGCCTTTGGGAAAGTTGGGGTCGTTTTGGTCGACTTTTGCGTTTTCTCGTTTTGCGTGTTGGCATTGCTTCGGGAGGCCATGGAAGCACTTTTGGTGCGATTATGGCATTGGTTGGGTGTTTGGTTGATATAGTTGTAGTTCAAACGAGAAAGGGGGAAATCGGGGCTTTGCGCGAGTTCTAGGGTAAAGTAAGGTTTCAGGGTCTTTAGATGTGCCTTATGGTGACCTAGGAGGGTTGGCGAAGTCGGTTTCCAGAACTAATGGCTCGTTTGGAAATGGTAGTGTTTTGATAGTTGGGACCGATTTGTGTTTTTGTGTGTTTTCTTGTCTTTATGCTTATAGAATGTTTAAAATTACTTGGAATACTTGTTTGAGTTGTTTTGGATTGAATTACTTATCAAATTGCTGCCATTGCGTGCGAGAGTAACCTACTTTCTTATTCTTTCTCGTGTGGCTTTCTCGCTTGTTTATCGTCTTGTATCGAGTCTTGCATAGCATAGTATCTCGGGCGTGAGTGAAGGGCCTCTCTGGGTAGCCTTGGGTTGCCAGTGTTGGTTGCTCTAGCTCCGCTGCTATTCCCTTTCTCGCTTGGGTTGCCTCCCAGGGAGATTTGGGTCGTAGGATTTATGGATACTTCCGGGGTATTCCAAACTGGTGTTATAAGGTGGTTTGGGCCGACGCATCATCGTTAATGTCATCGGAATCGTGATCGGTACATTACTCGCTCGAGTGATCCATAGCCTTCAAAGTGTGGTATAGCTTTGATTGGTTGTGTTAATGCTTTTCTTAATTGTTTATTGTATTGTTATATATATTGAATGCCTTTTATTGATCATATTGCTTAACTCTACCTATTTGCATTGCACGATCTTCTTTCTCTCCATCTCGATATCTGTCTCGCCCTCACTGAGTATACGTGTTGTGTATACTCACTCCTCACCACCACATTTCAGGAAATGCCATGTTAGCTTGAAAGTTCGTGATTTCGTGAAAGTCCGTGCTTGAAGGGTTGTCCTGCGTGCCTATGTGACTTGAGTTGTCAAAGTTGTAAAGTTGTATGCTTTTATGTATTATATGTATTTAATGTTAAAGGGGATGTAATTTAAGTTCATTGGATTATGTATTTAGTTAATATAACTTAACTTCAAATGCATGTTTGTAATGTCCAAAAGAAAAGAACTAGAATGGCATGATAGTCTATTTTATGTAGTAGTTTAGTATGATTTAATTTTCAAGTTTGAATGTACTTGTCAAAATGAAAAGAGATAGGTTAGCTTTTAAATTTGAAATGTATGTATACTTGCTAGGTTTAAATTGTTGAGAACCGAGGCTCGGATGGCCTTGAGGAAGTTTTGTATTGTTGGACACGGTGTTGGTCCATTTAAATGCTATTACAGGTTTTACATTTTGCCTAGAAACAGGGGAGACTCCGTCTGTTTTCCCTAAAAATTTAAGCCCGGGTTTGGTTTGGGTTGTGATTAGATCGATTGATAGAACTCCCGGTCTCGAGAGGGATCGGGGTGTCACACCGTGCCTTTTCGGAGCCCAAAATCGAACGTTTTCATCAGTTTCGGGCCACTTTTCTTCTTTTTCTCTATTTTTCCGTCCCGGATTGTACGTCGTGAGCTGTTAAAGGGACGACAACCTTACTCGCGGCACATTAGAGGACCCTTCAATGCATCGATATCACGTCTTGCGAGGATACTGCGTTGTTGAAGCGGATGGGTTGTCGTTAAGCCCATTGGGCCTTTTGAATAGGCCATATCTCTAGGCTGGGACTGTGAACCGTTAACACATAAAGGAATTGTGCCCTCAACATGACGGGTGCGATCATACCAGCACTAATGCACCGGATCCCATCAGAACTCCGAAGTTAAGCATGCTTCGGCGAGATTAGTACTAGGATGGGTGACCCCCTGGGAAGTCCTCGTGTTGCACCCCCCTTTTCAATTTTTTTTGGTCCGGTTAGCGTTGCCAAGATACTTTACCCACCACATTTCTATTATCGAATCACACGGCACCTTGGGCAATACAACTTCTCTTCACGTGGAGGCTGGGCCCGCAAACCGAGGGCGTAGGTCTTATAACCAGGTCTCCGTCGCTCCGATGCCCATAACTTTTTATCCGTAAGGAGTTACGCGGCGCACAACATACCGTTGGAAAGCTCTCTAAGAGCTCTACGACGGGGGAAGGTAGCTAGCCCTCTGTGCCCTTTTCGGAGCTCAAAATTGAACGTTTTCATTAGTTTCGGGCTACTTTTCTTCTTTTGCTCTGTTTTTCCGTCCCGGATCGTACGTCATGAGTTGTTAAAAGGATGACAACCTTACTCGCGGCACATTAGAGGACCCTACAATGCGTCGATATCACGTCTTGCGAGGATGCTGCGTTGTTGAATCGGATGGGTTGTCGTTAAGCCCATTGGGCCTTTTGAATGGGCCATATCTCCAGGCTGGGACTGTGAACCGTTAACACATAGAGGAATTGTGCCCTCAACATGACGGGTGCAATCATACCAGCACTAATGCACCGGATCCCATCAGAACTCCGAAGTTAAGCGTGCATGGGCGAGAGTAGTACTAGGATGGGTGACCCCCTGGGAAGTCCTCGTGTTGCACCCCCCTTTTCAATTTTTTTTGCTCCGGTTAGGGTTGCCAAGATACTTTACCCACCACATTTCTATTATCGAACCCCACGGCACCTTGGGCAAGACAACTTCTCTTCACGTGGAGGCTGGGCCCGCAAACCGAGGGCGTAGGGCTTGTGACCAAGTCTCCGTCGCTCCGGTGCCCATAACTTTTGATCCGTAAGGAGTTACGCGGCGCACAACATACCGTTGGAAAGCTCTCCGAGAGCTCTACGACGGTGGCAGGCAGCTAGCTCGCCATGCCCTTTTCGGAGCTCAAAATCGAACGTTTTCATCAGTTTCGGGCTACTTTTCTTCTTTTGCTCTGTTTTTCCGTCCCGGATCGTACGTCGTGAGCTGTTAAAAGGATGACAACCTTACTCGCGGCACATTAGAGGTCCCTACAATGCGTCGATATCACGTCTTGTGAGGATGCTGCGTTGTTGAAGCGGATGGGTTGTCGTTAAGCCCATTGGGCCTTTTGAATGGGCCATATCTCTAGGCTGGGACAGTGAACCGTTAACACATAAACGAATTGTGCCCTCAACATGACGGGTGCGATCATACCAGCACTAATGCACGGGATCCCATCAGAACTCCGAAGTTAAGCGTGCTTGGACGAGAGTAGTACTAGGATGGGTGACCCCCTAGGAAGTCCTCGTGTTGCACCCCACTTTTCAATTTTTTTTGCCCTGGTTAGCCTTGCCAAGATACTATTTCCATCACATTTCTATTACCGAATCCCACGGTACCTTGGTCAGGACAACTTCGCTTTACGTGGAGGTTGGGCCCGCCAACCGAGGGCGTGGGGCTTGTGACCAGGTCTCCGTTTCTCCGGTGCCCATAACTTTTGATCCTTAAGGAGTTACAAGGCGCACAACATACCGTTTGAAAGAACTCCAAGAGCTCTACGACGGGGGCAAATAGCTAGCTCGCCGTGCCTTTTCAGAGCTCAAAATCGAACGTTTTCATCAGTTTCGGGCTACTTTTCTTCTTTTGCTCTGTTTTTCCATCCCGGATCGTACGTCGTGAGCTGTTAAAAGGACGACAACCTTACTCGCGGCACATTAGAAGACCCTACAATGCGTCGATATCACGTCTTGCGAGGATGCTGCGTTGTTGAAGCGGATGGGTTGTTGTTAAGCCCATTGGGCCTTTTGAATGGGCCATATCTCTAGGCTGGGACTGTGAACCGTTAACACATAAAGGAATTGTGCCCTCAACATGACGGGTGCGATCATACCAGTACTAATGCACCGGATCCCATCAGAACTCCGAAGTTAAGCGTGCTTGGGCGAGAGTAGTACTAGGATGGGTGACCCCTTGGGAAGTCCTCGTGTTGCACCCCCTTTTCAATTTTTTTTGCTCCGGTTAGGGTTGCCAAGATACATTACCCACCACATTTCTATTATCGAATCCCACGGCACCTTGGGCAAGACAACATCTCTTCACGTGGAGGCTGGGCTCGCAAACCGAGGGCGTAGGGCTTGTGACCAGGTCTCCGTCGCTCCGGTGCCCATAAATTTTGATCCGTAAGGAGTTACGCGGCGCACAGCATACCGTTGGAAAGTTCTCCGAGAGCTCTACGACGGGGGCAGGTAGCTAGCTCGCCGTGCCCTTTTCGGAGCTCAAAATCGAACGTTTTCACCAGTTTCGGGCTACTTTTCTTCTTTCGCTATGTTTTTCCGTCCCGGATCGTACGTCGTGAGCTGTTAAAAGGATGACAACCTTACTCGCGGCACATTAGAGGACCCTACAATGCGTCGATATCACGTCTTGCGAGGATGCTGCGTTGTTGAAGCGGATGGGTTGTCGTTAAGCCCATTGGGCCTTTTGAATGGGTCATATCTCTTGGCTGGGACTGTGAACCGTTAACACATAAAGGAATTGTGCCCTCAACATGACGGGTGCGATCATACCAGCACTAATTTACCGGATCCCATCAGAACTCCGAAGTTAAGCGTGCTTGGGCGAGAGTAGTACTAGGATGGGTGACCCCCTGGGAAGTCCTCGTGGTGTACACCCCTTTTCAAATTTTTTTTCTTCAGTTAGGGTTGCCAAGATACTTTACCCACCACATTTCTACTATCGAATCCCACGGCACCATGGGGAAGACAACTTCTCTTCACGAGGAGGCTGGGCCCGCAAACCGAGGGCGTAGGGCTTGTGACCAGGTCTCCGTCGCTCCGGTGCCCATAACTTTTGATCCGTAAGGAGTTACGCGGCGCACAGCATACCGTTGGAAAGCTCTCCAAGAGCTCTACGACGGGGGCAGGTAGCTAGCTCGCCGTGCCCTTTTCGGAGCTCAAAATCGAACGTTTTCACCAGTTTCGGGCTACTTTTCTTCTTTTGCTATGTTTTTCCGTCCCGGATCGTACGTCGTGAGCTGTTAAAAGGATGACAACCTTACTCGCGGCACATTAGAGGACCCTACAATGCGTCGATATCACGTCTTGCGAGGATGCTGCGTTGTTGAAGCGGATGGGTTGTCGTTAAGCCCATTGGGCCTTTTGAATGGGTCATATCTCTTGGCTGGGACTGTGAACCGTTAACACATAAAGGAATTGTGCCCTCAACATGACGGGTGCGATCATACCAGCACTAATGCACCGGATCCCATCAGAACTCCGAAGTTAAGCGTGCTTGGGCGAGAGTAGTACTAGGATGGGTGACCCCCTGGGAAGTCCTCGTGTTGCACCCCCCTTTTCAATTTTTTTATCTTCAGTTAGGGTTGCCAAGATACTTTACCCACCACATTTCTACTATCGAATCCCACGGCACCATGGGAAAGACAACTTCTCTTCACGAGGAGGCTGGGCCCGCAAACCGAGGGCGTAGGGCTTGTGACCAGGTCTCCGTCGCTCCGGTGCCCATAACTTTTGATCCGTAAGGAGTTACGCGGCGCACAGCATACCGTTGTAAAGCTCTCCGAGAGCTCTACGACGGGGGCATCCAGTTAGCTCGCTGTGCCCTTTTCGGATATCAAAATCGAACATTTTCATCAGTTTCGGGCCACTTTTCTTCTTTTGCTCTGTTTTTCCGTCCCGGATCGTACGTCGTGAGCTGTTAAAAGGACGACAACCTTACTCGTGGCACATTAGAGGACCCTACAATGCGTCAATATCACGTCTTGCGAGGATGCTGCGTTGTTGAAGCGGATGGGTTGTCTTTAAGCCCATTGGGCCTTTTGAATGGGCCATATCTCTAGGCTGGGACTGTGAACCGTTAACAAATAAAGGAATTGTGCCCTCAACATGACGGGTGTGATCATACCAGCACTAATGCACTGGATCCTATCAGAACTCCGAAGTTAAGCGTGCTTGGGCGAGAGTAGTACTAGGATGGGTGACCCCCTGGGAAGTCCTCGTGTTGCACCCCCCTTTTCAATTTTTTTTGCTCTGGTTAGGGTTGCCAAGATACTTTACCCACCACATTTCTATTCTCGAATCCCACGGCACCTTGGGCAAGACAACTTCTCTTCACGTGGAGGCTGGGCCCGCAAACCGAGGGTGTAGGGCTTGTGACCAGGTCTCCGTCGCTACGGTGCCCATAACTTTTGATCCGTAAAGAGTTACGAGGCGCGCAGCATACCGTTGGAAAGCTCTCTGAGAGCTCTACGACGGGGGCAGCGAGGTAGCCCGCTTAGTCCTTTTCGGAGCTCAAAATCGAACGTTTTCATCAGTTTTGGGATACTTTTCTTCTTTTGCTCTGTTTTTCCGTCCCGGATCGTACGTCGTGAGCTGTTAAATGGACGACAACCTTACTCGCGGCACATTAGAGGACCCTACAATGCGTCGATATCACGTCTTCTGAGGATGCTGCGTTGTTGTAGCGGATGGGTTGTCGTTAAGCCCATTGGGCCTTTTGAGTGGGCCATATCTCTAGGCTGGGACTGTGAACCATCAACACATAAGGGCTTTGTACCCTCAACATGACGGGTGCGATCATACCAACCCTAATGCACCGGATCCCATCAGAACTCCGAAGTTAAGCGTGCTTGGACGAGAGTAGTACTAGGATGGGTGACCCCTTGGGAAGTCCTCGTGTTGCACCCCCTTTTCAATTTTTTTTGCTCCGGTTAGGGTTGCCAAGATACTTTACCCACCACATTTCTATTATTGAATCCCACGGCACCATGGGCAAGACAACTTCTCTTCACGTGGAGGCTGGGCCCGCAAACCGAGGGCGTAGGGCTTGTGACCAGGTCTCCGTCGCTACGGTGCCCATAACTTTTGATCCGTAAGGAGTTATGACGCGCACAACATTCCGTTGGAAAGCTCTTTGAGAGCTCTACGACAGGGGTAGCGAGCTAGCTCGCTGTGCCCTTTTCGGTGCTCAAAATCGAACGTTTTCATCAGTTTCGGGCCAATTTTCTTCTTTTGCTCTATTTTTCCGTCCCGGATCGTACGTCGTGAGCTGTTAAAAGGACGACAACTTTACTCCCGGCACATTAGAGGACCCTACAATGCGTCGATATCACGTCTTGCGAGGATGCTGCGTTGTTGAAGCGGATGGGTTGTCGTTAAGCCCATTGGGCTTTTTGAATGGGCCATATCTCTAGGCTGGGACTGTGAACCGTTAACACATAAAGGAATTGTGTCCTCAACATGACGGGTGCGATCATACCAGCACTAATGCACCGGATCCCATCAGAACTCCGAAGTTAAGCGTATTTGGACGAGAGTAGTACTAGGATGGGTGACCCCTTGGGAAGTCCTCGTGTTGCACCCCCTTTTCAATTTTTTTGCTCCGGTTAGGGTTGCCAAGATACTTTACCCACCACATTTCTATTATCGAATACCACGGCACCTTTGGCAAGACAACTTCTCTTCACGTGGAGGCTGGGCCCGCAAACCGAGGGCGTAGGGCTTGTGACCATGTCTCCGTCGCTACAGTGCCCATAACTTTTGATCCGTAAGGAGTTACGAGGCGCACAGCATACCGTTGGAAAGCTCTCTAAGAGCTCTACGACGCGGGCAGCGAGCCAGCTCGATGTGCCCTTTTCGGAGCTCAAAATCGAACGTTTTCATCAGTTTCGGGCCACTTTTCTTCTTTTGCTCTGTTTTTCCGTCCCGGATCGTACGTCGTGAGTTGTTAAAAGGACGACAACCTTACTCGTGGCACATTAGAGGACCCTACTACGCGTCGATATCACGTCTTGCAAGGATGCTACGTTGTTGAAGCGGATGGGTTGTCGTTAAGCCCATTGGGCCTTTTGAATGGGACATATCTCTAGGCTGGGACTGTGAACTGTTAACACCTAAAGGAATTGTGCCTTCAACATGACGGGTGCGATCATACCAGCACTAATGCACCGGATCCCATCAGAACTGCGAAGTTAAGCGTGCTTGGGCGAGAGTAGTACTAGGATGGGTGACCCCCTGGGAAGTCCTCGTGTTGCACCCCCCTTTTCAATTTTTTTTGCTCCGGTTAGGGTTGCCAAGATACTTTACCTACCAAATTTCTATTATCGAATCCCACGGCACCTTGGGCAAGACAACTTCTCTTCACGTGGAGGCTGGGCCCGCAAACCGAGGGCGTAGGGCTTGTGACCAGGTCTCCGTCGCTCCGGTGCCCATAACTTTTGATCCGTAAGGAGTTACGCGGCGCACAGCATACCGTTGGAAAGCTCTCCGAGAGCTCTACGACGGGGGCAAGTAGCTAGCTCGCCCTGCCCTTTTCGGAGCTCAAAATTGAACGTTTTCATCAGTTTTGGGCTACTTTTCTACTTTTGCTCTGTTTTTTTGTCCCGGATCGTACGTCGTGAGCTGTTAAAAGGACGACAACCTTACTCGCGGCACATTAGAGGACCCTACAATGCGTCGATATCACGTCTTGCGAGGATGCTGCGTTGTTGAATCGGATGGGTTGTCGTTAAGCCCATTGGGCCTTTTGAATGGGCCATATCTCTAGGCTGGGACTGTGAACCGTTAACACATAAAGGAATTGTGCCCTCAACATGACGGGTGCGATCATACCAGCACTAATGCACCGGATCCCATCAGAACTCCGAAGTTAAGCGTGCTTGGGCGAGAGTAGTACTAGGATGGGTAACCCCCTGGGAAGTCCTCGTGTTGCACCCCCCTTTTCAATTTTTTTTGCTCCGGTTAGGGTTGCCAAGATACTTTACCCACCACATTTCTATTATCGAATCCCACTTCACCTTGGGCAAGACAACTTCTCTTCACGTGGAGGCTGGGCCCGCAAACCGAGGGCGTAGGGCTTGTGACCAGGTCTCCGTCGCTCCGGTGCCCATAACTTTTGATCCGTAAGGAGTTACGCGACGCACAGCATACCGTTGGAAAGCTCTCCGAGAGCTCTACGACGGGGATAGCTAGCTAGCTCGCCGTGCCCTTTTCGGAGCTCAAAATCGAACCTTTTCATTAGTTTCGGGCCACTTTTCTTCTTTTTCTCTGTTTTTTCATCCCGGATCGTACGTCATGAGCTGTTTAAAGGACGACAACCTTACTCACGGCACATTAGAGGACCCTACAATGCGTCGATATCACGTCTTGCGAGGATGCTGCGTTGTTGAAGCGAATGCGTTGTCGTTAAGCCCATTGGGACTTTTGAATGGGCCATATCTCTAGGCTGGGACTGTGAACCGTTAACACATAAAGGAATTGTGCCCTCAACATGACGGGTGCGATCATACCAGCACTAATGCACCGGATCCCATCAGAACTCCGAAGTTAAGCGTGCTTGGGCGAGAGTAGTACTAGGATGGGTGACCCCCTGGGAAGTCCTCGTGTTGCACCCCCCTTTTCAATTTTTTTTGCTCCGGTTAGGGTTGCCAAGATACTTTACCCACCACATTTCTATTATCGAATCCCACGGCACCTTGGGCAAGACAACTTCTCTTCACGTGGAGGCTGGGCCCGCAAACCGAGGGTGTAGGGCTTGTGACCAGGTCTCCGTCGCTACGGTGCCCATAACTTTTGATCCGTAAGGAGTTACGAGGCGCACAGCATACCGTTGGAAAGCTCTCTGAGAGCTCTACGACGGGGGCAGCGAGGTAGCCCGCTATGCCCTTTTCGGAGCTCAAAATCGAACGTTTTCATCAGTTTTGGGATACTTTTCTTCTTTTGCTCTGTTTTTCCGTCCCGGATCGTACGTCGTGAGCTGTTAAATGGAGGACAACCTTACTCGCGGCACATTAGAGGACCCTACAATGCGTCAATATCACGTCTTGCGAGGATGTTGCGTTGTTGAAGCGGATGGGTTGTCGTTAAGTCCATTGGGCCTTTTGAATGGGCCATATTTCTAGGCTGGGACTGTGAACCGTTAACACATAAAGGAATTGTGCCCTCAACATGACGGGTGCGATCATACCAGCACTAATGCACCGGATCCCATCAGAACTCCGAAGTTAAGCGTGCTTGGGCGAGAGTAGTACTAGGATGGGTGACCCCCTGGGAAGTCCTCGTGTTGCACCCCCCTTTTCAATTTTTTTTGCTCCGGTTAGGGTTGCCAAGATACTTTACCCACCACATTTCTATTATCGAATCCCATGGCACCTTGGGCAAGACAACTTCTCTTCACGTGGAGGCTGGGCCCGCAAACCGACGGCGTAGGACTTGTGACCAGGTCTCCGTCGCTCCGGTGCCCATAACTTTTGATCCGTAAGGAGTTACGCGGCGCACAGCATACCGTTGGAAAGCTCTCCGAGAGCTCTACCACGGGGGCAGGTAGCTAGCTCGCCGTGCCCTTTTTGGAATTCAAAATTGAACGTTTTCATCAGTTTCGGGATACTTTTCTTCTTTTGCTCTGTTTTTCCGTCCCGGATCGTTCGTCGTGAGCTGTTAAAAGGACGACAACCTTACTCGCGGCACATTAGAGGACCCTACAATGCGTCGATATCACGTCTTGTGAGGATGCTGCGTTGTTGTAGCGGATGGGTTGTCGTTAAGACCATTGGGCCTTTTGAATGGGCCATATCTCTAGGCTGGGACTGTGAACCGTTAACACATAAAGGAATTGTGCCCTCAACATGACGGGTGCGATCATACCAGCACTAATGCACCGGATCCCATCAGAACTCCGAAGTTAAGCGTGCTTGGGCGAGAGTAGTACTAGGATGGGTGACCCCTTGGGAAGTCCTCGTGTTGCACCCCCCTTTTCAATTTTTTTTGCTCCGGTTAGGGTTGCCAAGATACTTTACCCACCACATTTCTATTATCGAATCCCACGGTACCTTGGGCAAGACAACTTCTCTTCACGTGGAGGCTGGGCCCGCAAAACGAGGGCGTAGGGCTTGTGACCAGGTCTCCGTCGCTACGGTGCCCATAACTTTTGATCCGTAAGGAGTTACGAGGCGCACAACATTCCATTGGAAAGCTCTTTGAGAGCTCTACGACAAGGGCAGCGAGCTAGCTCGCTGTGCCCTTTTCGGAGCTCAAAATCGAACGTTTTCATCAGTTTCGGGCCACTTTTCTTCTTTTGCTCTGTTTTTCCGTCCCGGATCGTACGTCGTGAGCTGTTAAAAGGACGACAACTTTACTCCCGGCACATTAGAGGACCCTACAATGCGTCGATATCACGTCTTGCGAGGATGCTGCGTTGTTGAAGCGGATGGGTTGTCGTTAAGCCCATTGGGCATTTTGAATGGGCCATATCTCTAGGCTGGGACTGTGAACCGTTAACACATAAAAGAATTGTGTCCTCAACATGACGGGTGCGATCATACCAGCACTAATGCACCGGATCCCATCAGAACTCCAAAGTTAAGCGTGCTTGGGCGAGAGTAGTACTAGGATGGGTGACCCCCTGGGAAGTCCTCGTGTTGCACCCCCCTTTTCAATTTTTTTTGCTCCGGTTAGGGTTGCCAAGATACTTTACCCACCACATTTCTATTATCGAATACCACGGCACCTTGGGCAAGACAACTTCTCTTCACGTGGAGGCTGGGCACGCAAACCGAGGGCGTAGGGCTTGTGACCAGGTCTCCGTCGCTACAGTGCCCATAACTTTTGATCCGTAAGGAGTTACGAGGCGCACAGCATACCGTTGGAAAGCTCTATGAGAGCTCTACGACGGGGGTAGCGAGCAAGCTCGCTGTGCCCTTTTCGGAGCTCAAAATCGAACGTTTTCATCAGTTTCGGGCCACTTTTCTTCTTTTGCTCTGTTTTTTCATCCCGGATCGTACGTCGTGAGTTGTTAAAAGGACGACAACCTTACTCATGGCACATTAGAGGACCCTACAATGCGTCGATATCACGTCTTGCGAGGATGCTGCGTTGTTGAAGCGGATGGGTTGTCGTTAAGCCCATTGTGCCTTTTGAATGGGCCATATCTCTAGGCTGGGACTGTGAACCGTTAACACATAAAGGAATTGTTCCCACAACATGACGGGTGCGATCATACCAGCACTAATGCACCGGATCCCATCAGAACTCCGAAGTTAAGCGTGCTTGGGCGAGAGTAGTACTAGGATGGGTGACCCCCTGGGAAGTCCTCGTGTTGCACCCCCCTTTTCAATTTTTTTTGCTCCGGTTAGGGTTGCCAAGATACTTTAGCCACCACATTTCTATTATCGAATCCCACGGCACCTTGGGCAAGACAACTTCTCTTCACGTGGAGGCTGCGCCCACAAACCGAGGGCGTAGGGCTTGTGACCAGGTCTCCGTCGCTCCGGTGCCCATAACTTTTGATCCGTAAGGAGTTACGCGGCGTACAGCATACCGTTGGAAAGCTCTCCGAGAGCTCTACGACGGGGGCAGGTAGCTAGCTCGCCGTGCCCTTTTCGGAGCTCAAAATCGAACGTTTTCATCAGTTTTGGGCCACTTTTCTTCTTTTTCTCTGTTTTTCCGTCCCGGATCGTACGTCGTGAGCTGTTAAAAGGACGACAACCCTACTCGCGGCACATTAGAGGACCCTACAATGCGTCGATATCACGTCTTGTGAGGATGCTGCGTTGTTGAAGCGGATGGGTTGTCGTTAAGCCCATTGGGCCTTTTGAATGGGCCATATCTCTAGGCTTGGACTGTGAACCGTTAACACATAAAGGAATTGTGCCCTCAACATGACGGGTGCGATCATACCAGCACTAATGCACCGGATCCCATCGAAACTCCGAAGTTAAGCGTGCTTGGGCGAGAGTAGTACTAGGATGGGTGACCTCCTGGGAAGTCCTCGTGTTGCACCCCCCTTTTAAATTTTTTTTGCTCCGGTTAGGGTTGCCCAGATACTTTCCCCACCACATTTTTATTATCCAATCCCATGCCTCCTTGGGCAAGACAACTTCTCCTCACGTGGAGGCAGGGCTCGCAAACCGAGGGCGTAGGGCTTGTGACCAGGTCTCCGTCGCTCCGGTGCCCATAACTTTTGATCCGTAAGGAGTTACGTGGCGCACAACATACCGTTGGAAAGCTCTCCGAGAGCTCTACTACGGGGGCAAGTAGCTAGCTCGCCGGGCCCTTTTCGGAGCTCAAAATCGAACGTTTTCATCAGTTTCGGGCTACTTTTCTTCTGTTGCTCTGTTTTTTCGTCCCGGATCGTACGTCGTGAGCTGTTAAAAGGACGACAACCTTACTCGCGGCACATTAGAGGACCCTACAATGCGTCGATATCACGTCTTGCGAGGATGCTGCGTTGTTGAAGCGGATGGGTTGTCGTTAAGCCCATTGGGCCTTTTGAATGGGCCATATCTCTAGGCTGGGACTGTGAACCGTTAACACATAAAGGAATTGTGCCCTCAACATGACGTGTGCGATCATACCAGCACTAATGCACCAGATCCCATCGGAACTCCGAAGTTAAGCGTGCTTGGGCGAGAGTAGTACTAGGATGGGTGACCCCTTGGGAAGTCCTCGTGTTGCACCCCCCTTTTCAATTTTTTTTGCTCCGGTTAGGGTTGCCAAGATACTTTACCAACCACATTTCTATTATCGAATCCCACGGCACCTTGGGCAAGACAACTTCTCTTCACGTGGAGGCTGGGCCTGCAAACCGAGGGCGTAGGGCTTGTGACCAGGTCTCCGTCGCTACGGTGCCCATAACTTTTGATCCGTATGGAGTTACGAGGTGCACAACATACCGTTGGAAAGCTCTTTGAGAGCTCTACGACGGGTGCAGCGAGCGAGCTCGCTGTGCCCTTTTCGGAGCTCAAAATCGAACGATTTCATCAGTTTCGGGCCACTTTTATTCTTTTGCTCTGTTTTTCCGTCCCGGATCGTACGTCGTGAGCTGTTAAAAGGACGACAACCTTACTCGCGGCACATTAGAGAACCCTACAATGCGTCGATATCACGTCTTGCGAGGATGCTGCGTTGTTGAAGCGGATGGGTTGTCGTTAAGCCCATTGGGCCTTTTGAATGGGCCATATCTCTAGGCTGGGACTGTGAACCGTTAATACATAAAGGAATTGTGCCCCCAACATGACGGGTGCGATCATAACAGCACTAATGCACCGGATCCCATCAGAACTCCGAAGTTAAGCGTGCTTGGGCGAGAGTAGTACTAGGATGGGTGACCCCCTGGGAAGTCCTCGTGTTGCACACCCCTTTTCAATTTTTTTTTGCTCCGGTTAGGGTTGCCAAGATACTTTACCCACCACATTTCTATTATCGAATCCCACGGCACCTTGGGCAAGACAACTTCTCTTCACGTGGAGGCTGGGCCCGCAAACCGAGGGCGTAGGGCTTGTGACTAGGTCTCCGTCGCTCCGGTGACCATAACTTTTGATCCGTAAGGAGTTACGCGGCGCACAGCATACCGTTGGAAAGCTCTCCGAGAGCTCTACGACGGGGGCAGGTAGCTAGCATGCTATGCCCTTTTCGGAGCTCAAAATCGAACGTTTTCATCAGTTTCGGGCCATTTTTCTTCTTTTGCTCTGTTTTTCCGTCCCGGATCGTACGTCATGAGCTGTTAAAAGGACAACAACCTTACTCGCGGCACATTAGAGGACCCTACAATGCGTTGATATCACGTCTTGCGAGGATGCTGCGTTGTTCATGCGGATGGGTTGTCGTTAAGCCCATTGGGCCTTTTGAATGGGCCATATCTCTAGGCTGGGACTGTGAACCGTTAACACATAAAGGAATTGTGCCCTCAACATGACGTGTGCGATCATACCAGCACTAATGCACCAGATCCCATCGGAACTCCGAAGTTAAGCGTGCTTGGGCGAGAGTAGTACTAGGATGGGTGACCCCTTGGGAAGTCCTCGTGTTGCACCCCACTTTTCAATTTTTTTTGCTCCGGTTAGGGTTGCCAAGATACTTTACCAACCACAATTCTATTTTCGAATCCCACGGCACCTTGGGCAAGACAACTTCTCTTCACGTGGAGGCTGGGCCCGCAAACCGAGAGCGTAGGGCTTGTGACCAGGTCTCCGTCGCTCTGGTACCCATAACTTTTGATCCGTAAGGAGTTACGCGACGCACAGCATACCGTTGGAAAGCTCTCCAAGAGCTCTACGACGGGGGCAGGTAGCTAGCTTGCCGTGCCCTTTTCGGAGCTCAAAATCGAACGTTTTCATCAGTTTTGGGCTACTTTTCTTCTTTTGCTCTGTTTTTCCGTCCCGGATCGTACGTCGTGAGCTGTTAAAAGGACGACAACCTTACTCGTTGCACATTAGAGGACCCTACAATGCGTCGATATCACGTCTTGCGAGGATGCTGCGTTGTTGAAGCGGATGGGTTGTCGTTAAGCCCATTGGGCCTTTTGAATGGGCCATATCTCTAGGCTGGGACTGTGAACCGTTAACACATAAAGGAATTGTGCCCTCAACATGACGGGTGCGATCATACCAGCACTAATGCACCGGATCCCATTGGAACTCCGAAGTTAAGCGTGCTTGGGCGAGAGTAGTACTAGGATGGGTAACCCCCTGGGAAGTCCTCGTGTTGCTCCTCCATTTTCAATTTTTTTTGCTCCGGTTAGGGTTGCCAAGATACTTTACCCACCACATTTCTATTATCGAATCCCACGGCACCTTGGGCAAGACAACTTCTCTTCACGTGGAGGCTGGGCCCGTAAACCGAGGGCGTAGGGCTTGTGACCAGCTCTCCGTCGCTCTGGTACCCATAACTTTTGATCCGTAAGGAGTTACGAGGCGCGCAGCATACCGTTGGAAAGCTCTCCGAGAGCTTTACGACGGGGGCAGGTAGCTAGCTTGCCGTGCCCTTTTCGAAGCTCAAATTCGAACGTTTTCATCAGTTTTGGGCTACTTTTCTTCTTTTGCTCTGTTTTTCCGTCCCGGATCGTACGTCGTGAGCTGTTAAATGGACGACAACCTTACTCGCGGCACATTAGAGGACCCTACAATGCGTCGATATAACGTCTTGCGAGGATGCTGCGTTGTTGAATCGGATGGGTTGTCGTTAAGCCCATTGGGCCTTTTGAATGGGCCATATATCTAGGCTGGGACTGTGAACCGTTAACACATAAAGGAATTGTGCCCTCAACATGACGGGTGCGATCATACCAGCACTAATGCACCGGATCCCATCAGAACTCCGAAGTTAAGCGTGCTTGGGCGAGAGTAGTACTAGGATGGGTGACCCCCTGGGAAGTCCTCATGTTGCACCCCCATTTTCAATTTTTTTTGCTCCGGTTAGGGTTGCCAAGATACTTTACCCACCACATTTCTATTATCGAATCCCACGGCACCTTGGGCTAGACAACTTCTCTTCACATGGAGGCTGGGCCCGCAAACCGAGGGCTTAGGGCTTGTGACCAGGTCTCCGTCGCTCCGGTGCCCATAACTTTTGATCCGTAAGGAGTTACGCGACGCACAGCATACCGTTGGAAAGCTCTCCGACTGCTCTACGACGGGGGCAGGTAGCTAGCTCGCCGTGCCCTTTTCGGAGCTCAAAATCGAACATTTTCATCACTTTCGGGTTACTTTTCTTCTTTTGCTCTGTTTTTCCGTCCCGGATCGTACGTCGTGAGCTGTTAAAAGGACGACAACCTTACTCGCGGCACATTAGAGGACCCTACAATGCGTCGATATCACGTCTTGCGAGGATGCTGCGTTGTTGAAGCGGATGGGTTGTCGTTAAGCCCATTGGGCCTTTTGAATGGGCCATATCTCTAGGCTGGGACTGTGAACCGTTAACACATAAAGGAATTGTGCCCTCAACATGACGGGTGCGATCATACCAGCACTAATGTACCGGATCCCATCAGAAATCCGAAGTTAAGCGTGCTTGGGCGAGAGTAGTACTAGGATGGGTGACCCCCGGGGAAGTCCTCGTGTTGCACCCCCCTTTTCAATTTTTTTTGCTCCGGTTAGGGTTGCCAAGATACTTTACCCACCACATTTCTATTATCGAATCCCACGGCACCTTGGGCAAGACAACTTCTCTTCACGTGGAGGCTGGGCCCGCAAACCGAGGGCGTAGGGATTGTGACCAGGTCTCCGTCGATACGGTGCCCATAACTTTTGATCCGTATGGAGTTACGAGGCGCACAGCATACAGTTGGAAAGCTCTCTGAGAGCTCTACGACGGGGGTAGCGAGCTACCTTGTTGTGCCCTTTTCGGAGCTCAAAATCGAACGTTTTCATCAGTTTCGGGCCACTTTTCTTCTTTTGCTCTGTTTTTCCGTCCCGGATCGTACGTCGTGAGCTGTTAAAAGGACAACAACCTTACTCGCGGCACATTAGAGGACCCTACAATGCGTCGATATCACGTCTTGCGAGGATGCTGCGTTGTTGAAGCGGATGGGTTGTCATTAAGCCCATTGGTCCTTCTGAATGGATATCTCTATGCTGGGACTGTGAACCGTTAACACATAAAGGAATTGTGCCCTCAACATGACGGGTGTGATCATACTAGCACTAATGCACCGGATCCCATCAGAACTCCGAAGTTAAGCGTGCTTGGGCGAGAGTAGTACTAGGATGGGTGACCCCCTGGGAAGTCCTCGTGTTGCACCCCCATTTTCAATTTTTTTTGCTCCGGTTAGGGATGCCAAGATACTTTACCCACCACATTTCTATTATCGA
This sequence comes from Ehretia macrophylla, assembly GCA_037974665.1. NCBI lineage: Eukaryota > Viridiplantae > Streptophyta > Magnoliopsida > Boraginales > Ehretiaceae > Ehretia > Ehretia macrophylla. The sequence continues at coordinate 73,744,050 of CM075769.1, forward strand.
ATCCCACGGCACCTTGGGCAAGACAACTTCTCTTCACGTGGAGGCTGGGCCCGCAAACCGAGGGCGTAGGGCTTGTGACCAGGTCTCCGTCGCTCCGGTGCCCATAACTTTTGATCCGTAAGGAGTTACGCGGCGCACAGCATACCGTTGGAAAGCTCTCCGAGAGCTCTACGACGGGGGCAGGTAGATAGCTCGCCGTGCCCTTTTCGGAGCTTAAAATCGAACGTTTTCATCAGTTTCGGGCCACTTTTCTTCTTTTGCTCTGTTTTTCCATCCCGGATCGTACGTCGTGAGCTGTTAAAAGGACGACAACCTTACTCGCGGCACATTAGAGGACCCTACAATGCGTCGATATCACGTTTTGCGAGGATGCTGCGTTGTTGAAGCGGATGGGTTGTCGTTAAGCCCATTGGGCCTTTTGAATGGGCCATATCTCTAGGCTGGGACTGTGAACCGTTAACACATAAAGGAATTGTGCCCTCAACATGACGGGTGCGATCATACCAGCACTAATGCACCGGATCCCATCAGAACTCCGAAGTTAAGCGTGCTTGGGCGAGAGTAGTACTAGGATAGGTGACCCCCTGGGAAGTCCTCGTGTTGCACCCCCCTTTTCAATTTTTTTTGCTCCGGTTAGGGTTGCCAAGATACTTTACCCACCACATTTCTATTATCGAATCCCACGGCACCTTGGGCAAGACAACTTCTCTTCACGTGGAGGCTGGGCCCCCAACCGAGGGCACAGGGCTTGTGACCAGGTCTCCGTCGCTCCGGTGCCCTTAACTTTTGATCCGTAAGGAGTTACGCGGCGCACAGCATACCGTTGGAAAGCTCTCCGAGAGTTCTAAGACAGGGGCAGCTAGCTAGCTTGCCGTGCACTTTTCGGAGCTCAAAATCGAACGTTTTCATCAGTTTCGGGCCACTTTTCTTCTTTTGCTCTGTTTTTCCGTCCCGGATCGTACGTCGTGAGCTGTTAAAAGGACGACAACCTTACTCGCGGCACATTAGAGGACCCTACAATGCGTCGATATCACGTCTTGCGAGGATGCTGTGTTGTTGAAGCGGATGGGTTGTCGTTAAGCCCATTGGGCTTTTGAATGGGCCATATCTCTAGGCTGGGACTATGAACCGTTAACACATAAAGGAATTGTGCCCTCAACAAGACGGGTGCGATCATACAAGCACAAATGCACCGGATCCCATCAGAACTCCGAAATTAAGCATACTTAGGCGAGAGTAGTACTAGGATGGGTGACCCCCGCGGAAGTCCTCGTGTTGCACCCCCCTTTTCAATTTTTTTTGCTCCGGTTAGGGTTGCCAAGATACTTTACCCACCACATTTCTATTATCGAATCCCACGGCACCTTGGGCAAGACAACTTCTCTTCACGTGGAGGCTGGGCCGGCAAACCGAGGGCGTAGGGCTTGTGACCAGGTCTCCGTCGCTATGGTGCCCATAACTTTTGATCCGTAAGGAGTTATGAGGCGCACAGCATACCGTTGGAAAGCTCTCCGAGAGCTCTACGACGGGGGCAGGTAGCTAGCTCGCCGTGCCCTTTTCGGAGCTCAAAATTGAACGTTTTCATCAGTTTCGGGCTACTTTTCTTCTTTTGCTCTGTTTTTTCCGTCCCGGATCGTACGTCGTGAGCTGTTAAAAGGACGACAACCTTACTCGCGAAACATTAGAGGACCCTACAATGCGTCGATATCACGTCTTGCGAGGATGCTGCGTTGTTGAAGCGGATGGGTTGTCGTTAAGCCCATTGGGCCTTTTGAATGGGCCATATCTCTAGGCTGGGACTGTGAACCGTTAACACATAAAGGAATTGTGCCCTCAACATGACGGGTGCGATCATACCAGCACTAATGCACCGGATCCCATCAGAACTCCGAAGTTAAGCGTGCTTGGGCGAGAGTAGTACTAGGATGGGTGACCCCCTGGGAAGTCCTCGTGTTGCACCCCCCTTTTCAATTTTTTTTGCTTCGGTTAGGGTTGCCAAGATACTTTACCCACCACATTTCTATTATCGAATCCCACGGCACCTTGGGCAAGACAACTTCTCTTCACGTGGAGGCTGGGCCCGCAAACCGAGGGCGTAGGGCTTGTGACCAGGTCTCCGTCGCTATGGTGCCCATAACTTTTGATCCGTAAGGAGTTACGAGGCGCACAACATACCGTTGGAAAGTTCTCTGAGAGCTCTACGACGAGGGCAGGTAGCTAGCTCGCCGTGCCCTTTTTGGAGCTCAAAATTGAACGTTTTCATCAGTTTCGGGCTACTTTTCTTCTTTTGCTCTGTTTTTTCCGTCCCGGATCGTACGTCGTGAGCTGTTAAAAGGACGACAACCTTACTCGCGGCACATTAGAGGACCCTACAATGCGTCGATATCACGTCTTGCGAGGATGCTGCGTTGTTGAAGCGGATGGGTTGTCGTTAAGCCCATTGGGCCTTTTGAATGGGCCATATCTCTAGGCTGGGACTGTGAACCGTTAACACATAAAGGAATTGTGCCCTCAACATGACGGGTGCGATCATACCAGAACTAATGCACCGGATCCCATCAGAACTCCGAAGTTAAGCGTGCTTGGGCGAGAGTAGTACTAGGATGGGTGACCCCCTGGGAAGTCCTCGTGTTGCACCCCACTTTTCAATTTTTTTTGCTCCGGTTAGGGTTGCCAAGATACTTTACCCACCACATTTCTATTATGGAATCCCATGGCACCTTGGGCAAGACAACTTCACTTCATGTAGAGGCTGGGCCCGCAAACCGAGGGCGTAGGGCTTGTGACCAGGTATCCGTCACTCCGGTGACTATAACTTTTGATCCGTAAGGAGTTACGGTGCACACAGCATACCGTTGGAAAGCTCTTCGAGAGCTCTACAACGGGGGCAGCTAGCTTGCTCGCTTTGCCCATTTCAGAGCTCAAAATCGAACGTTTTTATCAGTTTTGGGCTACTTTTCTTCTTCTGCTCTGTTTTTCAGTCCCGGATCATACGTCGTGAGCTATTAAAAGGACGACAACCTTACTCGCGGCACATTCGAGGACCCTACAATGCGTCGATATCACGTCTTGCGAGGATGCTGCGTAGTTGAAGCGGATGGGTTGTCGTTAAGCCCATTGGGCCTTTTGAATGGGCCATATCTCTAGGCTGGGACTGTGAACCGTTAACACATAAAGGAATTGTGCCCTCAACATGACGGGTGCAATCATACCAGCACTAATGCATCGGATCCCATCAGAACTCCGAAGTTAAGCGTGCTTTGGCGAAAGTAGTACTAGGATGGGTGACCCCCTAGGAAGTCCTCGTGTTGCACCCCCCTTTTCAATTTTTTTTGCTCCGGTTAGGGTTGCCAAGATACTTTACCCACCACATTTCTATTATCGAATCCCACGGCACCTTGGGCCAGACAACTTCTCTTCACGTGGAGACGGGCCCGCAAACCGAGGGCGTAGGGCTTATGACCAGGTCTCCGTCGCTACGGTGCCCATAACTTTTGATCCGTAAGGAGTTACGATGCGCACAGCATACCGTTCGAAAGCTCTCTGAGAGCTCTACGACGGGGACAGCGAGCAGGCTCGCTGTGCCCTTTTCGGAGCTCAAAATCGAACGTTTTCATCAGTTTCGGGCCACTTTTCTTCTTTTGCTCTGTTTTTCAGTCCCGGATCATACGTCGTGAGCTGTTAAAAGGACGACAACCTTACTCGCGGCACATTAGAGGACCCTACAATGCGTCGATATCACGTCTTGCGAGGATGCTGCGTTGTTGAAGCGGATGGGTTGTCGTTAAGCCCATTGGGCCTTTTGAATGGGCCATATCTCTAGGCTGGGACTGTGAACCGTTAACACATAAAGGAATTGTGCCCTCAACATGAGGGGTGCGATCATACCAGCACTGAAGCACCGGATCCCATCAGAACTCCGAAGTTAAACGTGCTTGGGCGAAAGTAGTACTAGGATGGGTGACCCCCTGGGAAGTCCTCGTGTTGCACCCCCCTTTTCAATTTTTTTTGCTCCGGTTAGGGTTGCCAAGATACTTTACCTACCACATTTCTATTATCGAATCCCACGGCACCTTGGGCAGACAACTTCTCTTCACGTGGAGGCTGGGCCCGCAAACCGAGGGCGTAGGGCTTGTGACCAGGTCTCTGTCGCTACGGTGCCCATAACTTTTGATCCGTAAGGAGTTACGAGGCGAACAGCATACCGTTGGAAAGGTCTCTGAGAGCTTTACGAAGGGGGCAGCGATCTAGCTCGCCGTGCCCTTTTCGGAGCTCAAAATCGAACGTTTTCATTAGTTTCGGGCCACTTTTCTTCCTTTGCTCTGTTTTTCCGTCCCGGATCGTACGTCGTGAGCTGTTAAAAGGACGACAACCTTACTCGCGGCACATTAGAGGACCCTACAATGCGTCGATATCACGTCTTGCGAGGATGCTGCGTTGTTGAAGCGGATGGGTTGTCGTTAAGCCCATTGGACCTTTTGAATGGGCCATATCTCTAGGCTGGGACTGTGAACCGTTAACACATAAAGGAATTGTGCCCTCAACATGACGGGTGCGATCATACCAGCGCTAATGCACCGGATCCCATCAGAACTCCGAAGTTAAGCGTGCTTGGGCGAGAGTAGTACTAGGATGGGTGACCCCCTTGGAAGTCCTCGTGTTGCACCCCCCTTTTCAATTTTTTTTGCTCCGGTTAGGGTTGCCAAGATACTTTACCCACCACATTTCTATTATCGAATCCCACGGCACCTTGGGCAAGACAACTTCTCTTCACGTGGAGGCTGGGCCCGCAAACCGAGGGCGTAGGGCTTGTGACCAGGTCTCTGTCGCTACGGTGCCCATAACTTTTGATCCGTAAGGAGTTACGAGGCGAACAGCATACCGTTGGAAAGGTCTCTGAGAGCTTTACGAAGGGGGCAGGTTGCTAGCTCGCCGTGCCCTTTTCGGAGCTCAAAATTGAACGTTTTCAATAGTTTCGGGCCACTTTTCTACTTTTGCTTTGTTTTTTCATCCCGGATCGTACGTCGTGAGCTCTTAAAAGGACGACAACCTTACTCGCGGCACATTAGACGACCCTACAATGAGTCGATATCACGTCTTGCGAGGATGCTGCGTTGTTGAAGCGGATGGGTTGTCGTTAAGCCCATTGGACCTTTTCAATGGGCCATATCTCTAGGCTGGGTCTGTGAACCGTTAACACATAAAGGAATTGTGCCCTCAACATGACGGGTGCGATCATACCAGCACTAATGCACCGGATCCCATCAGAACTCCGAAGTTAAGCGTGCTTGGGCGAGAGTAGTACTAGGATGGGTGACCCCCTGGGAAGTCCTCGTGTTGCACCCCCATTTTCAATTTTTTTTGCTTCGGTTAGGGTTGCCAAGATACTTTACCCACCACATTTCTATTATCGAATCCCACGGCACCTTGGGCAAGACAACTTCTCTTCACGTGGAGGCTGGGCCCGCAAACCGAGGGCGTAGGGCTTGTGACCAGGTCTCCGTCGCTCCGGTGCCCATAACTTTTGATCCGTAAGGAGTTACGCGGCGCACAGCATACCGCTGGAAAGCACTCCGAGAGCTCTACGATTGGGGCAGGTAGCTAGCTCGCCGTGCCCTTTTCGGAGCTCAAAATTGAACGTTTTCATCAGTTTCGGGCTACTTTTCTTCTTTTGCCCTGTTTTTCCGTCCCGGATCGTACGTCGTGAGCTGTTAAAAGGACGACAACCTTACTCGCGGCACATTAGAGGACCCTACAATGCGTCGATATCACGTCTTGCGAGGATGCTGCGTTGTTGAAGCGGATGGGTTGTCGTTAAGCCCATTGGGCCTTTTGAATGGGCCATATCTCTAGGCTGGGACTGTGAACCGTTAACACATAAAGGAATTGTGCCCTCAACATGACGGGTGCGATCATACCAGCACTAATGCACCGGATCCCATCAGAACTCCGAAGTTAAGCGTGCTTGGGCGAGAGTAGTACTAGGATGGGTGACCTCCTGGGAAGTCCTCGTGTTGCACCCCCATTTTCAATTTTTTTTGCTCCGGTTAGGGTTGCCAAGATACTTTACCTACCACATTTCTATTATCGAATCCCACGGCACCTTGGGCAAGACAACTTCTCTTCACGTGGAGGCTGGGCCCGCAAACCGAGGGCGTAGGGCTTGTGACCAGGTCTCCGTCGCTACGGTGCCCATAACTTTTGATCCGTAAGGAGTTACGAGGCGAACAGCATACCGTTGGAAAGCTCTCTGAGAGCTCTACGAAAGGGGCAGCGAGCTAGCTCGCTGTGCCCTTTTCGGAGCTCAAAATCGAACGTTTTCATTAGTTTCGGGCCACTTTTCTTCCTTTGCTCTATTTTTTCGTCCCGGATCGTACGTCGTGAGCTGTTAAAAGGACGACAACCTTACTCGCGGCACATTAGAGGACCCTACAATGCGTCGATATCACGTCTTGCGAGGATGCTGCGTTGTTGAAGCGGATGGGTTGTCGTTAAGCCCATTGGACCTTTTGAATGGGCCATATCTCTAGGCTGGGACTGTGAACCGTTAACACATAAAGGAATTGTGCCCTCAACATGACGGGTGCGATCATACCAGCACTAATGCACCGGATCCCATCAGAACTCCGAAGTTAAGCGTGCTTGGGCGAGAGTAGTACTAGGATGGGTGACCCCCTGGGAAGTCCTCGTGTTGCACCCCCCTTTTCAATTTTTTTTGCTCCGGTTAGGGTTGCCAAGATACTTTACCCACCACATTTCTATTATCGAATCCCACGGCACCTTGGGCATGACAACTTCTCTTCACGTGGAGGCTGGGCCCGCAAACCGAGCGCGTAGGGCTTGTGACCAGGTCTCCGTCGCTACGGTGCCCATAACTTTTGATCCGTAAGGAGTTACGAGGCGAACAGCATACCGTTGGAAAGGTCTCCGAGAGCTCTACGAAGGGGGCAGCGAGCTAGCTCGCCGTGCCCTTTTTGGAGCTCAAAATCGAACATTTTCATTAGTTTCGGGCCACTTTTCTACCTTTGCTCTATTTTTCCATCCAGGATTGTACGTAGTGAGCTGTTAAAAGGATGACAACCTCACTCGCGGGACATTAGAGGGCCCTACAATGCATAGATATCATGTCTTGCGAGGATGCTGCGTTGTTGAAGCAGATGGGTTGTCGTTAAGCACATTGGGCCTTTTTAATGGGCCATATCTCTAGGCTGGGTCTGTGAACCGTTAACACAAAAAGGAATTGTGCCCTCAACATGACGGGTGCGATCATTCCAGCACTAATGCACCGGATCCCATCAGAACTCCGAAGTTAAGCGTGCTTGGGCGAGAGTAGTACTAGGATGGGTGACCCCTTGGGAAGTCCTCGTGTTGCACCCCCCTTTTCAATTTTTTTTGCTTCGGTTAGGGTTGCCAAGATACTTTACCCACCACATTTCTATTATCGAATCCCACGGCACCTTGGGCAAGACAACTTCTCTTCACGTGGAGGCTGGGCCCGCAAACCGAGGGCGTAGGGCTTGTGACCAAGTCTCCGTCGCTATGGTGCCCATAACTTTTGATCCGTAAGGAGTTACGAGGCGCACAGCATACCGTTGGAAAGCTCTCCGAGAGCTCTACGACGGGGGCAGGTAGCTAGCTCGCCGTGCCCTTTTCGGAGCTCAAAATTGAACGTTTTCATCAGTTTCGGGCTACTTTTCTTCTTTTGCTCTGTTTTTTCCGTCCCGGATCGTACGTCGTGAGCTGTTAAAAGGACGACAACCTTACTCGCGGCACATTAGAGGACCCTACAATGCGTCGATATCACGTCTTGCGAGGATGCTGCGTTGTTGAAGCGGATGGGTTGTCGTTAAGCCCATTGGGCCTTTTGAATGGGCCATATCTCTAGGCTGGGACTGTGAACCGTTAACACATAAAGGAATTGTGCCCTCAACATGACGGGTGCGATCATACCAGCACTAATGCACCGGATCCCATCAGAACTCCGAAGTTAAGCGTGCTTGGGCGAGAGTAGTACTAGGATGGGTGACCCCCTGGGAAGTCCTCGTGTTGCACCCCCCTTTTCAAATTTTTTTGCTCCGGTTAGGGTTGTGAAGATACTTTACCCACCACATTTCTATTATCGAATCCCATGGCACCTTGGGCAAGACAACTTCTCTTCACGTGGAGGCTGGGCCCGCAAACCGAGGGCGTAGGGCTTGTGACCAGGTCTCCGTCGCTACGGTGCCCATAACTTTTGATCCGTAAGGAGTTACGATGCGCACAGCATACCGTTGGAAAGCTCTCTGAGAGCTCTACGACAGGGGCAGCGAGCTAGCTCGCTGTGCCCTTTTCGGAGCTCAAAATCGAACGTTTTCATCAGTTTCGGGCCACTTTTCTTCTTTTGCTCTGTTTTTCAGTCCCGGATCATACGTCGTGAGCTGTTAAAAGGACGACAACCTTACTCGCGGCACATTAGAGGACCCTACAATGCGTCGATATCACGTCTTGCGAGGATGCTGCGTTGTTGAAGCGGATGGGTTGTCGTTAAGCCCATTGGGCCTTTTGAATGGGCCATATCTCTAGGCTGGGACTGTGAACCGTTAACACATAAAGGAATTGTGCCCTCAACATGAGGGGTGCGATCATACCAGCACTGAAGCACCGGATCCCATCAGAACTCCGAAGTTAAACGTGCTTGGGCGAAAGTAGTACTAGGATGGGTGACCCCCTGCGAAGTCCTCGTGTTGCACCCCCCTTTTCAATTTTTTTTGCTCCGGTTAGGGTTGCCAAGATACTTTACCCACCACATTTCTATTATCGAATCCCACGGCACCTTGGGCAAGACAACTTCTCTTCACGTGGAGGCTGGGCCCGCAAACCGAGGGCGTAGGACTTGTGACCAGGTCTCCGTCGATACGGTGCCCATAACTTTTGATCCGTAAGGAGTTACGATGCGCACAGCATACCGTTGGAAAGCTCTCTGAGAGCTCTACGACGGGGGCAGCGAGCTAGCTTGCTGTGCCCTTTTCGGAGCTCAAAATCGAACATTTTCATCAGTTTCGGGCCACTTTTCTTCTTTTGCTCTGTTTTTCCGTCCCGGATCATACGTCGTGAGCTGTTAAAAGGACGACAACCTTACTCGCGGCACATTAGAGGACCCTACAATGCGTCGATATCACGTCTTGCGAGGATGCTGCGTTGTTGAAGCGGATGGGTTGTCGTTAAGCCCATTGGGCCTTTTGAATGGGCCATATCTCTAGGCTGGGACTGTGAACCGTTAACACATAAAGGAATTGTGCCCTCAACATGAGGGGTGCGATCATACCAGCACTGAAGCACCGGATCCCATCAGAACTCCGAAGTTAAACGTGCTTGGGCGAAAGTAGTACTAGGATGGGTGACCCCCTGGGAAGTCCTCGTGTTGCACCCCCCTTTTCAATTTTTTTTGCTCCGGTTAGGGTTGCCAAGATACTTTACCTACCACATTTCTATTATCGAATCCCACGGCACCTTGGGCAGACAACTTCTCTTCACGTGGAGGCTGGGCCCGCAAACCGAGGGCGTAGGGCTTGTGACCAGGTCTCTGTCGCTACGGTGCCCATAACTTTTGATCCGTAAGGAGTTACGAGGCGAACAGCATACCGTTGGAAAGGTCTCTGAGAGCTTTACGAAGGGGGCAGCGATCTAGCTCGCCGTGCCCTTTTCGGAGCTCAAAATCGAACGTTTTCATTAGTTTCGGGCCACTTTTCTTCCTTTGCTCTGTTTTTCCGTCCCGGATCGTACGTCGTGAGCTGTTAAAAGGACGACAACCTTACTCGCGGCACATTAGAGGACCCTACAATGCGTCGATATCACGTCTTGCGAGGATGCTGCGTTGTTGAAGCGGATGGGTTGTCGTTAAGCCCATTGGACCTTTTGAATGGGCCATATCTCTAGGCTGGGACTGTGAACCGTTAACACATAAAGGAATTGTGCCCTCAACATGACGGGTGCGATCATACCAGCACTAATGCACCGGATCCCATCAGAACTCCGAAGTTAAGCGTGCTTGGGCGAGAGTAGTACTAGGATAGGTGACCCCTTGGGAAGTCCTCGTGTTGCACCCCCCTTCTCAATTTTTTTTGCTCCGGTTAGGGTTGCCAAGATACTTTACCCACCACATTTCTATTATCGAATCCCACGGCACCTTGGGCAAGACAACTTCTCTTCACGTGGAGGCTGGGCCCGCAAACCGAGGGCGTAGGGCTTGTGACCAGGTCTCCGTCGCTACGGTGCCCATAACTTTTGATCCGTAAGGAGTTACGAGGCGAACAGCATACCGTTGGAAAGGTCTCCGAGAGCTCTACGAAGGGGGCAGCGAGCTAGCTCGCCGTGCCCTTTTTGGAGCTCAAAATTGAACGTTTTCATTAGTTTCGGGCCACTTTTCTTCTTTTGCTCTGTTTTTCCGTCCCGGATCGTACGTCGTGAGCTGATAAAAGGACGACAACCTTACTCGCGGCACATTAGAGGACCCTACAATGCGTCGATATCACGTCTTGCAAGGATGCTGCGTTGTTGAAGAGGATGGGGTGTCGTTAAGCCCATTGGCCCTTTTGAATGGGCCATATCTCTAGGCTGGGACTGTGAACCGTTAACACATAAAGGAATTGTGCCCTCAACATGACAGGTGCGATCATACCAGCACTAATGCACCGGATCCCATCAGAACTCCGAAGTTAAGCGTGCTTGGGCGAGAGTAGTACTAGGATGGGTGACCCCCTGGGAAGTCCTCGTGTTGCACCCCCTTTTTCAAATTTTTTTGCTCCGGTTTGGGTTGCCAAGATACTTTACCCACCACATTTCTATTATCGAATCCCACGGCACCTTGGGCCAGACAACTTCTCTTCACGTGGAGACGGGCCCGCAAACCGAGGGCGTAGGGCTTATGACCAGGTCTCCGTCGCTACGGTGCCCATAACTTTTGATCCGTAAGGAGTTACGATGCGCACAGCATACCGTTGGAAAGCTCTCTGAGAACTCTACGACGGGGGGCAGCGAGCTAGCTCGCTGTGCCCTTTTCGGAGCTCAAAATCGAACGTTTTCATCAGTTTCGGGCCACTTTTCTTCTTTTGCTCTGTTTTTCAGTCCCGGATCATACGTCGTGAGCTGTTAAAAGGACGACAACCTTACTCGCGGCACATTAGAGGACCCTACAATGCGTCGATATCACGTCTTGCGAGGATGCTGCGTTGTTGAAGCGGATGGGTTGTCGTTAAGCCCATTGGGCCTTTTGAATGGGCCATATCTCTAGGCTGGGACTGTGAACCGTTAACACATAAAGGAATTGTGCCCTCAACATGACGGGTGCGATCATACCAGCACTGATGCACCGGATCCCATCAGAAATCCGAAGTTAAACGTGCTTGGGCGAAAGTAGTACTAGGATGGGTGACCCCCTGGGAAGTCCTCTTGTTGCACCCCCCTTTTCAATTTTTTTTGCTCCGGTTAGGGTTGCCAAGATACTTTACCCACCACATTTCTATTATCGAATCCCACGGCACCTTGGGCAAGACAACTTCTCTTCACGTGGAGGCTGGGCCTGCAAACCGAGGGCGTAGGACTTGTGACCAGGTCTCCGTCGATACGGTGCCCATAACTTTTGATCCGTAAGGAGTTACGATGCGCACAGCATACCGTTGGAAAGCTCTCTGAGAGCTCTACGACAGGGGCAGCGAGCTAGCTTGCTATGCCCTTTTCGGAGCTCAAAATCGAACGTTTTCATCAGTTTCGGGCCACTTTTCTTCTTTTGCTCTATTTTTCAGTCCCGGATCATACGTCGTGAGCTGTTAAAAGGACGACAACCTTACTCGCGGCACATTAGAGGACCCTACAATGCGTCGATATCACGTCTTGCGAGGATGCTGCGTTGTTGAAGCGGATGGGTTGTCGTTAAGCCCATTGGGCCTTTTGAATGGGCCATATCTCTAGGCTGGGACTGTGAACCGTTAACACATAAAGGAATTGTGCCCTCAACATGAGGGGTGCGATCATACCAGCACTGAAGCACCGGATCCCATCAGAACTCCGAAGTTAAACGTGCTTGGGCGAAAGTAGTACTAGGATGGGTGACCCCCTGGGAAGTCCTCGTGTTGCACCCCCCTTTTCAATTTTTTTTGCTCCGGTTAGGGTTGCCAAGATACTTTACCTACCACATTTCTATTATCGAATCCCACGGCACCTTGGGCAGACAACTTCTCTTCACGTGGAGGCTGGGCCCGCAAACCGAGGGCGTAGGGCTTGTGACCAGGTCTCTGTCGCTACGGTGCCCATAACTTTTGATCCGTAAGGAGTTACGAGGCGAACAGCATACCGTTGGAAAGGTCTCTGAGAGCTTTACGAAAAGTGTAGCGAGCTAGCTCGCCGTGCCCTTTTCGGAGCTCAAAATCGAACGTTTTCATTAGTTTCGGGCCACTTTTCTTCCTTTGCTCTGTTTTTCCGTCCCGGATCGTACGTCGTGAGCTGTTAAAAGGACGACAACCTTACTCGCGGCACATTAGAGGACCCTACAATGCGTCGATATCACGTCTTGCGAGGATGCTGCGTTGTTGAAGCGGATGGGTTGTCGTTAAGCCCATTGGACCTTTTGAATGGGCCATATCTCTAGGCTGGGACTGTGAACCGTTAACACATAAAGGAATTGTGCCCTCAACATCACGGGTGCGATCATACCAGCACTAATGCACCGGATCCCATCAGAACTCCGAAGTTAAGCGTGCTTGGGCGAGAGTAGTACTATGATGGGTGACCCCCTGGGAAGTCCTCGTGTTGCACCCCCCTTCTCAATTTTTTTGCTCCGGTTAGGGTCGCCAAGATACTTTACCGACCACATTTCTATTATCGAATCCCACGGCACCTTGGGCAAGACAACTTCTCTTCACGTGGAGGGTGGGCCCGCAAACCGAGGGCGTAGGGCTTGTGACAAGGTCTCCGTCGCTCCGATGCCCATAACTTTTGATCCGTAAGGAGTTACGAGGCGAACAGCATACTGTTGGAAAGCTCTCCGAGAGCTCTACGAAGGGGGCAGTGAGCTTGCTCGCCGTGCCCTTTTTGGAGCTCAAAATTGAACGTTTTCATTAGTTTCGGGCCACTTTTCTACCTTTGCTCTGTTTTTCGGTCCCGGATCGTACGTGGTGAGCTGATAAAAGGACGACAACCTTCCTCGCGGCACATTAGAGGACCCTACAATGCGTCGATATCACGTCTTGCGAGGATGATGCGTTGTTGAAGCGGATGGGTTGTCGTTAAGCCCATTGGACCTTTTCAATGGGCCATATCTCTAGGCTGGGTCTGTGAACCGTTAACACATAAAGGAATTGTGCCCTCAACATGACGGGTGTGATCATACCCGCACTAATGCACCGCATCCCATCAAAACTCCGAAGTTAAGGGTGCTTGGGCGAGAGTAGTACTAGGATGGGTGACCCCCTGGGAAGTCCTCGTGTTGCACCCCCCTTTTCAATTTTTTTTGCTCCGGTTAGGGTTGCCAAGATACTTTACCCACCTCATTTCTATTATCGAATCCCACGGCACCTTGGGCAAGACAACTTCTCTTCACGTGGAGGCTGGGCCCGCAAACCGAGGGCGTAGGGCTTGTGACCAGGTCTCCGTCGCTCCGGTGCCCATAACTTTTGATCCGTAAGGAGTTACGCGACGCACAGCATACCGTTAGAAAGCACTCCGAGAGCTCTACGACTGGGGCCGGTAGCTATCTCGCCGTGCCCTTTTCGGAGCTCAAAATCGAACGTTTTCATCAGTTTCGGGCCACTTTTCTTCTTTAGCTCTGTTTTTCCATCCCGGATCGTACGTCGTGAGCTGTTAAAAGGACGACAACCTTACTCGCGGCACATTAGAGGACGCTACAATGCGTCGATATCACGTCTTGCGAGGATGCTGCGTTGTTGAAGCGGATGGGTTGTCGTTAAGCCCATTGGGCCTTTTGAATGGGCCATATCTCTAGGCTCGGACTGTGAACCGTTAACACATAAAGGAATTGTGCCCTCAACAAGACAGGTGCGATCATACCACTACTAATGCACCGGATCCTATCAGAACTCCGAAGTTAAGCGTGCTTGGGCGAGAGTAGTACTAGGATGGGTGACCCCCTGGGAAGTCCTCGTGTTGCACCCCCCTTTTCAATTTTTTTTGCTCCGGTTAGGGTTGCGAAGATACTTTACCCACCACATTTCTATTATCAAATCCCACGGCACCTTGGGCAAGACAACTTCTCTTCACGTGGAGGTTGGGCCCGCAAACCGAGCGCGTAGGGCTTGTGACCAGGTCTCCGTCGCTATGGTGCCCATAACTTTTGATCTGTAAGGAGTTACGAGGCGCACAGTATACCGTTGGAAGGCACTCTGAGAGCTCTACGACGGGGGCAGCGAGCCAGCTCGCCGTGCCCTTTTCGGAGCTCAAAATTTTACGTTATCATAAGTTTCGGGCTACTTTTCTTCTTTAGCTCTGTTTTTCCGGCCCGGATCGTACGTCGTGAGCTGTTAAATGGGCGACAACCTTACTCGCGGCACATTAGAGGACCCTACAATGCGTCGATATCACGTCTTGCGAGGATGCTGCGATATTGAAGCGGATGGGTTATCGTTAAGCCCATTGGGCCTTTTGAATGGGTCATATATATAGGCTGGGACTGTGAACCGTTAACACATAAAGGAATTGTGCCCTCAACATGACGGGTGCGATCATACCAGCACTAATGCACCGGATCCCATCAGAACTCCGAAGTTAAGCGTGCTTGGGCGAGAGTAGTACTAGGATGGGTGACCCCTTGGGAAGTCCTCGTGTTGCACCCCCCTTCTCAATTTTTTTTGCTCCGGTTAGGGTTGCCAAGATACTTTACCCACCACATTTCTATTATCGAATCCCACGGCACCTTGGGCAAGACAACTTCTCTTCACGTGGAGGCTGGGCCCGCAAACCGAGGGCGTAGGGCTTGTGACCAGGTCTCCGTCGCACCGGTGCCCATAACTTTTGATCCGTATGGAGTTACGAGGCGAACAGCATACCGTTGGAAAGGTCTCCGAGAGCTCTACGAAGGGGGCAGCGAGCTAGCTCGCCGTGCCCTTTTTGGAGCTCAAAATTGAACGTTTTCATTAGTTTCGGGCCACTTTTCTTCTTTTGCTCTATTTTTCCATCCCGGATCGTACGTCGTAAGCTGTTAAAAGGACGACGACCTTACTCGCGGCACATTAGAGGACCCTACAATGCGTCGATATCACGTCTTGCGAGGATGATGCGTTGTTGAAGCGGATGGGTTGTCGTTAAGCCCATTGGGCCTTTTAAATGGGCCATATCTCTAGGCTGGGACTGTGAACCGTTAACACATAAAGGAATTGTGCCCTCAACATGATGGGTCCGACCATACCAACACACATGCACCGGCTCCCATCCTAACTCCGAAGTTAAACGTGCTTGGGCGAGAGTAGTACTAGGATGGGTGCCCCCCTGGGAAGTCCTCGTGTTGCACCCCCCTTTTCAATTTTTTTTGCTCCGGTTAGCGGTGCCAAGATACTTTATCCACCACATTTCTATTATCAAATCCCACGGCAGGTTGGGCAAGACAACTTCTCTTCACGAGGAGGCTTGGCTCGCAAATCGAGGGCATAGGGCTTGTGACCAGGTCTCCGTCGCTCTGGTGCCCATAACTTTTGATCCGTAAGGAGTTACGAGGCGCACAGCATACCGTTGGAAAGCTCTCCGAGAGCTCTACGACAAGGGAATCGAGCTAGCACGCTCTGCCCTTTTCTGAGCTCAAAATCGAACGTTTTCATCAGTTTCGGGCCACTTTTCTTCTTTTGCTCTATTTTTCCGTCCCGGATCGTACGTCGTGAGCTGTTAAAAGGACGACAACCTTACTCGCGGCACATTAGAGGACCCTACAATGCATCCATATCACGTCTTGCGAGGAGGCTGCGTTGGTGAAGCGGATGGGGTGTCGTGAAGCCCATGCGGCCATTTGAATTGGCCATAGCTCTAGGCTGAGACTGTGAACCGTTAACACATAAAGGAATTGTGCCATCAACATGACGGGTGCGATCATACCAGCACTAATGCACCCGATCCCATCAGAACTCCGAAGTTAAGCGTGCTTGGGCGAGAGTAGTACTAAGATGGGTGACCCCCTGGGAAGTCCTCGTGTTGCACCCGCCTTTTCAATTTTTTTTGCTCCGCTTAGCGTTGCGAAGATACTTTACCCACCACATTTCTATTATCGAATCCCACGGCACCTTGGGCAAGACAACTTCTCTTCACGTGGAGGCTGGGCCCGCAAACCGAGGGCGTAGGCTTGTGACCAGGTCTCCGTCGCTCCGGTGCCCATAACTTTTGATCCGTAAGGAGTTACGAGGCGCACAGCAAACCGTTGGAAAGCTCTCTGAGAGCTCTACGATGGGGGCACCTAGCTAGCTCGCGGTACCCTTTTCGGACCCCAAAATGGAATGTTTTCATCAGTTTCGGGCCCCTTTTCTTCTTTTGCTCTGTTTTTCCGTCCCGGATCGTACGTCGTGAGCTGTTAAAAGGACGACAACCTTACTCGCGGCACATTAGAGGACCCTACAATGCGTCGATATCACGTCTGGCGAGGATGCTGCGTTGTTGAAGCGGATGGGTTGTCGTTAAGCCCATTGGGCCTTTTGAATGGGCCATATCTCTAGGCTGGGACTGTGAACCGTTAACACATAAAAGAATTGTGCCCTCAACATGACGGGTGCGATCATACCAGCACTAATGCACCGGATCTCATCAGAACTCCGAAGTTAAGCGTGCTTGGGCGAGAGTAGTACTAGGATGGGTGACCCCCTGGGAAGTCCTCGTGTTGCACCCCCTTTTGCACCCCCTTTTTCAATTTTTTTTGCTCCGGTTAGGGTTGCCAATATGCTTTACCCACCACATTTCTATTATCGAATCCCACGGCACCTTAGGCAAGACAACTTTTCTTCACGTGGAGGCTGGGCCCGCAATCCGTGGGCGTAGGGCTTGTGACCAGGTCTCCGTCGCTCCGGTTCCCATAACTTTTGATCCGTAAGGAGTTACGCGGCGCACAGCATACCGTTGGAAAGCTCTCCGAGAGCTCTATGACGGGGGCAGCTAGCTAGCTCGGCGTGCCCTTTTCGGAGCTCAAAATTGAACGTTTTCATTAGTTTCGGGCCACTTTTCTTCTTTTGCTCTGTTTTTCATTCTCGGATCGTACGTCGTGAGCTGTTAAAAGGACGACAACCTTACTCGCGGCACATTAGAGGACCCTACAATGCGTCGATATCACGTCTTGCGAGGATGCTGCGTTGTTGAAGCGGATGGGTTGTCGTTAAGCCCATTGGGCCTTTTGAATGGGCCATATCTCTAGGCTGGGACTGTGAACCGTTAACACATAAAGGAATTGTGCCCTCAACATGACGGGTGCGATCATACCAGCACTAATGCACCGGATCCCATCAGAACTCCGAAGTTAAGCGTGCTTGGGCGAGAGTAGTACTAGGATGGGTGACCCCCTGGGAAGTCCTCGTGTTGCACCCCCCATTTTCAATTTTTTTTGCTCCGGTTAGCGTTTCCAAGATACTTTACCCACCACATTTCTATTATCGAATCCCACGGCACCTTGGGCAAGACAACTTCTCTTCACGTGGAGGCTGGGCCCGCAAACCGAGGGCGTAGGGCTTGTGACCAGGTCTCCGTCGCTCCGGTGCCCATAACTTTTGATCCGTAAGGAGTTACGAGGCGCACAGCATACCGTTGGAAAGCTCTCTGAGAGCTCTACGACTTGGGCAGCTAGCGAGCTTGGTTTGCCCTTTTCGGAGCTCAAAATCGAACGTTTTCATCAGTTTCGGGCCACTTTTCTTCTTTTGCTATGTTTTTCCGTCCCGGATCGTACGTCGTGAGCTGTTAAAAGGACGACAACCTTACTCGTGGCACATTAGAGGACCCTACAATGCGTCGATATCACGTCTTGCGAGGATGCTGCGTTGTTGAAGCGGATGGGTTGTCGTTAAGCCCATTGGGCCTTTTGAATGGGCCATATCTCTAGGCTGGGACTGTGAACCGTTAACACATAAAGGAATTGTGCCCTCAACATGACGGGTGCGATCATACCAGCACTAATGCACCGGATCCCATCAGAACTCCGAAGTTAAGTGTGCTTGGGCGAGATTAGTACTAGGATGGGTGACCCCCTGGGAAGTCCTCGTGTTGCACCCCCCTTTTCAATTTTTTTTGCTCCGGTTAGGGTTGCCAAGATACTTTACCCACCACATTTCTATTATCGAATCCCACGGCACCTTGGGCAAGACAACTTCTTTTCACGTGGAGGCTGGGCCCGCAAACCGAGGGCGTAGGGCTTGTGACCAGGTCTCCGTCGCTCCGGTGCCCATAACTTTTGATCTGTAAGGAGTTACGCGGCGCACAGTATACCGTTGGAAAGCCTTCCGAGAGCTCTACGACAGGGGCAGCTAGCTAGCTAGCCATGCCTTTTTTCGATCTCAAAATCAAACGTTTTCATCAGTTTCGGGCCAATTTTCTTCTTTTGCTCTGTTTTTCCATTCCGGATCGTACGTCGTGAGATGTTAAAAGGACGACAACCTTACTCGCGGCACATTAGAGGACCCTACAATGCGTCGGTATCACGTCTTGCGAGGATGCTGCGTTGTTGAAGCGGATGGGTTGTCGTTAAGCCCATTGGGCCTTTTGAATGGGCCATATCTCTAGGCTGGGACTGTGAACCGTTAACACATAAAGGAATTGTGCCCTCAACATGACGGGTGCGATCATACCAGCACTAATGCACCGGATCCCATCAGAACTCCGAAGTTAAGCGTGCTTGGGCGAGAGTAGTACTAGGATGGGTGACCCCCTGGGAAGTCCTCGTGTTGCACCCCCCCTTTTCAATTTTTTTTTGCTCCGGTTAGCGTTGCCAAGATACTTTACCCACCACATTTCTATTATCGAATCCCACGGCACCTTGGGCAAGACAACTTCTCTTCACGTGGAGGCTGGGCCCGCAAACCGAGGGCGTAGGGCTTGTGACCAGGTCTCCGTCGCTCCGGTGCCCATAACTTTTGATCCGTAAGGAGTTACGAGGCGCATAGCATACCGTTGGAAAGATCTCTGAGAGCTCTACGACGGGGGCAGCTAGCTAGCTCGTTGTGCCCTTTTTGGAGCTCAAAATCGAACGTTTTCATCAGTTTCGGGCCACTTTTCTTCTTTTGCTCTGTTTTTTCGTCCCAGATCGTACGTCGTGAGCGGTTAAAAGGACGACAACCTTACTCGCGGAATATTAGAGGACCCTACAATGCGTCGATATCACGTCTTGCGAGGATGCTGCGTTGTTGAAGCGGATGGGTTGTCGTTAATCCCATTGGGCCTTTTGAATGGGCCATATCTCTAGGCTGGGACTGTGAACCGTTAACACATAAAGGAATTGTGCCCTCAACATGACGGGTGCGATCATACCAGCACTAATGCACCGGATCCCATCAGAACTCCGAAGTTAAGCATGCTTGGGCGAGGGGAGTACTAGGATGGGTGACCCCCTGGGAAGTCCTCGTGTTGCACCCCCTTTTCAATTTTTTTTGCTCCGGTTAGCGTTTCCAAGATACTTTACCCACCACATTTCTATTATCGAATCCCACGGCACCTTGGGCAAGACAACTTCTCTTCACGTGGAGGCTGGGCCCGCAAACCGAGGGTGTAGGGCTTTTGACCAGGTCTCCGTCGCTCCGGTGCCCATAAATTATGATCCGTAAGGAGTTACGAGGCGCACAGCATACTGTTGGAAAGCTCTCTGAGAGCTCTACGACTGGGGCAGCTAGCTAGCTTGCTGTGCCCTTTTCGGAGCTCAAAATCGAACATTTTCATCAGTTTCGGGCCACTTTTCTTCTATTGCTCTATTTTTTCGTCCCGGACCGTACGTCGTGAGCTGTTAAAAGGACAACAACCTTACTCGCGGCACATTAGAGGACCCTACAATGCGTCGATATCACGTCTTGCGAGGATGCTGCGTTGTTGAAGCGGATGGGTTGTCGTTAAGCCCCTTGGGCCTTTTGAATGGGCCATATCTCTAGGCTGGGACTGTGAACCGTTAACACATAGAGGAATTGTGCCCTCAACATGACGGGTGCGATCATACCAGCACTAATGCACCGGATCCAATCAGAACTCCGAAGTTAAGCGTGCTTGGGCGAGAGTAGTACTAGGATGGGTGACCCCCTGGGAAGTCCTCGTGTTGCACCCCCTTTTGCACCCCCTTTTTCAATTTTTTTTGCTCCGGTTAGGGTTGCCAAGATACTTTACCCACCACATTTCTATTATCGAATCCCACGGCACCTTGGGCAAGAAAACTTCTCTTCACGTGGAGGCTGGGCCCGCAAACCGAGGGCGTAGGGCTTGTGACCAGGTCTCCGTCGCTTCGGTGCCCATAACTTTTGATCCGTAAGGAGTTACGCGGCGCACAGCATACCGTTGGAAAGCTCTCCGAGAGCTCTACGACGGGGGCAGCTAGCTAGCTTGTCGTACCCTTTTCGGAGCTCAAAATCGAATGTTTTCATTAGTTTCGGGCCACTTTTCTTCTTTTCCTCTACTTTTTCATCCCGGATCGTAGGTCGTGAGCAGTTAAAAGGACGACAACCTTACTCGCGGCACATTAGAGGACCCTACAATGCGTCGATATCACATCTTGCGAGGATGCTGCGTTGTTGAAGCGGATGGGTTGTCGTTAAGTCCATTGGGCCTTTTGAATGGGCCATATCTCTAGGCTGGGACTGTGAACCGTTAACACATAAAGGAATTGTGCCCTCAACATGACGGGTGCGATCATACCAGCACTAATGCACCGGATCCCATCAGAACTCCGAAGTTAAGCGTGCTTGGGCGAGAGTAGTACTAGGATGGGTGACCCCCTGGGAAGTCCTCGTGTTGCACCCTCTTTTGCACCCCCATTTTCAATTTTTTTTGCTCCGGTTAGGGTTGCCAAGATACTTTACCCACCACATTTCTATTATCGAATCCCACGGCACCTTGGGCAAGACAACTTCTCTTCACGTGGAGGCTGGGCCTGCAAACCGAGGGCGTAGGGCTTGTGACCAGGTCTCCGTCGCTAAGGTGCCCATAACTTTTGATCCGTAAGGAGTTACGAGGCGCACAGCATACCGTTGGACAGCTCTCTGAGAGCTCTACGACTGGGGCAGGTAGCTAGCTCGCCGTACCCTTTTCGGAGCTCAAAGTCGAACGTTTTCATCAGTTTCAGGCAACTTTTCTTCTTTAGCACTGTTTTTCCATCCCGGATCGTACGTCGTGAGCTGTGAAAAGGACGACAACCTTATTCGCGGCACATTAGAGGACCCTACAATGTGTCAATATCACGTCTTGCGAGGATGATGCGTTGTTGAAGCGGATGGGTTGTCGTTAAGCCCATTGGGCCATTTGAATGGGCCATATCTCTAGGCTGGGACTGTGAACCGTTAACAAATAAAGGAATTGTGCCCTCAACATGACGGGTGCGAGCATACCAGCACTAATGCACCGGATCCCATCAGAACTCCGAAGTTAAGCGTGCTTGGGCGAGAGTAGTACTAGGATGGGTGACTCCCTGGGAAGTCCTCGTGTTGCACCCCCCTTCTCAATTTTTTTTGCTCCGGTTAGGGTTGCCAAGATACTTTACCCACCACATTTCTATTATCGAATCCCACGGCACCTTGGGCAAGACAACTTCTCTTCACGTGGAGGCTGGGCCCGCAAACCGAGGGCGTAGGGCTTGTGACCAGGTCTCCGTCGCTCCGGTGCCCATAACTTTTGATCCGTAAGGAGTTACGAGGCGCACAGCATACCGTTGGAAAGCTCTCTGAGAGCTCTACGACGGGGGCAGCTAGCTAGCTTGCTGTGCCCTTTTCGGAGCTCAAAATTGAACGTTTTCATCAGTTTCGGGCCACTTTTCTTCTTTTGCTCTATTTTTCCGTCCCGGATCGTACGTCGTGAGCTGTTAAAAGGACGACAACCTTACTCGCGGCACATTAGAGGACCCTACAATGCGTCGATATCACGTCTTGCGAGGATGCTGCGTTGTTGAAGCGGATGGGTTGTCGTTAAGCCCATTGGGCCTTTTGAATGGGCCATATATCTAGGCTGAGACTGTGAACCGTTAACACATAAAGGAATTATGCCCTCAACATGACGGGTACGATCATACCAGCACTAATGCACCGGATCCCATCAGAACTCCGAAGTTAAGCGTGCTTGGGCGAGAGTAGTACAAGGATGGGTGACCCCCTGTGAAGTCCTCGTGTTTCACCCCCTTTTTCAATTTTTTTTGCTCCGGTTAGGGTTGCCAAGATACTTTACCCACCACATATCTATTATCGAATCCCACGGCACCTTGGGCAAGACAACTTCTCTTCACGTGGAGGCTGGGCCCGCAAACCGAGGGCGTAGGGCTTGTGACCAGGTCTCCGTCGCTCCGGTGCCTATAACTATTGATCCGTAAGGAGTTACGCGGCGCACAGCATACCGTTGGAAAGCTCTCCGAGAGCTCTACCACGGGGGCAAGTAGCTAGCTCGCGGTGCCCTTTTCGGAGCTCAAAATCTAACGTTTTCATCAGTTTCGGGCCAATTTTCTTCTTTTGCTCTATTTTTTCGTCCCGGATCGTACGTCGTGGGCTGTTAAAAGGACGACAACCTTACTCGCGGCACATTAGAGGACCCTACAATGCGTCGATATCACGTCTTGCGAGGATGCTGCGTTGTTGAAGCGGATGGGTTGTCGTTAAGCCCATTGGGCCTTTTGAATGGACCATATCTCTAGGCTGGGACTGTGAACCGTTAACACATAAAGGAATTGTACCCTCAACATGACGGGTGCGATCATACCAGCACTAATGCACCAGATCCCATCAGAACTCCGAAGTTAAGCGTGCTTGGGCAAGAGTAGTACTAGGATGGGTGACCCCCTGGGAAGTCCTCGTGTTGCACCCCCCTTTTCAATTTTTTTTGCTCCGGTTAGGGTTGCCAAGATACTTTACCCACCACATTTCTATTATCGAATCCCACGGCACCTTGGGCAAGACAACTTCTTTTCACGTGGAGGCTGGGCCCGCAAACCGAGGGCGTAGGGCTTGTGACCAGGTCTCCGTCGCTCCGGTGCCCATAACTTTTGATCCGTAAGGTGTTACGCTGTGCACAGCATACCGTTGGAAAGCTCTCCGATAGCCCTACGACGGGGGCAGGTAGCTAGCTCCCCGTGCCCTTTTCGGAGCTCAAAATCGAACGTTTTCATCAGTTTCGGGCCACTTTTCTTCTTTTACTCTGTTTTTCCGTCCCGGATCGTACGTCGGGAGCTGTTAAAAGGATGACAACCTTACTCGCGGCACATTAGAGGACCCTACAATGCGTCGATATCACGTCTTGCGAGGATGCTGCGTTGTTGAAGCGGATGGGTTGTCGTTAAGCCCATTGGGCTTTTGAATGGGCCATATCTCTAGGCTGGGACTGTGAACTGTTAACACATAAAGGAATTGCGCCCTCAACATGACGGGTGCGATCAGACCAGCACTAATGCACCGGATCCCATCAGAACTCCGAAGTTAAGCGTGCTTGGGCGAGAGAAGTACTAGGATGGGTGACCCCCTGGGAAGTCCTCGTGTTGCACCCCCCTTTTCAATTTTTTTTGCTCCGGTTAGCGTTGCCAAGATACTTTACCCACCACATTTCTATTATCGAATCCCACGGCACCTTGGGCAAGACAACTTCTCTTCACGTGGAGGCTGGGCCCGCAAACCGAGGGCGTAAGGCTTGTGACCAGGTCTCCGTCGCTCCGGTGCCCATAACTTTTGATCCGTAAGGAGTTACGCGGCGCACAACATACCGTTGGAAAGCTCTCCGAGAGCTCTACGACGGGGGCAGCTAGCTAACTCGCCGTGCCCTTTTTGGAGCACAAAATCAAACGTTTTCATCAGTTTCGGGCCATTTTTCTTCTTTTGCTCTGTTTTTCCGTCCCGGATCGTACGTCGTGAGCTGTTAAAAGGACGATAACCTTACTCGCGGCACATTAGAGGACTTTACAATGCGTCGATATCACGTCTTGCGAGGATCCTGCGTTGTTGAAGTGGATGGGTTGTCGTTAAGCCCATTGGGCCTTTTGAATGGGCCATATCTCTAGGCTGGGACTGTGAACCGTTTACACATAAAGGAGTTGTGCCCTCAACATGACGGGTGCGATCATACCAGCACTAATGCACCGGATCCCATCAGAACTCCGAAGTTAAGCGTGCTTGGGCGAGAGTAGTACTAGGATGGGTGACCCCCTGGGAAGTCCTCGTGTTGCACCCCCCTTTTCAATTTTTTTTGCTCCGGTTAGGTTGCCAAGATACTTTACCCACCACATTTCTATTATCGAATACCACGGCACCTTGGGCAAGACAACTTCTCTTCACATGGAGGCTGGGCCCGTAAACCGGTGCCCATAACTTTTGATCCGTAAGGAGTTACGAGGCGCACAGCATACTGTTGGAAAGCTCTCTGAGAGCTCTACGATGGGGGCAGCATGCCAGCATGCTGTGCCCTTTTCGGAGCTCAAAATCGAACATTTTCATCAGTTTCGGGCCACTTTTCTTCTTTTGCTCTGTTTTTCCATC
Source organism: Ehretia macrophylla (assembly GCA_037974665.1). Lineage (NCBI taxonomy): Eukaryota > Viridiplantae > Streptophyta > Magnoliopsida > Boraginales > Ehretiaceae > Ehretia > Ehretia macrophylla. The sequence continues at coordinate 73,768,691 of CM075769.1, forward strand.
TCGGATCGTACGTCGTGAGCTGTTAAAAGGACAACAACCTTACTCGCAGCACATTAGAGGACCCTACAATGCGTCGATATCACGTCTTGCGAGGATGCTGCGTTGTTGAAGCGGATGGGTTGTCGTTAAGCGCATTGGGCCTTTTGAATGGGCCATATCTCTAGGCTGGGACTGTGAACTGTTAACACATAAAGGAATTGTGCCCTCAACATGACGGGTGCGATCATAACAGCACTAATGCACCGGATCCCATCAGAACTCCGAAGTTAAGCGTGCTTGGGCGAGAGAAGTACTAGGATGGGTGACCCCCTGGGAAGTCCTCGTGTTGCACCCCCCTTTTCAATTTTTTTTGCTCCGGTTAGGGTTGCCAAGATACTTTACCCACCACATTTCTATTATCGAATACCACGGCACCTTGGGCAAGACAACTTCTCTTCACATGGAGGCTGGGCCCGCAAACCGGTGCCCATAACTTTTGATCCGTAAGGAGTTACGAGGCGCACAGCATACTGTTGGAAAGCTCTCTGAGAGCTCTACGATGGGGGCAGCATGCTAGCACGCTGTGCCCTTTTCGGAGCTCAAAATCGAACATTTTTATCAGTTTCGGGCCACTTTTCTTCTTTTGCTCTGTTTTTCCATCTCGGATCGTACGTCGTGAGCTGTTAAATGGACGACAACCTTACTCGCAGCACATTAGAGGACCCTACAATGCGTCGATATCACGTCTTGCGAGGATGCTGCGTTGTTGAAGCGGATGGGTTTGTCGTTAAGCCCATTGGGCCTTTTGAATGGGCCATATCTCTAGGCTGGGACTGTGAACCGTTAACACATAAAGGAATTGTGCCCTCAACATGACGGGTGTGATCATACAAGCATTAATGCACCGGATCCCATCAGAACTCCGAAGTTAAGCGTGCTTGGGCGAGAGTAGTACTAGGATGGGTGACCCCCTGGGAAGTCCTCGTGTTGCACCCCCCATTTCAATTTTTTTTGCTCCGGTTAGGGTTTCCAAGATACTTTACCCACCACATTTCTATTATCGAATCCCACGGCACCTTGGGCAAGACAACTTCTCTTCACGTGGAGGCTGGGCCCGCAAACCGAGGGCGTAGGGCTTGTGACCAGGTCTCCGTCGCTCCGGTGCCCATAACTTTTGATCCGTAAGGAGTTACGAGGCGCACAGCATAGCGTTGGAAAGCTCTCTGAGAGCTCTACGACGGGGGCAGCTAGCTAGCAAGCTGTGCCCATTTTGGAGCTCAAAATCGAACGTTTTCATCTATTTCGGGCCACTTTTCTTCTTTTGCTCTGTTTTTCCGTCCCGGATCGTACGTCGTGAGCTGTTAAAAGGACGACAACCTTACTCGCGGCACATTAGAGGACCCTACAATGCGTCGATATCACGTCTTGCGAGGATGCTGCGTTGTTGAAGCGGATGGGTTGTCGTTAAGCCCATTGGGCCTTTTGAATGGGCCACATCTCAAGGCTGGGACTGTGAACCGTTAACACATAAAGTAATTGTGCCCTCAACATGATGGGTGCGATCATACCAGCACTAATGCATCGGATCCCATCAGAACTCCGAAGTTAAGCGTGCTTGGGCGAGAGAAGTACTAGGATGGGTGACCCCCTGGGAAGTCCTCGTGTTGCACCCCCATTTCAATTTTTTTTGCTCCGGTTAGGGTTGCCAAGATACTTTACCCACCACATTTCTATTATCGAATCCCACGGCACCTTGGGCAAGACAACTTCTCTTCACATGGAGGCTGGGCCCGTAAACCGGTGCCCATAACTTTTGATCCGTGAGGAGTTACGAGGCGCACAGCATACCGTTGGAAAGCTCTCTGAGAGTTCTACGACGGGGGTAGCATGCTAGCATGCTGTGCCCTTTTCGGAGCTCAAAATCGAACATTTTCATCAGTTTCGGGCCACTTTTCTTCTTTTGCTCTGTTTTTCCATCTCGGATCGTACGTCGTGAGCTGTTAAAAGGACAACAACCTTACTCGCAGCACATTAGAGGACCCTACAATGCGTCGATATCACGTCTTGCGAGGATGCTGCGTTGTTGAAGTGGATGGGTTTGTTGTTAAGCCCATTGGGCCTTTTGAATGGGCCATATCTCTAGGCTGGGACTGTGAACCGTTAACACATAAAGGAATTGTGCCCTCAACATGACGGGTGTGATCATACAAGCACTAATGCACCGGATCCCATCAGAACTCCGAAGTTAAGCGTGCTTGGGCGAGAGTAGTACTAGGATGGGTGACCCCCTGGGAAGTCCTCGTGTTGCACCCCCCATTTCAATTTTTTTTGCTCCGGTTAGGGTTGCCAAGATACTTTACCCACCACATTTCTATTATCGAATCCCACGGCACCTTGGGCAAGACAACTTCTCTTCACGTGGAGGCTGGGCCCGCAAACCGAGGGCGTAGGGCTTGTGACCAGGTCTCCGTCGCTCCGGTGCCCATAACTTTTGATCCGTTAGGAGTTACGAGGCGCACAGCATACCGTTGGAAAGCTCTCTGAGAGCTCTACGACGGGGGCAGCTAGCTAGCTCGCTGGGCCCTTCTCGAAGCTCAAAATCGAACCTTTTCATCAGTTTCGGGCCACTTTTCTTCTTTTGCTTTGTTTTTCCGTCCCGGATCGTACGTCGTGAGCTGTTAAAAGGACGACAACCCTACTCGCGGCACATTAGAGGACCATACAATGCGTCGATATCACGTCTTGCGAGCATGTTGTGTTGTTGAAGCGGATGGGTTGTCGTTAAGCCCATTGGGCCTTTTGAATGGGCCATATCTCTAGGCTGGGACTGTGAACCGTTAACACATAAAGGAATTGTGCCCTCAACATTACGGGTGCGATCATACCAGCACTAATGCACCGGATCCCATCAGAACTCCGAAGTTAATCGTGCTTGGGCGAGAGTAGTACTAGGATGGGTGACCCCCTGGGAAGTCCTCGTGTTGCACCCCCCTTTTCAATTTTTTTTGCTTGGGTTAGGGTTGCCAAGATACTTTACCCACCACATTTCTATTATCGAATCCCACGGCACCTTGGGCAAGACAACTTCTCTTCACGTGGAGGCTGGGCCCGCAAACCGAGGGCGTAGGGCTTGTGACCAGGTCTCCGTCGCTCCGGTGCCCATAACTTTTGATCCATAAGGAGTTACGAGGCGCACAGCATACCGTTGGAAAGCTCTCCGAGAGCTCTACGACGGGGGCAGCTAGCTAGCCCGCTATGCCCTTTTCGGAGCTCAAAATCAAACGTTTTCATCAGTTTCGGGCCACTTTTCTTCTTTTGCTCTGTTTTTCCGTCCTGGATCGTACGTCGTGAGCTGTTAAAAGGACGACAACCTTACTCGCGACACATTAGAGGACCCTACAATGCGTCGATATCACGTCTTGCGAGGATGCTGCGTTGTTGAAGCGGATGGGTTGTCGTTATGCCCATTGGGCCTTTTGAATGGGCCACATCTCAAGGCTGGGACTGTGAACCGTTAACACATAAAGTAATTGTGACCTCAACATGATGGGTGCGATCATACCAGCACTAATGCATCGGATCCCATCAGAACTCCGAAGTTAAGCGTGCTTGGGCGAGAGAAGTACTAGGATGGGTGACCCCCTGGGAAGTCCTCGTGTTGCACCCCCCTTTTCAATTTTTTTTGCTCCGGTTAGGTTGCCAAGATACTTTACCCACCACATTTCTATTATCGAATACCACGGCACCTTGGGCAAGACAACTTCTCTTCACATGGAGGCTGGGCCCGTAAACCGGTGCCCATAACTTTTGATCCGTGAGGAGTTACGAGGCGCACAGCATACCGTTGGAAAGCTCTCTGAGAGTTCTACGACGGGGGTAGCATGCTAGCATGCTGTGCCCTTTTCGGAGCTCAAAATCGAACATTTTCATCAGTTTCGGGCCACTTTTCTTCTTTTGCTCTGTTTTTCCGTCCCGGATCGTACGTCGTGAGCTGTTAAAAGGACGACAACCTTACTCGCAGCACATTAGAGGACCCTACAATGCGTCGATATCACGTCTTGCGAGGATGCTGCGTTGTTGAAGCGGATGGGTTGTCGTTAAGCCCATTGGACCTTTTGAATGGGCCATATCTCTAGGCTGGGACTGTGTACCGTTAACACATAAAGGAATTGTGCCCTCAACATGACGGGTGCGATCATTCCAGCACTAATACACCGGATCCCATCAGAACTCCGAAGTTAAGCGTGGTTGGACGAGAGTAGTACTAGGATGGGTGACCCCGTGGGAAGTCCTCGTGTTGCACCCCCCTTTTCAATTTTTTTTTTCTCCGGTTAGGGTTGCCAAGATACTTTACCCACCACATTTCTATTATCGAATCCCACGGCACCTTGGGCAAGACAACTTCTCTTCACGTGGAGGCTGGGCCCGCAAACCGAGGGCGTAGGGTTTGTGACTAGGTCTCCGTCGCTCCGGTGCCCATAACTTTTGATCCGAAAGGAGTTACGAGGCGCACAGCATACTGTTGGAAAGCTCTCTGAGGGCTCTACGACGGGGGCAGCTAGCTAGTTCGCTTTGCCCTTTTCGGAGATAAAATTTGAACATTTTCATCAGTTTCGGGCCACTTTTCTTCTTTTGCTCTGTTTTTCCGTACCGGATCGTACGTCGTGAGCTGTTAAAAGGATGACAACCTTACTCGCGGCACATTAGAGGACCCTACAATGCGTCGATATCACGTCTTGCGAGGATGCTGCGTTGTTGAAGCGTATGGGTTGTCGTTAAGCCCATTGGGCCTTTTGAAAGGGCCATATCTCTAGGCTGGGACTGTGAACCGTTAACACATAAAAGAATTGTGCCCTCAACATGACGGGTGCGATCATACCAGCACTAATGCACCAGATCCCATCAGAACTCCGAAGTTAAGCGTGCTTGGGCGAGAGTAGTACTAGGATGGGTGACCCCCTTGGAAGTCATCGTGTTGCACCCCCCTTTTCAATTTTTTTTGCTCCGGTTAGGGTTGCCAAGATACTTTACCCACCACATTTCTATTATCGAATCCCACGGCACCGTGGGCAAGACAACTTCTCTTCACGTGGAGGCTGGGCCCGCAAACCGAGGGCGTAGGGCTTGTGACCAGGTCTCCGTCGCTCCGGTGCCCATAACTTTTGATCTGTAAGGAGTTACGAGGCGCACAGCAATCCGTTGGAAAGCTCTCTGAGAGCTCTACGACGGGGGCAGCAAGTTAGCTCGCTGTGCCCTTTTCGGAGCTCAAAATCAAACGTTTTCATCAGTTTCGGGCCACTTTTCTTCTTTTGCTCTGTTTTTTCGTCCCAGATCGTACGTCGTGAGCTGTTAAAAGGACGACAACCTTACTCGCGGCACATTAGAGGACCCTACAATGCGTCGATATCACGTCTTGCGAGGATGCTGCGTTGTTGAAGCGGATGGGTTGTAGTTAAGCTCATTGGGCCTTTTGAATGGGCCATATCTCTAGGCTGGGACTGTGAACCGTTAACACATAAAGGAATTGTGCCCTCAACATGACGGGTGCGATCATACCAGCACTAATGCACCGGATCCCATCAGAACTCCGAAGTTAAGCGTGCTTGGGCGAGAGTAGTACTAGGATGGGTGACCCCCTGGGAAGTCCTCGTGTTGCACCCCCCTTTTCAATTTTTTTTGCTCCGGTTAGGGTTGCCAAGATACTTTACCCACCACATTTCTATTATCGAATCCCACGGCACCTTGGGCAAGACAACTTCTCTTCACGGGGAGGCTGGGCCCGCAAACCGAGGGCGTAGGGCTTGTGACTAGGTCTCCGTCGCTCCGGTGCCCATAACTTTTGATCCGTAAGGAGTTACGAGGCGCACAGCATACCGTTGGAAAGCACTCTGAGAGCTCTACGACGGGGGCAGCAAGCAAGCTTCCTGTGCCCTTTTCGGAGCTCAAAATCGAACGTTTTCATCAGTTTCGGGCCACTTTTCTTCTTTTGCTATGTTTTTCCGTCCCGGATCGTACGTCTTGAGCTGTTAAAAGGATGAAAACCTTACTCGCGGCACATTAGAGGACCCTACAATGCGTCGATATCACGTCTTGCGAGGATGCTGCGTTGTTGAAGCGGATGGGTTGTCGTTAAGCCCATTGGGCCTTTTGAATGGGCCATATCTCTAGGCTGGGACTGTGAACCGTTAACACATAAAGGAATTGTGCCCTCAACATGACGGGTGCGATCATACCAGCACTAATGCACCGGATCCCATTAGAACTCCGAAGTTAAGCGTGCTTGGGCGAGAGTAGTACTAGGATGGGTGTTCCCCTGGGAAGTCCTCGTGTTGTACCCCCTTTTCAGTTTCTTTTGCTCCGGTTAGTGTTGCCAAGATACTTTACCCACCACATTTCTATTATCGAATCCCACGGCACCTTGGGCAAGACAACTTCTCTTCACGGGGAGGCTGGGCCCGAAAACCGAGGGCGTAGGGCTTGTGACTACGTCTCCGTCGCTCCGTTGCCCATAACTTTTGATCCGTAAGGAGTTACGACGCGCACAGCATACCGTTGGAAAGCTCTCTGAGAGTTCTACGACAGGGGCAGCAAGCTAGCTTGCTGTGCCCTTTTCGGAGCTCAAAATCGAACGTTTTCATCAGTTTCGGGCCACTTTTCTTCTTTTGCCCTGTTTTTCCGTCCCGGATCGTACGTCGTGAGCTGTTAAAAGGACGACAACCTTACTCGCGGCACATTAGAGGACCCTACAATGCGTCGATATCACGTCTTGCGAGGATGCTGCGTTGTTGAAGCGGATGGGTTGTCGTTAACCCCATTGGGCCTTTTGAGTGGGCCATATCTCTAGGCTGGGACTGTGAACCGTTAACACATAAAGGAATTGTGCCCTCAACATGACGGGTGCGATCATACCAGCACTAATGCATCGGATCCCATCAGAACTCCGAAGTTAAGCGTGCTTGGGCGAGAGTAGTACTAGGATGGGTGACCCCCTGGGAAGTCCTCGTGTTGCACCCCCCTTTTCAATTTTTTTTGCTCCGGTTAGGGTTGCCAATATACTTTACCCACCACATTTCTATTATCGAATCCCACGGCACCTTGGGCAAGACAACTTCTCTTCACGGGGAGGATGGGCCCGCAAACCGAGGGCGTAGGGCTTGTGACTAGGTCTCCATCGCTCCGGTGCCCATAACTTTTGATCCGTAAGGAGTTACGAGGCGCACAGCATACCGTTGGAAAGTTCTCTGAGAGCTCTACGACGGGGGCAGCTAGCTAGCTTGCTGTGCCCTTTTCGAAGCTCAAAATCGAACATTTTCATCAGTTTCGGGCCACTTTTCTTCTTTTGCTCTGTTTTTCCGTCCTGGAACGTACGTCGTGAGCTGTTAAAAGGACGAAAACCTTACTCGCGGCACATTAGAAGACCCTACAATGCGTCGATATCACGTCTTGCGAGGATGCTGCGTTGTTGAAGCGTATGGGTTGTCGTTAAGCCCATTGGGCCTTTTGAATGGGCCATATCTCTAGGCTGGGACTGTGAACCGTTAACACATAAAGGAATTGTGCCCTCAACATGACGGGTGCGATCATACCAGCACTAATGCACCGGATCCCATCAGAACTCCGAAGTTAAGCGTGCTTGGGCGAGAGTAGTACTAGGATGGGTGACCCCCTGGGAAGTCCTCGTGTTGCACCCCCATTTTCAATTTTTTTTGCTCCGGTTAGGGTTGCCAAGATACTTTACCCACCACATTTCTATTATCGAATCCCACGGCACCTTGGGCAAGACAACTTCTCTTCACGGGGAGGCTGGGCCCGCAAACCGAGGGCGTAGGGCTTGTGACTAGGTCTCCGTCGCTCCGGTGCCCATAACTTTTGATCCGTAAGGAGTTACGAGGCGCACAGCATACCGTCGGAAAGCTCTCTGAGAGCTCTACGATGGGGGCAGCAAGCAAGCTTTCTATGCCCTTTTCGGAGCTCAAAATCGAACGTTTTCATCAGTTTCGGGCCACTTTTTTTCTTTTGCTCTGTTTTTCCGTCCCGGATCGTACGTCGTGAGCTGTTAAAAGGACGACAACCTTACTCGCGGCACATTAGAGGACCCTACAATGCGTCGATATCATGTCTTGCGAGGATGCTGCGTTGTTGAAGCGGATGGGTTGTCGTTAAGCCCATGGGGCCTTTCGAATGGGCCATATCTCTAGGCTGGGACTGTGAACCGTTAACACATAAAGGAATTGTGCCCTCAACATGACGGGTGCGATCATACCAGCACTAATGCACCGGATCCCATCAGAACTCCGAAGTTAAGCGTGCTTGGGCGAGAGTAGTACTAGGATGGATGACCCCCTGGGAAGTCCTCGTGTTGCACCCCCCTTTTCAATTTTTTTTGCTCCGGTTAGGGTTGCCAAGATACTTTACCCACCACATTTCTATTATCGAATCCCACGGCACCTTGGGCAAGACAACTTCTCTTCACGGGGAGGCTGGGCCCGTAAACCGAGGGCGTAGGGCTTGTAACTACGTCTCCGTCGCTCCGGTGCCCATAACTTTTGATCCGTAAGAAGTTACGAGGCGCACAGCATACCGTTGGAAAGCGCTCTGAGAGCTCTACTAATGGGGCAGCAAACTAGCTTGCTTTGCCCTTTTCGGATCCCAAAATCGAACGTTTTCATCAGTTTCGGGCCACTTTTCTTCTTTTGCCCTGTTTTTCCGTCCCGGATCATACGTCGTGAGCTGTTAAAAGGACGACAACCTTACTCGCGGCACATTAGAGGACCCTACAATGCATCGATATCACGTCTTGCGAGGATGCTGCGTTGTTGAAGCGGATGGGTTGTCGTTAAGCCCATTGGGCCTTTTGAATGGGCCATATCTCTAGGCTGGGACTGTGAACCGTTAACACATAAAGGAATTGTGCCCTCAACATGACGGGTGCGATCATACCAGCACTAATGCTCCGGATCCCATCAGAACTCCGAAGTTAAGCGTGCTTGGGCGAGAGTAGTACTAGGATGGGTGACCCCCTGGGAAGTCCTCGTGTTGCACCCCCCTTTTCAATTTTTTTTGCTCCGGTTAGGGTTGCCAAGATACTTTACCCACCACATTTCTATTATCGAATCCCATGGCACCTTGGGCAAGACAACTTCTCTTCACGGGGAGGTTGGGCCCGCAAACCGAGGGCGTAGGGTTTGTGACTAGGACTCCGTCGCTCCGGTGCCCATAACTTTTGATCCATAAGGAGTTACGAGGCGCACATCATACTGTTGGAAAGCTCTCTGAGAGCTCTACGACGGGGGCATCTAGCTAGCTCGCTGTGCCCTTTTCGGAGCTCAAAATCGAACGTTTTCATCAGTTTCGGGCCACTTTTCTTCTTTTGCTATGTTTTTCCGTCCCGGATCGTACGTCGTGAGCTGTTAAAAGGACGACAACCTTACTTTCGGCACATTAGGGTTGCCAGGATACTTTACCCACCACATTTCTATTATCGAATCCCACGGCACCTTGGGCAAGACAACTTCTCTTCACGTGGAGGCTGGGCCCGCAAACCGAGGGCGTAGGGCTTGTGACCAGGTCTCCGTCGCTCCGGTGCCAATAACTTTTGATCCGTAAGGAGTTACGAGGCGCACAGCATACCGTTGGAAAGCTCTCTGAGAGTACTACGGCGGGGGCAGCAAGCTAGCTTGCTATGCCCTTTTCGGAGCTCAAAATCGAACGTTTTCATCAGTTTCGGGCCACTTTTCTTCTTTTGCTCTATTTTTCCGTCCCGGATCGTACGTCGTGAGCTGTTAAAAGGACGACAACCTTACTCGCGGCACATTAGAGGACCCTACAATGCGTCGATATCACGTCTTGCGAGGCTGCTGCGTTGTTGAAGCGGATGGGTTGTCGTTAAGCCCATTGGGCCTGTTGAATGGGCCATATCTCTAGGCTGGGATTGTGAACCGGCAACACATAAAAGAACTGTGCCCTCAACAGGACGGGTGCGATCATACCAGCACTAATGCACCGGATCCGATCAGAACTCCGAAGTTAAGAGTGCTTGGGCGAGTGTAGTACTAGGATGGGTAACCACCTGGGAAGTCCTTGTGCTGCCCCCCCCTTTTCAATTATTTTTGCTCCGGTTAGGGTTGCCAAGATAGTTTACCCACCACATTTCTATTATCGAATCCCACGGCACCTTGGGCAAGACAACTTCTCTTCACGTGGAGGCTGGGCCCGCAAACCGAGGGCGTAGGGCTTGTGACTAGGTCTCCGTCGTTCCGGTGCCCATAACTTTTGATTCGTAAGGAGTTACGAGGCGCACAGCAAACCGTTGGAAAGCACTCTGAGAGCTCTACGACGGGGGCAGCAAGCTAGCTTACTGTGCCCTTTACGGAGCTCAAAATCGGACGTTTTCATCAGTTTCGGGGTACTTTTCTTATTTTGCTTAGTTTTTCCGTCCCGGACCGTCCGTCTTGAGCTGTTAAAAGAACGACAACCTTACTCGCGGCCCATTACAGGACCCTACAATGCATCGATATCACGTCTTGCGAGGATGCTGCGTTGTTGAAGCGGATGGGTTGTCATTAAGCTCATTGGGCTTTTTGAATGGGCTATATCTCTAGGCTGGGACTGTGACCCGTTAACACAAAAAGGAATTGTGCCCTCAACATGACGGGTGTGATCATACCAGCACTAATGCACTGGATCCCATCAGAACTCCGAAGTTAAGCGTGCTTGGGTGAGAGTAGTACTAGGGTGGGTGACCCCCTGGGAAGTCCTCGTGTTGTACCCCCCTTTTCAATTTTTTTTGCTCCGGTTAGGGTTGCCAAGATACTTTACCCACCACATTTCTATTATCGAATCCCACGGCACCTTGGGCAAGACAACTTCTCTTCACGTGGAGGCTGGGCCCGCAAACCGAGGGCGTAGGGCTTGTGACTAGGTCTCCGTCGCTCCGGTGCCCATAACTTTTGATCCGTAAGGAGTTACGCAGCGCACAGCATACCATTGGAAAGCTCTCCGAGAGCTCTAGGACGGGGGTAGCCAGCTAGCTCGCTGTGCCCTTTTCGGAGCTGAAAATCGAACGTTTTCATCAATTTCGGAACACTTTTCTTCTTTTGCTCAGTTTTTCCTTCCCGGATCGTACGTCGTGAGCTGTTAAAAGGACGACAACCTTAATAGCGGCACATTAGAGGACCCTACAATGCGTCTATATCACGTCTTGCGAGGATGCTGCGTTGTTGAAGCGGATGGGTTGTCGTTAAGCCCATTGGGCCTTTTGAATGGGCCATATCACTGGGCTAGGACTGTGAACCGTTAACACATAAAGGAATTGTGCCCTCAACATGATGGGTGTGATCATACCAGCACTAATGCACCAGATCCCATCAGAACTCCGAAGTTAAGCGTGCTTGGGCAAGAGTAGTACTAGGATGGGTGACCCCTTGGGAAGTCCTCGTGTTGCACCCCCCTTTTCAATTTTTTTTGCTCCGGTTATCGTTGCCAAGATACTTTACCCACCAAATTTCTATTATCGAATCCCACGGCACCTTGGGCAAGACAACTTCTCTTCACGTGGAGGCTGGGCCCGCAAACCGGTGCCCATAACTTTTGATCCGTAAGGAGTTACGAGGCGCACAGCATACCGTTGGAAAGCTCTCTGAGAGCTCTACAACGGCGGCAGCAAGCGGGCTTGCTGTGCCTTTTTCGGAGCTCAAAATCGAACGTTTTCATCAGTTTCGGGCCACTTTTCTTCTTTTGCTCTGTTTTTCCGTCCCGGATCGTACGTCGTGAGCTGTTAAAAGGACGACAACCTTACTCGCGGCACATTAGAGGACCCTACAATGCGTCGATATCACGTCTTGCGAGGATGCTGCGTTGTTGAAGCGGATGGGTTGTCGTTAAGCCCATTGGGCCTTTTGAATGGGCCATATCTCTAGGCTGGGACTGTGAACCGTTAACACATAAAGGAATTGTGCCCTCAACATGACGGCACCATACCAGCACTAATGCATCGGATCCTATCAGAACTCCGAAGTTAAGCGTGCTTGGGCGAGAGTAGTACTAGGATGGGTGACCCCCTGGGAAGTCCTCGTGTTGCACCCCCCTTTTCAATTTTTTTTGCTCCGGTTAGGGTTGCCAAGATACTTTACCCTCCACATTTCTATTATCGAATCCCACGGCACCTTGGGCAAGACAACTTCTCTTCACGGGGAGGCTGGGCCCGCAAACCGAGGGCGTAGGGCTTGTGACTAGGTCTCCGTCGCTCCGGTGCCCATAACTTTTGATCCGTAAGGAGTTACGAGGCGCACAGCATACCGTTGGAAAGCACTCTGAGAGCTCTACGACGGGGGTAGCTAGGTAGTTTGCTATGCCCTTTTCGGAGCTCAAAATCGAACGTTTTCATCAGTTTCGGGCCACTTTTATTCTTTTGCACTGTTTTTCCGTCACGGATCGTACGTCGTGAGCTGTTAAAAGGACGACAACCTTACTTGTGGCACATTAGAGGACCCTACAATGCGTCGATATCACGTCTTACGAGGATGCTGCGTTGTTGAAGCGGATGGGTTGTCGTTAAGCCCATTGGGCCTTTTGAATGGGCCATATCTCTAGGCTGTGACTGTGAACTGTTAACACATAAAGGAATTGTGCCCTCAACATGACGGGTGCGATCATACCAGCACTAATGCACCGGATCCCATCAGAACTCTGAAGTTAAGCGTGCTTGGGCAAGAGTAGTACTAGGATGGGTGACGCCCTAGGAAGTCCTCGTGTTGCACCCCCCTTTTCAATTTTTTTTGCTCCGGTTAGGGTAGCCAAGATACTTTACCCACCACATTTCTATTATCGAATCACAGGGCACCTTGGGTTAGACAACTTCTCTTCACGTGGAGGCGTGGCCCGCAAACCGAGGGCGTAGGGCTTGTGAGCAGGTCTCCGTCGCTCTGGTGCCCATAACTTTTGATCCGTAAGGAGTTACGCGGCGCACAGCATACCGTTGGAAAGCTCTCCAAGAGCTCTACGATAGGGGCAGGTAGCTAGCTTGCCCTGCCCTTTTCGGAGCTCAAAATTGAACGTTTTCATTAGTTTCGGGCTACTTTTCTTCTTTTGCTCTGTTTTTCCGTCCCGGATCGTACGTCGTGAGCTGTTAAAAGGACGACAACCTTACTCGTGGCACATTAGGGGACCCTACAATGCGTCGATATAACGTCTTGCGAGGATGCTGCGTTGTTGAAGCGGATGGGTTGTCGTTAAAGCCCATTGGGCCTTTTGAATGGGCCATATCTCTAGGCTGGGACTGTGAACCGTTAACACATAAAGGAATTGTGCCCTCAACATGACGGGTGCGATCATACCAGCACTAATGCACCGGATCCCATCAGAACTCCGAAGCTAAGCGTGCTTGGGCGAGAGTAATACTAGGATGGGTGACCCCCTGGGAAGTCCTCGTGTTGCACCCCCTTTTTCAATTTTTTTTGCTCCGGTTAGGGTTGCCAAGATACTTTACCCACCACATTTCTATTATCGAATCCCACGGCACCTTGGGCAAGACAACTTCTCTTCAAGTGGAGGTTGGGCCCGCAAACCGAGGGCGTAGGGCCTGTGACCAGGTCTCCGTCGCTCCGGTGCCCATAACTTTTGATCCGTAAGGAGTTACGCCGCGCACAGCATACCGTTGGAAAGCTCTCCGAGAGCTCTACAACGGGGGCAGGTAGCTAGCTCTCCGTACCCTTTTCAGTGCTCAAAATCGAACGTTTTCATCAGTTTCGGGCTACTTTTCTTCTTTTGCTCTGTTTTTCCGTCCCGGATCGTACGTCGTGAGCTGTTAAAAGGACGACAACCTTACTCGCGGCACATTAGAGGACCCTACAATGCGTCGATATCACGTCTTGCGAGGATGCTGCGTTGTTGAAGCGGATGGGTTGTCGTTAAGCCCATTGGGCCTTTTGAATGGGCCATATCTCTAGGCTGGGACTGTGTACCGTTAACACATTAAGGAATTGTGCCCTCAACATGACGGGTGCGATCATACCAGTACTAATGCACCGGATCCCATCAGAACTCCGAAGTTAAGCGTGCTTGGGCGAGAGTAGTACTAGGATGGGTGACCCCCTGGGAAGTCCTCGTGTTGCACCCCTCTTTTCAATTTTTTTTGCTCCGGTTAGGGTTGCCAAGATACTTTACCCACCACATTTCTATTATCGAATCCCACGGCACCTTGGGCAAGACAACTTCTCTTCACGTGGAGGCTGGGACCGCAAACCGAGGGCGTAGGGCTTGTGACCAGGTCTCCGTCGCTCCGGTGCCCATAACTTTTGATCTGTAAGGAGTTACGAGGCGCACAGCATACCGTTGGAAAGCTCTTCGAGAGCTCTACGACGGGGGCAGGTAGCTAGCTCGCTGTGCCCTTTTCGGAGCTCAAAACCGAACGTTTTTATCAGTTTTGGGCTCCTTTTCTTCTTTTGCTCTGTTTTTCTGTCCCGGATCGTACGTCGTGAGCTGCTAAAATGACGACAACCTTACTTGCGGCACATTAGAGGACCCTACAATGCGTTGATATCACGTCTTGCGAGGATGATGCGTTGTTGAAGAGGATGGATTGTCGTTAAGCCCATTGGGCCTTTTGAATGGGCCATATCTCTAGGCTGGGACTGTGAACCGTTAATACATAAAGGAATTGTGCCCTCAACATGACGTGTGCGATCATACCAGCACTAATGCACCGAATCCCATCAGAACTCCGAAGTTAAGCGTGCTTGGGCGAGAGTAGTACTAGGATGGGTGACCCCCTTGGAAGTCCTCGTGTTGCACCCCACTTTTCAAATTTTTTTGTTCCGGTTAGGGTTGCCAAGATACTCTACCCACCACATTTCTATTATCGAATCCCACGGCACCTTGGGCAAGACAACTTCTCTTCACGGCGAGGCTGGGCGCGCAAACCGAGGGCGTAGGGCTTGTGACTAGGTCTCCGTCGCTCCGGTACCCATAACTTTTGATCCGTAAGGAGTTACGAGGCGCACAGCATACCGTTGGAAAGCTCTCTGAGAGCTCTACGACGGGTCAGCTAGCTAGCTCGCAATGCCCTTTTCGGAGTTCACAATCGAACGTTTTCATTAGTTTGGGGCCACTTTTCTTCTTTTGCTCTGTTTTTTCGTCCCGGATCGTACGTCGAGAGCTGTTAAAAGGACGACAACCTTACTCGCGGCACATTAGAGGACCATACAATGCGTCGATATCACGTCTTGTGAGGATGCTGCGTTGTTGAAGCGGATGGGTTGTCGGTAAGCCCATTGGGCCTTTTGAATGGGCCATATCTCTAGGCTGGGACTGTGAACTGTTAACACATAAAGGAATTGTGCCCTCAACATGACGGGTGCGATCATACCAGCACTAATGTATCGGATCCCATCAAAACTCCGAAGTTAAGCGTGCTTGGGCGAGAGTAGTACTAGGATGGGTGACCCCCTGGGAAGTGCTCGTGTTACACCCCCCTTTTCAATTTTTTTTGCTCCGGTTAGGGTTGCCAAGATACTTTACCCACCACATTTCTATTATCGAATCCCACAGCACCTTGGGCAAGACAACCTCTCTTCACGTGGAGCCTGGGCCCGCAAACCGAGGGCGTAGGGCTTGTGACCAGGTCTCCGTCGCTCCGGTGCCCATAACTTTTGATCCGTAAGGAGTTACGCGGTGCACAGCATACCGTTGGAAAGCTCTCCGAGAGCTCTACGACGTGGGCAGGTAGCTAGCTCGCCGTGCCCTTTTTAGAGCTCGTAATCGAACGTTTTCATCAGTTTCGGGCTACTTTTCTTCATTTGCTCTATTTTTCCGTCCCGGATCGTACGTCGTGAGCTGTTAAAAGGACGACAACCTTACTCGCTGGACATTAGAGGACCCTACAATGCGTCGATATTACGTCTTGCGAGGATGCTGAGTTGTTGAAGCGGATGGGTTGTCGTTAAGCCCATTGGGCCTTTTGAATTGGCCATATCTCTTGGCTGGGACTGTGAACCGTTAACACATAAAGGAATTGTGCCCTCAACATGACGGGTGCGATCATACCAGCACTAATGCACCGGATCCCATCAGAACTCCGAAGTTAAGCGTGCTTGGGCGAGAGTAGTACTAGGATGGGTGACCCCCTGGGAAGTCCTCGTGTTGCACCCCCCTTTTCAATTTTTTTTGTTCCGCTTAGCGTTGCCAAGATACCTTACCTACCACATTTCTATTATCAAATCCCACGGCACCTTGGGCAAGACAACTTCTCTTCACGTGGAGGCTGGGCCCGCAAACCGAGGGCGTAGGGCTAGTGACCAGGTCTCCGTCGCTCCGGTGCCCATAACTTTTGATCCGTAAGGAGTTACGTGGCGCACAGCATACCGTTGGAAAGCTCTTCGAGAGCTCTACGACGGGGGCAGCAAGCTAGCCCGCTTTGCCCTTTTCGGAGCTCAAAATCGAATGTTTTCATCAGTATCGGGCCACTTTTCTTCTTTTGCTCTGTTTTTCCGTCCCGGATCGTACGTCGTGAGTTGTTAAAAGGACGACAACCTTCCTCGCGGCACATTAGAGGACCCTACAATGCGTCGATATCACGTCTTGCGAGGATGCTGCGTTGTTGAAGCGGATAGGTTGTCGTTAAGCCCATTGGGCCTTTTGAATGGGCCATATCTCTAGGCTGGGACTGTGAACCGTTAACACATAAAGGAATTGTGCCCTCAACATGACGGGTGCGATCATACCAGTACTAATGTACCGGATCCCATCAGAACTCCGAAGTTAACCGTGCTTTGGCAAGGGTAGTACAAGGATGGGTGATCCCCTGGGAAGTCCTCGTGTTGCACCCCCCTTTTCAATTTTTTTTGCTCCGATTAGGGTTGCCAAGATACTTTATCCACCACATTTCTATTATCGAATCCATGGCACCTTGGGCAAGACAACATTGCTTCACGTAGAGGCTGGGCCCGCAAATCGAAGGCGTGGGGCTTAGGACCAGGTCTCCGTCACTCCGGTGCCCATAACTTTTGATTCATAAGGAGTTATGTGAGGCACAGCATACCGTTGGAAAGCTCTCTGAGAGCTCTACGACGGGGGCAGCAAGCTACCTTCCTGTGCCCTTTTCGGAGCTCAAAATCGACCGTTTTCATCAGTTTCGGTCCACTTTTCTTCTTTTGCTCTGTTTTTCCGTCCCGGATCGTACGTCGTGAGCTGTTAAAAGGACGACAACCTTACTCGCGGCACATTAGAGGACCCTACAATGCGTCGATATCACGTCTTGCAAGGATGTTGCGTTGTTGAAGCGGATGGGTTGTCGTTAAGCCCATTGGGCCTTTTGAATGGGCCATATCTCTAGGCTGGGACTGTGAACCGTTAACACATAAAGGAATTCTGCCCTCAACATGACGGGTGCGATCATACCAGCACTAATGCACCGGATCCCATCAGAACTCCGAAGTTAAGCGTGCTTGGGCGAGAGTAGTACTAGGATGGGTGACCCCCTGGGAAGTCCTCGTGTTGCACCCCCCTTTTCAATTTTTTTTGCTCCGGTTAGGGTTGCCAAGATACTTTACCACCACATTTCTATTATCGAATCCCACGGAACCTTGGGCAAGACAACTTCTCTTCACGGGGAGGCTGGGCCCGCAAACTGAAGGCGTAGGGCTTGTGACTAGGTCTCCGTCGCTCCGGTGCCCATAACTTTTGATCCGTAAGGAGTTACGCGGAGCACAGCATACCGTTGGAAAGCTCTCCGAGAGCTCTACGACAGGGGCAGGTAGCTAGCTCGCCGTGCCCTTTTCGGAGCTCAAAATCGAACGTTTTCATCAGTTTCGGGTTACTTTTCTTCTTTTGCTCTGTTTTTCCGTCCCGGATCGTACGTCGTGAGCTGTTAAAAGGACGACAACCTTACTCGCGGCACATTAGAGGACCCTACAATGCGTCGATATCACGTCTTGCGAGGATGCTGCGTTGTTGAAGCGGATGGGTTGTCGTTAAGCCCATTGGGCCTTTTGAATGGGCCATATCTCTAGGCTGGGACTGTGAACCGTTAACACATAAAGGAATTGTGCCCTCAACATGACGGGTGCGATCATACCAACACTAATGCACCGGATCCCATCAGAACTCTGAAGTTAAGCGTGCTTGGGCGAGAGTAGTACTAGGATGGGTGACCCCCTGGGAAGTCCTCGTGTTGCACCCCCCTTTTCAATTTTTTTTGTTTCGGTTAGGGTTGCCAAGATACTTTACCCACCACATTTCTATTATCGAATCCCACGGCACCTTGGGCAAGACAACTTCTCTTCACGTGGATGCTGGGCCCGCAAACCGAGGGCCTAGGGCTTATGGCCAGGTCTCCGTGACGCCGGAGCCCATAACTTTTGATCCGTAAGGATTTACGCGGCGCCCAGCATACCGTTGTAAAGCTGTCCGAGAGCTCTACGACGGGGGCAGCCAGCTAGCTCGCTTTGCCCTTTTTGGAGCTCAAAATCGAACGTTTTCATCAATTTCGGGCCACTTTTCTACTTTTGTTATCTTTTTCCGTCCCGGATCGTACGTCGTGAGCTGTTAAAAGGACAACAACCTTACTCGCGGCACATTAGAGGACGCTACAATGCGTCGATATCACGTCTTGCGAGGATGCTGCGTTGTTGAAGCGGATGGGTTGTCGTTAAGGCCATTGGGCCTTTTGAATGGGCCATATCTCGAGGCTGGGACTGTGAACCGTTAACACATAAAGGAATTGTGCCCTCAACATGACGGGTGCGATCATACCAGCACTAATGCACCGGATCCCATCAGAACTCCGAAGTTAAGCGTGCTTGGGCGAGAGTAGTACTAGGATGGGTGACCCCCTGGGAAGTCCTCGTGTTGCACCCCCATTTTCAATTTTTTTTGCTCCAGTTAGGGTTGCCAAGATACTTTACCCACCACATTTCTATTATTGAATCCCACGGCACCTTGAGCAAGACAACTTCTCTTCACGTGGAGGCTGGGCCCGCAAACCGAGGGCGTAGGGCTTGTGACCAGGTCTCCGTCGCTCCGGTGCCCCTAACTTTTGATCCGTAAGGATTTACGCGGCGCCCAGCATACCGTTGTAAAGCTGTCCGAGAGCTCTACGACGGGGGCAGCCAACTAGCTCGCATTGCCCTTTTTGGATCTCAAAATCGAACGTTTTCATCAATTTCGAGCGACTTTTCTTCTTTTGTTATGTTTTTTCGTCCCGGATCGTACGTCGTGAGCTGTTAAAAGGACGACAACCTTACTCGCGGCACATTAGAGGACCCTACAATGCGTCGATATCACGTCTTGCGAGGATGCTGCGTTGTTGAAGCGGATGGGTTGTCGTTAAGCCCATTGGGCCTTTTGAATGGGCCATATCTCTAGGCTTGGACTGTGAACCGTTAACACATAAAGGAATTGTGCCCTCAGCATGACGGGTGCGATCATACCAGCACTAATGTTCCAGATCCCATCAGAACTCCGAAGTTAAGCGTGCTTGGGCGAGAGTAGTACTAGGAAGGGTGGACCCCTGGGAAGTCCTCGTGTTGCACCCCCCTTTTCAATTTTTTTTGCTCCGGTTAGGGTTGCCAAGATACTTTACCCACCACATTTCTATTATCGAATCCCACGGCACATTGGGAAAGACAACTTCTCTTCACGTGGAGGCTGGGCCCGCAAACCGAGGACGTAGGGCTTGTGACCAGGTCTCCGTCGCTCCGGTGCCCATAACTTCTGATCCGTAAGGAGTTACGCGGCGCACAGCATACCGTTGGAAAGCACTCCGAGAGCTCTACGACGGGGGCAGGTAGCTAGCTCGCCGTGCCCTTTTCAGAGCTCAAAATCGAACGTTTTCATCAGTTTTGGGCTACTTTTCTTCATTTGCTCTGTTTTTCCTTCCCGGATCGTACGTCGTGAGCCGTTAAAAGGACGACAACCTTACTCGCGGCACATTAGTGGACCCTACAATGCGTCGATATCACGTCTTGCGAGGATGCTGCGTTGTTGAAGCGGATGGGTTGTCGTTAAGCCCATTGGGCCTTTTGAATGGGCCATATCTCTAGGCTGGGACTGTGAACCGTTAACACATAAAGGAATTGTGCCCTCAACATGACGGGTGCGATCATACCAGCACTAATGCACCGGATCCCATCAGAACTCTGAAGTTAAGCGTGCTTGGGCGAGAGTAGTACTAGGATGGGTGACCCCCTGGGAAGTCCTCGTGTTGCACCCCCCTTTTCAATTTTTTTTGCTCCGGTTAGGGTTGCCAAGATACTTTACCCGCCACATTTCTATTATCGAATCCCACGGCACCTTGGGCAAGACAACTTCTCTTCACGTGGAGGCTGGGCCCGCAAACCGAGGGCGTAGGGCTTGTGACCAGGTCTCCGTCGCTCCGGTGCCCATAACTTTTGATCCGTAAGGAGTTACGCGGAGCACAACATACCGTTGTAAAGCTCTCCGAGAGCTCTACGACGGGAGCAGCCAGCTAGCTTTCTTTGCCCTTTTCAGAGCTCAAAATCGAACATTTTCATCAGTTTCGGACCACTTTTCTTCTTTAGCTCTATTTTTCTGTCCCGGATCATACGTCGTGAGCTGTTAAAAGGACGACAACCTTACTCGCGGCACATTAGAGGACCCTACAATACATCGATATCACGTCTTGCGAGAATGCTGCGTTGTTGAAGCGGATGGGTTGTCGTTAAGCCCATTGGGCCTTTTGAATGGGCCATATCTCTAGGCTGGGACTGTGAACCGTTAACACATAAAGGAATTGTGCCCTCAACATGACGGGTGCGATCATACCAGCACTAATGCACCGGATCCCATCAGAACTCCGAAGTTAAGCGTGCTTGGGCGAGAGTAGTACTAGGATGGGTGACCCCCTGGGAAGTCCTCGTGTTGCACCCCCCTTTTATATTTTTTTTGCTCCGGTTAGGGGTGCCAAGATACTTTACCCACCAAATTTCTATTATCGAATCCCACAGCACCTTGGGCAAGACAACTTCTCTTCACGTGGAGGCTGGGCCCGCAAACTGAGGGCGTAGGGCTTGTGACAAGGTCTCCGTCGCTCTGATGCACATAACTTTTGATCCGTAAGGAGTTACGCGACACACAGCATACCGTTGTAAACCTCTCCGAGAGCTCTACGATGGGGGTAGCCAGCTAGCTCGCTGTGCCCTTTCCGGAGCTCAAAATCGAACGTTTTCATCAGTTTCGGGCCAATTTTCTACGTTTGCTCTGTTTTTCCGTCCCGGATCGTACGTCGTGAGCTGTTAAAAGGACGACAACCTTACTCGCGGCACATTAGAGGACCCTACAATGCGTCGATATCACGTCTTGCGAGGATGCTGCGTTGTTGAAGCGGATGGGTTGTCGTTAAGCCCATTGGGCCTTTTGAATGGGCCATATCTCTAGGCTGGGACTGTGAACCGTTTACACATAAAGGAATTGTGCCCTCAACATGACGGGTGCGATCATACCAGCACTAATGCACCGGATCCCATCAGAACTCCGAAGTTAAGCGTGCTTGGGCGAGAGTAGTGCTAGGATGGGTGACCCCCTGGGAAGTCCTCGTGTTGCATCCCCATTTTCAATTTTTTTTCCTCCGGTTAGGGTTGCCAAGATACTTTACCCACCACATTTCTATTATTGAATCCCACGGCACCTTGGGCAAGACAACTTCTTTTCACGTGGAGGCTGGGCCCGCAAACCGAGGGCGTAGGGCTTGTGACCAGGTCTCCGTCGCTCTGGTGCCCATAACTTTTGATTCGTAAGGAGTTACGCGGCACACAGCATACCGTTGTAAAGCTTTCCGAGAGCTCTACGACAGAGGCATCCAGCTAGCTCACTTTGCCCTTTTTGGAGCTCAAAATCGAACGTTTTCATCAGTTTCGGGCTACTTTTCTTCATTTGCCCTGATTTTCCGTCCCTGAGCGTACGTCGTGAGCCGTTAAAAGGACGACAACCTTACTCGCGGCACATTAGTGGACCCTACAATGCGTCGATATCACGTCTTGCGAGGATTCTGCGTTGTTGAAGCGGATGGGTTGTCGTTAAGCCCATTGGGCCTTTTGAATGGGCCATATCTCTAGGCTTGGACTGTGAACCGTTGACACATAAAGGAATTGTGCCCTCAGCATGACGGGTGCGATCATACCAGCACTAATGTACCAGATCCCATCAGAACTCCGAAGTTAAGCGTGCTTGGGCGAGAGTAGTACTAGGAAGGGTGGACCCCTGGGAAGTCCTCGTGTTGCACCCCCTTTTTCTATTTTTTTTGCTCCGGTTAGGGTTGCCAAGATACTTTACCCACCACATTTCTATTATCGAATCCCACGGCACATTGGGAAAGACAACTTCTCTTCACGTGGAGGCTGGGCCCGCAAACCGAGGACGTAGGGCTTGTGACCAGGTCTCCGTCGCTCCGGTGCCCATAACTTCTGATCCGTAAGGAGTTACGCGGCGCACAGCATACCGTTGGAAAGCTCTCCGAGAGCTCTACGACGGGGGCAGGTAGCTAGCTCGCCGTGCCCTTTTCAGAGCTCAAAATCGAACGTTTTCATCAGTTTTGGGCTACTTTTCTTCATTTGCCCTGATTTTCCGTCCCTGAGCGTACGTCGTGAGCCGTTAAAAGGACGACAACCTTACTCGCGGCACATTAGTGGACCCTACAATGCGTCGATATCACGTCTTGCGAGGATGCTGCGTTGTTGAAGCGGATGGGTTGTCGTTAAGCCCATTGGGCCTTTTGAATGGGCCATATCTCTAGGCTGGGATTGTGAACCGTTAACACATAAAGGAATTGTACCCTCAACATGACGGGTGCGATCATACCAGCACTAATGCACCGGATCCCATCAGAACTCTGAAGTTAAGCGTGCTTGGGCGAGAGTAGTACTAGGATGGGTGACCCCCTGGGAAGTCCTCGTGTTGCACCCCCCTTTTCAATTTTTTTTGCTCCGGTTAGGGTTGCCAAGATACTTTACCCACCACATTTCTATTATCGAATCCCACGGCACCTTGGGCAAGACAACTTCTCTTCACGTGGAGGCTGGGCCCGCAAACCGAGGGCGTAGGGCTTGTGACCAGGTCTCCGTCGCTCCGGTGCCCATAACTTTTGATCCGTAAGGAGTTACGCGGCGCACAACATACCGTTGTAAAGCTCTCCGAGAGCTCTACGACGGGGGCAGCCAGCTAGCTTGCTTTGCCCTTTTCGGAGCTCAAAATCGAACGTTTTCATCAGTTTCGGGCCACTTTTCTTCTTTTGCTCTGTTTTTCTGTCCCGGATCGTACGTCGTGAGCTGTTAAAAGGACGACAACCTTACTCGCGGCACATTAGAGGACCCTACAATGCGTCGATATCACGTCTTGCGAGGATGCTGCGTTGTTGAAGCGGATGGGTTGTCGTTAAGCCCATTGGGCCTTTTGATTGGGCCATATCTCTAGGCTGGGACTGTGAACCGTTAACACATAAAGGAATTGTGCCCTCAACATGACCGGTGCGATCATACCAGCACTAATGCACCGGATCCCATCAGAACTCCGAACTTAAGCGAGCTTTGGCTAGAGTAGTAGTAGGATGGTTGACCCCCTGGGAAGTCCTCGTGTTGCACCCCCCTTTTCAATTTTTTTTGCTCCGGTTAGGGTTGCCAAGATACATCACCCACCACATTTCTATTATCAAATCCCACGGCACCTTGGGCAAGACAAGTTCTCTTCACGTGGACGCTGGGCCCGCAAACCGATGGCGTAGGGCTTGTGACCAGGTCTCCGTCGCTCCGGTGCCCATAACTTTTGATCCGTAAGGAGTTACGCGGCGCACAGCATACCGTTGGAAAGCTCTCCGAGAGCTCTACGACGGGGGCAGGTAGCTAGCTCGCCGTGCCATTTTCGGAGCTCAAAATCGAACGTTTTCATCAGTTTCGGGCTACTTTTCTTCTTTTGCTATGTTTTTCCATCCTGGATCGTACGTCGTGAGCTGTTAAAAGGACGACAACCTTACTCGCGGCACATTAGAGGACCCTACAATGCGTCGATATCACGTCTTGCGAGGATGCTGCGTTGTTGAAGCGGATGGGTTGTCGTTAAGCCCATTGGGCCTTTTGAATGGGCCATATCTCTAGGCTGGGACTGTGAACCGTTAACACATAAAGGAATTGTGCCCTCAACATGACGGGTGCGATCATACCAGCACTAATGCACCGGATCCCATCAGAACTCCGAAGTTAAGCGTGCTTGGGCGAGAGTAGTACTAGGATGGGTGACCCCCTGGGAAGTCCTCGTGTTGCACCCCCCTTTTATATTTTTTTTGCTCCGGTTAGGGGTGCCAAGATACTTTACCCACCAAATTTCTATTATCGAATCCCACAGCACCTTGGGCAAGACAACTTCTCTCCACGTGGAGGCTGGGCCCGCAAACCGAGGGCGTAGGGCTTGTGACCAGGTCTCCGTCGCTCCGGTGCCCATAACTTTTGATCCGTAAGGAGTTACGCGGCGCACAGCATACCGTTGTAAAGCTCTCCGAGAGCTCTACGACGGGGGCAGCCAGCTAGCTCGCTTTGCCCTTTTCGGAGCTCAAAATCGAACGTTTTCATCAGTTTCGGGCCACTTTTCTTCTTTTGCTCTGTTTTTCCGTCCCGGATCGTACGTCGTGAGCTGTTAAAAGGACGACAACCTTACTCGCGGCACATTAGAGGACCCTACAATGCGTCGATATCACGTCTTGCGAGGATGCTGCGTTGTTGAAGCGGATGGGTTGTCGTTAAGCCCATTGGGCCTTTTGAATGGGCCATATCTCTAGGCTGGGACTGTGAACCGTTAACACATAAAGGAATTGTGCCCTCAACATGACGGGTGCGATCATACCAGCACTAATGCACCGGATCCTATCAGAACTCCGAAGTTAAGCGTGCTTTGGCTAGAGTAGTAGTAGGATGGTTGACCCCCTGGGAAGTCCTCGTGTTGCACCCCCCTTTTCAATTTTTTTTGCTCCGGTTAGGGTTGCCAAGATACTTTACCCACCACATTTCTATTATCAAATCCCACGGCTCCTTGGGCAAGACAACTTCTCTTCACATGGAGGCTGGGCCCGCAAACCGAGGGCGTAGGGCTTGTGACCAGGTCTCCGTCGCTCCGGTGCCCATAACTTTTGATCCGTAAGGAGTTACGCGGTGCACAGCATACCATTGGAAAGCTCTCCGAGAGCTCTACGACGGGGGCAGGTAGCTAGCTCGCAATGCCCTTTTCAGAGCTCAAAATCGAACGTTTTCATCAGTTTCGGGCTACTTTTCTTCTTTTGCTTTGTTTTTCCGTCCCGGATCGTACGTCGTGAGCTGTTAAAAGGACGACAACCTTACTCGCGGCACATTAGAGGACCCTACAATGCGTCGATATCACGTCTTGCGAGGATGCTGTGTTGTTGAAGCGGATGGGTTGTCGTTAAGCCCATTGGGCCTTTTGAATGGGCCATATCTCTAGGCTGGGACTGTGAACCGTTAACACATAAAGGAATTTTGCCCTCAACATGACGTGTGCGATCATACCAGCACTAATGCACCGGATCCCATCAGAACTCCGAAGTTAAGCGTGCTTGGGCGAGAGTAGTACTAGGATGGGTGACCCCTTGGGAAGTCCTCGTGTTGCACCCCCCTTATCATTTTTTTTTTCTCCGGTTAGCGTTGCCAAGATACTTTATCCACCACATTTCTATTATCGAATCCCACGGCACCTTGGGCAAGACAACTTCTCTTCACGTGGAGGCTGGGCCCGCAAACCGAGGGCGTAGGGATTGTGACCAGGTCTCCGTCGCTCCGGTGCCCATAACTTTTGATCCGTAAGGAGTTACGCGGCGCACAGCATACCGTTGTAAAGCACTCCGAGAGCTCTACGACGGTGGCAGCCAGCTAGCTTGCTTTGCCCTTTTCGGAGCTCAAAATCGAACGTTTTCATCAGTTTCGTGCCACTTTTCTTCTTTTGCTCTGTTTTTCCGTCCCGGATCGTACGTCGTGAGCTGTTAAAAGGATGACAACCTTACTCGCGGCACATTAGAGGATCCTACAATGCGTCGATATCACGTCTTGCGAGGATGTTGCGTTGTTGAAGCGGATGGGTTGTCGTTAAGCCCATTGGGCCTTTTGAATGGGCCATATCTCTAGGCTGTGACTGTGAACCGTTAACACATAAAGGAATTGTGCCCTCAACATGACGGGTGCGATCATACCAGCACTAATGCACCGGATCCCATCAGAACTCCGAAGTTAAGCGTGCTTGGGCGAGAGTAGTACTAGGATGGCTGACCCCATGGAAAGTCCTCGAGATGCACCCCACTTTTCAATTTTTTTTGCTCCGGTTAGGGTTGCTAAGATACTTTACCCACACCATTTCTATTATCGAATCCCACGGCACCTTGGGCAAGGCCACATCTCATCACGTGGAGGCTGGGCCCGCAAACTGAGGGCGTAGGGCTTGTGACCAGGTCTCCGTCGCTCCGGTGCCCATAAATTTTGGTCCGTAAGGAGTTACGAGGCGCACAGCATACCATTGTAAAGCTCTCCGAGAGCTCTACGACGGGGGCAGCCAGCTAACTCGCTTTGCCCTTTTTGGAGCTCAAAATCGAATGTTTTCATAAGTTTCGGGCCACTTTTCTTCTTTTGCTCTGTTTTTCCGTCCCGGATCGTACGTCGTGAGCTGTTAAAACGATGATAACCTTACTTGCGGCACATTAGAGGACCCTACAGTGCGTCGATATCACGTCTTGCGAGGATGCTGCATTGCTGAAGCGGAAGGGTTGTCGTTAAGCCCATTGGGCCTTTTGAATGGGCCATATCTCTAGGCTGGGACTGTGAACCGTTAACACATAAAGGATTGTGCCCTCGACATGACGGGTGCGATCATACTAGCACTAATGCATCAGATTCCATCAGAACTCCGAAGTTAAGCGTGCTTGGGCGAGAGTAGTACTAGAATGGGTGACCCCGTGGGAAGTCCTCGTGTTGTACCCCCCTTTTCAATTTTTTTTGCTCCGGTTAGGGTTCCCAAGATACTTTACCCGCCACATTTCTATTATCGAATCCCACGGCACCTTGGGCGAGACAACTTCTCTCCACGTGGAGGCTGGGCCCGCAAATCTAGGGTGTAGGGCTTGTGACCAGGTCTCCGTCGCTCCGGTGCCCATAACTTTTGATCCGTAAGGAGTTACGCGGCGCACAGCCAACCGTTGTAAAGCTCTCGAAGAGCTCTACGACAGGGGCAGCCAGTTAGCTTGCTTTGCCCTTGACGGAGGTCAAAGTCGAAGGTTTTCATCAGTTTCGGGCCACTTTTGTTCTTTTGCTCTGTTTTTCCGTCCCGGATCGTACGTCGTGAGCTGTTAAAAGGACGACAACCTTACTCGCGGCACATTAGAGTACCCTACAATGCATCAATATCACGTCTTGCGAGGATGCTGTGTTGTTGAAGTGGATGGGTTGTCGTTAAGCCCACTGGGCCTTTTGAATGGGCCATATCTCTAGGCTGGGACTGTGAACCGTTAACACATAAAGGAATTGTGCCCTCAACATGACGGGTGCGATCATACCAGCACTAATGCACCGGATTCCATCAGAACTCCGAAGTTAAGCGTGCTTGGGCGAGAGTAGTACTAGGATGGGTGACCCCCCGGGAAGTCCTCGTGTTGCACCCCGCTTTTCAATTTTTTTTGCTCCGGTTAGGGTTGCCAAGATACTTTACCCACCACATTTCTATTATCGAATCCCATGGCACCTTGGGCAAGACAACTTCTCTTCACGTGGACGCTGGGCCCGCAAACCGAGGGCGTAGCGCTTGTGACCAGGTCTCCGTGCTCCGGTGCCCATAACTTTTGATCCGTAAGGAGTTACTCGGCGCACAACATACCGTTGGAAAGCTCTCCGAGAGCTCTACGACGGGGGCAGGTAGCTAGCTCACCGTGCCCTTTTCGGAGCTCAAAATCGAACGTTTTCATCAGTTTCGGGCCACTTTTTTTCTTTTGCTCTGTTTTTCCGTCCCGGATCGTATATCGTGAGCTGTTAAAAGGACGACAACCTTACTCGCGGAACATTAGAGGACCCTACAATGCATCAATATCACGTCTTGCGAGGATGCTGCGTTGTTGAAGCGGATGGGTTGTCGTTAAGCCCATTGGGCCTTTTGAATGGGTCATATCTCTAGGTTGGGACTACGAACCGTTAACACATAAAGGAATTGTGCCCTCAACATGACGGGTGCGATCATACCAGCACTAATGCACCGGATCCCATCAGAACTCCGAAGTTAAGCGTGCTTGGGCGAGAGTAGTACTAGGAAGGGTAAACCCCTGGGAAGTCCTCGTGTTGCACCCCCCTTTTCAATTTTTTTTGCTCCGGTTAGGGTTGCCAAGATACTTTAGCCACCACATTTCTATTATCGAATCCCACGGCACCTTGGGAAAGACAACTTCTCTTCACGTGGAGGCTGGGCCCGCAAACCGAGGACGTAGGGCTTGTGACCAGGTCTCCGTTGCTCCGGTGCCCATAACTTCTGATCCGTAAGGAGTTACACAGCGCACAGCATACCGTTGGAAAGCTCTCCGAGAGCTCTACGACGGGGGCAGGTAGCTAGCTCGCCGTACCCTTTTCAGAGCTCAAAATCGAACGTTTTCATCAGTTTCGGGGTACTTTTCTTCATTTGCTCTGTTTTTCCGTCCCTGATCGTACGTCGTGAGCCGTTAAAAGGACGACAACCTTACTCGCGGCACATTAGTGGACCCTACAATGCATCGATATCACGTCTTGCGAGGATGCTGCGTTGTTGAAGCGGATGGGTTGTCGTTAAGCCCATTGGGCCTTTTGAATGGGCCATATCTCTAGGCTGGGACAGTGAACCGTTAACACATAAAGGAATTGTGCCCTCAACATGACGGGTGCGATCATACCAGCACTAATGCACCGGATCCCATCAGAACTCCGAAGTTAAGCGTGCTTGGGCGAGAGTAGTACTAGGATGGGTGACCCCCTGGGAAGTCCTCGTGTTGCACCCCCCTTTTCAATTTTTTTTGCTCCGGTTAGGGTTGCCAAGATACTTTACCCACCACATTTCTATTATCGAATCCCACGGCAGCTTGGGCAAGACAACTTCTCTTCACGTGGAGGCTGGGCCCGCAAACCGAGGGCGTAGGGCTTGTGACCAGGTCTCCGTCGCTCCGGTGCCCATAACTTTTGATCCGTAAGGAGTTACGCGGCGCACATCATACCGTTGTAAAGCTCTCCGAGAGCTCTACGATGGGGGCAGCCAGCTAGCTCGCTTTTCCCTTTTGGGAGCTCAAAATTGAACGTTTTCATCAGTTTCGGGGCACATTTCTTCTTTTGCTCTGTTTTTCCGTCCCGGATCGTACGTCGTGAGCTGTTAAAAGGACGACAACCTTACTCGCGGCACATTAGAGGACCCTACAATGTGTCGATATCACGTCTTGCGAGGATGCTGCGTTGTTGAAGCGGATGGGTTGTCGTTAGGCCCATTGGGCCTTTTGAATGGGCCATATCTCTAGGATGGGACTGTGAACCGTTAACACATAAAGGAATTGTGCCCTCAACATGACGGGTGCGATCATACCAGCACTAATGCACCGGATCCCATCAGAACTCCGAAGTTAAGCGTGCTTGGGCGAGAGTAGTACTAGGATGGGTGACCCCCTGGGAAGTCCTCGTGTTGCACCCCCCTTTTCAATTTTTTTTGCTCCGGTTAGGGTTGCCAAGATACTTTACCCACCACATTTCTATTATCGAATCCCACGGCACCTTGGGCAAGACAACTTCTCTTCACGTGGAGGCTGGGCCCGTAAACCGAGGGCGTAGGGCTTGTGACCAGGTCTCCGTCGCTCCGGTGCCCATAACTTTTGATCCGTAAGGAGTTACGCGGCGCACAGCATACCGTTGTAAAGCTCTCCGAGAGCTCTACGATGGGGGCAGCCAGCTAGCTCGCTTTTCCCTTTTGGGAGCTCAAAATTGAACGTTTTCATCAGTTTCGGGGCACATTTCTTCTTTTGCTCTATTTTTCCGTCCCGGATCGTACGTCGTGAGCTGTTAAAAGGACGACAACCTTGCTAGCGGCACATTAGAGGACCCTACAATGCGTCGATATCACGTCTTGCGAGGATGCTGCGTTGTTGAAGCGGATGGGTTGTCGTTAAGCCCATTGGGCCTTTTGAATGGGCCATATCTCTAGGATGGGACTGTGAACCGTTAACACATAAAGGAATTGTGCCCTCAACATGACGGGTGCGATCATACCAGCACTAATGCACCGTATCCCATTAGAACTCCGAACTTAAGCGTGCTTTGGCTAGAGTAGTAGTAGGATGGTTGACCCCCTGGGAAGTCCTCGTGTTGCACCCCCCTTTTCAATTTTTTTTACTCCGGTTACGGTTGCCAAGATACTTTACCCACCACATTTCTATTATCAAATCCCACGGCACCTTGGGCAAGACAAGTTCTCTTCACGTGGAGGCTGGGCCCGCAAACCGAGGGCGTAGGGCTTGTGACCAGGTCTCCGTCGCTCTGGTGCCCATAACTTTTGATCCGTAAGGAGTTACGCGGCGCACAGCATACCGTTGGAAAGCTCTCCGAGAGCTCTACGACGGGGGCAGGTAGCTAGCTCGCCGTGCCCTTTTCGGAGCTCAAAATCGAACATTTTCATCAGTTTCGGGCTACTTTTCTTCTTTTGCTTTGTTTTTCCGTCCCGGATCGTACGTCGTGAGCTGTTAAAAGGACGACAACCTTACTCGCGGCACATTAGAGGACCCTACAATGCGTCGATATCACGTCTTGCGAGGATGCTGCGTTGTTGAAGCGGATGGGTTGTTGTTAAGTCCATTGGGCCTTTTGAATGGGCCATATCTCTAGGCTGGGACTGTGAACCGTTAACACATAAAGGAATTGTGCGCTCAACATGACGTGTGCGATCATACCAGCACTAATGCACCGGATCCCATCAGAACTCCGAAGTTAAGCGTGCTTGAGCGAGAGTAGTACTAGGATGGGTGACCCCCTGGGAAGTCCTCGTGTTGCACCCGCCTTATCATTTTTTTTTGCTCCGATTAGGGTTGCCAAGATACTTTACCCACCACATTTCTATTATCGAATCCCACGGCACCTTGGGCAAGACAACTTCTCTTCACGTGGAGGCTTGGCCCGCAAACCGAGGGCGTAGGGATTGTGACCAGGTCTCCGTCGTTCCGGTGCCCATAACTTTTGATCCGTTAGGAGTTACGCGGCGTACAGCATACCGTTGTAAAGCACTCCGAGAGCTCTACGCCGGGGGCAACCAGCTAGCTTGCTTTGCCCTTTTCGGAGCTCAAAATCGAACGTTTTCATCAGTTTCGGGCCACTTTTCTTCTTTTGCTCTGTTTTTCCGTCCCGGATCGTACGTCGTGAGCTGTTAAAAGGACGGCAACCTTACTCGCGGCACATTAGAGGACCCTACAATGCATCAATATCACGTCTTGCGAGGATGCTGCGTTGTTGAAGCGGATGGGTTGTCGTTAAGCCCATTGGGCCTTTTGAATGGACCATATCTCTAGGTTGGGACTATGAACCGTTAACACATAAAGGAATTGTGCCTTCAACATGACGGGTGCGATCATACCAGCACTAATTCACCGGATCCCATCAGAACTCCGAAGTTAAGCGTGCTTCGGCGAGAGTAGTACTAGGATGGGTGCCCCCCTGGGAAGTCCTCATGTTGCACCCCCCTTTTCAATTTTTTTTGGTCCGGTTAGGGTTGCCAAGATACTTTACCCACCACATTTCTATTATCGAATCCCACGGCACCTTGGGCAAGACAACTTCTCTTCACGTGGAGGCTGGGCCCGCAAACCGAGGGCGTAGGGCTTGTGACCAGGTCTCCGTCGCTCCGGTGCCCATAACTTTTGATCCTTAAGGAGTTACGCGGCGCACAGCATACCGTTGTAAAGCTCTCCGAGAGCTCTACGACTGGGACAGCCAGCTAGCTCGCTTTGCCCTTTTTGGAGCTCAAAATCGAACGTTTTCATTAGTTTCGGGCCACTTTTCTTCTTTTGCTCTGTTTTTCCATCCCGGATTGTACGTCGTGAGCTGTTAAAAGGACGACAACCTTACTCGCGGCACATTAGAGGACCCTACAATGCGTCGATATCACGTCTTGCGAGGATGCTGCGTTGTTGAAGCGGATGGGTTGTCGTTAAGCCCACTAGGCCTTTTGAATGGGCCATATCTCTAGGCTGGGACTGTGAACCGTTAACACATAAAGGAATTGTGCCCTCAACATGACGGGTGCGATCATACCAGCACTAATGCACCGGATCCCATCAGAACTCCGAAGTTAAGCGTGCTTGGGCGAGAGTAGTACTAGGATGGGTGACCCCCTGGGAAGTCCTCGTGTTGCACCCCCCTTTTCAATTTTTTTTGCTCCGGTTAGGGTTGCCAAGATACTTTACCCACCACATTTCTATTATCGAATCCCACGGCACATTGGGCAAGACAACTTCTCTTCACGTGGAGGCTGGGCCCGCAAACCGAGAGCGTAGGGCTTGTGACCAGGTCTCCGTCGCTCTGGTACCCATAACTTTTGATCCGTAAGGAGTTACGAGGCGCACAGCGTACCGTTGGAAAGCTCTTTGAGAGCTCTACGACGGGGGCAGCTAGCAAGCTCGCTGTGCGCTTTTCGGAGCTCAAAATCGAACGTTTTAATCAGTTTCGGGAAA
This sequence comes from Ehretia macrophylla, assembly GCA_037974665.1. Classification (NCBI taxonomy): domain Eukaryota; kingdom Viridiplantae; phylum Streptophyta; class Magnoliopsida; order Boraginales; family Ehretiaceae; genus Ehretia; species Ehretia macrophylla. Next base: position 73,801,374 of record CM075769.1, read on the forward strand.
CTTTTCTTCTTTTGCTCTGTTTTTCATCCCGGATCGTACGTCGTGAGCTGTTAAAAGGACGACAACCTTAGTCGCGCCACATTAGAGGACCCTACAATGCGTCGATATCACATCTTGCGAGGATGCTACGTTGTTGAAGCGGATGGGTTGTCGTTAAGCCCATTGGGCCTTTTGAATGGGCCATATCTCTGGGCTTGGACTGTGAACCGCTAACACATAAAGGAATTGTGCCCTCAACATGACGGGTACGATCATACCAGCACTAGTGCACTGGATCCCATCAGAACTCCGAAGTTAAGCGTGCTTGGGCGACAGTAGTACTAGGATGGGTGACCTTTTGGGAAGTCCTCGTGTTGCACCCCCCTTTTCAATTTTTTTGCTTCGGTTAGGGTTGCCAAGATACTTTACGCACCACATTTCTATTATCGAATCCCACGGTACATTGGGCAAGACAACTTCTCTTCACGTGGAGGCTGGGCCCGCAAACCGAGGGCGTAGGGCTTGTGACCAGGTCTCCGTCACTACGGTGCCCATAACTTTTGATCCGTAAGGAGTTACGAGGCACACAGCATACCGTTGGAAAGCTCTCCGAGAGCTCTACGACGGGGGCTGGTAGCTAGCTCGCCGTGCCCTTTTCGGAGCTCAAAATCGAATGTTTTCATCAGTTTCGGGCTACTTTTCTTCTTTTACTCTGTTTTTCCGTCCCGGATCGTACGTCGTGAGCTGTTAAAAGGACGACAACCTTACTCGCGGCACATTAGAGGACCCTACAATGCGTCGATATCACGTCTTTCGAGGATGCTGCGTTGTTGAAGCGGATGGGTTGTCGTTAAGCCCATTGGGCCTTTTGAATGGGCCATATCTCTAGGCTTGGACTGTGAACCGCTAACACATAAAGGAATTGTGCCCTCAACATGACGGGTGCGATCATACCAGCACTAATGCACCGGATCCCATCAGAACTCCGAAGTTAAGCGTGCTTGGGCGAGAGTAGTACTAGGATGGGTGACCCCGTGGGAAATCCTCGTGTTGCACCCCCCTTTTCAATTTTTTTGCTTCGGTTAGGGTTGCCAAGATACTTTACCCACCACATTTCTATTATCGAATCCCACGGTACCTTGGGCAAGACAACTTCTCTTCACGTGGAGGTTGGGCCCGCAAACCGAGGGCGTAGGGCTTGTGACCAGGTCTCCGTCGCTCCGGTGCCCATAACTTTTGATCCGTAAGGAGTTACGCGGCGCACAGCATACCGTTGGAAAGCTCTCCGAGAGCTCTACGACGGGGGCAGGTAGCTAGCTCGCCGTGCCCTTTTCAGAGCTCAAAATCGAACGTTTTCATCAGTTTTGGGTTACTTTTCTTCTTTTGCTCTGTTTTTCCGTCCCGGATCGTACGTCGTGAGCTGTTAAAATGACGACAACCTTACTCGCGGCACATTAGAGGACCCTACAATGCATCGATATCACGTCTTGCGAGGATGCTGCATTGTTGAAGGGGACGGGTTGTCGTTAAGCCCATTGGGCCTTTTGAATGGGCCATATCTCTAGGCTTGGACTGTGAACCGCTAACACATAAAGGGATTGTGCCCTCAACATGACGGGTGCGATCATACCAGCATTAATGCACCGGATCCCATCGGATCTCCGAAGTTAAGCGTGCTTGGGCGAGAGTAGTACTAGGATGGGGGACCCCCTGGGAAGTCCTCGTGTTGCACCCCCCTTTTCAATTTTTTTTGCTCCGGTTAGGGTTGCCAAGATACTTTACCCACCACATTTCTATTATCGAATCCCACGGCACCTTGGGCAAGACAACTTCTCTTCACGTGGAGGCTGGGCCCGCAAACCGAGGGCGTAGGGCTTGTGACTAGGTCTCCGTCGCTCCGGTGCCCATAACTTTTGATCCGTAAGGAGTTACGAGGCGCACAGCATACCGTTGGAAAGCTCTCTGAGAGCTCTACGATGGGGGCAGCTAGCTAGCTCGCTTTGCCCTTTTCGGAGCTCAAAATCGAACGTTTTCATCAGTTTCGGGCCACTTTTCTTCTTTTGCTCTGTTTTTCCGTCCCGGATCGTACGTCGTGAGCTGTTAAAAGGACGACAACCTTACTCGCGGCACATTAGAGGACCCTACAATGCGGCGATATCACTTCTTGCGAGCATGCTGCGTTGTTGAAGCGGATGGGTTGTCGTTAAGCCCATTGGGCCTTTTGAATGGGCCATATCTCTAGGCTGGGACTGTGAACCGTTAACACATAAAGGAATTGTGCCCTCAACATGACGGGTGCGATCATACCAGCACCAATGCACCGGATCCCATCGGAACTCCGAAGTTAAGCATGCTTGGGCGAGAGTAGTACTAGGATGGGTGACCCCCTAGGAAGTCCTCGTGTTGCACCCCCCTTTTCAATTTTTTTTTCTCCGGTTAGGGTTGCCAAGATACTTTACCCACCACATTTCTATTATAGAATCCCACGGCACCTTGGGCAAGACAACTTTTCTTCACATGGAGGCTGGGCCCGCAAACCGAGGGCGTAGGGCTTGTGACCAGGTCTCCGTCGCTCCGGTGCCCATAACTTTTGATCCGTAAGGAGTTACGAGGCGCACAGCATACCGTTGGAAAGCTCTCTGAGAGCTCTACGGCGGGGGCAGCTAGCGAGCTCGCTATACCCTTTTTGGAGCTAAAAATCGAACGTTTTCATCAGTTTCGGGCCACTTTTCTTCTTTTGCTCAGTTTTTCCATCCCGGATCGTACGTCGTGAGCTGTTAAAAGGACGAAAACCTTACTCGCGGCACATTAGAGGACCCTACAATGCGTCGATATCACGTCTTGCGAGGATGCTGCGTTGTTGAAGCGGATGGGTTGTCGTTAAGCCCATTGGGCCTTTTGAATGGGCCATATCTCTAGGCTGGGACTGTGAACCGTTAACATATAAAGGAATTGTGCCCTCAACATGACGGGTGCGATCATACCAGCACTAATGCACCGGATCCCATCAGAACTCCGAAGTTAAGCGTGCTTGGGCGAGAGTAGTACTAGGATGGGTGACCCCCTGGGAAGTCCTCGTGTTGCACCCCCCTTTTCAATTTTTTTTGCTCCGGTTAGGGTTGCCAAGATACTTTACCCACCATATTTCTATTATCGAATCCCACGGCACCTTGGGCAAGACAACTTCTCTTCACGTGGAGGCTGGGCCCGCTAACCGAGGGCGTAGGGCTTGTGACCAGGTCTCCGTCGCTCCGGTGCCCATAACTTTTGATCTGTAAGGAGTTACGAGGCGCACAGCTTACTGTTGGAAAGCTCTCTGAGAGCTCTACGACGGGGGCAGCTTGCGAGCTCGCTGTGCCCTTTTTGGAGCTAAAAATCGAACGTTCTCATCAATTTCGGGCCACTTTTCTTCTTTTTCTATGTTTTTCCGTCCCGGATCGTACGTCGTGAGCTGTTAAAAGGACGACAACCTTACTCGCGGCACATTAGAGGACCCTACAATGCGTCGATATCACGTCTTGCGAGGATGCTGTGTTGTTGAAGCGGACGGGTTGTCGTTAATCCCATTGGGACTTCTGAATGGGCCAAATCTCTAGGCTGGATCTGTGAACCGTTAACACGTAAAGGAATTGTGCCCTCAACATTACGGGTGCGATCATACCAGCACTAATGCACCGGATCCCATCAGAACTCCGAAGTTAAGCGTGCTCGGGCGAGAGTAGTACTAGGATGGGTGACCCCCTGGGAAGTCCTCGTGTTGCACCCCCTTTTCAATTTTTTTTGCTCCGGTTAGGGTTTCCAAGATACTTTACACCCCACATTTCTATTATCGAATCCCCCGGCACCTTGGGCAAGAAAACTTCTCTTCACGTAGAGGCTAGGCTCGCAAACCGAGGGCGTGTGGCTTGGAACCAGGTCTCCGTCGCTCCGGTGCCCATAACTTTTGATTCGTAAGGAGTTACGCGACGCACAGCATACCGTTGGAAATCTCTCCGAGTGCTCTACGACGGGGGCAGGTAGCTAGCTCGCCGTGCCCTTTTCGGAGCTCAAAATCGAATGTTTTCATCAGTTTCGGGCTACTTTTCTTCTTTTGCTCTATTTTTCCGTCCCGGATCATACGTCGTGAGCAGTTAAAAGGACGACAACCTTATTTGCGGCACATTAGAGGACCCTACAATGTGTCGATATCACGTCTTGCGAGGATGCTGCGTTGTTGAAGCGGATGGGTTGTCGTTAAGCCCATTGGGCCTTTTGAATGGGCCATATCTCTAGGCTGGGACTGTGAACCGTTAACACATAAAGGAATTGTGCCCTCAACATGACGGGTGCGATCATACCAACACTAATGCACCGGATCCCATCAGAAATCTGAAGTTAAGCGTGCTTGGGCGAGAGTAGTATTAGGATGGGTAACCCTCTGGAAAGTCCTCGTGTTGCACCCCCCTTTTCATTTTTTTTTGCTCCGGTTAGGGTTACCAAGATACTTTACCCAACACATTTCTATTATCGAATCCCACGGCACCTTGGGCAAGACAACTTCTCTTCACGTGGAGGCTGGGCCCGCAAATCGAGGGAGTAGGGCTAGTGACCAGGTCTCCGTCGCTCCGGTGCCCATAACTTTTGATCCGTAAGGAGTTACGAGGCGCACAGCATACCATTGGAAAGCTCTCTGAGAGCTCTACGACGGGGGCAGCTAGCTAGCTCGTTGTGCTCTTTTCGGAACTCAAAATCGAACGTTTTCATCAGTTTTGGGCCAATTTTCTACTTTAGCTCTGTTTTTCCGTCCCGAATCGTACGTCGTGAGCTGTTAAAAGGACGACAACCTTACTCACGGCACATTAGAGGACCCTACAATGCGTCGATATCACGTCTTGCGAGGATGCTGCGTTGTTGAAGTGGATGGGTTGTCGTTAAGCCCATTGGGCCTTTTGAATGGGCCATATCTCTAGGCTGGGACTGTGAACCGTTAACACATAAAGGAATTGTGCCCTCAACATGACGGGTGCGATCATACCAGCACTAATGCACCGGATCCCATCAGAACTCCGAAGTTAAGCGTGCTTGGGCGAGAGTAGTACTAGGATGGGTGACCCCCTGCGAAGTCCTCGTGTTGCACCCCCCTTTTCAATTTTTTTTGCTCCGGTTAGGGTTGCCAAGATACTTTACCCACCACATTTCTATTATCGAATCCCACGGTACCTTGGGCAAGACAACTTCTCTTCACGTGGAGGCTGGGCCCGCAAACCGAGGGCGTAGGGCTTGTGACCAGGTCTCCGTCGCTCCGGTGCCCAAAACTTTTGATCCGTAAGGAGTTATGCGGCGCACAGCATACCGTTGGAAAGCTCTCCGAGAGCTCTCCTACAGGGGCAAGTAGCTAGCTCGCCGTGCCCTTTTCGGAGCTCAAAATCGAACGTTTTCATCAGTTTCGGGCTACTTTTCTTCTTTTGCTCTGTTTTTCCGTCCCGGATCGTACGTCGTCAGCTGTTAAAAGGACGACAACCTTACTCGCGGCATTTTAGAGGGCCCTACAATGCGTCGATATCACGTCTTGCGAGGATGCTGCGTTGTTGAAGCGGATGGGTTGTCCTTAAGCCCATTGGGCCTTTTGAATGGGCCATATCTCTAGGCTGGGACTGTGAACCGTTAACACATAAAGGAATTGTGCCCTCAACATGACGGGTGCGATCATACCAGCACTAATGCACCGGATCCCATCAGAACTCCGAAGTTAAGCGTGCTTGGGCGAGAGTAGTACTAGGATGGGTGACCCCCTGGGAAGTCCTCGTGTTGCACCCCCCTTTTCAATTTTCTTTGCTCCGGTTAGCGTTGCCAAGATACTTTACCCACCACATTTCTATTATCGAATCCCACGGCACCTTGGGCAAGACAACTTCTCTTCACGTGGAGGCTGGGACCGCAAACCGAGGGCGTAGGGCTTGTGACCAGGTCTCCGTCGCTCCGGTGCCCATAACTTTTGATCCGTAAGGAGTTACGCGGCGCACAGCATACCGTTTGAAAGCTCTCCGAGAGCTCTACGACGGGGGCAGGTAGCTAGCTCGCCGTGTCTTTTTGGAGCTCAAAATCGAACGTTTTCATCAGTTTCGGCCCACGTTTCTTCTTTTGCTCTATTTTTTCATCCCGGATCGTACGTCGTGAGCTGTTAAAAGGACGACAACCTTACTCGCGGCACATTAGAGGACCCTACAATGCGTCGATATCACGTCTTGCGAGGATGCTGCGTTGTTGAAGCGGATGGGTTGTCGTTAAGCCCATTGGGCCTTTTGAATGGGCCATATCTCTAGGCTGGGACTGTGAACCGTTAACATATAAAGGAATTGTGCCCTCAACATGACGGGTGCGATCATACCAGCACTAATGCATCGGATCCTATCAGAACTCCGAAGTTAAGCGTGCTTGAGCGAGAGTAGTACTAGGATGGGTGACCCCCTGGGAAGTCCTCGTGTTGTACCCCCCTTTTCAATTTTTTTTGCTCCGGTTAGGGTTGCCAAGATACTTTACCCACCACATTTCTATTATCGAATCCCACGGCACCTTGGGCAAGACAACTTCTTTTCACGGGGAGGCTGGGCCCGCAAACCGAGGGCGTACGGCTTGTGACCAGGTCTCCGTCGTTCCGGTGCCCATAACTTTTGATCCGTAAGGAGTTACGCGGCGCACAGCATACCGTTGGAAAGCTCTCCGAGAGCTCTAAGACGGGGGCAGGTAGCTAGCTCTCCATGCCCTTTTCGGAGCTCAAAATCGAACGTTTTCATCAGTTTCAGGCCACTTTTCTTCTTTTGCTCTGTTTTTCCGTCCCGGATCGTATGTTGTGAGCTGTTAAAAGGACGACAACCTTACTCGCGGAACTTTAGACGACCCTACAAAGCGTCGATATCACGTCTTGCGAAGATGCTGCGTTGTTGAAGCGGATGGTTTGTCGTTGTGCCCATTGGGCCTTTTGAATGGGCCATATCTCTAGGCTGGGACTGTGAACCGTTAACACATAAAGGAATTGTGCCCTCAACATGACGGTTGCGATCATACCAGCAGTAATGCCCAGGATCCCATCAGAACTCCGAAGTTAAGCGTGCTTGGGCGAGAGTAGTACTAGGATGTGTGACCCCCTGGGAAGTCCTCGTGTTGCACCCCCCTTTTCAATTTTTTTTGCTCCGGTTAGGGTTGCCAAGATACTTTACCCGCCACATTTCTATTATCGAATCCCACGGCACCTTGGGCAAGACAACTTCTCTTCACGTGGAGCCTGGGCCCACAAACCGAGGGCGTAGGGCTTGTGACCAGGTCTCCGTCGCTCCGGTGCCTATAACTTTTGATCCGTAAGGAGTTACGCGGCGCACAGCATACCGTTGGAAAGCTCTCCGAGAGCTCTACGACGGGGGCAGGTAGGTAGCTCGCCGTGCCTTTTTGGAGCTCAAAATCGAATGTTTTCATCAGTTTCGGGCCACTTTTCTACTTTTGCTCTGTTTTTTCGTCCCGGATCGTACGTCGTGAGCTGTTAAAAGGACGGCAACCTTACCCATGCCACATTAGAGGACCCTACAATGCGTCGATATCACGTCTTGCGAGGATGCTGCGTTGTTGAAGCGGATGGGTTGTCGTTAAGCCCATTGGGCCTTTTGAATGGGCCATATCTCTAGGCTGGGACTGTGAACTGTTAACACATAAAGGAATTGTGCCCTCAACATGACGGGTGCGATCATACCAGCACTAATGCACCGGATCCCATCAGAACTCCGAAGTTAAGCTTGCTTGGGCGAGAGTTGTACTAGGATGGATGACCCCCTGGGAAGTCCTCGTGTTGCACCCCCCTTTTCAATTTTTTTTGCTCCGGTTAGGGTTGCCAAGATACTTTACCCACCACATTTCTATTATCGAATCCCACGGCACCTTGGGCAACACAACTTCGCTTCACGTGGAGGTTGGGCCCACAAACCGAGGGCGTAGGGCTTGTGACCAGGTCTCCGTCGCTCCGGTGCCCATAACTTTTGATCCGTAAGGAGTTACGCGGCGCACAGCATACCGTTACAAAGCTCTCCAAGGGCTCTACGACGGGGGAAGGTAGCTTGCTCGCTGTGCACTTTTTGGAGCTTAAAAGCGAACGTTTTCATCAGTTTCAGTCTACTTTTCTACTTTTGATCTGTTTTTCCAACCCGGATCGTACGTCGTGAGCTGTTAAAAGGACGACAACCATACTCACGGGACATAAGATGGCCCTACAATGCGTCGATATCACGTCTTGCGAGGATGCTGCGTTGTTGAAGCGGATGGGTTGTCGTTAAGCCCATTGGGCCTTTTGAATGGGCCATATCTCTAGGCTGGGACTGTGAACCGTTAACACATAAAGGAATTGTGCCCTCAACATGACGGGTGCGATCATACCAGCACTAATGCACCGGATCCCATCAGAACTCCGAAGTTAAGCGTGCTTGGGCGAGAGTAGTACTAGGATTGGTGACCCCCTGGGAAGTCCTCGTGTTGCACCCCCCTTTTCAATTTTTTTTGCTCCGGTTAGGGTTGCCAAGATACTTTACCCACCACATTTCTATTATCGAATCCCACGGCACCTTGGGCAAGACAACTTCTCTTCACGTGGAGGCTGGGCCCGCAAACCGAGGGCGTAGGGCTTGTGACCAGGTCTCCGTCGCTCCGGTGCCCATAACTTTTGATCCGTAAGGAGTTACGAGGCGCACAGCATACCGTTGGAAATCACTCTGAGAGCTCTACGACGGGGGCAGCTAGCTATCTTGCTGTGCCCTTTTCGGAGTTCAAAATCGAATGTTTTCATCAGTTTTGGGCCAATTTTCTTCTTTTGCACTGTTTTTCCGTCCCGGATCGTACGTCGTGAGCTCTTAAAAGGACGACAACCTTACTCGCGGCACATTAGAGGACCCTACAATGTGTCGATATCACGTCTTTCGAGGATGCTGCGTTGTTGAAGCGGATGGGTTGTCGTTAAGCCCATTGGGACTTTTGAATGGGCCAAATCTCTAGGCTGGGACTGTGAACCGTTAACACATAAAGGAATTGTGCCCTCAACATGACGGTTGCGATCATACCAGCACTAATGCACCGGATCCCAACAGAACTCCGAAGTTAAGCGTGCTTGGGCGAGAGTAGTACTAGGATGGGTGACCCCCTGGGAAGTCCTCGTGTTGCACCCCCCTTTTCAAATTTTTTTGCTCCGGTTAGCGTTGCCAAGATACTTTACCCACCACATTTCTATTATCGAATCCCACGGCACCTTGGGCAAGACAACTTCTCTTCACGTGGAGGCTGGGCCCGCAAACCGAGGGCGTAGGGCTTGTGACCAGGTCTCCGTCGCTCCGGTGCCCATAACTTTTGATCCGTAAGGAGTTACGCGGCGCACAGCATACCGTTGGAAAGCTCTCCGAGAGCTCTACGACGGGGGCAGGTAGCTATCTCGCCGTGCCCTTTTCGGAGCTCAAAATCGTACGTTTTCATCAGTTTCGGGCCACTTTTCTTCTTTTGCTCTGTTTTTCCATCACGGATCGTACGTCGTGAGCTGTTAAAAGGACGACAACCGTACTCACGGTACATTAGAGGACCCTACAATGCGTCGATATCACGTCTTGCGCGGATGCTGCGTTGTTGAAGCGGATGGGTTGTCGTTAAGCCCATTGGGCCTTTTGAATGGGCCATATCTCCAGGCTGGGACTGTGAACCGTTAACACATAAAGGAATTGTGTCCTCAACATGACCGGTGCGATCATACCAGCACTAATGCACCGGATCCCACCAGAACTCCGAAGTTAAGCGTGCTTGGGCAAGAGTAGTACTAGGATGGGTGACCCCTTGGGAAGTCCTCGTGTTGCACCCCCCTTTTCAATTTTTTTTGCTCCGGTTAGCGTTGCCAAGATACTTTACCCACCACATTTCTATTATCGAATCCCATGGCACCTTGGGCAAGACAACTTCTCTTCACGTGGAGGCTGGGCCCGCAAACCGAGGGCGTAGGGCTTGTGACCAGGTCTCCGTCGCTCCGGTGCCCATAACTTTTGATCCGTAAGGAGTTACGCGGCGCACAGCATACCGTTGGAAAGCACTCTGAGAGCTCTATGGCGGGGGCAGGTAGCTGGCTCGCCGTGCCTTTTTAGAGCTCAAAATCGAACGTTTTCATCAGTTTCGGGCCACTTTTCTTCTTTTACTCTGTTTTTTCGTCCCGGATCGTACGTCGTGAGCTGTTAAAAGGACGACAACCTTACTCGCGGCACATTAGAGGACCCTACAATGCGTCGATATCACGTCTTGCGAGGATGCTGCGTTGTTGAAGCGGATGGGTTGTCGTTAAGCCCATTGGGCTTTTTGAATGGGCCATATCTCTAGGCTGGGACTGTGAACCGTTAACACATAAAGGAATTGTGCGCTCAACATGATGGGTGCGATCATACCAGCACTAATGCATCGGATCCTATCAGAACTCCGAAGTTAAGCGTGCTTGGGCGAGAGTAGTACTACGATGGGTAACCCCCTGGGAAGTCCTTGTGTTGCACCCCCCTTTTCAATTTTTTTTGCTCTGGTTAGGGTTGCCAAGATACTTTACCCACCACATTTCTATTATCCAATCCCACGGCACCTTGGGCAAGACAACTTCTCTTCACGTGGAGGCTGGGCCCGCAAACCGAGGGCGTAGGGCTTGTGACCAGGTCTCCGTCTCTCCGGTGCCCATAACTTTTGATCCGTAAGGAGTTACGCGGTGCACAGCATACCGTTGTAAAGCTCTCCGAGAGCTCTACGACGGGGGCTGGTAGCTAGCTAGCTGTGCCCTTTTCGGAGTTCAAAATCGAATGTTTTCATCAGTTTTGGGCCAATTTTCTTCTTTTGCACTGTTTTTTCGTCCCGGATCGTACGTCGTGAGCTCTTAAAAGTACGACAACCTTACTCGCGGCACATTAGAGGACCCTACAATGTGTCGATATCACGTCTTTCGAGGATGCTGCGTTGTTGAAGCGGATGGGTTGTCGTTAAGCCCATTGGGAATTTTGAATGGGCCATATCTCTAGGCTGGGACTGTGTACCGTTAACACATAAAGGAATTGTGCCCTCAACATGACGGTTGCGATCATACCAGCACTAATGCACCGGATCCCAACAGAACTCCGAAGTTAAGCGTGCTTGGGCGAGAGTAGTACTAGGATGGGTGACCCCCTGGGAAGTCCTCGTGTTGCACCCCCCTTTTCAATTTTTTTTGCTCCGGTTAGCGTTGCCAAGATACTTTACCCACCACATTTCTATTATCGAATCCCACGGCACCTTGGGCAAGACAACTTCTCTTCACGTGGAGGCTGGGCCCGCAAACCGAGGGCGTAGGGCTTGTGACCAGGTCTCCGTCGCTCCGGTGCCCATAACTTTTGATCCGTAAGGAGTTACGCGGCGCACAGCATACCGTTGGAAAGCTCTCCGAGAGCTCTACGACGGGGGCAGGTAGCTAGCTCGCCGTGCCCTTTTCGGAGCTCAAAATCGAACGTTTTCATCAGTTTCGGGCCACTTTTCTTCTTTTGCTCTGTTTTTCCATCACGGATCGTACGTCGTGAGCTGTTAAAAGGACGACAACCGTACTCGCGGTACATTAGAGGACCCTACAATGCGTCGATATCACGTCTTGCGCGGATGCTGCGTTGTTGAAGCGGATGGGTTGTCGTTAAGCCCATTGGGCCTTTTGAATGGGCCATATCTCCAGGCTGGGACTGTGAACCGTTAACACATAAAGGAATTGTGTCCTCAACATGACCGGTGCGATCATACCAGCACTAATGCACCGGATCCCACCAGAACTCCGAAGTTAAGCGTGCTTGGGCGAGAGTAGTACTAGGATGGGTGACCCCTTGGGAAGTCCTCGTGTTGCACCCCCCTTTTCAATTTTTTTTGCTCCGGTTAGCGTTGCCAAGATACTTTACCCACCACATTTCTATTATCGAATCCCACGGCACCTTGGGCAAGACAACTTCTCTTCACGTGGAGGCTGGGCCCGCAAACCGAGGGCGTAGGGCTTGTGACCAGGTCTCCGTCGCTCCGGTGCCCATAACTTTTGATCCGTAAGGAGTTACGCGGCACACAGCATACCGTTGGAAAGCTCCCTGAGAGCTCTACGACTGGGGCAGCTAGCTAGCTCGTTGTGCCCTTTTCGGAGCTCAAAATTGAACGTTTTCATCAGTTTCGGGCCACTTTTCTTCTTTTGCTCTGTTTTTCCGTCCCGGATCGTACGTCGTGAGCTGTTAAAAGGACGACAACCTTACTCGCGGCACATCAGAGGACCCTACAATGCGTCGATATCACGTCTTGCGAGGATGCTGCATTGTTGAAGCGGATGGGTTGTCGTTAAGCCCATTCGGCCTTTTGAATGGGCCATATCTCTAGGCTGCGACTGTGAACCGTTAACACATAAATGAATTGTGCCCTCAACATGACGGGTGCGATCATACCAGCACTAATGCATCGGATCCTATCAGTACTCCGATGTTAAGCGTGCTTGGGCGAGAGTAGTACTAGGATGGGTAACCCCCTGGGAAGTCCTCGTGTTGCACCCCCCTTTTCAATTTTTTTTGCTCCGATTAGAGTTGCCAAGATACTTTACCCACCACATTTCTATTATCAAATCCCACGGCACCTTGGGCAAGACAACTTCTCTTCACGTGGAGGCTGGGCCCGCAAACCGAGTGCGTAGGGCGTGTGATCAGGTCTCCGTCTCTCCGGGGCCCATAACTTTTGATCCGTAAGGAGTTACGCGGTGCACAGCATACCGTTGTAAAGCTCTCCGAGAACTCTACGACGGGGGCTGGTAGCTAGCTCGCCGTGCCCTTTTTTGAGCTCAAAATCGAACGTTTTCATCAGAACTCCGAAGTTAAGCGTGCTTGGGGGAGAGTAGTACTAGGATGGGTGACCCCCTGAGAAGTCCTCGTGTTGCACCCCCCTTTTCAATTTTTTTTGCTCCGGTTAGCGTTGCCAAGATACTTTACCCACCACATTTCTATTATCGAATCCCACGGCACCTTGGGCAAGAAAACTTCTCTTCACGTGGAGGCTGGGCCCGCAAACCGAGGGCGTAGGGCTTGTGACCAGGTCTCCGTCGCTCCGGTGCCCATAACTTTTGATCTGTAGGCAGTCACGCGGCGCACAGTATACCGTTGGAAAGACCTTCTCGAGCTCTACGACGGGGGCAGCTAGCTAGATTGCGGTGCCCTTTTCAGAGCTCAAAATCGAACATTTTCATCAGTTTCGGGCCACTTTTCTTCTTTTGCTCTGTTTTTCCGTCCCGGATCGTACGTCGTGAGCTGTTAAAAGGATGACAACCTTACTCGCGGCACATTAGAGGACCCTACAATGCGTCGATATCACGTCTTGCGAGGATGCTGCGTTGTTGAAGCGGATGGGTTGTCGTTAAGCCCATTGGGCCTTTTGAATGGGCCATATCTCTAGGCTGGGACTGTGAACCGTTAACACATAAAGGAATTGTGCCCTCAACATGACGGGTGCGATCATACCAGCACTAATGCACCGGATCCCATCAGAACTCCGAAGTTAAGCGTGCTTGGGCGAGAGTAGTACTAGGATGGGTGACCCCCTGGGAAGTCCTCGTGTTGCACCCCCCTTTTCAATTTTTTTTGCTCCGGTTAGCGTTGCCAAGATACTTTACCCACCACATTTCTATTATCGAATCCCACGGCACCTTGGGCAAGACAACTTCTCTTCACGTGGAGGCTGGGCCCGCAAACCGATGGCGTAGGGCTTGTGACCAGGTCTCCGTCGCTCCGGTGCCCATAACTTTTGATGCATAAGGCGTTATGCGGCGCACAGCATCCCGTTCGAAAGCTCTCCGAGAGCTCTACGACGGGGGCAGGTAGCTAGCTCGCCGTGCCCTTTTTGGAGCTCAAAATCGAACGTTTTCATCAGAACTCCGAAGTTAAGCGTGCTTGGGCGAGAGTAGTACTAGGATGGGTGACCCCCTGGGAAGTCCTCGTGTTGCACCCCCCTTTTCAATTTTTTTTGCTCCGGTTAGCGTTGCCAAGATACTTTACCCACCACATTTCTATTATCGAATCCCACGGCACCTTGGGCAAGAAAACTTCTCTTCACGTGGAGGCTGGGCCCGCAAACCGAGGGCGTAGGGCTTGTGACCAGGTCTCCGTCGCTCCGGTGCACATAACTTTTGATCCGTAAGGAGTTACGCGGCGCACAGCATACCGTTGGAAAGCTCTCCGAGAGCTCTACGACGGGGGTAGGTAGCTAGCTCGCCGTGCCCTTTTCGAAGCTCAAAATCGAACGTTTTCATCAGTTTTGGGCCACTTTTCTTCTTTTGCTCAGTTTTTCCGTCCCGGATCGTACGTCGTGAGCTGTTAAAAGGACGACAACCTTACTCGCGGCACATTAGAGGACCCTACAATGCTTCGATATCACGTCTTGCGACGATGCTGCGTTGTTGAAGCGGATGGGTTGTCGTTAAGCCCATTGGGCCTTTTGAATGGGCCATATCTCTAGGCTGGGACTGTGAACCGTTAACACATAAAGGAATTGTGCCCTCAACATGACGGGTGCGATCATACCAGCACTAATGCACCGGATCCCATTAGAACTCCGAAGTTACGCATGCTTGGGCGAGAGTAGTACTAGGATGGGTGACCCCCTGGGAAGTCCTCGTGTTGCACCCCCTTTTGCACCCCCTTTTTCAATTTTTTTTTCTCCGGTTAGGGTTGCTTAGATACTTTACCCACCACATTTCTATTATCGAATCCCACGGCACCTTGGGCAAGACGACTTCGCTTCACTTGGAAGCTGAGCCCGCAAACCGAGGGCGTAGGGCTTGTGACCAGGTCTCCGTCGCTCCGGTGCCCATAACTTTTGATCCGTAAGGAGTTACGCGGCGCACAGCATACCGTTGGAAAGCACTCCGAGAGCTCTACGACGGGGGCAGCTAGCTAGCTCGCCGTGCCCTTTTCGGAGCTCAAAATCGAACGTTTTCATCAGTTTCGGGCCACTTTTCTTTTTTTGCTCTTTTTTTCTGTCCCGGATCGTACGTCTTGAGCTGTTAAAAGGACGACAACCTTACTCGCGGCACATTAGAGGACCCTACAAAGCGTCGATATCACGTCTTGCGAGGATGCTGCGTTGTTGAAGCGGATGGGTTGTCGTTAAGCCCATTGGGCCTTTTGAATGGGCCATATCTCTAGGCTGGGATTGTGAACCGTTAACACATAAAGGAATTGTGCCCTCAACATGACGGGTGCAATCATACCAGCACTAATGCACCGGATCCCATTAGAACTCCGAAGTTACGCATGCTTGGGCGAGAGTAGTACTAGGATGGGTGACCCCCTGGGAAGTCCTCGTGTTGCACCCCCTTTTGCACCCCCTTTTTCAATTTTTTTTGCTCCGGTTAGGGTTGCCAAGATACTTTACCCACCACATTTCTATTATCAAATCCCACGGCACCTTGGGCATGACAACTTCTCTTCACGTGGAGGCTGGGCCCGTAAACCGAGGGCGTAGGGCTTGTGACCAGGTCTCCGCCGCTCCGGTGCCCATAACTTTTGATTCGTAAGGAGTTACGCGGCGCACAGCATACCGTTGGAAAGCTCTCCGAGAGCTCTACGATAGGGGTAGCTAGGAAGCTCGCCGTGCCCTTTTCGGAGCTCAAAATCGAACGTTTTCATTAGTTTCGGGCCACTTTTCTTCTTCTGCTCTGTTTTTCCATCCCGGATCGTACGTCGTGAGTTGTTAAAAGGACGACTACCTTACTCGCGGCACATTAGAGGACCCTACAATGCGTCGATATCACGTCTTGCGAGGATGCTGCGTTGTTGAAGCGGATGGGTTGTCGTTAAGCCCATTGGGCCTTTTGAATGGGCCATATCTCTAGGCTGGGACTGTGAACCGTAAACACATAAAGGAATTGTGCCCTCAACATGACGGGTGTGATCATACCACCAGAACTCCGAAGTTAAGCGTGCTTGGGCGAGAGTAGTACTAGGATGGGTGACCCCTTGGGAAGTCCTCGTGTTGCACCCCCCTTTTCAATTTTTTTTGCTCCGGTTAGCGTTGCCAAGATACTTTACCCACCACATTTCTATTATCGAATCCCACGGCACCTTGGGCAAGACAACTTCTCTTCACGTGGAGGCTGGGCCCGCAAACCGAGGGCGTAGGGCTTGTGAATAGGTCTCCGTCGCGCCGGTGCCCAGAACTTTGGATCCGTATGGAGTTACGCGGTGCACAGCATACCGTTGGAAAGCACTCCGAGAGCACTACAACGGGGGCAGCGACCTAGCTCGCCGTGCCCTTTTCGGAGCTGAAAATCGAACTTTTTCATCACTTTCGGGCCCCTTCTCTTCTTTTGCTCTGTTTTTCCGTCCCGGATCGTACGTCGTGAGCTGTTAAAAGGATGACAACCTTACTCGCGGCACATTAGAGGACCCTCCACTGCGTCGATATCACGTCTTGCGAGGAAGATGCGTTGCTGAAGCGTATGGGGTGTAGTTAAGCAGAATGGGCCTTTTGAATGGGCCCTATCTCTAGGCTGGGACTGTGAACCGTTAATAATTAAAGGAATTGTGCCCTCAACATGACGGGTGCGATCATACCCGCACTAATGCATCGGATCCCATTAGAACTCCAAAGTTAAGCGTGCTTGGGTGAGAGTAGTACTAGGATGGGTGACCCCCTGGGAAGTCCTCGTGTTGCACCCCTCTTTTCAATTTTTTTTGCTCCGGTTAGGGTTGCCAAGATAGTTTACCCACCACATTTCTATTATCGAATCCCACGGCACCTTGGGCAAGACAACTTCTCTTCACGTGGAGGCTGGGCCCGCAAACCTAGGGCGTGGGGCTTGTGACCAGGTCTCCGTCGCTCCGGTGCCCATAACTTTTGATCCGTAAGGAGTTACGCGGCGCACAGCATACCGTTGTAAAGCTCTCCGAGAGCTCTACGACGGGGGCAGGTAGCTAGCTCGCCGTGCCCTTTTCAGAGCTCAAAATCGAACGTTTTCATCAGCTTCGGGCTACTTTTCTTCTTTGGCTCTATTTTTCCGTCCCGGATCGTACGTCGTGAGCTGTTAAAAGGACGACAACCTTACTCGTGGCACATTAGAGGAACCTACAATGCGTCGATATCACGTCTTGCGAGGATGCTGCCTTGTTGAAGCGGATGGGTTGTCGTTAAGGGCATTGGGCCTTTTGAATGGGCCATATCTCTAGGCTGGGACTGTGAACCGTTAACACATAAAGGAATTGTACCCTCAACATGACGGGTGCGATCATACCAGCACTAATGCACCGGATCCCATCAGAACTCCGAAGTTAAGCGTGATTGGGCGAGAGTAGTACTAGGATGGGTGACCCCCTGGGAAGTCCTCGTGTTGCACCCCTCTTTTCAATTTTTTTTGCTCCGGTTAGGGTTGCCAAGATAGTTTACCCACCACATTTCTATTATCGAATCCCACGGCACCTTGGGCAAGACAACTTCTCTTCACGTGGAGGCTGGGCCCGCAAACCGAGGGCGTAGGGCTTGTGACCAGGTCTCCGTCGCTCCGGTGCCCATAACTTTTGATCCGTAAGGAGTTACGCGGCGCACAGCATACCGTTGGAAAGCACTCCGAGAGCTCTACGACGGGGGCAGGTAGCTAGCTCGCCGTGCCCTTTTCGGAGCTCAAAATCTAACGTTTTCACCAGTTTCGGGCCACTTTTCTTCTTCTGCTCTGTTTTTCCGTCCCGGATCGTGCGTCGTGAGCTGTTAAAAGGACGACTACCTTACTCGCGGCACATTAGAGGACCCTACAATGCGTCGATATTACGTCTTGCGAGGATGCTGCGTTGTTGAAGCGGATGGGTTGTCGTTAAGCCCATTGGGCCTTTTGAATGGGCCATATCTCTTGGCTAGGACTGTGAACCGTAAACACATAAAGGAATTGTGCCCTCAACATGACGGGTGTGATCATACCACCAGAACTCCGAAGTTAAGCGTGCTTGGGCGAGAGTAGTACTAGGATGGGTGACCCCTTGGGAAGTCCTCGTGTTGCACCCCCCTTTTCAATTTTTTTTGCTCCGGTTAGCGTTGCCAAGATACTTTACCCACCACATTTCTATTATCGAATCCCACGGCACCTTGGGCAAGACAACTTCTCTTCACGTGGAGGCTGGGCCCGCAAACCGAGGGCGTAGGGCTTGTGACCAGGTCTCCGTCGCTCCGGTGCCCATAACTTTGGATCCGTATGGAGTTACGCGGCGCACAGCATACCGTTGGAAAGCTCTCCGAGAGCACTACGACGGGGGCAACGACCTAGCTCGCCGTGCCCTTTTCGGAGCTCAAAATCGAACGTTTTCATCAGTTTCGGGCCACTTTTCTTCTTTTGCTCTGTTTTTCCGTCCCGGATCGTACGTCGTGAGCTGTTAAAAGGACGACAACCTTACTCGCGGCACATTAGAGGACCCTACAATGCGTCGATATCACGTCTTGCGAGGATGCTGCGTTGTTGAAGCGGATGGGTTGTCGTTAAGCTCATTGGGCCTTTTGAATGGGCCATATCTCTAGGCTGGGACTGTGAACCGTTAATACATAAAGGAATTGTGCCCTCAACATGATGAGTGCGATCATACCAGCACTAATGCATCGGATCCCATTAGAACTCCAAAGTTAAGCGTGCTTGGGCGAGAGTAGTACTAGGATGGGTGACCCCCTGGGAAGTCCTCGTGTTGCACCCCTCTTTTCAATTTTTTTTGCTCCGGTTAGGGTTGCCAAGATAGTTTACCCACCACATTTCTATTATCGAATCCCACTGCACCTTGGGCAAGACAACTTCTCTTCACGTGGAGGCTGGGCCCGCAAACCTAGGGCGTAGGGCTTGTGACCAGGTCTCCGTCGCTCCGGTGCCCATAACTTTTGATCCGTAAGGAGTTACGCGGCTCACAGCATACCGTTGTAAAGCTCTCCGAGAGCTCTACGACGGGGGCAGGTAGCTAGCTCGCCGTGCCCTTTTCGGAGCTCAAAATCGAACGTTTTCATCAGTTTCGGGCCACTTTTCTTCTTTTGCTCTATTTTTCCGTCCCGGATCGTACGTCGTGAGCTGTTAAAAGGACGACAACCTTACTCGTGGCACATTAGAGGACCCTACAATGCGTCGATATCACGTCTTGCGAGGATGCTGCCTTGTTGAAGCGGATGGGTTGTCGTTAAGGCCATTGGGCCTTTTGAATGGGCCATATCTCTAGGCTGGGACTGTGAACCGTTAACACATAAAGGAATTGTACCCTCAACATGACGGGTGCGATCATACCAGCACTAATGCACCGGATCCCATCAGAACGCCGAAGTTAAGCGTGCTTGGGCGAGAGTAGTACTAGGATGGGGGACCCCCTGGGAAGTCTTCGTGTTGCACCCCCTTTTGCACCCCCTTTTTCAATTTTTTTTGCTCCCGTTAGGGGTGCCAAGATTCTTTTCCACCACATTTCTATTATCGAATCCCACAGAACCTTGGGCAAGACAACTTCACTTCACGTAGAGGCTAGGCCCGCAAACCGAGGGCGTAGGGCTTGTAACCAGGTATCCGTCGCTCCGGTGCCTATAACTTTTGATCCGTAAGGAGTTACGCGGCGCAAAGCATACCGTTGGAAAGCACTTTGAGAGCTCTACGACGGGGGCAGCCAGCTAGCTCGCCGTGCCCTTTTCGGAGCTCAAAATCGAACGTTTTCATCAGTTTCGGGCCACTTTTCTTCTTTTGCTCTGTTTTTCCGTCCCGGATCGTACGTCGTGAGCTGTTAAAAGGACGACAACCTTACTCGCGGCACATTAGAGGACCCTACAAATCGTCGATATCACGTCTTGCGAGAATGCTGCGTTGTTGAAGCGGATGGGTTGTCGTTAAGCCCATTGGGCCTTTTGAATGGGCCATATCTCTAGGCTGGGACTGTGAACCGTTAACACATAAAGGAATTGTGCCATCAACATGACGGGTGCGATCGTACCAGCACTAATGCACCGGATCCCATTAGAACTCCGAAGTTAAGCATGCTTGGGCGAGAGTAGTACTAGGATGGGTGACCCCTTGGGAAGTCCTCGTGTTGCACCCCCTTTTGCACCCCCTTTTTCAATTTTTTTTGCTCCGCTTAGGGTTGCCAAGATACTTTACCCACCACATTTCTATTATCAAATCCCACGGCACCTTGGGCATGACAACTTCTCTTCACGCAGAGGCTGGGCCCGCAAACCTAGGGCGTATGGCTTGTGACCAGGTCTCCGTCGCTCCGGTGCCCATAACTTTTGATTCGTAAGGAGTGACGCGGCGCACAGCATACCGTTGAAATGCTCTCCGAGAGCTCTACGATAGGGGTAGCTAGGAAGCTCGCCGTGCCCTTTTCGGAGCTTAAAATCGAACGTTTTCATTAGTTTCGGGCCACTTTTCTTCTTCTGCTCTGTTTTTCCATCCCGGATCGTACGTCGTGAGTTGTTAAAAGGACGACTACCTTACTCGCGGCACATTAGAGGACCCTACAATGCGTCGATATCACGTCTTGCGAGGATGCTGCGTTGTTGAAGCGGATGGGTTGTCGTTAAACCCATTGGGCCTTTTGAATGGGCCATATCTCTAGGCTGGGACTGTGAACCGTTAACACATAAAGGAATTGTGCCCTTAACATGACGGGTGTGATCATACCACTAGAACTCCGAAGTTAAGCGTGCTTAGGCGAGAGTAGTACTAGGATGGGTGACCCCTTGGGAAGTCCTCGTGTTGCACCCCCCTATTCAATTTTTTTTGCTCCGGTTAGCGTTGCCAAGATACTTTACCCACCACATTTCTATTATCGAATCCCACGGCACCTTGGGCAAGACAACTTCTCTTCACGAGGAGGAGGGGCGCGCAAACCGAGGGCGTAGGTTGTGACCAGGTCTCCGTCGCTCCGGTGCCCATAACTTTGGATCCGTATGGAGTTACGCGGTGCACAGCATACCGTTGGAAAGCACTCCGAGAGCACTACGACGGGGGCAGCGACCTAGCTCGCCGTGCCCTTTTCGGAGCTCAAAATCGAACGTTTTCATCAGTTTCGGGCCACTTTTCTTCTTTTGCTCTGTTTTTCCGTCCCGGATCGTACGTCGTGAGCTGTTAAAAGGACGACAACCTTACTCGCGGCACCTTAGAGGACCCTACTATGCGTCGATATCACGTCTTGAGAGGATGCTGCGTTGTTGAAGCGGATGGGTTGTCGTTAAGCCCATTGGGCCTTTTGAATTGGCCATCTCTCTAGGATGGGACTGTAAATCGTTAACACATAAAGGAATTGTTCCCTCAACATGACGGGTGCGATCATACCATCACTAATGCACCGGATCCCATTAGAACTCCAAAGTTAAGCGTGCTTGGGTGAGAGTAGTACTAGGATGGGTGACCCCCTGCGAAGTCCTCATGTTGCACCCCCTTTTTCAATTTTTTTTGCTCTGGTTTGCGTTGCCAAGATACTTTACCCACCACATTTCTATTATCGAATCCCACGGCACCTTGGGCAAGACAACTTCTCTTCACGTGGAGGCTGGGCCCGCAAACCGAGGGCGTAGGGCTTGTGACCAGGTCTCCGTCGCTCCGGTGCCCATAACTTTTGATCCGTAAGGAGTTACGCGGCGCACAGCATACCGTTGGAAAGCTCTCCGAGAGCTCTACGACGGGGGCAGGTAGCTAGCTTGCCGTGCCCTTTTCGGAGCTCAAAATCGAACGTTTTCATCAGTTTCGGGCCACTTTTCTTCTTTTGCTCTGTTTTTCCGTCCCGGATCGTACGTCGTGAGCAGTTAAAAAGACGACAACCTTACTCGCGGCACATTAGAGGACCCTACAATGCGTCGATATCACGTATTGCGAGGATGCTGCGTTGTTGAAGCGGATGGGTTGTCGTTAAGCCCATTGGACCTTTTGAATGGGCCATATCTCTAGGCTGGGACTATGAACCGTTAAGACATAAAGGAATTGTGCCCTCAACATGACGGGTGCGATCAGACCAGCACTAATGCACCGGATCCCATCAGAACTCCGAAGTTAAGCGTGCTTGGGCGAGAGTAGTACTAGGATGGGTGACCCCCTGGGAAGTCCTCGTGTTGCACCCCCTTTTGCACCCCCTTTTTCAATTTTTTTTGCTCCGGTTAGGGTTGCTAAGATACTTTACCCACCACATTTCTATTATCGATTCCCACGGCACCTTGGGCAAGACAACTTCGCTTCACTTGGAGGCTGGGCCTGCAAACCGAGGGTGTAGGGCTTGTGACCAGGTATCCGTCGCTATGGTGCCCATAACTTTTGATCCGTAACGAGTTACGCGGCGCATAGCATACCGTTGGAAAGCACTTCGAGAGCTCTACGACGGGGGCAGCTAGCTTGCTTGCCGTGCCCTTTTCGGAGCTCAAAATTGAACGTTTTCATCAGTTTCGGGCCACTTTTCTTCTTTTGCTCTGTTTTTCCGACCCGGATCGTACGTCGTGAGCTGTTAAAAGGACAACAACCTTACTCGCGGCACATTAGAGGACCCTACAAAGCGTCGAAATCACGTCTTGCGAGGATGCTACGTTGTTGAAGCGGATGGGTTGTCGTTAAGCCCATTGGGCCTTTTGAATGGGCCATATCTCTAGGCTGGGACTGTAAACCGTTAACACATAAAGGAATTGTGTCCTCAACATGACGGGTGCGATCATACCAGCACTAATGCACCGGATCCCATCAGAACTCCGAAGTTAAGCGTGCTTGGGCGAGAGTAGTACTAGGATGGGTGACCCCCTGGGAAGTCCTCGTGTTGCACCCCCTTTTGCACCCCCTTTTTCAATTTTATTTGCTCCGGTTAGGGTTGCCAAGATACTTTACCTACCATATTTCTATTATCGAATCCCACGGCACCTTGGGCAAGACAACTTCTCTTCACGTGGAGGCTGGGCCAGCAAACCGAGGGCGTAGGGCTTGTGACCAGGTCTCCGTCGCTCCGGTGCCCATAACTTTTGATCCGTAAGGAGTTACGCGGCGCACAGCATACCGTTGGAAAGCTCTGCGACAGCTCTCCGACGGGGGCCGCTAGCTAGCTCGCCGTGCTCTTTTCGGAGCTCAAAATCGAACGTTTTCATCAGTTTCGTGCCACTTTTCTTCTTTTGCTCTATTTTTTCGTCCCGGATCGTACGTCGTGAGCTGTTAAAAAGACAACAACCTTACTCACGGCACATTAAAGGACCCTACAATGTGTCGATATCACGTCTTGAGAGGATGCTGCGTTGTTGAAGCGGATGGGCTGTCGTTAAGCCCATTGGGCCTTTTGAATGGACCATACCTCTAGGCTGCGACTGTGAACCGTTAACACATAAAGGAATTGTGCCCTCAACATGATGGGTGCTATCATACCAGCACTAATGCACCGGATCCCACCAGAACTCCGAAGTTAAGCGTGCTTGGGCGAGAGTAGTACTAGGATGGGTGACCCCTTGGGAAGTCCTCGTGTTGCACCCCCCTTTTCAATATTTTTTGCTCCGGTTAGCGTTGCCAAGATACTTTACCCACCATATTTCTATTATCGAATCCCTCGGCACCTTGGGCAAGACAACTTCTCTTCACGTGGAGGCTGGGCCCGCAAACCGTGGGCGTAGGGCTTGTGACCAGGTCTCCGTCGCTCCGGTGGCCACAACTTTGGATCCGTACGGAGTTACGCGGTGCACAGCATACCGTTGGAAAGCTCTCCGAGAGCACTACGACGGGGGGTGCGAGCTACCTCGCCGTGCCCTTTTCGGAGCTCCAAATTGAACGTTTTCATCAGTTTCGGGCCACTTTTCTTCTTTTGCTCTTTTTTTCGGTCCCGGATCGTACGTCATGACCTGTTAAAAGGACGACAACCATACTCGCGGCACATTAGAGGACCCTACAATGCGTCGATATCACGTCTTGCGAGGATGCTGCGTTGTTGAAGCGGATGGGTTGTCGTTAAGCCCATTGGGCCTTTTGAATGGGCCATATCTCTAGGCTGGGACTGTGAACCGTTAACACATAAAGGAATTGTGCCCTCAACATGACGGGTGCGATCATACCAGCACTAATGCACCGGATCCCACCAGAACTCCGAAGTTAAGCGTGCTTGGGCGAGAGTAGTACTAGGATGGGTGACCCCCTCGGAAGTCCTCGTGTTGCACCCCCCTTTTCAATTTTTTTTGCTCCGGTTAGCGTTGCCAAGATACTTTACCCACCACATTTCTATTATCGAATCCCACGGCACCTTGGGCAAGACAACTTCTCTTCACGTGGAGGCTGGGCCCGCAAACCGAGGGCGTAGGGCTTGTGACTAGGTCTCCGTCGCTCCGGCGCCCATAACTTTTGATCCGTAAGGAGTTACGCGGCGCACAGCATACCGTTGGAAAGCTCTCCGAGAGCTCTACATTTGGGGCAGCTAGCTAGCTCGCCGTGCCCTTTTCGGAGCTCAAAATCGAACGTTTTCATCAGTTTCGGGCCACATTTCTTCTTTTGCTCTGTTTTTCCGTCCCGGATCGTACGTTGTGAGCTGTTAAAAGGACGACAACCTTACTCGCAGCACAATAGAGGGCCCTACAATGCGTCGATATCACGTCTTGCGAGGATGCTACGTTGTTGAAGCGGATGGGTTGTCGTTAAGCCCATTGGGCCTTTTGAACGGGCCATATCTCTAGGCTGTGACTGTGAATCGTTAACACATAAAGGAATTCTGCCCTCAACATGACGGGTGCGATCATACCAGCACTAATGCACCGGATCCCATCAGATCTCAGAAGTTAAGCATGCTTGGGCGAGAGTAGTACTAGGATGGGTGACCCCCTGGGAAGTCCTCGTGTTGCACCCCCTTTTGCACCCCCTTTTTCAATTTTTTTTGCTCCGGTTAGCGTTGCCAAGATACTTTACCCACCACATTTCTATTATCGAATCCCACGGCACCTTGGGCAAGACAACTTCTCTTCACGTGGAGGCTGGGCCCGCAAACCGAGGGCATAGGGCTTGTAACCAGGGCTCCGTCGCTCCGGTGCCCATAACTTTTGATCCGTAAGGAGTTACGCGGCGCACAGCATACCGTTGCAAAGTTCTCCGAGAGCTCTACAACGGGGTCAGGTAGCTTGCTTGCCGTGCCCTTTTCGGAGCTCAAAATCGAACGTTTTCATCAGTTTCGGGCCACTTTTCTTCTTTGCTCTGTTTTTCCGTCCTGGATCGTACGTCGTGAGCTGTTAAAAGGACGACAACCTTACTCGCGGCACATTAGAGGACCCTACAATGCGTCGATATCACGAGCTGCGAGCATGCGGTGTTGTTGAAGCGGATGGGTTGTCGTTAAGCCCATTGGGCCTTTTGAATGGGCCATATCTCTAGGCTGGAACTGTGAACCGTTAACACATAAAGGAATTGTGCCCTCAACATGACGGGTGCGATCATACCAACACTATTGCATCGGATCCCACCAGAACTCCGAAGTTAAGCGTGCTTGGGCGAGAGTAGTACTAGGATGGGTGAACCCATGGGAAGTCCTCGTGTTGCACCCCCCTTTTCAATTTTTTTTGCTCCGGTTAGCGTTGCCAAGATACTTTACCCACCACATTTCTATTATCGAATCCCACGGCACCTTGGGCAAGACAACTTTTTTTCACGGGGTGGCTGGGCCCACAAACCGAGGGCGTAGGGCTTGTGACTAGGCCTCCGTCACTCCGGTGCCCATAACTTTTGATTCGTAAGGAGTTACGCGGCGCACAGCATACCGTTGGAAAGCTCTCCGAGAGCTCTACAATGGGGGCAGCAAGCTTGCTCGCCGTGCCCTTTTCGGAGCTCAAATTTGAACGTTTTCATCACTTTCGGGCAACTTTTCTTCATTTTCTCTGTTTTTCCGTCCCGGATCGTACGTCGTGAGCTGTTAAAAGGACGACAACCTTACTCGCGGCACATTAGAGGACCCTACAATGCGTCGATATCACGTCTTGCGAGGATGCTGCGTTGTTGAAGCGGATGGGTTGTCGTTAAGCCCATTGGGCCTTTTGAATGGGCCATATCTCTAGGCTGGGACTGTGAACCGTTAACACATAAAGGAATTGTGCCCTCAACATGACGGGTGCGATCATACCAGCACTAATGCACCGGATCCCACCAGAACTCCGAAGTTAAGCGTGCTTGGGCGAGAGTAGTACTAGGATGGGTGACCCCCTGGGAAGTCCTCGTGTTGCACCCCCTTTTGCACCCCCTTTTACAATTTTTTTTGCTCCGGTTAGCGTTGCCAAGATACTTTACCCACCACATTTCTATTATCGAATCCCACAGCACCTTGGGCAAGACAACTTCTCTTCACGTGGAGGCTGGGCCCGCAAACCGAGCGCGTAGGGCTTGTGACCAGGTCTCCGTCGTTCCGGTTCCCATAACTTTTGATCCGTAAGGAGTTACGCAGCGCACAACATACCGTTGGAAAGCTCTCCGAGAGCTCTACAATGGGGGCAGCTAGCTAGCACGCCGTGCCCTTTTTGGAGCTCAAAATCGAACGTTTTCATCAGTTTCGGGCCAGTTTTGTTCAATTTCTCTGTTTTTTCGTCCCGGATCGTATGTCGTGAGCTGTTAAAAGGACGACAACCTTACGCGCGGCACATTAGAGGACCCTACAATGCGTCGATATCACGTCTTGCGAGGATGCTACGTGGTTGAAGCGTATGGGGTGTCGTTAAGCCCATTGGGCCTTTTGAACGGGCCATATCTCTAGGCTGTGACTGTGAACCGTTAACACATAAAGGAATTGTGCCCTCAACATGACGGGTGCGATCATACCACCTCTATTGCACCGGATCCCATCAGATCTCCGAAGTTAAGCGTGCTTGGGCGAGAGTAGTACTAGGATGGGTGACCCCCTGGGAAGTCCTCGTGTTGCACCCCCTTTTGCACCCCCTTTTTCAATTTTTTTTGCTCCGGTTAGCGTTGCCAAGATACTTTACCCACCACATTTCTATTATCGAATCCCACGGCACCTTGGGCAAGACAACTTCTCTTCACGTGGAGGCTGGGCCCACAAACCGAGGGCGTAGGGCTTGTGACCAGGTCTCCGTCGCTCCGGTGCCCATAACTTTTGATCCGTAAGGAGTTACGCGGCGCACAGCATACCGTTGGAAAGCTCTCCGAGAGCTCTACGACGGGGGCAGCTAGCTTGCTTGCCTTGCCCTTTTCGGAGCTCAAAATCGAACGTTTTCATCAGTTTCGGGCCACTTTTCTTCTTTTGCTCTGTTTTTCCGTCCCGGATCGTACGTCGTGAGCTGTTAAAAGGACGACAACCTTACTCGCGGCACACTAGAGGACCCTACAATGCGTCGATATCACGTCTTGCGAGGATGCTGCGTTGTTGAAGCGGATGGGTTGTCGTTAAGCCCATTGGGCCTTTTGAATGGGCCATATCTCTAGGCTGGAACTGTGAACCGTTAACACATAAAGGAATTGTGCCCTCAACATGACGGGTGCGATCATACCAGCACTAATGCATCGGATCCCACCAGAACTCCGAAGTTAAGCGTGCTTGGGCGAGAGTAGTACTAGGATGGGTGACCCCTTGGGAAGTCCTCGTGTTGCACCCCCCTTTTCAATTTTTTTTGCTCCGGTTAGGGTTGCCAAGATACTTTATCCACCACATTTATATTATCGAATCCCACGGCACCTTGGGCAAGACAACTTCGCTTCACGTGAAGGCTGGGCCCACAAACCGAGGACGTAGGGCTTGTGACCAGGTCTCCGTCGCTCCGGTGCCCATAACTTTTTATCCGTAAGGAGTTACGCGGCGCACAGCATACCGTTGGAAAGCTCTCTCATATCTCTACAACGGGGGCAGCCAGCTTGCTCGCTGTGCCCTTTTCGGAGCTCAAAATCGTACATTTTCATCAGTTTCGGGCCACTTTTCTTCATTTTCTCTGTTTTTCCGTCCCGGATCGTACGTCGTGAGCTGTTAAAAGGACGACAACCTTACTCGCGGCACATTAGAGGACCCTACAATGCGTCGATATCATGTCTTGCGAGGATGCTGCGTTGTTGAAGCGGATGGGTTGTCGTTAAGCCCATTGGGCCTTTTGAATGGGCCATATCTCTAGGCTGGGACTGTGAACCGTTAACACATAAAGGAATTGTGCCCTCAACATGACGGGTGCGATCATACCAGCACTAATGCACCGGATCCCACCAGAACTCCGAAGTTAAGCGTGCTTGGGCGAGAGTAGTACTAGGATGGGTGACCCCTTGGGAAGTCCTCGTGTTGCACCCCCCTTTTCAATTTTTTTTGCTCCGGTTAGCGTTGCCAAGATACTTTACCCACCACATTTCTATTATCGAATCCCACGGCACCTTGGGCAAGACAACTTCTCTTCACGTGGAGGCTGGGCCTGCAAACCGTAGGCGCAGGGCTTGTGACCTGGTCTTCGTCGCTCTGGTACCCATAACTTTTGATCCGTAAAGAGTTACGCTGCGCACAGCATACCGTTGCAAAGCTCTCCGAGAGCTCTACATCGAGGGTAGCTAGCTAGCTCACCGTGCCCTTTTCGGAGCTCAAAATCAAACATTTTCATCAGTTTTGGGCCACTTTTCTTCTTTTGCTCTGTTTTTCCATCTCGGATCGTACGTCGTGAGCTGTTAAAAGGACTACAACCTTACTCGCCGTACATTAGAGGACCCTACAATGCGTCGATATCACGTCTTGCGAGTATGCTACGTTGTTGAAGCGGATGGGTTGTCGTTAAGCCCATTGGGCCTTTTGAATGGACCATATCTCTAGGCTGGGACTATGAACCGTTAACACATAAAGGAATTGTGCCCTCAACATGACGGGTGCGATCATACCAGCACTAATGCACCGGATCCCATCAGAACTATGAAGTTAAGCGTGCTTGGGCGAGAGTAGTACTAGGATGGGTGACCCCCTGGGAAGTCCTCGTGTTGCACCCTCTTTTCCACCCCCTTTTTCAATTTTTTTTGCTCCGGTTAGCGTTGCCAAGATACTTTACCCACCACATTTCTATTATCGAATCCCACGGCACCTTGGGCAAGACAACTTCTCTTCACGTGGAGGCTGGGCGCGCAAACCAAGGGCGTAGGGCTTGTGACCAGGTCTCCGTCGCTCCGGTGCCCATAACTTTTGATCCGTAAGGAGTTACGCGGCGCACAGCATACCGTTGGAAAGCTCTCCGAGAGCTCTACGACGGGGGCAGCTAGCTAGCTCGCCGTTCCCTTTTCGGAGCTCAAAATCGAACGTTTTCATCAGTTTCGGGCCACTTTTCTTCTTTTGCTCTGTTTTTCCATCTCGGATCGTACGGCGTGAGCTGTTAAAAGGACGACAACCTTACTCGCGGCACATTAGAGGACCCTACAATGCGTCGATATCACGTCTTGCGAGGATGCTGCGTTGTTGAAGCGGATGGGTTGTCGTTAAGCCCATTGGGCCTTTTGAATGGGTCATATCTCTAGGCTGGGACTGTGAACCGTTAACACATAAAGGAATTGTGCCCTCAACATGACGGGTGCGATCATACCAGCACTAATGCACCTGATCCCATCAGAACTCCGAAGTTAAGCGTGCTTGGGCGAGAGTAGTACTAGGATGGGTGACCCCCTGGGAAGTCCTCGTGTTGTACCCCCCTTTTCAATTTTTTTTGCTCCGGTTAGGGTTGCCAAGATACTTTACCCACCACATTTCTATTATCGAATCCCACGGCACCTTGGGCAAGACAACTTCTCTTCACGTGGAGGCTGGGCCCGCAAACCGAGGGCGTAGGGCTTGTGACCAGGTCTCCGTCGCTACGGTGCCCATAACTTTTGATCCGTAAGGAGTTACGAGGCGCACAGCATACCGTTGGAAAGCTCTCTGAGAGCTCTACGACAGGGGCAGCGAGCTAGCTCGCTGTGCCCTTTTCGGAGCTCAAAATCGAACGTTTTCATCAGTTTCGGGCCACTTTTCTTCTTTTGCTCTGTTTTTCCGTCCCGGATCGTACGTCGTGAGCTGTTAAAAGGACGACAACCTTACTCGCGGCACATTAAAGGACCCTACAATGCGTCGATATCACGTCTTGCGAGGATGCTACGTTGTTGAAGCGGATGGGTTGTCGTTAAGCCCATTGGGCCTTTTGAATGGGCCATATCTCTAGGCTGGGACTGTGAACCGTTAACACATAAAGGAATTGTGCCCTCAACAAGACGGGTGCGATCATACCAGCACTAATGCACCGGATCCCATCAGAACTCCGAAGTTAAGCGTGCTTGGACGAGAGTAGTACTAGGATGGGTGACCCCGTGGGAAGTCCTCTTGTTGCACCCCGTTTTGCACCGCCTTTTTCAATTTTTTTTTCTCGGGTTCGCGTTGCCAAGATACTTTACCCACCCCATTTCTATTATTGAATCCCACGCCACCTTGGGCAAGACAACTTCTCTTCACGTGGAGGCTGGGCCCGCAAACCGAGGGCGTAGGGCTTGTGACCAGGTCTCCGTCGCTCTGGTGCCCATAACTTTTGATCCGTAAGGAGTTACGAGGCGCACAGCATACCGTTGGAAAGCTCTCTGAGAGCTCTACGACGGGGGCAGCTAGCTTGCTCGCTATGCCCTTTTAGGAGTTCAAAATCGAACGTTTTCATCAGTTTCGGGCCACTTTTCTTCTTTTGCTCTGTTTTTCCGTCCCGGATCGTACGTCGTGAGCTTTTAAAAGGACGACAACCTTACTCGCCGCACATTAGAGGACCCTACAATGCGTCGATATCACGTCTTGCGAGGATGCTGCGTTGTTGAAGCGGATGGGTTGTCGTTAAGCCCATTGGGCCTTTTGAATGGGCCATATCTCTAGGCTGGGATTGTGAACCGTTAACACATAAAGGAATTGTGCCCTCAACATGACGGGTGCGATCATACCAGCACTAATGCACCAGATCCCATCAGAACTATGAAGTTAAGCGTGCTTGGGCGTGAGTAGTACTAGGATGGGTGACCCCCTGGGAAGTCCTCTTGTTGAAGCCCCTTTTGCACCCCCTTTTTCAATTTTTTTTGCTCCGGTTAGCGTTGCCAAGATACTTAATCCACCATATATCTATTATCAAATCCCATGGCACCTTGGGCAAGCCATCTCCGCTTCACGTGGAGGCTGGGCCAGCAAACCGAGGGCGTAGGGCTTGTGACCAGGTCTCCGTTGCTCTGGTGCCGATAACTTTTGATCCGTAAGGAGTTACAAGGCGGACAGCATACCGTTGGAAAGATCTCTGAGAGCTCTACGACGGGGGCAGCTAGCTTGCTCGCTTTGCCCTTTTAGGAGTTCAAAATCGAACGTTTTCATCAGTTTCGGGCCACTTTTCTTCTTTTGCTCTGTTTTTCCGTCCCGGATCGTACGTCTTGAGCTGTTAGAAGGACGACAACCTTACTCGCGGCACATTAGAGGACCCTACAATGCGTCAATATCACGTCTTGCGAGGATGCTGCGTTGTTGAAGCGGATGGGTTGTCGTTAAGCCCATTGGGCCTTTTGAATGGGCCATATCTCTAGGCTGGGACTGTGAACCGTTAACACATAAAGGAATTGTGCCCTCAACATGACGGGTGCGATCATACCAGCACTAATGCACCGGATCCCATCAGAACTCCGAAGTTAAGCGTCCTTGGGCGAGAGTAGTACTAGGATGGGTGACCCCCTGGGAAGTCCTCGTGTTGCATCCCCCTTTTCAATTTTTTTTGCTCCGGTTAGGGTTGCCAAGATAGTTTACCCACCACATTTCTATTATCGAATCCCACGGAACCTTGGGCAAGACTACTTCTCTTCACGTGGAGGCTGGGCCCGCAAACCGAGGGCGTAGGGCTTGTGACCAGGTCTCCGTTGTTACGGTGCCCATAACTTTTGATCCGTAAGGAGTTACGAGGCGCACAACATACCGTTGGAAAGCTCTCTGAGAGCTCTACGACGGGGGCAGCGAGCAAACTCGCTGCGCCCTTTTCGGAGCTCAAAATCAAACGTTTTCATCAGTTTCGGGCCACTTTTCTTCTTTTGCTCTGTTTTTCCATCCCAGATCGTACGTCGTGAGCTGTTAAAAGGACGACAACCTGACTCACGGCACATTAGAGTACCGTACAATGCGTTGATATCACGTCTTGCAAGGATGCTGCGTTGTTGAAGCGGATGGGTTGTCGTTAAGTCCATTGGGCCTTTTGAATGGGCCATATCTCTAGGCTGGGACTGTGAACCGTTAACACATAAAGGAATTGTGCCCTCAACATGATGGGTGCGATCATACCAGCACTAATGCACCGGATCCCATCAGAACTCCGAAGTTAAGCGTGCTTGGGCGAGAGTAGTACTAGGATGGGTGACCCCCTGGGAAGTCCTCGTGTTGCACCCCCTTTTGCACCCGCTTTTTCAATTTTTTTTGCTCCGGTTAGGGTTGCCAGGATACTTTACCCACCACATGTCTATTAGCGAATCCCACGGCACCTTAGGCAAGACAACTTCGCATCACGTGGAGGCTGGGCCCACAAACCGAGGGCGTAGGGCTAGTGACCAGGTCTCCGTCGCTCCGGTGCCCATAACTTTTGATCCGTAAGGAGTTACGTGGCGCACAGCATACCGTTGGAAAGCTCTCCGAACGCTCTACGACGGGGGAAGCTAGCTTGCTCGCTCTGCCCTTTTCGGAGCTCAAAATCGAACGTTTTCATCAGTTTCGGGCCACTTTTCTTCTTTTGCTCTGTCTTTCCCCCCCGAATCGTACGTCATGAGCTGTTAAAAGCACGACAACCTAACTCGCGGCACATTAGAGGACCCTACAATGCGTCGATATCACGTCTTGCGAGGATGCTGCGTTGTTGGAGCGGATGGGTTGTCGTTAAGCCCATTGGCCCTTTTGAATGGGCCATAACTCTAGGCTAGGACAGTCAACCGTTAACACATAAAGGAATTATGCCATCAACATGACGGGTGCGATCATACCAGCACTAATGCACCGGATCCCATCAGAACTCCGAAGTTAAGCGTGCTTGGGCGATAGTAGTACTAGGATGGGTGACCCCCTGCGAAGTCCTCGTGTTGCACCCCCATTTTCAATTTTTTTTGCTCCGGTTAGGGTTGGCAAGATACTTTACCCACCACATTTCTATTATCGAATCCCACGGCACCTTGGGCAAGACAACTTCTCTTCACGTGGAGGCTGGGCCCACAAATCAAGGGTGTAGGGCTTGTGACCAGGTCTCCGTCGCTCCGGTGCCCATAACTTTTGATCCGTAAGGAGTTACGCGGCACACAACATACCGTTGGAAAGCTCTCCGAGAGCTCTACGACGTGGGCAGGTAGCTAGCTCGCCGTGCCCTTTTTGGAGCTCAAAATCGAATGTTTTCATCAGTTTCGGGCCACTTTTCTTCCTTTTTTATGTTTTTCCGTCCCGGATCGTACGTCGTGAGCTGTTAAAAGGACGACAACATTACTCGCGGCACATTAGAGGTCCCTACAATGCGTCGATATCAGGACTTGCGAGGATGCTGCGTTGTTGAAGCAGATGGGTTGTCGTTATGCCCATTGGGCCTTTTGAATGGGCCATATCTCTAGGCTGGGACTATGAACAGTTAACACATAAAGGAATTGTGCCCTCAACATGACGACTGCGATCATACCAGCAATAATGCACCGGATCCCATCAGAACTCTGAAGTTAAGCGTGCTTGGGCGAGAGTAGTACTAGGATGGGTGACCCCCTGGGAAGTCCTCGTGTTGCACCCCCCTTTTCAATTTTTTTTGCTCCGGTTAGGGTTGCCAAGATACTTTACCCACCACATTTCTATTATCGAATCCCACGGCACCTTGGGCAAGACAACTTCTCTTCACGTGGAGGCTGGGCCAGCAAACCGAGGGCGTAGGGCTTGTGACCAGGTCTCCGTCGCTCCGGTGCCCATAACTTTTGATCCGTAAGGAGTTACGTGGCGCACAGCATACCGTTGGAAAGCTCTCCGAGAGCTCTACGATGGGGGCAGCTTGCTAGCTCGCTGTGCCCTTTTCGGAGCTCAAAATCGAACGTTTTCATCAGTTTCGGGCCTCTTTTCTTCTTTTGCTCTATTTTTCCGTCCCGGATCGTACGTCGTGAGCTGTTAAAAGGACGACAACCTTACTCGCGGCACATTAGAGGACCCTACAATGCGTCGATATCACGTCTTGCGAGGATGCTGCGTTGTTGAAGCAGATGGGTTGTCGTTAAGCCCATTGGGCCTTTTGAATGGGCCATATCTCTAGGCTGGGACTGTGAACCGTTAACACATAAAGGAATTGTGTCCTCAACATGACGGGTGCGATCATACCAGCACTAATGCACCGGATCCCATCAGAACTCCGAAGTTAAGCGTGCTTGGGCGAGAGTAGTACTAGGATGGGTGACCCCCTGGGAAGTCCTCGTGTTGCACCCCCTTTTGCAGCCCCTTTTTCAATTTTTTTTTCTCTGGTCAGGGTTGCCAAGATACTTTACCCACCACATTTCTATTATCGAATCCCACGGCACCTTGGGCAACACAACTTCTCTTCACGTGGAGGCTGGGCCAGCAAACCGAGGGCGTAGGGCTTGTGACCAGGTCTCCGTCGCTCCGGTGCCCATAACTTTTGATCCGTAAGGAGTTACGAGGCGCACACCATACCGTTGGAAAGCTCTCTGAGAGCTCTACGATGGGGCCGGCTAGCTAGCCCGCTGTGCCCTTTTCGGAGCTCAAAATCGAACGTTTTCATCAGTTTCGGGCCACTTTTCTTCTTTTGCTCTGTTTTTCCATCCCGGATCGTACGTCATGAGCAGTTAAAAGGACGACATCCTTACTCGCGGCACATTAGAGGACCCTACAATGCATCGATATCACGTCTTGCGAGGATGCTGCGTTGTTGGAGCGGATAGGTTGTCGTTAAGCCCATTGGGCCTTTTGAATGGGCCATATATCTAGGCTAGGACTGTGAACCGTTAACACATAAAGGAATTATACCCCCAACATGACGGGTGCGATCATACCAGCACTAATCCACCGGATCCCATTAGAACTCCGAAGTTAAGCGTGCTTGGGCCATAGTAGTACTAGGATGGGTGACCCCCTGCGAAGTACTCGTATTGCACACCCCTTTTCAATTTTTTTTGCTCCGGTTAGGGTTGGCAAGATACTTTACCCACCACATTTCTATTATCGAATCCCACGGCACCTTGGGCAAGACAACTTCTCTTCACGTGGAGGCTGGGCCCGCAAATCGAGGGCGTAGGGCTTGTGACCAGGTCTCCGTCGCTCCGGTGCCCATAATTTTTGATCCGTAAGGAGTTACACGGCGCACAGCATACCGTTGGAAAGCTCTCCGAGAGCTCTACCACGGGGGCAGGTAGCTAGCTCGCCGTGCCCTTTTTGGAGCTCAAAATCGAACGTTTTCATCAGTTTCGGGCCACTTTTCTTCCTTTTCTATGTTTTTCCGTCCCGGATCGTACGTCGTGACCTTATTAAAAGGACGACAACCTTACTCGCGGCACATTAGAGGACCCTACAATGCGTCGATATCACGTCTTGCGAGGATGCTGCGTTGTTGAAGCGGATGGGTTGTCGTTATGCCCATTGGGCCTTTTGAATGGGCCATATCTCTAGGCTGGGACTATGAACAGTTAACACATAAAGGAATTGTGCCCTCAACATGACGGGTGCGATCATACCAGCACTAATGCACCGGATCCCATCAGAACTCCGAAGTTAAGCGTGCTTGGGCGAGAGTAGTGCTAGGATGGGTGACCCCCTGGGAAGTCATCGTGTTGCACCCCCCTTTTCAATTTTTTTTTATCCGGTTAGGGTTGCCAAGATACTTTATCGACCACATTTCTATTATCGAATCCCACGGCACCTTGGGCAAGACAACTTCACTTCACGTGGAGGATGGGCCAGCAAATCGAGGGCGTAGGACTTGTGACCAGGTCTCCGTCGCTCCGGTGCCCATAACTTTTGTTCCGAAAGGAGTTTCGTGGCGCACAGCATACCGTTGGAAAGCTCTCCGAGAGCTCTACGACGGGGGCAGCTAGCTAGCTTGCTGTGCCCTTTTCGGAGGTCAAAATTGAACGTTTTCATCAGTTTCGGGCCACTTTTCTTCTTTTGTTCTGTTTTTCGGTCCCGGATCGTACGTCGTGAGCTGTTAAAAGGACGACAACCTTACTCGCGGGACATTAGAAGGCCCTACAACGCGTCGATATCACGTCTTGCGAGGATGCTACGTTGTTGAATCGGTTGGGTTGTCGTTAAGCCCATTAGGCCTTTTGAATGGGCCATCTCTCTAGGCTGGGACTATGAACCGTTAACACATAAAGGAATTGAGCCCTCAACATGACGGGTATGATCATACCAGCACTAATGCACCGGATCCCATCAGAACTCCGAAGTTAAGCGTGCTTGGGCGAGAGTAGTACTAGGATGGGTGACCCCCTGGGAAGTCCTCGTGTTGCACCCCCTTTTGCACCCCCTTTTTCAATTTTTTTTGCTCCGGTTAGGGTTGCCAAGATACTTTACCCACCACATTTCTATTATCGAATCCCACGGCACCTTGGGCAAGACAACTACTCTTCACGTGGAGGCTGGGCCCGCAAACCGAGGGCGTAGGGCTTGTGACCAGGTCTCCGTCGCTCCGGTGCCCATAACTTTTGATCCGTAAGGAGTTACGAGGCGCACACCATACCGTTGGAAAGCTCTCTGAGAGCTCTACGATGGGGGTGGCTAGCTAGCTCGCTGTGCCCTTTTCGGAGCTCAAAATCAAACGTTTTCATCAGTTTTGGGCCAATTTTCTTCTTTTGCTCCGTTTTTCCATCCCGAATCGTACGTCGTGAGCTGTTAAAAGGACGACATCCTTACTCGCGGCACATTAGAGGACCGAACAATGCATCGGTATCACGTCTTGCGAGGATGCTGCGTTGCTGGAGCGGATAGGTTGTCGTTAAGCCCATTGGGCCTTTTGAATGGGCCATATCTCTAGGCTGGGACTGTGAACCGTTAACACATAAAGGAATTGTGCCCTCAACATGACGGGTGCGATCATACCAGCACTAATGCACCGGATCCCATCAGAACTCCGAAGTTAAGCGTGCTTGGGCGAGAGTAGTACTAGGATGGGTGACCCCCTGGGAAGTCCTCGTGTTGCACCCCCTTTTGCACCACCTTTTTCAATTTTTTTTTCTCCGGTTAGGGTTGCCAAGATACTTTACCCACCACATTTCTATTATCGAATCCCACGGCACCTTGGGCAAGACAACTTCTCTTCACGTGGAGGCTGGGCCCGCAAACCGAGGGCGTAGGGCTTGTGACCAGGTCTCCGTCGCTCCGGTGCCCATAACTTTTGATCCGTAAGGAGTTACGAGGCGCACACCATACCGTTGGAAAGCTCTCTGAGAGCTCTACGATGGGGGTGGCTAGCTAGCCCGCTGTGCCCTTTTCGGAGCTCAAAATCGAACGTTTTCATCAGTTTCGGGCCACTTTTCTTCTTTTGCTCTGTTTTTCCATCCCGGATCGTACGTCATGAGCAGTTAAAAGGACGACATCCTTACTCGCGGCACATTAGAGGACCCTACAATGCATCGATATCACGTCTTGCGAGGATGCTGCGTTGTTGGAGCGGATAGGTTGTCGTTAAGCCCATTGGGCCTTTTGAATGGGCCATATATCTAGGCTGGGACTGTGAACCACTAACACATAAAGGAATTGTGCCCTCAACATGATGGGTGCGATCATACCAGCACTAATGCATGGGATCCCATCAGAACTCCGAAGTTAAGCGTGCTTGGGCGATAGTAGTACTAGGATGGGTGACCCCCTGCGAAGTCCTCGTGTTGCACCCCCTTTTTCAATTTTTTTTGCTCCGGTTAGGGTTGCCAAGATACTTTATCCACCACATTTCTATTATCGAATCCCACAGCACCTTGGGCAAGACAACTTCTCTTCACCTGGGGGCTGGGCCCGCAAATCGAGGGCGGAGGGCTTGTGACCAGGTCTCCGTCGCTCCGGTGCCCATAACTTTTGATCCGTAAGGAGTTACGCGACGCACAGCATACCGTTGGAAAGCACTCCGAGAGCTCTACGACGGGGGCAGGTAGCTAGCTCGCCGTGCCCTTTTTGGAGCTCAAAATCGAACGTTTTCATCAGTTTCGGGCCACTTTTCTTCCTTTTCTATGTTTTTCCGTCCCGGATCGTACGTCGTGACCTTATTAAAAGGACGACAAACTTACTCGCGGCACATTAGAGGACCCTACAATGCGTCGATATCAGGTCTTGCGAGGATGCTGCGTTGTTGA
Organism: Ehretia macrophylla; assembly: GCA_037974665.1. Taxonomy (NCBI): domain Eukaryota; kingdom Viridiplantae; phylum Streptophyta; class Magnoliopsida; order Boraginales; family Ehretiaceae; genus Ehretia; species Ehretia macrophylla. The sequence continues at coordinate 73,839,631 of CM075769.1, forward strand.
AGCGGATGGGTTGTCGTTCAGCCCATTGGGCGTTTTGAATGGGCCATCTCTCTAGGCTAGGACTGTGAATCGTTAACACATATAGGAATTGTACCCGCAACATGAAGGGTGCGATCATACTAGCACTAATGCACCGGATCCCATCAGAACTCCGAAGTTAAGCGTGCTTGGGCGAGTGTAGTACTAGGATGGGTGACCCCCTGGGAAGTCCTCGTGTTGCACCCCCCTTTTCTAATTTTTTTCCTCCGGTTAGGGTTGCCAAGATACTTCATCCACCACATTTCTATTATCGAATCCTACGGCACCTTGAGCAAGGAAACTTCACTTCACGTGGAGGCTGGGCCAGCAAATCGAGGGCGTAGGGCCTGTGACCAGGTCTCCGTCGCTCTCGTGCCCATAACTTTTGATCCATAAGGAGTTTCGTGGCGCACAGCATACCGTTGGAAAGCTCTCCGAGAGCTCTACGACCGTGGCAGCTTGCTAGCTTGCTGTGCCTTTTTGGGACCTCAAGATCGAATGTTTTCATCAGTTTCGGTCCACTTTTCTTCTTTTGTTCTGTTTTTCGGTGCCGGATCGTACGTCGTGAGCTGTTAAAAGGACGACAACCTTACTCGCGGCACATTAGAGGACCCTACAATGCGTCGATATCACGTCTTGCGAGGATGCTGCGTTGTTGAAGCGGATGGGTTGTCGTTAAGCCCATTAGGCCTTTTGAATGGGCCATATCTCTAGGCTGGGACTGTGAACCGTTAACACATAAAGGAATTGTGCCCTGAACATGACGGGTGCGATTATACCAGCACTAATGCACCGGATCCCATCAGAACTCCGAAGTTAAGCGTGCTTGGGCGAGAGTAGTACTAGGATGGGTGACCCCCTGGGAAGTCCTCGTGTTGCACCCCCTTTTGCTTCCCCTTTTTCAATTTTTTTTGCTCCGGTTAGGGTTGCCAAGATACTTTACCCACCACATTTCTATTATTGAATCCCACGGCACCTTGGGCAAGACAACTTCTCTTCACGTGGAGGCTGGGCCCGCAAACCGAGGGCGTAGGGCCTGTGACCAGGTCTCCGTCGCTCCGGTGCCCATAACTTTTGATCCGTAAGGAGTTACGAGGCGCACAGCATACCGTTGGAAAGCTCTCTGAGAGCTCTACGATGGGGGTGGCTAGCTAGCTCGCTTTGCCCTTTTCGGAGCTCAAAATTGAACGTTTTCATCAGTTTCGGGCCACTTTTCTTCATTTGCTCTATTTTTCCGTCCCGGATCGTACGTCGTGAGCTGTTAAAAGGACAACAGCGTTACTTGCGGGACATTAGAGGACCCTACAATGCATCGATATCACGTCTTGCGAGGATGCTGCGTTGTTGGAGCGGATAGGTTGTCGTTAAGCCCATTGGGCCTTTTGAATGGGCCATATATCTAGGCTAGGACTGTGAACCGTTAACACATAAAGGAATTATGCCCTCAACATGACGGGTGCGATCATACCAGCACTAATGCACCGGATCCCATCAGAACTCCGAAGTTAAGTGTGCTTGGGCGAGAGTTGTACTAGGATGGGTGACCCCTTGGGAAGTCCTCGTGTTGCACCGCCCTTTTCAATTTTTTTTGCTCCGGTTAAAGTTGCCAAGATACTTTACCCACCACATTTCTATTATCGAATCCCACGGCACCTTGGGCAAGACAACTTCTCTTCACGTTGAGGCTGGGCCCGTAAATCGAGGGTGTAGGGCTTGTGACTAGGTCTCCGTCGCTCCGGTGCCCATAACTTTTGATCCGTAAGGAGTTACGCAGCGCACAGCATACCGTTGGAAATCTCTCCGAGAGCTCTATGACGGGGGCAGGTAGCTAGCTCGCCGTGCCCTTTTCGGAGCTCAAAATCGAACGTTTTCATCAGTTTCGGGCCACTTTTCTTCTTTTGCTATGTTTTTCCGTCCCGGATCGTACGTCGTGAGCTGTTAAAAGGACGACAACCTTACTCGCGGCACATTAGAGGACCCTACAATGCATCGATATCACGTCTTGCGAGGATGCTGCGTTGTTGAAGCGGATGGGTTGTCGTTAAGCCCATTGTGCCTTTTGAATGGGCCATATCTCTAGGCTGGGACTATGAACAGTTAACACATAAAGGAATTGTGCCCTCAACATGACGGGTGCGATCATACTAGCACTAATGCACTGGATCCCATCAGAACTCCGAAGTTAAGCGTGCTTGGGCGAGAGTAGTACTAGGATGGGTGACCCCCTGGGAAGTCCTCGTGTTGCACCCCCCTTTTCAATTATTTTTTCTCCGGTTAGGGTTGCCAAGATACTTTACCCACCACATTTCTATTATCGAATCCCACGGCACCTTGGGCAAGACAACTTCTCTTCACGTGGAGGCTGGGCCAGCAAACCGAGGGCGTAGGGCTTGTGACCAGGTCTCCGTCGCTCCGGTGCCCATAACTTTTGATCCGTAAGGAGTTACGCAGCGCACAGCATACCGTTGGAAAGCTCTCCGAGAGCTCTACGACGGGGGCAGCTTGCTAGCTTGCTGTGCCCTTTTCGGAGCTCAAAATCGAACGTTTTCATCAGTTTCGGGCCACTTTTCTTCTTTTGCTCTGTTTTTCCGTCCCGGATCGTACGTCGTGAGCTGTTAAAAGGACGACAACCTTACTCGCGGCACATTAGAGGACCCTACAATGCGTCGATATCACGTCTTGCGAGGATGCTGCGTTGTTGAAGCGGATGGGTTGTCGTTAAGCCCATTGGGCCTTTTGAATGGGCCATATCTCTAGGCTGGGACTGTGAACCGTTAACACATAAAGGAATTGAGCCCTCAACATTACGGGTGCGATCATACCAGCACTAATGCACCGGATCCCATCAGAACTCCAAAGTTAAGCGTGCTTGGGCGAGAGTAGTACTAGGATGGGTGACCCCCTGGGAAGTCCTCGTGTTGCACCCCCTTTTGCACCCCCTTTTTCAATTTTTTTCGCTCCGGTTAGGGTTGCCAAGATACTTTACCCACCACATTTCTATTATTGAATCCCACGGCACCTGGGGCAAGACAACTTATCTTCACGTGGAGGCTGGGCCCGCAAACCGCGGGCGTAGGGCTTGTGACCAGGTCTCCGTCGCTCCGGTGCCCATAACTTTTGATCCGTAAGGAGTTACGCGGCGCACAGCATACCGTTGGAAAGCTCTCCGAGAGCTCTACGACGGGGACAGGTAGCTGACTCGTCGTGCCCTTTTTGGAGCTCAAAATCGAACGTTTTCATCAGTTTCGGGCCACTTTTCTTCTTTTGCTCTGTTTTTTCGACCCGGATCGTACGTCGTGAGCTGTTAAAAGGAAGACAACCTTACTCGCGGCACATTAGAGGACCCTACAATGCGTCGATATCACATCTTGCGAGGATGCTGCGTTGTTGAAGCGGATGGGTTGTTGTTAAGCCCATTGGGCCTTTTGAATGGGCCATATCTCTAGGCTGGGACTGTGAACCGTTAACACATAAAGGAATTGTGCCCTCAACATGACGGGTGCGATCATACCGGCACTAATGCACCGGATCCCACCAGAACTCCGAAGTTAAGCGTGCTTGGGCGAGAGTAGTACTAGGATGGGTGACCCCCTGGGAAGTCCTCGTGTTGCACCCCACTTTTCAATTTTTTTTGCTCCGGTTAGGGTTGCCAAGATACTTTACCCACCACATTTCTATTATCGAATCCCACGTCACCTTGGGCAAGACAACTTCTCTTCACGTGGAGGCTGGGCTCGCAAACCTAGGGTATCGGGCTTGTGACCAGGTCTCCGTCGCTCCGGTGCCCATAACTTTTGATCCGTAAGGAGTTACGCGGCGCACAGCATACCGTTGGAAAGCTCTCCGAGAGCTCTACGACGGGGGAAGCTATCTAGCTCGCCGTGGCCTTTTCGGAGCTCAAAATCGAACGTTTTCATCAGTTTCGGGCCACTTTTCTTCTTTTGCTCTATTTTTCCGTCCCAGATCGTACGTCGTGAGCTGTTAAAAGGACGAAAACCTTACTCGCGGCACATTAGAGGACCCTAAAATGCGTCGATATCACGTCTTGCGAGGATGCTGCGTTGTTGAAGCGGATGGGTTGTCGTTAAGCCCATTGGGCCTTTTGAATGGGCCATATCTCTAGGCTGGGACTGTGAACCGTTAACACATAAAGGAATTATGCCCTCAACATGACGGGTGCGATCATACCAGCACTAATGCACCGGATCCCATCAGAACTCCGAAGTTAAGCGTGCATGGGCGAGAGTAGTACTAGGATGGGTGACCCCCTGGGAAGTCCTCGTGTTGCACCCCCCTTCTCAATTTGTTTTGCTCCGGTTAGGGTTGCCAAGATACTTTACCCACCACATTTCTATTATCGAATCCCACGGCACCTTGGGCAAGACAACTTCTCTTCACGTGGAGGCTGGGCCCGCAAACCGAGGGCGTAGGGCTTGTGACCAGGTCTCCGTCGCTCCAGTGCCCATAACTTTTGATCCGTAAGGAGTTACGAGGTGCACAGCATACCGTTGGAAAGCTCTCTGAGAGCTCTACGACGGGGGCAGCTAGCTAGCTCGCTGTGCCCTTTTCGGAGCTCAAAATCGAACGTTTTCATCAGTTTCGGGCCACTTTTCTTCTTTTGCTCTGTTTTTCCGTCCTGGATCGTACGTCGTGAGCTGTTAAAAGGACGACAACCTTACTCGCGGCACATTAGAGGACCCTACAATGCGTCGATATCACGTCTTGCGAGGATGCTGCGTTGTTGAAGCGGATGGGTTGTCGTTAAGCCCATTGGGCCTTTTGAATGGGCCATATCTCTAGGCTGGGACTGTGAACCGTTAACACATAAAGGAATTGTGCCCTCAACATGACGGGTGCGATCATACCAGCACAAATGCACCGGATCCCATCAGAACTCCGAAGTTAAGCGTGCTTGGGCGAGAGTAGTACAAGGATTGGTGCCCCCCTGGGAAGTCCTCGTGTTGCAGCCCCCTTCTCAATTTGTTTTGCTCCGGTTAGGGTTGCCAAGATACTTTACCCACCACATTTCTATTATCGAATCCCACGGCACCTTGGGCAAGACAACTTCTCTTCACGTGGAGGCTGGGCCCGCAAACCGAGGGCGTAGGGCTTGTGACCAGGTCTCCGTCGCTTCGGTACCCATAACTTTTGATCCGTAAGGAGTTACGCGGCGCACAGCACACCGGTGGAAAGCTCTCCGAGAGCTCTACGATAGGGGCAGCTAGCAAGCTTGCCGTGCCCTTTTTGGAGCTCAAAATCGAACGTTTTCATCAGTTTCGGGCCACTTTTCTTCTTTTGCTCTATTTTTCCGTCCCGGATCGTACGTCGTGAGCTGTTAAAAGGACGACAACCTTACTCGCGGCACATTAGAGGACCCTACAATGAGTCGATATCACGTCTTGCGAGGATGCTGCGTTGTTGAAGCGGATGGGTTGTCGTTAAGCCCATTGGGCCTTTTGAATGGGCCATATCTCTAGGCTGGGACTGTGAACCGTTAACACATAAAGGAATTATGCCCTCAACATGACGGGTGCGATCATACCAGCACTAATGCACCGGATCCCATCAGAACTCCGAAGTTAAGCGTGCATGGGCGAGAGTAGTACTAGGATGGGTGACCCCCTGCGAAGTCCTCGTGTTGCACCCCCCTTTTCAATTTTTTTTGCTCCGGTTAGGGTTGTCAAGATACTTTACCCACCACATTTCTATTATTGTATCCCACGGCACCTTGGGCAAGACAACTTCTCTTCACGTGGAGGCTGGGCCAGCAAACCGAGGGCGTAGGGCTTGTGACTAGGTCTCCGTCGCTCCAGTGCCCATAACTTTTGATCCGTAAGGAGTTACGAGGCGCACAGCATACCGGTGGAAAGCTCTCTGAGAGCTCTACGACGGGGGCAGCCAGCTAGCTCGCTGTGCCTTTTTCGGAGCTCAAAATCGAACGTTTTCATCAGTTTCGGGCCACTTTTCTTCATTTGCTCTGTTTTTCCTTCCCGGATCGTACGTCGTGAGCTGTTAAAAGGACGACAACCTTACTCGCGGCACATTAGAGGACCCTACAATGCGTCTATATCACGTCTTGCGAGGATGCTGCGTTGTTAAAGCGGATGGGTTGTCGTTAAGCCCATTGGGCCTTTTGAATGGGCCATATCTCTAGGCTGGGACTGTGAACCGTTAACAAATAAAGGAATTGTGCCCTCAACATGACGGGTGCGATCATACCAGCACTAATGCACCGGATCCCATCAGAACTCCGAAGTTAAGCGTGCTTGGGCGAGAGTAGTACTAGGATGGGTGCCCCCCAGGGAAGTCCTCGTGTTGCACCGCCCTTCTCAATTTGTTTTGCTCCGGTTAGGGTTGCCAAGATACTTTACCCACCACATTTCTATTATCGAATCCCACGGCACCTTGGGCAAGACAACTTCTCATCACGTGGAGGCTGGGCCCTCAAACCGAGGGCGTAGGGCTTGTGACCAGGTCTCCGTCGCTCCGGTGCCCATAACTTTTGATCCGTAAGGAGTTACGCGGCACATAGCATACCGTTGGAAAGATCTCCGAGAGCTCTACAACGGGGGCAGCTAGCTAGCTCGCCGTGCCTTTTTTAGAGCTCAAAATTGAACGTTTTCATCAGTTTCGGGCCACTTTTCTTCATTTGCTCTATTTTTCCATCCCGGATCGTACGTCGCGAGCTGTTAAAAGGACGACGACCTTACTCGCGGCACATTAGAGGACCCTACAATGCGTCGATATCACGTCTTGCGAGGATGCTGCGTTGTTGAAGCGGATGGGTTGTTGTTAAGCCTATTGGGCCTTCTGAATGGGCCATCTCTCTAGGCTGGGACTGTGAACCATTAACATATAAAGGAATTGTGCACACAACATGACGGGTGCGATCATACCAGCACTAATGCACCAGATCCCATCAGAACTCCTAAGCCAAGCGTGCTTGGGCGAGAGTAGTACTAGGATGGGTGACCCCCTGGGAAGTCCTCGTGTTGCACCCCTCTTTTCAATTTTTTTTGCTCCGGTTAGCGTTGCCAAGATACTTTACCCACCACATTTCTATTATCGAATCCCACGGCACCTTGGGCAAGACAACTTCTCTTCACGTGGAGGCTGGGCCCGCAAACCGAGGGCGTAGGGCTTGTGACCAGGTCTCCGTCGCTCCGGTGCCCATAACTTTTGATCAGTAAGGAGTTACGCGGCGCACAGCATACCGTTGGAAAGCTCTCCGAGAGCTCTACGACGGGGGCTGCTAGCTAGCTCGCCGTGCCCTTTTCGGAGCTCAAAATCGAACGTTTTCATCCGTTTCGGGCCACTTTTCTTCTTATGCTCTGTTTTTCCGTCTCGGATAGTACGTCGTGAGCTGTTAAAAGGACGACAACCTTACTCGCGGCAAATTAGGGGACGCTACAATGCGTCGATATCACGTCTTGCGAGTATTCTGCGTTGTTGAAGCGGATGGGTTGTCGTTAAGCCCATTGGGTCTTTTGAATGGGCCATATCTCTAGACTGGGACTGTGAATCGTTAACACATAAAGGAATTGTGCCCTCAACATGACGGGCGCGATCATGCCCGCACTAATGCACCGGATCCCATCAGAACTCCGAAGTTAAGCGTGCTTGGGCGAGAGTAGTACTAGGATGGGTGACCCCCTGGGAAGTCCTCGTGTTGCACCCCTCTTTTCAATTTTTTTTGCTCCGGTTAGCGTTGCCAAGATACTTTACCCACCACATTTCTGTTATCGAATCCCACGGCACCTTGGGCAAGACAACTTCTCTTCACGTGGAGGCTGGGCCCGCAAACCGAGGTCGTGGGGCATTGGACCAGGTCTCCGTCGCTCCAGTGCCCATAACTTTTGATTCGTTAGGAGTTACGCGGCTCACAGCATACCGTTGGAAAGCGCTCTGAGAGCTCTACGACGGGGGCAGCTAGCTAGCCCGCTTTGCCATTTTCGGATCTCAAAAACGAACGTTATCATCAGTTCGGGTCACTTTTCTTCTTTTGCTCTGTTTTTCCGTCCCGGATCGTACGTCGTGAGCTGTTAAAAGGACGACAACCTTACTCGCGGCACATTAGAGGAACCTACAATGCGTCGATATCACTTTTTACGAGGATGCTGCGTTGTTGAAGCAGATGGGTTGTTGTTAAGCCCATTGGGCCTTTTCAATGGGCCATATCTCTAGGCTGGGATTATGAACCGTTAACACAGAAAGGAATTGTGCCCTCAACATGACGGGTGCCATCATACCAGCAGTAATGCACCGGATCCCATCAGAACTCTGAAATTAAGCGTGCTTGGGCGAGAGTAGTACTAGGATGGGTGACCCCCTGGGAAGTCCTCGTGTTGCACCCCTTTTTGCACCCCCTTTTTCAATTTTTTTTGCTCCGGTTAGGGTTGCCAAGATACTTTACCCACCACATTTCTATTATCGAATCCCACGGCACCTTGGGCAAGACAACTTCTCTTCACGTGGAGGCTGGGCCCGCAAACCGAGGGCGTAGGGCTTGTGACCAGGTCTCCGTCGCTCCGGTGCCCATAACTTTTGATCCGTATGGAGTTACGAGGCGCACAGCATACCGTTGGAAAGCTCTCTGAGAGCTCTACGACGGGGGCAGCTAGCTAGCTTGCTATGCCCTTTTCGGAGCTCAAAATCGAACGTTTTCATCAGTTTCGGGCCACTTTTCTTCTTTTGCTCTGTTTTTCCGTCCCGGATCATACGTCGTGAGCTGTTAAAAGGACGACAACCTTACTCGCGGCACATTAGAGGACCCTACAATGCGTCGATATCACGTCTTGCGAGGATGCTGCGTTGTTGAAGCGGATGGGTTGTCGTTAAGCCCATTGGGCCGTTTGAATGGGCCATATCTCTAGGCTGGGACTGTGAACCGTTAACACATAAAGGAATTGTGCCCTCAACATGACGGGTGCGATCATACCAGCACTAATGCACCGGATCCCATCAGAACTCCGAAGTTAAGCGTGCTTGGGCGAGAGTAGTACTAGGATGGGTGACCCCCTGGGAAGTCCTCGTGTTGCACCCCCTTTTGCACCCCCTTTTTCAATTTTTTTTGCTCCGGTTAGGGTTGCCAAGATACTTTACCCACCACATTTCTATTATCGAATCCCACGGCACCTTGGGCAAGACAACTTCTCTTCACGTGGAGGCTGGGCCCGCAAACCGAGGGCGTAGGGCTTGTGACCAGGTCTCCGTCGCTCCGGTGCTCATAACTTTTGATCCGTAAGGAGTTACGCGGCGCACAGCATACCGTTGGAAAGCTCTCCGAGAGCTCTAAGACGGGGGGAGGTAGCTAGCTCGCCGTGCCCTTTTCGGAGCTCAAAATCACACGTTTTCATCAGTTTCGGGCCACTTTTCTACTTTTGCTCTATTTTTTCGTCCCGGATCGTACGTCGTGAGCTGTTAAAAGGACGACAAACTTAGTCGCGGCACATTAGAGGACCCTACAATGCGTCGATATCACGTCTTGCGAGGATGATGCGTTGTTGAAGCGGATGGGTTGTCGTTAAGCCCATTGGTCCTTTTGAGTGGGCCATATCTCTAGGCTAGGACTGTGAACCGTTAACAAATAAAGGAATTGTGCCCTCAACATGACGGGTGCGATCATACCAGCACTAATGCACCGGATCCCATCAGAACTTCGAAGTTAAGCGTGCTTGGGCGAGAGTAGTACTAGGATGGGTGACCCCCTGGGAAGTCCTCGTGTAGCACCCCCCCTTTTCAATTTTTTTTGCTCCGGTTAGCGTTGCCAAGATACTTTACCCACCACATTTCTATTATCGAATCCCATGGCACCTTGGGCAAGACAACTTCTCTTCACGTGGAGGCTGGGCCCGCAAACCGAGGGGGTAGGGGTTGTGAGTAGGTCTCCATCGCTCCGGTGCCCATAACTTTTGTTCCGTAAGGAGTTATGAGGCGCCCAGCATACCGTTGGAAAGCTCTCTGAGAGCTCTACGACGGGGGTAGCTAGCTAGCAGGCTATGCCCTTTTCGGAGCTCAAAATCGAACGTTTTCATCAGTTTCAGGCCACTTTTCTTCTTTTGATCTGTTTTTCCGCCCTATATCGTATGTCGTGAGCTGTTAAATGGATGACAACTTTACTCGCGGTACATTAGAGGGCCCTACAACGCGTCGATATCCCGTCTTGCGAGGATGATGCGTTGTTGAAGCGGATCGGTTGTTGTTAAGCCCATTGGGCCTTTTGAATGGGACATCTCTCTAGGATGGACTGTGAACCGTTAACAAATGAAGGAATTGTGCCCTCAACATGACGGGTGTGATCATACCAGCACTAATGCACCGGATCCCATCAGAACTCCGAAGTTAAGCATGCTTAGGCGAGAGTAGTACCAGGATGGGTGACCCCTTGGGAAGTCCTCGTGTAGCACCCCCCCTTTTCAATTTTTTTTGCTCCGGTTAGGGTTGCCAAGATACTTTACCCACCACATTTCTATTATCGAATCCCACGGCACCTTGGGCAAGACAACTTCTCTTCACGTGGAGGCTGGGTCGGCAAACCGAGGGCGTAGGGCTTGTGACCAGGTCTCCGTCGCTCCGGTGCCCATAACTTTTGATCCGTAAGGAGTTACGAGGCGCACAGCAAACCTTTGGAAAGCCCTCTGAGAGATCTACGACGGGGGAAGCTACCTAGCTCGCTGTGCCCTTTTCGGAGCTTAAAATTGAACGTTTTCATCAGTTTCGGGCCACTTTTCTTCTTTTGCTCTGTTTTTCCGTCCTAGATCGTACGTCGTGAGCTGTTAAAAGGACGACAACCTTACTCGCGGCACATTAGAGGACCCTACAATGCGTCGATATCACGTCTTGCGAGGATGCTGCGATATTGAAGCGGATGGGTTGTCGTTAAGCCCATTGGGCCTTTTGAATGGGCCATATCTCTAGGCTGGGACTGTGAACCGTTAACACATAAAGGAATTGTGCCCTCAACATGATGGGTGCGATCATACCAGCACTAATGCACCGGATCCCATCAGGACTCCGAAGTTAAGCGTGCGTGGGCGAGAGTAGTACTAGGATGGGTGACCCCCTGGGAAGTCCCCGTGTTGAACCCCCCTTTTCAATTTTTTTTGCTCCGGTTAGGGTTGCCAAGATACTTTACCCACCACATTTCTATTATCGAATCCCACGGCACCTAGGGCAAGACAACTTCTCTTCACGTGGAGGCTGGGCCCGCAAACCGAGGGCGTAGGGCTTGTGACCAAGTCTCCATTGCTCCGGTGCCCATAACTTTTTATCCGTAAGGAGTTACGAGGCGCACAACAAACCGTTGAAAAGCCCTCTGAGAGCTCTACGACGGGGGCAGCTAGCTAGCTCGGTGTGCCCTTTTCGGAGCTCAAAATTGAACGTTTTCATCAGTTTCGGGCCACTTTTCTTCTTTTGCTCTGTTTTTCCGTCCCGGATCGTACGTCGTGAGCTGTTAAAAGGACGACAACCTTACTCGCGGCACATTAGAGGACCGTACAATGCCTCGATATCACGTCTTGCAAGGATGCTGCATTGTTGAAGCGGATGGGTTGTCGTTAAGCCCATTGGGCCTTTTGAATGGGCCATATCTCTAGGCTGGGACTGTGAACCGTTAACACATAAAGGAAATGTGCCCTCAACATGACGGGTGCGATCATACCAGCACTAATGCACCGGATCCCATCAGAACTCCGAAGTTAAGCGTGCTTGGGCGAGAGTAGTACTAGGATGGGTGACCCCCTGGGAAGTCCTCGTGTTGCACCCCCCTTTTCAATTTTTTTTGCTCCGGTTAGGGTTGCCAAGATACTTTACCCACCACATTTCTATTATCGAATCCCACGGCAGCTTGGGCAAGACAACTTCTCTTCACGTGGAGGCTGGGCCCGCAAACCGAGGGCGTAGGGCTTGTGACCAGGTCTCCGTCGCTCCGGTGCCCATAACTTTTGATCCGAAAGGAGTTACGAGGCGCACAGCAAACCGTTGGAAAGCTCTGTGAGAGCTCTACGACGGGGGCAGCTAGCTAGCTCGCTGTGCCCTTTTCGGAGCTCAAAATCGAACGTTTTCATCAGTTTCGGGCCACTTTTCATCTTTTGCTCTGTTTTTCCGTCCCGGATCGTACGTCGTGAGCTGTTAAAAGGACGACAACCGTACTCGCGGTACATTAGAGGACCCTACAATGCGTCGATATCACATCTTACGAGGATGTTGCGTTGTTGAAGCGGATGGGTTGCCGTTAAGCCCATTGGGCGTTTTGAATGGGCCATATCTCTAGGCTGGGACTGTGAACCGTTAACACATAAAGGAATTGTGCCCTCAACATAACGGGTTCGATCATACCAGCAGTAATGCACCGGATCCCATCAGAACTCCGAAGTTAAGCGTGCTTGGGCGAGAGTAGTACTAGGATGGGTGACCCCCTGGGTAGTCCTAGTGTTGCACCCCCCTTTTCAATTTTTTTTGCTCCGGTTAGGGTTGCCAAGATACTTTACCCACCACATTTATATTATCGAATCCCACGACACCTTGGGCAAGACAACTTCTCTTCACGGGGAGGCTGGGCCCGCAAACCGGTGCCCATAACTTTTGATCCGTAAGGAGTTACGAGGCGCACAGCATACCGTTGGAAAGCTCTATGAGAGCTCTACGACGGGGGCAGTGAGCTAGCTCGTTGTGCCCTTTTCGGAGCTCAAAATCGAACGTTTTCAACAGTTTCGGGCCACTTTTCTTCTTTTGCTCTGTTTTTCCGTCCCGGATCGTACGTCGTGAGCTGTTAAAAGGATGACAACCTTACTCGCGGCACATTAGAGGACCCTACAATGCGTCGATATCACGTCTTGCGAGGATGCTGCGTTGTTGAAGTGGATTGGTTGTCGTTAAGCCCATTGGGGCTTTTGAATGGGCCATATCTCTAGGCTGGGACTGTGAACCGTTAACACATAAAGGAATTGTGCCCTCAACATGACGGGTGCGATCATACCAGCACAAATGCACCGGATCCCATCAGAACTCCGAAGTTAAGCGTGCTTGGGCGAGAGTAGTACTAGGATGGGTGACCCCCTGGGAAGTCCTCGTGGTGCACCACCCTTTTCAATTTTTTTTGCTCCGGTTAGGGTTGCCAAGATACTTTACCCACCACATTTCTATTATCGAATCCCACGGCACCTTGGGCAAGACAACTTCTCTTCACGTGGAGGCTGGGCCCGCAAACCGAGGGCGTAGGGCTTGTGACCAGGTCTCCGTCGCTCCGGTGCTCATAACTTTTGATCCGTAAGGAGTTACGAGGCGCACAGCAAACCGTTGGAAAGCTCTCTGAGAGCTCTACGACAGGGGCAGCTAGCTAGCTAGCTGTGCCCTTTTCGGAGCTCAAAATCGAACGTTTTCATCAGTTTTGGGCCACTTTTCTTCTTTTGCTCTGTTTTCCGTCCCGGATCGTACGTCGTGAGCTGTTAAAAGCATGACAACCTTACTCGCGGCACATTAGAGGACCCTACAATGCGTCGATATCACGTCTTGCGAGGATGCAGCGTTGTTGAAGTGGATTGGTTGTCGTTAAGCCCATTGGGCCTTTTGAATGGGCCATATCTCTAGGCTGGGACTGTGAACCGTTAACACATAAAGGAATTGTTCCCTCAACATGACGGGTGCGATCATAACAGCACAAATGCACCGGATCCCATCAGAACTCTGAAGTTAAGCGTGCTTGGGCGAGAGTAGTACTAGGATGGGTGACCCCCTGGGAAGTCCTCGTGTTGCACCCCCCTTTTCAATTTTTTTTGCTCCGGTTAGGGTTGCCAAGATACTTTACCAACCACATTTCTATTATCGAATCCCACGGCACCTTGGGCTAGACAACTTCTCTTCACGTGGAGGCTGGGCCCGCAAACCGAGGGCGTAGGGCTTGTGACCAAGTCTCCGTCACTACGGTGCCCATAACTTTTGATCCGTAAGGAGTTACGAGGCGCACAGCAAACCGTTGGAAAGCTCTCTGAGAGCTCTAAGACGGTGGCAGGCAACTAGCTCGCTGTGCCCTTTTCGGAGCTCAAAATCGAACGTTTTCATCAGTTTCGGGCCACTTTTCTTCTTTTACTCTTTTTTTCTGTCCCGGATTGTACGTCGTGAGCTGTTAAAAGGACGACAACCTCACTCGCGGCACATTAGAGGACCCTACAATGCATCGATGTCACGTCTTGCGAGGATGCTGCGTTGTTGAAGCGGATGGGTTGTCGTTAAGCCCATTGGGACTTTTGAATGGGCCATATCTCTAGGCTGGGACTGTGAACCGTTAACACATAAAGGAATTGTGCCCTCAACATGACGGGTGCGATCATACCAGCACTAATGCATCGGATCCCATCAGAACTCCGAAGTTAAGTGTGCTTGGGCGAGAGTAGTACTAGGATGGGTGACCGCCTGGGAAGTCCTCGTGTTGTACCCCCCTTTTCAATTTTTTTTGCTCCGGTTAGGGTTGCCAAGATACTTTACCCACAAAATTTCTATTATCGAATCCCACGGCACCTTGGGCAAGACAACTTCTCTTCACGTGGAGGCTGGGCCCGCAAGCCGAGGGCGTAGGGCTTGTGACCAGGTCTCCGTCGCTCCGGTGCCCATAACTTTTGATCCGTAAGGAGTTACGAGGCGCACAGCAGACCGTTGGAAAGCTCTCTGAGAGCTGTACCACTGGGGCAGCACGCTCGCTTGCTGTCCCCTTTTCGGAGCTCAAAATCGAACGTTTTCATCAGTTTCGGGCCACTTTTCTTCTTTTGCTCTGTTTTTCCGTCCCGGATCGTACGTCGTGAGCTGTTAAAAGGACGACAACCTTACTCGCGGCACATTAGAGGACCCTACAATGCGTCGATATCATGTCTTGCGAGGATGCTGCGTTGTTGAAGCGGATGGGTTGTCGTTAAGCCCATTGGGACTTTTGAATGGGCCATATCTCTAGGCTGGGACTGTGAACCGTTAACACATAAAGGAATTGTGCCCTCAACATGACGGGTGCGATCATACCAGCACTAATGCATCGGATCCCATCAGAACTCCGAAGTTAAGTGTGCTTGGGCGAGAGTAGTACTAGGATGGGTGACCGCCTGGGAAGTCCTCGTGTTGTACCCCCCTTTTCAATTTTTTTTGCTCCGGTTAGGGTTGCCAATATACTTTACCCACCACATTTCTATTATCGAATCCCACGGCACCTTGGGCAAGACAACTTCTCTTCACGTGGAGGCTGGGCCCGCAAACCGAGGGCGTAGGGCTTGTGACCAGGTCTCCGTCGCTCCGGTGCCCATAACTTTTGATCCAAAAGGAGTTACGAGGCACACAGCAAACCATTGGAAAGCTCTCTGAGAGCTCTACGACGGGGGCAGCTAGCTAGCTCGCTGTGCCCTTTTCGGAGCTCAAAATCGAACGTTATCTTCAGTTTCGGGCAACTTTTCTTCTTTTGCTCTGTTTTTCCGTCCCGGATCGTACGTCGTGAGCTGTTAAAAGGACGACAACCTTACTCGCGGCACATTAGAGGACCCTACAATGCGTCGATATCACGTCTTGCGAGGATGCTGCGTTGTTGAAGCGGATGGGTTGTCGTTAAGCCCATTGGGCCTTTTGAATGGGCCATATCTCTAGGCTGGGACTGTGAACCGTTAACACATAAAGGAATTGTGCCCTCAACATGACGGGTGCGATCATACCAGCATTAATGCACCGGATCCCATCAGAACTCCGAAGTTAAGCGTGCTTGGGCGAGAGTAGTACTAAATGGGTGACCCCCTGGGAAGTCCTCGTGTTGCACCCCCCTTTTCAATTTTTTTTGCTCCGGTTAGGGTTGCCAGGATACTTTACCCACCACATTTCTATTATCGAATCCCACGGCACCTTGGGCAAGACAACTTCTCTTCACGTGGAGGCTGGGCCCGCAAACCGAGGGCGTAGGGCTTGTGACCAGGTCTCCGTCGCTCCGGTGCCCATAACTTTTGATCCGTAAGGAGTTACGAGGCGCACAGCAAACCGTTAGAAAGCTCTCTGAGAGGTCTACGACCGGGGCAGCCAGCTAACTCGCTTTGCCCTTTCCGGAGCTCAAAATCGAACGTTATCGTCAATTTCGGGCCATTTTTCTTCTTTTGCTCTGTTTTTCCGTCCCGGATCGTACGTCGTGAGCTGTTAAAAGGACGACAACCTTACTCGCGGCACATTAGAGGACCTTACAATGCCTCGATATCACGTCTTGCGAGGATGCTGCGTTGTTGAAGTGGATTGGTTGTCGTTAAGCCCATTGGGCCTTTTGAATGGGCCATATCTCTAGGCTGGGACTGTGAACCGTTAACACATAAAGGAATTGTGCCCTCAACATGACGGGTGCGATCATACCAGCACTAATGCACCGGATCCCATCAGAACTCCGAAGTTATGCGTGCTTGGGCGAGAGTAGTACTAGGATGGGTGACCCCCTGGGAAGTCCTCGTGTTGCACCCCCCTTTTCAATTTTTTTTGCTCCGGTTAGGGTTGCCAAGATACTTTACCCACCACATTTCTATTATCGAATCCCACGGCACCTTGGGCAAGACAACTTCTCTTCACGTGGAGGCTGGGCCCGCAAACCGAGGGCGTAGGGCTTGTGACCATGTCTCCGTCGCTCCGGTGCCCATAACTTTTGATACGTAAGGAGTTACGACGCGCACAGCAAACCGTTGGAAAGCACTTTGAGAGATCTACGTCCGGGGCAGCCAACTAACTCGCTTTGCCCTTTTCGGAGCTCAAAATCGAACGTTTTCATCAGTTTCGGGCCACTTTTCTTCTTTTGCTCTGTTTTTCCGTCCCGGATCGTACGTCGTGAGCTGTTAAAAGGACGATAACCTTACTCGCGGCACATTAGAGGACTCTACAATGCGTCGATATCACGTCTTGCGAGGATGCTGCGTTGTTGAAGCGGATGGGTTGTCGTTAAGCCCATTGGGCCTTTTGAATGGGCCATATCTCTAGGCTGGGACTGTGAACCGTTAACACATAAAGGAATTGTGCCCTCAACATGACGGGTTCGATCATACCAGCACTAATGCACCGGATCCCATCAGAACTCCGAAGTTAAGCGTGCTTGGGCGAGAGTAGTATTAGGATGGGTGACCCCCTGGGAAGTCCTCGTGTTGCACACCCCTTTTCAATTTTTTTTGCTTCGGTTAGGGTTGCCAAGATACTTTACCCACCACATTTCTATTATCGAATCCCATGGCACCTTGGGCAAGACAACTTCTCTTCACGGGGAGGCTGGGCCCGCAAACCGGTGCCCATAACTTTTGATCCGTAAGGAGTTACGAGGCGCACAGCATACCGTTGGAAAGCTCTATGAGAGCTCTACGACGGGGGCAGCGAGCTAGCTCGCTGTTCCCTTTTCGGAGCTCAAAATCGAACGTTTTCATCAGTTTCGGGCCACTTTTCTTCTTTTGCTCTGTTTTTCCGTCCCGGATCGTACGTCGTGAGCTGTTAAAAGGACGACAACCTTACTCGCGGCACATTAGAGGACCCTACAATGCGTCGATATCACGTCTTGCGAGGATGCTGCGTTGTTGAAGTGGATTGGTTGTCGTTAAGCCCATTGGGCCTTTTGAATGGGCCATATCTCTAGGCTGGGACTGTGAACCGTTAACACATAAAGGAATAGTGCCCTCAACATGACGGATGCGATCATACCAGCACAAATGCACCGGATCCCATCAGAACTCCGAAGTTAAGCGTGCTTGGGCGAGAGTAGTACTAGGATGGGTGACCCCCTGGGAAGTCCTCGTGTTGCACCCCCCTTTTCAATTTTTTTTGCACCGGTTAGGGTTGCCAAGATACTTTACCCACCACATTTCTATTATCGAATCCCACGGCACCTTGGGCAAGACAACTTCTCTTCACGTGGAGGCTGGGCCCGCAAACCGAGGGCGTAGGGCTTGTGACTAGGTCTCCGTCGCTACGGTGCCCATAACTTTTGATCCGTAGGGAGTTACGAGGCGCACAGCAAACCGTTGGAAAGCACTTTGAGAGCTCTACGACGGGGGCAGCTAGCTAGCTCGCTGTGCCCTTTTCGGAGCTCAAAATCGAACGTTTTCATCATTTTCGGGCCACTTTTCTTCTTTTGCTCTATTTTTCTGTCCCGGATCGTACGTCGTGAGCTGTTAAAAGGACGACAACCTCACTCGCGGCACATTAGAGGACCCTACAATGCGTCGATGTCACGTCTTGTGAGGATGCTACGTTGTTGAAGCGGATGAGTTGTCGTTAAGCCCATTGGGCCTTTTGAATGGGCCATATCTCTAGGCTGGGACAGTGAACCGTTAACACATAAAGGAATTGTGCCCTCAACATGACGGGTGCGATCATACCAGCACTAATGCACCGGATCCCATCAGAACTCCGAACTTAAGCGTGCTTGGGCGAGAGTAGTACTAGGATGGGTGACCCCCTGGGAAGTCCTCGTGTTGCACCCCCCTTTTCAATTTTTTTTGCTCTGGTTAGGGTTGCCAAGATACTTTACCCACAAAATTTCTATTATCGAATCCCACGGCACCTTGGGCAAGACAATTTCTCTTCACGTGGAGGCTGGGCCCGCAAACCGAGGGCGTAGGGCTTGTGACCAGGTCTCCGTCGCTCCGGTGCCCATAACTTTTGATCCGTAAGGAGTTACGAGGCGCACAGCAAACTGTTGGAAAGCACTCTGAGAGCTCTACGACGGGGGCAGCTAGCTAGCTCGCTGTGCTCTTTTCGGAGCTCAAAATCGAACGTTTTCATCAGTTTCGGGCCACTTTTCTTATTTTGCTCTGTTTTTCCGTCCCAGATCGTACGTCGTGAGCTGTTAAAAGGACGACAACCTTACTCGCGGCACATTAGAGGACCCTACAATGCGTCGATATCACGTCTTGCGAGGATGCTGCGTTGTTGAAGCGGATGGGTTGTCGTTAAGCCCATTGGGCCTTTTGAATGGGCCATATCTCTAGGCTGGGACTGTGAACCGTTAACACATAAAGGAATTGTGCCCTCAACATGACGGGTGCGATCATATTAGCACTAAAGCATCGGATCCCATCAGAACTCCGAAGTTAAGCGTGCTTGGGTGAGAGTAGTACTAGGATGGCTGACCTCCTGGGAAGTCCTCGTGTTGTACCCCCCTTTTCAATTTTTTTTGCCCCGGTTAGGGTTGCCAAGATACTTTACCCACCACATTTCTATTATCGAATCCCACGGCACCTTGGGCAAGACAACTTCTCTTCACGTGGAGGCTGGGCCCGCAAACCGAGGGCGTAGGGCTTGTGACCAGGTCTCCGTCGCTCCGGTGCCCATAACTTTTGATCCAAAAGGAGTTACGAGGCGCACAGCAAACCGTTTGAAAGCTCTCTGAGAGCTCTACGACGGGGGCAACTACCTACCTCGCTGTGCCCTTTTCGGAGCTCAAAATCGAACGTTTTCATCAGTTTCGGGCCACTTTTCTTCTTTTGCTCTGTTTTTCCGTCCCGGATCGTACGTCGTGAGCTGTTAAAAGGACGACAACCTTACTCGCGGCACATTAGAGGACCCTACAATGCGTCGATATCACGTCTTGCAAGGATGCTGCGTTGTTGAAGCGTATGGGTTGTCGTTAAGCCCATTGGGCCTTTTGAATGGGCCATATCTCTAGGCTGGGACTGTGAACCGTTAACACATAAAGGAATTGTGCCCTCACCATGACGGGTGCGATCATACCAGCACTAATGCACCGGATCCCATCAGAACTCCGAAGTTAAGCGTGCTTGGGCGAGAGTAGTACTAGGATGGGTGACCCCCTGGGAAGTCCTCGTGTTGCACCCCCCTTTTCAATTTTTTTTGCTCCGGTTAGGGTTGCCAATATACTTTACCCACCACATTTCTATTTTCAAATCCCACGGCACCTTGGGCAAGACAACTTCTCTTCACGTGGAGGTTGGGCCCGCAAACCGAGGGCGTAGGGCTTGTGACCAGGTCTCCGTCGCTCCGGTGCCCATAACTTTTGATCCGTAAGGAGTTACGAGGCGCACAGCATACCGTTGGAAAGCTCTCTGAGAGCTCTACGACGGGGGCAGCTAGCTAGCTCACTGTGCCCTTTTCGGAGCTCAAAATCGAACATTTTCATCAGTTTCGGGCCACTTTTCTTCTTTTGCTATGTTTTTCCCTCCCGGATCGTGCGTCGTGAGCTGTTAAAAGGACGAAAACCCTACATGCGGCACATTAGAGGACCCTACAATGCGTCGATATCACGTCTTGCGAGGATGCTGCGTTATTGAAGCGGATGGGTTGTCGTTAAGCCCATTGGCCCTTTTGAATGGGCCATATCTCTAGGCTGGAACTGTGAACCGTTAACACATAAAGGAATTGTAACCTCAACATGACGGGTGCGATCATACCAGCACTAATGCACCGGATCCCATCAGAACTCCGAAGTTAAGCGTGCTTGGGCGAGAGTAGTACTAGGATGGGTGACCCCCTGGGAAGTCCTCGTGTTGCACCCCCCTTTTCAATTTTTTTTGCTCCGGTTAGGGTTGCCAAGATACTTTACCCACCACATTTCTATTATCGAATCCCACGGCACCTTGGTCAAGACAACTTCTCTTCACGTGGAGGCTGGGCCCGCAAACCGGTGCCCATAACTTTTGATCCGTAAGGAGTTACGAGGCGCACAGCATACCGTTGGAAAGCTCTCTGAGAGCTCTACGACGGGGGTAGCTAGCTAGCTCGCTTTGCCCTTTTCGGAGCTCAAAATCGAACATTTTCATCAGTTTCGGGCCACTTTTCTTCTTTTGCTCTGTTTTTCCGTCCCGGATCGTACGTCGTGAGCTGTTAAAAGGATGACAACCTTACTCGCGGCACATTAGAGGACCCTACAATGCGTCGATATCACGTCTTGCGAGGATGCTGCGTTGTTGAAGCGGATGGGTTGTCGTTAAGCCCATTGGGCCTTTTGAATGGGCCATATCTCTAGGCTGGGACTGTGAACCGTTAACACATAAAGGAATTGTGCCCTCAACATGACGGGTGCGATCATACCAGCACTAATGCACCGGATCCCATCAGAACTCCGAAGTTAAGCGTGCTTGGGCGAGAGTAGTACTAGGATGGGTGACCCCTTGGGAAGTCCTCGTGTTGGACCCCCCTTTTCAATTTTTTTTGCTCCGGTTAGGGTTGCCAAGATACTTTACCTACCACATTTCTATTATCGAATCCCACGGCACCTTGGGCAAGACAACTTCTCTTCACGTGGAGGCTGGGCCCGTAAACCGGTGCCCATAACTTTTGATCCGTAAAGAGTTACGAGGTGCACAGCATACCGTTGGAAAGCACTCTGAGAGCTCTACGACGGGGGCAGCTAGCTAGCTCGCTGTGCCCTTTTCAGAGCTCAAAATCGAACGTTTTCATCAGTTTCGGGCCACTTTTCTTCTTTTGCTCTATTTTTCCGTCCCGGATCGTATGTCGTGAGCTGTTAAAAGGACAACAACCTTACTCGCGGCACATTAGAGGACCCTACAAAGCGTCGATATCACGTCTTGCGAGGATGCTGCGTTGTTGAAGCGGATGGGTTGTCGTTAAGCCCATTGGGCCTTTTGAATGGGCCATATCTCTAGGCTGGGACTGTGAACCGTTAACACATAAAGGAATTGTGCCCTCAACATGACGGGTGCGATCATACCAGCACTAATGCACTGGATCCCATTAGAACTCCGAAGTTAAGCGTGCTTGGGCGAGAGTAGTACTAGGATGGGTGACCCCTTGGGAAGTCCTCGTGTTGCACCCCCCTTTTCAATTTTTTTTGCTCCGGTTAGGGTTGCCAAGATACTTTACCCACCACATTTCTATTATCGAATCCCACGGCACCTTGGGCAAGCCAACTTCTCTTCACGTGGAGGCTGGGCCCGCAAACCGGTGCCCATAACTTTTGATCCGTAAGGATTTACGATGCGCACAGCATACCGTTGGAAAGCTCTCTGAGAGCTCTACGACGGGGGTAGCTAGCTAGCTCGCTTTGCCCTTTTTGAAGCTCAAAATCGAACGTTTTCATCAGTTTCGGGTGACTTTTCTTCTTTTGCTCTGTTTTTCCTTACCGGATCGTACGTCGTGAGCTGTTA
The DNA here is from genome assembly GCA_037974665.1 of Ehretia macrophylla. Lineage (NCBI taxonomy): Eukaryota > Viridiplantae > Streptophyta > Magnoliopsida > Boraginales > Ehretiaceae > Ehretia > Ehretia macrophylla. Next base: position 73,861,749 of record CM075769.1, read on the forward strand.
AAAGGATGACAACCTTACTCGCGGCACATTAGAGGACCATACAATGCGTCGATATCACGTCTTGCGAGGATGCTGCGTTGTTGAAGCGGATGGGTTGTCGTTAAGCCCGTTGGGCCTTTTGAATGGGCCATATCTCTAGGCTGGGACTGTGAACCGTTAACACATAAAGGAATTGTGCCCTCAACATGACGGGTGCGATCATACCAGCACTAATGCACCGGATCCCATCAAAACTCCGAAGTTAAGCGTGCTTGGGCGAGAGTAGTACTAGGATGGGTGACCCCTTGGGAAGTCCTCGTGTTGGACCCCCCTTTTCAATTTTTTTTGCTCCAGTTAGGGTTGCCAAGATACTTTACCCACCACATTTCTATTATCGAATCCCACGGCACCTTGGGCAAGACAACTTCTCTTCACGTGGAGGCTGGGCCCGCAAACTGGTGCCCATAACTTTTGATCCGTAAGGAGTTACGAGGCGCACAGCATACCGTTGGAAAGCACTCTGAGAGCTCTACGACGGGGGCAGCTAGCTAGCTCGCTGTGCCCTTTTCGGAGCTCAAAATCAAACCTTTTCATCAGTTTCGGACCACTTTTCTTCTTTTTCTCTGTTTTTCTGTCCCGGATCGTACGTCGTGAGCTGTTAAAAGGATGACAACCTTACTCGCGGCACATTAGAGGACCCTACAATGCGTCGATATCACGTCTTGCGAGGATGCTGCGTTGTTGAAGCGGATGGGTTGTCGTTAAGCCCATTGGGCCTTTTGAATGGGCCATATCTCTAGGCTGGGACTGTGAACCGTTAACACATAAAGGAATTGTGCCCTCAACATGACGGGTGCGATCATACCAGCACTAATGCACCGGATCCCATCAGAACTCCGAAGTTAAGCGTGCTTGGGCGAGAGTAGTACTAGGATGGGTGACGCCCTGGCAAGTCCTCGTGTTGCACCCCCCTTTTCAATTTTTTTTGCTCCGGTTAGGGTTGCCAAGATACTTTACCCACCACATTTCTATTATCGAATCCCACGGCACCTTGGGCAAGACAACTTCTTTTCACGTGGAGGCTGGGCCCGCAAACCGGTGCCCATAACTTTTGATCCGTAAGGAGTTACGAGGCGCACAGCTTACCGTTGGAAAGCTCTCTGAGAGCTCTACGACGGGGGCAGCTAGCCAGCTCGCTGTGCCCTTTTCGGATCTCAAAATCGAACGTTTTCGTCAGTTTCGGGACACTTTTCTTCTTTTACTCTGTTTTTCCGTCCCGGATCGTACGTCGTGAGCTGTTAAAAGGACGACAACCTTACTCGCGGCACATTAGAGGACCCTACAATGCGCTGATATCACATCTTGCGAGGATGCTGCGTTGTTGAAGCGGATGGGTTGTCGTTAAGCCCATTGGGCCTTTTGAATGGGCCATATCTCTAGGCTGGGACTGTGAACCGTTAACACATAAAGGAATTGTGCCCTCAACATGACGGGTGCGATCATACCAGCACTAATGCTCCGGATCCCATCAGAACTCCGAAGTTAAGCGTGCTTGGGCGAGAGTAGTACTAGGATGGGTGACCCCCTGGGAAGTCCTCGTGTTGCACCCCCCTTTTCAATTTTTTTTGCTCCGGTTAGGGTTGCCAAGATACTTTACCCACCACATTTCTATTATCGAATCCCACGGCACCGTGGGCAAGCCAACTTCTCTTCACGTGGAGGCTGGGCCCGCAAACCGGTGCCCATAACTTTTGATCCGTAATGATTTACGAGGCGCAGAGCATACCGTTGGAAAGCTCTCTGAGAGCTCTACAACGGGGGCAGCTAGCTTTCTCGCTATGCCCTTTTTGAAGCCCAAAATCGAATGTTTTCATCAGTTTTGGGACACTTTTCTTCTTTTGCTCTGTTTTTCCGTCCCGGATCGTACGTCGTGAGCTGTTAAAAGTCCATCAACCTTACTCGCGGGACATTAGACGGCCCTACAATGCGTCGATATTACGTCTTGCGATGATGCTGCGTTGTTGAACCAGATGGGTTGTTGTTAAGCCAATTGGGCATTTTGAATGGGCCACCTCTCTAGGCTGGGACTGTGAACCGTTAACACATAAAGGAATTGTGCCCTCAACAGGACAGGTGCGATCATACCTGCACTAATGCACCGGATCCCATCAGAACTCCGAAGTTAAGCGTGCTTGGGCGAGAGCAGTACTAGGATGGGTGACCCCCTGGGAAGTCCTCGTGTTGTACCCCCCTTTTCAATTTTTTTACTCCAGTTAGGGTTGCCAAGAAACTTTATCCACCACATTTCTAGTACCGAATTCCACGGCATCTTGGGCTAGATAACTTCTCTTCACGTGGAGGCTGGGCCCGCAAACTGGTGCCCATAACTTTTGATCCGTAAGGAGTTACGAGGCGCACAGCATACCGTTGGAAAGCACTCTGAGAGCTCCACGACGGGGGCAGCTAGCTAGCTCGCTGTGCCTTTTTCGGAGCTCAAAATCGAACCTTTTCATCAGTTTCGGACCACTTTTCTTCTTTTTCTCTGTTTTTCCGTCCTGGATCGTACGTCGTGAGCTATTAAAAGGATGCCAACCTTACTCGCGGCACATTAGAGGACCCTACAATGCGTCGATATCACGTCTTGCGAGGATGCTGCGTTGTTGAAGCGGATGGGTTGTCGTTAAGCCCATTGGGCCTTTTGAATGGGCCATATCACTAGGCTGGGACTGTGAACCGTTAACACATAAAGGAATTGTGCCCTCAACATGATGGGTGCGATCATACCAGCACTAATGCACCGGATCCCATCAGAACTCCGAAGTTAAGCGTGCTTGGGCGAGAGTAGTACTAGGATGGGTGACCCCCTGGCAAGTCCTCGTGTTGCACCCCCCTTTTCAATTTTTTTTGCTCCGGTTAGGGTTGCCAAGATACTTTACCCACCACATTTCTATTATCGAATCCCACGGCACCTTGGGCAAGCCAACTTCTCTTCACGTGGAGGCTGGGCCCGCAAACCGGTGCCCATAACTTTTGATCCGTAAGGAGTTACGAGGCGCACAGCTTACCGTTGGAAAGCTCTCTGAGAGCTCTACGACGGGGGCAGCTAGCTAGCTCGCTGTGCCCTTTTCGGATCTCAAAATCGAACGTTTTCGTCAGTTTCGGGATACTTTTCTTCTTTTACTCTTTTTTTCCGTCCCGGATCGTACGTCATGAGTTGTTAAAAGGACGACAACCTTACTCGCGGCACATTAGAGGACCCTACAATGCGCCGATATCACGTCTTGCGAGGATGCTGCGTTGTTGAAGCGGATGGGTTGTCGTTAAGCCCATTGGGCCTTTTGAATGGGCCATATCTCTAGGCTGGGACTGTGAACCGTTAACACATAAAGGAATTGTGCCCTCAACATGACGGGTGCGATCATACCAGCACTAATGCACCGGATCCCATCAGAACTCCGAAGTTTTGCGTGCTTGGGCGAGAGTAGTACTAGTATGGGTGACCCCCTGGGAAGTCCTCGTGTTGCACCCCCCTTTTCAATTTTTTTTGCTCCGGTTAGGGTTGCCAAGATACTTTACCCACCACATTTCTATTATCGAATCCCACGGCACCTTGGGCAAGACAACTTCTCTTCACGTGGAGGCTGGGCCCGCAAACCGAGGGCGTAGGGCTTGTGACCAGGTCTCCGTCGCTCCGGTGCCCATAACTTTTGATCCGTAAAGAGTTACGAGGCGCACAACATACCGTTGGAAAGCACTCTGAGAGCTCTACGACGGGGGCAGCAAGCTAGCTCGCTGTGCCCTTTTCGGAGCTCATAATCGAACGATTTCATCAGTTTCGGGCCACTTTTCTTCTTTTGCTCTGTTTTTCCGTCCCGGATCGTACGTCGTGAGCTGTTAAAAGGACGACAACCTTACTCGCGGCACATTAGAGGACCCTACAATGCGTCGATATCACGTCTTGCGAGGATGCTGCGTTGTTGAAGCGGATGGGTTGTCGTTGAGCCCATTGGGCCTTTTGAATGGGCCATATCTCTAGGCTGGGACTGTGAACTGTTAACACATAAAGGAATTGTGCCCTCAACATGACGGGTGCGATCATACCAGCACTAATGCACCGGATCCCATCAGAACTCCGAAGTTATGCGTGCTTGGGCGAGAGTAGTACTAGAATGGGTGAGCCCCTGGGAAGTCCTCGTGTTGCACCCCCCTTTTCAATTTTTTTTGCTCCGGTTAGGGTTGCCAAGATACTTTACCCACCACATTTCTATTATCGAATCCCACGGCACCTTGGGCAAGACAACTTCTCTTCACGGGGAGGCTGGGCCCGCAAACCGAGGGCGTAGGGCTTGTGACTAGGTCTCCGTCGCTCCGGTTCCCATAACTTTTGATCCGTAAGGAGTTACGAGGCGCACAGCATACCGTTGGAAAGCTCTCTGAGAGCTATACGACGGGGGCAGCTAGCTAGCTCGCTGAGCCCTTTTCGGAGCTCAAAATCGAACGTTTTCATCCGTTTTGGGCCACTTTTCTTCTTTTGCTCTGTTTTTCCGTCCCGGATCGTACGTCGTGAGCTGTTAAAACAACGACAACCTTACTCGCGGCACATTAGAGGACCCTACAATGCGTCGATATCACGTCTTGCGAGGATGCTGCGTTGTTGAAGCGGATGGGTTGTCGTTAAGCCCATTAGGACTTTTGAATAGGCCATATCTCTAGGCTGGGACTGTGAACTGTTAACACATAAAGGAATTGTGCACTCAACATAACGGGTGCGATCATACCAGCACTAATGCACCGGATCCCATCAGAACTCCAAAGTTAAGCGTGCTTGGGCGAGAGTAGTACTAGGATGGGTGACCCCCTGGGAAGTCCTCGTGTTGCACCCCACTTTTCAATTTTTTTTGCTCCGGTTAGGGTTGCCAAGATACTTTACCCACCACATTTCTATTATCGAATCCCATGGCACCTTGGGCAAGACAACTTCTCTTCACGTGGAGGCTGGGCCCGCAAACCGAGGGCGTAGGGCTTGTGACCAAGTCTCCGTCGCTCCGGTGCCCATAACTTTTGATCCGTAAGGAGTTACGAGGCGCACAGCATACCGTTGGAAAGCTCTCTGAGAGCTCTACGACGGGGGCAGCAAGCTAGCACGCTTTGCCCTTTTCGGAGCTCAAAATCGAACGTTTTCACTAGTTTCGGGCCACTTTTCTTCTTTTGCTCTGTTTTTCCATCCCGGATCGTACGTCGTGAGCTGTTAAAAGGATGACAACCTTACTCGCGGCACATTAGAGGACCCTAAAATGCGTCGATATCACGTCTTGTGAGGATGCTGCGTTGTTGAAGCGGATGGGTTGTCGTTAAGCCCATTGGGCCTTTTGAATGGGCCATATCTCTAGGTTGGGACTGTGAACCGTTAACACATAAAGGAATTGTGCCCTCAACATGACGGGTTCGATCATACCAGCACTAATGCACCGGATCCCATCAGAACTCCGAAGTTAAGCGTGCTTGGGCGAGAGTAGTACTAGGATGGGTGACCCCCTGCGAAGTCCTCGTGTTGCACCCCCCTTTTCAATTTTTTTTGCTCCGGTTAGGGTTGCCAAGATACTTTACCCACCACATTTCTATTATCGAATCCCACGGCACCTTGGGCAAGACAACTTCTCTTCACGTGGAGGCTAGGCCCGCAAACCGGTGCCCATAACTTTTGATCCATAAGGAGTTACGAGCCGCACAACATACCGTTGGAAAGCTCTCTGAGAGCTCTACGACGGGGGCAGCAAGCAAGCTTGCTGTTCCCTTTTCGGAGCTCAAAATCGAACGTTTTCATCAGTTTCGGGCCACTTTTCTTCTTTTGCTCTGTTTTACCGACCCGGATCGTACGTCGTGAGCTGTTAAAAGGACGACAACCTTACTCGCGGCACAATAGAGGACCCTACAATGCGTCGATATCACGTCTTACGAGGATGCTGCGTTGTTGAAGCGGATGGGTTGTCGTTAAGCCCATTGGGACTTTTGAATGGGCCATATCTCTAGGCTGGGACTATGAACCTTTAACACATAAAGGAATTGTGCCCTCAACATGACGGGTGCGATCATACCAGCACTAATGCACCGGATCCCATCAGAACTCCGAAGTTAAGCGTGCTTGGGCGAGAGTAGTACTAGGATGGGTGACCCCGTGGGAAATCCTCGTGTTGCACCCCCCTTTTCAATTTTTTTGCTTCGGTTAGGGTTGCCAAGATACTTTACCCACCACATTTCTATTATCGAATCCCACGGCACCTTGGGCAAGACAACTTCTCTTCACGGGGAGGCTGGGCCCGCAAACCGAGGGCGTAGGGCTTGTGACTAGGTCTCCGTCGCTCCGGTGCCCATAACTTTTGATCCGTAAGGAGTTACGAGGCGCACAACATACCGTTGGAAAGCTCTCTGAGAGCTCTACGACGGGGGCAGCAAGCTAGCTTGCTGTGCCCTTTTCGGAGCTCAAAATCGAACGTTTTCATCAGTTTTGGGCCACTTTTCTTCTTTTGCTCTGTTTTTCCGTCCCGGATCGTTCGTCGTGAGCTGTTAAAAGAACGACAACCTTACTCGCGGCACATTAGAGGACCCTACAATGCGTCGATACCACGTCTTGCTAGGATGCTACGTTGTTGAAGCGGATGGGTTGTCGTTAAGCCCATTGGGCCTTTTGAATGGGCCATATCTCTAGGCTGGGACTGTGAACTGTTAACACATAAAGGAATTGTGCCCTCAACATGACGGGTGCGATCATACCAGCACTAATGCACCGGATCCCATCAGAACTCCGAAGTTAAGCATGCTTGGGCAAAAGTAGTACTGTGAGGCCCGACCCCGAATAATGTGCCTTACCTCGATTTGCGTGCCATAGACCAAGAATGATATGATTGACCTTGGATTACGTGTCCTATCTTGGTTTTCGTGCATACCTCGTCGTACGTGCCTTGACCTAGAATAGTGTGCCCTAATCCCCGACTCACGTGCGGTACCTAGAAATACGTGCCCTAACCTCGATATACGTGTGTTATCTCGTTTTGTGTGCCCTAACCTTGAACTGCGTACCTTAACCTAGGTTTAAGAGTCGTACCTTGATTTGTGTGCATTACATTGAATTACGTGCCTTGCATTGGTTTACGTGCATTCATATAGGGTTACGTGCGTTTACTTGAAAAACGTGCGTTCGTCTCGTAGTTCGTGTCCTACCTCGAAGTGCGTGCCCTAAACCTAGGAAAGCGTGTCATCACGCTAATCAAGAAATCATCTTACACGAAGCACTAGACTATTAAACAATCCTACAAAATCCACTAACAATATAATAATCCAAATTCATTTCACTAGAAGACAAAAATGCACCAAAAACAAAACATTCTTTATTCTTTTTGCTTTATTCTTTTTGCACTTCAAAATACAATTAGAATAATGCTTAAGATGACACAATTTCAGCCAATTCAATAGCTTTGACCGACCACTAGGAGCATTGTTTTAGCAATTGTATATTTTATTCATAATCTTAGTCAAACACTTAGCATAAGCCATTAAAATAATTGCTCAATTCCCCTCAATTTCTCACCATAACCGACCAGCCTTTGTATATTCCAAGCACATAGAATATAATAATGCTCAAAACAAACAAAATTCAGATTGTAACATTGCTTTGGCCGACCATGTGATGCAAATTAACAAGCTTGCATAGTTTAAAATATTCCTAGACAAGCCTATGACAAAATGAATAAAAAAATGAATCAAAACATACCTACCATGCTCCACTTTCTCGGTCAAAACACTCCAAGCATCTTCACATTCCAATAATGCACAATGACTAAGGAATTTTCAGAAATTGTAGAGCTCTTGGCCGACACATGCAATTAAAAACATCACCAAAGCATCTTTAACTTTATCTTTGCTTGCAAACCTTCTATCAAGCTTCCATCTCCTCTCTCTCTCGACCTTAGTATTTTCATAGGCTCCCAAGTCTGAAAAATTTCTCCCCATAACACACAAGCATCTTCCAAAGCAAAGGAAAGCAAGAAAGAAGCTTCGTTGGTGCATTTTCAAGAACATTCTGCATCTACCTGGTTGTTTTGATAAGGTGAGGGTTCAAAACTTTTGGAAAACTCTTTAAAACTTCACATGCATGACCATGAATGTGTGTATTTGCTTCTGTGCTTGAGCTATGTGGTCGTTCATGAGTTTAAACAACCATGCATGGCAATAACTTGGCTTGAAAATGATACTAGACAAAGTCGAAATTTGAGACTGCTTCTGACCCGTCTGTTCGAGGCAATTTTTGGTTAAGCAAATGATGTTGAAATTGCTGGAAAATCTTTAGGTAACTAGTTTGGCCAATTTTGAACATTTTTCGCACAAATACGCAAAGTCAAATTTTGGCTCTAAGGCCCTCAAAATGGCAAAATCACGTAATATAGCTAAATCTGGAAAGTTTCGAGAAAAAGGAAGCAGTTTGGCAGATTTACTGCCCGTGTGGAACGAGATGATTTTGACATAGCAAACGACATCGAAAATGCGTGAAAATTTGTGTACTGCTATATTTTTGAGTTGTGGACATTTTTGTCAGAAATAGGCTTAGGCTAAAAATGAACCTAAGGACCTCAAAATCATGCAATATCGAAGGATAGGCAAATCTGGACAGTTTTGAGCAGTTCCACCATTTTGGCTATAACTAACGATCCAGAACTCCAATTGATGCAAGGTTTGTTTCTGATTTTAGTTAACTTCTTAATCTTTAATTTGATATATTATTCACTAAATTTGGAGTTCATTTTCCTGCCCAGTGGATTGTGAGAAAACAGCTTATTGCAGTTAGGGTTTCAATTGACTATGTGCTTGGGAAAAACTTGTTGAACCTCTTTTGTGGTACTAATTACTTGGAATGGTAGTATTGGAATATTGTGTGGACTGTATTGAATGTTGAGGATGTTGAATGAGACGATGCATGACTTTGGAATGATGATTGAGTTGATTTAGGGTTTTGATCGCACGATTTTGCATGAAAAGCGAACCCTAATGACTAGGAACTCTTGTTAATTGTTAACCGGGGGTTATTGTGTGGAAAATGTTCGTTGCGGGGGCTGCCCGTAAAATTTTTTATAGTTCCAAATGTGAGTAGGCCATTGCATGTTGACAAATAAGCTTTTCTTGCACCCAAACCCCTTTGATATCCTCGCCTGTTGCATAAACTTATCACTTGATCCCGTGAGCTTCTTAATGAGTTATATGGCCTGTTTTACATGTGTTACATGGCTGCCCGTTTAATTTCCATATAACTCTATATGCCTTTCAAGTGAAAATTCCTGTCTTATCGTGCCCTGCTTGTTTATCTGTCAATGTGCAATCTTATGACTCTCCGGAGGCGACCTACTTTGTTGTCCTCCTTCTGTGATATATATTACCTGTCATAAATGTGCATTGCATACAAGGTTGCAACCTTTCCTGTTGGCATGGTAGTGATCACGTACGCCGGGCGGCATCGGGCTTGCCGGTGATACCGTGACCACCATGGTCCCATTCCCTCTCTCGCTTGGGGGCTAGACTTCCTCGGAGAGTTGGGTCGTAGGATTTTGGGGTACATCCGGAGTACCCCCACCTGGTGTGTTTGGGGGATGATTTGAAGTCGGCCGCAACAATTGATCCTGGATCTGATCTGAGAGCAAAAGCTCACCGTATCCTTTCATTATATGTATAAGTACTCCCGCTTGGATCCTAGAGAACCTCGGGGAGGAAAGACTGGTATTCATGTTTCTGTATTTGTATTTCTGTACTTGTACTTCTGTTGTATTCATGTTTGAAAAAGGGATTTTCATAAGTTTAACCGGAAAATGAGTTTCAAACTTAATTCTCGTTCCCCCTCGCTGAGTTCATAAGGACTCACCCTCTTTTATCATTTCAGGTGAAGAAGAATGGGTACAGGAACATGAGGATAATGTACCTAATGATGAACCCCTGGAGTGATTGCCTGTTATTGTTGTTTTGCATGAACGTGACTACTTGTGTATTTTGTGCTGCTTGAAGACTATTTATCTTATGTTGCTTGTTGTTGCTAATGTAAAAGACCCCCGTTGTAATTTGGGGTCTAATTTTGGTTTGTACTTATATTAAGTAGACTGATACTAGACATACTATGATCGTTTTTGCTTTTATTATCACTAGTATCTATCATAGGTTATGATGCTTAGTTAAGGAATAGGCAAATGAACTTATCCAATCTCAACAGGTACTCGCTAATAAGCTATGATCACTAGGTATATTTTGAAACGAGGATAAATGGATAAACGAGACATAGTATCATGCTAGGTTATAAATCAAACGGGACGTCGAAATAACCAATAAGCAATTCAATTGATGATTAAATAGTAAAATTCTAGTCGGGAATGAACTTGAATTGAAAGTTCTGAGGCTGTTAGAAAATTTAGGTCAAAACAAAGAGCCCAATTACAGCCGTTATGCTGCCGGATTTCTGGAAAAATTTGGAGTCTAGAATAAAACGTTAAGTGTTAAACCACCTAGAATGATTAAGAATGTGAAAGGACTTGAATGCTTAGATCACACCCTAGTCTAACCTTTATAGGCCGGGTTGGGGAGTGACAGTGACCCCGTGGGAAATCCTCGTGTTGCACCCCCCTTTTCAATTTTTTTGCTTCGGTTAGGGTTGCCAAGATACTTTACCCACCACATTTCTATTATCGAATCCCACGGCACCTTGGGCAAGATAACTTCTCTTCACGTGGAGGCTGGGCCCGCAAACCGGTGCCCATAACTTTTGATCCGTAAGGAGTTACGAGGCACACAGCATACCGTTGAAAAGCTCTCTGAGAGCTCTACGACGGGGGCAGCAAGCTAGCTTCCTGTGCCTTTTTTTGAGCTCAAAATCGAACGTTTTCATCAGTTTCTGTCCACTTTTCTTCTTTTGCTCTGTTTTTCCGTCCCGGATCGTACGTCGTGAGCTGTTAAAAGGACGACAACCTTACTCGCGGCACATTAGAGGACCTTACAATGCGTCGATATCACGTCTTTCGAGGATGCTGCGTTGTTGAAGCGGATGGGTTGTCATTAAGCCCATTGGGCCTTTTGAATGGGCCATATCTCTAGGCTGGGACTGTGAACCGTTAACACATAAAGGAATTGTGCCCTCAACATGACGGGTGCGATCATACCAGCACTAATGCACCGGCTCCCATCAGAACTCCGAAGTTAAGCGTGCTTGGGCGAGAGTTGTACTAGGATGGGTGACCCCCTGGGAAGTCCTCGTGTTGCACCCCCCTTTTCAATTTTTTTTGCTCCGGTTAGGGTTGCCAAGATACTTTACCCACCACATTTCTATTATCGAATCCCACGGCACCTTGGGCAAGACAACTTATCTTCACGGGGAGGCTGGGCCCGCAAACCGATGGCATAGGGCTTGTGACTAGGTCTCCGTCGATCCGGTGCCCATAACTTTTGATCCGTAAAGAGTTACGAGGCGCACAGCATACCGTTGGAAAGCTCTCTGAGAGCTCTACAACGGGGGCAGAAAGCTAGCTTGCTATGCCATTTTCGGAGCTCAAAATCGAACGTTTTCATCAGTTTTGGGCCACTTTTCTTCTTTTGCTCTATTTTTCCGTCCCGGATCGTACGTCGTGAGCTGTTAAAAGGACGACAACCTTACTCGCGGCACATTAGAGGACCCTACAATGCGTCGATATCACGTCTTGCGAGGATGCTGCGTTGTTGAAGCGGATGGGTTGTCGTTAAGCCCATTGGGCCTTTTGAATTGGCCATATCTCTAGGCTGGGACTGTGAACCGTTAACACATAAAGGAATTGTGCCCTCAACATGACGGGTGCGATCATACCAGCACTAATGCACCGGATCCCATCAGAACTCCGAAGTTAAGCGTGCTTGGGCGAGAGTAGTACTAGGATGGGTGACCCCATGGGAAGTCCTAATGTTGCACCCCCCTTTTCAATTTTTTTTGCTCCGATTAGGGTTGCCAAGATACTTTACCCACCACATTTCTATTATCGAATCCCACGGCACCTTGGGCAAGACAACTTCTCTTCACGGGGAGGCTGGGCCCGCAAACCGAGGGCGTAGGGCTTGTGACTAGGTCTCCGTCGCTCCGGTTCCCATAACTTTTGATCCGTAAGGAGTTACGAGGCGCACAGCATACCGTTGGAAAGCTCTCTGAGAGCTATACGACGGGGGCAGCTAGCTAGCTCGCTGAGCCCTTTTCGGAGCTCAAAATCGAACGTTTTCATCCGTTTTGGGCCACTTTTCTTCTTTTGCTCTGTTTTTCCGTCCCGGATCGTACGTCGTGAGCTGTTAAAAGACGACAACCTTACTCGCGGCACATTAGAGGACCCTACAATGCGTCGATATCACGTCTTGCGAGGATGCTGCGTTGTTGAAGCGGATGGGTTGTCGTTAAGCCCATTGGGCCTTTTGAATAGGCCATATCTCTAGGCTGGGACTGTGAACTGTTAACACATAAAGGAATTGTGCCCTCAACATGACGGGTGCGATCATACCAGCACTAATGCACCGGATCCCATCAGAACTCCGATTTTAAGCGTGCTTGGGCGAGAGTAGTACTCGGATGGGTGACCCCCTGGGAAGTCCTCGTGTTGCACCCCCCATTTCATTTTTTTTTGCTCCGGTTAGGGTTGCCAATATACTTTACCCACCACATTTCTATTATCGAATCCCACGGCACCTTGGGCAAGACAACTTCTCTTCACGTGGAGGCTGGGCCCGCAAACCGAGGGCGTAGGGCTTGTGACCAAGTCTCCGTCGCTCCGGTGCCCATAACTTTTGATCCGTAAGGAGTTACGAGGTGCACAGCAGACCGTTGGGAGGCTCTCTGAGAGCTCTACGACGGGGGCAGCAAGCTAGCATGCTTTGCCCTTTTCAGAGCTCAAAATCGAACGTTTTCATTAGTTTCGGGCCACTTTTCTTCTCTTGCTCTATTTTTCCATCCCGGATCGTACGTCGTGAGCTGTTAAAAGGATGACAACCTTACTCGCGGCACATTAGAGGACCCTACAATGCGTCGATATCACGTCTTGCGAGGATGCTGCGTTGTTGAAGCGTATGGGTTGTCGTTAAGCCCATTGTGCCTTTTGAATGGGCCATATCTCTAGGTTGGGACTGTGAACCGTTAACACATAAAAGAATTTTGCCCTCAACATGACGGGTGCGATCATACCAGCACTAATGCACCGGATCCCATCAGAACTCCGAAGTTAAGCGTGCTTGGGCGAGAGTAGTACTAGGATGGGTGACCCCCTGCGAAGTCCTCGTGTTGCACCCCCCTTTTCAATTTTTTTTGCTCCGGTTAGGGTTGCCAAGATACTTTACCCACCACATTTCTATTATCGAATCCCACGGCACCTTGGGCAAGACAACTTCTCTTACCGTGGAGGCTGGGCCCTTAAACCGGTGACCATAACTTTTGATCCATAAGGAGTTACGAGCCGCACAACATACCGTTGGAAAGCTCTCTGAGAGCTCTAGGACGGGGGCAGCAAGCGAGCTTGCTGTTCCCTTTTCGGAGCTCAAAATCGAACGTTTTCATCAGTTTCGGGCCACTTTTCTTCTTTTGCTCTGTTTTTCCAACCCGGATCGTACGTTGTGAGCTGTTAAAAGGACGACAACCTTACTCGCGGCACATTAGAGGACCCTACAATGCGTCGATATCACGTCTTACGAGGATGCTGCGTTGTTGAAGCGGATGGGTTGTCGTTAAGCCCATTGGGCCTTTTGAATGGGCCATATCTCTAGGCTGGGACTATGAACCTTTAACACATAAAGGAATTGTGCCCTCAACATGACGGGTGCGATCATACCAGCACTAATGCACTGGATCCCATCAGAACTCCGACGTTAAGCGTGCTTGGGCGAGAGTAGTACTAGGATGGGTGACCCCGTGGGATGTCCTCGTGTTGCACCCCCCTTTTCAATTTTTTTTGCTACGGTTAGGGTTGCCAAGATACTTTACCCACCACATTTCTATTATCGAATCCCACGGCACCTTGGGCAAGTCAACTTCTCTTCACGGGGAGGCTGGGCCCGCAAACCGAGGGCGTAGGGCTTGTGACTAGGTCTCCGTCGCTCCGGTGCCCATAACTTTTGATCCGTAAGGAGTTACGAAGCGCACAGCATACCGTTGGAAAGCTCTCTGAGAGCTCTACGACGGGGGCAGCTAGCTAGCTCGCTTTGCCCTTTTCGGAGCTCAAAATTGAACGTTTTCATCAGTTTCGGGCCACTTTTCTTCTTTTGCTCTGTTTTTCCGTCCCGGATCGTACGTCGTGAGCTGTTAAAAGGACGACAACCTTACTCTCGGCACATTAGAGGACCCTACAATGCGTCGATACCACGTCTTGCTAGGATGCTGCGTTGTTGAAGCGGATGGGTTGTCGTTAAGCCCATTGGGCCTTTTGAATGGGCCATATCTGTAGGCTGGGACTGTGAACTGTTAACACATAAAGGAATTGTGCCCTCAACATGACGGGTGCGATCATACCAGCACTAATGCACCGGATCCCATCAGAACTCCGAAGTTAAGCGTGCTTGGGCGAGAGTAGTACTAGGATGGGTGACCCCCTGGGAAGTCCTCGTGTTGCACCCCTTTTTCAATTTTTTTTGCTCCGGTTAGGGTTGCCAAGATACTTTACCCACCACATTTCTATTATCGAATCCCACGGCACCTTGGGCAAGACAACTTCTCTTCACGTGGAGGCTGGGCCCGCAAACCGGTGCCCATAACTTTTGATCCGTAAGGAGTTACGAGGCGCACAGCATACCGTTGGAAAGCTCTCTGAGAGCTCTACGACGGGGGCAGCAACCTAGCTTCCTATGCCTTTTTTGGAGCTCAAAATTGAACGTTTTCATCAGTTTCGGGCCACTTTTCTTCTTTTGCTCTGTTTTCCATCCCGGATCGTACGTCGTGAGCTGTTAAAAGGACGACAACCTTACTCGTGGCACATTAGAGGACCCTACAATGCGTCGATATCACGTCTTTCGAGGATGCTGCGTTGTTGAAACGGATGGGTTGTCGTTAAGCCCATTGGGCCTTTTGAATGGGCCATATCTCTAGGCTGGGACTGTGAACCGTTAACACATAAAGGAATTGTGCCCTCAACATGACGGGTGCGATCATACCAGCACTAATGCACCGGATCCCATCAGAACTCCGAAGTTAAGCGTGCTTGGGCGAGAGTAGTACTAGGATGGGTGACCCCCTGGGAAGTCCTCATGTTGCACCCCCCTTTTCAATTTTTTTTCCTCCGATTAGGGTTGCCAAGATACTTTACCCACCACATTTCTATTATCGAATCCCACGGCACCTTGGGCAAGACAACTTCTCTTCACGGGGAGGCTGGGACCGCAAACCGAGGGCGTAGGGCTTGTGACTAGGTCTCCGTCGCTCTGGTTCCCATAACTTTTGATTCGTAAGGAGTTACGAGGCGCACAGCATACCGTTGGAAAGCTTTCTGAGAGCTATACGACGGGGGCAGCTAGCTAGCTTGCTGAGCCCTTTTCAGAGCTCAAAATCGAACGTTTTCATCAGTTTCGGGCCACTTTTCTTCTTTTGCTCTATTTTTTCGTCCCGGATCGTACGTCGTGAGCTGTTAAAAGGACGACAACCTTACTCGCGGCACATTAGAGGACCCTACAATGCGACGATATCACGTCTTGCGAGGATGCTGCGTTGTTGAAGCGGATGGGTTGTCGTTAAGCCCATTGGGCCTTTTGAATAGGCCATATCTCTAGGCTGGTACGGTGAACTGTTAACACATAAAGGAATTGTGCCCTCAACATGACGGGTGCGATCATACCAGCACTAATGCACCGGATCCCATCAGAACTCCGAAGTTAAGCGTGCTTGGGCGAGAGTAGTACTAGGATGGGTGACCCCCTGGGAAGTCCTCGTGTTGCACCCCTTTTTCAATTTTTTTTGCTCCGGTTAGGGTTGCCAAGATACTTTACCCACCACATTTCTATTATCGAATCCCACGGCACCTTGGGCAAGACAACTTCTCTTCACGTGGAGGCTGGGCCCGCAAACCGGTGCCCATAACTTTTGATCCGTAAGGAGTTACGAGGCGCACAGCATACCGTTGGAAAGCTCTCTGAGAGCTCTACGACGGGGGCAGCAAGCTAGCTTCCTGTGCCTATTTTGGAGCTCAAAATCGAACATTTTCATCAGTTTCGGGCCACTTTTCTTCTTTTGCTCTGTTTTTCCGTCCCGGATCGTACTTCGTGAGCTGTTAAAAGGACGACAACCTTACTCGTGGCACATTAGAGGACCCTACAATGCGTCGATATCACGTCTTTCGAGGATGCTGCGTTGTTGAAACGGATGGGTTGTCGTTAAGCCCATTGGGCCTTTTGAATGGGCCATATCTCTAGGCTGGGACTGTGAACCGTTAACACATAAAGGAATTGTGCCCTCAACATGACGGGTGCGATCATTCCAGCACTAATGCACCGGCTCCCATCAGAACTCCGAAGTTAAGCATGCTTGGGCGAGAGTAGTACTAGGATGGGTGACCCCCTGGGAAGTCCTCGTGTTGCACCCCCATTTTCAATTTTTTTTGCTCCGGTTAGGGTTGCCAAGATACTTTACCCACCACATTTCTATTATCGAATCCCACGGCACTTTGGGCAAGACAACTTATCTTCACGGGGAGGCTGGGCCCGTAAACCGAGGGCGTAGGGCTTGTGACTAGGTCTCCGTCGCTCCGGTGCCCATAACTTTTGATCCGTAAAGAGTTACGAGGTGCACAGCATACCGTTGGAAAGCTCTCTGAGAGCTCTACGACGGGGGCAGCAAGCTAGCTCGCTATGCCCTTTTCGGAGCTCAAAATCGAACGTTTTCATCAGTTTTGGGCCACTTTTCTTCTTTTGCTCTATTTTTCCGTCCCGGATCGTACGTCGTGAGCTGTTAAAAGGACGACAACCTTACTCGCGGCACATTAGAGGACCCTACAATGCGTCGATATCACGTCTTGCGAGGATGCTGCGTTGTTGAAGCGGATGGGTTGTCGTTAAGCCCATTGGGCCTTTTGAATGGGCCATATCTCTAGGCTGGGACTGTGAACCGTTAACACATAAAGGAATTGTGCCCTCAACATGACGGATGCGATCATACCAGCACTAATGCACCGGATCCCATCAGAACTCCGAAGTTAAGTGTGCTTGGGCGAGAGTAGTACTAGGATGGGTGACCCAATGGGAAGTCCTCGTGTTGCACCCCCCTTTTCAATTTTTTTTGCTCCGGTTAGGGTTGCCAAGATACTTTACCCACCACATTTCTATTATCGAATCCCACGGCACCATGGGCAAGACAACTTCTCTTCACGTGGAGGCTGGGCACGCAAACCGGTACCCATAACTTTTGATCCCTAAGGAGTTACGAGGCACACATCATACCGTTGGAAAGCTCTCTTAGAGCTCTACGACGGGGGCAGCAAGCTAGCTCGCTGTGCCCTTTTCGGAGCTCATAATCGAACGTTTTCATCAGTTTCGGGCCACTTTTCTTCTTTTGCTCTGTTTTTCCGTCCCGGATCGTACTTCGTGAGCTGTTAAAAGGACGACAACCTTACTCGCGGCACATTAGAGGACCCTACAATGCGTCGATATCACGTTTTGCGAGGATGCTGCGTTGTTGAAGCGGATGGGTTGTCGTTAAGCCCATTGGGTCTTTTGAATAGGCCATCTCTCTAGGCTGGGACTGTGAACTGTTAACACATAAAGGAATTGTGCCCTCAACATGACGGGTGCGATCATACCAGCACTAATGCACCGGATCCCATCAGAACTCCGAAGTTAAGCGTGCTTAGGCGAGAGTAGTACTAGGATGGGTGACCCCCTGGGAAGTCCTCTTGTTGCACCCCCCTTTTCAATTTTTTTTGCTCCGGTTAGGGTTGCCAAGATACTTTACCCACCACATTTCTATTATCGAATCCCACGGCACCTTGGGCAAGACAACTTCT
This sequence comes from Ehretia macrophylla, assembly GCA_037974665.1. Lineage (NCBI taxonomy): Eukaryota > Viridiplantae > Streptophyta > Magnoliopsida > Boraginales > Ehretiaceae > Ehretia > Ehretia macrophylla. The sequence continues at coordinate 73,879,736 of CM075769.1, forward strand.
CTTCACGGGGAGGCTGGGCCCGAAAACCGAGGGCGTAGGGCTTGTGACTAGGTCTCCGTCGCTCCGGTTCCCATAACTTTTGATCCGTAAGGAGTTACGAGGCGCACAGCATACTGTTGGAAAGCTCTCTGAGAGCTATACGACGGGGGTAGCTAGTTAGCTCGCTGTGCCATTTTCGGAGCTCAAAATCGAACGTTTTCATCAGTTTCGGGCCACTTTTCTTCTTTTGGTCTGTTTTTCCGTCCCGGATCGTACGTCGTGAGCTGTTAAAAGGACGACAACCTTACTCGCGGCACATTAGAGGACCCTACAATGCGTCGATATCACGTCTTGCGAGGATGCTGCGTTGTTGAAGCGGATGGGTTGTCGTTAAGCCCATTGGGCCTTTTGAATAGGCCATATCTCTAGGCTGGGACTGTGAACTGTTAACACATAAAGGAATTGTGCCCTCAACATGACGGGTGCGATCATACCAGCACTAATGCACCGGATCCCATCAGAACTCCAAACTTAAGCGTGCTTGGGCGAGAGTAGTACTAGGATGGGTGACCCCCTGCGAAGTCCTCGTGTTGCACCCCCCTTTTCAATTTTTTTTGCTCCGGTTAGGGTTGCCAAGATACTTTACCCACCACATTTCTATTATCGAATCCCACGGCACCTTGGGCAAGACAACTTCTCTTCACGTGGAGGCTGGGCCCGCAAACCAGTGCCTATAACTTTTGATCAGCAAGGAGTTACGAGGCGCACAACATACCGTTAGAAAGCTCTCTGAGAGCTCTACGACGGGGGCAGCAAGCTAGCCTGCTATTCCCTTTTCGGAGCTCAAAATCGAACGTTTTCATCAGTTTCGGGCCACTTTTCTTCTTTTGCTCTGTTTTTCCATCCCGGATCGTACGTCGTGAGCTGTTAAAAGGACGACAACCTTACTCGCGGCACATTAGAGGACCCTACAATGCGTCGATATCACGTCTTACGAGGATGCTGCGTTGTTGAAGCGGATGGATTGTCGTTAAGCCCATTGGGCCTTTTGAATGGGCCATATCTCTAGGCTGGGACTATGAACCGTAAACACATAAAGGAATTGTGCCCTCAACATGACGGGTGCGATCATACCAGCACTAATGCACCGGATCCCATCAGAACTCCGAAGTTAAGTGTGCTTGGGCGAGAGTAGTACTAGGATGGGTGACCCCCTGGGAAGTCCTCGTGTTGCACCCCCCTTTTCAATTTTTTTTGCTCCGGTTAGGGTTGCCAAGATACGTTACCCACCACATTTCTATTATCGAATCCCACGGCACCTTGGGCAAGACAACTTCTCTTAACGGGGAGGCTGGGCCCGCAAACCGAGGGCGTAGGGCTTGTGACTAGGTCTCCGTCGCTCCGGTTCTCATAACTTTTGATCCGTAAGGAGTTACGAGGCGCACAGCATACCGTTAGAATGCTCTCTGAGAACTCTACGACGGGGGCAGCAAGCTAGCTCACTTTTCCCTTTTCGGAGCTCAAAATCGAACGTTTTCATCACTTTCGGGCCACTTTTCTTCTTTTGCTCTGTTTTTCTGTCCCGGATCGTACGTCGTGAGCTGTTAAAAGGACTACAAACTTACTCGCGGCACATTAGAGGACCCTGCAATGCGTCAATATCACGTCTTGCGAGGATGCTGCGTTGTTGAAGCGGATGGGTTGTCGTTAAGCCCATTGGGCCTTTTGAATGGGCCATATCTCTAGGCTGGGACTATGAACTGTTAACACATAAAGGAATTGTGCCCTCAACATGACGGGTGCGATCATACCAGCACTAATGCACCGGATCCCATCAGAACTCCGAAGTTAAGCGTGCTTGGGCGAGAGTAGTACTAGGATGGGTGACCCCTTGGGAAGTCCTCGTGTTGCACCCCCCTTTTCAATTTTTTTTTTGCTCCGGTTAGGGTTGCCAAGATACTTTACCCACCACATTTCTATTATCGAATCCCACGGCACCTTGGGCAAGACAACTTCTCTTCACGTGGAGGCTGGGCCCGCAAACCGAGGGCGTAGGGCTTGTGACCAAGTCTCTGTCGCTCCGGTGCCCATAACTTTTGATCCGTAAGGAGTTACGAGGTGCACAGCATACCGTTGGAAAGCACTCTGAGAGCTCTACGACGGGGGCAGCAAGCTAGCTAGCTGTGCCCTTTTCGGAGCTCAAAATCGAACGTTTTCATCAGTTTCGGGCCACTTTTCTTCTTTTGCTCTGTTTTTTCGTCCCGGATCGTACGTCGTGAGCTGTTAAAAGGACGACAACTTTACTCGCGGCACATTAGAGGACCCTACAATGCGTCGATATCACGTCTTGCGAGGATGCTGCGTTGTTGAAGTGGATGGGTTGTCGTTAAGCCCATTGGGCCTTTTGAATGGGCCATATCTCTAGGCTGGGACTGTGAACTGTTAACACATAAAGGAATTATGCCCTCAACATGACGGGTGCGATCATACCAGCACTAATGCACCGGATCCCATCAGAACTCCGAAGTTAAGCGAGCTTGGGCGAGAGTAGTACTAGGATGGGTGACCCCCTGGGAAGTCCTCATGTTGCACCCCCATTTTCAATTTTTTTTGCTCCGGTTAGGGTTGCCAAGATACTTTACCCACCACATTTCTATTATCGAATCCCACGGCACCTTGGGCAAGACAACTTCTATTCACGTGGAGGCTGGGCCCGCAAACCGAGGGCGTAGGGCTTGTGACCAAGTCTCCGTCGCTCCGGTGCCCATAACTTTTGATCCGTAAGGAGTTACGAGACGCACAGCATACTGTTGGAAAGCTCTCTGAGAGCTCTATGACGGGGGCAGCAAGATAGCTAGCTGTGCTCTTTTCGAAGCTCAAAATCGAACGTTTTCATCAGTTTCGGGCCACTTTTCTTCTTTTGCTCTGTTTTTCCGTCCCGGATCGTACGTCGTGAGATGTTAAAAGGATAACAACCTTACTCGCGGCACATTAGAGGACCCTACAATGTGCCGATATCATGTCTTGCGAGGATGCTGCGTTGTTGAAGCGGATGGGTTGTCATTAAGCCCATTGGGCCTTTTGAATGGGCCATATCTCTAGGCTGGGACTGTGAACCGTTAACACATAAAGGAATTGTGCTCTCAACATGACGGGTGCGATCATGCTAGCACTAATGCACCGGATCCCATCAGAACTCCGAAGTTAAGCGTGCTTGGGCGAGAGTAGTACTAGGATGGGTGACCCCCTGGGAAGTCATCGTGTTGCACCCTCCTTTTCATTTTTTTGCTCCGGTTAGGGTTGCAAAGATACTTTATCCACCACATTTCTATTATCGAATCCCACGGAACCTTGGGCAAGACAACTTCTCTTCACGTGGAGGCTGGGCCCGCAAACCGAGGGCGTAGGGCTTGTGACCAAGTCTCCGTCGCTCCGGTGCCCATAACTTTTGATCCGTAAGGAGTTACGAGGCACACAGCATACCGTTGGAAAGCTCTCTGAGAGCTCTACGACTGGGGCAGCAAGCTAGCTTGCTATGCCCTTTTCGGAACTCAAAATCGAACGTTTTCATCAGTTTCGGGCCACTTTTTTTCTTTTGCTCTGTTTTTACGTCCCGGATCGTACGTCGTGAGCTGTTAAAAGGATGACACCCTTACTCGCGGCACATTAGAGGACCCTACAATGCGTCGATATCACGTCTTGCGAGGATGCTGCGTTGTTGAAGCGGATGGGTTGTCGTTAAGCCCATTGGGCCTTTTGAATGGGCGATATCTCTAGGCTGGGACTGTGAACCGTTAACACATAAAGGAATTGTGCCCTCAACATGACGGGTGCAATCATACTAGCACTAATGCACCGGATCCCATCAGAACTCCAAAGTTAAGCGTGCTTGGGCGAGAGTAGTACTAGGATGGGTGACCCCCTGGGAAGTCCTCATGTTGCACCCCCCTTTTCAATTTTTTTTTCTCCGGTTAGGGTTGCCAAGATACTTTACCCACCACATTTCTATTATCGAATCCCACGGCACCTTGGACAAGACAACTTCTCTTCACGTGGAGGCTGGGCCCGCAAACCGAGGGCGTAGGGCTTGTGACCAGGTCTCCGTCGCTCTGGTGCCCATAACTTTTGATCCGTAAGGAGTTACGAGGCGCACAGCATACCGTTGGAAAGCTCTCTGAGAGCTCTACGTCGGGAGCAGCAAGCTAGCTTGCAGTGCCTTTTTCAGAGCTCAAAATTGAACGTTTTCATCAGTTTCGGGCCACTTTTCTTCTTTAGCTCTGTTTTTCCGTCCCGGATCGTACGTCGTGAGCTGTTAAAAGGACGACAACCTTACTCGCGGCACATTAGAGGACCCTACAATGCGTCGATATCACGTCTTGCGAGGATGCTGCGTTGTTGAAGCGGATGGGTTGTCATTAAGCCCATTGGGCCTTTTGAATGGGCCATATCTCTAGGCTGGGACTGTAAACCGTTAACACATAAATGAATTGTCCCCTCAACATGACGGGTGCGATCATACCAGTACTAATGCACCGGATCCCATAAGAATACCGAAGTTAAGCGTGCTTGGGCGAGAGTAGTACTAGGATGGGTGACCCCCTGGGAAGTCCTCGTGTTGCACCCCCCTTTTCAATTTTTTTTGCTCCGGTTAGGGTTGCCAAGATACTTTACCCACCACATTTCTATTATCGAATCCCACGGCACCATGGGCAAGACAACTTCTCTTCACGTGGAGGCTGGGCACGCAAACCGGTACCCATAACTTTTGATCCCTAAGGAGTTACGAGGCACACATCATACCGTTGGAAAGCTCTCTTAGAGCTCTACGACGGGGGCAGCAAGCTAGCTTGCTGTGCCCTTTTCGGAGCTCAAAATCGAACGTTTTCATCAGTTTCGGGCCACTTTTCTTCTTTTGTTCTGTTTTTCCGTCCCGGATCGTACGTCGTGAGCTGTTAAAAGGACGACAACCTTACTCGCGGCACATTAGAGGACCCTACAATGCGTCGATATCACGTCTTGCGAGGATGCTGCGTTGTTGAAGCGGATGGGTTGTCGTTAAGCCCATTGGGCCTTTTGAATGGGCCATATCTCTAGGCTGGGACTGTGAACCGTTAACACATAAAGGAATTGTGCCCTCAACATGACGGGTGCGATCATACCAGCACTAATGCACCGGATCCCATCAGAACTCCGAAGTTAAGCGTGCTTGGGCGAGAGTAGTACTAGGATGGGTGACCCCCTGGGAAGTCCTTGTGTTGCACCCCCCTTTTCAATTTTTTTTGCTCCGGTTAGGGTTGCCAAGATACTTTACCCACCACATTTCTATTATCGAATCCCACGGCACCTTGGGCAAGACAACTACTCTTCACGTGGAGGATGGGCCCGCAAACCGAGGGCGTAGGGCTTGTGACCAGGTCTCCGTCGCTCCGGTGCCCATAACTTTTGATCCGTAAGGAGTTACGAGGCGCACAGCATACCGTTGGAAAGCTCTCTGAGAGCTCTACGACGGGGGCAGCAAGCTAGCTCGCTTTGCCCTTTTCGGAGCTCAAAATCGAACGTTTTCATCAGTTTCGGGCCACTTTTCTTCTTTTGCTCTGTTTTTTCGTCTCGGATCGTACGTCGTGAGCTGTTAAAAGGACGACAACCTTACTCGTGGCACATTAGAGGACCCTACAATGCGTCGATATCACGTCTTGCGAGGATGCTGCGTTGTTGAAGCGGATGGGTTGTCGTTAAGCCCATTGGGCCTTTTGAATGGGCCATATCTCTAGGCTGGGACTGTGAACCGTTAATACATAAAGGAATTGTGCCCTCAACATGACGGATGCGATCATACCAGCACTAATGCACCGGATCCCATCAGAACTCCTAAGTTAAGCGTGCTTGGGCGAGAGTAGTACTAGGATGGGTGACCCCCTGGGAAGTCCTCGTGTTGCACACCCTTTTTCAATTTTTTTTGCTCCGGTTAGGGTTGCCAAGATACTTTACCCACCACATTTCTATTATCGAATCCCACGTCACCTTGGACAAGACAACTTCTCTTCACGTGGAGGCTGGGCCCGCAAACCGAGGGAGTAGGGCTTGTGACCAGGTCTCCATCGCTCCGGTGCCCATAACTTTTGATCCGTAAGGAGTTACGAGGCGCACAGCATACCGTTGAAAAGCTCTCTAAGAGCTCTACGACGGGGCAGCAAGCTGGCTTGCTGTGCCCTTTTTGGAGCTCAAAATCAAACGTTTTCATCAGTTTCGGGCCACTTTACTTCTTTTGCTCTGTTTTTCCGTCCCGGATCGTTCGTCGTGAGCTGTTAAAAGGACGACAACCTTACTCGCGGCACATTAGAGGACCCTACAATGCGTCGATATCACGTCTTGCGAGGATGCTGTGTTGTTGAAGCGGATGGGTAGTCGTTAAGCCCATTGGGCCTTTTGAATGGGCCATATCTCTAGGCTGGGACTGTGAACCGTTAACACATAAAGGAATTGTGCCCTCAACATGACGGGTGCGATCATACCAGCACTAATGCACCGGATCCCATCAGAACTCCGAAGTTAAGCGTGCTTGGGCGAGAGTAGTACTTGGATGGGTGACCCCCTGGGAAGTCCTCGTGTTGCACCCCCCTTTTCAATTTTTTTTGCTCCGGTTAGGGTTGCCAAGATACTTTACCCACCACATTTCTAATATCTAATCCCACGGCACCTTGGGCAAGACAACTTCTCTTCACGTGGAGGCTGGGCCCGCAAACCGAGGGCGTAGGGCTTGTGACCAGGTCTCCGTCGCTCCGGTGCCCATAACTTTTGATCCGTAAGGAGTTACGAGGCGCACAGCATACCGTTGGAAAGCTCTCTGAGAGCTCTACGACAAGGGCAGCCAGCTAGCTTACTGTGCCCTTTTCGGAGCTCAAAATCGAATGTTTTCATCAGTTTCGGGCCACTTTTCTTTTTTTGCTCTGTTTTTCCTTCCCGGATCGTACGTCGTGAGCTGTTAAAAGGACGACAACCTTACTCGCGGCACATTAGAGGACCCTACAATGCGTCGATATCACGTCTTGCGAGGATGCTGCGTTGTTGAAGCGGATGGGTTGTCGTTAAGCCCATTGGGCCTTTTGAATGGGCCATATCTCTAGGCTGGGACTGTGAACCGTTAACACATAAAGGAATTGTGCCCTCAACATGACGGGTGCGATCATACCAGCACTAATGCACCGGATCCCATCAGAACTCCGAAGTTAAGCGTGCTTGGGCGAGAGTAGTACTAGGATGGGTGAACCCCTGGGAAGTCCTCGTGTTGCACCCCCCTTTTCAATTTTTTTTGCTCCGGTTAGGGTAGCCAAGATACTTTACCCACCACATTTCTATTATCGAATCCCATGGCACCTCGGACAAGACAACTTCTCTTCACGTGGAGGCTGGGCCTGCAAACCGAGGGCGTAGGGCTTGTGACCAGGTCTCCGTCGTTCCGGTGCCCATAACTTTTGATCCGTAAGGAGTTACGAGGCGCACAGCATACCGTTGGAAAGCTCTCTGAGAGCTCTACGATGGGGCAGCAAGCTAGCTCGCTGTGCCCTTTTCGGAGCTCAAAATCGAACGTCTTCATCAGTTTCGGGCAACTTTTCTTCTTTTGCTCTGTTTTTCCGTCCTGGATCGTACGTCGTGAACGGTTAAAAGGACGACAACCTTACTCGCGGGACATTAGAGGGCCCTACAATGCGTCGATATCTCGTCTTGCGAGGATGCTAGGTTGTTGAAGCGGATGGGTTGTCGTTAAGCCCATTGGGCATTCTGAATGGGCCATCTGTGACACCCCGATCCCTCTCGGGACCGGGAGTTCTATCAATCAAACTAATCACAACCCAAACCAAACCCGGGCAAAATTTTCAGGGAAAACGGACGGAGTCTCCACTGTTTATAGGCGAAATGCAAAACCTGTAATAGCATATAAATGGACCACCACCGTGTCCAACCATACAAAACTTCCTCAAGGCCATCCGAGCCTCGGTTCTCAACAATTTAAACTCAGCAAGTATACATACATTTCCAATTTAAAAACTAACCTATCTTTTCATTTTGACAAGTACATTCAATTTAGGCAATTAAACCATACAAAGCTACTGCATAAAATAAACTATCATGCCATTCTAATTCTTTTCCTTTGGACATTACAGCCATGCATTGAAGTTAAGCTACATTAACTATATACATAATCTGACCTATCAGACAATTCCAACTACAAAGCTTTAGTTATATTACATTTCTTTTAACAATAATTACATACAACATAAAAGCATACAACTTGACAACTTTGACAACTCAAGTTACATAGGCACTCAAGACAACTCTTCAAGCACGGACTTTCACGAAATCACGAACTTTCCAGCTAACAGGGCATTTCCTGAAATGTGGTGGTGAGGAGTGAGTATACACAACACGTATACTCAGTGAGGGCGAGACAGATATCGAATTGGAGAGAAAGAAGATCGTGCAATGCAAATAGATACAGTTAAGCAATACAATCAATAAAAGGCATTCAATATAAACAACAATACAATTAACAACTAAAGAAAGCATTAACACAACCAATCAAAGCTATACCACACTTTGAAGGCTATGGTTCACTCGAGCGAGTAATGTACCGATCACGATTCCGATGACTTTAACGATGACGCGCCGGCCCAAACCACCTTATAACACCAGTTTGGAATACCCCGGAAGTATCCATCAATCCTACGACCCAAATCTCCCTGGGAGGCAACCCAAGCGAGAAAGGGAATAGCAGCGGAGCTAGAGCAACCAACACTGGCAACCCAAGGCTACCCAGAGAGGCCCATCACTCACGCGCGAGACACTATGCAATGCAAGACTCGATACAAGGCGATAAACAAGCGATAAAGCCACACGTGAAAGAATAACAAGGTAGGTTATTCTCACACGCAAAAGAAGCAATTGATAAGCAATTCAATCCAAAACAACTCAAACAAGTATTTCAAGTAATTCTAAGCATTCTATAAGCATAAAGACAAGAAAACACACAAAAACACAAATCGGCCCCAACTATCAAAACGCTACAATTTCCAAACGAGCCACGAGTTCTGGAAACCGACTTCGCCAACCATCCTAGGTCACCATAAGGCACGTCTAAAGACCCCGAAACCTTACTTTACCCTAGAACTCGGGCAAAGCCCCGATTTTCCCCTTTCTCGTTTGAACTACAACTACAACAACCAAACACCCAACCAATGCCATAATCGCACCAAAAGTGCTTCCATGGCTTCCCGAAGCAATGCCAACACGCAAAATGAAAAAACGCTAAAGTCGACCTAAACGACCCCAACTTTCCCAAAGGCTTAATTCTCATTTTTTCCACTACGCAACCCAAACAAACCACATATTTTAGTATTCTAGCATACCTAGCACGTTTCTACATCAACGGAAAGCATAACAGCGCAATTTCAACGTTTCAAGGTTTTACTATTCACAAAATACTATTCATTTCACAATTTAATTTGCAATCACAACATTTAACCGCAGAAAATGTTACAAAGCTATAAATACATGTTCTACAAATGCTAAGGAACATTCTAGAAGCATCAAATCGCTTTAAATAACGATCTACGGATAAATCTAAAAATTGACAAAGTTAACATACACAACGTATAAATGCGCAAATAACGATGAAACCCTCACCTTAGACGCTCCTAGACGTTAGGAAAACCTCGTAGAGTGCCTCGGAAACCACCCCGTGCAAGCTCACGCGAAGAATCGAAGATTTGAAGTTGAGATTTTCTTTTTTTTTTCTCCTTCTTTTCCTCATGGTTTCAAGCCTTTTTCTCTCTGGTTTTTTCGTGCACATTCTGCTTATTTTTAAAAAAAAAAAAATGTCAAGAAGTCAAAGGTCAAAATTCGGTCAACCCGCTAAACCAAAACAGCTATGCACGACCTCACGAAAATGGCCATAACTTCTTCTAGAAAACTCCAATTCACGAACGGTTTGAACCCTCATAAACTAGACTCATAGAGCTTTCCAACCATATATAATTTGCTACCTAAATCTTCCCCAATTGGTTCAGATTTAATTCCAAAGTTGACCCAAAATTTGACTAACTTAACATTGCATTTTTTTATTTCTAATCCCAAGTTTGCCCTTTATTAAACATTTCAAAAATTTTCACATTGTCCTAGTTGGTCAATGTAGATGAAAAGTCAACTAGTTTGGTCAAAGAAGGTGAAGGGTCAATAAAATGCAATTTAAATTAACTTTAAATGCTATTGAATACATGCCAGGTTCGGGGTATCACACCATATCTCTAGGCTAGGACTGTGAACCGTTAACACATAAAGGAATTGTGCCCTTAACATGACGGGTGCGATCATACCAGCACTAATGCACCGGATCCCATCAGAACTCCGAAGTTAAGCGTGCTTGGGCGAGAGTAGTACTAGGATGGGTGACCCCTTGGGAAGTCCTCGTGTTGCACCCCCCTTTTAAATTTTTTTTGCTCCGGTTAAGGTTGCCAAGATACTTTACCCACCACATTTCTATTATCGAATCCCACGGCACCTTGGGCAAGACAAGTTCTCTTCACGTGGATGCTGGGCCCACAAACAGAGGGCGTAGGGCTTGTGACCAGGTCTCCGTCGCTCCGGTGCCCATAACTTTTGATCCGTAAGGAGTTACGAGGCGCACAGCATACCGTTTGAAAGATCTCTGAGAGCTCTACGACGGGGCAGCAAGCAAGCTCGCTGTGCCCTTTTCGGAGCTCAAAATCGAACGTTTTCATCAGTTTCGGGCCACTTTTCTTCTTTTGCTCTGTTTTTCCGTCCCGGATCGTACGTCGTGAGCTGTTAAAAGGACGACAACCTTACTCGCGGCACATTAGAGGACCCTACAATGCGTCGATATCACGTCTTGCGAGGATGCTGCGTTGTTGAAGCGGATGGGTTGTCGTTAAGCCCATTGGGCCTTTTGAATGGGTCATATCTCTAGGCTGGGACTGTGAACCGTTAACACATAAAGGAATTGTGCCCTCAACATGACGAGTGCGATCATACCAGCACTAATGCACCGGATCCCATCAGAACTCCGAAGTTAAGCGTGCTTGGGCGAGAGTAGTACTAGGATGGGTGACCCCCTGGGAAGTCCTCGTGTTGCACCCCCCTTTTCAATTTTTTTTGCTCCGGTTAGGGTTGCCAAGATACTTTACCCACCACATTTCTATTATCGAATCCCACGGCACCTTGGGCAAGACAACTTCTCTTCACGTGGAGGATGGGCCCGCAAACCGAGGGCGTAGGGCTTGTGACCAAGTCTCCGTCGCTCCGGTGCCCATAACTTTTGATCCGTAAGGAGTTACGAGGCGCACAGCATACCGTTGGAAAGCTCTCTGAGAGCTCTACGACGGGGCAGCAAGCTAGCTTGCTGTGCCCTTTTCAGAGCTCAAAATCGAACGTTTTCATCAATTTTGGGCAACTTTTCATCTTTTGCTCTGTTTTTCCATCCCGGATCGTACGTCGTGAACTGTTAAAAGGACGACAACCTTACTCGCGGCACATTAGAGGACCCTACAATGCGTCGATATCACGTCTTGCGAGGATGCTGCGTTGTTGAAGCGGATGGGTTGTCGTTAAGCCCATTGGGCCTTTTGAATGGGCCATATCTCTAGGCTGCGACTATGAACCGTTAACACATGAAGGAATTGTGCCCTCAACATGACGGGTGCGATCATACCAGCACTAATGCAACGGATCCCATCAGAACTCCAAAGTTAAGCGTGCTTGGGCGAGAGTAGTACTAGGATGGGTGAACCCCTAGGAAGTCCTCGTGTTGCACCCTCTTTTTCAATTTTTTTTGCTCCGGTTAGGGTTGCCAAGATACTTTACCCACCACATTTCTATTATCGAATCCCACGGCACCTTGGGCAAGACAACTTCTCTTCACGTGGAGGCTGGGCCCGCAAACCGAGGGCGTAGGGCTTGTGACCAGGTCTCCGTCGCTCCGGTGCCCATAACTTTTGATCCGTAAGGAGTTACGAGGCGCACAGCATACCGTTGGAAAGCTCTCTGAGAGCTCTACGATGGGGCAGCAAGCTAGCTCGCTGTGCCCTTTTCGGAGCTCAAAATCGAACGTCTTCATCAGTTTCGGGCAACTTTTCTTCTTTTGCTCTGTTTTTCCGTCCTGGATCGTACGTCGTGAACGGTTAAAAGGACGACAACCTTACTCGCGGCACATTAGAGGACCCTACAATGCGTCGATATCACGTCTTGCCAGGATGCTGCGTTGTTGAAGCGGATGGGTTGTCGTTAAGCCCATTGGGCCTTTTGAATGGGCCATATCTCTAGGCTGGGACTGTGAACCGTTAACACATAAAGGAATTGTGCCCTCAACATGACGGGTGCGATCATACCAGCACTAATGCACCGGATCCCATCAGAACTCCGAAGTTAAGCGTGCTTGGGCGAGAGTAGTACTAGGATGGGTGACCCCTTGGGAAGTCCTCGTGTTGCACCCCCCTTTTAAATTTTTTTTGCTCCGGTTAAGGTTGCCAAGATACTTTACCCACCACATTTCTATTATCGAATCCCACGGCACCTTGGGCAAGACAAGTTCTCTTCACGTGGATGCTGGGCCCGCAAACAGAGGGCGTAGGGCTTGTGACCAGGTCTCCGTCGCTCCGGTGCCCATAACTTTTGATCCGTAAGGAGTTACGAGGTGCACAGCATACCGTTGGAATGCTCTCTAAGATCTCTACAACGGGGGCAGCTAGCTAGCTCGCTGTGCCCTTTTCGGAGCTCAAAATCGATCGGTTTCATCAATTTCAGGCAACTTTTCTTCTTTTGCTCTGTTTTTCCATCCCGGATCGTACGTCGTGAACTGTTAAAAGGACGACAACCTTACTCGCGGCACATTAGAGGACCCTACAATGCGTCGATATCACGTCTTGCCAGGATGCTGCGTTGTTGAAGCGGATGGGTTGTCGTTAAGCCCATTGGGCCTTTTGAATGGGCCATATCTCTAGGCTGGGACTGTGAACCGTTAACACATAAAGGAATTGTGCCCTCAACATGACGGGTGCGATCATACCAGCACTAATGTACCGGATCCCATCAGAACTCCTAAGTTAAGCGTGCTTGGGCGAGTGTAGTACTAGGATGGGTGACCCCTTGGAAGTCCTCATGTTGCACCCCCCTTTTTAATTTTTTTTGCTCCGGTTAGGGTTGCCAAGATACTTTACCCACCACATTTCTATTATCGAATCCCATGGCACCTTGGGCAAGACAACTTCTCTTCACGTGGAGGCTGGGCCCGCAAACCGAGGGCGTAGGGCTTTTGACCAGGTCTCCGTCGCTCCGGTGCCCATAACTTTTGATCCGTAAGGAGTTACGAGGCGCACAGCATACCGCTGGAAAGCTCTCTGAGAGCTCTACAACGGCGGCAGCAAGCGGGCTTGCTATGCCTTTTTCGGAGCTCAAAATCGAACGTTTTCATCAGTTTCGGGCCACTTTTCTTCTTTTGCTCTGTTTTTCCGTCCCGGATCGTACGTCGTGAGCTGTTAAAAGGACGACAACCTTACTCGCGGCACATTAGAGGACCCTACAATGCGTTGATATCACGTCTTGCGAGGATGCTGCGTTGTTGAAGCGGATGGGTTGTCGTTAAGCCCATTGGGCCTTTTGAATGGGCCATATCTCTAGGCTGGGACTGTGAACTGTTAACACATAAAGGAATTGTGCCCTCAACATGACGGGTGCGATCATACCAGCACTAATGCACCGGATCCCATCAGAACTCCGAAGTTAAGCGTGCTTGGGCGAGAGTAGTACTAGGATGGGTGACCCCCTGGGAAGTGCTCGTGTTGCACCCCCCTTTTCAATTTTTTTTGCTCCGGTTAGGGTTGCCAAGATACTTTACCCACCACATTTCTATTATCGAATCCCACGGCACCTTGGGCAAGACAACTTCTCTTCACGGGGAGGCTGGGCCCGCAAACCGAGGGCGTAGGGCTTGTGACTAGGTCTCCGTCGCTCCGGTGCCCATAACTTTTGATCCGTAAGGAGTTACGAGGCGCACATTATACCGTTGGAAAGCTCTCTGAGAGCTCTACGACGGGGGCAGCTGGCCACCTCGCTGTGCCCTTTTCGGAGATCAAAATAGAACGTTTTCATCAGTTTCGGGCCAATTTTCTTCTATTGCTCTGTTTTTCCGTCCCGGATCGTACGTCGTGAGCTGTTAAAAAGATGACAACCTTACTCGCAGCACATTAGAGGACCCTACAATGCGTCGATATTACGTCTTGCAAGGATGCTGCGTTGTTGAAGCGGATGGGTTGTCGTTAAGAACATTGGGCCTTTTGAATGGGACATATCTCTAGGCTGGGACTGTTAACTGTTAACACATAAAGGAATTGTGCCCTCAACATGACGGGTGCGATCATACCAGCACTAATGCACCGGATCCCATCAGAACTCCGAAGTTAAGCGTGCTTGGGCGAGAGTAGTACTAGGATGGGTGACCCCCTGCGAAGTCCTCGTGTTCGACCCCCCTTTTCAATTTTTTTTGCTCCGGTTAGGGTTGCCAAGATACTTTACCCACCACATTTCTATTATCGAATCCCACGGCACCTTGGGCAAGACAACTTCTCTTCACGTGGAGGCTGGGCCTGCAAACTGGTGCCCATAACTTTTGATCCGTAAGGTAGTTACGAGGCGCACAGCATACCGTCGGAAAGCTCTCAGAGAGCTCTACAATAGGGGCAGCAAGCTAGCTCGCTGTGCCCTTTTCGGAGCTCAAAATCGAACGTTTTCATCACTTTCGGGCCACTTTTCTTCTTTTCCTCTGTTTTTCCATCCCGGATCGTACGTCGTGAGCTGTTACAAGGACGACAACCTTACTCGCGGCACATTAGAGGACCCTACAATGCGTCGATATCACGTCTTGCAAGGATACTGCGTTGTTGAAGTGGATGGGTTGTCGTTAAGCCCATTGGGCCTTTTGAATGGGCCTTATCTCTAGGCTGGGACTGTGAACCGTTAACACATAAAGGAATTGTGCCCCCAACATGACGGGTGCGATCATACCAGCAATAATGCACTGGATCCCATCAGAACTCCGAAGTTAAGCGTGCTTGGGCGAGAGTAGTACTAGGATGGGTGACCCCCTGGGAAGTCCTCGTGTTGCACCCCCCTTTTCAATTTTTTTTGCTCCGGTTAGGGTTGCCAAGATACTTTACCCACCACATTTCTATTATCGAATCCCACGGCACCTTGGGCAAGACAACTTCTCTTCACGTGGAGGCTGGGCCCGCAAACCGAGGGCGTAGGGCTTGTGACCAAGTCTCCGTCGCTCCGGTGCCCATAACTTTTGATCCGTAAGGAGTTACGAGGTGCACAGCATACCGTTGGAAAGCTCTCTGAGAGCTCTACGACGGGGGTAGCAAGCTAGCTAGCTGTGCCCTTTTTGGAGCTCAAAATCGAACGTTTTCATTAGTTTAGGGCCACTATTCTTCTTTTGCTCTGTTTTTCCATCCCGGATCGTACGTCGTGAGCTGTTAAGAGGACGCCACCCTTCCTCGCGGCACGTTCGAGCACCCTACAATGCCTCGATATCACGTCTTGCGAGGATGCTGCGTTGTTGAAGCGGATGGGTTGTCGTTAAGCCCATTGGGCCTTTTGAATGGGCCATATCTCTAGGCTGCGACTGTGAACCGTTAACACATAAAGGAATTGTGCCCTCAACATGACGGGTGCGATCATACCAGCACTAATGCACCGGATCCCATCAGAACTCCGAAGTTAAGCGTGCTTGGGCGAGAGTAGTACTAGGATGGGTGACCCCCTGCGAAGTCCTCGTGTTGCACCCCCCTTTTCAATTTTTTTTGCTCCGATTAGGGTTGCCAAGATACTTTACCCACCACATTTCTATTATCGAATCCTACGGCACCTTGGACAAGACAACTTCTCTTCACGTGGAGGCTGGGCCGGCAAACCGAGGGCGTAGGGCTTGTGACCAGGTCTCCGTCGCTCCGGTGCCCATAACTTTTGATCCGTAAGGAGTTACGAGGTGCACAGCATCCCGTTGGAAAGCTCTCTGAGAGCTCTACGACGTGGGAAGCAAGCTAGCTCGCTGTGCCCTTTTTGGAGCTCAAAATCGAACGTTTTCATCAGTTTCGGGGCACTTTTCTTCTTTCGCTCTGTTTTTCCGTCCTGGATCGTACGTCGTGAGCTGTTAAAAGGACGACAACCTTACTCGCGGCACATTAGAGGACCCTACTATGCGTCGATATCACATCTTGCGAGGATGCTTTTTTGTTGAAGCGGATGGGTTGTCGTTAAGCCCATTGGGCCTTTTGAATGGGCCATATCTCTAGGCTGGGACTGTGAACCGTTAACACATAAAGGAATTGTGCCCTCAACATGACGGGTGCGATCATACTAGCAATAATGCACCGGATCCCATCAGAACTCCGAAGTTAAGCGTGCTTGGGCGAGAGTAGTACTAGGATGGGTGACGCCCTGGGAAGTCCTCATGTTGCACCCCACTTTTCAATTTTTTTTGCTCCGGTTAGGGTTGCCAAGATACTTTACCCACCACATTTCTATTATCGAATCCCACGGCACCTTGGGCAAGACAACTTCTCTTCACGGGGAGGCTGGGCCCGCAAACCGAGGGCGGAGGGCGTGTGGCTAGGTCTCCGTCGCTCCGGTTCCCATAACCTTTGATCCGTAAGGAGTTACGAGGCGCACAGCATACCGTTGGAAAGCCCTCTGAGAGCTAGCTCGCTGTGCCCTTTTCGGAGCTCAAAATCGAACGTTATCATCAGTTTCAAGCCACTTTTCTTCTTTTGCTCTGTTTTTCCGCCCCAGATCGTATGTCGTGAGCTGTTAAAAGGATGACAGCCTTACTCGCGGCACATTAGAGGACCCTACGATCCGTCGGCATCTCGTCTTGCGAGGATGCTGCGTTGTTGAAGCGGATGGGTTGTCGTTAAGCCCATTGGGCCTTTTGAATGGGCCATATCTCTAGGCTGGGACTGTGAACCGTTAACACATAAAGCAATTGTGTCCTCAACATGACGGGTGCGATCATACCTGCACTAATACACCGGATCCCATCAGAACTCCGAAGTTAAGCGTGCTTGGGCGAGAGTAGTACTAGGATGGGTGACCCCCTGGGAAGTCCTCGTGTTGCACATCCCTTTTCAATTTTTTTTGCTCCGGTTAGGGTTGCCAAGATACTTTACCCACCACATTTCTATTATCGAATCCCACGGCACCTTGGGCAAGACAACTTCTCTTCACATGGAGGCTGGGCCCGCAAACCGACGGCGTGGGGCTTGTGACCAAGTCTCCATCGCTCCCGTGCCCATAACTTTTGATTCGTAAGGAGTTACGCGGCGTACATCATACAGTTGGAAAGCTCTCTGAGAGTTCTACGACGGGGGCAGCAAGCTAGCTCGCTTTGCCCTTTTCGGAGCTCAAAATCGAACGTTTTCATTAGTTTCGGGCCACTTTTCTTCTTTTGCTCTGTTTTTCCATCCCGGATCGTACGTCGTGAGCTGTTAAAAGGATGACAACCTTACTCGCGGAACATTAGAGGACCCTACAATGCGTCGATATCTCGTCTTG
The DNA here is from genome assembly GCA_037974665.1 of Ehretia macrophylla. Classification (NCBI taxonomy): domain Eukaryota; kingdom Viridiplantae; phylum Streptophyta; class Magnoliopsida; order Boraginales; family Ehretiaceae; genus Ehretia; species Ehretia macrophylla. Next base: position 73,897,331 of record CM075769.1, read on the forward strand.
CGAGGATGCTGCGCTGTTGAAGCGGATGGGTTGTCGTTAAGCCCATTGGGCCTTTTGAATGGGCCATATCTCTAGGCTGGGACTGTGAACCGTTAACACATAAAGGAATTGTGCCCTCAACATGACGGGTGCGATCATACCAGCACTAATGCACCGGATCCCATCAGAACTCCGAAGTTAAGCGTGCTTGGGCGAGAGTAGTACTAGGATGGGTGACCCCCTGCGAAGTCCTCGTGTTGCAACCCCCTTTTCAATTTTTTTTGCTCCGGTTAGGGTTGCCAAGATACTTTACCCACCACATTTCTATTATCGAATCCCACGGCACCTTGGGCAAAACAACTTCTCTTCACGTGGAGGTTGGGCCCGCAAACCAGTGCCCATAACTTTTGATCCGTAAGGAGTTACGAGGCGCACAACATACCGTTGGAAAGCTCTCTGAGAGCTCTACGACAGGGGTAGCAAGCTAGCTTGCTGTTCCCTTTTCGGAGCTCAAAACAGAACGTTTTCATCAGTTTCGGGCCATTTTTCTTCTTTTGCTCTGTTTTTCCGTCCCGGATCGTACGTCGTGAGCTGTTAAAAGAACGACAACCTTACTCGCGGCACATTATAGGACCCTACAATGCGTCGATATATCGTCTTACGAGGATGCTACGTTGTTGAAGCGGATGGGTTGTCGTTAAGCCCATTGGGCCTTTTGAATGGGCCATATCTCTAGGCTGGGACTATGAACCGTTAACACATAAAGGAATTGTGCCCTCAACATGACGGGTGCGATCATACCAGCACTAATGCACCGGATCCCATCAGAACTCCGAAGTTAAGTGTGCTTGGGCGAGAGTAGTACTAGGATGGGTGAGCCCCTGGGAAGTCCTCGTGTTGCACCCCCCTTTTCAATTTTTTTTGCTCCGGTTAGGGTTGCCAAGATACGTTACCCACCACATTTCTATTATCGAATCCCACGGCACCTTGGACAAGACAACTTCTCTTCACGTGGAGGCTGGGCCCGCAAACCGAGGGCGTAGGGCTTGTGACCAGGTCTCCGTCGCTCTGGTGCCCATAACTTTTGATCCGTAAGGAGTTACGAGGCGCACAGCATACCGTTGGAATGCTCTCTGAGAGCTCTACGTCGGGGGCAGCAAGCTAGCTTGCAGTGCCCTTTTCAGAGCTCAAAATCGAAAGTTTTCATCAGTTTCGGTCCACTTTTCTTCTTTGGCTCTGTTTTTCCATCCCGGATCGTACGTCGTGAGCTGTTAAAAGGACGACAACCTTACTCGCGGCACATTAGAGGACCCTACAATGCCTCGATATCACGTCTTGCGAGGATGCTGCGTTGTTGAATCGGATGGGTTGTCGTTAAGCCCATTGGGCCTTTTGAATGGGCCATATCTCTAGGCTGGGACTGTGAACCGTTAACACATAAAGGAATTGTGCCCTCAACATGACGGGTGCGATCATACCAGCACTAATGCACCGGATCCCATCAGAACTCCGAAGTTAAGCGTGCTTGGGCGAGAGTAGTACTAGGATGGGTGACCCCCTGCGAAGTCCTCGTGTTGCAACCCCCTTTTCAATTTTTTTTGCTCCGGTTAGGGTTGCCAAGATACTTTACCCACCACATTTCTATTATCGAATCCCACGGCACCTTGGGCAAAACAACTTCTCTTCACGTGGAGGTTGGGCCCGCAAACCAGTGCCCATAAATTTTGATCCGTAAGGAGTTACGAGGCGCACAACATACCGTTGGAAAGCTCTCTGAGAGCTCTACGACGGGGGTAGCTAGCTAGCTCACTTTGCCCTTTTCAGAGCCCAAAATCGAACGTTTTCATCAGTTTCGGGCCACTTTTCTTCTTTAGCTCTGTTTTTCCGTCCCGGATCATACGTCGTGAGCTTTTAAAAGGACGACAACCTTACTCGCGGCACATTAGAGGACCCTACAATGCGTCGATATCACGTCTTACGCGGATGCTGCGTTGTTGAAGCGTATGCGTTGTCGTTAAGCCCATTGGGCCTTTTCAAGGGGCCATATCTCTTCGCTCGGACTGTGAACTGTTAACACATAAAGGAATTGTGCCGTCAACATGACGGGTGCGATCATACCAGCAATAATGCACCGGATCCTATCAGAACTCCGAAGTTAAGCATGCTTGGGCTATAGTAGTACTAGTATGGGTGACCCCTTGGGAAGTCCTCGTGTTGCACCCCCCTTTTCAATTTTTTTTTGCGCCGGTTAGGGTTGCCAAGATACTTTACCCACCACATTTCTATTATCGAATCCCACGGCACCTTGGGCAAGACAACTTCTCTTCACGTGGAGGTTGGGCCCGCAAACCGAGGGGGTAGGGCTTGTGACCAGGTCTCCGTCGCTCTGGTGCCCATAACTTTTGATCCGTAAGGAGTTACGAGGCGCACAGCATACCGTTGGAATGCTCTCTGAGAGCTCTACGTCGGGGGCAGCAAGCTAGCTTGCAGTGCCCTTTTCAGAGCTCAAAATCGAAAGTTTTCATCAGTTTCGGTCCACTTTTCTTCTTTGGCTCTGTTTTTCCATCCCGGATCGTACGTCGTGAGCTGTTAAAAGGACGACAACCTTACTCGCGGCACATTAGAGGACCCTACAATGCCTCGATATCACGTCTTGCGAGGATGCTGCGTTGTTGAATCGGATGGGTTGTCGTTAAGCCCATTGGGCCTTTTGAATAGGCCATATCTCTAGGCTGGGACTGTGAACCGTTAACACATAAAGGAATTGTGCCCCCAACATGACGGGTGCGATCATACCAGCACTAATGCACCGGATCCCATCATAAATCTGAAGTTAAGCGTGCTTGGGCGAGAGTAGTACTAGGATGGGTGACCCCTTGGGAAGTCCTCGTGTTGCACCCCCCTTTCAATTTTTTTTGCTCCGGTTAAGGTTGCCAAGATACTTTACCCACCACATTTCTATTATCGAATCCCACGGCACCTTGGGCAAGACAAGTTCTCTTCAAGTGGAGGCTGGGCCCGCAAACCGAGGGCGTAGGGCTTGTGACCAGGTCTCCGTCGCTCCGGTGCCCATAACTTTTGATCAGTAAGGAGTTACGAGGCGCACAGCATACCGTTGGAAAGCTCTCTGAGAGCTCTACGACGGGGCAGCAAGCTAGCTTACTGTGCCCTTTTCGGAGCTCAAAATCGAACGTTTTCATCAGTTTCGGGCCACTTTTCTTCTTTTGCTCTGTTTTTCAGTCCCGGATCGTACGTCGTGAGCTGTTAAAAGGACGACAACCTTACTCGCGGCACATTAGAGGACCCTACAATGCGTCGATATCACGTCTTGCCAGGATGCTGCGTTGTTGAAGCGGATGGGTTGTCGTTAAGCCCATTGGGCCTTTTGAATGGGCCATATCTCTAGGCTGGGACTGTGAACCGTTAACACATAAAGGAATTGTGCCATCAACATGACGGGTGCGATCATACCTGCACTAATGCACCGGATCCCATCAGAACTCCGAAGTTAAGCGTGCTTGGGCGAGAGTAGTACTAGGATGGGTGACCCCCTGAGAAGTCCTCGTGTTGCACCCCCCTTTTTAATTTTTTTTGCTCCGGTTAAGGTTGCCAAGATACTTTACCCACCACATTTCTATTATCGAATCCCACGGCACCTTGGGCAAGACAAGTTCTCTTCACGTGGAGGCTGGGCCCGCAAACCGAGGGCGTAGGGCTTGTGACCAGGTCTCCGTCGCTCCGGTGCCCATAACTTTTGATCCGTAAGGAATTACCAGGCGCACAGCATACCGTTGGAAAGCTCTCTGAGAGCTCTACGACAGGGCAGCCAGCAAGCTCGCTGTGCCCTTTTCGGAGCTCAAAATCGAACGTTTTCATCAGTTTCGGGCCACTTTTCTTCTTTTGCTCTGTTTTTCCATCCCGGATCGTACGTCGTGAGTTGTTAAAAGGACAACAACCTTACTCGCGGCACATTAGAGGACCCTACAATGCGTCGATATCACGTCTTGCGACGATGCTGCGTTGTTGAAGCGGATGGGTTGTCGTTAAGCCCATTGGGCCTTTTGAATGGGCCATATCTCTAGGCTGGGACTGTGAACCGTTAACACATAGAGGAATTGTGCCCTCAACATGACGGGTGCGATCATACCAGCACTAATGCACCGGATCCCATCAGAACTCCGAAGTTAAGCGTGCTTGGGCGAGAGTAGTACTAGGATGGGTGACCCCCTGGGAAGTCCTCGTGTTGCACCCCCCTTTTCAATTTTTTTTGCTCCGGTTAGGGTTGCCAAGATACTTTACCCACCACATTTCTATTATCGAATCCCACGGCACCTTGGGCAAGACAACTTCTCTTCACGTGGAGGATGTGCCCGCAAACCGAGGGCGTAGGGCTTGTGACCAGGTCTCCGTCGCTCCGGTGCCCATAACTTTTGATCCGTAAGGAGTTACGAGGCGCACAGCATACCGTTGCAATGCTCTCTGAGATCTCTACGACGGGGGGAGCAAGCTGGCTCGCTGTGCCCTTTTCGGAGCTCAAAATCGAACGTTTTCATCAGTTTTGGGACACTTTTCTTCTTTTGCTCTGTTTTTCCGTCCCGGATCGTACGTCGTTAGCTGTTAAAAGGACGACAACCTTACTCATGGCACATTAGAGGACCCTACAATGCGTTGATATCACGTCTTGCGAGGATGCTGCGTTGTTGAAGCAGATGGGTTGTCGTTAAGCCCATTGGGCCTTTTCAATGGGCCATATCTCTAGGCTGGGACTGTGAACCGTTAACACATAAAGGAATTGTGCCCTCAACATGACGGATGCGATCATACCAGCACTAATGCACCGGATCCCATCAGAACTCCTAAGTTAAGCGTGCTTGGGCGAGAGTAGTACTAGGATGGGTGACCCACTGGGAAGTCCTCGTGTTGCACCCCCCTTTTCAATTTTTTTTGCTCCGGTTAGGGTTGCCAAGATACTTTAACCACCACATTTCTATTATCGAATCACACGGCACCTTGGGCAAGACAACTTCTCTTCACGTGGAGGATGGGCCCGCAAACCGAGGGCGTAGGGCTTGTGAACAGGTCTCCGTCGCTCCGGTGCCCATAACTTTTGATTCGTAAGGAGTTATGAGGCGCACAGCATACCGTTCGAACGCTCTCTGAGAGCTCTACGACGAGGGCAGCCAACTAGCTCGCTGTGCCCTTTTCGGAGCTCAAAATCGAACGTTTTCTTCAGTTTCGGGCCACTTTTCTTCTTTTGCTCTGTTTTTCCGTCCCGGATCGTACGTCGTGAGCTGTTAAAAGGACGACAACCTTACTCGCGGCACATTAGAGGACCCTACAATGCGTCGATATCACGTCTTGCGAGGATGCTGCGTTGTTGAAGCGGATGGGTTGTCGTTAAGCCCATTGGGCCTTTTGAATGGGCCATATATCTAGGCTGGGACTGTGAACCGTTAACACATAAAGGAATTGTGCCCTTAACATGACGGGTGCGATCATACCAGCACTAATGCACCGGATCCCATCAGAACTCCGAAGTTAAGCGTGCTTGGGCGAGAGTAGTACTAGGATGGGTGACCCCCTGGGAAGTCCTCGTGTTGCACCCCCCTTTTCAATTTTTTTTGCTCCGGTTAGGGTTGCCAAGATACTTTACCCACCACATTTCTATTATCGAATCCCATGGCACCTTGGGCAAGACAACTTCTCTTCACGTGGAGGCTGGGCCCGCAAACCGAGGGCGTAGGGCTTGTGACCAGGTCTCCGTCGCTCCGGTGCCCATAACTTTTGATTCGTAAGGAGTTACGAGGCGCACAGCATACCGTTGGAATGCTCTCTGAGATCTCTACGACGGGGGTAGCAAGCTAGCTCGCTGTGCCCTTTTCGGAGCTCAAAATCGAACGTATTCATCAGTTTCGGGCCACTTTTCTTCTATTGCTCTATTTTTCCGTCCCGGATCGTACGTCGTGAGCTGTTAAAAGGACGACAACCTTACTCGCGGCACATTAGAGGACCCTACAATGCGTCGATATCACGTCTTGCGAGGATGCTGCGTTGTTGAAGCGGATGGGTTGTCGTAAACCCCATTGGGCCTTTTGAATGGGCCATATCTCTAGGCTGGGACTGTGAACCGTTAACACATAAAGGAATTGTGCCCTCAACATGACGGATGCGATCAGACCAGCACTAATGCACCGGATCCCATCAGAACTCCCAAGTTAAGCGTGCTTGGGCGAGAGTAGTACTAGGATGGGTGACCCCTTTGGAAGTCCTCGTGTTGCACCTCCCCTTTTCAATTTTTTTTGCTCCGGTTAGGGTTGCCAAGATACTTTACCCACCACATTTCTATTATCGAGTCCCACGTCACCTTGGAAAAGACCACTTCTCTTCACGTGGAGGATGGGCCCGCAAACCGAGGGCGTAGGGCTTGTGACCAGGTCTCCGTCGCTCCGGTGCCCATTACTTTTGATCCGTAAGGAGTTACGAGGCACACAGCATACCGTTGGAATGCTCTCTGAGATCTCTACGACGGGGGCAGCAAGCTAGCTTGCTTTGCCGTTTTGGGAGCTCAAAATCGAACATTTTCATCAGTTTCGGGCTGCTTTTCTTCTTTTGCTCTTTTTTTGGGTCCCGGATCGTACGTCGTGAGCTGTTAAAAGGACGAAAACCTTACTCGCGGCACATTAGAGGACCCTACAATGCGTCGATATCACGTCTTGCGAGGATGCTACGTTGTTGAAGCGGATGGGTTGTCGTTAAGCCCATTGGGCCTTTTGAATGGGCCATATCTCTAGGCTAGGACTGTGAACCGTTAACACATAAAGGAATTGTGCCCTCAACATGACGGGTGCGATCATACCAGCACTAATGCACCGGATCCCATCAGAACTCCGAAGTTAAGCGTGCTTGGGCGAGAGTAGTACTAGGATGGGTGACCCCCTGGGAAGTCCTCGTGTTGCACCCCCCTTTTCAATTTTTTTTGCTCCGGTTAGGGTTGCCAAGATACTTTACCCACCACATTTCTATTATCGAATCCCATGGCACCTTGGGCAAGACAACTTCTCTTCACATGGAGGCTGGGCCCGCAAACCGAGGGATAGGGCTTGTGACCAGGTCTCCGTCGCTCCGGTGCCCATAACTTTTGATCCGTAAGGAGTTACGAGGTGCACAGCATACCGTTGGAAAGCTCTCTGAGAGCTCTACGACGGGGGCAGCAAGCTAGCTTGCTATGCCATTTTCGGAGCTCAAAATCGAACGTTTTCATCAGTTTCGGGCCACTTTTATTCTTTTGCTCTGTTTTTCCGTCCCGTATCGTACGTCGTGAGCTGTTAAAACGACGACAACCTTACTAGTGGCACATTAGAGGACTCTAAAATGCGTCGATATCACGTCTTGCGAGGATGTTTCGTTGTTGAAGCGGATGGGTTGTCGTTAAGCCCATTGGGCCTTTTGAATGGGCTATATCTCTAGGCTGGGACTGTGAACCGTTAACACATAAAGGAATTGTGCCCTGAACATGACGGGTGCGATCATACCAGCCCTAATGCACCGGATCCCATCAGAACTCCGAAGTTAAGCGTGCTTGGGCGAGAGTAGTACTAGGATGGGTGACCCCCTGGGAAGTCCTCGTGTTGCACCCCCCTTTTCAATTTTTTTTGCTCCGGTTAGGGTTGCCAAGATACTTTACCCACCACATTTCTATTATCGAATCCCACGGCACCTTGGGCAAGACAACTTCTCTTCACGTGGAGGCTGGGCCCGCAAACCGGTGCCCATAACTTTTGATCCGTAAGGAGTTACGAGGCGCACGGCATACCGTTGGAAAGCTCTCTAAGAGCTCTACGACGGGGGCAGCAAGCTAACTTGATGTGCCCTTTTTTGAGCTCAAACTCGAACGTTTTCATCAGTTTCGGGCCACTATTCTTCTTTTGCTCTCTTTTTCTGTCCCGGATCGTACGTCGTGAGCTGTTAAAAGGACGACAACCTTACTTGCGGCACATTAGAGGACCCTACAATGCGTCGATATCACGTCTTGCGAGGATGCTGCGTTGTTGAAGCGGATGGGTTGTCGTTAAGCCCATTGGGCCTTTTGAATGGGCCATATCTCAAGGCTGGGACTGTGAACCGTTAACACATAAAGGAATTGTGCCCTCAACATGACGGTTGCGATCATACCAGCACTAATGCACCGGATCCCATCAGAACTCCGAAGTTAAGCGTGCTTGGGCGAGAGTAGTACTAGGATGGGTGACCCCCTGGGAAGTCCTCGTGTTGCACCCCCCTTTTCAATTTTTTTTGCTCCGGTTAGGGTTGCCAAGATACTTTACCCACCACATTTCTATTATCGAATCCCATGGCACCTTGGGCAAGACAACTTCTCTTCACGTGGAGGCTGGGCCCGCAAACCGAGGGCGTAGGGCTTGTGACCAGGTCTCCGTCGCTCCGGTGCCCATAACTTTTGATCCGTAAGGAGTTACGAGGCGCACAGCATACCGTTGGAAAGCTCTCTGAGATCTCTACGACAGGGGTAGCAAGCTAGCTCGCTGTGCCCTTTTCGGAGCTCAAAACCGAACATTTTCATCAGTTTCGGGCCACTTTTCTTCTTTTGCTCTGTTTTTCGGTCCCGGATCGTACGTCGTGAGCTGTTAAAAGGACGACAACCTTACTCGCGGCACATTAGAGGACCCTACAATGCGTCGATATCACGTCTTGCGAGGATGCTGCGTTGTTGAAGCGGATGGGTTGTCGTTAAGCCCATTGGGCCTTTTGAATGGGCCATATCTCTAGGCTAGGACTGTGAACCGTTAACACATAAAGGAATTGTGCCCTCAACATGACGGGTGCGATCATACCAGCACTAATGCACCGGATCCCATCAGAACTCCGAAGTTAAGCGTGCTTGGGCGAGAGTAGTACTAGGATGGGTGACCCCCTGGGAAGTCCTCGTGTTGCACCCCCCTTTTCAATTTTTTTTGCTCCGGTTAGGGTTGCCAAGATACTTTACCCACAACATTTCTATTATCGAATCCCACGGCACCTTGGGCAAGACAACTTCTCTTCACGTGGAGGCTGGGCCCGCAAACCGAGGGCGTAGGGCTTGTGACCAGGTCTCCGTCGCTCCGGTGCCCATAACTTTTGATCCGTAAGGAGTTACGAGGCGCACAGCATACCGTTGGAATGCTCTCTGAGATCTCTACGACGGGGGCAGCAAGCTAGCTTGCTGTGCCCTTTTCGGAGCTCAAAATCGAACGTTTTCATCAGTTTCGGGCCACTTTTCTTCTTTTGCTCTGTTTTTCCGTCCCGGATCGTACGTCGTGAGCTGTTAAAAGGACGACAACCTTACTCGTGGCACATTAGAGGACCCTACAATGCGTCGATATCATGTCTTGCGAGGATGCTGCGTTGTTGAAGCGGATGGGTTGTCGTTAAGCCCATTGGGCCTTTTGAATGGGCCATATCTCTAGGCTGGGACTGTGAACCGTTAACACATAAAGGAATTGTGCCCTCAACATGACGGATGCGATCATACCAGCACTAATGCACCGGATCCCATCAGAACTCCGAAGTTAAGCGTGCTTGGGCGAGAGTAGTACTAGGATGGGTGACCCCTTGGGAAGTCCTCGTGTTGCACCCCCCTTTTCAATTTTTTTTGCTCCGGTTAGGGTTGCCAAGATACTTTACCCACCACATTTCTATTATCGAATCCCACGTCACCTTGGACAAGACAACTTCTCTTCACGTGGAGGCTGGGCCCGCAAACCGAGGGCGTAGGGCTTGTGACCAGGTCTCCGTCGCTCCGGTGCCCATAACTTTTGATCCGTAAGGAGTTACGAGGCGCACAGCATACCGTTGGAATGCTCTCTGAGATCTCTACGACGGGGGCAATAAGCTAGCTCGCTTTGCCCTTTTCGAAGCTCAAAATCGAACATTTTCATCAGTTTCGGGCCACTTTTCTTCTTTTGCTCTGTTTTTCCGTCCCGGATCGTACGTCGTGAGCTGTTAAAAGGACGACAACCTTACTCGCGGCACATTAGAGGACCCTACAATGCGTCGATATCACGTCTTGCGAGGATGCTGCGTTGTTGAAGTAGATGGGTTGTCGTTAAGCCCATTGGGCCTTTTGAATGGGCCATATCTCTAGGCTGGGACTGTGAACCGTTAACACATAAAGGAATTGTGCCCTCAACATGATGGGTGCGATCATACCAGCACTAATGCACCGGATCCCATCAGAACTCCGAAGTTAAGCGTGCTTGGGCGAGAGTAGTACTAGGATGGGTGACCCCCGGGGAAGTCCTCGTGTTGCACCCCCCTTTTCAATTTTTTTTGCTCCGGTTAGGGTTGCGAAGATACTTTACCCACCACATTTCTATTATCGAATCACACGGCACCTTGGGCAAGACAACTTCTCTTCACGTGGAGGATGGGCCCGCAAACCGAGGGCGTAGGGCTTGTGACCAGGTCTCCGTCGCTCCGGTGCCCATAACTTTTGAACCGTAAGGAGTTCCGAGGCGCACAGCATACCGTTGGAAAGCTCTCTGAGAGCTCTACGACGGGGGCAGCCAACTAGCATGCTGTGCCCTTTTCGGAGCTCAAAATCGAGCGTTTTCTTCAGTTTCGGGCCACTTTTCTTCTTTTGCTCTCTTTTTCCGTCCCGGATCGTACGTCGTGAGCTGTTAAATGGACAACAACCTTACTCGCGGCACATTAGAGGACCCTACAATGCGTCGATATCACGTCTTGCGAGGATGCTGCGTTGTTGAAGCGGATGGGTTGTCGTTAAGCCCATTGGGCCTTTTGAATGGGCCATATCTCTAGGCTGGGACTGTGAACCATTAACACATAAAGGAATTGTGCCCTCAACATGACGGGTGCGATCATACCAGCACTAATGCACCGGATCCTATCAGAACTCCGAAGTTAAGCGTGCTTGGGCGAGAGTAGTACTAGGATGGGTGACCCCCTGGGAAGTCCTCGTGTTGCACCCCCCTTTTCAATTTTTTTTGCTTCGGTTAGGGTTGCCAGGATACTTTACCCACCACATTTCTATTATCGAATCCCATGGCACCTTGGGCAAGACAACTTCTCTTCACGTGGAGGCTGGGCCCGCAAACCGAGGGCGTAGGGCTTGTGACCAGGTCTCCGTCGCTCCGGTGCCCATAACTTTTGATCCGTAAGGAGTTACGAGGCGCACAGCATACCGTTGGAAAGCTCTCTGAGAGCTCTACGACAGGGGCAGCAAGCTAGCTTGCTATGCCATTTTCGGAGCTCAAAATCGAACGTTTTCATCAGTTTTGGGCCACTTTTCTTCTTTTGCTCTGTTTTTCCGTCCCGGATCGTACGTCGTGAGCTGTTAAAAGGACGACAACCTTACTCGTGGCACATTAGAGGACCCTACAATGCGTCGATATCACGTCTTGTGAGGATGCTTCGTTGTTGAAGCGGATGGGTTGTCGTTAAGCCCATTGGGCCTTTTGAATGGGCTATATCTCTAGGCTGGGACTGTGAACCGTTAACACATAAAGGAATTGTGCCCTCAACATGACGGGTGCGATCATACCAGCCCTAATGCACCGGATCCCATCAGAACTCCGAAGTTAAGCGTGCTTGGGCGAGAGTAGTACTAGGATGGGTGACCCCCTGGGAAGTCCTCGTGTTGCACCCCCCTTTTCAATTTTTTTTGCTCCGGTTAGGGTTGCCAAGATACTTTACCCACCACATTTCTATTATCGAATCCCACGGCACCTTGGGCAAGACAACTTCTCTTCACGTGGAGGCTGGGCCCGCAAACCGAGGGCGTAGGGCTTGTGACCAGGTCTCCGTCGCTCCGGTGCCCATAACTTTTGATCCGTAAGGAGTTACGAGGCGCACAGCATACCGTTGGAAAGCTCTCTGAGAGCTCTACGACGGGAGCAGCTAGTTAGCTTGTTGTGCCCTTTTCCGAGCTCAAAATCGAACGTTTTCATCGGTTTCGGGCCACTTTTCTTCTTTTGCTCTGTTTTTCCGTCCCGGATCGTACGTCGTGAGCTGTTAAAAGGACGACAACCTTACTCGCGGCACATTGGAGGACCCTACAATGCGTCGATATCACGTCTTGCGAGGATGCTGAGTTGTTGAAGCAGATGTGTTGTCGTTAAGCCCATTGGGCCTTTTGAATGGGCCATATCTCTAGGCTGGGAATGTGAACCGTTAACACATAAAGGAATTGTGCCCTCAACATGACGGGTGCGATCATACCAGCACTAATGCACCGGATCCCATCAGAACTCCGAAGTTAAGCGTGCTTGGGCTAGAGTAGTACTAGGATGGGTGACCCCTTGGGAAGTCCTCGTGTTGCACCCCCCTTTTCAATTTTTTTTCCTCCGGTTAGGGTTGCCAAGATACTTTACCCACCACATTTCTATTATCGAATCCCACGGCACCTTAGGCAAGACAACTTCTCTTCACGTGGAGGCTGGGCCAGCAAACCGAGGGCGTAGGGCTTGTGACCAGGTCTCCGTCGCTCCGGTGCCCATAACTTTTGATCCGTAAGGAGTTACGAGGCGCACAGCATACCGTTGGAATGCTCTCTGAGATCTCTACAACGGGGGCAGCAAGCCAGCTTGCTGTGCCCTTTTCGGAGCTCAAAATCGAACATTTTCATCAGTTTCGGGCCACTTTTCTTCTTTTGCTCTGTTTTTCCGTCCCGGATCGTACGTCGTGAGCTGTTAAAAGGACGACAACCTTACTCGCGGCACATTAGAGGACCCTACAATGCGTCGATATCACGTCTTGCGAGGATGCTGCGTTGTTGAAGTAGATGGGTTGTCGTTACGCCCATTGGGCCTTTTGAATGGGCCATATCTCTAGGCTGGGAATGTGAACCGTTAACACATAAAGGAATTGTGCCCTCAACATGACGGGTGCGATCATACCAGCACTAATGCACCGGATCCCATCAGAACTCCGAAGTTAAGCGTGCTTGGGCTAGAGTAGTACTAGGATGGGTGACCCCTTGGGAAGTCCTCGTGTTGCACCCCCCTTTTCAATTTTTTTTGCTCCGGTTAGGGTTGCCAAGATACTTTACCCACCACATTTCTATTATCGAATCCCACGGCACCTTAGGCAAGACAACTTCTCTTCACGTGGAGGCTGGGCCAGCAAACCGAGGGCGTAGGGCTTGTGACCAGGTCTCCGTCGCTACGGTGCCCATAACTTTTGATCCGTAAGGAGTTACGAGGCGCACAGCATACCGTTGGAATGCTCTCTGAGATCTCTACAACGGGGGCAGCAAGCCAGCTTGCTGTGCCCTTTTCGGAGCTCAAAATCGAACATTTTCATCAGTTTCGGGCCACTTTTCTTCTTTTGCTCTGTTTTTCCGTCCCGGATCGTTCGTCGTGAGCTGTTAAAAGGACGACAACCTTACTCGCGGCACATTAGAGGACCCTACAATGCGTCGATATCACGTCTTGGGAGGATGCTGCGTTGTTGAAGCAGATGGGTTGTCGTTAAGCCCATTGGGCCTTTTGAATGGGCCATATCTCTAGGCTGGGACTGTGAACCGTTAACACATAAAGGAATTGTGCCCTCAACATGACGGGTGCGATCATACCAGCACTAATGCACCGGATCCCATCAGAACTCCGAAGTTAAGCGTGCTTGGGCGAGAGTAGTACTAGGATGGGTGACCCCCGGGGAAGTCCTCGTGTTGCACCCCCCTTTTCAATTTTTTTTGCTCCGGTTAGGGTTGCGAAGATACTTTACCCACCACATTTCAATTATCGAATCACACGGCACCTTGGGCAAGACAACTTCTCTTCACGTGGAGGATGGGCCCGCAAACCGAGGGCGTAGGGCTTGTGACTAGGTCTCCGTCGCTCCGGTGCCCATAACTTTTGAACCGTAAGGAGTTCCGAGGCGCACAGCATACCGTTGGAAAGCTCTCTGAGAGCTCTACGACGGGGGCAGCCAACTAGCTTGCTGTGCCCTTTTCGGAGCTCAAAATCCAACATTTTCATCAGTTTCGGGCCACTTTTCTTCTTTTGCTCTCTTTTTCCGTCCCGGATCGTACGTCGTGAGCTGTTAAATGGACGACAACCTTACTCGCGGCACATTAGAGGACCCTACAATGCGTCGATATCACGTCTTGCGAGGATGCTGCGTTGTTGAAGCGGATGGGTTGTCGTTAAGCCCATTGGGCCTTTTGAATGGGCCATATCTCTAGGCTGGGACTGTGAACCGTTAACACATAAAGGAATTGTGCCCTCAACATGACGGGTGCGATCATACCAGCACTAATGCACCGGATCCCATCAGAACTCCGAAGTTAAGCGTGCTTGGGCGAGAGTAGTACTAGGATGGTTGACCCCCTGGGAAGTCCTCGTGTTGCACCCCCCTTTTCAATTTTTTTTGCTTTGGTTAGGGTTGCCAAGATACTTTACCCACCACATTTCTATTATCGAATCCCATGGCACCTTGGGCAAGACAACTTCTCTTCACGAGGAGGCTGGGCCCGCAAACCGAGGGCGTAGGGCTTGTGACCAGGTCTCCGTCGCCCCGGTGCCCATAACTTTTGATCTGTAAGGAGTTACGAGGCGCACAACATACCGTTGGAAAGCTCTATGAGAGGTCTACGACAGGGGTAGAAAGCTAGCTCACTATGCCATTTTCGGAGCTCATAATCGAACGTTTTCATCAGTTTCGGGCCACTTTTCTTCTTTTGCTCTGTTTTTCCGTCCCGGATCGTACGTCGTGAGCTGTTAAAAGGACGACAACCTTACTCGTGGCACATTAGAGGACCCTACAATGCGTCGATATCACGTCTTGTGAGGATGCTTCGTTGTTGAAGCGGATGGGTTGTCGTTAAGCCCATTGGGCCTTTTGAATGGGCTATATCTCTAGGCTGGGACTGTGAACCGTTAACACATAAAGGAATTGTGCCCTCAACATGACGGGTGCGATCATACCAGCCCTAATGCACCGGATCCCATCAGAACTCCGAAGTTAAGCGTGCTTGGGCGAGAGTAGTACTAGGATGGGTGACCCCCTGGGAAGTCCTCGTGTTGAACCCCCCTTTTCAATTTTTTTTGCTCCGGTTAGGGTTGCCAAGATACTTTACCCACCACATTTCTATTATCGAATCCCACGGCACCTTGGGCAAGACAACTTCTCTTCACGTGGAGGCTGGGCCCGCAAACCGAGGGCGTAGGGCTTGTGACCAGGTCTCCGTCGCTCCGGTGCCCATAACTTTTGATCCGTAAGGAGTTACGAGGCGCACAGCATATCGTTGGAAAGCTCTCTGAGAGCTCTACGACGGGAGCAGCAAGTTAGCTTGTTGTGCCCTTTTCCGAGCTCAAAATCGAACGTTTTCATCAGTTTCGGGCCACTTTTCTTCTTTTGCTCTGTTTTTCCGTCCCGGATCGTACGTCGTGAGCTGTTAAAAGGACGACAACCTTACTCGCGGCACATTGGAGGACCCTACAATGCGTCGATATCACGTCTTGCGAGGATGCTGAGTTGTTGAAGCAGATGTGTTGTCGTTAAGCCCATTGGGCCTTTTGAATGGGCCATATCTCTAGGCTGGGAATGTGAACCGTTAACACATAAAGGAATTGTGCCCTCAACATGACGGGTGCGATCATACCAGCACTAATGCACCGGATCCCATCAGAACTCCGAAGTTAAGCGTGCTTGGGCTAGAGTAGTACTAGGATGGGTGACCCCTTGGGAAGTCCTCGTGTTGCACCCCCCTTTTCAATTTTTTTTGCTCCGGTTAGGGTTGCCAAGATACTTTACCCACCACATTTCTATTATCGAATCCCACGGCACCTTAGGCAAGACAACTTCTCTTCACGTGGAGGCTGGGCCAGCAAACCGAGGGCGTAGGGCTTGTGACCAGGTCTCCGTCGCTCCGGTGCCCATAACTTTTGATCCGTAAGGAGTTACGAGGCGCAAAGCATACCGTTGGAATGCTCTCTGAGATCTCTACAACGGGGGCAGCAAGCTAGCTTGCTGTGCCCTTTTCGGAGCTCAAAATCGAACATTTTCATCAGTTTCGGGCCACTTTTCTTCTTTTGCTCTGTTTTTCCGTCCCGGATCGTACGTCGTGAGCTGTTAAAAGGACGACAACCTTACTCGCGGCACATTAGAGGACCCTACAATGCGTCGATATCACGTGTTGGGAGGATGCTGCGTTGTTGAAGCAGATGGGTTGTCGTTAAGCCCATTGGGCCTTTTGAATGGGCCATATCTCTAGGCTGGGACTGTGAACCGTTAACACATAAAGGAATTGTGCCCTCAACATGACGGGTGCGATCATACCAGCACTAATGCACCGGATCCCATCAGAACTCCGAAGTTAAGCGTGCTTGGGCGAGAGTAGTACTAGGATGGGTGACCCCCTGGGAAGTCCTCGTGTTGCACCCCCCTTTTCAATTTTTTTTGCTCCGGTTAGGGTTGCCAAGATACTTTACCCACCACATTTCTATTATCGAATCCCACGGCACCTTGGGCAAGACAACTTCTCTTCACGTGGAGGATGGGCCCGCAAACCGAGGGCGTAGGGCCTGTGACCAGGTCTCCGTCGCTCCGGTGCCCATAACTTTTGATCCGTAAGGAGTTACGAGGCGCACAGCATACCGTTGCAATGCTCTCTGAGATCTCTACGACGGGGGGAGCAAGCTGGCTCGCTGTGCCCTTTTCGGAGCTCAAAATCGAACGTTTTCAACAGTTTCGGGACACTTTTCTTCTTTTGCTCTGTTTTTCCGTCCCAGATCGTACGTCGTGAGCTGTAAAAAGGACGACAACCTTACTCGTGGCACATTAGAGGACCCTACCATGCGTTGATATCACGTCTTGCGAGGATGCTGCGTTGTTGAAGCGGATGGGTTGTCGTTAAGCCCATTGGGCCTTTTCAATGGGCCATATCTCTAGGCTGGGACTGTGAACCGTTAACACATAAAGGAATTGTGCCCTCAACATGACGGATGCGATCATACCAGCACTAATGCACCGGATCCCATCAGAACTCCTAAGTTAAGCGTGCTTGGGCGAGAGTAGTACTAGGATGGGTGACCCACTGGGAAGTCCTCGTGTTGCACCCCCCTTTTCAATTTTTTTTGCTCCGGTTAGGGTTGCCAAGATACTTTACCCACCACATTTCTATTATCGAATCCCACGGCACCTTGGGCAAGACAACTTCTCTTCACGTGGAGGATGGGCCCGCAAACCGAGGGCGTAGGGCTTGTGACCAGGTCTCCGTCGCTCCGGTGCCCATAACTTTTGATCCGTAAGGAGTTACGAGGCGCACAGCATACCGTTCGAAAGCTCTCTGAGAGCTCTACGACGAGGGCAGCCAACTAGCTCGCTTTGCCCTTTTCGGAGCTCAAAATCGAACGTTTTCTTCAGTTTCGGGCCACTTTTCTTCTTTTGCTCTGTTTTTCCGTCCCGGATCGTACGTCGTGAGCTGTTAAAAGGATGACAACCTTACTCGCGGCACATTAGAGGACCCTACAATGCGTCGATATCACGTCTTGCGAGGATGCTGCGTTGTTGAAGCGGATGGGTTGTCGTTAAGCCCATTGGGCCTTTTGAATGGGCCATATCTCTAGGCTGGGACTGTGAACCGTTAACACATAAAGGAATTGTGCCCTCAACATGACGGGTGCGATCATACCTGCACTAATGCACCGGATCCCATCAGAACTCCGAAGTTAAGCGTGCTTCGGCGAGAGTAGAACTAGGATGGGTGACCCCCTTGGAGGTCCTCGTGTTGCACCCCCCTTTTCAATTTTTTTTGCTCTGGTTAGGGTTGCCAAGATATTTTACCCACCACAATTCTATTATCGAATCCCACGGCACCTTGGGCAAGACAACTTATCTTCACGTGGAGGCTGGGCCCGCAAACCGAGGGCGTAGGGCTTGTGACCAGGTCTCCGTCGCTCCGGTGCCCATAACTTTTATTCCGTAAGGAGTTACGAGGCGCACAGCATAAAGTTGGAATGAAATCTGAGATCTCTACGACGGGGGCAGCAAGCTAGCTTGCTTTGCCGTTTTGGGAGCTCAAAATCGAACATTTTCATCAGTTTCGGGCCACTTTTCTTCTTTTGCTCTGTTTTTCCGTCCCGGATCGTACGTCGTGAGCTGTTAAAAGGACGACAACCTTACTCACGGCACATTAGAGGACCCTACAATGCGTCGATATCACGTCTTGCGAGGATGCTGCGTTGTTGAAGCGGATGGGTTGTCGTTAAGCCCATTGGGCCTTTTGAATGGGCCATATCTCTAGGCTGGGACTGTGAACCGTTAACACAAAAAGGAATTGTGCCCTCAACATGACGGGTGCGATCATACCAGCACTAATGCACCGGATCCCATCAGAACTCCGAAGTTAAGCGTGCTTCGGCGAGAGTAGTACTAGGATGGGTGACCCCCTGGGAAGTCCTCGTGTTGCACCCCACTTTTCAATTTTTTTTGCTCCGGTTAGGGTTGCCAAGATACTTTACCCACCACATTTCTATTATCGAATCCCACGGCACCTTGGGCAAGACAACTTCTCTTCACGTGGAGGCTGGGCCCGCAAACCGAGGGCGTAGGGCTTGTGACCAGGTCTCCGTCGCTCCGGTGCCCATAACTTTTGATACGTAAGGAGTTACGAGGCGCACAGCATACCGTTGGAATGCTCTCTGAGATCTCTACGACGGGGTGAGCAAGCTGGCTCGCTGTGCCCTTTTCGGAGCTCAAAATCGAACGTTTTCATCAGTTTCGGGACACTTTTCTTCTTTTGCTCTGTTTTTCCGTCCCGGATCGTACGTCGTGAGCTGTCAAAAGGACGACAACCTTACTCGTGGCACATTAGAGGACCCTACAATGCGTTGATATCACGTCTTGCGAGGATGCTGCGTTGTTGAAGCGGATGGGTTGTCGTTAAGCCCATTGGGCCTTTTCAATGGGCCATATCTCTAGGCTGGGACTGTGAACCGTTAACACATAAAGGAATTGTGCCCTCAACATGACGGATGCGATCATACCAGCACTAATGCACCGGATCCCATCAGAACTCCTAAGTTAAGCGTGCTTGGGCGAGAGTAGTACTAGGATGGGTGACCCACTGGGAAGTCCTCGTGTTGCACCCCCCTTTTCAATTTTTTTTGCTCCGGTTAGGGTTGCAAAGATACTTTACCCACCACATTTCTATTATCGAATCCCACGTCACCTTGGACAAGACAACTTCTCTTCACGTGGAGGCTGGGCCCGCAAACCGAGGGCGTAGGGCTTGTGACCAAGTCTCCGTCGCTCCGGTGCCCATAACTTTTGATCCGTAAGGAGTTACGAGGCGCACAGCATACCGTTGAAAAGCTCTCTGAGAGCTCTACGACAGGGCAGCAAGCTAGCTTGGTGTGCCCTTTTTGGAGCTCAAAATCGAACGTTTTCATCAGTTTCGGGCCACTTTTCTTCTTTTGCTCTGTTTTTCCGTCCCGGATCGTACGTCGTGAGCTGTTAAAAGGACGACAACCTTACTCGCGGCACATTAGAGGACCCAACAATGCATCGATATCACGTCTTGCGAGGATGCTGTGTTGTTGAAGCAGATGGGTTGTCGTTAAGCCCACTGGGCCTTTTGAATGGGCCATATCTCTAGGCTGGGACTGTGAACCGTTAACACATAAAGGAATTGTGCCCTCAACATGACGGATGCGATCATACCAGCACTAATGCACCGGATCCCATCAGAACTCCGAAGTTCAGCGTGCTTTGGCGAGAGTAGTACTAGGATGGGTGACCCGCTGGGAAGTCCTCGTGTTGCACCCCCCTTTTCAATTTTTTTTCCTCCGGTTAGGGTTGCCAAGATACTTTACCCACCACATTTCTATTATCGAATCACACGGCACCTTGGGTAAGACAACTTCTCTTCACGTGGAGGATGGGCCCGCAAACCGAGGGCGTAGGGCTTGTGACCAGGTCTCCGTCGCTCCGGTGCCCATAACTTTTGATCCGTAAGGAGTTACGAGGCGAACAACATACCGTTGGAATGCTCTCTGAGATCTCTACGACGGGGGCAGCAAGCTAGCTCACTGTGCCGTTTTGGGAGCTCAAAATCGAACATTTTCATCAGTTTCGGGCCACTTTTCTTCTTTTGCTCTGTTTTTCCATCCCGGATCGTACGTCGTGAGCTGTTAAAAGGACGACAACCTTACTCGCGGCACATTAGAGGACCCTACAATGCGTCGATATCACGTCTTGCGAGGATGCTGCGTTGTTGAAGCGGATGGGTTGTCGTTAAGCCCATTGGGCCTTTTGAATGGGCCATATCTCTAGGCTGGGACTGTGAACCGTTAACACATAAAGGAATTGTGCCCTCAACATGACGGGTGCGATCATACCAGTACTAATGCACCGGATCCCATCAGAACTCCGAAGTTAAGCGTGCTTGGGCGAGAGTAGTACTAGGATGGGTGACCCCTTGGGAAGTCCTCGTGTTGCACCCCCCTTTTCAATTTTTTTTGCTCCGGTTAGGGTTGCCAAGATACTTTACCCACCACATTTCTATTATCGAATCCCATGGCACCTTGGGCAAGACAACTTCTCTTCACGTGGAGGCTGGGCCCGCAAACCGAGGGCGTAGGGCTTGTGACCAGGTCTCCGTCGCTCCGGTGCCCATAACTTTTGATCCGTAAGGAGTTACGAGGCGCACAGCATACCGTTGGAATGCTCTCTGAGATCTCTACGACGGGGGCAGCAAGCTAGCTCGCTATGCCGTTTTCGGAGCTCAAAATCGAACATTTTCATCAGTTTCGGGCCACTTTTCTTCTTTTGCTCTGTTTTTCCGTCCCGGATCGTACGTCGTGAGCTGTTAAAAGGACGACAACCTTACTCGCGGCACATTAGAGGACCCTACAATGCGTCGATATGACGTCTTGCGAGGATGCTGCGTTGTTGAAGCGGATGGGTTGTCGTTAAGCGCATTGGGCCTTTTGAATGGGCCATATCTCTAGGCTGGGACTGTGAACCGTTAACACATAAAGGAATTGTGCCCTCAACATGACGGGTGCGATCATACCAGCACTAATGCACCGGATCCCATCAGAACTCCGAAGTTAAGCGTGCTTGGGCGAGATTAGTACTAGGATGGGTGACCCCCTGGGAAGTCCTCGTGTTGCACCCCCCTTTTCAATTTTTTTTGCTCCGGTTAGGGTTGCCAAGATACTTTACCCACAACATTTCTATTATCGAATCCCACGTCACCTTGGACAAGACAACTTCTCTTCACGTGGAGGCTGGGCCCGCAAACCGAGGGCGTAGGGCTTGTGACCAGGTCTCCGTCGCTCCGGTGCCCATAACTTTTGATCCGTAAGGAGTTACGAGGCGCACAGCATACCGTTGAAAAGCTCTCTGAGAGCTCTACGACGGGGCAGCAAGCTAGCTTGCTGTGCCCTTTTTGGAGCTCAAAATCGAACGTTTTCATCAGTTTCGGGCCACTTTTCTTCTTTTGCTCTGTTTTTCCGTCCCGGATCGTACGTCGTGAGCTGTTAAAAGGACGACAACCTTACTAGCGACACATTATAGGACCCTACAATGCGTCGATATCACGTCTTGCGAGGATGCTGTGTTGTTGAAGCAGATGGGTTGTCGTTAAGCCCATTGGGCCTTTTGAATGGGCCATATCTCTGGGCTGGGACTGTGAACTGTTAACACATAAAGGAATTGTGCCCTCAACATGACGGGTGCGATCATACCAGCACTAATGCACCGGATCCCATCAGAACTCCGAAGTTAAGCGTGCTTGGGCGAGAGTAGTACTAGGATGGGTGACCCCCTGGGAAGTCCTCGTGTTGCACCCCCCTTTTCAATTTTTTTTCCTCCGGTTAGGGTTGCCAAGATACTTTACCCACCACATTTCTATTATCGAATCACACGGCACCTTGGGTAAGACAACTTCTCTTCACGTGGAGGATGGGCCCGCAAACCGAGGGCGTAGGGCTTGTGACCAGGTCTCCGTCGCTCCGGTGCCCATAACTTTTGATCCGTAAGGAGTTACGAGGCGCACAGCATACCGTTCGAAAGCTCTCTGAGAGCTCTACGACGAGGGCCGCCAACTAGCTCGCTGTGCCCTTTTCGGAGCTCAAAATCGAACTTTTTTTCAGTTTCGGGCCACTTTTCTTCTTTTGCTCTGTTTTTTCGTCCCGGATCGTACGTCGTGAGCTGTTAAATGGACGACAACCTTACTCGCGGCACATTAGAGGACCCTACAATGCGTCGATATCACGTCTTGCGAGGATGCTGCGTTGTTGAAGCGGATGGGTTGTCGTTAAGCCCATTGGGCCTTTTGAATAGGCCATATCTCTAGGCTGGGACTGTGAACCGTTAACACATAAAGGAATTGTGCCCTCAACATGACGGGTGCGATCATACCAGCACTAATGCACCGGATCCCATCAGAACTCCGAAGTTAAGCGTGCTTGGGCGAGAGTAGTACTAGGATGGGTGACCCCCTGGGAAGTCCTTGTGTTGCACCTGCCTTTTCAATTTTTTTTGCTCCGGTTAGGGTTGCCAAGATACTTTACCCACCACATTTCTATTATCGAATCCCATGGCACCTTGGGTAAGACAACTTCTCTTCACGTGGAGGATGGGCCCGCAAACCGAGGGCGTAGGGCTTGTGACCAGGTCTCCGTCGCTCCGGTGCCCATTACTTTTGATCCGTAAGGAGTTACGAGGCACACAGCATACCGTTGGAATGCTCTCTGAGATCTCTACGACGGGGGCAGCAAGCTAGCTTGCTTTGCCGTTTTGGGAGCTCAAAATCGAACATTTTCATCAGTTTCGGGCCACTTTTCTTCTTTTGCTCTATTTTTCCATCCCGGATCGTACGTCGTGAGCTGTTAAAAGGACGACAACCTTACTCGGGGAACATTAGAGGACCCTACAACTCGTCGATATCACGTCTTGCTAGGATGCTGCTTTGTTGAAGCGGATGGGTTGTCGTTAAGACCATTGCGCCTTTTGAATGGGCCATCTCTCTAGGCTGGGACTGTGAACCTTTAACAAATAAAGGAATTGTGCCCTCAACATGACGGGTGCGATCATACCAGCACTAATGCACCGGATCCCATCAGAACTCCGAAGTTAAGCGTGCTTGGGCGAGATTAGTACTAGGATGGGTGACCCCCTGGGAAGTCCTCGTGTTGCACCCCCCTTTTCAATTTTTTTTGCTCCGGTTAGGGTTGCCAAGATACTTTACCCACAACATTTCTATTATCGAATCCCACGGCACCTTGGGCAAGACAACTTCTCTTCACGTGGAGGCTGGGCCCGCAAACCGAGGGCGTAGGGCTTGTGACCAGGTCTCCGTCGCTCCGGTGCCCATAACTTTTGATCCGTAAGGAGTTACGAGGCGCACAGCATACCGTTTGAATGCTCTCTGAGATCTCTATGACGGGGGCAGCAAGCTAGCTTGCTGTGCCCTTTTCGGAGCTCAAAATCGAACGTTTTCATCAGTTTCGGGCCACTTTTCTTCTTTTGCTCTGTTTTTCCGTCCCGGATCGTACGTCGTGAGCTGTTAAAAGGACGACAACCTTACTCGTGGTACATTAGAGGACCCTACAATGCGTCGATATCACGTCTTGCGAGGATGCTGCGTTGTTGAAGCGGATGGGTTGTCGTTAAGCCCATTGGGCCTTTTGAATGGGCCATATCTCTAGGATGGGACTGTGAACCGTTAACACATAAAGGAATTGTGCCCTCAACATGACGGTTGCGATCATACCAGCACTAATGTACCGGATCCCATCAGAACTCCCAAGTTAAGCGTGCTTGGGCGAGAGTAGTACTAGGATGTGTGACCCCCTGGGAAGTCCTCGTGTTGCACCCCCCTTTTCAATTTTTTTTGCTCCGGTTAGGGTTGACAAGATACTTTACCCACCACATTTCTATTATCGAATCCCACGTCACCTTGGACAAGACAACTTCTCTTCACGTGGAGGCTGGGCCCGCAAACCGAGGGCGTAGGGCTTGTGACCAGGTCTCCGTCGCTCCGGTGCCCATAACTTTTGATCCGTAAGGAGTTACGAGGCGCACAGCATACCGTTGAAAAGCTCTCTAAGAGCTCTACGACGGGGCAGCAACCTAGCTCGCTGTGCCCTTTTCGGAGCTCAAAATCGAACGTTTTCATCAGTTTTGGGCCACTTTTCTTCTATTGCTCTGTTTTTCCATCCCGGATCGTACGTCGTGTGCTGTTAAAAGGACGACAACCTTACTCGCGGCACATTAGAGGACCCTACAATGCATCAATATCACGTCTTGCGAGGATGCTGTGTTGTTGAAGCGGATGGGTTGTCGTTAAGCCCATTGGGCCTTTTGAATGGGCCATATCTCTAGGCTGGGACTGTGAACCGTTAACACATAAAGGAATTGTGCCCTCAACATGACGGGTGCGATCATACCAGCACTAATGCACCGGATCCCATCAGAACTCCGAAGTTAAGCGTGCTTGGGCGAGAGTTGTACTAGGATGGGTGACCCCCTGGGAAGTCCTCGTGTTGCACCCCCTTTTCAATATTTTTTTCTCCGGTTAGGGTTGCCAAGATACTTTACCCACCATATTTCTATTATCGAATCACACGGCACCTTGGGCAAGACAACTTCTCTTCACGTGGAGGATGGGCCCGCAAACCGAGGGCGTAGGGCTTGTGGCCAGGTCTCCGTCGCTCCGGTGCCCATAACTTTTGATCCGTAAGGAGTTACGAGGCGCACAGCATACCGTTGGAAAGCTCTCTGAGAGCTCTACGGCGAGGGCAACCAACTAGCTAGCTTTGCCTTTTTCGGAGTTCAAAATCGAACATTTTCTTTAGTTTCGGGCCACTTTTCTTCTTTTGCTCTGTTTTTCCGTCCCGGATCGTACGTCGTGAGCTGTTAAAAGGACGACAACCTCACTCGCGGCACATTAGAGGACCCTACAATGCGTCGATATCACGTCTTGCGAGGATGCTGCGTTGTTGAAAAGGATGGGTTGTCGTTAAGCCCATTGGGCCTTTTGAATGGGCCATATCTCTAGGCTGGGACTGTGAACCGTTAACACATAAAGGAATTGTGCCCTCAACATGACGGGTGCGATCATACCAGCACTAATGCACCGGATCCCATCAGAACTCCGAAGTTAAGCGTGCTTGGGCGAGAGTAGTACTAGGATGGGTGACCCCCTGGGAAGTCCTCGTGTTGTACCCCCATTTTCAATTTTTTTTGCTCCGGTTAGGGTTGCCAAGATACTTTACCCACCACATTTCTATTATCGAATCCCACGGCACCTTGGGCAAGACAACTTCTCTTCACGTGGAGGCTGGGCCCGCAAACCGAGGGCGTAGGGCTTGTGACTAGGTCTCCGTCGCTCCGGTGCCCATAACTTTTGATCCGTAAGGAGTTACGAGGCGCACAGCATACCGTTGGAAAGCTCTCTGAGAGCTCTACGACGGGGCAGCAAGCTAGCTCGTTGTGCCCTTTTCGGTGCTCAACTTCGAACGTTTTCATCAGTTTTCGCCCCTTTTTCTTCTTTTGCTCTGTTTTTTCGTCCCGGATCGTACGTCGTGAGCTGTTAAAAGGACGACAACCTTACTCGCGGCACATTAGAGGACCCTACAATGCGTCGATATCACGTCTTGCGAGGATGCTGAGTTGTTGAAGCGGATGTGTTGTCGTTAAGCCCATTGGGCCTTTTGAATGGGCCATATCTCTAGGCTGGGAATGTGAACCGTTAACACATAAAGGAATTGTGCCCTCAACATGACGGGTGCGATCATACCAGCACTAATGCACCGGATCCCATCAGAACTCCGAAGTTAAGCGTGCTTGGGCGAGAGTAGTACTAGGATGGGTGACCCCCTGGGAAGTCCTCGTGTTGCACCCCCCTTTTCAATTTTTTTTGCTCCGGTTAGGGTTGCCAAGATACTTTACCCACCACATTTCTATTATCGAATCCCACGGCACCTTGGGCAAGACAACTTCTCTTCACGTGGAGGCTGGGCCCGCAAACCGGTGCCCATAACTTTTGAGCCGTAAGGAGTTACAAGGCGCACTGCATACCGTTGGAAAGCTCTCTGAGAGCTCTACGACTGGGGCAGCAAGCTTGCTTGCTGTGCCCTTTTCGGACCTCAAAATTGAACGTTTTCATCAGTTTCGGGCCACTTTTCTTCTTTTGCTCTGTTTTTCCGTCCCGGATCGTACGTCGTGAGCTGTTAAAAAGATGACAACCTTACTCGTGGCACATTAGAGCACCCTACACTCCGTTGATATCACGTCTTGCGAGGATGCTGCGTTGTTGAAGCGGATGGGTTGTCGTTAAGCCCATTGGGCCTTTTGAATGGGCCATATCTCTAGGCTGGGACTGTGAACCGTTAACACATAAAGGAATTGTGCCCTCAACATGACGGGTGCGATCATACCAGCACTAATGCACCGGATCCCATCAGAACTCCGAAGTTAAGCATGCTTGGGCGAGAGTAGTACTAGGATGGGTGACCCCCAGGGAAGTCCTCGTGTTGCACCCCCCTTTTCAATTTTTTTTGCTCCGGTTAGGGTTGCCATGATACTTTACCCACCACATTTCTATTATCGAATCCCACGGCACCTTGGGCAAGACAACTTCTCTTCACGTGGAGGCTGGGCCCGCAAACCGAGGGCGTAGAGCTTGTGACCAGGTGTCCGTCGCTCCGGTGCCCATAACTTTTGATCCGTAAGGAGTTACGAGGCGCACAGCATACCGTTGGAATGTTCTCTGAGATCTCTACGACGGGGGCAGCAAGCCTGCTTGCTGTTCCCTTTTCGGAGCTCAAAATCGAACGTTTTCATCAGTTTCGGGCCACTTTTCTTCCATTGCTTTGTTTTTCCGTCCCTGATCGTACGTCGTGAGCTATTAAAAGGACGACAACCTTACTCGCGGCACATTAGAGGACCCTACAATGCGTCGACATCACGTCTTGCGAGGATGCTGTGTTGTTGAAGCCGACGGGTTGTCGTTAAGCCCATTGGGCCTTTTGAATGGGCCATATCTCTAGGCTGGGACTGTGAACCGTTAACACATAAAGGAATTGTGCCCTCAACATGACGGGTGCGATCATACCAGCACTAATGCACCGGATCCCATCAGAACTCCGAAGTTAAGCATGCTTGGGCGAGAGTAGTACTAGGATGGGTGACCCCCTGGGAAGTCCTCGTGTTGCACCCCCCTTTTCAATTTTTTTTGCTCCGGTTAGGGTTGCCAAAATACTTTACCCACCACATTTCTATTATCGAATCCCACGGCACCTTAGGCAAGACAACTTCTCTTCACGTGGAGGCTGGGCCCGCAAACCGGTGTCCATAACTTTTGATCCGTAAGGAGTTGCGAGGCGCACAGCATAACGTTGGAAAGCTCTCTGAGAGCTCTACGACGGGGGCAGCAAGCTAGCCTGCTGTGCCCTTTTCGGAGCTCAAAATCGAACGTTTTCATCAGTTTTGGGCCACTTTTCTTCTTTGGCTCTGTTTTTCCGTCCCGGATCGTACGTCGTGAGCTGTTAAAAGGACGACAACCTTACTCGCGGCACATTAGAGGACCCTACAATGCGTCGATATCACGTCTTGCGAGGTTGCTGCGTTGTTGAAGCGGATGGGTTGTCGTTAAGCCCATTGGGCCTTTTGAATAGGCCATATCTCTAGGCTTGGACTGTGAACCGTTAACACATAAAGGAATTGTGCCCTCAACATGACGGGTGCGATCATACCAGCACTAATGCATCGGATCCCATCAGAACTCCGAAGTTAAGCATGCTTGGGCGAGAGTAGTACTAGGATGGGTGACCCCCTGAGAAGTCCTCGTGTTACACCCCCCTTTTCAATTTTTTTTGCTCCGGTTAGGGTTGCCAAGATACTTTACCCACCACATTTCTATTATCGAATCCCACGGCACCTTGGGCAAGACAACTTCTCTTCACGTGGAGGCTGGGCCCGCAAACCGAGGGCGTAGGGCTTGTGACCAGGTCTCCGTCGCTCCGGTGCCCATAACTTTTGATCCGTAAGGAGTTACGAGGTGCACAGCATACCGTTGGAAAGCTCTCTGAGAGCTCTACGACGGGGGCAGCAAGCTAGCTTGCTATGCCCTTTTCGGAGCTCAAAATCGAACGTTTTCATCAGTTTCAGGCCACTTTTCTTCTTTTGCTCTGTTTTTCAATCCCGGATCGTACGTCGTGAGCTGTTAAAAGGACGACAACCTTACTCGCGGCACATTAGAGGACCCTACAATGCGTCGATATCACGTCTTGCGAGGATGCTACGTTGTTGAAGCGGATGGGTTGTCGTTAAGCCCATTGGAACTTTTAAATGGGCCATATCTCTAGGCTGGGACTGTGAACCGTTAACACATAAAGGAATTATGCCCTCAACATGACGGGTGCGATCATACCAGCACTAATGCACCGGATCCCATCAGAACTCCGAAGTTAAGCGTGCTTGGGCGAGAGTAGTACTAGGATGGGTGACCCCCTGGGAAGTTCTCGTGTTGCACCCCCCTTTTCAATTTTTTTTGCTCCGGTTAGGGTTGCCAAGATACTTTACCCACCACATTTCTATTATCGAATCCCACGGCACCTTGGGCAAGACAAATTCTCTTCACGTGGAGGCTGGGCCCGCAAACCGAGGGCGTAGGGCTTGTGACCAGGTCTCCGTCGCTCCGGTGCCCATAACTTTTGATCCGTAAGGAGTTACGAGGCGCACAGCATACCGTTGGAAAGCTCTCTGAGAGCTCTACGACGGGGGCAGCAAGCTAACTAGCTGTGCCCTTTTCGGAGCTCAAAATCGAACGTTTTCATCAGTTTCGGGCCACTTTTCTTCTTTTGCTCTGTTTTTCCGTCCCGGATCGTACGTCGTGAGCTGTTAAAAGGACGACAACCTTACTCGCGGCACATTAGAGGACCCTACAATGCGTCGATATCACGTCTTGCGAGGATGCTGCGTTGTTGAAGCGGATGGGTTGTCGTTAAGCCCATTGGGCCTTTTGAATGGGCCATTTCTCTAGGCTGGGACTGTGAACCGTTAACAAATAAAGGAAATGTGCCCTCAACATGACGGGTGCGATCATACCAGAACTAATGCACCGGATCCCATCAGAACTCCGAAGTTAAGCGTGCTTGGGCGAGAGTAGTACTAGGATGGGTGACCCCCTGGGAAGTCCTCGTGTTGCACCCCCCTTTTCAATTTTTTTTGCTCCCGTTAGGGTTGCCAAGATACTTTACCCACCACATTTCTATTATCGAATCCCACGGCACCTTGGGCAAGACAACTTCTCTTCACGTGGAGGCTGGGCCCGCAAACCGAGGGCGTAGGGCTTGTGACCAGGTCTCCGTCGCTCCGGTGCCCATAACTTTTGATCCATAAGGAGTTATGAGGCGCATAGCATACCATTGGATAGCTCTCTAAGAGCTCTACGACGTGGGCAGCATGCTAGCCCGCCGTGCCGTTTTCAGAGCTCAAAATCGATCGTTTTCATCAGTTTCGAGCGACTTTTCTTCTTTTACTCTGTTTTTCCTTCCCGGATCGGATGTCGTGAGCTGTTAAAAGGACGACAACCTTACTCGCGGCACATTAGAGGACCCTACAATGCGTCGATATCACGTCTTGCGAAGATGCTGCGTTGTTAAAGCGGATGGGTTGTTGTTAAGCCCATTGGGCCATTTGAATGGGCCATATCTCTAGGCTGGGACTGTGAACCGTTAACACATAAAGGAATTGTGCCCTCAACATGACGGGTGCGATCATACCAGCACTAATGCACCGGATCCCATCAGAACTCCGAAGTTAAGCGTGCTTGGGCGAGAGTAGTACTAGGATGGGTGACCCCCTGGGAAGTCCTCGTGTTGTACCCCCCTTTTCAATTTTTTTTGCTCCGGTTAGGGTTGCCAAGATACTTTACCCACCACATTTCTATTATCGAATCCCACGGCACCTTGGGCAAGACAACTTCTCTTCACGTGGAGGCTGGGCCCGTAAATCGGTGCCCATAACTTTTGATCCGGAAGGAGTTACGAGGCGCACAGCATACCGTTGGAAAGCTCTCTGAGAGCTCTACGACGGGGGCAGCAAGCTAGCTTGCTGTGCCCTTTTCGGAGCTCAAAATCGAACGTTTTCATCAGTTTTGGGCCACTTTTCTTCTTTTGCTCTGTTTTTCCGTCCCGGATCGTACGTCGTGAGCTGTTAAAAGGACGACAACCTTACTCGCGGCACATTAGAGGACCCTACAATGCGTCGATATCACTTCTTGCGAGGTTGCTGCGTTGTTGAAGCGGATGGGTTGTCGTTAAGCCCATTGGGCCTTTTGAATGGGCCATATCTCTAGGCTGCGACTGTGAACCGTTAACACATAAAGGAATTGTGCCCTCAACATGACGGGTGCGATCATACCAGCACTAATGCACCGGATCCCATCAGAACTCCGAAGTTAAGCATGCTTGGGCGAGAGTAGTACTAGGATGGGTGACCCCCTAGGAAGTCCTCGTGTTGCACCCCCCTTTTCAATTTTTTTTGCTCCGGTTAGGGTTGCCAAGATACTTTACCCACCACATTTCTATTATCGAATCCCACGGCACCTTGGGCAAGACAACTTCTCTTCACGTGGAGGCTGGGCCCGCAAACCGGTGCCCATAATTTTGATCCGTAAGGAGTTACGAGGCGCATAGCATACCGTTGGAAAGCTCTCTGAGAGCTCTACGACGGGGGCAGCAAGCTAGCTTGCTGTGCCCTTTTCGAAGCTCAAAATCGAACGTTTTCATCAGTTTCGGGCCACTTTTCTTCTTTTGCTCTGTTTTTCCGTCCCGGATCGTACGTCGTGAGCTGTTAAAAGGACGACAACCTTACTCGCGGCACATTAGAGGACCCTACAATGCGTCGATATCCCGTCTTGCGAGGATGCTGCGTTGTTGAAGCCGATGGGTTGTCGTTAAGCCCATTGGGCCTTTTTGAATGGGCCATATCTCTAGGCTGGGACTGTGAACCGTTAACACATAAAGGAATTGTGCCCTCAACATGATGGGTGCGATCATACCAGCACTAATGCACCGGATCCCATCAGAACTCCGAAGTTAAGCGTGCTTGGGCTAGAGTAGTACTAGGATGGGTGACCCCCTTGGAAGTCCTCTTGTTGCACCCCCCTTTTCAATTTTTTTTCCTCCGGTTAGGGTTGCCAAGATACTTTACCCACCACATTTCTATTATCGAATCCCACGGCACCTTGGGCAAGACAACTTCTCTTCACGAGGAGGCTGGGCCCGCAAACCGAGGGCGTAGGGCCTGTGAGTAGGTCTCCGTCGCTCCGGTGCCCATAACTTTTGATCCATAAGGAGTTACGAGGTGCACAGAATACCGTTGGAAAGCTCTCTGAGAGCTCCACGACGGGGGCAGCAAGCGAGCTTGCTGTGCCCTTTTCGGAGCTCAAAATCAAACGTTTTCATCAGTTTCGGGATACTTTTCTTCTTTTGCTCTGTTTTTCCGTCCCGGATCGTACGTCGTGAGCTGTTAAAAGGACGACAACCTTACTCGCGGCACATTAGAGGACAATACAATGCGTCAATTTCACGTCTTGCGAGGATGCTGCGTTGTTGAAGCGGATGGGTTGTCGTTAAGCCCAGTCGGCTTTTTGAATGTGACATATCTCTAGGCTGGGACTGTGAACCGTTAACACATAAAGGAATTGTGCCCTCAACATGACGGGTGTGATCATACCATAACTAATGCACCGGATCCCATCAGAACTCCGAAGTTAAGCGTGCTTGGGCGAGAGTAGTACTAGGATGGGTGACCCCCTGGGAAGTCCTCGTGTTGCACCCCCCTTTTCAATTTTTTTTGCTCCGGTTAGGGTTGCCAAGATACTTTACCCACCACATTTCTATTATCGAATCCCACGGCACCTTGGGCAAGACAACTTCTCTTCACGGGGAGGCTGGGCCCGCAAACCAAGCGCGTAGGGCTTGTGACTAGGTCTCCGTCGCTCTGGTGCCCATAACTTTTGATCCGTAAGGAGTTACGAGGCGCACAGAATACCGTTGGAAAGCTCTCTGAGAGCTCTACGACGGGGGCAGCGAGCTAGCTTGCTGTGCCCTTTTTGGAGCTCAAAATCAAACATTTTCATCAGTTTCGGGATACTTTTCTTCTTTTGCTCTGTTTTTCCGTCCCGGATCGTATGTCGTGAGCTGTTAAAAGGACGACAACCTTACTCGCGGTACATTAGAGGACACTACAATGCGTCGATATCACGTCTTGCGAGGATGCTGCGTTGTTGAAGCGGATGGGTTGTCGTTAAGACCATTGGGCCTTTTGAATGGGCCATATCTCTAGGCTGGGACTGTGAACCGTTAACACATAAAGGAATTGTGCCCTCAACATGACGGGTGCGATCATACCAGCACTAATGCACCGGATCCCATCAGAACTCCGAAGTTAAGCGTGCTTGGGCGAGAGTAGTACTAGGATGGGTGACCCCCTGGGAAGTCCTCGTGTTGCACCCCTGTTTTCAATTATTTTTGCTCCGGTTAGGGTTGCCAAGATACTTTACCCACCACATTTCTATTACCGAATCCCACGGCACCATGGGCAAGACATCTTCTCTTCACGTGGAGGCTGGGCCCGCAAACTGGTGCCCATAATTTTGATCCGTAAGGAGTTACGAAGCGCACAGCATACCGTTGGAAAGCTCTCTGACAGCTCTACGACGGGGGCAGCTAGCTAGCTCGCTGTGCCCTTTTCAGAGCTCAAAATCGAATGTTTTCATCAGTTTCGGGCCACTTTTTTTCTTTTGCTCTGTTTTTCCGTCCCGGATCGTACGTCGTGAGCTGTTAAAAGGACGACAACCTTACTCGCGGCACATTAGAGGACCCTACAATGCGTCGATATCCCGTCTTGCGAGGATGCTGCGTTGTTGAAGCGGATGGGTTGTCGTTAAGCCCATTGGGCCTTTTGAATGGGCCATATCTCTAGGCTGGGACTGTGAACCGTTAACACATAAAGGAATTGTGCCCTCAACATGATGGGTGCGATCATACCAGCACTAATGCACCGGATCCCATCAGAACTCCGAAGTTAAGCTTGCTTAGGCGAGAGTAGTACTAGGATGGGTGACCCCCTGGGAAGTCCTCGTGTTGCACCCCCCTTTTCAATTTTTTTTGCTCCGGTTAGGGTTGCCAAGATACTTTACCCACCACATTTCTATTATCGAATCCCACGGCACCTTGGGCAAGACAACTTCTCTTCACGGGGAGGCTGGGCCCGCAAACCGAGGGCGTAGGGCTTGTGAGTAGGTCTCCGTCGCTCCGGTGCCCATAACTTTTGATCCATAAGGAGTTACGAGGCGCACAGAATACCGTTGGAAAGCTCTCTGAGAGCACCACGACGGGGGCAGCAAGCGAGCTTGCTGTGCCCTTTTCGGAGCTCAAAATCAAACGTTTTCATCAGTTTCGGGATACTTTTCTTCTTTTGCTCTGTTTTTCCGTCCCGGATCGTACGTCGTGAGCTGTTAAAAGGACGACAACCTTACTCGCGGCACATTAGAGGACCCTACAATACATTGATATCACATCATGCGAGTATGCTGGGTTGTTGAAGCAAATGGGTTGTCGTTAAGCCCATTGGGCCTTCTAAATAGGCCATATCTCTAGGCTAGGACTGTGAACCGTTAACACATAAAGGAATTGTGCCCTCAACATGACGGGTGCGATCATACCAGCACTAATGCACCGGATCCCATCAGAACTCCGAAGTTAAGCGTGCTTGGGCGAGAGTAGTACTAGGATGGGTGACCCCCTGGGAAGTCCTCGTGTTGCACCCCCCTTTTCAATTTTTTTTGCTCCGGTTAGGGTTGCCAAGATACTTTACCCACCACATTTCTATTATCGAATCCCACGGCACCATGGGCAAGACAACTTCTCTTCACGGGGAGGCTGGGCCCGCAAACCGAGGGCGTAGGGCTTGTGACTAGGTCTCCGTCACTCCGGTGCCCATAACTTTTGATCCGTAAGGAGTTACGAGGCGCACAGCATACCGTTGGAAAGCTCTATGAGAGCTCTACGACGGGGGCAGCTAGCTAGCTCGCTGTGCCCTTTTAGGAACTCAAAATCGAACGTTTTCATCAGTTTCGGGCCACTTTTCTTCTTTTGCTCTGTTTTTCCGTCCCGGATCGTACGTCGTTAGCTGTTAAAAGGGTGACAACCTAACTCGCGGCACATTAGAGGACCCAACAATGCGTCGATATCACGTCTTGCGAGGATGCTGCGTTGTTGAAGCGGATGGGTTGTCGTTAAGCCCATTGGGCCTTTTGAATGGGCCATATCTCTAGGCTGGGACTGTGAACCGTTAACACACAAAGGAATTGTGCCCTCAACATGACGGGTGCGATCATACCAGCACTAATGCACCGGATCCCATCAGAACTCCGAAGTTAAGCGTGCTTGGGCGAGAGTAGTACTAGGATGGGTGACCCATTGGGAAGTCCTCGTGTTGCACCCCCCTTTTCAATTTTTTTTGCTCCGGTTAGGGTTGCCAAGATACTTTACCCACCACATTTCTATTATCGAATCCCACGGCACCTAGGGCAAGACAACTTCTCTTCACGTGGAGGCTGGCCCACAAACCGAGGCCGTAGGTCTTATGACCAGGTCTCCGTCGCTCCAGTGCCCATAACTTTTGATCCGTAAGGAGTTACGAGGCGCACAGCATACCGTTGGAAAGCTCTCTGAGAGCTCTACGACGGGGGCAGCAAGCTAGCTCGCTGTACCCTTTTCGGAGCTCAAAATCGAACGTTTTCATTAGTTTCGGGCCACTTTTCTTCTTTTGCTCTGATTTTCCGTCCCGGATCGTACGTCGTTAGCTGTTAAAAGGGCGACAACCTAACTAGCGGCACATTAGAGGACCCAACAATTCGTCGATATCACGTCTTACGAGGATGCTGCGTTGTTGAAGCGGATGGGTTGTCGTTAAGCCTATTGGGCCTTTTGAATGGGCCATATCTCTAGGCTGGGACTGTGAACCGTTAACACATAAAGGAATTGTGCCCTCAACATGACGGGTGCGATCATACCAGCACTAATGCACCGGATCCCATCAGAACTCCGAAGTTAAGCGTGCTTGGGCGAGAGTAGTACTAGGATGGGTGACCCATTGGGAAGTCCTCGTGTTGCGCCCCCCTTTTCAATTTTTTTTGCTCCGGTTAGGGTTGCCAAGATACTTTACCCACCACATTTCTATTATCGAATCCCACGGCACCTAGGGCAAGACAACTTCTCTTCACGTGGAGGCTGGGCCCACAAACCGAGGCCGTAGGGCTTATGACCAGGTCTCCGTCACTCCAGTGCCCATAACTTTTGATCCGTAAGGAGTTACGAGGCGCACAGCATACCGTTGGAAAGCTCTCTGAGAGCTCTACGACGGGGGCAGCAAGCTAGCTTGCTTTGCCCTTTTCGGAGCTCAAAATCGAACGTTTTCATCAGTTTCGGGCCACTTTTCTTCTTTTGCTCTGTTTTTCCATCCCGGATCGTTCGTCATTAGCTGTTAAAAGGGCGACAACCTAACTCGCGGCACATTAGAGGACCCAACAATTCGTCGATATCACGTCTTGCGAGGATGCTGCGTTGTTGAAGCGGATGGGTTGTCGTTAAGCCCATTGGGCCTTTTGAATGGGCCATATCTCTAGGCTAGGACTGTGAACCGTTAACACATAAAGGAATTGTGCCCTCAACATGACGGGTGCGATCATACCAGCACTAATGCACCGGATCCCATCAGAACTCCGAAGTTAAGCGTGCTTGGGCGAGAGTAGTACTAGGATGGGTGACCCATTGGGAAGTCCTCGTGTTGCACCCCCCTTTTCAATTTTTTTTGCTCCGGTTAGGGTTGCCAAGATACTTTACCCACCACATTTCTATTATCGAATCCCACGGCACTAAGGGCAAGACAACTTCTCTTCACGTGGAGGCTGGGCCCGCAAACCGAGGGCGTAGGGCTTATGACCAGGTCTCCGTCGCTCCAGTGCCCATAACTTTTGATCCGTAAGGAGTTACGAGGCGCACAGCATACCGTTGGAAAGCTCTCTGAGAGCTCTACGACGGGGGCCGCAAGCTAGCTCGCTTTGCCCTTTTCGGAGCTCAAAATCGAACGTTTTCATTAGTTTCGTGCCACTTTTCTTCTTTTGCTCTGTTTTTCCATCCCGGATCGTACGTCGTGAGCTGTTAAATGGACGACAAGCTTACTCGCGGCACATTAGAGGACCCTACAATGCGTCGATATCACGTCTTGCGAGGATGCTGCGTTGTTGAAGCGGATGGGTTGTCGTTAAGCCCATTGGGCCTTTTGAATGGGCCATATCTCTAGGCTGGGACTGTGAACCGTTAACACATAAAGGAATTGTGCCCTCAACATGACGGGTGCGATCATACCAGCACTAATGCACCGGTTCCAATCAGAACTCCGAAGTTAAGCATGCTTGGGCGAGAGTAGTACTAGGATGGATGACCCCCTGGGAAGTCCTCGTGTTGCACACCCCTTTTCAATTTTTTTTGCTCCGGTTAGGGTTGCCAAGATACTTTACCCACCACATTTCTATTATCGAATCCCACGGCACCTAGGGCAAGACAACTTCTCTTCACGTGGAGGCTGGGCCCGCAAACCGAGGGCGTAGGGCTTATGACCAGGTCTCCGTCGCTCCAGTGCCCATAACTTTTGATCCGTAAGGAGTTACGAGGCGCACAGCATACTGTTGGAAAGCTCTCTGAGAGCTCTACGACGGGGGCAGCAAGCTAGGTCGCTGTGCCCTTTTCGGAGCTCAAAATCGAACGTTTTCATTAGTTTCGGGCCACTTTTCTTCTTTTGCTCTGTTTTTCCATCCCGGATCGTACGTCGTGAGCTGTTAAAAGGACGACAAGCATACTCGCGGCACATTAGAGGACCCTACAATGCATCGATATCACGTCTTGCGAGGATGCTGCGTTGTTGAAGCGGATGGGTTGTCGTTAAGCCCATTGGGCCTTTTGAATGGGCCATATCTCTAGGCTGGGACTGTGAACCGTTAACACATAAAGGAATTGTGCCCTCAACATGACGGGTGCGATCATACCAGCACTAATGCACCGGATCCAATCAAAACTCCGAAGTTAAGCGTGCTTGGGCGAGATTAGTACTAGGATCGGTGACCCCCTGGGAAGTCCTCGTGTTGCACCCCCCTTTTCAATTTTTTTTGCTCCGGTTAGGGTTGCCAAGATACTTTACCCACCACATTTCTATTATCAAATCCCACGGCACCTTGGGCAAGACAACTTCTCTTCACGTGGAGGCTGGGCCCGCAAACCGGTGCCCATAACTTTTGATCTGTAAGGAGTTACGAGGCGCATAGCATACCGTTGGAAAGCTCTCTGAGAGCTCTACGACGGGGGCAGCTAGCTAGCTAGCTGTGCCCTTTTCGGAGCTCAAAATCGAACGTTTTCATCTGTTTCAGGCCACTTTTCTTCTTTTGCTCTGTTTTTCAATCCCGGATCGTACGTCGTGAGCTGTTAAAAGGACGACAACCTTACTCATGGCACATTAGAGGACCCTACAATGCGTCGATATCACGTCATGCGAGGATACTGCGTTGTTGAAGCGGATGGGTTGTCGTTAAGCCCATTGGGCCTTTTGAATGGGTCATATCTCTAGGCTGGGACTGTGAACCGTTAACACATAAACGAATTGTGCCCTCAACATGACGGGTGCGATCATACCAGCACTAATGCACCGGATCCCATCAGAACTCCGAAGTTAAGCGTGCTTGGGCGAGAGTAGTACTAGGATGGGTGACCCCCTGGGAAGTCCTCGTGTTGCACCCGCCTTTTCAATTTTTTTTGCTCCGGTTAGGGTTGCCAAGATACTTTACCCACCACATTTCTATTATCGAATCCCACGGCACCTTGGGCAAGACAACTTCTCTTCCCGTGGAGGCTGGGCCCGCAAACCGAGGGCGTAGGGCTTGTGACCAGGTCTCCGTCGCTCCGGTGCCCATAACTTTAGATCTGTAAGGAGTTACGAGGCGCACAGTATACCGTTGGAAAGCTCTCTGAGGGCTCTACGACGGGGGCAGCGAGCTAGCTCGCTATGCCCTTTTCGGAGCTCAAAATCGAAAGTTTTCATCAGTTTCGGGCCACTTTTCTTCTTTTGCTCTGTTTTTCCGTCCCGGATCGTATGTCGTGAGCTGTTAAAAGGACGACAACCTTACTCGCGGCACATTAGAGGACCCTACCATGCGTCGATATCACGTCTTGCGAGGATGCTGCGTTGTTGAAGCGGATGGGTTGTCGTTAAGCCCATTGGGCCTTTTGAATGGGTCATATCTCTAGGCTGGGACTGTGAACCGTTAACACATAAACGAATTGTGCCCTCAACATGACGGGTGCGATCATACCATCACTAATGCACCGGATCCCATCAGAACTCCGAAGTTAAGCGTGCTTGGGCGAGAGTAGTACTAGGATGGGTGTGTAACGCCCCGATCCCTCACGAGACCGGAGGCTCTAATAACCATGCTATTCTCAACCCAATACCAAACCCGGTCACAAAATTTTAGGGGAAAAACGGACAGAGTTTCCCCTGTACTATGGACATTCTGAAAACCTGTAAATTCTCAAATAAGGTAACTACAAGGTAAACAAACTTTTCATGGCTAAATATTTAAAGATTCACGGCCATCCGAACCTTGAAGCAAACAACAGTTCCAAAACCACACAAGCATGCAAGTAACTTGTTTATAATATAGTCTAATAACCATGCCATTCTAGGATAACATTAAAACGTACTTAGAGATAAAACATTATGCACTAAGCTATTCACTCCGAAGCATGCAAAGCAAATAGAAATAGAAATATAAGTTATTACAAGCCATAGAATTACCACTGCTACTACATTATCAGACTTCCAGCTTACATATTCCTCAAATACATACATGAGCTTTAAGGCCCCAAAATAGATTATACATAGAACAACAAATTCTTCACATAGCAACCAGAAAGCACATCCGCCTCAGACAAATATCACACAGCAGCTAAGGCAACTCCACCAACTGTGCCACCTGAAACATGTTAGCGAGGTATGAGCAACCACTGTTGCCCAGTGAGGGATATAGTCCCGGGGCGTGCAATGCAACAGATAATACAATTATGCAACAGTATCACTTAGACAATTTAAGAAACAATGATAACTTAAGTAACCACACATTTAAAAGGATACATTTCACACAATCCCCTATACACCAATCTTCACAGGTCTTCAATCACGATCCACGAACCACGAGCACGATCACGATAAGCCGGCATAACCCCAATCACTCCAGTGGGTGTACTCCGGATGTACCCCGAATCCTACGACCCAACATCCCCTGGCAATCTCCGGACCAGGCGAATGAGGGAATAGGGCACGGAGTTTGAATATCCACCGGCAAGCCCTCTGCCGCCCAGCCGATATTCAACACATCCGCCCCTGACACTATGGTTGCGCAACCACTATGCAATGCACTTAAAAATGGCAAGTTAATAGCAATAATATAAGCATTAACATATAGGAGGATCAACAAAGTAGGTTGATCCCGATGCATTTAGGAGAGAAGCAATTATAGAAGCTAATAAGCAGTTTACAAAGGAACATATACAAAATAACCATAGAATCATACCAAAAGCTCCAAATCAATTTAAAATCACATATAAACACTCAACAAGTCATACCATGGGTTTAGAAGTGGGAGACAACCGAATTTGCACCTAAACCCCTTTGTTTTTCAAACTATTTCTCTTCCAAACCAAGGTTAACGATTCCATTTTCAAAGGAAACTCTCCCAACCTTCTAACTAACCCTCAAGGTACCCTCTCAATACTCTAACTCATTCAAACGCCCGCGATTACCCCGAAAGCCCCAAATTCCCTCTTATGGCTTTAAACTACACATACATTGTTCGGGCTTCAAACAAGGGATATCAAAGCTTCTATAGCACCTAGGTAGCCTAAGAACACTAGAAGTGAAGCCCGAATCCACCCGGATTCGCATTAACCCCGAAAGCCCTTTGTTAAAGTCGGCTAAATCATGATTTATACGATTCTAAAGCAATTCAAGTGCATGGGGCTATTAGACTACCTTCATTAGCACCTAAAGCATCTATTAGGAGTATTGAATCAAGCCATTTCATGCAATTACACAAACCCTAGAATTTTTGTCACTATTCACTCTCACAAATTAACTATCGATTCCTACCGTTTAAATTACGAAACAATAGTATAAATATGGTCTCTAGCACTTGTATATAGCATATATTATCATATTTGAGCATTCCATAACCATTTGTTAGTAAATCCACCAAATCAAGAAAGTTATAACATTTAGAAAATGGAAAATAAATGTGCAAATCCCTCACCTAATGCGCGTGAAAGCTCGGGGGAGGCTAGAGGACACTCTACACTATTTGTACCTAGCTTGCAAGGGCTTGGATTGAAGGATTGAAGAGCAAAATTTCTCCCAAATGCACAAGGAAGGCTGTCGGGTTCTGCACAGTGTTTTTTCAGCTTTTATTTTTTTTTTCTTTGCTATGTGATGAGTTAAGTTGAGTTGTGAGAGTTTATAGTAAGTTGGGGCCTATGTTGGGTGCATATGTTAACTTCTAAAATGAGTTTGGCTAGCTTAAAATGAGCCTAGGTAGTAAAATGTATGCTAGCTAATTAATTCATTAAGTTATGTTACGTAACACTATTCACTCAACTACTAAAAATCATTTTCTAACGAGCTCTCCTATCGACTCTAGCTCAAATGCACATTTTTCTCATTACTTTGATAATTAATATGATTTAATAAAAATGCTAATTAACTAATAAAGTGCAGTTTAAAAAGGGAGTGAATAGTAGTCATAAAAGTCAGTTAGTAAGGCACAGAAATAAATGCGCAAACAAGGGATGCAACAGTAATTAAATGCATGGCTAAATCTCGGGCGTCACAGGGTGACCCCCTAGGAAGTCCTCGTGTTGCACCCCCCTTTTCAATTTTTTTTGCTCCGGTTAGGGTTGCCAAGATACTTTACCCACCACATTTCTATTATCGAATCCCACGGCACCTTGGGCAAGACAACTTCTCTTCCCGTGGACGCTGGGCCCGCAAACAGAGGGCGTAGGGCTTGTGACCAGGTCTCCGTCGC
Organism: Ehretia macrophylla; assembly: GCA_037974665.1. Lineage (NCBI taxonomy): Eukaryota > Viridiplantae > Streptophyta > Magnoliopsida > Boraginales > Ehretiaceae > Ehretia > Ehretia macrophylla. Next base: position 73,938,483 of record CM075769.1, read on the forward strand.
TCCGGTGCCCATAACTTTTGATCCGTAAGGAGTTACGAGGCGCACAGCATACCGTTGGAAAGCTCTCTGAGAGCTCTACGACGGGGGCAACAAGCTAGCTCGCTGTGCCCTTTTCGGAGCTCAAAATCGAACGTTTTTATTAGTTTCGGGCCACTTTTCTTCTTTTGCTCTATTTTTCCGTCCCGGATCGTACGTCGTGAGCTGTTAAAAGGATGACAACCTTACTCGCGGCACATTAGAGGACCCTACAATGCGTCGATATCACGTCTTGCGAGGATGCTGCGTTGTTGAAGCGGATGGGTTGTCGTTAAGCCCATTGGGCCTTTTGAATGGGCCATATCTCTAGGCTGGGACTGTGAACCGTTAACACATAAAGGAATTGTACCCTCACCATGACGGGTGCGATCATACCAGCACTAATGCACCGGATCCCATCAGAACTCCGAAGTTAAGCGTGCTTGGGCGAGAGTAGTACTAGGATGGGTGACCCCCTAGGAAGTCCTCGTGTTGCACCCCCCTTTTCAATTTTTTTTTACCTCGGTTAGGCTTGCCAAGATACTTTACCCACCACATTTCTATTATCGAATCCCACGACACCTAGGGCAAGGCAACTTCTCTTCACGTGGAGGCTGGGCCCGCAAACCGAGGGCGTAGGGCTTATGACCAGGTCTCCGTCGCTCCAGTGCCCATAACTTTTGATCCGTAAGGAGTTACGAGGCGCACAGCATACCGTTGGAAAGCTCTCTGAGAGCTCTACGACGGGGGCAGCAAGCTAGCTCGCTGTGCCCTTTTTGGAGCTCAAAATCGAACGTTTTCATTAGTTTCGGGCCACTTTTCTTCTTTTGCTCTGTTTTTCCGTCCCGGATCGTACGTCGTGAGCTGTTAAAAGGACGACAACCTTACTCGCGGCACATTAGAGGACCCTACAATGCGTCGATATCAAGTCTTGCGAGGATGCTGCGTTGTTGAAGCGGATGGGTTGTCGTTAAGCCCATTGGGCCTTTTGAATGGGCCATATCTCTAGGCTGGGACTGTGAACCGTTAACACATAAAGGAATTGTGCCCTCAACATGACGGGTGCGATCATACCAGCACTAATGCACCGGATCCCATCAGAACTCCGAAGTTAAGCGTGCTTGGGCGAGAGTAGTACTAGGATGGGTGACCCCCTGGAAAGTCCTCGTGTTGCACCCCCCTTTTCAATTTTTATGCTCCGATTAGGGTTGCCAAGATACTTTACCCACCACATTTCTATTATCGAATCCCACGGCACCTTGGGCAAGACAACTTCTCTTCACGTGGAGGCTGGGCCCGCAAACCGGTGCCCATGACTTTTGACCCGTAAGGAGTTACGAGGCGCACAGCATACCGTTGGAAAGCTCTCTAAGTGCTCTACGACAGGGGCAGCTATCTAGCTCGCTGTACCCTTTTCGGAGCTCAAAATCGAACGTTTTCATCAGTTTTTGGCCACTTTTCTTCTTTTGCTCTATTTTTCCGTCCCGGATCGTACGTCGTTAGCTGTTAAAAGGGCGACAACCTAACTCGCGGCACATTAGAGGACCCTACAATGCATCGATATCACGTCTTTCGAGGATGCTGCGTTGTTGAAGCGGATGGGTTGTCGTTAAGCCCATTGGGCCTTTTGAATGGGCCATATCTCTAGGCTGGGACTGTGAACCGTTACCACATAAAGGAATTGTGCCCTCAACATGACGGGTGCGATCATACCAGCACTAATGCACCGGATCCCATCAAAACTCCGAAGTTGAGCGTGCTTGGGCGAGAGTAGTACTAGGATGGGTGACCCCCTGGGAAGTCCTCGTGTTGCACCCCCCTTTTCAATTTTTTTTGCTCCGGTTAGGGTTGCCAAGATACTTTACCCACCACATTTCTATTATCGAATCCCATGGCACCTTGGGCAAGGCAACTTCGCCTCCCATCGAGGCTGGGCCCGCAAACCGCGGGCGTATGGCTTGGGACCTGGTTTCCGTGGCTCCAGTGCCCATAACTTTTGATCCGTAAGGAGTTACGAGGTGCACAACATACCGTTAGAAAGCTCTCTGAGAGCTCTACGACGTGGGCAGCAAGCTTACTCGACTATGCCTTTTTTGGAGCTCAAAATCTAACGTTTTCATCAATTTCGGGCCACTTTTCTTCTTTTGCTCTATTTTTCCGTCACGGATCGTACGTTGTGAGCTGTTAAAAGGACGACAACCTTACTCGCGGCTCATTAGAGGACCCTAGAAAGCGTCGATATCACGTCTTGCGAGGATGCTGCGTTGTTGAAGCGGATGGGTTGTCGTTAAGCCCATTGGGCCTTTTCAATGGGCCATATCTCTAGGCTGGGACTGTGAACCGTTAACACATAAAGGAATTGTGCCCTCAACATGACGGGTGCGATCATACCAGCAATAATGCACCGGATCCCATCAGAACTCTGAAGTTAAGCGTGCTTGGGCGAGAGTAGTACTAGGAGGGGTGACCCCCTGGGAAGTCCTCGTGTTGCACCCTCCTTTAAAATTTTTTTGCTGCGGTTAGGGTTGCCAAGATACTTTACCCACCACATTTCTATTATCGAATCCCACGGCACCTTGGGCAAGACAACTTCTCTTCACGTGGAGGCTGGGCCCGCAAACCGAGGGCGTAGGGCTTGTGACCAGGTCTCCGTCACTCCGGTGCTCATAACTTTTGATCTGTAAGGAGTTACGAGGCGCACAGCATACCGTTGGAAAGCTCTCTAAGAGCTCTACGACGGGGGCAGCTAGCTAGCTCGCTGTTCCCTTTTTTGGAGCTCAAAATCGAACATTTTCATCAGTTTCGGGTCACTTTTCTACTTTTGCTCTGTTTTTCCGTCCCGGATCGTACGTCGTGAGCTATTAAAAGGACGACAAGCTTACTCGCGGCACATTAGAGGACCCTACAATGCGTCGATATCACGTCTTGCGAGGATGCTGCGTTGTTGAAGAGGATGGGTTGTCGTTAAGCCGATTGGGCCTTTTGAATGGGCCATATCTCTAGGCTGGGACTGTGAACCGTTAACACATAAAGGAATTGTGCCCTCAACATGACGGGTGCGATCATACCAGCACTAATGCACCGGATCCCATCAGAACTCCGAAGTTAAGCGTGCTCGGACGAGAGTAGTACTAGGATGGGTGACCCCCTGGGAAGTCCTCGTGTTGCACACCCCTTTTCAATTTTTTTTGCTCCGGTTAGGGTTGCCAAGATACTTTACCCACCACATTTCTATTATCGAATCCCACGGCACCTTGGGCAAGACAACTTCTCTTCACGTGGAGGCTGGGCCCGCAAACCGAGGGCGTAGGGCTTGTGACCAGTTCTCCGTCGCTCCGTTGCCCATAACTTTTGATCCGTAAGGAGTTACGAGGCGCACAGCATACCGTTGGAAAGCTCTCTGAGAGCTCTACGACAGGCGCAGCTAGCTAGCTTGCTGTGCCCTTTTCGGAGCTCAAAATCGAACGTTTTCATCAGTTTTGGGCCACTTTTCTTCTTTTGCTCTGTTTTTCCGTCCCGGATCGTACGTCGTGAGTTGTTAAAAGGACGAGAACCTTACCCGCGGCACATTAGAGGACCCTAGAAAGCGTCGATATCACGTCTTGCGAGGATGCTGCGTTGTTGAAGCGGATGGGTTGTCGTTAAGCCCATTGGGCCTTTTGAATGGGCCATATCTCTAGGCTGGGACTGTGAACCGTTAACACATAAAGGAATTGTGCCCTCAACATGACGGGTGCGAGCATACCAGCACTAATGCACCGGATCCCATCATAACTCCGAAGTTAAGCGTGCTTGGGCGAGAGTAGTACTAGGATGGGTGACCCCCTGGGAAGTCCTCGTGTTGCACCCCCATTTTCAATTTTTTTTGCTCCGGTTAGGGTTGCCAAGATACTTTACCCACCACATTTCTATTATCGAATCCCACGGCACCTTGGGCAAGACAACTTCTCTTCACGTGGAGGCTGGGCCCGCAAACCGAGGGCGTAGGGCTTGTGACCAGGTCTCCGTCGCTCCGGTGCCCATAACTTTTGATCCGTAAGGAGTTACGAGGCGCACAGCATACCGTTGGAAAGCTCTCTAAGAGCTCTACGACGGGGGCAGCTAGCTAGCTTGCTGTGCCCTTTTCGGAGCTCAAAATCGAACGTTTTCATCAGTTTTGGGCCACTTTTCTTCTTTTGCTCTGTTTTTCCGTCCCGGATCGTATGTCGTGAGCTGTTAAAAGGACGACAACCTTACTCGCGGCACATTAGAGGACCCTACAATGCGTCGATATCATGTCTTGCGAGGATGCTGCGTTGTTGAAGCGGATGGGTTGTCGTTAAGCACATTGGGCCTTTTGAATGTCCCATATCTCTAGGCTGGGACAGTGAACCGTTAACACATAAAGGAATTGTGCCCTCAACATGACGGGTGCAATCATACCAGCACTAATGCACCGGATCCCATCAGAACTCCGAAGTTAAGCGTGCTTGGGCGAGAGTAGTACTAGGATGGGTGACCCCCTGGGAATTCCTCGTGTTGCACCCCCCTTTTCAATTTTTTTTGCTCTGGTTAGGGTTGCCAAGATACTTTACCCACCACATTTCTATTATCGAATCCCACGGCACCTTGAGCAAGACAACTTCTCTTCACGTGGAGGCTGGTCCCGCAAACCGAGGGCGTAGGGCTTGTGACCAGGTCTCCGTCGCTCCGGTGCCCATAACTTTTGATCCGTAAGGAGTTACGAGGCGCACAGCATACCGTTGGAAAGCTCTCTGAGAGCTCTACGATGGGGACAGCTAGCTAGCTTGCTATGCCATTTTCAGAGCTCAAAATCGAACGTTTTCATTAGTTTCGGGCCAATTTTCTTCTTTTGCTCTGTTTTTCCATCCCGGATCGTACGTCGTGAGCTGTTAAAAGGACGACAACCTTACTCGCGGCACATTAGAGGACCCTAAAATGCGTCGATATCACGTCTTGCGAGGATGCTGCGTTGTTGAAGCGGATGGGTTGTCGTTAAGCCCATTGGGCCTTTTGAATGGGCCATATCTCTAGGCTGGGACTGTGAACCGTTAACACATAAAGGAATTGTGCCATCAACATGACGGGTGCGATCATACCAGCACTAATGCACCGGATCCCATCAGAACTCCGAAGTTAAGCGTGCTTGGGGGAGAGTAGTACTAGGATGGGTGACCCCCTGGGAAGTCCTCGTGTTGCACCCCCCTTTTCAATTTTTTTTGCTCCGGTTAGGGTTGCCAAGATACTTTACCCACCACATTTCTATTATCGAATCCCACGGCACCTTGGGCAAGACAACTTCTCTTCACGTGGAGGCTGGGCCCGCAAACCGAGGGCGTAGGGCTTGTGACCAGGTCTCCGTCACTCCGGTGCCCATAACTTTTGATCCGTAAGGAGTTACGAGGCGCACATCATACCGTTGGAAAGCTCTCTGAGAGCTCAACGACGGGGGCAGCTAGCTAGCTCGTTGTGCCCTTTTCGAAGCTCAAAATCGAACGTTTTCATCAGTTTCGGGCCACTTTTCTTCTTTTGCTCTGTTTTTCCGTCCCTTATCGTACGTCGTGAGCTGTTAATGGGACGACAACCTTACTCGCGGCACATTAGAGGACCCTACAATGCGTCGATATCACGTCTTGCGAGAATGCTGCGTTGTTGAAGCGGATGGGTTGTCGTTATGCCCATTGGGCCTTTTGAATGGGCCATATCTCTAGGCTGGGACTGTGAACCGTTAACACATAAAGGAATTGTGCCCTCAACATGACGGTTGCGATCATACCAGCACTAATGCACCGAAACCCATCAGAACTCTGAAGTTAAGCGTGCTTGGGCGAGAGTAGTACTAGGATAGGTGACCCCCTGGGAAGTCCTCGTGTTGCACCCCCCTTTTCAATTTTTTTTGCTCCGGTTCGGGTTGCCAAGATACTTTACCCACCACATTTCTATTATCGAATCCCACGGCACCTTGGGAAGACAACTTCTCTTCACGTGGAGGCTGGGCCCGCAAACCGAGGGCGTAGGGCTTGTGACCAGGTCTCCGTCGGTCCGGTGCCCATAACTTTTGATCCGTAAGGAGTTACGAGGCGCACAGCAAACCGTTGGAAAGCTCTCTAAGAGCTCTACGACGGGGCAGCTAGCTAGCTCGCTGTGCCCTTTTTAGAGCTCAAAATCGAACGTTTTCATCAGTTTCGGGCCACTTTTCTTCTTTTGCTCGGTTTTTCCGTCCCGGATCGTACGTCGTGAACTGTTAAATGGACGACAACCTTACTCGCGGCACATTAGAGGACCCTACAATGCGTCGATATCACGTCTTGCGAGGTTGCTGCGTTGTTGAAGCGGATGGGTTGTCGTTAAGCCCATTGGGCCTTTTCAATGGGCCATATCTCTAGGCTGGGACTGTGAACCGTTAACACATAAAGGAATTGTGCCCTCAACATGACGGGTGCGATCATACCAGCACTAATGCACCGGATCCCATCAGAACTCTGAAGTTAAGCGTGCTTGGGCGAGAGTAGTACTAGGATGGGTGACCCCCTGGGAAGTCCTCGTGTTGCACCCCCCTTTTCAATTTTTTTGCTCCGGTTAGGGTTGCCAAGATACTTTACCCACCACATTTCTATTATCGAATCCCACGGCACCTTGGGCAAGACAACTTCTCTTCACGTGGAGGCTGGGCCCGCAAACCGAGGGCGTAGGGCTTGTGACCAGGTCTCCGTCACTCCGGTGCTCATAACTTTTGATCTGTAAGGAGTTACGAGGCGCACAGCATACCGTTGGAAAGCTCTCTAAGAGCTCTACGACGGGGGCAGCTAGCTAGCTCGCTGTTCCCTTTTTTGGAGCTCAAAATCGAACATTTTCATCAGTTTCGGGTCACTTTTCTACTTTTGCTCTGTTTTTCCGTCCCGGATCGTACGTCGTGAGCTATTAAAAGGACGACAAGCTTACTCGCGGCACATTAGAGGACCCTACAATGCGTCGATATCACGTCTTGCGAGGATGCTGCGTTGTTGAAGAGGATGGGTTGTCGTTAAGCCGATTGGGCCTTTTGAATGGGTCATATCTCTAGGCTGGGACTGTGAACCGTTAACACAAAAAGGAATTGTGCCCTCAACATGACGGGTGCGATCATACCAGCACTAATGCACCGGATCCCATCAGAACTCCGAAGTTAAGCGTGCTTGGGCGAGAGTAGTACTAGGATGGGTGACCCCTTGGGAAGTCCTCTTGTTGCACCCCCCTTTTCAATTTTTTTTGCTCCGGTTAGGGTTGCCAAGATACTTTACCCACCACATTTCTATTATCGAATCCCACGGCACCTTGGCCAAGACAACTTCTCTTCACGTGGAGGCTGGGCCCGCAAACCGAGGGCGTAGGCCTTGTGACCAGCTCTCCGTTGCTCCGGTGCCCATAACTTTTGATCCGTAAGGAGTTACGAGGTGCACAGCATACCGTTGGAAAGCTCTCTGAGAGCTCTACGACGGGGGCAGCTAGCTAGCTCGTTATGCCCTTTTCGGATCTCAAAATTGAACATTTTCATCAGTTTCGGGCCACTTTTCTTCTTTTGCTATGTTTTTCTGACCCGGATCGTACGTCGTGAGCTGTTAAAAGGACGACAACCTTACTCGCGGCACATTAGAGGACCCTACAATGCGTCAATATCACGTCTTGCGAGGATGCTGCGTTGTTGAAGCGGATGGGTTATCGTTAAGCCCATTGGGCCTTTTGAATGGGCCATATCTCTAGGCTGGGACTGTGAACCGTTAACACATAAAGGAATTGTGCCCTCAACATGACGGGTGCGATCATACCAGCACTAATGCACCGGATCCCATCAGAACTCCGAAGTTAAGCGTGCTTGGGCGAGAGTAGTACTAGGATGGGTGACCCTCTGGGAAGTCCTCGTGTTGCACCCCCTTTTTCAATTTTTTTTGCTCCTGTTAGGGTTGCCAAGATACTTTACCCACCCCATTTCTATTATCGAATCCCACGGCACCTTGGGCAAGACAACTTCTCTTCACGTGGAGGCTGGGCCCGCAAACCGAGGGCGTAGGGCTTGTGACCAGGTCTCCGTCGCTCCGGTGCCCATAACTTTTGATCCGTAAGGAGTTACGAGGCGCACAGCATACCGTTGGAAAGCTCTTTGAGAGCTCTACAACGGGGGCAGCTAGCTAGCTCGCTATGCCCTTTTCGGAGCTCAAAATTGAACGTTTTCATCAGTTTCGGTCCACTTTTCTTCTTTTAATCTATTTTTCCGTCCCGGATCGTACGTCGTGAGCTGTTAAAAGGACGACAACCTTACTCGCGGCACATTAGAGGACCCTACAATGCGTCGATATCACGTCTTGCGATGATGCTGCATTGTTGAAGCGGATGGGTTGTCGTTAAGCCCATTGGGCCTTTTGAATGTGCCATATCTCTAGGCTGGGACTGTGAACCGTTAACACAAAAAGGAATTGTGCCCTCAACATGACGGGTGCGATCATACCAGCACTAATGCACCGGATCCCATCAGAACTCCGAAGTTAAGCGTGCTTGGGCGAGAGTAGTACTAGGATGGGTGACCCCCTGGGAAGTCCTCGTGTTGCACCCCCCTTTTCAATTTTTTTTGCTCCGGTTAGGGTTGCCAAGATACTTTACCCACCACATTTCTATTATCGAATCCCACGGCACCTTGGGCAAGACAACTTCTCTTCACGTGGAGACTGGGCCCGCAAACCGAGGGCGTAGGGCTTGTGACCAGGTCTCCGTCGCTCCGGTGCCCATAACTTTTGATCCGTAAGGAGTTACGAGGCGCACAGCATACCGTTGGAAAGCTCTCTGAGAGCTCTACGACGGGGGCAACTAGCTAGCTCGCTGTGCCCTTTTCGGAGCTCAAAATTGAACGTTTTCATCAGTTTCGGGCCACTTTTCTTCTTTTGCTCTGTTTTTCCGTCCCGGATCGTACGTCGTGAGCTGTTAAAAGGACGACAACCTTACTCGCGGCACATTAGAGGACCCTACAATGCGTCGATATCACGTCTTGCGAGGATGCTGCGTTGTTGAAGCGGATGGGTTGTCGTTAAGCCCATTGGGCCTTTTGAATGGGCCATATCTCTAGGCTGGGACTGTGAACCGTTAACACATAAAGGAATTGTGCCCTCAACATGACGGGTGCGATCATACCAGCACTAATGCACCGGATCCAATCAGAACTCCGAAGTTAAGCGTGCTTGGGCGAGAGTAGTACTAGGATGGGTGACCCCGTGGGAAGTCCTTGTGTTGTACCCCCCTTTTCAATTTTTTTTGCTCCGGTTAGGGTTGCCAAGATACTTTACCCACCACATTTCTATTATAGAATCCCACGGCACCTTGGGCAAGACAACTTCTCTTCACGTGGAGGTTGGGCCCGCAAACCGAGGGCGTAGGGCTTGTGACCAGGTCTCCGTCGCTCCGGTGCCCATAACTTTTGATCCGTAAGGAGTTACGAGGCGCACAGCATACCGTTGGAAAGCTCTCTGAGAGCTCTACGACGGGGGCAGCTAGCTAGCTCGTTGTGACCTTTTCGGAGCTCAAAATCGAACGTTTTCATCAGTTTCGGGCCACTTTTCTTATTTTGCTCTGTTTTTCCGTCCCGGATCGTACGTCGTGAGCTGTTAAAAGGACGACAACCTTACTCGCGACACATTAGAGGACCCTACAATGCGTCGATATCACGTCTTGCCAGGATGCTGCGTTGTTGAAGCGGATGGGTTGTCGTTAAGCCCATTGGGCCTTTTGAATGGGTCATATCTCTAGGCTGGGACTGTGAACCGTTAACACATAAAGGAATTTTGCCCTCAACATGACGGGTGCGATCATACCAGCACTAATGCACCGGATCCCATCAGAACTCCGAAGTTAAGCATGCTTGGGCGAGAGTAGTACTAGGATGGGTGACCCCCTGGGAAGTCCTCGTGTTGCACACCCCTTTTCAATTTTTTTTGCTCCGGTTAGGGTTGCCAAGATACTTTACCCACCACATTTCTATTATCGAATCCCACGGCACCTTGGGCAAGACAACTTCTCTTCACGTGGAGGCTGGGCCCGCAAACCGAGGGCGTAGGGCTTGTGACCAGGTCTCCGTCGCTCCGGTGCCAATAACTTTTGATCCGTAAGGAGTTACGAGGCGCACAGCATACCGTTGGAAAGTTCTCAGAGAGCTCTACGACGGGGGCAGCAAGCTTGCTCGCTGTGCCCTTTTCGGAGTTCAAAATCGAACATTTTCATTAGTTTCGGGCCACTTTTCTTCTTTTGCTACGTTTTTCCGTCCCGGATCGTACGTCGTGAGCTGTTAAAAGGACGACAACCTTACTCGCGGCACATTAGAGGACCCTACAATGCGTCGATATCACGTCTTGCGAGGATACTGCGTTGTTGAAGCGGATGGGTGTCGTTAAGCCCATTGGGCCTTTTGAATGGGCCATATCTCTAGGCTGGGACTGTGAACCGTTAACACATAAAGGAATTGTGCCCTCAACATGACGGGTGCGATCATACCAGCACTAATGCACCGGATCCCATCAGAACTCCGAAGTTAAGCGTGCTTGGGCGAGAGTAGTACTAGGATGGGTGACCCTCTAGGAAGTCCTCGTGTTGCACCCCCCTTTTCAATTTTTTTTACTCCTGTTAGGGTTGCCAAGATACTTTACCCACCACATTTCTACTATCGAATCCCACGGCACCTTGGGCAAGACAACTTCTCTTAACGTGGAGGCTGGGCCCGCAAACCGAGGGCGTAGGGCTTGTGACCAGGTCTCCGTCGCTCCGGTGCCCATAAGTTTTGATCCGTAAGGAGTTACGAGGCGCACAGCATACCGTTGGAAAGCTCTTTGAGAGCTCTACGACGGGGGCAGCTAGTTAGCTCGCTATGCCCTTTTCAGAGCTCAAAATCGAACGTTTTCATTAGTTTCGGGCCACTTGTCTTCTTTTGCTCTGTTTTTCCGTCCCGGATCGTACGTCGTGAGCTGTTAAAAGGACGACAACCTTACTCGCGGCATATTAGAGGACCCTACAATGCGTCGATATCACGTCATGCGAGGATGCTGCGTTGTTGAAGCGGATGGGTTGTCGTTAAGCCCATTGGGCCTTTTGAATGGGCCATATCTCTAGGCTGGGACTGTGAACCGTTAACACATAAAGGAATTGTGCCCTCAACATGACGGGTGCGATCATACCAGCACTAATGCATCGGATCCCATCAGAACTCCGAAGTTAAGCGTGCTTGGGCGAGAGTAGTACTAGGATGGGTGACCCCCTGGGAAGTCCTCGTGTTGCACCCCCCTTTTCAATTTTTTTTGCTCCGGTTAGGGTTGCCAAGATACTTTACCCACCTCATTTCTATTATCGAATCCCACGGCACCTTGGGCAAGGCAACTTCTCTTCACGTGGAGGCTGGGCCCGCAAACCGAGGGCGTAGGGCTTGTGACCAGGTCTCCGTCGCTCCGGTGCCCATAACTTTTGATCCGTAAGGAGTTACGAGGCGCACAGCATACCGTTGGAAAGCTCTCTGAGAGCTCTACGACTGGGGCAGCTAGCTAGCTCGCTGTGACCTTTTCAGAGCTCAAAATCGATCGTTTTCATCAGTTTCGGGCCACTTGTCTTCTTTTGCTCTGTTTTTCCGTCCCGGATCGTACGTCGTGAACTGTTAAAAGGACGACAACCTTAATCGCGGCATATTAGAGGACCCTACAATGCGTCGATATCACGTCTTGCGAGGATGCTGCGTTGTTGAAGCGGATGGGTTGTCGTTAAGCCCATTGGGCCTTTTGAATGGGCCATATCTCAAGGCTGGGACTGTGAACCGTTAACACATAAAAGAATTGTGCCTTCAACATGTCAAGTGCGATCATACCAGCACTAATGCACCGGATCCAATCAGAACTCCGAAGTTAAGCGTGCTTGGGCGAGAGTAGTACTAGGATGGGTGACCCCCTGGGAAGTCCTCGTGTTGCACACCCCTTTTCAATTTTTTTTGCTCCGGTTAGGGTTGCCAAGATACTTTACCCACCACATTTCTATTATCGAATCCCACGGCACCTTGGGCAAGACAACTTCTCTTCACGTGGAGGCTGGGCCCGCAAACCGAGGGCGTAAGGCTTGTGACCAGGTCTCCGTCGCTCCGGTGCCAATAACTTTTGATCCGTAAGGAGTTACGAGGCGCACAGCATACCGTTGGAAAGTTCTCTGAGAGCTCTACGACGGGGGCAGCAAGCTTGCTCGCTGTGCCCTTTTCGGAGCTCAAAATCGAACGTTTTCATTAGTTTTGGGCCACTTTTCTTCTTTTGCTATGTTTTTCCGTCCCGGATCGTACATCGTGAGCTGTTAAAAGGACGACAACCTTACTCGCGGCACATTAGAGGACCCTACAATGCGTCAATATCACGTCTTGCGAGGATGCTGCGTTGTTGAAGCGGATGGGTTGTCGTTAAGCCCATTGGGCCTTTTGAATGGGCCATATCTCTAGGCTGGGACTGTGAACCGTTAACACATAAAGAAATTGTGCCCTCAACATGACCGGTGCTATCATACCAGCACTAATGGACCGGATCCCATCAGAACTCCGAAGTTAAGCGTGCTTGGGTGAGAGTAGTACTAGGATGGGTGACCCTCTGGGAAGTCCTCGTGTTGCACCCCCCTTTTCAATTTTTTTTGCTCCTGTTAGGGTTGCCAAGATACTTTATCCACCACATTTCTATTATCGAATCCCACGGCACCTTGGGCAAGACAACTTCTCTTCACGTGGAGGCTGGGCCCGCAAACCGAGGGCGTAGGGCTTGTGACCAGGTCTCCGTCGCTCCGGTGCCCATAACTTTTGATCCGTAAGGAGTTACGAGGCGCACAGCATACCGTTGGAAAGCTCTCTGAGAGCTCTACGACTGGGGCAGCTAGCTAGCTCGCAGTGACCTTTTCGGAGCTGAAAATCGAACGTTTTCATCAGTTTCGGGCCACTTTTCTTCTTTTGCTCTGTTTTTCCGTCCCGGATCGTACGTCGTGAGCTGTTAAAAGGACGACAACCTTACTCGCGGCATATTAGAGGACCCTACAATGCGTCGATATCACGTCTTGCGAGGATGCTGCGTTGTTGAAGCGGATGGGTTGTCGTTAAGCCCATTGGGCCTTTTGAATGGGCCATATCTCTAGGCTGGGACTGTGAACCGTTAACACATAAAGGAATTGTGCCCTCAACATGACGGGTGCGATCATACCAGCACTAATGCATCGGATCCCATCAGAACTCCGAAGTTAAGCGTGCTTGGGCGAGAGTAGTACTAGGATGGGTGACCCCCTGGGAAGTCCTCGTGTTGCACCCCCCTTTTCAATTTTTTTTGCTCCGGTTAGGGTTGCCAAGATACTTTACCCACCACATTTCTATTATCGAATCCCACGGCACCTTGGGCAAGGCAACTTCTCTTCACGTGGAGGCTGGGCCCGCAAACCGAGGGCGTAGGGCTTGTGACCAGGTCTCCGTCGCTCCGGTGCCCATAACTTTTGATCCGTAAGGAGTTACGAGGCGCACAGCATACCGTTGGAAAGCTCTCTGAGAGCTCTACGACGGTGGCAGCTAGCTAGCTGGCTGTGCCCTTTTCGGAGCTCAAAATTGAACATTTTCATCAGTTTCGGGCCACTTTTCTTCTTTTGCTCTATTTTTCCGTCCCGGATCGTACGTCGTGAGCTGTTAAAAGGACGACAACCTTACTCGCGGCACATTAGAGGACCCTACAATGCGTCGATATCACGTCTTACGAGGATGCTGCGTTGTTGAAGCGGATGGGTTGTCGTTAAGCCCATTGGGCCTTTTGAATGGGTCATATCTCTAGGCTGGGACTGTGAACCGTTAACACATAAAGGAATTGTGCCCTCAACATGACGGGTGCGATCATACCAGCACTAATGCACCGAATCCCATCAGAACTCCGAAGTTTAGCGTGCTTGGGCGAGAGTAGTACTAGGATGGGTGACCCCCTGGGAAGTCCTCGTGTTGCACCCCCCTTTTCAATTTTTTTTGCTCCGGTTAGGGTTGCCAAGATACTTTACCCACCACATTTCTATTATCGAATCCCACGGCACCTTGGGCAAGAAAACTTCTCTTCATGTGGAGGCTGGGCCCGCAAACCGGGGGCGTAGGGCTTCTGACCAGGTCTCCGTCGCTCCGGTGCCCATAACTTTTTATCCGTAAGGAGTTACGAGGCGCACAGCATACCGTTGGAAAGCTCTCTGAGATCTCTACGACGGGAGCAGCTAGCTAGCTTGCTGTGTCCTTTTCGGAGCTCAAAATCGAACATTTTCATCAGTTTCGGGCCACTTTTTTTCTTTTGCTCTGTTTTTCCATCCTGGATCGTACGTCGTGAGCTGTTAAAAGGACGACAACCTTACTCGCGGTACATTAGAGGGTCGTACAATGCGTCGATATCACGTCTTGCGAGGATGCTGCGTTGTAGAAACGGATGGGTTGTCGTTAAGCCCATTCGGCCTTTTGAATAGGCCATCTCTCTACGCTGGGACTGTGAACCGTTAACACATAAAGGAATTGTGCCCTCAACATGACGGGTGCGATCAGACCAACACTAATACACCGGATCCCATCAGAACTACGAAGTTAAGCGTGCTTGGACGAGAGTAGTACTAGGATGGGTGACCCCCTGGGAAGTCCTCGTGTTGCACCCCCATTTTCAATTTTTTTTGCTCCGGTTTGGGTTGCCAAGATACTTTACCCACCACATTTCTATTATCGAATCCCACGGCACCTTGGGCAAGACAACTTCTCTTCACGTGGAGGCTGGGCCCGCAAACCGAGGGCGTAGGGCTTGTGACCAGGTCTCCGTCGCTCCGGTGCCCATAACTTTTGATCCGTAAGGAGTTACGAGGCGCACAGCATACCGTTGGAAAGCTCTATGAGAGCTCTACGACGGGGGCAGCTAGCAAGCTCGTTGTGACCTTTTCGGAGCTCAAAATCGAACGTTTTCATCAGTTTCGGGCCACTTTTCTTTTTTTGCTCTGTTTTTCCGTCCCGGATCGTACGTCGTGAGCTGTTAAAAGGACGACAACCTTACTCGCGGCACATTAGAGGACCCTACAATGAGTCGATATCACGTCTTGCGAGGATGCTGCGTTGTTGAAGCGGATGGGTTGTCGTTAAGCCCATTGGGCCTTTTGAATGGGCCATATCTCTAGGCTGGGACTGTGAACCGTTAACACATAAAGGAATTGTGCCCTCAACATGACGGGTGCGATCATACCAGCACTAATGCACCGGATCCCATCAGAACTCCGAAGTTAAGTGTGCTTGGGCGAGAGTAGTACTAGGATGGGTAACCCCCTGGAAAGTCCTCGTGTTGCTCCCCCTTTTTCAATTTTTTTTGCTCCGGTTAGGGTTGCCAAGATACTTTACCCACCACATTTCTATTATCGAATCCCACGGCACCTTGGGCAAGACAACTTCTCTTGACGTGGAGGCTGGGCCCGCAAACCGAGGGCGTAGGGCTTGTGACCAGGTCTCCGTCGCTCCGGTGCCCATTACTTTTGATCCGTAAAGAGTTACGAGGCGCACAGCATACCGTTGGAAAGCTCTCTGAGAGCTCTACGACGGGGGTAGCTATCTAGCTCGCTGTGCCCTTTTCAGAGCTCAAAATCGAACGTTTTAATCAGTTTCAGGCCACTTTTCTTCATTTACTCTGTTTTTCTGTCCCGGATCGTACGTCGTGAGCTGTTAAAAGGACGACAACCTTACTCGCGGCACATTAGAGGACCCTACAATGCGTCGATATCACGTCTTGCGAGGATGCTGCGTTGTTGAAGCGGATGGGTTGTCGTTAAGCCCATTGGGCCTTTTGAATGGGCCATATCTCTAGGCTAGGACTGTGAACCGTTAACACATAAAGGAATTGTGCCCTCAACATGACGGGTGCGATCATACCAGCACTAATGCACCGGATCCCATCAGAAATCCGAAGTTAAGCGTGCTTGGGCGAGAGTAGTACTAGGATAGGTGACCCCCTGGGAAGTCCTCGTGTTGCACCCCCCTTTTCAATTTTTTTTGCTCCGGTTAGGGTTGCCAAGATACTTTACCCACCACATTTCTATTATCGAATCCCACGGCACCTTGGGCAAGACAACTTCTCTTCACGTGGAGGCTGGGCCCGCAAACCGAGGGCGTAGGGCTTGTGACCAGGTCTCCGTCGCTCTGGTGCCCATAACTTTTGATCCGTAAGGAGTTACGAGGCGCACAGCATACCGTTGGAAAGCTCTCTGAGAGCTCTACGACGGTGGCAGCTAGCTAGCTAGCTGTTCCGTTTTCGGAGCTCAAAATCGAACGTTTTCATCAGTTTCAGGCCACTTTTCATCTTTTGCTCTGTTTTTCCATCCCGGATCGTACGTCGTGAGCTGTTAAAAGGACGACAACCTTACTCGCGGCACATTAGAGGACCCTACAATGCGTCGATATAAAGTCTTGCGAGGATGCTGCGTTGTTGAAGCAGATGGGTTGTCGTTAAGCCCATTGGGCCTTTTGAATGGGCCATATCTCTAGGCTGGGACTTTGAACCGTTAACACATAAAGGAATTGTGCCCTCAACATGACGGGTGCGATCATACCAGCACTAATGCACCGGATCCCATCAGAACTCCGAAGTTAAGCGTGCTTGGGCGAGAGTAGTACTAGGATGGGTGACCCCCTGGGAAGTCCTCGTGTTGCACCCCCCTTTTCAATTTTTTTTGCTCCGGTTAGGGTTGCCAAGATACTTTACCCACCACATTTCTATTATCGAATCCCACGGCACCTTGGGCAAGAAAACTTCTCTTCATGTGGAGGCTGGGCCCGCAAACCGAGGGCGTAGGGCTTGTGACCAGGTCTCCGTCGCTCCGGTGCCCATAACTTTTGATCCGTAAGGAGTTACGAGGCGCACAGCATACCGTTGGAAAGCTCTCTGAGAGCTCTACGACGGGGGCAGCTAGGTAGCTCGCTGTGCCCTTTTCGGAGCTCAAAATTGAACGTTTTCATTAGTTTCGGGCCACTTTTCTTCTTTTGCTCTGTTTTTCCGTCCCGGAACGTACGTCATGAGCTGTTAAAAGGAAGACAACCTTACTCGCGGCACATTAGAGGACCCTACAATGCATCGATATCACGTCTTGCGAGGATGTTGCGTTGTTGAAGCGGATGGGTTGTCGTTAAGCCCATTGGGCCTTTTGAATGGGCCATATCTCTAGGCTAGGACTGTGAACCGTTAACACATAAAGGAATTGTGCCCTCAACATGACGGGTGCGATCATACCAGCACTAATGCACCGGATCCCATCAGAACTCCGAAGTTAAGCGTGCTTGGGCGAGAGTAGTACTAGGATGGGTGACCCCCTGGGAAGTCCTCGTGTTGCACCCCACTTTTCAATTTTTTTTGCTCCGGTTAGGGTTGCCAAGATACTTTACCCACCACATTTCTATTATCGAATCCCACGGCACCTTGGGCAAGACAACTTCTCTTCACGTGGAGGCTGGGCCCGCAAACCGAGGGCGTAGGGCTTGTGACTAGGTCTCCGTCGCTCCGGTGCCCATAACTTTTGATCCGTAAGGAGTTACGAGGCGCACAGCATACCGTTGGAAAGCTCTCTGAGAGCTCTACGACGGTGGCAGCTAGCTAGCTGGCTGTGCCCTTTTCGGAGCTCAAAATCGAACGTTTTCATCAGTTTTGGGCCACTTTTCATCTTTTGCTCTATTTTTCCATCCCGGATCGTACGTCGTGAGCTGTTAAAAGGATGACAACCTTACTCGCGGCACATTAGAGGACCCTACAATCCGTCGATATCACGTCTTGCGAGGATGCTGCGGTGTTGAAGCGGATGGTTTGTCGTTAAGCCCATTGGGCCTTTTGAATGGGCCATATCCCTAGGCTGGGACTGTGAACCGTTAACACATAAAGGAATTGTGCCCTCAACATGACAGGTGTGATCATACCAGCACTAATGCGCCGGATCCCATCAGAACACCGAAGTTAAGCGTGCTTGGGCGAGAGTAGTACTAGCTTGGGTGACCCCCTGGGAAGTCCTCGTGTTGCACCCCCCCCCCCTTTTCAATTTTTTTTGCTCCGGTTAGGGTTGCCAAGATACTTTATCCACCTCATTTCTATTATCGAATCCCACGGCACCTTTGGTAAGACAACTTCGCTTCACGTGGAGGCTGGGCCCGCAAACCAAGGGCGTAAGGCTTGTGACCAGGTCTCCGTCGCTCCGGTGCCAATAACTTTTGATCCGTAAGGAGTTACGAGGCGCACAGCATACCGTTGGAAAGCTCTCTGAGAGCTCTACGACGTGGGCAGCGAGCTTGCTTGCTGTGCCCTTTTCGGAGCTCAAAATCGAACGTTTTCATCAGTTTCGGGCCACTTTTCTTCTTTTGCTATGTTTTTCCGTCCCGGATCGTACGTCGTGAGCTGTTAAAAGGACGACAAACTTACTCGCGGCACATTAGAGGACCCTACAATGCGTCGATATCACGTCTTGCGAGGATGCTGCGTTGTTGAAGCGGATGGGTTCTCGTTAAGCCCATTGGGCCTTTTGAATGGGCCATATCTCTAGGCTGGGACTGTGAACCGTTAACACATAAAAAAATTGTGCCCTCAACATGACGGGTGCGATCATACCAGCACTAATGCACCGGATCCCATCAGAACTCCGAAGTTAAGCGTGCTTGGGCGAGAGTAGTACTAGGATGGGTGACCCTCTGGGAAGTCCTCGTGTTGCACCCCCCTTTTCAATTTTTTTTGCTCCGGTTAGGGTTGCCAAGATACTTTACCCACCACATTTCTATTATCGAATCCCACGGCACCTTGGGCAAGACAACTTCTCTTCACGTGGAGGCTGGGCCCGCAAACCGAGGGCGTAGGGCTTGTGACCAGGTCTCCGTCGCTCCGGTGCCCATAACTTTTGATCCGTAAGGAGTTACGAGGCGCACAGCATACCGTTGGAAAGCTCTCTGAGAGCTCTACGACGGGGGTAGCTAGCTAGCTTGCTGTGACCTTTTCAGAGCTCAAAATCGAACGTTTTCATCAGTTTCGGGCGACTTTTCATCTTTTGCTCTGTTTTTCCATCCCGGATCGTACGTCGTGAGCTGTTAAAAGGACGACAACCTTACTCGCGGCACATTAGAGGACCCTACAATGCGTCGATATCACGTCTTGCGAGGATGCTGCGTTGTTGAAGCGGATGGGTTGTCGTTAAGCCCATTGGGCCTTTTGAATGGGCCATATCTCTAGGCTGGGACTGTGAACCGTTAACACATAAAGGAATTGTGCCCTCAACATGACGGGTGCGATCATACCAGCACTAATGCATCGGATCCCATCAGAACTCCGAAGTTAAGCGTGCTTGGGCGAGAGTAGTACTAGGATGGGTGACCCCCTGGGAAGTCCTCGTGTTGCACCCCCCTTTTCAATTTTTTTTGCTCCGGTTAGGGTTGCCAAGATACTTTACCCACCTCATTTCTATTATCGAATCCCACGGCACCTTGGGCAAGACAACTTCTCTTCACGTGGAGGCTGGGCCCGCAAACCGAGGGCGTAGGGCTTGTGACCAGGTCTCCGTCGCTCCGGTGCCCATAACTTTTGATCCGTAAGGAGTTACGAGGCGCACAACATACCGTTGGAAAGCTCTCTGAGAGCTCTACGACTGGGGCAGCTAGCTAGCTCGCAGTGACCTTTTCGGAGCTGAAAATCGAACGTTTTCATCAGTTTCGGGCCACTTTTCTTCTTTTGCTCTGTTTTTCCGTCCCGGATCGTACGTCGTGAGCTGTTAAAAGGACGACAACCTTACTCGCGGCACATTAGAGGACCCTACAATGCGTCGATATCACGTCTTGCGAGGATGCTGCGTTGTTGAAGCGGATGGGTTGTCGTTAAGCCCATTGGGCCTTTTGAATGGGCCATATCTCTAGGCTGGGACTGTGAACCGTTAACACATAAAAGAATTGTGCCCTCAACATGACGGGTGCGATCATACCAGCACTAATGCACCGGATCCCATCAGAACTCCGAAGTTAAGCGTGCTTGGGCGAGAGTAGTACTAGGATGGGTGACCCCCTGGGAAGTCCTCGTGTTGCACACCCCTTTTCAATTTTTTTTGCTCCGGTTAGGGTTGCCAAGATACTTTACCCACCACATTTCTATTATCGAATCCCACGGCACCTTGGGCAAGACAACTTCTCTTCACGTGGAGGCTGGGCCCGCAAACCGAGGGCGTAAGGCTTGTGACCAGGTCTCCGTCGCTCCGGTGCCAATAACTTTTGATCCGTAAGGAGTTACGAGGCGCACAGCATACCGTTGGAAAGTTCTCTGAGAGCTCTACGACGGGGGCAGCAAGCTTGCTCGCTGTGCCCTTTTCGGAGCTCAAAATCGAACGTTTTCATTAGTTTCGGGCCACTTTTCTTCTTTTGCTATGTTTTTCCGTCCCGGATCGTACGTCGTGAGCTGTTAAAAGGACGACAACCTTACTCGCGGCACATTAGAGGACCCTACAATGCGTCAATATCACGTCTTCCGAGGATGCTGCGTTGTTGAAGCGGATGGGTTGTCGTTAAGCCCATTGGGCCTTTTGAATGGGCCATCTCTCTAGGCTGGGACTGTGAACCGTTATTAAATAAAGAAATTGTGCCCTCAACATGACGGGTGCGATCATACAAGCACTAATTCACCGAATCCCATTGGAACTCCGAAGTTAAGCGTGCTTGGATGAGAGTAGTAGTAGGATGGGTGACCCCCTTGGAAGTCCTCATGTTGCACCCCCCTTTTCAATTTTTTTTGCTCCGGTTATGGTTGCCAAGATACTTTACCCACCACATTTCTATTATCGAATCCCACGGCACCTTGGGGAAGACAACTTCTCTTCACGTGGAGGATGGGCCCGCAAACCGAGGGCGTAGGGATTGTGACCAGGTCTCCGTCGCTCCGTTGCACATAACTTTTGATCCGTAAGGAGTTACGAGGCGCACAGCATACCGTTGGAAAGCTCTCTGAGAGCTCTACGACGGGGGCAGCAAGCTAGCTTGCTTGGCCTTTTCGGAGCTCAAAATCGAACGTTTTCATCAGTTTCGGGCCACTTATCATCTTTTGCTCTGTTTTTCCATCCCGGATCGTACGTCGTGAGCTGTCAAAAGGACCACAACCTTACTCGCGGCACATTAGAGGACCCTACAATGCGTCGATATCACGTCTTGCGAGTATGCTGTGTTGTTGAAGCGGATGGGTTGTCGTTAAGCCCATTGGGCCTTTTGAATGGGCCATATCTCTAGGCTGGGACTGTGAACCGTTAACACATAAAGGAATTGTGCCCTCAACATGATGGGTGCGATCATACCAGCACTAATGCACCAGATCCCATCAGAACTCCGAAGTTAAGCGTGCTTGGGCGAGAGTAGTACTAGGATGGGTGACCCCCTGGGAAGTCCTCGTGTTGCACACCCCATTTCAATTTTTTTTGCTCCGATTAGGGTTGCCAAGATACTTTACCCACCACATTTCTATATTCGAATCCCACGGCACCTTGGGCAAGACAACTTCTCTTCACGTGGAGGCTGGGCCCGCAAACCGAGGGCGTAGGGCTTGTGACCAGGTCTCCGTCGCTCCGGTGCCAATAACTTTTGATCCGTAAGGAGTTACGAGGCGCACAGCATACCGTTGGAAGGTTCTCTGAGAGCTCTACGACGGTGGCAGCAAACTTGCTCGCTGTGCCCTTTTCGGAGCTCAAAATCGAATGTTTTCATTAGTTTCGGGCCACTTTTCTTCTTTTGCTATGTTTTTCCGTCCCGGATCGTACGTCGTGAGCTGTTAAAAGGACGACAACCTTACTCGCGGCACATTAGAGGACCCTACAATGCGTCGATATCACGTCTTGCGAGGATGCTGCGTTGTTGAAGCGGATGGGTTGTCGTTAAGCCTATTGGGCCTTTTGAATGGGCCATATCTCTAGGCTAGGACTGTGAACCGTTAACACATAAAGGAATTGTGCCCTCAACATGACGGGTGCGATCATACCAGCACTAATGCACCGGATCCCATCAGAACTCCGAAGTTAAGCGTGCTTGGGCGAGAGTAGTACTAGGATGGGTGACCCCCTGGGAAGTCCTCGTGTTGCACCCCCCTTTTCAACTTTTTTTGGTCCGGTTAGGGTTGCCAAGATACTTTACCCACCCCATTTCTATTATCGAATCCCACGGCACCTTGGGCAAGACAACTTCTCTTCACGTGGAGGCTGGGCCCGCAAACTGAGGGCGTAGGGCATGTGACCAGGTCTCCGTCGCTCCGGTGCCCATAACTTTTGATCCGTAAAGAGTTACGAGGCGCACAGCATACCGTTGGAAAGCTCTCTGAGAGCTCTACGACGTTGGCAGCAAGCTAGCTAGCTGTGACATTTTCGGAGCTCAAAATCGAACGTTTTCATCAGTTTCGGGCCACTTTTCATCTTTAGCTCTATTTTTCCATCCCGGATCGTACGTCGTGAGTTGTTAAAAGGACGACAACCTTACTCGCGGCACATTAGAGGACCCTACAATGATTCGATATCACGTCTTGCGAGGATGCTGCGTTGTTGAAGCGGATGGGTTGTCGTTAAGGCCATTGGGCCTTTTGAACGGGCCATATCTCTAGGCTGGGACTGTGAATCGTTAACACATAAAGGAATTGTGCCCTCAACATGACGGGTGCGATCATACCAGCACTAATGCACCGAATTCCATCAGAACTCCGAAGTTTAGCGTGCTTGGGCGAGAGTAGAACTAGGATGGGTGACCCCTTGGGAAGTCCTCGTGCTGCACCCCACTTTTCAATTTTTTTTGCTCCGGTTAGGGTTGCCAAGATACTTTACCCACCACATTTCTATTATCGAATCCCACGGCACCTTGGCCAAGAAAACTTCTCTTCATGTGGAGGCTGGGCCCGCAAACCTAGGGCGTAGGGCTTGTGACCAGGTCTCCGTCGCTCCGGTGCCCATAAATTTTGATCCGTAAGGAGTTACGAGGCGCAGAGCACACCGTTGGAAAGCTCCCTGAGAGATCTACGACGGGAGCAGCTAGCAAGCTCGCTGTGTCCTTTTCGGAGCTCAAAATTGAACGTTTTCATCAGTTTCGGGCCACTTTCTTCATTTACTCTGTTTTTCCATCCCGGATCGTCCGTCGTGAGCTGTTAAAAGGAACACAACCTTACTCGCGGCACATTAGAGGGCCCTACAACGCGTCGATATGACGTCTTGCCAGGATGCTGCGTTGTTGAAGCATGTGGGTTGTCGTTAAGCCCATTAGCCCTTTTGAATGGGCCATCTTTCTAGGCTAGGACTGTGAACCGTTAACACATAAAGGAATTGTGCCCTCAACATGACGGGTGCGATCATACAAGCACTAATGCACCGGATCCCATCAGAACTCCGAAGTTAAGCGTGCTTGGGCGAGAGTAGTACTTGGATGGGTGACCCCCTGGGAAGTCCGCGTGTTGCACCCCCCTTTTCAATTTTTTTTGCTCCGGTTAGCGTTGCCAAGATACTTTACCCACCACATTTCTATTATCGAATCCCACGGCACCTTGGGCAAGACAACTTCTCTTCACGTGGAGGCTGGGCCCGCAAACCGAGGGCGTAGGGCTTGTGACCATGTCACCGTCGCCCCGGTGCCCATAACTTTTGATCTGTAAGGAGTTACGAGGCGCACAGCATACCGTTGGAAAGCTCTCTGAGAGCTCTACGACGGGGGCAGCCAGCTAGATCGCTGTACCCTTTACGGAGCTCAAAATCGAACGTTTTCATCAGTTTCGGGCCACTTTTCTTCTTTTGCTCTGTTTTTCCGTCCCGGATCGTACGTCGTGAGCTGTTAAAAGGACGACAACCTTACTCGCGGCACATTAGAGGAACCTACAATGAGTCGATACCACGTCTTGCGAGGATGCTGCGTTGTTGAAGCGGATGGGTTGTCGTTAAGCCCATTGGGCCTTTTGAATAGGCCATATCTCTAAGCTGGCAGTGTGAACCGTTAACACATAAAGGAATTGTGCCCTAAACATGACGGGTGCGATCGTACCATCACTAATGCACCGGATCCCATCAGAACTCCGATGTTTAGCGTGCTTGGGCGAGAGGAGTACTAGGATGGGTGACCCCCTGGGAAGTCTTCGTGTTGCACCCCCCTTTTCAATTTTTTTTGCTCCGGTTAGGGTTGCCAAGATACTTTACCCACCACATTTCTATTATCGAATCCCACGGCACCTTGGGCAAGACAACTTCTCTTCACGTGGAGGCTGGGCCCGCAAACCGAGGGCGTAGGGCTTGTGACCAGGTCTCCGTCGCTCCGGTGCCCATAACTTTTGATTCGTAAGGAGTTACGAGGCGCACATCATACCGTTGGAAAGCTCTCTGAGAGCTCTACAACGGGGGCAGCTATCTAGCTCGCTATACCCTTTTCGGAGCTCAAAATCGAACGTTTTCATCAGTTTCGGGCCACTTTTCTTCATTTTCTCTGTTTTTCTGTCCCGGATCGTACGTCGTGAGCTGTTAAAAGGACGACAACCTTACTCGCGGCACATTAGAGGACCCTACAATGCGTCGATATCACGTCTTGCGAGGATGCTGCGTTGTTGAAGCGGATGGGTTGTCGTTAAGCCCATTGGGCCTTTTGAATGGGCCATATCTCTAGGCTAGGACTGTGAACCGTTAACACATAAAGGAATTGTGCCCTCAACATGACGGGTGCGATCATACCAGCACTAATGCACCGGATCCCATCAGAACTCCGAAGTTAAGCGTGCTTGGGCGAGAGTAGTACTAGGATGGGTGACCCCCTGGGAAGTCCTCGTGTTGCACCTCACTTTTCAATTTTTTTTGCTCCGGTTAGGGTTGCCAAGATACTTTACCCACCACATTTCTATTATCGAATCCCACGGCACCTTGGGCAAGACAACTTCTCTTCACGTGGAGGCTGGGCCCGCAAACCGAGGGCGTAGGGCTTGTGACTAGGTCTCCGTCGCTCCGGTGCCCATAACTTTTGATCCGTAAGGAGTTACGAGGCGCACAGCATACCGTTTGAAAGCTCTCCAAGAGCTCTATAACGGGGGCTGCCAGTTTGCTCGCTGTGCCCTTTTAGGCACCCAAAATCGAACATTTTCATCAGTTTCGGGCCACTTTTCATCTTTTGCTCTATTTTTCCATCCCGGATCGTACGTCGTGAGCTGTTAAAAGGACGACAACCTTACTCGCGGGACATTAGAGATCTCTACAACGTGTCGATATCAGGTCTTGCGAGGATGCTACGTTGTTGAAGATGATAGGTTGTCGTTAAGCCCATTGGGCCTTTTGAATGGGCCATATCTCAAGGCTGGGACTGTGAATCGTTAACACATAAAGGAATTGTGCCCTCAACATGACGGGTACGATCATCCCTGCATTAATGCACCGAATCCCATCAGAACTCCGAAGTTTAGCGTGCTTGGGCGAGAGTAGTACTAGGATGGGTGACCCCCTGGGAAGTCCTCGTGTTGCACCCCCCTTTTCAATTTTTTTTGCTCCGGTTTGGGTTGCCGAGATACTTTACCCACCACATTTCTATTATCGAATCCCACGGCCCCTTGGGCAAGAAAACTTCTCTTCATGTGGAGGCTGGGCCCGCAAACCGAGGGCATAGGGCTTCTCACCAGCTCTCCGTCGCTCCGGTGCCCATAACTTTTGATCCGTAAGGAGTTACGAGGCACACAGCATACCGTTGGAAAGCTCTCTGAGAGCTCTAGGACGGGGGCAGCAAGATAGCTCGCTGTGCCCTTTTCGGAGCTCAAAATTGAACGTTTTCATCAGTTTCGGGCCACTTTTCTTCTTTTACTCTATTTTTCCGTCCCGGATCGTACGTCGTGAGCTGTTAAAAGGAAGACAACCTTACTCGCGGCAAATTAGAGGACCCTACAATGCGTCGATATCACGTCTTGCGAGGATGCTGCGTTGTTGAAGCGGATGGGTTGTCGTTAAGCCCATTGGGCCTTTTGAATGGGCCATATCTCTAGGCTAGGACTGTGAACCGTTAACACATAAAGGAATTGTGCCCTCAACATGACGGGTGCGATCATACCAGCACTAATGCACCGGATCCCATCAGAACTCCGAAGTTAAGCGTGTTTGGGCGAGAGTAGTACTAGGATGTGTGACCCCCTGGGAAGTCCTCGTGTTGCACCCCACTTTTCAATTTTTTTTGCTCCGGTTAGGGTTGCCAAGAGACTTTACCCACCACATTTCTATTATCGAATTCCACAGCACCTTGGGCAAGATAACTTCTCTTCACGTGGAGGCTGGGCCCGCAAACCGAGGGCGTAGGGCTTGTGACCAGGTCTCCGTCGCTCCGGTGCCCATAACTTTTGATCCGTAAGGAGTTACGAGGCGCACAGCAAACCGTTGGAAAGCTCTCTGAGAGCTCTACGATGGGGGCAGCTAGCTAGCCCGCTGTGCCCTTTTCGGAGCTCAAAATCGAACGTTTTAATCAGTTTCGGGCCACTTTTCTTCTTTTGCTCTATTTTTCCATCCCGGATCGTACGTCGTGAGCTGTTAAAAGGACGACAACCTTACTCGCGGCATATTAGAGGACCCTACAATGCGTCGATATCACGTCTTGCGAGGATGCTGCGTTGTTGAAGCGGATGGGTTGTCGTTAAGCCCATTGGGCCTTTTTAATGGGCCATATCTCTAGGCTGGGACTGTGAACCGTTAACACATAAAGGAATTGTGCCCTCAACATGACGGGTGCGATCATACCAGCACTAATGCACCGCATCCCATCAGAACTCCAAAGTTAAGAGTGCTTGGGCGAGAGTAATACTAGGATGGGTGACCCCTTGGGAAGTCCTCGTGTTGCACCCCCCTTTTCAATTTTTTTTGCTCCGGTTAGGGTTGCCAAGATACTTTACCCACCACATTTCTATTATCGAATCCCACGGCACCTTGGGCAAGACAACTTCTCTTCACGTGGAGGCTGGGCCCGCAAACCGAGGGCGTAGGGCTTGTGACCAGGTCTCCGTCGCTCCGGTGCCCATAACTTTTGATCCGTAAGGAGTTACGAGGCGCACAGCATACCGTTGGAAAGCTCTCCGAGAGCTCTACGACAGAGGCAGCTAGCCAGCTTGCTGTGCCCTTTTTGGAGCCCAAAATTGAACGCTGTTATCAGTTTCGGGCCACTTTTCTTCATTTACTATATTTTTCTATCCCGGATCGTACGTCGTGAGCTGTTAAAAGGACCACAACCTTACTCGCGGGACATTAGAGGGCCCTATAACGTGTCGATATAATGTCTTGCGTGGATGCTGCGTTGTTGAAGCGGATGGGTTGTCGTTAAGCCCATTGGGCCTTTTGAATGGGCCATTTCTCTAGGCTAGGACTGTGAACCGTTAACACATAAAGGAATTGTGCCCTCAACATGACGGGTGCTATCATACCAGCACTAATGCACCGGATCCCATCAGAACTCCGAAGTTATGCGTGCTTGGGCGAGAGTAGTACTACGATGGGTGACCCCCTGGGAAGTCCCCGTGTTGCACCTCACTTTTCAATTTTTTTTGCTCCGGTTAGGGTTGCCAAGATACTTTACCCACCACATTTCTATTATCGAATCCCACGGCACATTGGGCAAGACAACTTCTCTTCACGTGGAGGCTGGGCCCGCAAACCGAGGGCGTAGGGCTTGTGACCAGGTCTCCGTCGCACCGGTGCCCATAACTTTTGATCCGTAAGGAGTTACGAGGCGCACAGCATACCGTTGGAAAGCTCCTTGAGAGCTCTACGACGGCGGCAGCCAGCTAGCTCGCTGTGCCCTTTTCGGAGCTCAAAATCGAACGTTTTCATCAGTTTTGGGCCACTTTTCATCTTTTGCTCTGTTTTTCCATCTTGGATCGTACGTCGTGAGCTGTTAAAAGGACGACAACCTGACTCGCGGAACATTAGAGGACCCTACAATGCGTCGATATCACGTCTTGGGAGGATGCTGCGTTGTTGAAGCGGATGGGTTGTCGTTAAGGCCATTGGGCCTTTTGATTGGGCCATATCTCTAGGCTGGGACTGTGAATCATTAACAAATAAAGGAATTGTGCCCTCAACATGACGGGTGCGATCATACCAGCACTAATGCACCGAATCCCATCAGAACTCCGAAGTTAAGCGTGCTTGGGCGAGAGTAGTACTAGGATGGGTGACCCCCTGGGAAGTCCTCGTGTTGCACCCCCCTTTTCAATTTTTTTTGCTCCGGTTAGGGTTGCCAAGATACTTTACCCACCACATTTCTATTATCGAATCCCACGGCACCTTGGGCAAGAAAACTTCTCTTCATGTGGAGGCTGGGCCCGCAAACCGAGGGCGTAGGGCTTGTGACCAGGTCTCCGTCGCTCCGGTACCCATAACTTTTGATACGTAAGGAGTTACGAGGCGCACAGCATACCGTTGGAAAGCTCTCTGACAGCTCTACGACGGGGGCAGCTAGCTAGCTTGCTGTGTCCTTTTCGGAGCTCAAAATTGAACGTTTTCATCAGTTTCGGGCCACTTTTCTTCTTTTGCTCTGTTTTTCCATCCCGGATCGTACGTCGTGAGATGTTAAAAGGATGACAACCTTACTCGCGGCACATTAGAGGACCCTACAATCCGTCGATATCACGTCTTGCGAGGATGCTGCGTTGTTGAAGCGGATGGGTTGTCGTTAAGCCCATTGGGCCTTTTGAATGGGCCATATCTCTAGGCTGGGACTGTGAACCGTTAACACATAAAGGAATTGTGCCCTCAACATGACGGGTGCGATCATACCAGCACTAATGCACCGGATCCCATCAGAACTCCGAAGTTAAGCGTGCTTGGGCGAGAGTAGTACTAGGATGGGTGACCCCCTGGGAAGTCCTCGTGTTGCACCTCACTTTTCAATTTTTTTTGCTCCGGTTAGGGTTGCCAAGATACTTTACCCACCACATTTCTATTATCGAATCCCACGGCACCTTGGGCAAGACAACTTCTCTTCACGTGGAGGCTGGGCCCGCAAACCGAGGGCGTAGGGCTTGTGACTAGGTCTCCGTCGCTCCGGTGCCCATAACTTTTGATCCGTAAGGAGTTACGCGGCGCACAGCATACCGTTGGAAAGCTCTTCGAGAGCTCTACGACGGTGGCAGCTAGCTTGCTCGCTGTGAACTTTTTGGAGCTCAAAATCGAACGTTTTAATCAGTTTCGGGCCACTTTTCATCTTTTCCCCTATTTTTCCATCCCGGATCGTCCGTCGTGACCTGTTAAAAGGACGACACCCTTCCTCGCGGCACATTAGAGGACCCTACAATGCGTCGATATCACGTCTTGCGAGGATGCTGCGTTGTTGAAGCGGATGGGTTGTCGTTAATCCCATTGGGCCTTCTTAATGGGCCATCTCTCTAGGCTGGGTCTGTGAACCGTTAACACATAAAGGAATTGTGCCCTCAACATGACGGGTGCGATCATACCAGCACTAATGCACCGAATCCCATCAGAACTCCGAAGTTTTGCGTGCTTCGGCGAGAGTAGTACTAGGATGGGTGATCCCCTGGGAAGTCCTCGTGTTGCGCCCCCTTTTCAATTTTTTTTGCTCCGGTTAGGGTTGCCAAGATACTTTATCCACCACATTTATATTATCGAATCCCATGGCACCTTGGGCAAGACAACTTCTCTTCACGTGGAGGCTGGGCCCGCAAACCGAGGGCGTAGGGCTTCTGACCAGGTCTCCGTCGCTCCGGTGCCCATAACTTTTGATCCGTAAGGAGTTACGAGGCGCACAGCATACCGTTGGAAAGCTCTCTGAGAGCTCTACAACGGGAGCTAGCTAGCTCGCTATGCCCTTTTCGGAGCTCAAAATTGAACGTTTTCATCAGTTTCGGGCCACTTTTCTTCTTTTACTCTATTTTTCCGTCCCGGATCGTACGTCGTGAGCGGTTAAAAGGATGACAACCTTACTCGCGGCAAATTAGAGGACCCTACAATGCGTCGATATCACGTCTTGCGAGGATGCTGCGTTTTTGAAGCGGATGGGTTGTCGTTAAGCCCATTGGGCCTTTTGAATGGGCCATATCTCTAGGCTAGGACTGTGAACCGTTAACACATAAAGGAATTGTGCCCTCAACATGACGGGTGCGATCATACCAGCACTAATTCACCGGATCCTATCAGAACTCCCAAGCTAAGCGTGCTTGGGCGAGAGTAGTACTAGGATGCGTGACCCCCTGGGAAGTCCTCGTGTTGTACCCCCCTTTTCAATTTTTTTTAACTCCGGTTAGGGTTGCCAAGATACTTTACCCACCACATTTCTATTATCAAATCCCACGGCACCTTGGGCAAGACAACTTCTCTTCACGTGGAGGCTGGGCCCGCAAACCGAGGGCGTAGGGCTTGTGACCAGGTCTCCGTCGCTCCGGTGCCCATAACTTTTGATCCGTAAGGAGTTACGAGGCGCACAGCATACCGTTGGAAAGCACTCTGAGAGCTCTACGACGGGGGTAGCTAGCTAGCTCGCTGTGACCTTTTCAGAGCTCAAAATCGAACGTTTTCATCAGTTTTGGGTCACTTTTCATCTTTTGCTCTATTTTTCCATCCCGGATCGTACGTCGTGAGCTGTTAAAAGGATGACAACCTTACTCGCGGCACATTAGAGGACCCTACAATGCTTCGATATCACGTCTTGCGAGGATGCTGCGTTGTTGAAGCGGATGGGTTGTCGTTAAGCCCATTGGGCCTTTTGAATGGGCCATATCTCTAGGCTGGGACTGTGAACCTTTAACACATAAAGGAATTGTGCCCTCAACATGACGGGTGCGATCATACCAGCACTAATGCACCGGATCCCATCAGAACTCCGAAGTTAGGCGTGCTTGGGCGATAGTAGTACTAGGATGGGTGACCCATTGGGAAGTCCTCGTGTTGCACCCCCCTTTTCAATTTTTTTTGCTCCGGTTAGGGTTGCCAAGATACTTTACCCACCACATTTCTATTATCGAATCCCACGGCACCTTGGGCAAGACAACTTCTCTTCATGTGGAGGCTGGGCCCGCAAACCTTGGGCGTAGGGCTTATGACCAGGTCTCCGTCGCTCCGGTGCCCATAACTTTTGATCCGTAAGGAGTTACGAGGCGCATAGAATACCGTTGGAAAGCTCTCTGAGAGCTCTACGACGGGGGCAGCTAGCTAGCTTGCTGTGCCCTTTTCGGAGCTCAAAATCGAACGTTTTCATCAGTTTCGGGCCACTTTTCTTCTTTTGCTCTGTTTTTCCGTCCCAGATCGTACGTCGTGAGCTGTTAAAAGGACGACAACCCTACTCGCGGCACATTAGAGGACCCTACAATGCGTCGATATCACGTCTTGCGAGGATGCTGCGTTGTTGAAGCGGATGGGTTGTCGTTAAGCCCATTGGGCCTTTTGAATGGGCCATATCTCTAGGCTAGGACTGTGAACCGTTAACACATAAAGGAATTGTGCCCTCAACATGACGGGTGCGATCATACCAGCACTAATGCACCGGATCCCATCAGAACTCCGAAGTTAAGCGTGCTTGGGCGAGAGTAGTACTAGGATAGGGGACCCCCTGGGAAGTCCGCGTGTTGCACCTCACTTTTCAATTTTTTTTGCTCCGGTTAGGGTTGCCAAGATACTTTACCCACCACATTTCTATTATCGAATCCCACGGCACCTTGGGCAAGACAACTTCTCTTCACGTGGAGGCTGGGCCCGCAAACTGAGGGCGTAGGGCTTGTGACCAGGTCTCCGTCGCTCCGGTGCCCATAACTTTTGATCCGTAAGGAGTTACGAGGCGCACAGCATACCGTTGGAAAGCTCTCTGAGAGCTCTACGACGGTGGCAGCTAGCTAGCTAACTGTGCCCTTTTCGGAGCTCAAAATCGAACGTTTTCATCAGTTTCGGGCCACTTTTCTTCTTTTGCTCTGTTTTTCCATCCCGGATCGTACGTCGTGAGCTGTTAAAAGGACGACAACCTTACTCGCGGCACATTAGAAGACCCTACAATGAGTCGATATTACGTCTTGCGAGGATGCTGCGTTGTTGAAGCAGATGGGTTGTCGTTAAGCCCATTGGGCCTTCCGAATGAGCCATCTCTCTAGGCTGGGACTGTGAATCGTTAACACATAAAGGAATTGTGCCCTCAACATGACCGGTGCCATCATACCAGCACTAATGCACCGTATCCCATCAGAACTCCGAAGTTTAGTGTGCTTGGGCCATAGTAGTACTAGGATGGGTAACTCCGTGGGAAGTCCTCGTGTTGCACCCCCCTTTTCAATTTTTTTTGCTCTGGTTAGGTTTGCTAAGATACTTTATCCACCACATTTCAATTATCGAATCCCACGGCACCTTGGGCAAGACAACTTCGCTACACATGGAGGCTGGGCCAGCAAACCGAGGGCGTAGGGTTTGTGACCAGCTCCCCGTCGCTCCGGTGCCCATAACTTTTGATGCGTAAGGAGTTACGAGGCGCACAGCATACCGTTGGAAAGCTCTCCGAGTGCTCTACGACGGGGGCAAGTAGCTAGCTCGCCGTGCCTTTTTCGGAGCTCAAAATTGAACGTTTTCATCAGTTTTGGGCTACTTTTCTTCTTTTACTCTGTTTTTCCGTCCCGGATCGTACATCGTGAGCTGTTAAAAGGATGACAACCTTACTCGCGGCACATTAGAGGACCCTACAATGCGTCGATATCACGTCTTGCGAGGATGCTGCGTTGTTGAAGCGGATGGGTTGTCGTTAAGCCCATTGGGCCTTTTGAATGGGCCATATCTCTAGGCTGGGACTGTGAACCGTTAACACATAAAGGAATTGTGCCCTCAACATGACGGGTTTGATCATACCAGCACTAATGCACCGGATCCCATTAGAAGTCCGAAGTTAAGCGTGCTTGGGCGAAAGTAGTATTAGGATGGGTGACCCCCTGGGAAGTCTGCGTGTTGCACCCCCCTTTTCAATTTTTTTTGCTCCGGTTAGGGTTGCCAAGATACTTTACCCACCCCATTTCTATTATCGAATCCCACGGCACCTTGGGCAAGACAACTTCTCTTCACGTGGAGGCTGGGCCCGAAAACCGAGGGCGTAGGGCTTGTGACTAGGTCTCCGTCGCTCCGGTGCCCATAACTTTTGATCCGTAAGGAGTTACGAGGCGCACAGCATACCGTTGGAAAGCTCTCTGAGAGCTCTACGATGGGGGCAGCTAGCTAGCTTGCTGTGACCTTTTTGGAGCTCAAAATCGAATGTTTTAATCAGTTTCGGGCCACTTTTCATCTTTTGCTCTGTTTTTCCATCTCGGATCGTACGTCGTGAGCTGTTAAAAGGACGACAACCTTACTCGCGGCACATTAGAGGACCCTACAATGAGTCGATATCACGTCTTACGAGGACGCTGCGTTGTTGAAGCGGATGGGTTGTCGTTAAGCCCATTGGGCCTTTTGAATGGGCCATATCTCTAGGCTGGGACTGTGAACCGTTAACACATAAAGGAATTGTGCCCTCAACATGACGGGTGCGATCATACCAGCACTAATGCACCGGATCCCATCAGAACTCCGAAGTTTAGCGTGCTTGGGCGAGAGTAGTACTAGGATGGGTGACCCCCTGGGAAGTCCTCGTGTTGCACCCCCCTTTTCAATTTTTTTTGCTCCGGTTAGGGTTGCCAAGATACTTTACCCACCACATTTCTATTATCGAATCCCACGGCACCTTGGGCAAGACAACTTCTCTTCATGTGGAGGCTGGGCCCGCAAACCGAGGGCGTAGGGCTTCTGACCAGGTCTCCGTCGCTCCGGTGCCCATAACTTTTGATCCGTAAGGAGTTACGAGGCGCACAGCATACCGTTGGAAAGCTCTCTGAGAGCTCTACGACGGGGGCAGCTAGCTAGCTTGCTGTGCCCTTTTCGGACCTCAAAATCAAACCTTTTCATCATTTTCAGGCACTTTTCTTCTTTTGCTCTGTTTTTTCATCCCGGATCGTACGTCGTGAGCTGTTAAAAGGACGACAACCTTACTCGCGGCACATTAGAGGACCCTACAATGCGTCGATATCACGTCTTGCGAGGATGCTGCGTTGTTGAAGCGGATGGGTTGTCGTTAAGCCCATTGGGCCTTTTGAATGGGCCATATCTCTAGGCTAGGACTGTGAACCGTTAACACATAAAGGAATTGTGCCCTCAACATGACGGGTGCGATCATACCAGCACTAATGCACCGGATCCCATCAGAACTCTGAAGTTAAGCGTGCTTGGGCGAGAGTAGTACTAAGATGGGTGACCCCCTGGGAAGTCCGCGTGTTGCACCTCACTTTTCAATTTTTTTTGCTCCGGTTAGGGTTGCCAAGATACTTTACCCACCACATTTCTATTATCGAATCCCACGGCACCTTGGGCAAGACAACTTCTCTTCACGTGGAGGCTGGGCCTGCAAACCGAGGTCGTAGGGCTTTTGACCAGGTCTCCGTCGCTCCGGTGCCCATAACTTTTGATCCGTAAGGAGTTACGAGGCGCACAGCATACCGTTGGAAAGCTCTCTGAGAGCTCTACGACGGGGGCAGCTAGCTAGCTTGCTGTGCCCTTTTCGGAGCTCAAAATTGAACGTTTTCATCAGTTTCGGGCCACTTTTCTTTTTTTACTCTGTTTTTTCGTCCCGGATCGTACGTCGTGAGCTGTTAAAAGGAAGACATCCTTACTCGCGGCACATTAGAGGACCCTACAATGCGTCGATATCACGTCTTGCGAGGATGCTGCGTTGTTGAAGCGAATGGGTTGTCGTTAAGCCCATTGGGCCTTTTGAATGGGCCATATCTCTAGGCTAGGATTGTGAACCGTTAACACATAAAGGAATTGTGCCCTCAACATGACGGGTGCGATCATACCAGCACTAATGCACCGGATCCCATCAGAACTCCGAAGTTAAGCGTGCTTGGGCGAGAGTAGTACTAGGATGGGTGATCCCCTGGGAAGTCCTCGTGTTGCACCTCACTTTTCAATTTTTTTTGCTCCGGTTAGCGTTCCCAAGATACTTTACCCACCACATTTCTATTATCGAATCCCACGGCACCTTGGGCAAGACAACTTCTCTTCACGTGGAGGCTGGGCCCGCAAACCGAGGGCGTAGGGCTTGTGACCAGGTCTCCGTCGCTCCGGTGCCCATAACTTTTGATCCGTAAGGAGTTACGAGGCGCACAGCATACCGTTGGAAAGCTCTCTGAGAGCTCTACGACGGTGGCAGCTAGCTAGCTTGCTGTGCCCTTTTTGGAGCTCAAAATCGAACGTTTTCATCAGTTTTGGGCCACTTTTCTTCTTTTGCTCTGTTTTTCCATCCCGGATCGTACGTCGTGAGCTGTTAAAAGGACGACAACCTTACTCGCGGCACATTAGAGGACCCTACAATGCGTCGATATCACGTCTTGCGAGGATGCTGTGTTGTTGAAGCGGATGGGTTGTCGTTAAGGCCATTGGGCCTTTTGAATGGGCCATATCTCTAGGCTGGGACTGTGAACCGTTAACAAATAAAGGAATTGTGCCCTCAACATGACGGGTGCGATCATACCAGCACTAATGCACCGAATCCCATCAGAACTCCGAAGTTTAGCGTGCTTGGGCGAGAGTAGTACTAGGATGGGTGACCCCCTGGGAAGTCCTCGTGTTGAACCCCCATTTTCAATTTTTTTTGCTCCGGTTAGGGTTGTCAAGATACTTTACCCACCACATTTCTATTATCGAATCCCACGACACATTGGGCAAGACAACTTCTCTTCATGTGGAGGCCGGGCCCACAAACCGAGGGCGTAGGGTTTCTGCCCAGGTCTCCGTCGCTCCGGTGCCCATAACTTCTGATCCGTAAGGAGTTACGAGGCGCACAGCATACCGTTGGAAACCTCTCTGACAGCTCTACGACGGGGGCAGCCAGCTAGCTCGCTGTGTCCTTTTCGGAGCTCAAAATTGAATGTTTTCCTCAGTTTCGGGAAAATTTTCTTCTTTTACGCTATTTTTCCGTCCCGGATTGTACGTCGTTAGCTGTTAAAAGGAAGACAACCTTACTCGCGGCACATTAGAGGACCCTACAATGCGTCGATATCACGTCTTGCGAGGATGCTGCGTTGTTGAAGCGGATGGGTTGTCGTTAAGCCCATTGGGCCTTTTGAATGGGCCATATCTCTAGGCTAGGACTGTGCACCATTAACACATAAAGGAATTGTGCCCTCAACATGATGGGTGCGATCATACCGGCACTAATGCACCGGATCCCATCAGAACTCCGAAGTTAAGCGTGCTCGGGCGAGAGTAGTACTAGGATGCGTGACCCCCTGGGAAGTCTGCGTGTTGCACCCCCCTTTTCAATTTTTTTTGCTCCGGTTAGGGTTGCCAAGATACTTCACCCACCATATTTCTATTATCGAATCCCACGGCACCTTGGGCAAGACAACTTCTCTTCACGTGAAGGCTGGGCCCGCAAACCGAGGGCGTAGGGCTTGTGACAAGGTCTTCGTCGCTCTGGTGCCCATAACTTTTGATCCGTAAGGAGTTACGAGGCGCACAGCATACCGTTGGAAAGCTCTTCGAGAGCTCTACGATGGGGGCAGCTAGCTTGCTTGCTGTGCCCTTTTTGGAGCCCAAAATTGAACATTTTATTCAGTTTCGGGCCACTTTTCATCTTTTGCTCTCTTTTTCCATCCCGGATCGTACATCGTGAGCTGTCAAAAGGACGACGAACTTACTCGCAGGACGTTAGAGGGCCCTACAACGCGTCGATATCACGTCTTGCGAGGATACTGCATTCTTGACGCGGATGGCTTGTTGTTAAGCCCATTGGGCCTTTGGAATGGGCTATATCTCGAGGCTGGGACTGTGAACCGTTAACACATAAAGGAATTGTGCCCTCAACATGACGGGTGCGATCATACCAGCACTAATGCACCGGATCCCATCAGAACTCCGAAGTTTAGCGTGCTTGGGCGAGAGTAGTACTAGGATGGGTGACCCCCTGGGAAGTCCTCGTGTTGCACCCCCCTTTTCAATTTTTTTTGCTCCGGTTAGGGTTGCCAAGATACTTTACCCACCACATTTCTATTATCGAATCCCACGGCACCTTGGGCAAGACAACTTCTCTTCATGTGGAGGCTGGGCCCGCAAACCGAGGGCGTAGGGCTTCTGACCAGGTCTCCGTCGCTCCGGTGCCCATAACTTTTGATCCGTAAGGAGTTACGAGGCGCACAGCATACCGTTGGAAAGCTCTCTGAGAGCTCTACGACGGGGGCAGCTATCTAGCTCGCTGTGCCCTTTTCGGAGCTCAAAATCGAACGTTTTCATCAGTTTCGGGCCACTTTTCTTCATTTACACTATTTTTTCGTCCCGGATCGTACGTCGTGAGCTGTTAAAAGGACGACAACCTTACTCGCGGCACATTAGAGGACCCTACAATGCGTCGATATCACGTCTTGCGAGGATGCTGCGTTGTTGAAGCGGATGGGTTGTCGTTAAGCCCATTGGGCCTTTTGAATGGGCCATATCTCTAGGCTGGGACTGTGAACCGTTAACACATAAAGGAATTGTGCCCTCAACATGACGGGTGCGATCATACCAGCACTAATGCACCGGATCCCATCAGAAGTCTGAAGTTAAGCGTGCTTGGGCGAGAGTAGTACTAGGATGGGTGACCCCCTGGGAAGTCCTCGTGTTGCACCCCACTTTTCAATTTTTTTTGCTCCGGTTAGGGTTGCCAAGATACTTTACCCACCACATTTCTATTATCGAATCCCACGGCACCTTGGGCAAGACAACTTCTCTTCACGTGGAGGCTGGGCCTGCAAACCGAGGGCGTAGGGCTTGTGACCAGGTCTCCGTCGCTCCGGTGCCCATAACTTTTGATCCGTAAGGAGTTACGAGGTGCACAGCATACCGTTGGAAAGCTCTCTGAGAGCTCTACGACGGGGGCAGCTAGCTAGCTCGCTGTGCCCTTTTCGGAGCTCAAAATTGAACGTTTTCATCAGTTTCGGGCCACTTTTCTTCTTTTACTCTGTTTTTCCGTCCCGGATCGTACGTCGTGAGCTGTTAAAAGGAAGACAACCTTACTCGCGGCACATTAGAGGACCTTACAATGCGTCGATATCATGTCTTGCGAGGATGCTGCGTTGTTGAAGCGGATGGGTTGTCGTTAAGCCCATTGGGCCTTTTGAATGGGCCATATCTCTAGGCTAGGACTGTGAACCGTTAACACATAAAGGAATTGTGCCCTCAACATGACGGGTGCGATCATACCAGCACTAATGCACCGGATCCCATCAGAACTCCGAAGTTAAGCGTGCTTGGGCGAGAGTAGTACTAGGATGGGTGACCCCCTGGGAAGTCCTCGTGTTGCACCCCCCTTTTCAATTTTTTTTGCTCCGGTTAGGGTTGCCAAGATACTTTACCCACCACATTTCTATTATCGAATCCCACGGCACCTTGGGCAAGACAACTTCTCTTCACGTGGAGGCTGGGCCCGCAAACCGAGGGCGTAGGGCTTGTGACTAGGTCTCCGTCGCTCCGGTGCCCATAACTTTTGATCCGTAAGGAGTTACGAGGCGCACAGCATACCGTTGGAAAGCTCTCTGAGAGCTCTACGACGGTGGCAGCGAGCTAGCTGGCTGTACCCTTTTTGGAGCTGAAAATCGAACGTTTTCATCAGTTTCGGGCCACTTTTCTTCTTTTGCTCTGTTTTTCCATCCCGGATCGTACGTCGTGAGCTGTTAAAAGGACGACAACCTTACTCGGGGCACATTAGAGAACCCTAAAATGAGTCGATAGCACGGCTTGGGAGGGTGTTGCGTTGTTGAAGCGGATGGCGTGTCGTTAAGGCCATTGGGCCTTTTGAATGGGCCATCTCTCTAGGCTGGGACTGTGAACCGTTAACAAATAAAGGAATTGTGCCCTCAACATGACGGGTGCGATCATACCAGCACTAATGCACCGAATCCCATCAGAACTCCGAAGTTTAGCGTGCTTGGGCGAGAGTAGTACTAGGATGGGTGACCCCCTGGGAAGTCCTCGTGTTGCACCCCCCTTTTCAATTTTTTTTGCTCCGGTTAGCGTTGCCAAGATACTTTACCCACCACAATTCTATTATCGAATCCCACGGCACCTTGGGCTAGACAACTTCTCATCACGTGGAGGCTGGGCCCGCAAACCGAGGGCGTAGGGCTTATGACCAGGTCTCCGTCGCTCTGGTGCCCATAACTTTTGAACCGTATGGAGTTACAAGGCGCACAGCATACCGTTGGAAACCTCTCTGAGAGCTCTACGACGGGGGCAGCTAGCTTGCTTGCTTTGTCCTTTTTGGAGCTCAAAATTGAATGTTTTCCTCAGTTTCGGGAAAATTTTCTTCTTTTACGCTATTTTTCCGTCCCGGATCGTACGTCGTTAGCTGTAAAAAGGACGACAACCTAACTCACGGGACATTAAAGGGCCCTACAACTCGTCGATATCACTTCTTTCGAGGATGCTGCGTTGTTGAAGCGGATGGGTTGTCGTTAAGCCCATTGGGCCTTTTGAATGGGCCATATCTCTAGGCTAGGACTGTGAACCGTTAACACATAAAGGAATTGTGCCCTCAACATGACGGGTGCGATCATACCGGCACTAATGCACCGGATCCCATCAGAAGTCCGAAGTTAAGCGTGCTTGGGCGAGAGTAGTACTAGGATGCGTGACCCCCTGGGAAGTCTGCGTGTTGCACCCCCCTTTTCAATTTTTTTTACTCCGGTTAGGGTTGCCAAGATACTTTACCCACCACATTTCTATAATCGAATACCACGGCACCTTGGGCAAGACAACTTCTCTTCACGTGGAGGCTGGGCCCGCAAACCGAGGGCGTAGGGCTTGTGACCAGGTCTCCGTCGCTCCGGTGCCCATAACTTTTGATCCGTCAGGAGTTACGAGGCGCACAGCATACCGTTGGAAAGCTCTCTGAGAGCTCTACGATGGGGGCAGCTAGCTAGCTTGCTGTGACCTTTTCACAGCTCAAAATTGAACGTTTTAATCAGTTTCGGGCCACTTTTCATCTTTTGCTGTGTTTCTCCATATTGGCTCGTCCGTCGTGAGCTGTTAAAAGGCCGCCAACCTTCCTCGCTGGAAATTAGAGGACCCTCCAATGCGTCGATATCACGTCTTGCGAGGATGCTGCGTTGTTGAAGCGGATGGGTTGTCGTTAAGCCCATTGGGCCTTTTGAATGGGCCATATCTCTAGGCTGGGACTGTGAACCGTTAACACATAAAGGAATTGTGCCCTCAACATGACGGGTGCGATCATACCAGCACTAATGCACCGGATCCCATCAGAACTCCGAAGTTTAGCGTGCTTGGGCGAGAGTAGTACTAGGATGGGTGACCCCCTGGGAAGTCCTCGTGTTGCACCCCCCTTTTCAATTTTTTTTGCTCCGGTTAGGGTTGCCAAGATACTTTACCCACCACATTTCTATTATCGAATCCCACGGCACCTTGGGCAAGACAACTTCTCTTCATGTGGAGGCTGGGCCCGCAAACCGAGGGCGTAGGGCTTGTGACCAGGTCTCCGTCGCTCCGGTGCCCATAACTTTTGATCCGTAAGGAGTTACGAGGCGCACAGCATACCGTTGGAAAGCTCTCTGAGAGCTCTACGACGGGGGCAGCTATCTAGCTCGCTGTGCCCTTTTCGGAGCTCAAAATCGAACGTTTTCATCAGTTTCAGGCCACTTTTCTTCATTTACTCTATTTTTCCGTCCCGGATCGTACGTCGTGAGCTGTTAAAAGGACGACAACCTTACTCGCGGCACATTAGAGGACCCTACAATGCGTCGATATCACGTCTTGCGAGGATGCTGCGTTGTTGAAGCGGATGGGTTGTCGTTAAGCCCATTGGGCCTTTTGAATGGGCCATATCTCTAGGCTGGGACTGTGAACCGTTAACACATAAAGGAATTGTGCCCTCAACATGACGGGTGTGATCATACCAGCACTAATGCACCGGATCCCATGAGAAGTCTGAAGTTAAGCGTGCTTGGGCGAGAGTAGTACTAGGATGGGTGACCCCCTAGGAAGTCCTCGTGTTGAACCCCACTTTTCAATTTTTTTTGCTCCGGTTAGGGTTGCCAAGATACTTTACCCACCACATTTCTATTATCGAATCCCACGGCACCTTGGGCAAGACAACTTCTCTTCACGTGGAGGCTGGGCCTGCAAACCGAGGGCGTAGGGCTTGTGACCAGGTCTCCGTCGCTCCGGTGCCCATAACTTTTGATCCGTAAGGAGTTACGAGGCGCACAGCATACCGTTGGAAAGCTCTCTGAGAGCTCTACGACGGGGGCAGCTAGCTAGCTCGCTGTGCCCTTTTCGGAGCTCAAAATTGAACGTTTTCATCAGTTTCGGGCCACTTTTCTTCTTTTACTATGTTTTTCCGTCCCGGATCGTACGTCGTGAGCTGTTAAAAGGAAGACAACCTTACTCGCGGCACATTAGAGGACCCTACAATGCGTCGATATCACGTCTTGCGAGGATGCTGCGTTGTTGAAGCGGATGGGTTGTCGTTAAGCCCATTGGGCCTTTTGATTGGGCCATATCTCTAGGCTGGGACTGTGAACCGTTAACACATAAAGGAATTGTGCCCTCAACATGACGGGTTTGATCATACCAGCACTAATGCACCGGATCCCATTAGAAGTCCGAAGTTAAGCGTGCTTGGGCGAGAGTAGTATTAGGATGGGTGACCCCCTGGGAAGTCTGCGTGTTGCACCCCCCTTTTCAATTTTTTTTGCTCCGGTTAGGGTTGCCAAGATACTTTACCCACCACATTTCTATTATCGAATCCCACGGCACCTTGGGCAAGACAACTTCTCTTCACGTGGAGGCTGGGCCCGCAAACCGAGGGCGTAGGGCTTGTGACCAGGTCTCCGTCGCTCCGGTGCCCATAACTTTTGATCCGTAAGGAGTTACGAGGCGCACAGCAAACCGTTGGAAAGCTCTCTGAGAGCTCTACGACGAGGGCTGCTAGCTAGCTCGTTGTGCCCTTTTCGGAGCTCAAAATCGAACGTTTTCATCAGTTTCGGGCCACTTTTATTCTTTTGCTCTGTTTTTCTGTCCCGGATCGTACGTCGTGAGCTGTTAAAAGGACGACAACCTTACTCGCGGCACATTAGAGGACCCTACAATGCGTCGATATCACGTCTTGCGAGGATGCTGCGTTGTTGAAGCGGATGGGTTGTCGTTAAGCCCATTGGGCCTTTTGAATGGGCCATATCTCTAGGCTGGGACTGTGAACCGTTAACACATAAAGGAATTGTGGCCTCAACATGACGGGTGCGATCATACCAGCACTAATGCACCGGATCCCATCAGAACTCCGAAGTTAAGCGTGCTTGGGCGAGAGTTGTACTAGGATGGGTGACCCCCTGGGAAGTCCTCGTGTTGCACCCCCCTTTTCAATTTTTTTTGCTCCGGTTAGGGTTGCCAAGATACTTTACCCACCACATTTCTATTATCGAATCACACGGCACCTACGGCAAGACAATTTCACTTCACGTGGAGGCTGGGCCCGCAAACTGAGGGCGTAGGGCTTGTGACCAGGTCTCCGTCGCTCCGGTGCCCATAACTTTTGATCCGTAAGGAGTTACGCGGCGCACAGCATACCGTTGGAAAGCACTCTGAGAGCTCTACGACGGGGACAGCTAGCTAGCTCGCTGTGCCCTTTTCAGAGCTCAAAATTGAATGTTTTCATCAGTTTTGGGACACTTTTCTTCTTTTGCTCTGTTTTTCCATCCCGGATCGTACGTCGTGAGCTGTTAAAAGGACGACAACCTTACTCGCGGCACATTTGAGGACCGTACAATGCGTCGATATCACGTCTTGCGAGGATGCTGCGTTGTTGAAGCGGATGGGTTGTCGTTAAGCCCATTGGGCCTTTTGAATGGGCCATATCTGTAGGCTAGGACTGTGAACCGTTAACACATAAAGGAATTGTGCCCTCAACATGACAGGTGCGATCATACCAGCACTAATGCAACAGATCCCATCAGAACACCGAAGTTCTGTGTGCTTTGGCGAGAGTAGTACTAGGATGGGTCACCCCCTGGGAAGTCCAGGTGTTGCACCCCCCTTTTCAATTTTTTTTGCTCCGGTTAGGGTTGCCTAGATACTTTACCCACCACATTTCTATTATCGAATCCTACGGCACCTTGGGCAAGACAACTTCTCTTCACGTGGAGGCTGGGCCCGCAAACCGAGGGCGTTGGGCTTGTGACCAGGTCTCCGTCGCTCCGGTGCCCATAACTTTTGATACGTAAGGAGTTACGAGGCGCACAGTATACCGTTGGAAAGCTCTCTGAGAGCTCTACGACGGGGGCAGCTAGCGAGTTCGCTGTGCCCTTTTCGGAGCTCAAAATCGAACGTTTTCATCAGTTTCGGGCCACTTTTTTTCTTTTGCTATGTTTTTCCGTCCCGGATCGTACGTCGTGAGCTGTTAAAAGGACGACAACCTTACTCGCGGAACATTAGAGGACCCCACAATGCGTCGATATCACGTCTTGCGAGGATGCTGCGTTGTTGAAGCGGATGGGTTGTCGTTAAGCCCATTGGGCCTTTTGAATGGGCCATATCTCTAGGCTGGGACTGTGAACCGTTAACACATAAAGGAATTGTGCCCTCAACATGACGGGTGCGATCATACCAGCACTAATGCACCGGATCCCATCAGAACTCCGAAGTTAAGCGTGCTTGGGCGAGAGTAGTACTAGGATGGGTGACCCCCTGGGAAGTCCTCGTGTTGCACCCCCGTTTTCAATTTTTTTTGCTCCTGTTAGGGTTGCCAAGATACTTTACCCACCACATTTCTATTATCGAATCCCACGGCACCTTGGGGAAGACAACTTCTCTTCACGTGGAGGCTGGGCCCGCAAATCGGTGCCCATAACTTTTGATTCGTAAGAAGTTACGAGGCACACAGCATACCGTTGGAAATCTCTCTAAGAGCTCTACGACGGGGCCAGCTAGATAGCTCGCTGTGCCCTTTTCGGATCTCAAAATCGAACGTTTTCATCAGTTTCGAGCCACTTTTCTTCTTTTGCTATGTTTTTCCGTCCCGGATCGTACGTCGTGAGCTGTTAAAAGGACGACAACCTTACTCGCGGCACATTAGAGGACCCCACAATGCGTCGATATCACGTCTTGCGAGGATGCTGCGTTGTTGAAGTGGATGGGTTGTCGTTAAGCCCATTGGGCCTTTTGAATGGGCCATATCTCTAGGCTGGGACTGTGAACCGTTAACACATAAAGGAATTGTGCCCTCAACATGACGGGTGCGATCATACCAGCACTAATGCACCGGATCCCATCAGAACTCCGAAGTTTAGCGTGCTTGGACGAGAGTAGTACTAGGATGGGTGACCCCCTGGGAAGTCCTCGTGTTACACCCCCCTTTTCAATTTTTTTTGCTCCGGTTAGGGTTGCCAAGATACTTTACCC
Organism: Ehretia macrophylla; assembly: GCA_037974665.1. Lineage (NCBI taxonomy): Eukaryota > Viridiplantae > Streptophyta > Magnoliopsida > Boraginales > Ehretiaceae > Ehretia > Ehretia macrophylla. The sequence goes on from CM075769.1 coordinate 73,982,976, forward strand.
ACCACATTTCTATTATCGAATCCCACGGCAACTAGGGCAAGACAACTTCTCTTCACGTGGAGGCTGGGCCCGCAAACCGAGGGCGTAGGGCTTGTGACCAGGTCTCCGTCGCTCCGGTGCCCATAACTTTTGATCCGTAAGGAGTTACGAGGCGCACAGTATACCGTTGGAAAGCTCTCTGAGAGCTCTACGACGGGGGTAGCTAGCTAGCTCGCTGTACCCTTTTCGGACTCAAAATTGAACGTTTTCATCAGTTTCGGACCACTTTTCTTCTTTTGCTCTGTTTTTCCGTCCCAGATCGTACGTCGGGAGCTGTTAAAAGGACGACAACCTTACTCGCGGCACATTAGAGGACCCTACAATGCGTCGATATCACGTCTTGCGAGGATGCTGCGTTGTTGAAGCAGATGGGTTGTCGTTAAGCCCATTGGGCCTTTTGAATGGGTCATATCTCTAGGCTGGGACTGTGAACCGTTAACACATAAAGGAATTGTGCCCTCAACATGACGGGTGCGATCATACCAGCACTAATGCACCGGATCCCATCAGAACTCCGAAGTTAAGCGTGCTTGGGCGAGAGTAGTACTAGGATGGGTGACCCCCTGTGAACTCCTTGTGTTGCATCCCCCTTTTCAATTTTTTTTGCTCCACTTAGGGTTGCCAAGATACTTTACCCACCACATTTCTATTATCGAATCCCACCGCACCTTGGGCAAGACAACTTCTCTTCACGTGGAGGCTGGGCCCGCAAACCGAGGGCGTAGGGCTTTTGACCAGGTCTCCGTCGCTTTGGTGCCCATAACTTTTGATCCGTAAGAAGTTACGAGGCGCACAACATACCGTTGGAAAGCTCTCTGAGAGCTCTACAACGGGGGCAGCTAGCTAGCTAGCTGTGCCCTTTCCGGAGCTCAAAATCGAACCTTTTCATTAGTTTCGGGCCACTTTTTTTTTTGCTCTGTTTTTCCGTCCCGGATCGTACGTCGTGAGCGGTTAAAAGGACGACAACCTTACTCGCGGCACATTAGAGGACCCTAAAAATGTGTCGATATCACGTCTTGCGAGGATGCTGTGTTGTTGAAGCGGATGGGTTGTCGTTAAGCCCATTTAGCCTTTTGAATGGGCCATATCTCTAGGCTGGGACTGTGAACCGTTAACACATAAAGGAATTGTGCCATCAACCTGATGGGTGCGATCATACCAGCACTAATGTACCGGATCCCATCAGAACTCCGAAGTTAAGCGTGCTTGGACGAGAGTAGTACTAGGATGGTGACCCCCGGGAAGTCCTCGTGTTGGACCCCCTTTTCAATTTTTTTTGCTCCGGTTAGGGTTACCAAGATAATTTATCCACCACATTTCTATTGTCGAATCCCACGGCACCTTGGGCAAGACAACTTCGCTGCACATGGCGGCTGGGCCCGCAAACCGAGGGCGTAGGGCTTGTGACCAGGTCTCCGTCGCTCCAGTGCCCATAACTTTTGATCCGTAGGGAGTTACGAACCGCACAGCATACCGTTGGAAAGCTCTCTGAGAGCTCTACGACGGGGGTAGCTAGCTAGCTTGCTGTACCCTTTTCGGAGCTCAAAATCGAACGTTTTCATCAGTTTTGGGCCACTTTTCTTCTTTTGCTCTGTTTTTCCGTCCCGGATCGTACGTCGTGAGCTGTTAAAAGGACGACAACCTTACACGAGGCACATTAGAGGACCCTACAATGCGTCGATATCACGTCTTGCGAGGATGCTTCGTTGTTGAAGCGGATGGGTTGTCGTTAAGCCCATTGGACCTTTTGAATGGGCCATATCTCTAGGCTGGGACTGTGAACCGTTAACACATAAAGGAATTGTGCCCTCAACATGACGGATGCGATCATAACAGCTTTAATGCACGAGATCCCATCAGAACTCCGAAGTTAAGCGTGCTTGGGGGAGAGTAGTACTAGGATGGGTGACCCCCTGGGAAGTCCTCGTGTTGCACCCCCCTTTTCAATTTTTTTTGCTCCGGTTAGGGTTTCCAAGATACTTTACCCCCCACATTTCTATTATTGAATCCCACGGCACCTTGGGCAAGACAACTTCTCTTCACGTGGAGGCTGGGCCCGCAAACCGAGGGCGGAGGGCTTTTGACCAAGTCTCCGTCGCTCCGGTGCCCATAACTCTTGATCTGTAAGGAGTCACGAGACGCACAGCATACCGTTAGAAAGCTCTCTGAAAGCTCTACCGCGGTGGCAGCTAGCTAGCTAGCTTTGCCCTTTTCGGAGCTCAAAATCGAACGTTTTCATCAGTTTCGGGCTACTTTTCTTCTTTTGCTCTGTTTTTCCGTTCCGGATCGTATGTCGTGAGCTATTAAAAGGACGACAACCTTACTCGCGGCACATTAGAGGACCCTACAATGTGTCTATATCACGTCTTGCGAGGATGCTACGTTGTTAAAGCGGATGGGTTGTCGTTAAGCCCATTGGGCCTTTTGAATGGGCCATATCCCTAGGCTGGGACTGTGAACCGTTAACACATAAACGAATTGTGCCCTCAACATGACGGGTGCGATCATACCAGCACTAATGCACCGGATCCCATCAGAACTCCGAAGTTAAGCATGCTTGGGCGAGAGTAGTACTAGGATGGGTGACCCCCTGGGAAGTCCTCGTGTTGCACCCCCATTTTCAATTTTTTTTGCTCCGGTTATGGTTGCCAAGATACTTTACCCACCACATTTCTATTATCGAATCCCACGGCACCTTGGGCAAGACAACTTCTCTTCACGTGGAGGCTGGGCCCGCAAACCGAGGGCGTAGGGCTTGTGACCAGGTCTCCGTCGCTCCGGTGCCCATAACTTTTGATCCGTAAGGAGTTACGAGGCGCACAGCATATCGTTGGAAAGCTCTCTGAGAGCTCTACGACGGGGGCATCTAGCTAGCTCGCTTTGCTCTTTTCGGAGCCCAAAATCGAACGTTTTCATCAGTTTCGGGCCACTTTTCTTATTTTGCTATGTTTTTCCGTCCCGGATCGTACGTCGTGAGCTGTTAAAAAAATGACAACCTTACTCACGACACATTAGCGGACCCTCCACTTCGTCGATATCACGCCTTGCGAGGATGTTGCGTTGTTGAAGCGGATGGGTTGTCGTTAAGCCCATTGGGCCTTTTGAATGGGCCATATCTCTAGGTTAGGACTGTGAACCGTTAACACATAAAGTAATTGTGCCCTCAACATGACGGGTGCGATCATACCAGCACCAATGCATTGGATCACATTAGAACTCCGAAGTTAAGCGTGCTTGGGCGAGAGTAGTAAAAGGATGGGTGAGCCCCTGGGAAGTCCTTGTGTTGCACCCCCCTTTTCAATTTTTTTTGCTCCAGTTAGGGTTGCCAAGATACTTTATCCCCCACATTTCTATTATCGAATCCCATGGCACCTTGGGCAAGACAACTTCCCTTCACGTGGAGGCTGGGCCCGCAAACCGGTGCCCACAACTTTTGATCCGTAAGGAGTTATGAGGCGCACAGCATACCGTTGGAATGATCTCTGAGAGCTCTACAACGAGGCCAGCAAGCTCGCTCGCTGTGCCCTTTTCGGAGCTCAAAATTGAACATTTTCATTAGTTTCGTGCCACTTTTCTTCTTTTGCTCTGTTTTTCCATCCCGGATCGTACGTCGTGAGCTGTTAAAAGGACGACAACCTTACTCGCTGCACATTAGAGGACCCTACAATGCGTCGATATCACGTCTTGCGAGGATGCTGCGTTGTTGAAGCGGATGGGTTGTCGTTAAGCCCATTGGGCCTTTTGAATGGGCCATATCTCTAGGCTGGGACTGTGAACCGTTAACACATAAAGGAATTGTGCCCTCAACATGACGGGTGCGATCATACCAGCACTAATGCAGCGGATCCCATCAGAACTCCGAAGTTAAGCGTGCTTGGGCGAGAGTACTACTAGGATGGGTGACCCCCTGGGAAGTCCTCGTGTTGCACCCCCCTTTTCAATTTTTTTTGCTCCGGTTAGGGTTGCCAAGATACTTTTCCCACCACATTTCTATTATCGAATCCCACGGCACCTTGGGCAAGACAACTTCTCTTCACGTGGAGGCTGGACCCGCAAACCGAGGGCGTACGGCTTGTGACCAGGTCTCCGTCGCACCGGTGCCCATAACTTTTAATCCGTAAGGAGTTACGAGGTGCACAGCATACCGTTGGAAAGCTCTCTAAGAGCTCTACGACGGGGGCAGCTAGCTAGCACACTTTGCCCTTTTCGGAGCTCAAAATCGAACGTTTTCATCAGTTTCGGGCCACTTTTCTTCTTTTGCTCTTTTTTTCCGTCCCGGATCGTACTTCGTGAGCTGTTAAAAAAATGACAACCTTACTCGCTGCACATTAGAGGACCCTTCAATGCGTCGATATCACGCCTTACGAGGATGGTGCGTTGTTGAAGCGGATGGGTTGTCGTTAAGCCCATTGGGCCTTTTGAATGGGCCATATCTCTAGGCTGGGACTGTGAACCGTTAACACATAAAGGAATTGTGCCCTCAACATGACGGGTGCGATCATACCAGCACTAATGCACCGGATCACATTAGAACTCCGAAGTTAAGCGTGCTTGGGCGAGAGTAGTACTAGGATGGGTGACCCCCTGGGAAGTCCTCGTGTTGCACCCCCCTTTTCAATTTTTTTTGCTCCGGTTAGGGTTGCCAAGATACTTTACCCATCACATTTCTATTATCGAATCCCACGGAACCTTGGGCAAGACAACTTCTCTTCACGTGGAGGCTGGGCCCGTAAACCGGTGTCCATAACTTTTGATCCGTAAGGAGTTACGAGGCGCACAGCATACCGTTGGAAAGCTCTCTGAGAGCTCTACGACGGGGACAGCTAGCTAGCTCGCTTTGCCTTTTTCGGAGCTCAAAATCGAACGTTTTCATCAGTTTCGGGCCACATTTTCTTTTTTTGCTATGTTTTTCCGTCCTGGATCGTACGTCGTGAGCTGTTAAAAGGACGACAACCATACTCGCGGCACATTAGAGGACCCTACAATGCGTCGATATCACGTCTAGCGAGGATGCTGCGTTGTTGAAGCGGATGGGTTGTCGTTAAGCCCATTGGGCCTTTTGAATGGGCCATATCTCTAGGCTGGGACTGTGAACCGTTAACACATAAAGGAATTGTGCCCTCAACATGACGGGTGCGATCATACCAGCAGTAATGCACCGAATCCCATCAGAACTCCAAAGTTAAGCGTGCTTGGGCGAGAGTAGTACAAGGATGGGTGACCCCCTGGGAAGTCCTTGTGTTGCACCCCCCTTTTCAATTATTTTTGCTCCGGTTAGGGTTGCCAAGATACTTTACCCACCACGTTTCTATTATCGAATCCCACGGCACCTTGGGCAAGACAACTTCTCTTCACGTGGAGGCTGGGCCCGCATACCGGTGCCCATAACTTTTGATCCGTAAGGAGTTATGAGTCGCACAGCATACCGTTGGAAAGCTCTCTGAGAGCTCTACGACGGGGGCAGCTAGCTAGCTTGCTGTGCCCTTTTCGGAGCTCAAAATCGAACGTTTTCATCAGTTTCGGGCCACTTTTCTTCTTTTGCTCTGTTTTTCCGTCCCGGATCGTACGTCGTGAGCTGTTAAAAGGACGACAACCTTACTCGTGGAACATTAGAGGACCCTACAATGCGTCGATATCACGTCTTGCGAGGATGCTGCGTTGTTGAAGCGGATGGGTTGTCGTTAAGCCCATTGGGCCTTTTGAATGGGCCATATCTCTAGGCTGGGACTGTGAACCGTTAACACATAAAGGAATTGTGCCCTCAACATGACGGGTGCGATCATACCAGCACTAATGCACCGGATCCCATCAGAACTCTGAAGTTAAGCGTGCTTGGGCGAGAGTTGTACTAGGATGGGTGACCCCTCGGGAAGTCCTTGTGTTGCACCCCCCTTTTCAATTTTTTTTGCTCCGGTTAGGGTTGCCAAGATACTTTACTCACCACATTTCTATTATCGAATCCCACGGCACCTTGGGCAAGACAACTTCTCTTCACGTGGAGGCTGGGCCCGCAAACCGGTGCCTATAACTTTTGATCCGTAAGGAGTAACGAGGCGCACAGCATACCGTTGGAAAGGTTTCTGAGAGCTCTACGACGGGGGTAGCTAACAAGCTCGATGTGCCCTTTTCGGAGCTCAAAATCGAACGTTTTCATCAGTTTCGGGCCACTTTTCTTCTGTTGCTCTGTTTTTCCGTCCCGGATCGTACGTCGTGAGCTGTTAAAAGGACGACAACCTTACTCGCGGCACATTAGAGGACTCTACAATGCGTCGATATCACGTCTTGCGATGATGCTGCGTTGTTGAAGCGGATGGGTTGTCGTTAAGCCCATTGGGCCTTTTGAATGGGCCATATCTCTGTGCTGGGACTATGAAGCGTTAACACATAAAGGAATTGTGCCCTCAACATGTCGGGTGCGATCATACCAGCACTAATGCACCGGATCCCACCAGAACTCTGAAGTTAAGCGTGCTTGGGCGAGAGTTGTACTAGGATGGGTGACCCCATGGGAAGTCCTTGTGTTGCACCCCCCTTTTCAATTTTTTTTGCTCCGGTTAGGGTTGCCGAGATACTTTACTCACCACATTTCTATTATCGAATCCAACGGCACCTTGGGCAAGACAACTTCTCTTCACGTGGAGGCTGGGCCCGCAAACCGGTGCCTATAACTTTTGATCCGTAAGGAGTAACGAGGCGCACAGCATACCGTTGGAAAGCTCTCTGAGAGCTCTACGACGGGGGTAGCTAACAAGCTCGCTGTGCCCTTTTCGGAGCTCAAAATCGAACGTTTTCATCAGTTTCGGGCCACTTTTCTTCTGTTGCTCTGTTTTTCCGTCGCGTATGGTACGTTGTGAGCTGTTAAAAGGACGACACCGTTGCTGGCGGGACATTAGAGGACTCTACAATGCGTCGATATCACGTCTTGCGAGGATGCTGCGTTGTTGAAGCGGATGGGTTGTCGTTAAGCCCATTGGGCCTTTTGAATGGGCCATATCTCTAGGCTGGGACTGTGAACCGTTAACACATAAAGGAATTGTGCCCTCAACAGGACGGGTGCGATCATACCAGCACTAATGCACCGGATCCCATCAGAACTCCGAAGTTAAGCGTGCTTGGGCGAGAGTAGTACTAGGATGGGTGACCCCCTGGGAAGTCCTCGTGTTGCACCCCCCTTCTCAAGTTTTTTTGCTCCGGTTAGCGTTGCGAAGGTACTTTATCCACCTCATTTCAATTATCAAATCCCACGGCACCATGGGCAAGACAACTTCTCTTCACGTGGAGGCTGGGCCCGCAAACCGAGGGCGTAGGGCTTGTGACCAAGTCTCCGTCGCACCTGTGCCCATAACTTTTGATTCGTAAGGAGTTACGAGGCACACAACATACCGTTGGAAAGGTCTCTGAGAGCTCTACGACGGGGCCAACTAGCTAGCTCGCTTTGCCCTTTTCGGAGCTCAGAATCGAATGTTTTCATCAGTTTCGGGCCGCTTTTCTTCTTTTGCTCTGCTTTTCGGTCCCGGATCGTACGTCGTGATCTGTTAAAAGGACGACAACCTTACTAGCGGCACATTAGAGGACCCTACAATGCGTCGATATCACGTCTTGCGAGGATGCTGCGTTGTTGAAGTGGATGGGTTGTCGTTAAGCCCATTGGGGCTTTTGAATGGGCCATATCTCTAGACTGGGACTGTGAACCGTTAACACATAATGGAATTGTGCCCTCAACATGACGGGTGCGATCATACCAGCACTAATGCACCGAATCCCATCAGAACTCCGAAGTTAAATGTGCTTGGACGAGAGTAGTACTAGGATGGGTGACCCCCTGGGAAGTCCTCGTGTTGCACCCCCCTTTTCAATTTTTTTTGCTCCGGTTAGGGTTGCCAAGATACTTTGCCCACCACATTTCAATTATCGAATCCCACGGCACCATGGGCAAGACAACTTCTCTTCACGTGGAGGCTGGGCCCGCAAACCGAGGGCGTAGGGCTTGTGACCAGGTCTCCGTCGCTCCGGTGCCCATAACTTTTGATCCATAAGGAGTTACGAGGCGCACAGCATACCGTTGGAAAGCTCTCTGAGAGCTCTACGACGGGGGCAGCAAGTTAGCTCGCTGTGCACTTTTCGGAGCTCAAAATCGAACGTTTTCATTAGTTTCGGGCCACTTTTCTTCTTTTGCTATGTTTTTCCGTCCCGGATCGTACGTCGTGAGCTGTTAAAAGGACGACAACCTTACTCGCGGCACATTAGAGGACCCTACAATGCGTCGATATCACGTCTTGCGAGGATGCTGCGTTGTTGAAGCGGATGGATTGTCGTTAAGCCCATTGGGCCTTTTGAATGGGCCATATCTCTAGGCTGGGACTGTGAACCGTTAACACATAAAGGAATTGTGCCCTCAACATGACGGGTGCGATCATACCAGCACTAATGCACCGGATCCCATCAGAACTCCGAAGTTAAGCGTGTTTGGGCGAGAGTAGTACTAGGATGGGTGACCCCCTGTGAACTCCTTGTGTTGCATCCCCCTTTTCAATTTTTTTTGCTCCACTTAGGGTTGCCAAGATACTTTACCCACCACATTTCTATTATCGAATCCCACCGCACCTTGGGCAAGACAACTTCTCTTCACGTGGAGGCTGGGCCCGCAACCCGAGGGCGTAGGGCTTTTGACCAGGTCTCCGTCGCTTTGGTGCCCATTACTTTTGATCCGTAAGGAGTTACGAGGCGCACAGCATACCGTTGGAATGCTCTCTGAGAGCTCTACGACGAGGGCAGCTAGCTAGCTCGCTTTACCCTTTTCGGAGCTCAAAACCGAACGTTTACATAAGATTCGTGCCACTTTTCTTCCTTTGCTCTGTTTTTCCATCCCGGATCGTACGTCGTGAGCTGTTAAAAGGACGACAACCTTACTCGCGGGACATTAGAGGGACCTACAACGCGTCGATATCACGTCTTGCGAGAATGCTGTGTTGTTTAAGCGGATGGGTTGTCGTTAAGCCCATTGGGCCTTTTGAATGGGCCATATCCCTAGGTTGGGACTGTGAACCATTAACACAAAAAGGAATTGTGCCGTCAACATGACGGGTGCGATCATACCAGCACTAATGTACCGGATCCCATCAGAACTCCGAAGTTAAGCGTGCTTGGACGAGAGTAGTACTAGGATGGGGGGCCCCCTGGGAAGTCCTCGTGTTGCATCCCCCTTTTCAATTTTTTTTGCTCCTGTTAGGGTTGCCAAGATACTTTACCCACCACATTTCTATTATCGAATCCCACAGCACCCTGGGCAAGACAACTTTACTTCACGTGGAGGCTGGGCTCTCAAACCGAGGGCGTAGGGCTTATGACCAGGTCTCCGTCGCTCCGGTGCCCATAACTTTTGATCCGTAAGGAGTAACGAGGCGGACAGCATACCGTTCCAAAGCTCTACGAGACCTCTACGACTGGGGTAGCCAGCTTGCTTGTTGTACCCTTTTTGGAGACCAAATTTGAACGTTTTCATCAGTTTCGAGCCACTTTTCTTCTTTCGCTATGTTTTTCCGTCCCGGATCGTACGTCGTGAGCTGTTAAAAGGACGACAACCTTACACGAGGCACATTAGAGGACCCTACAATGCGTCGATATCACGTCTTGCGAGGATGCTTCGTTGTTGAAGCGGATGGGTTGTCGTTAAGCCCATTGGACCTTTTGAATGGGCCATATCTCTAGGCTGGGACTGTGAACCGTTAACACATAAAGGAATTGTGCCTCAACATGACGGGTGCGATCATACCAGCACTAATGCACCAGATCCCATCAGAACTCCGAAGTTAAGCGTGCTTGGGAGAGAGTAGTACTAGGATGGGTGACCCCTTGGGAAGTCCTCGTGTTGCACCCCCCTTTTCAATTTTTTTTGCTCCGGTTAGGGTTGCCAAGATACTTTACCCTCCACATTTCTTTTTTTGAATCCCACGGCACCTTGGGCAAGACAAGTTCTCTTCAGGTGCGGGCTGGGCCCGCAAATCGAGGGCGTAGGGCTTTTGACCAAGTCTCCGTCGCTCCGGTGCCCATAACTTTTGATCCGTAAGGAGTTACGAGCCGCACAGCTTACCGTTCGAAAGCTGTCTGAGAGCTCTGCCACGGGGGCAGCCAGCTGGCTAGCTTTGCCCTTTTCCGAGCTCAAAATAGAATGTTTTCATAAGTTTCGTGCCACTTTTCTTCTTTTGCACTGTTTTTCCATCCCGGATCGTACGTCGTGCGCTGTAAAAAGGACGACACCGTTACTCGCGGCACCTTAGAGGACCCTACAGTGTCTTGATATCACGTCTTGCGGGGATGCTGCGTTGTTGAAGCGGATGGGTTGTCGTTAAGCCCATTGGGCCTTTTGAATGGGCCATATCCCTAGGCTGGGACTGTGAACCGTTAACACATAAAGGAATTGTGCCTCGAACATGACGGGTGCGATCATACCCGCACTAAAGCACCGGATCCCATCAGAACTCCGAAGTTAAGCATGCTTGGGCGAGAGTAGTACTAGGATGGGTGACCCCCTGGGAAGTCCTCGTGTTGCACCCCCCTTTTCAATTTTTTTTGCTCCGGTTTTGGTTGCCAAGATACTTTACCCACCACATTTCTATTATCGAATCCCACGGCACCTTGGGCAAGACAACTTCCCTTCACGTGGAGGCTGGGCCAGCAAACCGAGGGCGTAGGGCTTGTGACCAGGTCTCCGACGCTCCGGTGCCCATAACTTTTGATCCGTAAGGAGTTACGAGGCGCACAGCATACCGTTGGAAACCTCTCTGAGAGCTCTACAACGGGGGCAGCTAACTAGCTCGCTTTGCTATTTTCGGAGCCCAAAATCGAACGTTTTCATCAGTTTCGGGCCACTTTTCTTATTTTGCTATGTTTTTCCGTCCCGGATCGTACGTCGTGAGCTGTTAAAAAAATGACAACCTTACTCACGACACATTAGAGGACCCTACAATGCGTCGATATCACGCCTTGCGAGGATGTTGCGTTGTTGAAGCGGATGGGTTGTCGTTAAGCCCATTGGGCCTTTTGAATGGGCCATATCTCTAGGCTGGGACTGTGAACTGTTAACACATAAAGTAATTGTGCCCTCAACATGACGGGTGCGATCATACCAGCACCAATGCATTGGATCACATTAGAACTCCGAAGTTAAGCGTGCTTGGGCGAGAGTAGTAAAAGGATGGGTGAGCCCCTGGGAAGTCCTTGTGTTGCACCCCCCTTTTCAATTATTTTTGCTCCGGTTAGGGTTGCCAAGATACTTTACCCACCACATTTCTATTATCGAATCCCACGGCACCTTGGGCAAGACAACTTCTCTTCACGTGGAGGCTGGGCCCGCAAACCGGTGCCCACAACTTTTGATCCGTAAGGAGTTATGAGGCGCACAGCATACCATTGGAAAGCTCTCCGAGAGCTCTACGACTGGGGCAGGGAGATAGGTCGCCGGGCCCTGTTCGGTGCGCAAAATTGAACATTTTCATAAGTTTCGTGCCACTTTTCTTCTTTTGCTCTGTTTTTCCCTCCCGGATCGTACGTCGTGAGCTGTTAAAAGGACGACAACCTTACTCGCGGCACATTAGAGGACCCTACAATGCGTCGATATCACGTCTTGCGAGGATGCTGCGTTGTTGAAGCGGATGGGTTGTCGTTAAGCCCATTGGGCCTTTTGAATGGGCCATATCTCTAGGCTGGGACTGTGAACCGTTAACACATAAAGGAATTGTGCCTTCAACATGACGGGTGCGATCATACCAGCACTAATGCACCGGATCCCATCAGAACTCCGAAGTTAAGCGTGCTTGGGCGAGAGTTGTAGTAGGATGGGTGACCCCCTGGGAAGTCCTCGTGTTGCACCCCCATTTTCAATTTTTTTTGCTCCGGTTAGGGTTGCCAAGATACTTTTCCCACCACATTTCTATTATCGAATCCCACGGCACCTTGGGCAAGACAACTTCTCTTCACGTGGAGGCTGGACCCGCAAACCGAGGGCGTAGGGCTTGTGACCAGGTCTCCGTCGCTCCGGTGCCCATAACTTTTGATCCGTAAGGAGTTACGAGGCGCACAGCATACCGTTGGAAAGCTCTCTGAGAGCTCTACGACGGGGGCAGCTAGCTAGCACACTTTGCCCTTTTCGGAGGTCAAAATCGAACGTTTTCATCATTTTCGGGCCACTTTTCTTCTTTTGCTATGTTTTTCCGTCTCGGATCGTACGTCGTGAGCTGTTAAAAAAATGACACCCTTTCTCGCTGCACATTAGAGGACCCTACAATGCGTCGATATCACGCCTTGCGAGGATGCTGCGTTGTTGAAGCGGATGGGTTGTCGTTAAGCCCATTGGGCCTTTTGAATGGGCCATATCTCTAGGCTGGGACTGTGAACCGTTAACACATAAAGGAATTGTGCCCTCAACATGACGGGTGCGATCATACCAGCACTAATGCACCGGATCCCATAAGAACTCCGAAGTTAAGCGTGCTTGGGCGAGAGTAGTACTAGGATGGGTGACCCCCTGGGAAGTCCTCGTGTTGCACCCCCATTTTCAATTTTTTTTGCTCCGGTTAGGGTTCCCAAGATACTTTACCCACCACATTTCTATTATCGAATCCCACGGTACCTTGGGCAAGACAACTTCTCTTCACGTGGAGGCTGGGCCCGTAAACCGGTGCCCATAACTTTTGATCCGTAAGGAGTTAAGAGGCGCACAGCATACCGTTGGAATGCTCTCTGAGAGCTCTACGACGCGGGCAGTAAGCTAGCTCGCTTTGCCCATTTCGGAGCTCAAAATCGAACGTTTTCATCATTTTTAGGCCACTTTTCTTTTTTTGCTCTGTTTTTCCGTCCCAGATCGTACGTGGTGAGCTGTTAAAAGGAAGACAACCTTACTCGCGGCACATTAGAGGACCCTACAATGCGTCGATATCACGTCTTGCGAGGATGCTGCGTTGTTGAAGCGGATGGGTTGTCGTTAAGCCCATTGGGCCTTTTGAATGGGCCATATCTCTAGGCTGGGACTGTGAACCGTTAACACATAAAGGAATTGTGCCTTCAACATGACGGGTGTGATCAAACCAGCAGTAATGCACCGAATCCCATCAGAACTCCAAAGTTAAGCGTGCTTGGGCGAGAGTAGTACAAGGATGGGTGACCCCCTGGGAAGTCCTTGTGTTGCACCCCCCTTTTCAATTATTTTTGCTCCGGTTAGCGTTGCCAAGATACTTTACCCACCACATTTCTATTATCGAATCCCACGGCACCTTGGGCAAGACAACTTCTCTTCACGTGGAGGCTGGGCCCGCAAACCGGTGCCCATAACTTTTGATCCGTAAGGAGTTACGAGGCACACAGCATACCGTTGGAAAGCTCTCTGAGAGCTCTACGACGGGGGCAGCTAGCTAGCTTGCTGTGCCCTTTTCGGAGCTCAAAATCGAACGTTTTCATCAGTTTCGGGCCACTTTTCTTCTTTTGCTCTGTTTTTCCGTCCCGGATCGTACGTCGTGAGCTGTTAAAAGGACGACAACCTTACTCGTGGAACATTAGAGGACCCTACAATGCGTCGATATCACGTCTTGCGAGGATGCTGCGTTGTTGAAGCGGATGGGTTGTCGTTAAGCCCATTGGGCCTTTTGAATGGGCCATATCTCTAGGCTGGGACTGTGAACCGTTAACACATAAAGGAATTGTGCCCTCAACATGACGGGTGCGATCATACCAGCACTAATGCACCGGATCCCATCAGAACTCTGAAGTTAAGCGTGCTTGGGCGAGAGTTGTACTAGGATGGGTGACCCCCTGGGAAGTCCTTGTGTTGCACCCCCCTTTTCAATTTTTTTTGCTCCGGTTAGGGTTGCCAAGATACTTTACTCACCACATTTCTATTATCGAATCCCACGGCACCTTGGGCAAGACAACTTCTCTTCACGCGGAGGCTGGGCCCGCAAACCGGTGCCTAAAACTTTTGATCCGTAAGGAGTAACGAGCCGCACAGCATACCGGTGGAGAGCTCTCTGACGGCTCTACGTCGGGGGTAGCTAACAAGCTCGATGTGCCCTTTTTGGAGCTCAAAATCGAACGTTTTCATCAGTTTCGGGCCACTTTTCTTCTTTTGCTCTGTTTTTCCGTCCCGGATCGTACGTCGTGAGCTGTTAAAAGGACGACAACCTTACTCGCGGCACATTAGAGGACTCTACAATGCGTCGATATCACGTCTTGCGATGATGCTGCGTTGTTGAAGCGGATCGGTTATCGTTAAGCCCATTCGGCCTTTTGTATTGGCCATCTCTTTAGGATGGCACTATGAACCGTTAACACATAAAGGAATTGTACCCTCAACATGATGGGTGCGATCATACCCGCACTAAGGCACCGGATCCCATCAGAACTCTGAAGTTAAGCGTGCTTGGGCGAGAGTAGTACTAGAATGGGTGACCCCATAGGAAGTCCTTGTGTTGCACCCCTCTTTTCAATTTTTTTTGCTCCGGTTTGGGTTGCCAAGATACTTTATCCACCACATTTCTATTATCGAATCCCACGGCACCTTGGGCAAGACAACTTCCCTTCACGTTGAGGCTGGGCCCGCAAACCGGTGCCTATAACTTTTGATCCGTAAGGAGTTACAAGGCGCACAGCATACCGTTGGAAAGCTCTCTGAGAGCTATACGACGGGGGTAGCTAGCAAGCTTGCTGTGCCCTTTTCGGAGCTCAAAATCGAATGTTTTCATCAGTTTCGGGCCACTTTTCTTCTGTTGCTCTGTTTTTCTGTCCCGGATCGTACGTCGTGAGCTGTTAAAAGGACGACAACCTTACTCGCGGCACATTAGAGGAACCTACAATGCGTCGATATCACGTCTTGCGAGGATGCTGCGTTGTTGAAGCGGATGGGTTGTCGTTAAGCCCATTGGGCCTTTTGAATGGGCCATATCTCTAGGCTGGGACTGTGAACCGTTAACACATAAAGGAATTGTGCCCTCAACAGGACGGGTGCGATCATACCAGCACTAATGCACCGGATCCCATCAGAACTCCGAAGTTAAGCGTGCTTGGGCGAGAGTAGTACTAGGATGGGTGACCCCCTGGGAAGTCCTCGTGTTGCACCCCCCTTTTCAATTTTTTTTGCTCCGGTTAGCGTTGCGAAGATACTTTACCCACTACATTTCAATTATCAAATCCCACGGCACCATGGGCAAGACAACTTCTCTTCACGTGGAGGCTGGGCCCGCAAACCGAGGGCGTAGGGCTTGTGACCAAGTCTCCGTCGCACCTGTGCCCATAACTTTTGATTCGTAAGGAGTTACGAGGCACACAACATACCGTTGGAAAGGTCTCTGAGAGCTCTACGACGGGGCCAACTAGCTAGCTCGCTTTGCCCTTTTCGGAGCTCAGAATCGAATGTTTTCATCAGTTTCGGTCCACTTTTCTTCTTTTGCTCTATTTTTCCGTCCAGAATCGTACGTCGTGAGCTGTTAAAAGGACCACAACCTTACTCGCGGCATATTAGAGGACCCTACAATGCGTCGATATCAAGTCTTGCGAGGATGGTGCGTTGTTGAAGCGGATGGGTTGTCGTTAAGCCCATTGGGCCTTTTGAATGGGCCATATCTCTAGACTGGGACTGTGAACCGTTAACACATATAGGAATTGTGCCCTCAACATGACGGGTGCAATCATACTTGCACTACTGCACCGGATCCCATCAGAACTCCGAAGTTAAGTGTGCTTGGGCGAGAGTAGTACTAGGATGGGTGACCCCCTGGGAAAGTCCTCGTGTTGCACCCCATTTTCAATTTTTTTTTCTCCGGTTAGGGTTGCCAAGATACTTTACCCACCACATTTCTATTATCGAATCCCACGGCACCTTGGGCAAGACAACTTCTCTTCACGTGGAGGCTGGGCCCGCAAACCGAGGGCGTAGGGCATGTGACCAGGTCTCCGTCGCTCCGGTGCCCATAACTTTTGATCCGTAAGGAGTTACGAGGCGCACAGCATACCGTTGGAAAGCTCTCTGAGAGCTCTACGACGGGGGCAGCAAGTTAGCTCGCTGTGCACTTTTCGGAGCTCAAAATCGAACGTTTTCATTAGTTTCGGGCCACTTTTCTTCTTTTGCTATGTTTTTCCGTCCCGGATCGTACGTCGTGAGCTGTTAAAAGGACGACAACCTTACTCGCGGCACATTAGAGGACCCTACAATGCGTCGATATCACGTCTTGCGAGGATGCTGCGTTGTTGAAGCGGATGGGTTGTCGTTAAGCCCATTGGGCCTTTTGAATGGGCCATATCTCTAGGCTGGGACTGTGAACCGTTAACACATAAAGGAATTGTGCCCTCAACATGACGGGTGCGATCATACCAGCACTAATGCACCGGATCCCATCAGAACTCCGAAGTTAAGCGTGCTTGGGCGAGAGTAGTACTAGGATGGGTGACCCCCTGGGAAGTCCTCGTGTTGCACCCCCGTTTTCAATTATTTTTGCTCCGGTTAGGGTTGCCAAGATACTTTACCCACCACATTTCTATTACCGAATCCCACGGCACCATGGGCAAGACAACTTCTCTTCACGTGGAGGCTGGGCCCGCAAACCAGTGCCCATAATTTTGATCCGTAAGGAGTTACGAAGCGCACAGCATACCGTTGGAAAGCTCTCTGAGATCTCTACGACGGGGGCAGCTAGCTAGCTCGCTGTGCCCTTTTCGGAGCTCAAAATCGAATGTTTTCATCAGTTTCGGGCCACTTTTCTTCTTTTGCTCTATTTTTCCGTCCTGGATCGTACGTCGTGAGCTGTTAAAAGGACGACAACCTTACTCGCGGCACATTAGAGGACCCTACAATGCGTCGATATCACGTCTTGCGAGGATGCTTGGTTGTTGAAGCGGATGGGTTGTCGTTAAGCCCATTGGGGCTTCTAAATTGGCCATCTCCCTAGGCTGGGACTGTGAACCGTTAACACATAAAGGAATTGTGCCCTAACATGACGGGTGCGATCATATTAGCATTAATGCACCGGATCCCATTAGAACTCCAAAGTTAAACGTGCTTGGGCCAAAGTAGTACTAGGATGGGTGACCCCCTGGGAAGTCCTCATGTTGCACCCCCCTTTTCAATTTTTTTTGCACCGGTTAGGGTTGCCAAGGTACTTTATCCACCACATTTCTATTATCGAGTCCCACGGCACCTTGGGCAAGACAACTTCGCTTCACGTGGAGGCTGGCCCGCAAACCGGTGCCCATAACTTTTGATCCGTAAGGAGTTACGAGGCGTACAACATACAGTTGGAAAGCCCTCTGAGAGCTCTACGACGGGGGCAGCTAGCTAGCTTGCTGTGCCCTTTTTGGAGCTCAAAATCGAACGTTTTCATCAGTTTCGGGCCACTTTTCTTCTTTTGCTCTATTTTTCGGTCCCGTATCGTACGTTATGAGCTATTAGAAGGACGACAACGTTACTCGCGGGACATTAGAGGGCCCTACAATTCGTCGATATCACGTCTTGCGAGGATGCTGCGTTGTTGAAGCGGATGGGTTGTCGTTAAGCCCATTGGGCCTTTTGAGTGGGCCATCTCTTTAGGCTGGGACTGTGAACCGTTAACACATAAAGGAATTGTGCCCTGAACATGACGGGTGCGCTCATACCAGCACTAATGCACCGGATCCCATCAGAACTCCGAAGTTAAGCGTGCTTGGGCGAGAGTAGTACTAGGATGGGTGACCCCCTGGGAAGTCCTCGTGTTGCACCCCCTTTTCAATTTTTTTTGCTCCGGTTAGGTTTGCCAAGATACTTTACCCACCACATTTCTATTAACGAATCCCACGGCACCTTGGGCAAGACAACTTCTCTTCACGTGGAGGCTGGGCCCGTAAACCGGTGCCCATAACTTTTGATCCGTAAGGAGTTACGAGGCGCACAGCATACCGTTGGAAAGCTCTCTGAGAGCTCTACGACGGGGGTAGCTAGCTAGCTCGCTGTGCCCTTTTCGGAGCTCAAAATCGAACGTTTTCATCAGTTTCGGGCCACTTTTCTTCTTTTGCTCTGTTTTTCCGTCCCGGATCATACGTCGTGAGCTGTTAAAAGGACCACAACCTTACTCGCGGCACATTAGAGGACCCTACAATGCGTCGATATCACGTCTTGCGAGGATGCTGCGTTGTTGAAGCGGATGGGTTGTCGTTAAGCCCATTGGGCCTTTTGAATGGGCCATATCTCTAGGCTGGGACTGTGAACCGTTAACACATAAATGAATTGTGACCTCAACATGAAGGGTGCGTTCATGCCAGCACTAATACACCGGATCCCATCAGAACTCCGAAGTTAAGCGTGCTTGGGCGAGAGTAGTACTAGGATAGGTGACCCCTTGCGAAGTCCTCGTGTTGCACCCCCTTTTTCAATTTTTTTTGCTCCGGTTAGGGTTGCCAAGATACTTTACCCACCACATTTCTATTATCGAATCCCACGGCAACTAGGGCAAGACAACTTCTCTTCACGTGGAGGCTGGGCCCGCAAACCGAGGGCGTAGTGCTTGTGACCAGGTCTCCATCGCTCTGGTACCCATAACTTTTGATCGGTAAGGAGTTACGAGGCGCACAGCATACCGTTGGAAAGCGCTCCGAGAGCTTTACGGCGGGGGCAGCAGCTAGCTCGCTGTGCCCTTTTTGGAGCTCAAAATCGAACGTTTTCATCAGTTTCGGGTCAATTTTTTTCTTTTGCCCTGTTTTTCCGTCGCGGATCGTACGTCGTGAGCTGTTAAAAGGACGAAAACCTTACTCGCGGCATATTAGAGGACCCTACAATGCGTCGATAACACGTCTTGCGAGGATGCTGCGTTGTTGTAGCGGATGGGTTGTCGTTAAGCCCATTGGGCCTTTTGAATGGGCCATATCTCTAGGCTGGGAGTGTGAACCGTTAACACATAATGGAGTTGTGCCCTCAACATGACGGGTGCGATCATACCTGCACTAATGCACCGGATCCCATCAGAACTCTGAAGTTAAGCGTGCTTGGGCGAGAGTAGTACTAGGATGGGTGACCCCCTGGGAAGTCCTCGTGTTGCACCCCCCTTTTCAATTATTTTTGCTCCGGTTAGGGTTGCCAAGATACTTTACCCACCACATTTCTATTATCGAATCCCACGGCACCTTGGGCAAGACAACTTCTCTTCACGTGGAGGCTGGGCCCGCAAACCGGTGCCAATAACTTTCGATCCGTAAGGAGTTACGAGGCGCACAACATACCGTTGGAAAGCTCTCTGAGAGCTCTACGACGTGGGCAGCTAGCTAGCTCGCTGTGCCATTTTCGGAGCTCAAAATCGAACGTTTTCATCAATTTCGGGCCACTTCTCTTCTTTAGCTCTGTTTTTCCGTCCCGGATCGTACGTCGTGAGCTGTTAAAAGGACGACAACCTTACTCGCGGCACATTAGAGGACCCTACAATGCGTCGATATCACGTCTTGCGAGGATGCTGCGTTGTTGAAGCGGATGGGTTGTCGTTAAGCCCATTGGGCCTTTTGAATGGGCCATATCTCTAGGCTGGGACTGTGAACCGTTAACACATAAAGGAATTGTGCCCTCAACATGACGGGTGCGATCATACCAGCACTAATGCACCGGATCCCATTAGAACTCCGAAGTTAAGCGTGCTTGGGCGAGAGTAGTACTAGGATGGGTGACCCCCTGGGAAGTCCTCGTGTTGCACCCCCCATTTCAATTATTTTTGCTCCAGTTAGGGTTGCCAAGATACTTTACCCACCACATTTCTATTATCGAATCCCACGGCACCTTGGGCAAGACAACTTCTCTTCACGTGGAGGCTGGACCCGCAAACCGGTGCCCATAACTTTTGATCCGTAAGGAGTTATGAGGTGCACAGCATACCGTTGGAAAGCTCTCTGAGAGCTCTACGACGGGGGCAGCCAGCTAGCTCGCTGTGCCCTTTTCGGAGCTCAAAATCGAACGTTTTCATCAGTTTCGGGCCACTTTTCTTCTTTTGCTCTGTTTTTCCGTCCCGGATCGTACGTCGTGAGCTGTTAAAAGGACGACAACCTTACTCGCGGCACATTAGAGGACCCTACAATGCGTCGATATCACGTCTTGCGAGGATGCTGCGTTGTTGAAGCGGATGGGTTATCGTTAAGCCCATTGGGCCTTTTGAATAGGCCATATCTCTAGGCTGGGACTGTGAACCGTTAACACATAAAGGAATTGTGCCCTCAACATGACGGGTGCGATCATACCAGCACTAATGCACCGGATCCCATCAGAACTCCGAAGTTAAGCGTGCTTGGGCGAGAGTAGTACTAGGATCGGTGACCCCCTGGGAAGTCCTCGTGTTGCACCCCCCTTTTCAATTATTTTTGCTCCGGTTAGGGTTGCCAAGATACTTACCCACCACATTTCTGTTATCGAATCCCACGGCACCTTGGGCAAGACAACTTCTCTTCACGTGGAGGCTGGGCCCGCAAACCGGTGCCCATAACTTTTGATCCGTAAGGAGTTACGAGGTGCACAGCATACCGTTGGAAAGCTCTCTGAGAGCTCTACGACGGGGGCAGCTAGCTAGCTCGCTGTGCCCTTTTCGGAGCTCAAAATCGAACGTTTTCATCAGTTTCGGGCCACTTTTCTTCTTTTGCTCTGTTTTTCCGTCCCGGATCGTACGTCGTGAGCTGTTAAAAGGACGACAACCTTACTCGCGGCACATTAGAGGACCCTACAATGCGTCGATATCACGTCTTGCGAGGATGCTGCGTTGTTGAAGCGGATGGGTTGTCGTTAAGCCCATTGGGCCTTTTGAATGGGCCATATCTCTAGGCTGGGACTGTGAACTGTTAACAGATAAAGGAATTGTGCCCTCAACATGACGGGTGCGATCATACCAGCAGTAATGCACCGGATCCCATCAGAACTCCGAAGTTAAGCGTGCTTGGGCGAGAGTAGTACAAGGATGGGTGACCCCCTGGGAAGTCCTTGTGTTGCACCCCCCTTTTCAATTATTTTTGCTCCGGTTAGGGTTGCCAAGATACTTTACCCACCACATTTCTATTATCGAATCCCACGGCACCTTGGGCAAGACAACTTCTCTTCACGTGGAGGCTGGGCCCGCAAACCGGTGCCCATAACTTTTGATCCGTAAGGAGTTACGAGGCACACAGCATACCGTTGGAAAGCTCTCTGAGAGCTCTACGACGGGGGCAGCTAGCTAGCTCGCTGTGCCCTTTTCGGAGCTCAAAATCGAACGTTTTCATCAGTTTCGGGCCACTTTTCTTCTTTTGCTCTGTTTTTTCGTTCCGGATCGTACGTCGTGAGCTGTTAAAAGGACGACAACCTTACTCGCGGCACATTAGAGGACCCTACAATGCGTCGATATCACGTCTTGCGAGGATGCTGCGTTGTTGAAGCGGATGGGTTGTCATTAAGCCCATTGGGCCTTTTGAATGGGCCATATCTCTAGGCTGGGACTATGAACCGTTAACACATAAAGGAATTGTGCCCTCAACATGACGGGTGCGATCATACCAGCACTAATGCACCGGATCCCATCAGAACTCCGAAGTTAAGCGTGCTTGGGCGAGAGTAGTACTAGGATGGGTGACCCCCTGGGAAGTCCTTGTGTTGCACCCCCCTTTTCAATTTTTTTTGCTCCGGTTAGGGTTGCCAAGATACTTTACCCACCAGATTTCTATTATCGAATCCCACGGCGCCCTCGGGAAGACAACCTCTCTTCACGTGGTGGCTGGGCCCGCAAACCGGTGCCTATAACTTTTGATCCGTAAGGAGTTACAAGGCGCACAGCATACCGTTGGAAAGCTCTCTGAGAGCTCTACAACGGGGGCAGCGAGCTAGCTTGCTATGCCCTTTTCGGAGCTCAAAATCAAACGTTTTCACCAGTTTCGGGCCACTTTTCTTCTTTTGCTCTGTTTTTCTGTCCCGGATCGTACGTCGTGAGCTGTTAAAAGGACGAAAACCTTACTCGCGGCACATTAGAGGACCCTACAATGCGTCGATATCACGTCTTGCGAGGATGCTGCGTTGTTGAAGCGGATGGGTTGACGTTAAGCCCATTGGGCCTTTTGAATGGGCCATATCTCTAGGCTGGGACTGTGAACCGTTAACACATAAAGGAATTGTGCCCTCAACATGACGGGTGCGATCATACCAGCACTAATGCACCGGATCCCATCAGAACTCCGAAGTTAAGCGTGCTTGGGCGAGAGTAGTACTAGGATGGGTGACCCCCTGGGAAGTCCTCGTGTTGCACCCCACTTTTCAATTTTTTTTTCTCCGATTAGCGTTGCCAAGATACTTTACCCACCACATTTCAATTATCGAATCCCACGGCACCTTGGGAAAGACGACTTCTCTTCACGTGGAGGCTGGGCCCGTAAACCGAGGGCGTAGGGCTTGTGAGGGAAGTCCTCGTGTTGCACCCCACTTTTCAATTTTTTTTTCTCCGATTAGCGTTGCCAAGATACTTTACCCACCACATTTCAATTATCGAATCCCACGGCACCTTGGGAAAGACGACTTCTCTTCACGTGGAGGCTGGGCCCGCAAACCGAGGGCGTAGGGCTTGTGACCAGTTCTCCGTCGCTCCGGTGCCCATAACTTTTGATTCGTAAGGAGTTACGAGGCACACAACGTACCGTTGGAAAGCTCTCTTAGAGCTCTACGACGTGGCCAGCTAGCTAGCTCGCTTTGCCCTTTTCGGAGCTCAAATTCAAACGTTTTCATCAGTTTTGGGCAGCTTTTCTTCTTTTGCTCTGTTTTTACGTTCCGGATCGTACGTCGTGAGCTGTTAAAAGGATGACAACCTTACTCGCGTCACATTAGAGGACCCTACAATGCGTCGATATCACGTCTTGCGAGGATGCTGCGTTGTTGAAGCGGATGGGTTGTCGTTAAGCCCATTGGGCCTTTTGAATGGGTCATATCTCTAGGCTGGGACTGTGAACCGTTAACACATAAAGGAATTGTGCCCTCAACATGACGGGTGCGATCATACCAGCACTAATGCACCGGATCCCATCAGAACTCCGAAGTTAAGCGTGCTTGGGCGAGAGTAGTACTAGGATGGGTGACCCCCTGGGAAGTCCTCGTGTTGCACCCCCCTTTTCAATTATTTTTGCTCCGGTTAGGGTTGCCAAGATACTTTACCCAACACATTTCTATTATCGAATAGCACGGCACCTTGGGAAAGACGACTTCTCTTCACGTGGAGGCTGGGCCCGCAAACCGAGGGCGTAGGGCATGTGACCAGGTCTCCGTCGCTCCGGTGCCCATAACTTTTGATCCGTAAGGAGTTACGAGGCGCACAGCATACCGTTGGAAAGCTCTCTGAGAGCTCTACGACGGGGGCAGCAAGTTAGCTCGCTGTGCCCTTTTCGAAGCTCAAAATCGAACGTTTTCATTAGTTTCGGGCCACTTTTCTTCTTTTGCTATGTTTTTCCGTCCCGGATCGTACGTCGTGAGCTGTTAAAAGGACGACAACCTTACTCGCGGCACATTAGAGGACCCTACAATGCGTCGATATCACGTCTTGCGAGGATGCTGCGTTGTTGAAGCGGATGGGTTGTCGTTAAGCCCATTGGGCCTTTTGAATGGGCCATATCTCTAGGCTGGGACTGTGAACCGTTAACACATAAAGGAATTGTGCCCTCAACATGACGGGTGCGATCATACCAGCACTAATGCACCGGATCCCATCAGAACTCCGAAGTTAAGCGTGCTTGGGCGAGAGTAGTACTAGGATGGGTGACCCCCTGGGAAGTCCTCGTGTTGCACCCCCCTTTTCAATTTTTTTTGCTCCGGTTAGGGTTGCCAAGATACTTTACCCACCACATTTCTATTATCGAATCCCACGGCACCTTGGGCAAGACAACTTCTCTTCACGTGGAGGCTGGGCCCGCAAACCGAGGGCGTAGGGCTTATGACCAGGTCTCCGTCGCTCCGGTGCCCATAACTTTTGATCCGTAAGGAGTTACGAGGCGCACAGCATACCGTTGGAAAGCTCTCTGAGAGCTCTACGACAGGGGCAGCTAGCTAGCTCGTTGTGCCCTTTTCGGAGCTCAAAATCGAACGTTTTCATCAGTTTCGGGCCACTTTTCTTCTTTTGCTCTATTTTTCCGTCCCGGATCGTACGTCGTGAGCTGTTAAAAGGACGACAACCTTACTCGCGGCACATTAGAGGACCCTACAATGCGTCGATATCACGTCTTGCGAGGATGCTGCGTTGTTGAAGCGGATGGGTTGTCGTTAAGCCCATTGGGCCTTTTGAATGGGCCATATCTCTAGGCTGGGACTGTGAACCGTTAACACATAAAGGAATTGTGCCCTCAACATGACGGGTGCGATCATACTAGCACTAACGCACCGGATCCCATCAGAACTCCGAAGTTAAGCGTGCTTGGGCGAGAGTAGTACTAGGATGGGTGACCCCCTGGGAAGTCCTTGTGTTGCACCCCCCTTTTCAATTATTTTTGCTCCGGTTAGGGTTGCCAAGATACTTTACCCACCACATTTCTTTTATCGAATCCCACGGCACCTTGGGCAAGACAACTTCTGTTCACGTGGAGGCTGGGCCCGCAAACCAGTGCCCATAACTTTTGATCCGTAAGGAGTTACGAAGCTCACAGCATACCGTTGGAAAGCTCTCTGAGAGCTCTACGTCGGGGGCAGCTAGCTAGCTCACTGTGCCCTTGTCGGAGCTCAAAATCGAACGTTTTCATCAATTTCGGGCCACTTTTCTTCTTTTGCTCTATTTTTCCGTCCCGGATCGTACGTCGTAAGCTGTTAAAAGGACGACAACCTTACTCGCGGCACATTAGAGGACCCTACAATGTGTCGATATCACGTCTTGCGAGGATGCTGCGTTGTTGAAGTGGATGGGTTGTCGTTAAGCCCATTGGGCCTTTTGAATGGGCCATATCTCTAGGCTGGGACTGTGAACCATTAACACATAAAGGAATTGTATCCTCAACATGACGTGTGCGATCATACCAGCACTAATGCACCGGATCCCATCAGAACTCCGAAATTAAGCGTGCTTGGGTAAAAGTAGTACTAGGGTGGGTGACCCCCTGGGAAGTCCTCGTGTTGCACCCCCTTTTCAATTATTTTTGCTCCGGTTAGGGTTGCCAAGACACTTTACCCACCAAATTTCTATTATCGAATCCCACTGCACCTTGGGCAAGACAACTTCTCTTTACGTGGAGGCTGGGCCCGTAAACCGGTGCCCATAACTTTTGATCCGTAAGGAGTTACGAGGCGCACAGCATACCGTTGGAAAGCTCTCTGAGAGCTCTACGACGGGGGCAGCTAGCTAGCTCGCTGTGCCCTTTTCGAAACTCAAAATCGAACGTTTTTATCAGTTTCGTACCACTTTTCTACTTTTGCTCTGTTTTTCCGTCCCGGATCGTACGTCGTGAGCTGTTAAAAGGACAACAACCTTACTCGCGGCACATTAGAGGACCCTACAATGCGTCGATATCACGTCTTGCGAGGATGCTGCGTTGTTGAAGCGGATGGGTTGTCGTTAAGCCCATTGGGCCTTTTGAATGGGCCATATCTCTAGGCTGGGACTGTGAACCGTTAACACATAAAGGAATTGTGCCCTCAACATGACCGGTGCGATCATACTAGCACTAATGCACCGGATCCCATCAGAACTCCGAAGTTAAGCGTGCTTGGGCGAGAGTAGTACTAGGATGGGTGACCCCCTGGGAAGTCCTTGTGTTGCACGCCCCTTTTCAATTATTTTTGCCCCGGTTAGGGTTGCCAAGATACTTTACCCACCACATTTCTATTATCGAATCCCACGGCACCTTGGGCAAGACAACTTCTCTTGACGTGGAGGCTGGGCCCGCAAACCGGTGCCCATAACTTTTGATCCGTAAGGAGTTACGAAGTGCATAACATACAGTTGGAAAGCTCTCTGAGAGCTCTACGACGGGGGCAGCTAGCTAGCTCGTTGTGCCCTTGTCGGAGCTCAAAATCGAACGTTTTCATCAGTTTCGGGCCACTTTTCTTCTTTTGCTCAGTTTTTTCGTCCCGGATCGTATGTCGTGAGCTGTTAAAAGGACGACAACCTTACTCGCGGCAGATTAGAGGACCCTACAATGCATCGATATCACGTCTTGCGAGGATGCTGCGTTGTTGAAGCGGATGGGTTGTCGTTAAGCCCATTGGGCCTTTTGAATGGGCCATATCTCTAGGCTGGGACTGTGAACCGTTAACACATAAAGGAATTGTGTCCTCAACATGACGGGTGCGATCATACCAGCACTAATGCACCGGATCCCATCAGAACTCCGAAGTTAAGCGTGCTTGGGCGAGAGTAGTACTAGGATGGGTGACCCCCTGGGAAGTCCTCGTGTTGCACCCCCCTTTTCAATTATTTTTGCTCCGGTTAGGGTTGCCAAGATACTTTACCCACCACATTTCTATTATCGAATCCCACGGCACCTTGGGCAAGACAACTTCTCTTCACGTGGAGGCTGGGCCCGCAAACCGAGGGCGTAGGGCTTGTGACCGGGTCTCCGTCGCTCCGGTGCCCATAACTTTTGATCCGTAAGGAGCTACGAGGCGCACAGCATACCGTTGGAAAGCTCTTTGAGAGCTCTACGACGGGGGCAGCAAGTTAGCTCGCTGTGCCCTTTTCGGAGCTCAAAATCGAACGTTTTCATCAGTTTTGGGCCACTATTCTTCTCTTGCTCTGTTTTTCCGTCCCGAATCGTACGTCGTGAGCTGTTAAAAGGACGACAACCTTACTCGCGGAATATTAGAGGACCCTACAATGCGTCGATATCACGTCTTGTGAGGATGCTGCGTTGTTGAAGCGGATGGGTTGTCGTTAACCCCATTGGGCCATTTGAATGGGCCATATCTCTAGGCTGGGACTGTGAACCGTTAACACATAAAGGAATTGTGCCCTCAACATGACGGGTGCGATCATACCAGCACTAATGCACCGGATCCCATCAGAACTCCGAAGTTAAGCGTTCTTGGGCGAGAATAGTACTAGGATGGGTGACCCCCTGGGAAGTCCTCGTGTTGCACCCCCCGTTTTCAATTTTTTTTGCTCCGGTTACGGTTGCCAAGATACTTTACCCACCACATTTCTAATATCGAATCTCATGGCACCTTGGGCAAGACAACTTCTCTTCACGTGGAGGCTGGGCCCGCAAACCGAGGGCGTAGGGCTTGTGACCAGGTCTCCGTTGCTCCGGTGCCCATAACTTTTGATCCGTAAGGAGTTACGAGGCGCACAGCATACCGTTGGAAAGCTCTCTGAGAGCTCTACGACGGGGGCAGGTAGCTAGCATGCTGTGCCCTTTTCGGAGCTCAAAATCGAACATTTTCATCAGTTTTGGGCCACTTTTCTTCTTTAGCTTTATTTTTCTTTCCCGGATCGTACGTCGTGAGCTGTTAAAAGGACGACATCCTTATTCGCGGGACATTAGAGGGCCCTAAAATGCGTCGATATCACGTTTTATGAGGATGCAGCATTGTTGAAGCGGATGGGTTGTCGTTAAGCCCATTGGGCCTTTTGAATGGGCCATATCTCTAGGCTGGGACTGTGAACCGTTAACACATAAAGGAATTGTGCCCTCAACATGACCGGTGCGATCATACTAGCACTAATGCACCGGATCCCATCAGAACTCCGAAGTTAAGCGTGCTTGGGCGAGAGTAGTACTAGGATGGGTGACCCCCTGGGAAGTCCTTGTGTTGCACGCCCCTTTTCAATTATTTTTGCCCCGGTTAGGGTTGCCAAGATACTTTACCCACCACATTTCTATTATCGAATCCCACGGCACCTTGGGCAAGACAACTTCTCTTCACGTGGAGGCTGGGCCCGCAAATCGGTGCCCATAACTTTTGATCCGTAAGGAGTTACGAAGCGCACAACATACCGTTGGAAAGCTCTCTGAGAGCTCTACGATGGGGGCAGCTAGCTAGCTCGTTGTGCCCTTGTCGGAGCTCAAAATCGAACGTTTTCATCAGTTTCGGGCCACTTTTCTTCTTTTGCTCAGTTTTTTCGTCCCGGATCGTATGTCGTGAGCTGTTAAAAGGACGACAACCTTACTCGCGGCAGATTAGAGGACCCTACAATGCATCGATATCACGTCTTGCGAGGATGCTGCGTTGTTGAAGCGGATGGGTTGTCGTTAAGCCCATTGGGCCTTTTGAATGGGCCATATCTCTAGGCTGGGACTGTGAACCGTTAACACATAAAAGAATTGTGTCCTCAACATGACGGGTGCGATCATACCAGCACTAATGCACCGGATCCCATCAGAACTCCGAAGTTAAGCGTGCTTGGGCGAGAGTAGTACTAGGATGGGTGACCCCCTGGGAAGTCCTCGTGTTGCACCCCCCTTTTCAATTATTTTTGCTCCGGTTAGGGTTGCCAAGATACTTTACCCACCACATTTCTATTATCGAATCCCACGGCACCTTGGGCAAGACAACTTCTCTTCACGTGGAGGCTGGGCCCGCAAACCGAGGGCGTAGGGCTTGTGACCGGGTCTCCGTCGCTCCGGTGCCCATAACTTTTGATCCGTAAGGAGCTACGAGGCGCACAGCATACCGTTGGAAAGCTCTTTGAGAGCTCTACGACGGGGGCAGCAAGTTAGCTCGCTGTGCCCTTTTCGGAGCTCAAAATCGAACGTTTTCATCAGTTTCGGGCCACTTTTCTTCTCTTGCTCTGTTTTTCCGTCCCGGATCGTACGTCGTGAGCTGTTAAAACGACGACAACCTTACTCGCGGCACATTAGAGGACCCTACAACGCGTCGATATCACGTCTTGCGAGGATGCTGCGTTGTTGAAGCGGATGGGTTGTCGTTAAGCCCATTGGGCCTTTTGAATAGGCCATATCTCTAGGCTGAGACTGTTAACCGTTAACACATAAAGGAATTGTGCCCTCAACATGACGGGTGCGATCATACCAGCACTAATGCACCGGATCCCATCAGAACTCCGAAGTTAAGCGTTCTTGGGCGAGAATAGTACTAGGATGGGTGACCCCCTGGGAAGTCCTCGTGTTGCACCCCCCGTTTTCAATTTTTTTTGCTCCGGTTAGGGTTGCCAAGATACTTTACCCACCACATTTCTAATATCGAATCTCATGGCACCTTGGGCAAGACAACTTCTCTTCACGTGGAGGCTGGGCCCGCAAAACGAGGGCGTAGGGCTTGTGACCAGGTCTCCGTTGCTCCGGTGCCCATAACTTTTGATCCGTAAGGAGTTACGAGGCGCACAGCATACCGTTGGAAAGCTCTCTGAGAGCTCTACGACGGGGGCAGGTAGCTAGCATGCTGTGCCCTTTTCGGAGCTCAAAATCGAACGTTTTCATCAGTTTCGGGCCACTTTTCTTCTTTTGCTTTGTTTTTCCGTCCCGGATCGTACGTCGTGAGCTGTTAAAAGGACGATAACCTTACTCGCGGCACATTAGAGGACCCTACAATGCGTCGATATAACGTCTTGCGAGGATGCTGCATTGTTGAAGCGGATGGGTTGTCGTTAAGCCCATTGGGCCTTTTGAATGGGCCATACCTCTAGGCTGGGACTGTGAACCGTTAACACATAAAGGAATTGTGCCCTCAACATGACGGGTGCGATCATACCAGCACTAATGCACCGGATCCTATCAGAACTCCGAAGTTAAGCGTGCTTAGGCGAGAGTAGTACTAGGATGGGTGACCCCTTGGGAAGTCCTCGTGTTGCACCCCCCTTTTCAATTATTTTTGCTCCGGTTAGGGTTGCCAAGATACTTTACCCACCACATTTCTATTATCGAATCCCACGGCACCTTGGGCAAGACAACTTCTCTTCACGTGGAGGCTGGGCCCGCAAACCGGTGCCCATAACTTTTGATCCGTAAGGAGTTACGAGGCGCACAGCATACCGTTGGAAAGCTCTCTGAGAGCTCTACGACGGGGGCAGCTAGCTAGCTCGCTGTGCCCTTTTCGGAGCTCAAAATCGAACATTTTCATTAGTTTCGGGCCACTTTTCTTCTTTTGCTCTGTTTTTCCGTCCCGGATCGTACGTCGTGAGCTGTTAAAAGGACGACAACCTTACTTGCGGCACATTAGAGGACCCTACAATGCGTCGATATCACGTCTTGCGAGGATGCTGCGTTGTTGAAGCGGATGGGTTGTCGTTAAGCCCATTGGGCCTTTTGAATGGGCCATATCTCTAGGCTGGGACTGTGAACCGTTAACACATAAAGGAATTGTGCCCTCAACATGACGGGTGCGATCATACCAGCACTAATGCACCGGATCCCATCAGAACTCCGAAGTTAAGCGTGCTTGGGCGAGAGTACTACTAGGATGGGTGACCCCATGGGAAGTCCTTGTGTTGCACCCCCCTTTTCAATTATTTTTGCTCCGGTTAGGGCTACCAAGATACTTTACCCACCACATTTATATTATCGAATCCCACGGCACCTTGGGCAAGACAACTTCTCTTCACGTGGAGGCTGCGCCCGCAAACCGGTGCCCATAACTTTTGATCCGTAAGGAGTTACGAGGCGCACAGCATACCGTTGGAAAGCTCTCTGAGACGGGCGTAGCTAGCTAGCTCGCATTGCCTTTGTCGGAGCTCAAATTCGAACGTTTTCATCAGTTTCGGGCCACTTTTCTTCTTTTGCTCTGTTTTTCCGTCCCGGATCGTACGTCGTGAGCTGTTAATAGGACGACAACCTTACTCGCGGCACATTGGAGGACCCTACAATGCGTCGATATCACATCTTACGAGGATGCTGCGTTGTTGAAGCGGATGGGTTGTCGTTAAGCCCATTGGGCCTTTTGAATGGGCCATATCTCTAGGCTGGGACTGTGAACCGTTAACACATAAAGGAATTGTGTCCTCAACTTGACGGGTGCGATCATACCGGCACTAATGCACCGGATCCCATCAGAACTCCGAAGTTAAGCGTGCTTGGGCGAGAGTAGTACTAGGATGGGTGACCCCTTGGGAAGTCCTCGTGTTGCACCCCCCTTTTCAATTTTTTTTGCTCCGGTTTTGGTTGCCAAGATACTTTACCCACCACATTTCTATTATCGAATCCCACGGCACCTTGGGCAAGACAACTTCTCTTCACGTGGAGGAAGGGCCCGCAAACCGAGGGCGTAGGGCTTTTGACTAGGTCTCCGTTGCTCCGGTGCCCATAACTTTTGATCCGTAAGGAGTTACGAGGCGCACAGCATACCGTTGGAAAGCTCTCTGAGAGCTCTACGACGGGGGCAGCTAGCTAGCTCGTTGTGCCCTTTTCGGAGCTCAAAATCGAACGTTTTCATCAGTTTCGGGCCACTTTTCTTCTTTTCCTCTGTTTTTCCGTCCCGGATCGTATGTCGTGACCTGTTAAAAGGACGACAACATTACTCGCGGCACATTAGAGGACCCTACAATGCGTCGATATCAGGTCTTGCGAGGATGCTGCGTTGTTGAAGCGGATGGGTTGTCGTTAAGCCCATTGGGCCTTTTGAATGGGCCATATCTCTAGGCTGGGACTGTGAACCGTTAACACATAAAGGAATTGTGCCCTCAACATGACGGGTGCGATCATACCAGCACTAATGCACCGGATCCCATCAGAACTCCGAAGTTAAGCGTGCTTGGGCGAGAGTAGTACTCGGATGGGTGAACCCCTGGGAAGTCCTCGTGTTGCACCCCCCTTTTCAATTATTTTTCCTCCGGTTAGGGTTGCCAGGATACTTTACCCACCACATTTCTATTATCGAATCCCATGGCACCTTGGGCAAGACAACTTCTCTTCACGTGGAGGCTGGGCCCGCAAACCGGTGCCCATAACTTTTGATCCGTAAGGAGTTACGAGGCGCACAGCATACCGTTGGAAAGCTCTCTGAGAGCTCTACGACGGGGCCAGCTAGCTAGCTCGCTGTGCCATTTTCGGAGCTCAAAATCGAACGTTTTCATCAGTTTCGGGCCACATTTCTTCTTTTGCTCTGTTTTTCCGTCCCGGATCGTACGTCGTGAGCTGTTAAAAGGACGACAACCTTACTCGCGGCACATTAGAGGACCCTACATTGCGTCGATATCACGTCTGGCGAGAATGCTGCGTTGTTGAAGCGGATGGGTTGTCGTTAAGCCCATTGGGCCTTTTGAATGGGCCATATCTCTAGGCTGGGACTGTGAACCGTTAACACATAAAGGAATTGTGCCCTCAACATGACGGGTGCGATCATACCAGCACTAATGCACCGGCTCCCATCAGAACTCCGAAGTTAAGCGTTCTTGGGCGAGAGTAGTACTAGGATGGGTGACCCCCTGGGAAGTCCTCGTGTTGCACCCCCCTTTTCAATTTTTTTTGCTCCGGTTAGGGTTGCCAAGATACTTTACCCACCACATTTCTATTATCGAATCCCACGGCACTTTGGGCAATACAACTTCTCTTCACGTGGAGGCTGGGCCCGCAAACCGAGTGCGTAGGGCTTATGACCAGGTCTCCGTCGCTCCGGTGCCCATAACTTTTGATCCGTAAGGAGTTACGAGGCGCACAACATACCGTTGGAAAGCTCTCTGAGAGCTCTACGACGGGGGCAGCTAGCTAGCTCGCTATGCCCTTTTCGGAGCTCAAAATAGAACGTTTTCATCAGTTTCGGGCCACTTTTCTTCTTTTGCTCTGTTTTTCCATCCCGGATCGTACGTCGTGAGCTGTTAAAAGGACGACAACCTTACTCGCGGCACATTAGAGGACCCTACAATGCGTCGATATCACGTCTTGCGAGGATGCTGCGTTGTTGAAGCGGATGGGTTGTCGTTAAGCCCATTGGGCCTTTTGAATGGGCCATATCTCTAGGCTGGGACTGTGAACCGTTAACACATAAAGGAATTGTGCCCTCAACATGACGGGTGCGATCATACCAGCACTAATGCACCGGCTCCCATCAGAACTCCGAAGTTAAGCGTTCTTGGGCGAGAGTAGTACTAGGATGGGTGACCCCCTGGGAAGTCCTCGTGTTGCACCCCCCTTTTCAATTATTTTTGCTCTGGTTAGGGTTGCCAAGATACTTTACCCACCACATTTCTATTATCGAATCCCACGGCACGTTGGGCAAGACAACTTCTCTTCACGTGGAGGCTGGGCCCGCAAACCGGTGCCCATAACCTTTGATCCGTAAGGAGTTACGAGGCGCACAGCATACCGTTGGAAAGCTCTCTAAGAGCTCTACGACGGGGGCAGCTAGCTAGCTCGCTGTGCCCTTT
Source organism: Ehretia macrophylla (assembly GCA_037974665.1). Classification (NCBI taxonomy): domain Eukaryota; kingdom Viridiplantae; phylum Streptophyta; class Magnoliopsida; order Boraginales; family Ehretiaceae; genus Ehretia; species Ehretia macrophylla. The sequence continues at coordinate 74,016,239 of CM075769.1, forward strand.
TCGGAGCTCAAAATCGAACGTTTTCATCAGTTTCGGGCCACTTTTCTTCTTTTGCTCTGTTTTTCCGTCCCGGATCGTACGTCGTGAGCTGTTAAAAGGACGACAACCTTACTCGCGGCACATTAGAGGACCCTACAATGCGTCGATATCACGTCTTGCGAGGATGCTGCGTTGTTGAAGCGGATGGGTTGTCGTTAAGCCCATTGGGCCTTTTGAATGGGCCATCTCTCTGGGCTGCGACTGTGAACCGTCAACACATAAGGATTTTGCGCCATCAACATGAGGGGTGCGATCATGCAATGACTAATACACCGGATCCCATCAGAACTCCAAAGTTAAGCGTGCTTGGTCAAAAGTAGTACTAGGATGGGTGACCTCCTAGGAAGTCCTCGTGTTGCACCCCGCTTTTTAATTTTTTTTGCTCCGGTTAGGGTTGCCAAGATACTTTACCCACCACATTTCTATTATCGAATCCCACGGCACCTTGGGCAAGACAACTTCTCTTCACGTGGAGGCTGGGCCCGCAAACCGGTGCCCATAACTTTTGATCCGTAAGGAGTTACGAGGCGCACAGCATACCGTTGGAAAGCTCTCTGAGAGCTCTTCGACGGGGGCAGCTAGCTAGCTTGCTGTGCCCTTTTCGGAGCTCAAAATCGAACGTTTTCATCAGTTTCGGGCCACTTTTCTTCTTTTGCTCTGTTTTTCCGTCCCGGATCGTACGTCGTGAGCTGTTAAAAGGACGACAACCTTACTCGCGGCACATTAGAGGACCCTACAATGCGTCGATATCACGTCTTGTGAGGATGCTGCGTTGTTGAAGCGGATGGGTTGTCGTTAAGCCCATTGGGCCTTTTGAATGGGCCATATCTCTAGGCTGGGACTGTGAACCGTTAACACATAAAGGAATTATGTCCTCAACATGACGGCTGCGATCATACCAGCACTAATGCACCGGATCCCATCAGAACTCCGAAGTTAAGCGTGCTTGGGCGAGAGTAGTACTAGGATGGGTGACCCCCTGGGAAGTCCTCGTGTTGCACCCCCTTTTTCAATTATTTTTGCTCCGGTTAGGGTTGCCAAGATACTTTACCCACCACATTTCTATTATCGAATCCCACGGCACCTTGGGCAAGACAACTTCTCTTCACGTGGAGGCTGGGCCCGCAAACCGGTGCCCATAACTTTTGATCCGTAAGGAGTTACGAGGCGCACAGCATACCGTTGCAAAGCTCTCTGAGAGCTCTACGACGGGGGCAGCTAGCTAGCTCGTTGTGCCCTTTCCGGAGATCAAAATCGAACGTTTTCATCAGTTTCGGGCCACTTTTCTTCTATTGCTCTGTTTTTCCGTCCCGGATCGTACGTCGTGAGCTGTTAAATGGAAGAAAACCTTACTCGCGGCACATTAGAGGACCCTACAATGCGTCGATATCACCTCTTGCGAAGATGCTGCGTTGTTGAAGCGGATGGGTTGTCGTTAAGCCCATTGGGCCTCTTGAATGGGTCATATCTCTAAGCTGGGACTGTGAACCGTTAACACATAATGGAATTGTGCCCTCAACATTACGGGTGCGATCATACCAGCACTAATGCACCGGATCCCATCAGAATTCCGAAGTTAAGCGTGCTTGGGCGAGAGTAGTACTACGATGGGTAACCCCCTGGGAAGTCCTCATGTTGCACCCCCCTTTTTAATTTTTTTTGCTCCAGTTTGGGTTGCCAAGATACTTTATCCACCACATTTCAATTATCGAATCCCACGGCACCTTGGGCAAGACAACTTCTCTTCACGTGGAGGCTGGGCCCGCAAACCGGTGCCCATAACTTTTGATCGGTAAGGAGTTACGAGGCGCACAGCATACCGTTGGAAATCTCTCTGAGAGCTCAACGCCGGGGGCAGCTAGCTAGCTTGGTGTGCCCTTTTTGGAGCTCAAAATCGAACGTTTTCATCAGTTTCAGGCCACTTTTCTTCTTTTGCTCTGTTTTTCCGTCCCTGATCGTACGTCGTGAGCTGTTAAAAGGACGACAACCTTACTTGCGGCACATTAGAGGACCCTACAATGCGTCGATATCACGTCTTGCGATGATGCTGCGTTGTTGAAGCGGATGGGTTGTCGTTAGGCCCATTGGGCCTTTTGAATGGGCCATATCTCTAGGCTGGGACTATGAACCGTTAACACATAAAGGAATTGTGCCCTCAACATGACGGGTGCGATCATACTAGCACTAATGCACCGGATCGCATCAGAACTCCGAAGTTAAGCGTGCTTGGGCGAGAGTAGTACTAGGATGGGTGACCCCCTGGGAAGTCCTCGTGTTGCACCCCACTTTTTTAATTTTTTTTGCTCCGGTTAGGGTTGCCAAGATACTTTACCCAGCACATCTCTATTATCGAATCCCACGGCACCTTGGGCAAGACAACTTCTCTTCACGTGGAGGCTGGGCCCGCAAACCGGTGCCCATAACTTTTGATCGGTAAGGAGTTACGAGGCGCACAGCATACTGTTGGAAAGCTCTCTGAGAGCTCTATGACGGGGGCAGCTAGCTAGCTTGCTTTGCCCTTTTTGGAGCTCAAAATCGAACGTTTTCATCAGTTTCGGGCCACTTTTCTTCTTTTGCTCTGTTTTTCCGTCCCGGATCGTACGTCGTGAGCTGTTAAAAGGACGACAACCTTACTCGCGGCACATTAGAGGACCCTGCAATGCGTCGATATCACGTCTTGCGAGGATGCTGCGTTGTTGAAGCGGATGGGTTGTCGTTAAGCCCATTGGGCCTTTTGAATGGGCCATATCTCTAGGCTGGGACTGTGAACCGTTAACACATAAAGGAATTGTGCCCTCAACATGACGGGTGCGATCATACCAGCACTAATGCACCGGATCCCATCAGAACTCCGAAGTTAAGCGTGCTTGGGCGAGAGTAGTACTAGGATGGGTGACCCCCTAGGAAGTCCTCGTGTTGAACCCCACTTTTCAATTTTTTTGGCTCCGGTTAGGGTTGCCAAGATACTTTACCCACCACATTTCTATTATCGAATCCCACGGCACTTTGGGCAAGACAACTTCTCTTCACGTGGAGGCTGGGCCCGCAAACCGAGGGCGTAGGGCTTGTGACCAGGTCTCCGTCGCTCCGGTGCCCATAACTTTTGATCCGTAAGGAGTTACGAGGCGCACAGCATACCGTTGGAAAGCTCTCTGAGAGCTCTACGACGGGGGCAGCTAGCTAGCTCGCTGTGCCCTTTTTGGAGCTCAAAATCGAACATTTTCATCAGTTTCGGGCCACTTTTCTTCTTTTGCTCTGTTTTTCCGTCCCGGATCGTACGTCGTGAGCTGTTAAAAGGACGAAAACCTTACTCGCGGCACATTAGAGGACTCTACAATGCGTCGATATCACGTCTTGCGAGGATGCTACGTTGTTGAAGCGGATGGGTTGTCGTTAAGCCTATTGGGCCTTTTGAATGGGCAGTATCTCTAGGCTGGGACTGTGAACTGTTAACACATAAAGGAAATGTGCCCTCAACATGACGGGTGCGATCATACCAGCACTAATGCACCGGATCCCATAAGAACTCCGAAGTTAAGCGTGCTTGGGCGAGAGTAGTACTAGGATGGGTGACCCCCTGGGAAGTCCTCGTGTTGCACCCCCCTTTTCAATTTTTTTTGCTCCGGTTAGGGTTGCCAAGATACTTTACCCACCACATTTCTATTATCGAATCCCACGGCACCTTGGGCAAGACAACTTCTCTTCACGTGGAGGCTGGGCCCGCAAACCGGTGCCCAAAACTTTTGATCCGTAAGGAGTTACGAGGCGCACAGCATACCGTTGGAAAGCTCTCTGAGAGCTCTACGACGGGGACAGCTAGCTAGCTCGCTGTGCCCTTTTCGGAGATCAAAATTGAACGTTTTCATCAGTTTCGGGCCATTTTTCTTCTTTTGCTCTGTTTTTCCGTCCCGGATCGTACGTCGTGAGCTGTTAAAAGGACGACAACCTTACTCGCGGCACATTAGAGGACCCTACAATGCGTCGATATCAGGTCTTGCGAGGATGCTGCGTTGTTGAAGCGGATGGGTTGTCGTTAAGCCCATTGGGCCTTTTGAATGGGCCATATCTCTAGGCTGGGACTGTGAACCGTTAACACATAAAGGAATTGTGCCCTCAACATGACGGGTGCGATCATACCAGCACTAATGCACCGGATCCCATCAGAACTCCGAAGTTAAGCGTGCTTGGGCGAGAGTAGTACTAGGATGGGTGACCCCCTAGGAAGTCCTCGTGTTGAACCCCCCTTTTCAATTTTTTTGGCTCCGGTTAGGGTTGCCAAGATACTTTACCCACCACATTTCTATTATCGAATCCCACGGCACTTTGGGCAAGACAACTTCTCTTCACGTGGAGGCTGGGCCCGCAAACCTAGGGCGTAGGGCTTGTGACCAGGTCTCCGTCGCTCCGGTGCCCATAACTTTTGATCCGTAAGGAGTTACGAGGCGCACAGTATACCGTTGGAAAGCTCTCTGAGAGCCCTACGACGGGGGCAGCTAGCTAGCTCGCTGTGTCCTTTTCGGAGCTCGAAATCGAACGTTTTCATCAGTTTCGGGCCACTTTTCTTCTTTAGCTCTGTTTTTCCGTCCCGGATCGTACGTCGTGAGCTTTTAAAAGGACGAAAACCTTACTCGCGGCACATTAGAGGACCCTACAATGCGTCGATATCACGTCTTGCCAGGATGCTGCGTTGTTGAAGCGGATGGGTTGTCGTTAAGCCCATTGGGCCTTTTAAATGGGCCATATCTCTAGGCTGGGACTGTGAACCGTTAACACATAAAGGAATTGTGCCCTCAACATGACGGGTGCGATCATACAAGCACTAATGCACCGGATCCCAACAGAACTCCGAAGTTAAGCGTGCTTGGGCGAGAGTAGTACTAAGATGGGTGACCCCCTAGGAAGTCCTCGTGTTGCACCCCCCTTTTCAATTTTTTTTGCTCCGGTTAGGGTTGCCAAGATACTTTACCCACCACATTTCTATTATCGAATCCCACGGCACCTTGGGCAAGACAACTTCTCTTCACGTGGAGGCTGGGCCCGCAAACCGAGGGCGTAGGGCTTGTGACCAGGTCTCCGTCGCTCCGGTGCCCATAACTTTTGATCCGTAAGAAGTTACGAGGCGCACAGCATACCGTTGGAAAGCTCTCTGAGAGCTCTACGATGGTGGCAGCAAGCTAGCAGGCTTTGCCCTTTTCGGAGCTCAAAATCGAACGTTATTATCAGTTTCGGGCCACATTTCTTCTTTTGCTCTATTTTTCCGTCCCGGATCGTACGTCGTGAGCTGTTAAAAGGATGAAAACCTTACTCGCGGCACATTAGAGGACCATACAATGCGTCGATATCACGTCTTGCGAGGATGCTGCGTTGTTGAAGCGGATGGGTTGTCGTTAAGCCCATTGGGCCTTTTGAATGGGCCATATCTCTAGGTTGGGACTGTGAACCGTTAACACATAAAGGAATTGCGCCCTCAACATTACGGGTGCGATCATACCAGCACTAATGCACCGGATCCCATCAGAATTCCGAAGTTAAGCGTGCTTGGGCGAGAGTAGTACTAGGATGGGTGGCCCCCTGGGAAGTCCTCATGTTGCACCCCCCTTTTCAATTTTTTTTGCTCCGGTTAGGGTTGCCTAGATACTTTACCCACCACATTTCCATTATCGAATCCCACGGCACCTTGGGCAAGACAACTTCTCTTCACGTGGAGGCTGGGCCCGCAAACTGGTGCCCATAACTTTTGATCCGTAAGGAGTTACGAGGCGCACAGCATACCGTCAGAAAGCTCTCTGAGAGCTCTACGATGGGGGCAGCTATCTAGCTCGCTGTACCCTTTTCGGAGCTCAAAATCGAACGTTTTCATCAGTTTCGGGCCACTTTTCTTCTTTTGCTCTGTTTTTCCGTCCCGGATCGTACGTCGTGAGCTGTTAAAAGGACGACAACCTTACTCGCGGCACATTAGAGGACCCTACAATGCGTCGATATCACGTCTTGCGAGGATGCTGCGTTGTTGAAGCGGATGGGTTGTCGTTAAGCCCATTGGGCCTTTTGAATGGGCCATATTTCTAGGCTGGGACTGTGAACCGTTACCACATAAAGGAATTGTGCCCTCAACATGACGGGTGCGATCATACCAGCACTAATGCACCGGATCCCATCAGAACTCCGAAGTTAAGCGTGCTTGGGCGAGAGTAGTACTAGGATGGGTGACCCCCTGGGAAGTCCTCGTGTTGCACCCCCCTTTTCAATTATTTTTGCTCCGGTTAGGGTTGCCAAGATACTTTACCCACCACATTTCTATTATCGAATCCCACGGCACCTTGGGCAAAACAACTTCTCTTCACGTCGAGGCTGGGCCCGCAAACCGAGGGCGTAGGGCTTGTGACCAGGTCTCCGTCGCTCCGGTGCCCATAACTTTTGATCCGTAAGGAGTTACGAGGCGCACAGCATACCGTTTGAAAGCTCTCTGAGAGCTCTACGACGGGGGCAGCTAGCTTGCTCGCTGTGCCCTTTTTGGAGCTCAAAATCGAACATTTTCATCAGTTTCGGGCCACTTTTCTTCTTTTGCTCTGTTTTTCCGTCCCGGATCGTACGTCGTGAGCTGTTAAAAGGACGAAAACCTTACTAGCGGCACATTAGAGGACCCTACAATGCGTCGATATCACGTCTTGCGAGGATGCTGCGTTGTTGAAGCGGATGGGTTGTCGTTAAGCCCATTGGGCCTTTTGAATGGGCCGTATCTCTAGGCTGGGACTGTGAACCGTTAACACATAAAGGAATTGTGCCCTCAACATGACGGGTGCGATCATACCAGCACTAATACACCGGATCCCATAAGAACTCCGAAGTTAAGCGTGCTTGGGCGAGAGTAGTACTAGGATGGGTGACCCCCTGGGAAGTCCTCGTGTTGCACCCCCCTTTTCAATTTTTTTTGCTCCGGTTAGGGTTGCCAAGATACTTTACCCACCACATTTCTATTATCGAATCCCACGGCACCTTGGGCAAGACAACTTCTCTTCACGTGGAGGCTGGGCCCGCAAACTGGTGCCCATAACTTTTGATCCGTAAGGAGTTACGAGGCGCACAGCATACCGTCGGAAAGCTCTCTTAAAGCTCTACGACGGGGGCAGCTATCTAGCTCGCTGTGCCCTTTTCGAAGCTCAAAATCGAACGTTTTCATCAGTTTCGGGCCATTTTTCTTCTTTTGCTCTGTTTTTCCGTCCCGGATCGTACGTCGTGAGCTGTTAAAAGGACGAAAACCTTACTCGCGGCACATTAGAGGACCCTACAATGCGTCGATATTAGGTCTTGCGAAGATGCTGCGTTGTTGAAGCGGATGGGTTGTCGTAAAGCCCATTGGGCCTTTTGAATGGGCCATATCTCTAGGCTGCGACTGTGAACCGTTAACACATAAAGGAATTGTGCCCTCAACATGATGGGTGCGATCATACCAGCACTAATGCACCGGATCCCATCAGAACTCCGAAGTTAAGCGTGCTTGGGCGAGAGTAGTACTAGGATGGGTGACCCCCTGGGAAGTCCTCGTGTTGCACCCCCCTTTTCAATTTTTTTTGCTCCGGTTAGGGTTGCCAAGATACTTTACCCACCACATTTCTATTATCGAATCCCACGGCACCTTGGGCAAGACAACTTCTCTTCACGTGGAGGTTGGGCCCGCAAACCGAGGGCGTAGGGCTTGTGACCAGGTCTCCGTCGCTCCGGTGCCCATAACTATTGATCCATAAGGAGTTACGAGGCGCACAGCTAACCGTTGGAAAGCTCTCTGAGAGCTCTACAACAGGGGTAGCTAGCTAGCATGCTCTGCCCTTTTCAGAGCTCAAAATCGAACGTTTTTATCAGTTTCGGGCCACTTTTCTACTTTTGCTCTGTTTTTCCGTCCCAGATCGTACGTCGTGAGCTATTAAAAGGACGAAAACCTTACTCGCCAGACATTAGAGGACCCTACAATGCGTCGATATCACGTCTTGCGAGGATGCTGCGTTGTTGAAGCGGATGGGTTGTCGTTAAGCCCATTGGGCCTTTTGAATGGGCCATATCTCTAGGCTGGGACTGTGAACCGTTAACACATAAAGGAATTGTGCCCTCAACATGACGGGTGCGATCATACTAGCACTAATGCACCGGATCCCATAAGAACTCCGAAGTTAAGCGTGCTTGGGCGAGAGTAGTACTAGGATGGGTGGCCCCCTGGGAAGTCCTCATGTTGCACCCCCCTTTTCAATTTTTTTTGCTCCGGTTAGGGTTGCCAAGATACTTTACCCACCACATTTCTATTATCGAATCCCACGGCACCTTGGGCAAGACAACTTCTCTTCACGTGGAGGCTGGGCCCGCAAACCGGTGCCCATAACTTTTGATCCGTAAGGAGTTACGAGGTACACAGCATACCGTTGGAAAGCTTTCTGAGAGCTCAACGATGGCGGCAGCCCGCTAGCTTGCTGTGCCCTTTTCGGAGCTCAAAATCGAACATTTTCATCAATTTCGGGCCACTTTTCTTCTTTTGCTCTGTTTTTCCGTCCCGGATCGTACGTCGTGAGCTGTTAAAAGAACGAAAACCTTACTCGCGGCACATTAGAGGACCCTACAATGCGTCGATATCACGTCTTGCGAGGATGCTGCGTTGTTGAAGCGGATGGGTTGTCGTTAAGCCCATTGGGCCTTTTGAATGGGCCATATCTCTAGGCTGGGACTGTGAACCGTTAACACATAAAGGAATTGTGCCCTCAACATGACGGGTGCGATCATACCAGCACTAATGCACCGGATCCCATCAGAACTCCGAAGTTAAGCGTGCTTGGGCGAGAGTAGTACTAGGATGGGTGACCCCCTGGGAAGTCCTCGTGTTGCACCCCCCTTTTCAATTATTTTTGCTCCGGTTAGGGTTGCCAAGATACTTTACCCACCACATTTCTATTATCGAATCCCACGGCACCATGGGCAAGACAACTTCTCTTCACGTGGAGGCTGGGCCCGCAAACCGAGGGCGTAGTGCTTGTGACCAGGTCTCCGTCGCTCTGGTGCCCATAACTTTTGATCCGTAAGGAGTTACGAGGCGCACAGCATACCGTTGGAAAGCTCTCTGAGAGCTCTACGACGGGGGTAGCTAGCTAGCTCGCTATGCCCCTTTCGGAGCACAAAATCAAACATTTTCATCAGTTTCGGGCCATTTTTCTTCTTTTGCTCTGTTTTTCCATCCCGGATCGTACGTCGTGAGTGGTTAAAAGGACGAAAACCTTACTCGCGGCACATTAGAGGACCCTACAATGCGTCGATATCACTTCTTGCGAGGATGCTGCGTTGTTGAAGCGGATGGGTTGTTGTTAAGCCCATTGGGCCTTTTGAATGGGCCGTCTCTCTAGGTTGGCTCTGTGAACCGTTAACACATAAAGGAATTGTACCCTCAACATGACGGGTGCAATCATACCAGCACTAATGCACTGGATCCCATAAGAACTCCGAAGTTAAGCGTGCTTGGGCGAGAGTAGTACTAGGATGGGTGGACCCCTGGGAAGTCCTCGTGTTGCACCCCCCTTTTCAATTTTTTTTACCCCGGTTAGGGTTGCCAAGATACTTTATCCACCACATTTCTATTATCGAATCCCACGGCACCTTGGGCAAGACAACTTCTCTTCACGTGGAGGCTGGACCAGCAAACCGGTGCCCATAACTTTTGTTCCGTAAGGAGTTACGAGGCGCTCAGCATACCGTTGGAAAGCTCTCTGAGAGCTCTACGACGGGGGCATTTATCTAGCTTGCTGTGCACTTTTCGGAGCCCAAAATCGAACATTTTCATTAGTTTCGGGCCACTTTTCTTATTTTGCTATGTTTTTCCGTCCCGGATCGTACGTCGTGAGTTGTTAAAAGGACGACCACCTAACTCACGGGACATTAGAGGGCCCTACAATGCGTCAATTTCATGTCTTACGAGGATGCTGCATTGTTGAAGGGGATGGGTTGTCATTAAGCCCATTGGCCCTTTTGAATGGGCCATATCTCTCGGCTGTGACTGTGAACCGTTAACACAAAAAGGAATTGTGCCCTCAACATGACGGGTGCGATCATACCAGCACAAATGCATCGGATCCCATCAGAACTCTGAAGTTAAACGTGCTTGGGCGAGAGTAGTACTAGGATAGGTGACCCCCTGGGAAGTCCTCGTGTTGCACCCCCCTTTTCAATTTTTTTTGCTCCGGTTAGGGTTGCCAAGATACTTTACCCACCACATTTCTATTATCGAATCCCACGGCACCTTGGGCAAGACAACTTCTCTTCACGTGGAGGCTGGGCCAGTAAACCGAGGGCGTAGGGCTTGTGACCAGGTCTCCGTCGCTCCGGTGCCCATAACTTTTGATCCGTAAGGAGTTACGAGGCGCACAGTATACCGTTGGAAAGCTCTCTGAGAGCTCTACAACGGGGGCAGCAAGCTAGCTTGCTAAGCCCTTTTCGGAACTCGAAATCGAACGTTTTCATCAGTTTCGGGCCACTTTTCTTCGTTAGCACTGTTTTTCCGTATCGGATCGTACGTCGTGAGCTTTTAAAAGGACGACAACCTTTCTCGCGGCACATTAGAGGACCCTACAATGCGTCGATATCACGTCTTGCGAGGATGCTGCGTTGTTGAAGCGGATGGGTTGTCGTTAAGCCCATTGGGCCTTTTGAATGGGCCATATCTCTAGGCTGGGACTGTGAACCGTTAACACATAAAGGAATTGTGCCCTCAACATGACGGGTGCGATCATACCAGCACTAATGCACCGGATCCCATCAGAACTCCGAAGTTAAGCGTGCTTGGGCGAGAGTTGTACTAGGATAGGTGACCCCCTGGGAAGTCCTCGTGTTGCACCCACCTTTTCAATTTTTTTTGCTCCGGTTAGGGTTGCCAAGATACTTTACCCACCACATTTCTATTATCGAATCCCACGGCACCTTGGGCAAGACAACTTCTCTTCACGTGGAGGCTGGGCCCGCAAACCGAGGGCGTAGGGCTTGTGACCAGGTCTCCGTCGCTCTGGTGCCCATAACTTTTGATCCGTAAGGAGTTACGAGGCGCACAGCATACCGTTGGAAAGCTCTCTGAGAGCTCTACGATGGGGGCAGCTAGCTAGCTCGCTTTTCCCTTTTCGGAGCTCAAAATCGAACATTTTCATCAGTTTCAGGCCACTTTTCTTCTTTTGCTCTATTTTTCCGTCGCGGATCGTACGTCGTGAGCTGTTAAAAGGACGACAACCTTACTCGCGGCACATTAGAGGACCCTACAATGCGTCGATATCACGTCTTGCGAGGATGCTGTGTTGTTGAAGCGGATGGGTTGTCGTTAAGCCCATTGGGACTTTTGAATGGGCCATATCTCTAGGCTGGGACTGTGAACCGTTAACACATAAAGGAATTGTGCCCTCAACATGACGGGTGCGATCATACCAGCACTAATGCACCGGATCCCATCAGAACTCCGAAGTTAAGCGTGCTTGGGCGAGAGTAGTACTAGGATGGGTGACCCCCTGGGAAGTCCTCGTGTTGCACCCCCCTTTTCAATTTTTTTTGCTCCGGTTAGGGTTGCCAAGATACTTTACCCACCATATTTCTATTATCGAATCCCATGGCACATTGCGCAAGACAACTTCTCTTCACGTGGCTGCTGGACCCGCAAACCGAGGGCGTAGGGCTTGTGACCAGGTCTCCGTCGCTCCGGTGCCCATAACTTTTGATCCGTAAGGAGTTACGAGGTACACAGCATACCGTTGGAAAGCTCTCTGAGAGCTCTACGACGGCGACAGCTAGCTAGCTCATTGTGCCCTTTTCGGAGCTTAAAATTGAACGTTTTCATCAGTTTCGGGCCACTTTTCTTCTTTTGCTCTGTTTTTCCGTCCTGGATCGTAAGTCGTGAGCTGTTAAAAGGACGACAACCATACTCGCAGCACATTAGAGGACCCTACAATGCGTCGATATCACGTCTTGCGAGGATGCTGGGTTGTTGAAGCGGATGGGTTGTCGTTAAGCCCATTGGGTCTTTTGAATGGGCCATCTCTCTAGGCAGAGTATGTGAACCGTTAACACAAAAAGGAATTGTGCCCTCAACATGACGTGTGCGATCATACCAGCACTAATGCACCGGATCCCATAAGAACTCCGAAGTTAAGCGTGCTTGGGCGAGAGTAGTACTAGGATGGGTGACCCCATGGGAAGTCCTCGTGTTGCACCCCCCTTTTCAATTTTTTTTGCTCCGTTTGGGTTGCCAAGATACTTTACCCACCACATTTCTATTATCGAATCCCACAGCACCTTGGGCAAGACAACTTCTCTTCACGTGGAGGCTGGGCCCGCAAACCGGTGCCCATAACTTTTGATCCGTAAGGATTTACGAGGCGCACAGCATACCGTTGGAAAGCTCTTTGAGAGCTCTACGATGAGGGCAGCTAGCTAGCTCGCTGTTCCCTTTTCGGAGCTCAAAATCGAACGTTTTCATCAGTTTCGGGCCACTTTTCTTCTTTTGCTCTGTTTTTCTGTCCCGGATCGTACGTCGTGAGCTGTTAAAAGGACGACAACCTTACTCGCGGCACATTAGAGGACCCTACAATGCGTCGATATCACGTCTTGCGAGGATGCTGCGTTGTTGAAGCGGATGGGTTGTCGTTAAGCCCATTGGGCCTTTTGAATGGGCCATATCTCTAGGCTGGGACTGTGAACCGTTAACACATAAAGGAATTGTGCCCTCAACATGACGGGTGCGATCATACCAGCACTAATGCACCGGATCCCATCAGAACTCCGAAGTTAAGCATGCTTGGGCGAGAGTAGTACTAGGATGGGTGACCCCTTGGGAAGTCCTCGTGTTGCACCCTGCTTTTCAAATTTTTTTCCTTCGGTTAGGGTTGCCAAGATACTTTATCCACCATAATTATATTATCGAATCCCACGGAACCTTGGGCAAGACAACTTCCCTTCACTTGGAGGCTAGGCCCGCAAACCGAGGGCGTAGGGCTTCTGACCAGGTCTCCGTCGCTCCGGTGCCTATAACTTTTGATCCGTAAAGTGTTACGTGGCGTACAGCATTCCGTTGGAAAGCACTTCGAGAGCTCTACGACGAGGGCAACTAGCATGCTAGCTGTGCCCTTTTTCAAGCCCAAAATCGAACGTTTTCATCAGTTTCGGGCCACTTTTCTTCTTTTGCTCTGTTTTTCCGTCCCGGATCGTACGTCATGAGCTGTTAAAAAGACGACAACCTTACTCGCAGCACATTAGAGGACCCTACAATGCGTCGATATCACTTCTTGCGAGGATGCTGCGTTGTTGAAGCGGATGGGTTGTCGTTAAGCCCATTGGGCCTTTTGAATAGGCCATATCTCTAGGCTGGGACTGTGAACCGTTAACACATAAAGGAATTGTGCCCTCAACATGACGGGTGCGATCATACCAGCACTAATGCACCGGATCCCATAAGAACTCCGAAGTTAAGCGTGCTTGGGCGAGAGTAGTACTAGGATGGGTGACCCCCTGGGAAGTCCTCGTGTTGCACCCCCCTTTTCAATTTTTTTTGCTCCGGTTAGGGTTGCCAAGATACTTTACCCACCACATTTCTATTATCGAATCCCACGGCACCTTGGGAAGACAACTTCTATTCACGTGGAGGCTGGGCCCGCAAACCGGTGCCCATAACTTTTGATCCGTAAGGAGTTACGAGGCGCACAGCATACCGTTGGAAAGCTCTCTGAGAGCTCTACGATGGGGGCAGCTAGCTAGCTCGCTGTTCCCTTTTCGGAGCTCAAAATCGAACGTTTTCATCAGTTTCGGGCCACTTTTCTTCTTTTGCTCTGTTTTTCCGTCCCGGATCGTACGTCGTGAGCTGTTAAAAGGACGACAACCTTACTCGCGGCACATTAGAGGACCCTACAGTGCGTCGATATCACGTCTTGCGAGGATGCTGCGTTGTTGAAGCGGATGGGTTGTCGTTAAGCCCATTGGGCCGTTTGAATGGGCCATATCTCTAGGCTGGGACTGTGAACCGTTAACACATAAAGGAATTGTGCCCTCAACATGACGGGTGCGATCATACCAGCACTAATGCACCGGATCCCATCAGAACTCCGAAGTTAAGCGTGCTTGGGCGAGAGTAGTACTAGGATGGGTGACCCCCTGGGAAGTCCTCGTGTTGCACCCCCCTTTTCAATTTTTTTTGCTCCGGTTAGGGTTGCCAAGATACTTTACCCATCACATTTCTATTATCGAATCCCACGGCACCTTGGGCAAGACAACTTCTCTTCACGTGGAGGCTGGGCCCGCAAACCGAGGGCGTAGGGCTTGTGACCAGGTCTCCGTCGCTTCGGTGCCCATAACTTTTGATCCGTAAGGAGTTACGAGGCGCACAGCATACCGTTGGAAAGCTCTCTGAGAGCTCTACGACGGGGGCAGCTAGCTAGCTCGCTGTGCCCTTTTTGGAGCTCAAAATCGAACATTTTCATCAGTTTCGGGCCACTTTTCTTCTTTTGCTCTGTTTTTCCGTCCCGGATCGTACGTCGTGAGCTGTTAAAAGGACGACAACCTTACTCGCAGCACATTAGAGGACCCTACAATGCGTCGATATCACGTCTTGCGAGGATGCTGCGTTGTTGAAGCGGATGGGTTGTCGTTAAGCCCATTGGGCCTTTTGAATGGGCCATATCTCTAGGCTGGGACTGTGAACCGTTAACACATAAAGGAATTGTGCCCTCAACATGACGGGTGCGATCATACCAGCACTAATGCACCGGATCCCATAAGAACTCCGAAGTTAAGCGTGCTTGGGCGAGAGTAGTACTAGGATGGGTGACCCCATGGGAAGTCCTCGTGTTGCACCCCCCTTTTCAATTTTTTTTGCTCCGTTTGGGTTGCCAAGATACTTTACCCACCACATTTCTATTATCGAATCCCACAGCACCTTGGGCAAGACAACTTCTCTTCACGTGGAGGCTGGGCCCGCAAACCGGTGCCCATAACTTTTGATCCGTAAGGATTTACGAGGCGCACAGCATACCGTTGGAAAGCTCTTTGAGAGCTCTACGATGAGGGCAGCTAGCTAGCTCGCTGTTCCCTTTTCGGAGCTCAAAATCGAACGTTTTCATCAGTTTCGGGCCACTTTTCTTCTTTTGCTCTGTTTTTCTGTCCCGGATCGTACGTCGTGAGCTGTTAAAAGGACGACAACCTTACTCGCGGCACATTAGAGGACCCTACAATGCGTCGATATCACGTCTTGCGAGGATGCTGCGTTGTTGAAGCGGATGGGTTGTCGTTAAGCCCATTGGGCCTTTTGAATGGGCCATATCTCTAGGCTGGGACTGTGAACCGTTAACACATAAAGGAATTGTGCCCTCAACATGACGGGTGCGATCATACCAGCACTAATGCACCGGATCCCATCAGAACTCCGAAGTTAAGCGTGCTTGGGCGAGAGTAGTACTAGGATGGGTGACCCCCTGGGAAGTCCTCGTGTTGCACCCTGCATTTCAATTTTTTTTGCTCCGGTTAGGGTTGCCAAGATACTTTACCGACCACATTTCTATTATCGAATCCCACGGCACCTTGGGCAAGACAACTTCTCTTCACGTGGAGGATGGGCCCGCAAACCGAGGGCGTAGGGCTTGTGACCAGGTCTCCGTCGGTTCGGTGCCCATAACTTTTGATCCGTAAAGAGTTACGAGGCGCACAGCATACCGTTGGAAAGCTCTCTGAGAGCTCTACGACGGGGGCAGCTAGCTAGCTCGTTGTGCCCTTTTCGGAGCTCAAAATCGAACATTTTCATCAGTTTCGGGCCACTTTTCTTCTTTTGCTCTGTTTTTCCGTCCCGGATCGTACGTCGTGAGCTGTTAAAAATACGACAACCATACTCGCAGCACATTAGAGGCCCCTACAATGCATCGATATCACGTCTTGCGAGGATGCTGCGTTGTTGAAGCGGATGGGTTGTCGTTAAGCCCATTGGGCCTTTTGAATGGGCCATATCTCTAGGCTGGGACTGTGAACTTTTAACACATAAAGGAATTGTGCCCTCAACATGACGGGTGCGATCATACCAGCACTAATGCACCGGATCCCATAAGAACTTCGAAGTTAAGCGTGCTTGGGCGAGAGTAGTACTAGGATGGGTGACCCCCTGGGAAGTCCTCGTGTTGCACCCCACTTTTCAATTTTTTTTGCTCCGGTTAGGGTTGCAAAGATACTTTACCCACCACATTTCTATTATCCAATCCCACGGCACCTTGGGCAAGACAACTTCTCTTCACGTCGAGGCTGGGCCCGCAAACTGGCGCCCATAACTTTTGATCCGTAAGGAGTTACGAGGCGCACAGCATACCGTTGGAAAGCTCTCTGAGAGCTCTATGATGGGGGCAGCTATCCAGCTTGCTGTTCCATTTTCGGAGCTCAAAATCGAACATTTTCATCAGTTTCGGGCCACTTTTCTTTTTTTGCTCTGTTTTTCCGTCCCGGATCGTACGTCGTGAGCTGTTAAAAGGACGACAACCGTACTCGCAACACATTAGAGGACCCTACAATACGTCGATATCACGTCTTGCGAGGATGCTGCGTTGTTGAAGCGGATGGGTTGTCGTTAAGCCCATTGGGCCTTTTGAATGGGCCATATCTCTAGGCTGGGACTGTGAACCGTTAACAGATAAAGGAATTATGCCCTCAACATGACGGGTGCGATCATACCAGCACTAATGCACCGGATCCCATAAGAACTCCGCAGTTAAGCGTGCTTGGGCGAGAGTAGTACTAGGATGGGTGACCCCCTGGGAAGTCCTCGTGTTGCACTCCCCTTTTCAATTTTTTTTGCTCCGGTTAGGGTTGCCAAGATACTTTACCCACCACATTTCTATTATCGAATCCCACGGCACCTTGGGCAAGACAACTTCTCTTCACGTGGAGGCTGGGCCCGCAAACCGAGGGCGTAGGGCCTGTGACCGGGTCTCCGTCGCTTCGGTGCCCATAACTTTTGATCCGTAAGGAGTTACGAGGCGCACAGCATACCGTTGGAAAGCTCTCTGAGAGCTCTACGACGGGGGCAGCTAGCTAGCTCGCTTTGCCCTTTTCGGAGCTCAAAATCGAACATTTTCATCAGTTTCGGGCCACTTTTCTTCTTTTGCTCTGTTTTTCCGTCCCGGATCGTACGTCGTGAGCTATTAAAAGGACGACAACCTTACTCGCGGCACATTATAGGACCCTACAATGCGTCGATATCACGTCTTGCGAGGATGCTGCGTTGTTGAAGCGGATGGGTTGTCGTTAAGCCCATTGGGACTTTCGAATGGGCTATATCTCTAGGCTGGGACTGTGAACCGTTAACACATAAATGAATTGTGCCCTCAACATGACGGGTGCGATCATACCAGCACTAATGCACCGGATCCCATCAGAACGCCGAAGTTAAGCGTGCTTGGGCGAGAGTAGTACTAGGATGGGTGACCCCCTGGGAAGTCCTCGTGTTGCACCCCCCTTTTCAATTTTTTTTGCTCCGGTTAGGGTTGCCAAGATACTTTACCCACCACATTTCTATTATCGAATCCCACGGCACCTTGGGCAAGACAACTTCTCTTCACGTGGAGGCTGGGCCCGCAAACCGAGGGCGTAGGGCTTGTGACCAGGTCTCCGTCGCTCCGGTGCCCATAACTTTTGATCCGTAAGGAGTTACGAGGCGCACAGCATACCGTTGGAAAGCTCGCTGAGAGCTCTATGACGGGGGCAGCAAGCTAGCTCGCTGTGCCCTTTTTGGAGCTCAAAATCGAACGTTTTCATCAGTTTCGGGCCACTTTTCTTCGTTTGCTCTGTTTTTTCGTCCTGGATCGTACGTCGTGAGCTGTTAAAAGGACGACAACCTTACTCGCGGCACATTAGAGGAGCCTACAATGTGTCGATATCACGTCTTGCGAGGATGCTGCGTTGTTGAAGCGGATGGGTTGTCGTTTAGCCCATTGGCCTTTTGAATGGGCCATATATCTAGGCTGGGACTGTGAACCGTTAACACATAAAGGAATTGTGCCCTCAACATGACGGGTGCGATCATACCAGCAGTAATGCACCGGATCCCATCAGAACTCCGAAGTTAAGCGTGCTTGGGCGAGAGTAGTACTAGGATGGGTGACCCCCTGGGAAGTCCTCGTGTTGCACCCCCCTTTTCAATTTTTTTTGCTCCGGTTAGGGTTGCCAAGATACTTTACCCACCACATTTCTATTATCGAATCCCACGGCACCTTGGGCAAGACAACTTCTCTTCACGTGGAGGCTGGGCCCGCAAACCGAGGGCGTAGGGCTTGTGACCAGGTCTCCGTCGCTCCGGTGCCCATAACTTTGGATCCGTAAGGAGTTACGAGGCGCACAGCATACCGTTGGAAAGCTCTCTGAGAGCTCTACGACGGGGGCAGCAAGCTAGCTTGCTGTGCCCTTTTCGGAGCTCAAAATCGAACGTTTTCATCAGTTTTGGGCCACTTTTCTTCTTTTGCTCTGTTTTTCCGTCCCGGATCGTACGTCGTGAGCTGTTAAAAGGACAAAAACCTTACTCGCGGCACATTAGAGGACCCTACAATGCGTCGATATCACGTCTTGCGAGGATGCTGCGTTGTTGAAGCGGATGGGTTGTCGTTAAGCCCATTGGGCCTTTTGAATGGGCCATATCTCTAGGCCGAGACTGTGAACCGTTAACACATAAAGGAATTGTGCCCTCAACATGACGGGTGCGATCATACCAGCACTAATGCACCGGATCCCATCAGAACTCCGAAGTTAAGCGTGCTTGGGCGAGAGTAGTACTAGGATGGGTGACCCCCTGGGAAGTCCTCGTGTTGCACCCCCCTTTTCAATTTTTTTTGCTCCGGTTAGGGTTGCCAAGATACTTTACCCACCACATTTCTATTATCGAATCCCACGGCACCTTGGGCAGGACAACTTCTCTTCACGTGGAGGCTGGGCCCGCAAACCGGTGCCCATAACTTTTGATCCGTAAGGAGTTACGAGGCGCACAGCATACCGTTGGAAAGGTCTTTGAGAGCTCTACGACGGTGGCAGCTAGCTAGCTCGCTGTGCCCTTTTCGGAGCTCAAAATCGAACGTTTTCATCAGTTTCGGGCCACTTTTCTTCATTTGCTCTATTTTTCCGTCCCGGATCGTACGTCGTGAGCTGTTAAAAGGACGACAACCTTACTCGCGGCACATTAGAGGACCCTACAATGCGTCGATATCACGTCTTGCGAGGATGCTGCGTTGTTGAAGCGGATGGGTTGTCGTTAAGCCCATTGGGCCTTTTGAATGGGCCATATCTCTAGGCTGGGACTGTGAACCGTTAACACATAAAGGAATTATGCCCTCAACATGACGGGTGCGATCATACCAGCACTAATGCACCGGTTCCCATCAGAACTCCGAAGTTAAGCGTGCTTGGGCGAGAGTAGTACTAGGACGGGTGACCCCTTGGGAAGTCCTCGTGTTGCACCCCTCTTTTCAATTTTTTTTGCTCCGGTTCTGGTTGCCAAGAAATTTTATCCACCACATTTCTATTATCGAATCCCACGGCACCTTGGGCAAGACAACTTCTCTTCACGTGGAGGCTGGGCCCGCAAACCGAGGGCGTAGGGCTTGTGACCAGGTCTCCGTCGCTCCGGTGCCCATAACTTTTGATCCGTAAGGAGTTACGAGGCGCACAGCATACCGTTGGAAAGCTCTCTGAGAGCTCTACGACGGGGGCAGCTAGCTAGCTCGCTGTGCCCTTTTCGGAGCTCAAAATCGAACGTTTTCATCAGTTTCGGGCCACTTTTCTTCTTTTGCTTTGTTTTTCCGTCCCGGATCGTACGTCGTGAGCTGTTAAAAGGACGACAACCTTACTCGCGGCACATTAGAGGAGCCTACAATGTGTCGATATCACGTCTTGCGAGGATGCTGCGTTGTTGAAGCGGATGGGTTGTCGTTTAGCCCATTGGGCCTTTTCAATGGGCCATATCTCTAGGCTGGGACTGTGAACCGTTAACACATAAAGGAATTGTGCCCTCAACATGACGGGTGCGATCATACCAGCAGTAATGCACCGGATCCCATCAGAACTCCGAAGTTAAGCGTGCTTGGGCGAGAGTAGTACTAGGATGGGTGACCCCCTGGGAAGTCCTCGTGTTGCACCCCCCTTTTCAATTTTTTTTGCTCCGGTTAGGGTTGCCAAGAAACTTTACCCACCACATTTCTATTATCGAATCCCACGGCACCTTGGGCAAGACAACTTCTCTTCACGTGGAGGCTGGGCCCGCAAACCGAGGGCGTAGGGCTTGTGACCAGGTCTCCGTCGCTCCGGTGCCCATAACTTTTGATCCGTAAGGAGTTACGAGGCGCACAGCATACCGTTGGAAAGCTCTCTGAGAGCTCTACGACGGGGGCAGCTAGCTAGCTTGCTGTGCCCTTTTCGGAGCTCAAAATCGAACGTTTTCATCAGTTTCGGGCCACTTTTCTTCTTTTGCTTTGTTTTTCCGTCCCGGATCGTACGTCGTGAGCTGTTAAAAGGACAAAAACCTTACTCGCGG
The DNA here is from genome assembly GCA_037974665.1 of Ehretia macrophylla. Taxonomy (NCBI): domain Eukaryota; kingdom Viridiplantae; phylum Streptophyta; class Magnoliopsida; order Boraginales; family Ehretiaceae; genus Ehretia; species Ehretia macrophylla. Next base: position 74,036,823 of record CM075769.1, read on the forward strand.
CACATTAGAGGACCCTACAATGCGTCGATATCACGTCTTGCGAGGATGCTGCGTTGTTGAAGCAGATGGGTTGTCGTTAAGCCCATTGGGCCTTTTCAATGGGCCATATCTCTAGGCTGGGACTGTGAACCGTTAACACATAAAGGAATTGTGCCCTCAACATGACGGGTGCGATCATACCAGCACTAATGCACCGGATCCCATCAGAACTCCGAAGTTAAGCGTGCTTGGGCGAGAGTAGTACTAGGATGGGTGACCCCCTGGGAAGTCCTCGTGTTGCACCTCCCTTTTCAATTTTTTTTGCTCCGGTTAGGGTTGCCAAGATACTTTACCCACCACATTTCTATTATCGAATCCCACGGCACCTTGGGCAGGACAACTTCTCTTCACGTGGAGGCTGGGCCCGCAAACCGGTGCCCATAACTTTTGATCCGTAAGGAGTTACGAGGCGCACAGCATACCGTTGGAAAGCACTCTGAGAGCTCTACGACGGGGGCAGCTAGCTAGCTCGCTTTGCCCTTTTCGGAGCTCAAAATCGAACGTTATCATCAGTTTTGGGCCACTTTTCTTCTTTTGCTCTATTTTTCCGTCCCGGATCGTACGTCGTGAGCTGTTAAAAGGACAACAACCTTACTCGCGGCACATTATAGGACCCTAAAATGCGTCGATATCACGTCTTGCGAGGATGCTGCGTTGTTGAAGCGGATGGGTTGTCGTTAAGCCCATTGGGCCTTTTGAATTGGCCATATCTCTAGGCTGGGACTGTGAACCGTTAACACATGAAGGAATTGTGCCCTCAACATGACGGGTGCGATCATACCAGCACTAATGCACCGGATCCCATCAGAACTCCGAAGTTAAGCGTGCTTGGGCGAGAGTAGTACTACGATGGGTGAACCCCTGCGAAGTCCTCGTGTTGCACCCCCCTTTTCAATTATTTTTGCTCTGGTTAGGGTTGCCAAGATACTTTACCCACCACATTTCTATTATCGAATCCCACGGCACCTTGGGCAAGACAACTTCTCTTCACGTGGAGGATGGGCCCGCAAACCGAGGGCGTAGGGCTTGTGACTAGGTCTCCGTCGCTCCGGTGCCCATAACTTTTGATCCGTAAGAAGTTACGAGGTGCACAGCATACCGTTGGAAAGCTCTCTGAGAGCTCTACGACGGGAGCAGCTAGCTAGCTCACTGTGCCCTTTTCGGAGCTCAAAATCGAACGTTTTCATCAGTTTCGGGCCACTTTTCTTCTTTTGCTCTGTTTTTCCGTCCTGGATCGTACGTCGTGAGCTGTTAAAAGGACAAAAACCTTCCTCGCGGCACATTAGAGGACCCTACAATGCGTCGATATCACGTCTTGCGAGGATTCTGCGTTGTTGAAGCGGATGGGTTGTCGTTAAGCCCATTGGGCCTTTTGAATGGGCCATATCTCTAGGCTGGGACTGTGAACCGTTAACACATAAACGAATTGTGCCCTCAACATGACGGGTGCGATCATACCAGCACTAATGCACCGGATCCCATCAGAACTCCGAAGTTAAGCGTGCTTGGGCGAGAGTAGTACTAGGATGGGTGACCCCTTGGGAAGTCCTTGTGTTGCACCCCCCTTTTCAATTATTTTTGCTCCGGTTAGGGTTGCCAAGATACTTTACCCGCCACATTTCTATTATCGAATCCCACGGCACCTTGGGCAAGACAACTTCTCTTCACGTGGAGGCTGGGCCCGCAAACTGGTGCCCATAACTTTTGATCCGTAAGGAGTTACGAGGCGCACAGCATACCGTTGGAATGCTCTCTGAGAGCTCTACGACGGGGGTAGCTAGCTAGCTCGCATTGCCCTTGTCGGAGCTCAAAATCGAACGTTTTCATCAGTTTCGGGCCACTATTCTTCTTTTGCTCTGTTTTTCCGTCCCGGATCGTACGTCGTGAGCTGTTAAAAGGATGACAACCTTACTCGCGGCACATTAGAGGACCCTACAATGCGTCGATATCACATCTTGCGAGGAAGCTGCGTTGTTGAAGCGGATGGGTTGTCGTTAAGCCCATTGGGCCTTTTGAATGGGCCATATCTCTAGGCTGGGGCTGTGAACCGTTAACACATAAAGGAATTGTGTCCTCAACATGACGGGTGCGATCATACCAGCACTAATGCACCGGATCCCATCAGAACTCCGAAGTTAAGTGTGCTTGGGTGAGGGTAGTACAAGGATGTGTAACCCCTTGGGAAGTCCTCGTGTTGCACCTCCCTTTTCAATTTTTTTTGCTCCGGTTAGGGTTGCCAAGATACTTTACCCACCACATTTCTATTATCGAATCCCACGGCACCTTGGGCAAGACAACTTCTCTTCACGTGGAGGCTGGGCCCGCAAACCGAGGGCGTAGGGCTTGTGACCAGGTCTCCGTCGCTCCGGTGCCCATCACTTTTGATCCGTAAGGAGTTACGAGGTGTACAGCATACCGTTGGAAAGCTCTCTGAGAGCTCTACGATGGGGGCAGCTAGCTAGCTCGCTGTGCCCTTTTCGGAGCTCAAAATCGAACGTTTTCATCAGTTTCGGGCCACTTTTCTTCTTTTGCTCTGTTTTTCCGTCCCGGATCGTACGTCGTGAGCTGTTAAAAGGACGACAACCTTACTCGCGGCACATTATAGGACCCTACAATGCGTCGATATCACGTCTTGCGAGGATGTTGCGTTATTGAAGCGGATGGGTTGTCGTTAAGCCCATTGGGCCTTTTGAATGGGCCATATCTCTAGGCTGGGACTGTGAACCGTTAACACATAAAGGAATTGTGCCCTCAACATGACTGGTGCGATCATACCAGCACTAATGCACCGGATCCCATCAGAACTCCGAAGTTAAGCGTGCTTGGGCGAGAGTAGTACTAGGATGGGTGACCCCCTGGGAAGTCCTCGTGTTGCACCCCCCTTTTCAATTTTTTTTGCTCCGGTTAGGGTTGCCAAGATACTTTACCCACCACATTTCTATTATCGAATCCCACGGCACCTTGGGAAGACAACTTCTATTCACGTGGAGGCTGGGCCCGCAAACCGGTGCCCATAACTTTTGATCCGTAAGGAGTTACGAGGCGCACAGCATACCGTTGGAAAGCTCTCTGAGAGCTCTACGATGGGGGCAGCTAGCTAGCTCGCTGTTCCCTTTTCGGAGCTCAAATCTAACGTTTTCATCAGTTTCGGGCCACTTTTCTTCTTTCGCTCTGTTTTTCCGTCCCGGATCGTACGTCGTGAGCTGTTAAAAGGACGACAACCTTACTCGCGGCACATTAGAGGACCCTACAATGCGTCGATATCACGTCTTGCGAGGATGCTGCGTTGTTGAAGCGGATGGGTTGTCGTTAAGCCCATTGGGCCTTTTGAATGGGCAATATCTCTAGGCTGGGACTGTGAACCGTTAACACATGAAGGAATTGTGCCCTCAACATGACGAGTGCGATCATACCAGCACTAATGCACCGGATCCCATCAGAACTCCGAAGTTAAGCGTGCTTGGGCGAGAGTAGTACTAGGATGGGTGACCCCCTGGAAAGTCCTCGTGTTGCACCCCCCTTTTCAATTATTTTTGCTCCGGTTAGGGTTGCCAAGATACTTTACCAACCACATTTCTATTATCGAATCCCACGGCACCTTGGGCAAGACAACTTCTCTTCACGTGGAAGCTGGGCCCGCAAACCGAGGGCGTAGGGCTTGTGACCAGGTCTCCGTCGCTCCGGTGCCCATAACTTTTGATCCGTATGGAGTTACGAGGCGCACAACATACCGTTGGAAAGCTTTCTGAGAGCTCTACGACGAAGGCAGCTAGCTAGCTCGCTGTGCCATTTTCAGAGCTCAAAATCGAACGTTTTCATCAGTTTCGGACCACTTTTCTTCTTTTGCTCTGTTTTTCCATCCCGGATCGTACGTCGTGAGCTATTAAAAGGACGACAAACTTACTCGCGGCACATTAGAGGACCCTACAATGCGTCGATATCACGTCTTGCGAGGATGTTGCGTTATTGAAGCGGATGGGTTGTCGTTAAGCCCATTGGGCCTTTTGAATGGGCCATATCTCTAGGCTGGGACTGTGAACCGTTAACACATAAAGGAATTGTGCCATCAACATGACGGGTGCGATCATACCAGCACTAATGCACCGGATCCCATCAGAACTCCGAAGTTAAGCGTGCTTGGGCGAGAGTAGTACTAGGATGGGTGACCCCCTGGGAAGTCTTCGTGTTGCACCCCCCTTTTCAATTTTTTCCGCTCCATTTAGGGTTGCCAAGATACTTTACCCACCACATTTCTATTATCGAATCCCACGGCACCTTGGGCAAGACAACTTCTCTTCACGTGGAGGCTGGGCCCGCAAACCGAGGGCGTGGGGCTTCTGACCAGGTCTCCGTCGCTCCGGTGCCCATAACTTTTGATCCGTAACGAGTTACGAGGCGAACAGCATACCGTTGGAAAGCTCTCTGAGAGCTCTACGACGGGGGTAGCAAGCTAGCTCGCTGTGCCCTTTTCGGAGCTCAAAATCGAACATTTTCATCAATTTCGGGCCAGTTTTCTTCTTTTGCTCTGTTTTTCCGTCCCGGATCGTACGTCGTGAGCTGTTAAAAGGACGACAACCTTACTCGCGGCACATTAGAGGACCCTACAATGCGTCGATATCACGTCTTGCGAGGATGCTGCGTTGTTGAAGCGGATGGGTTGTCGTTAAGCCCATTGGGCCTTTTGAATGGGCCATATCTCTAGGCTGGGACTGTGAACCGTTAACACATAAAGTAATTGTGCCCTCAACATGACGGGTGCGATCATACCAGCACTAATGCACCGGATCCCATCAGAACTCCGAAGTTAAGCGTGCTTGGGCGAGAGTAGTACTAGGATGGGTGACCCCCTGGGAAGTCCTCGTGTTGCACCCCCATTTTCAATTTTTTTTGCTCCGGTTAGGGTTGCCAAGTTACTTTACCCACCACATTTCTATTATCGAATCCCACGGCACCTTGGGCAAGACAACTTCTATTCACGTGGAGGCTGGGCCCGCAAACCTAGGGCGTAGGGCTTGTGACCAGGTCTCCGTCGCTCCGGTGCCCATAACTTTGGATCCGTAAGGAGTTACGAGGCGCACAGCATACCGTTGGAAATCTCTTTGAGAGCTCTACGACGGGGGCAGCTAGCGAGCTCGCTGAGCCCTTTTCAGAGCTCAAAATCGAACGTTTTCATCAGTTTCGGGCCACTTTTCTTCTTTTGCTCTGTTTTTCCGTCCCGGATCGTACGTCGTGAGATGTTAAAAGGACGACAACCTTACTCGCGGCACATTAGAGGACCCTACAATGCGTCAATATCACGTCTTGCGAGGATGCTGCGTTGTTGAAGCGGATGGGTTGTCGTTAAGCCCATTGGGCCTTTTGAATGGGCCATACCTCTAGGCTGGGACTGTGAACCGTTAACACATAAAGGAATTGTGCCCTCAACATGACGGGTGCGATCATACCAGCACTAATGCACCGGATCCCATCAGAACTCCGAAGTTAAGCGTGCTTGGGCGAGAGTAGTACTAGGATGGGTGACCCCCTGCGAAGTCCTCGTGTTGCACCCCCCTTTTCAATTTTTTTTGCTCCGGTTAGGGTTGCCAAGATACTTTACCCACCACATTTCTATTATCGAATCCCACGGCACCTTGGGCAAGACAACTTCTCTTCACGTGGAGGCTGGGCCCGCAAACCGAGGGCGTAGGGCTTGTGACCAGGTCTCCGTCGCTCCGGTGCCCATAACTTTTGATCTGTAAGGAGTTACGAGGCGCACAGCATACCGTTGGAAAGCTCTCTGAGAGCTCTACGACTGGGGCAGCTAGCTGTGCCCTTTTCGGAGCTTAAAATCGATAGTTTACATCAGTTTCGGGCCACTTTTCTTCTTTTGCTCTATTTTTCAGTCCCGGATCATACGTCGTGAGCTGTTAAAAGGACGACAACCTTACTCGCGGTACATTATAGGACCCTACAATGCGTCGATATCACGTCTTGCGAGGATGCTGCATTGTTGAAGCGGATGGGTTGTGGTTAAGCCCATTGGGCCTTTTGAATGGGCCATATCTCTAGGCTGGGACTGTGAACCGTTAACACATAAAGGAATTGTGCCCTCAACATGACGGGTGTGATCATACCAACACTAATGCATCGGATCCCATCAGAACTCCGAAGTTAAGTGTGCTTGGGCTAGAGTAGTACTAGGATGGGTGACCCCCTAGGAAGTCCTCGTGTTGCACCCCCCTTTTCAATTTTTTTTGCTCCGGTTAAGGTTGCCAAGATACTTTACCCACCACATTTCTATTATCGAATCCCACGGCACCTTGGGCAAGACAACTTCTCTTCACGTGGAGGCTGGGCCCGCAAACCGAGGGCGTAGGGCTTGTGACCAGGTCTCCGTCGCTCCGGTGCCCATAATTTTTGATCCGTAAGGAGTTACGAGGCGCACAGCATACCGTTGGAAAGCTCTTTGAGAGCTCTACGACGTGGGTAGCAAGCTAGCTTGCTATGCCCTTTTCGGAGCTCAAAATCGAACGTTTTCATTAGTTTCGGGCCACTTTTCTTCTTTTGCTCTGTTTTTCCGTCCCAGATCGTACGTCGTGAGCTGTTAAAAGGATGACAACCTTACTCGCGGCACATTAGAGGACCATACAATGCGTCGATATCACGTCTTGCGAGGATGCTGCGTTGTTGAAGCGGATGGGTTGTCGTTAAGCCCATTGGGCCTTTTGAATGGGCCATATCTCTAGGTTGGGACTGTGAACCGTTAACACATAAAGGAATTGTGCCCTCAACATGACGGGTGCGATCATACCAGCACTAATGCACCGAATCCCATCAGAACTCAAATTTAAGCGTGCTTGGGCGAGAGTAGTACTAGGATGGGTGACCCCATGGGAAGTCCGTGTGTTCCACCCCCCTTTTCAATTTTTTTTGCTCTGTTTAGGGTTGCCAAGATACTTTATCCACCACATTTCTATTATCGAATCCCATGGCACCTTGGGCATGACAACTTCTCTTCACGTAGAGGCTGGGCCCGCAAACCAAGGGCGTAGGGCTTGTGACCAGGTCTCTGTCGCTCCGGTGTCTATAAATTTTGATCTGTAAGGAGTTACGCGGCGCACAGCATACCGTTGGAAAGCTCTCTGAGAGCTCTACGACGGAGGCAGCTAGCTGTGCCCTTTTCGGAGCTCAAAATTGAACGTTTTCATCAGTTTCGGGCCACTTTTCTTCTTTTGCTCTGTTTTTCCATCCCGAATCGTACGTCGTGAGCTGTTAAAATGACGACAACCTTACTCGCAGTACATTATAGGACCCTACAATACGTCGACATCAAGTCTTGCGAGGATGCTGCATTGTTGAAGCGGATGGGTTGTCGTTAAGCCCATTAGGCCCTTTGAATGGGCCATATCTCTAGGCTAGGACTGTGAACCGTTAACACATAAAGGAATTGTGCCCTCAACATGATGGGTGCGATCATACCAGCACTAATGCATCGGATCCCATCAGAACTCCGAAGTTAAGTGTGCTTGGGCGAGAGTAGTACTAGGATGGGTGACCCCCTGGGAAGTCCTCGTGTTGCACCCCCCTTTTCAATTTTTTTTGCTCCAGTTAGGGTTGCCAAGATACTTTACCCACCACATTTCTATTATCGAATCCCACGGCACCTTGGGCAAGACAACTTCTCTTCACGTGGAGGCTGGGCCCGCAAACCGAGGGCGTAGGGCTTGTGACCAGGTCTCCGTTGCTCCGGTGCCCATAACTTTTGATCCGTAAGGAGTTACGAGGCGCACAGCATACCGTTGGAAAGCTCTCTGAGAGCTCTACGACGTGGGCAACAAGCCAGCTTGCTTTGCCCTTTTCGGAGCTCAAAATCGAACGTTTTCATTAGTTTCGGGGAACTTTTCTTCTTTTGCTCTGTTTTTCGATCCCGGATCGTACGTCGTGAGCTGTTAAAAGGACGACAACCTTACTCGTGGCACATTAGAGGACCCTACAATGCGTCGATATCACGTCTTGCGAGGATGCTGCACTATTGAAGCGGATGGGTTCTCGTTAAGCCCATTGGGCCTTTTGAATGGGCCATATCTCTAGGTTGGGACTGTGAACCGTTAACACATAAAGGAATTGTGCCCTCAACATGACGGGTGCGATCATACCAGCACTAATGCACCGGATCCCATCAGAACTCCGAAGTTAAGCGTGCTTGGGCAAGAGTAGTACTAGGATGGGTGACCCCCTGGGAAGTCCTCGTGTTGCACCCCCCTTTTCAATTTTTTTTGCTCCGGTTAGGGTTGCCAAGATACTTTACCCACCACATTTCTATTATCGAATCCCACGGCACTTTGGGCAATACAACTTCTCTTCACGTAGAAGCTGGGCCCGCAAACCGAGGGCGTGGGGCTTGTGACCAAGTCTCCGTCGCTACGGTGCCCATAACTTTTAATCTGTAAGGAGTTACACGGCGCACAACATATCGTTGGAAAGCTTTCTGAGAGCTCTACGACTGAGGCAGCTAGCTGTGCCCTTTTCGGAGCTCAAAATCGAACGTTTTCATCAGTTTCGGGCCACTTTTCTTCTTTTGCTCTGTTTTTCCATCCCGGATCGTACGTCGCGAGCTGTTAAAAGGACGACAACCTTACTCGCGGTACATTATAGGACCCTACAATGCGTCGATATCACGTCTTGCGAGGATGCTGCATTGTTGAAGCGGATGGGTTGTCGTTAAGCCCATTGGGCCTTTTGAATGGGCCATACCTCTAGGCTGGGACTGTGAACCGTTAACACATAAAGGAATTGTGCCCTCAACATGACGGGTGCGATCATACCAGCACTAATGCACCGGATCCCATCAGAACTCTGAAGTTAAGCGTGCTTGGGCGAGAGTAGTACTAGGATGGGTGACCCCCTGGGAAGTCCTCGTGTTGCACACCCCTTTTCAATTTTTTTTGCTCCGGTTAGGGTTGCCAAGTTACTTTACCCACCACATTTCTATTATCGAATCCCACGGCACCTTGGGCAAGACAACTTCTATTCACGTGGAGGTTGGGCCCGCAAACCGAGGGCGTAGGGCTTGTGACCAGGTCTCCGTCGCTCCGGTGCCCATAACTTTGGATCCTTAAGGAGTTACGAGGCGCACAGCATACTGTTGGAAAGCTCTTTGGGAGCTCTACGACGGGGGCAGCTGGATTGTCTGCTATGCCCTTTTCGGAGCTCAAAATCGAACGTTTTCATCAGTTTCGGGCCACTTTTCTTCATTTGCTCAATTTTTCGGTCCCGGATCGTACGTCGTGAGCTGTTCAAAGGACGACAACCTTACTCGTGGCACATTAGAGGACCCTACAATGCGTCGATATCACGTCTTGCGAGGATGCTGCGTTGTTGAAGCGGATGGGTTGTCGTTAAGCCCATTGGGCCTTTTGAATGGGCCATATCTCTAGGCTGGGACTGTGAACCGTTAACACATAAAGGAATTGTGCCCTCAACATGACGGGTGCGATCATACCAGCACTAATGCACCGGATCCCATGAGAACTCCGAAGTTAAGCGTGCTTGGGCGAGAGTAGTACTAGGATGGGTGACCCCCTGGGAAGTCCTCGTGTTGCACCCCCCTTTTCAATTTTTTTTGCTCCGGTTAGGGTTGCCAAGATACTTTACCCACCACATTTCTATTATCGAATCCCACGGCACCTTGGGCAAGACAACTTCTCTTCACGTGGAGGCTGGGCCCGCAAACTGGTGCCCATAACTTTTGATCCGGACGGAGTTACGCGGCGCACAGCATACCGTTGGAAAGCTCTCTGAGAGCTCTACGATGGGGACAGCTAGCTAGCTCGCTGTTCCCTTTTCGGAACTCAAAATCGAACGTTTTCATCATTTTCGGGCCACTTTTCTGCCTTTGCTCTCTCTTTCCGTCCCGTATCGTACGTCGTGAGCTGTTAAAAGGACGACAACCTTACTCGCGGGACATTAGAGGGCCATACAATGCGTCGATATCTCGTCTTGGGAGGATGCTGGGTTGTTGAAGCGGATGGGTTGTCGTTAAGTCCATTGGGCCTTCTGAATGGGCCATCTGTCTAGGCTTGGACTGTGAACCGTTAACACATAAAGGAATTGTGCCCTCAACATGACGGGTGCGATCATACCAGCACTAATGCACCGGATCCCATCAGAACTCCGAAGTTAAACGCGCTTGGGCGAGAGTAGTACTAGGATGGGTGACCCCCTGGCAAGTCCTCGTGTTGCACCCCCCTTTTGAATTTTTTTTGCTTCGGTTAGGGTTGCCAAGATACTTTACCCACCACATTTCTATTATCGAATCCGACGGCACCTTGGGCATGACAACTTCTCTTCACGTGGAGGCTGGGCCCGCAAACCGAGGGGATAGGGCTTGTGACCAGGTCTCCGTCGCTCCGGTGACCATAACTTTTAATCCATAAGGAGTTACGAGGCGAACAGCATACCGTTGGAAAGCTCTTTGAGAGCTCTAAGACGGCGGCAGCTAGCTAGCTCGCCGTACCCTTTTTGGAGCTCAAAATCGAACGTTTTCATCAGTTTCAGGCCACCTTTCTTCTTTTGCTCTGTTTTTCCGTCCCGGATCGTACGTCGTGAGCTGTTAAAAGGACGACAACCTTACTCGCGGCACATTAGAGGACCCTACAATGCGTCGATATCACGTCTTGCGAGGATGCTGCGTTGTTGAAGCGGATGGGTTGTCGTTAAGCCCATTGGGCCTTTTGAATGGGCCATATCTCTAGGCTGGGACTGTGAACCGTTAACAGATAAAGGAATTATGCCCTCAACATGACGGGTGCGATCATACCAGCACTAATGCACCGGATCCCATAAGAACTCCGCAGTTAAGCGTGCTTGGGCGAGAGTAGTACTAGGATGGGTGACCCCCTGGGAAGTCCTCGTGTTGCACTCCCCTTTTCAATTTTTTTTGCTCCGGTTAGGGTTGCCAAGATACTTTACCCACCACATTTCTATTATCGAATCCCACGGCACCTTGGGCAAGACAACTTCTCTTCACGTGGAGGCTGGGCCCGCAAACCGGTGCCCATAACTTTTGATCCGCAAGGAGTTAAGAGGCGCACAGCATACCGTTGGAAAGCTCTCTGAGAGCTCTACGATGGGGGCAGCTAGCTAGCTCGCTGTTCCCTTTTCAGAGCTCAAAATCGAACATTTTAATCAGTTTCGGGCCACTTTTCTTCTTTTGCTCTGTTTTTCCGTCCTGGATCGTACGTCGTGAGCTGTTAAAAGGACGACAACCTTACTCGCGGCACATTAGAGGACCCTACAATGTGTCGATATCACGTCTTGCGAGGATGCTGCGTTGTTGAAGCGGATGGGTTGTCGTTAAGCCCATTGGGCCTTTTGAATGGGCCATATCTCTAGGTTGGGACTGTGAACCGTTAACACATAAAGGAATTGTGCCCTCAACATGACGGGTGCGATCATACCAGCATTAATGCACCGGATCCCGTCAGAACTCCGAAATTAAGCGTGCTTGGGCGAGAGTAGTACTACGATGGGTGCCCCCCTGGGAAGTCCTCGTGTTGCACCACCCTTTTCAATTTTTTTTGCTCCGGTTAGGGTTGCCAAGATACTTTACCCACCACATTTCTATTATCGAATCCCACGGCACCTTGGGCAAGACAACTTCTCTTCACGTGGAGGCTGGGCCCGCAAACCGAGGGCGTAGGGCTTGTGACCAGGTCTCCGTCGCTCCGGTGCCCATAACTTTTGATCCGTAAGGCGTTACGAGGTGCACAGCATACCGTTGGAAAGCTCTCTAAGAGATCTACGACGGGGGCAGCTAGCTTGCTCGCTTTGCCCTTTTTGGAGCTCAAATTCGAATGTTTTCATGAGTTTTGGGCCACTTTTCTTCTTTTGCTCTGTTTTTTCGTCCCGGATCGTACGTCGTGAGCTGTTAAAAGGACGACAACCATACTCGCGGCACATTAGAGGACCCTACAATGCGTCGATATCACGTCTTGCGAGGATGCTGCGTTGTTGAAGCGGATGGGTTGTCGTTAAGCCCATTGGGCCTTTTGAATGGGCCATATCTCTAGGTTGGGACTGTGAAGCGTTAACATATAAAGGAATTGTGCCCTCAACATGATGGGTTTGATCATACTATCAGTAATGCATCGTATCCCATCAGAACTCCGAAGTTAAGCGTGCTTTGGCGAGAGTAGTACTAGGATGGGTGACCCACTGGGAAGTCCTCGTGTTGCCCCCCTCTTTTCAATTTTTTTTGCTCCGGTTAGGGTTGCCAAGATACTTTACCCACCACATTTCTATTACCGAATCCCACGGCACCTTGGGCAAGACAACTTCGCTTCACGTTGAGGCTAGGCCCGCAAACCGAGGGCGTAGGGCGTGTGACCAGGTATCCATCGCTCCGGTGCCCATAACTTTTGATCCGTAAGGAGTTACGAGGCGCACAGCATACCGTTGGAAAGCTTTTTGAGAGCTCTACGAAGAAGGCAGCTAGCTAGCTCGCTTTGCCCTTTTCAGAGCTCAAAATCGAACGTTTTCATCAGTTTCGGGCCACTTTTCTTCTTTTGCTCTGTTTTTCGTCCCGGATCGTACGTCGTGAGCTGTTAAAAGGACGACAACCTTACTCGCGGCACATTAGAGGACCCTACAATGCGTCGATATCACGTCTTGCGAGGATGCTGCGTTGTTGAAGTAGATGGGTTTTCGTTAAGCCCAATGGGCTTTTTCAATTTGCCATCTCTCTAGGTTGGGACTATGAGCCTTTAACACATAAAGGAATTGTGCCCTCAATATGACGGGTGCGATCATACCAGCACTAATGCACCGGATCCCATCAGAACTCCGAAGTTAAGCGTGCTTGGGCGAGAGTAGTACTAGGATGGGTGACCCCCTGGGAAGTCCTCGTGTTGCACCCCCCTTTTCAATTTTTTTTGCTTCGGTTAGGGTTGCCAAGATACTTTACCCACCACATTTCTATTATCGAATCCCACGGCACCTTGGGCAAGACAACTTCTCTTCACGTGGAGGTTGGGCCCGCAAACCGAGGGCGTAGGGCTTGTGACCAGGTCTCCGTCGCTCCGGTGCCCATAACTTTTGATCCGTAAGGAGTTACGAGGCGCACAGCATACCGTTGGAAAGCTCTCTGAGAGCTCTACAACGGGGGCAGCTAGCTAGCTCGCTGTGCCCTTTTCGGAGCTCAAAATCGAACATTTTCATCAGTTTCGGGCCACTTTTCTTCTTTTGCTCTGTTTTTCCGTCCCGGATCGTACGTCGTGAGCTGTTAAAAGGACGACAACCTTACTCGCAGCACATTAGAGGACCCTACAATGCGTCGATATCATGTCTTGCGAGGATGCTGCGTTGTTGAAGCGGATGGGTTGTCGTTAAGCCCATTGGGCCTTTTGAATGGGCCATATCTCTAGGCTGGGACTGTGAACCGTTAACACATAAATGAATTGTGCCCTCAACATGACGGGTGCGATCATACCAGCACTAATGCACCGGATCGCATCAGAACTCCGAATTTAAGCGTGCTTGGGCGTGAGTAGTACTAAGATGGGTGACCCCCTGGGAAGTCCTCGTGTTGCACCCCCTTTTCAATTTTTTTTGCTCCGGTTAGCGTTGCCAAGATACTTTACCCACCACATTTCTATTATCGAATCCCACGGTACCTTCGGCAAGACAACTTCTCTTCACGTGGAGGCTGGGCCCGCAAACCGAAGGCGTAGGTCTTGTGACCAGGTCTCCGTCGCTCCGGTGCCCATAACTTTTGATCCATAAGGATTTACGAGGCGCACAACATACCGTTGGAAAGCTCTCTGAGAGCTCTACGACGGGGGCAGCAAGCTAGCTCGCTGTGCCCTTTTCGGAGTTGAAAATCGAACGTTTTCATCAGTTTCGGGCCACTTTTCTTCTTTTGCTCTGTTTTTTCATCCCGGATCGTACGTCGTGAGCTGTTAAAAGGACGACAACGTTACTCGCGGCACATTAGAGGACCCTACAATGCGTCGATATCACGTCTTACGAGAATGCTGCGTTGTTGAAGCGGATGGGTTGTCGTTAAGTCCATTGGGCCTTTTCAATGGGCCATATCTCTAGGCTGGGACTGTGAACCGTTAACACATAAAGGAATTGTGCGCTCAACATGACGGGTGCGATCATACCAGCACTAATGCACCGGATCCCATCAGAACTCCGAAGTTAAGCGTGCTTGGGCGAGAGTAGTACTAGGATGGGTGACCCCCTGGGAAGTCCTCGTGTTGCACCCCCCTTTTCAATTTTTTTTGCTCCGGTTAGGGTTGCCAAGATACTTTACCCACCACATTTCTATTATCGAATCCCACGACACCTTGGGCAAGACAACTTCTCTTCACGTGGAGGCTGGGCCCGCAAACCGAGGGCGTAGGGCTTGTGACTAGGTCTCCGTCGCTCCGGTGCCCATAACTTTTGATCCGTAAGGAGTTACGAGGCGCACAGCATACCGTTGGAAAGCTCTCTGAGAGCTCTCCGACGGTGGCAGCAAGCTAGCTTGCTGTGCCCTTTTCGGAGCTAAAAATCGAACGTTTTCATCAGTTTCGGGCCACTTTTCTTTTTTTGCTCTGTTTTTCTGTCCCGAATCGTACGTCGTGAGCTGTTAAAAGGACGACAACCTTACTCGCGGCACATTAGAGGACCCTACAATGCGTCGATATCACGTCTTGCGAGGATGCTGCGTTGTTGAAGCGGATGGGTTGTCGTTAAGCCCATTGGGCCTTTTCAATGGGCCATATCTCTAGGCTGGGACTGTGAACCGTTAACACATAAAGGAATTGTGCCCTCAACATGACGGGTGCGATCATACCAGCACTAATGCACCGGATCCCATCAGAACTCCGAAGTTAAGCGTGCTTGGGCGAGAGTAGTACTAGGATGGGTGACCCCCTGGGAAGTCCTCGTGTTGCACCCCCCTTTTCAATTTTTTTTGCTCCGGTTAGGGTTGCCAAGATACTTTACCCACCACATTTCTATTATCGAATCCCACGGCACCTTGGGCAAGACAACTTCTCTTCACGTTGAGGCTGGGCCCGCAAACCGAGGGCATAGGGCTTGTGACCAGGTCACCGTCGCTCCGGTGCCTATAACTTTGGATCCATAAGGAGTTACGAGGCGCACAGCATACCGTTGGAAAGCTCTCTGAGAGCTCTACGACGGGGGCAGCTAGCTAGCTCCCTTTGCCCTTTTCGGAGCTCAAAATCGAACGTTTTCATCAGTTTCGAGCCACTTTTCTTCTTTTGCTCTGTTTTTCCGTCCCGGATCGTACGTCGTGAGCTGTTAAAAGGACGACAACCTTACTCGCGGCACATTAGAGGACTCTACAATGAGTCGATATCACGTCTTGTGAGGATGCTGCGTTGTTGAAGCGGATGGGTTGTCGTTAAGCCCATTGGGCCTTTTGAATGGGCCATATCTCTAGGTTGGGACTGTGAACCGTTAACATATAAAGGAATTGTGCCTTCAACATGACGGGTGCGATCATACCTGCACTAATGCACCGGATCCCATCAGAACTCCGAAGTTAAGTGTGCTTGGGCGAGAGTAGTACTAGGATGGGTGACCCCCTGGGAAGTCCTCGTGTTGCACCCCACTTTTCAATTTTTTTTGCTCCGGTTAGGGTTACCAAGATACTTTACCCACCACATTTCTATTATCGAATCCCACGGCACCTTGGGCAAGACAACTTCTCTTCACGTTGAGGCTGGGCCCGCAAACCGAGGGCGTAGGGCTTGTGACCAGGTCTCCGTCGCTCCGGTGCCCATAACTTTTGATCCGTAAGGAGTTACGAGGCGCACAACATACCGTTGGAAAGCTCTCTGAGAGCTCTACGAAGAGGGCAGCTTGCTAGCTCGTTGTGCCTTTTTCGGAGCTCAAAATCGAACGTTTTCATCAGTTTTGGGCTACTTTTCTTTTTTTGCTCTGTTTTTCCGTCCCAGATCGTACGTCGTGAGCTGTTAAAAGGATGACAACCTTACTCGCGGCACATTAGAGGACTCTACAATGCGTCGATATCACGTCTTGTGAGGATGCTGCGTTGGTGAAGCGGATGGGTTGTTGTTAAGCCCATTGGGCCTTCTGAATTGGCCATCTCTCTAGGCTAGGTCTGTGAACCATTAACACATAAAGGAATTGTGCCCTCAACATGACGGGTGCGATCATACCAGCACTAATGCAGCGGATCCTATCAGAACTCCGAAGTTAAGCGTGCTTGGGCGAGAGTAGTACTAGTATGGGTGACCCCCTGGGAAGTCCTCGTGTTGCACCCCCCTTTTCAATTTTTTTTGCTCCAGTTAGGGTTGCCAAGATACTTTACCCACCACATTTCTATTATCGAATCCCACGGCACCTTGGGCAAGACAACTTCTCTTCACGTGGGGGCTGGGCCCGCAAACCGAGGGCGTAGGGCTTGTGACTAGGTCTCCGTCGCTCCGGTGCCCATAACTTTGGATCCGTAAGGAGTTACGAGGCGCACAGCATACCGTTGGAAAGCTCTCTGAGAGCTCTACGATGGGGGCAGCAAGCTATCTCGCTATGCCCTTTTTGGATCTCAAAATCGAACGTTTTCATCATTTTCGGGCTACTTTTCTTCTTTTGCTTAGTTTTTCCTTCCCGGATCGTACGTCGTGAGCTGTTAAAAGGACGACAACCTTACTCGCGGCACATTAGAGGACCCTACAATGCGTCGATATCACGTCTTGCGAGGATGCTGCGTTGTTGAAGCGGATGGGTTGTCGTTAAGCCCATTGGGCCTTTTGAATGGGCCATATCTCTAGGTTGAGACTGTGAACCGTTAACACATAAAGGAATTGTGCCCTCAACATGACAGGTGCGATCATACCAGCACTAATGCACCGGATCCCATCAGAACTCCGAAGTTAAGCGTGCTTGGGCGTGAGTAGTACTAGGATGGGTGACCCCCTGGGAAGTCCTCGTGTTGCACTCCACTTTTCAATTTTTTTTGCTCCGGTTAGAGTTGCCAAGATACTTTACCCACCACATTTCTATTATCGAATCCCACCCTACCTTGGGCAAGACAACTTCTCTTCACGTTGAGGCTGGGCCCGCAAACCGAAGGCGTAGGGCTTGTGACCAGGTCTCCGTCGCTCCGGTGCCCATAACTTTTGATCCGTAAGGAGTTACGAGGCGCACAGCATACCGTTGGAAAGCTCTCTGAGAGCTCTACGACGGGGGCAGCTAGCTGGCTAGCTGTGCCCTTATCGGAGCTCAAAATCGATCATTTTCATCAGTTTCGGGCCACTTTTCTTCTTTTGCTCTGTTTTTCCGTCCCGGATCGTACGTCGTGAGCTATTAAAAGAACCACAACCTAACTCGCAGCACATTAGAGGACCCTACAATGCGTCGATATTACGTCTTGCGAGGATCCTGCGTTGTTGAAGCGGATGGGTTGTCGTTAAGCCCATTGGGACTTTTGAATGGGCCATATCTCTAGGCTGGGACTGGGAACCGTTAACATATAAATGAATTGTGCCCTCAACATGACGGGTGCGATCATACCAGCACTAATGCACCGGATCCAATCAGAACTCCGAAGTTATGCGTGCTTGGGCGAGAGTAGTACTAGGATGGGTGACCCCTGGGAAGTCCTCGTGTTGCACCCCCCTTTTCAATTTTTTTTGCTCCGGTTAGGGTTGCCAAGATACTTTACCCACCACATTTCTATTATCGAATCCCACGGCACCTTGGGCAAGACAACTTCTCTTCACGTGGAGGCTGGGCCCGCAAACCGAGGGCGTAGGGCTTGTGACCAGGTCTCCGTCGCTCCGGTGCCCATAACTTTTGATCCGTAAGGAGTTACGAGGCGCACAGCATACCGTTGGAAAGCTCTCTGAGAGCTCTACGACGGGGGCAGCAAGCTAGCTCGCTGTGCCCTTTTCGGAGCTCAAAATCGAACGTTTTCATCAGTTTCGGGCCACTTTTCTTCTTTTGCTCTATTTTTCCGTCCCGGATCGTACGTCGTGAGCTGTTAAAAGGACAACAACCTTACTCGCGGCACATTAGAGGACCCTACAATGCGTCGATATCACGTCTTGCGAGGATGCTGCGATATTGAAGCGGATGGGTTGTCGTTAAGCCCATTGGGCCTTGTCAATTGGCCATATCTCTAGGATGGGACTGTGAACCGTTAACACATAACAGCATTGTGACATCAACATGACGGGTGTGTTCATACCAGCACTAATACACCAGATCCCATCAAAACTCCGAAGTTACGCGCGCTTGGACGAGAGTAGTACTACGATGGGTGACCCTTTGGGAAGTCCTCGTGTTGCACCCCCCTTTTCAATTTTTTTTGATCCGGTTAGGGTTGCCAAGATACTTTATCCACCACATTTATATTATCGAATCCCACGGCACCTTGGACAAGACAACTTCTCTTCACGTGGAGGCTGGGCCCGCAAACCGAGGGCGTAGGGCGAGTGACCAGGTCTCCGTCGCTCCGGTGCCCATAACTTTTGATCCGTAAGGAGTTACGAGGCGCACAGCATACCGTTGGAAAGCTCTCTGAGAGCTCTACGAAGAGGGCAGCAAGCTAGCTTGCTGTACCCTTTTCGGAGCTCAAAATCGAACGTTTTCATCAGTTTCGGGCCACATTTCTTCTTTTAATCTGTTTTTCCGTCCTGGATCGTACGTCGTGAGCTGTTAAAAGGACGACAACCTTACTCGCGGCACATTAGAGGACCCTACAATGTGTCGATATCACGTCTTGCGAGGATGCTGCGTTGTTGAAGCGGATGGGTTGTCGTTAAGCCCATTGGGCCTTTTGAATGGGCCATATCTCTAGGCTGGGACTGTGAACCGTTAACACATAAAGGAATTGTGCCCTCAACATGACGGGTGCGATCATACCAGCACTAACGCACCGGATCCCATCAGAACTCCGAAGTTAAGCGTGCTTGGGCGAGAGTAGTACTAGGATGGGTGACCCCCTGGGAAGTCCTCGTGTTGCACCCCCCTTTTCAATTTTTTTTGCTCCGGTTAGGGTTGCCAAGATACTTTACCCACCACATTTCTATTATCGAATCCCACGGCACCTTGGGCAAGTCAACTTCTCTTCACGTGGAGGCTGGGCCCGCAAACCGAGGGCGTAGGGCTTGTGACCAGGTTTCCGTCGCTCCGGTGCCCATAACTTTTGATCCGTAAGGAGTTACGAGGCGCACAGCATACCGTTGGAAAGCTCTCTGAGAGCTCTACGACGGGGACAGCTAGCTAGCTCGCTGTGCCTTTTTTGGAGCTCAAAATCGAACATTTTCATCAGTTTCGGGCCACTTTTCTTCTTTTACTCTGTTTTTCGGTCCCGGATCGTACGTCGTGAGCTGTTAAAAGGATGACAACCTTACTTGCAGCACATTAGAGGACCCTACAATGCGTCGATATCACGTCTTGCGAGGATGCTGCGTTGTTGAAGCGGATGGGTTGTCGTTAAGCCCATTGGGCCTTTTGAATGGGCCATATCTCTAGGCTGGGACTGTGAACCGTTAACACATAAAGGAATTGTGCCCTCAACATGACGGGTGCGATCATACCAGCACTAATGCACCGGATCCCATCAGAACTCCGAAGTTAAGCATGCTTGGGCGAGAGTAGTACTAGGATGGGTGACCCCCTGGGAAGTCCTCGTGTTGCACCCCACTTTTCAATTTTTTTTGCTCCGGTTAGGGTTGCCAAGATACTTTACCCACCACATTTCTATTATCGAATCCCACGGCACCTTGGGCAAGACAACTTCTCTTCACGTGGAGGCTGGGCCCGCAAACCGGTGCCCATAATGTTTGATCCGTAAGGAGTTACGAGGCGCACAGCATACCGTTGGAAAGCTCTCTGAGAGCTCTACGATGGGGGCAGCTAGCTAGCTCGTTGTTCCCTTTTCGGAGCTCAAAATCGAACGTTTTCATCAGTTTCGGGCCACTTTTCTTCTTTTGCTCTGTTTTTCCGTCCCGGATCGTACGTCGTGAGCTGTTAAAAGGACGACAACCTTACTCGCGGCACGTTAGAGGACCCTACAATGCGTCGATATCACGTCTTGCGAGGATGCTGCGTTGTTGAAGCGGATGGGTTGTCGTTAAGCCCATTGGGCCTTTTCAATGGGCCATATCTCTAGGCTGGGACTGTGAATCGTTAACACATAAAAGAATTGTGTCCTCAACATGACAGGTGCGATCATACCAGCACTAATGCACCGGATCCCATCAGAACTCCGAAGTTAAGCGTGCTTGGGCGAGAGTAGTACTAGGATGGGTGACCCCCTGGGAAGTCCTCGTGTTGCACCCCCCTTTTCAATTTTTTTTGCTCCGGTTAGGGTTGCCAAGATACTTTACCCACCACATTTCTATTATCGAATCCCACGGCACCTTGGGCATGACAACTTCTCTTCACGTGGAGGCTGGGCCCGCAAACCGAGGGCGTAGGGCTTGTGACCAGGTCTCCGTCGCTCCGGTGCCCATAACTTTTGATCCGTAAGGAGTTACGAGGTGCACAGCATACCGTTGGAAAGCTCTCTGAGAGCTCTACGACGTGGGCAGCTAGCAAGCTCGCTGTGCCCTTTTCGGAGCTCAAAATCGAACATTTTAATCAGTTTCGGGCCACTTTTCTTCTTTTGCTCTGTTTTTCCGTCCCGGATCGTACGTCGTGAGCTGTTAAAAGGATGACAACCTTACTCGCAGCACATTAGAGGACCCTACAATGCGTCGATATCACGTCTTGCGAGGATGCTGCGTTGTTGAAGCGGATGGGTTGTCGTTAAGCCCATTGGGCCTTTTGAATGGGCCATATCTCTAGGCTGGGACTGTGAACCGTTAACAGATAAAGGAATTATGCCCTCAACATGACGGGTGCGATCATACCAGCACTAATGCACCGGATCCCATAAGAACTCCGCAGTTAAGCGTGCTTGGGCGAGAGTAGTACTAGGATGGGTGACCCCCTGGGAAGTCCTCGTGTTGCACTCCCCTTTTCAATTTTTTTTGCTCCGGTTAGGGTTGCCAAGATACTTTACCCACCACATTTCTATTATCGAATCCCACGGCACCTTGGGCAAGACAACTTCTCTTCACGTGGAGGCTGGGCCCGCAAACCGGTGCCCATAACTTTTGATCCGCAAGGAGTTAAGAGGCGCACAGCATACCGTTGGAAAGCTCTCTGAGAGCTCTACGATGGGGGCAGCTAGCTAGCTCACTGTTCCCTTTTCAGAGCTCAAAATCGAACGTTTTCATCAGTTTCGTGCCATTTTTTTTCTTTTGCTCTGTTTTTCCGTCCTGGATCGTACGTCGTCAGCTGTTAAAAGGACGACAACCTTACTCGCGGCACATTAGAGGACCCTACAATGTGTCGATATCACGTCTTGCGAGGATGTTGCGTTGTTGAAGCGGATGCGTTGTCGTTAAGCCCATTGGGCCTTTTGAATGGGCCATATCTCTAGGCTGGGATTGTGATCCGTTAACACATAAAGGAATTGTGCCCCCAACATGAAGGGTGCGATCATACCAGCACTAATGCACTGGATCCCATCAGAACTCCGAAGTTAAGCGTGCTTGGGTGAGAGTAGTACTACGATGGGTGCCCCCGTGGGAAATCCTCGTTTTGCACCTCCCTTTTCAATTTTTTTTGCTCCAGTTTGGGTTGCCAAGATACTTTATCCACCACATTTCTATTATCGAATCCCACGGCACCTTGGGCAAGACAACTTTGTTTCACGTGGAGACTGGGCCCGCAAGCCGAGGGCGTAGGGCATGTGATCAGGTATCCGTCGCTCCGATGCCCATAACTTTTGATCCGTAAGGAGTTACGCGGTGCACAACATACCGTTGGAAAGCTCTCAGAGAGCTCTACGACGGGGGTAGCAAGCTAGCTTGCTGTGCCCTTTTCGGAGCTCTAAATCGAACGTTTTCATCAGTTTCGGGCCACTTTTCTTCTTTTGCTCTGTTTTTCTGTCCCGGATCGTACGTCGTGAGCTGTTAAAAGGACGACAACCTTACTCGCGGCACATTAGAGGACCCTACAATGCGTCGATATCACGTCTTGCGAGGATGCTGCGTTGTTGAAGCGGATGGGTTGTCGTTAAGCTCATTGGGCCTTTTCAATGGGCCATATCTCTAGGCTGGGACTGTGAACCGTTAACACATAAAGGAATTGTGCCCTCAACATGACGGGTACGATCATACCAGCACTAATGCACCGGATCCCATCAGAACTCCGAAGTTAAGCGTGCTTGGGCGAGAGTAGTACTAGGATGGGTGACCCCCTGGGAAGTCCTCGTGTTGCACCCCCCTTTTCAATTTTTTTTGCTCCGGTTAGGGTTGCCAAGATACTTTACCCACCACATTTCTATTATCGAATCCCACAGCACCTTGGGCAAGACAACTTCTCTTCACGTGGAGGCTGGGCCCGCAAACCGAGGGCGTAGGGCTTGTGACCAGGTCTCCGTCGCTCCGGTGCCCATAACTTTGGATCCGTAAGGAGTTACGAGTCGCACTGCATACCGTTGGAAAGCTCTCTAAGAGCTCTACGACGGGGGCAGCTAGCTTGCTCGCTTTGCCCTTTTTGGAGCCCAAAATCAAATGTTTTCATCAGTTTCGGGCCACTTTTCTTCTTTTGCTATGTTTTTCCGTCCCGGATCGTACGTCGTGAGCTGTTAAAAGGACGACAACCTTACTCTCGGCACATTAGAGGACCCTACAATGCGTCGATATCACCTCTTGCGAGGATGATGCGTTGTTGAAGCGGATGGGTTGTCGTTAAGCCCATTGGGCCTTTTGAATGGGCCATATCTCTAGGTTGGGACTGTGAACCGTTAACATATAAAGGAATTGTGCCCTCAACATGACCGGTGCGATCATACGAGCACTAATGCACCGGATCCCATCAGAACTCCGAAGTTAAGCGTACTTTGGCGAGAGTAGTACTAGGATGGGTGACCCCCTGGGAAGTCCTCGTGTTGCACCCCCCTTTTCAATTTTTTTGCTCCGGTTAGGGTTGCCAAGATACTTTACCCACCACATTTCTATTATCGAATCCCACGGCACCTTGGGCAAGACAACTTTTCTTCACGTTGAGGCTGGGCCCGCAAACCCAGGGCGTAGGGCTTGTGACCAGGTCTCCGTCGCTCCGGTGCCCATAACTTTGGATCCGTAAGGAGTTAAGAGGCGCACAGCATACCGTTGGAAAGCTCTTTGGGAGTTCTACGACGGGGGCAACTAGATAGCTTGCTATGCCCTTTTCGGAGCTCAAAATCGAACGTTTTCATCAATTTCGGGCCACTTTTCTTCTTTGGCTCTGTTTTTCCGTCCCGGATCGTACGTCGTGAGCTGTTAAAAGGACGACAACCTTACTCGCGGCACATTAGAGGACCCTACAATGTGTCGATATCACGTCTTGCGAGGATGCTGCGTTGTTGAAGCGGATGGGTTGTCGTTAAGCCCATTGGGCCTTTTGAATGGGCCATATCTCTAGGTTGGGACTGTGAACCGTTAACACATAAAGGAATTGTGCCCTCAACATGACGGGTGCGATCATACCAGCACTAATGCACCGGATCCTATCAGAACTCTGAAGTTAAGCGTGCTTGGGCGAGAGTAGTACTAGGATGGGTGACCCCCTGGGAAGTCCTCGTGTTGCACCCCTCTTTTCAATTTTTTTTGCTCCGGTTAGGGTTGCCAAGATACTTTACCCACCACATTTCTATTATCGAATCCCACGGCACCTTGGGCAAGACAACTTCTCTTCACGTGGAAGCTGGGCCTGCAAACCGAGGGCGTAGGGCTTGTGACCAGGTATCCGTCGCTCCGGTGCCCATAACTTTTGATCCGTAAGGAGTTACGAGGCGCACAGCATACTGTTGGAAAGCTTTTTGAGAGCTCTACGAAGAAGGCAGCTAGCTAGCTCGCTTTGCCCTTTTCAGAGCTCAAAATCGAATGTTTTCATTAGTTTTGGGCCACTTTTCTTCTTTTGCTCTGTTTTCCGTCCGGGATCGTACGTCGTGAGCTGTTAAAAGGACGACAACCTTACTCGCGGCACATTGGAGGACCCTACAATGCGCCGATATCACGTCTTGCGAGGATGCTTCGTTGTTGAAGCGGATGGGTTGTCGTTAAGCCCATTGGGCCTTTTCAATGGGCCATCTCTCTAGGTTGGGACTGTGAACCGTTAACACATAAAGGAATTGTGCCCTCAATATGACTGGTGCGATCATACCAGAACTAATGCACCGGATCCCATCAGAACTCCGAAGTTAAGCGTGCTTGGGCGAGAGTAGTACTAGGATGGGTGACCCCCTGGGAAGTCCTCGTGTTGCACCCCACTTTTCAATTTTTTTTGCTTCGGTTAGGGTTGCCAATATACTTTACCCACCACATTTCTATTATCGAATCCCACGGCACCTTGGGCAAGACAACTTCTCTTCACGTGGAGGCTGGGCCCGCAAACCGAGGGCGTAGGGCTTGTGACCAGGTCTCCGTCGCTCCGGTGCCCATTACTTTTGATCCGTAAGGAGTTACGAGGCACACAGCATACCGTTGGAAAGCTCTCTGAGAGGCCTACGACGGGCGCAGCCAGCTAGCTTGCTGTGCCCTTTTCGGAGCTCAAAATGGAACATTTTCATCAGTTTCGGGCCACTTATCTTCTTTTGCTCTGTTTTTTCGTCCCGGATCGTACGTCGTGAGCTGTTAAAAGGACGACAACCTTACTCGCAGCACATTAGAGGACCCTACAATGCGTCGATATCACGTCTTGCGAGGATGCTGCGTTGTTGAAGCGGATGGGTTGTCGTTAAGCCCATTGGGCCTTTTGAATGGGCCATATCTCTAGGCTGGGACTGTGAACCGTTAACACAAAAAATGAATTGTGCCCTCAATATGACGGGTGTGATCATACCAGCACTAATGCACCGGATCCCATCAGAACTCCGAAGTTAAGCGTGCTTGGGCGAGAGTAGTACTAAGATGGGTGACCCCCTGGGAAGTCCTCGTGTTGCACCCCCCTTTTCAATTTTTTTTGCTTCGGTTAGGGTTGCCAAGATACTTTACCCACCACATTTCTATTATCGAATCCCACGGCACCTTGGGCAAGACAACTTCTCTTCACGTGGAGGCTGGGCCCGCAAACCGAGGGCGTAGGGCTTGTGACCAGGTCTCCGTCGCTCCGGTGCCCATAACTTATGATCCATAAGGATTTACGAGGCGCACAGCATACCGTTGGAAAGCTCTCTGAGAGCTCTATGACGGGGGCAGCAAGCTACCTCATTGTGCCCTTTTCGGAGCTCAAAATCGAACGTTTTCATCAGTTTCGGGCCACTTTTCTTATTTTGCTCTGTTTTTCCGTCCTGGATCGTACGTCGTGAGCTGTTAAAAGAATGACAACCTTACTCGCGGCACATTAGAGGACCCTACAATGCGTCGATATCACGTCTTGCGAGGATGCTGCGTTGTTGAAGCGGATGGGTTATCGTTAAGCCCATTGGGCCTTTTCAATGGGCCATATCTCTAGGCTGGGACTGTGAACCGTTAACACATAAAGGAATTGTGCCCTCAACATGACGGGTGCGATCATACCAGCACTAATGCACCGGATCCCATCAGAACTCCGAAGTTAAGCATGCTTGAGCGAGAGTAGTACTAGGATGGGTGACCCTCTGGGAAGACCTCGTGTTGCACCCCCTTTTTCAATTTTTTTTGCTCCGGTTAGGGTTGCCAAGATACTTTACCCACCACATTTCTATTATCGAAACCCACGGCACCTTGGGCAAGACAACTTCTCTTCACGTGGAGGCTGGGCCCGCAAACCGAGGGCGTAGGGCTTGTGACCAGGTCTCCGTCGCTCCGGTGCCTATAACTTTGGATCCATAAGGAGTTACGAGGCGCACAGCATACCGTTGGAAAGCTCTCTGAGAGCTCTACGACGGGGGCAGCTAGCTAGCTCCCTTTGCCCTTTTCGGAGCTCAAAATCGAACGTTTTCATCAGTTTCGAGCCACTTTTCTTCTTTTGCTCTGTTTTTCCGTCCCGGATCGTACGTCGTGAGCTGTTAAAAGGACGACAACCTTACTCGCGGCACATTAGAGGACTCTACAATGAGTCGATATCACGTCTTGTGAGGATGCTGCGTTGTTGAAGCGGATGGGTTGTCGTTAAGCCCATTTGGCCTTTTCAATGGGCCATATCTCTAGGCTGGGACTGTGAACCGTTAACACATAAAGGAATTGTGCCCTCAACATGACGGGTGCGATCATACCAGCACTAATGCACCGCATCCCATCAGAACTCCGAAGTTAAGCGTGCTTGGGCGAGAGTAGTACTAGGATGGGTGACCCCCTGGGAAGTCCTCGTGTTGCACCCCCCTTTTCAATTTTTTTTGCTCCGGTTAGGGTTGCCAAGATACTTTACCCACCACATTTCTATTATCGAATCCCACGGCACCTTGGGCAAGACAACTTCTCTTCACGTTGAGGATGGGCCCGCAAACCGAGGGCGTAGGGCTTGTGACCAGGTCTCCGTCGCTCCGGTGCCCATAACTTTTGATCCGTAAGGAGTTACGAGGCGCACAACATACCGTTGGAAAGCTCTCTGAGAGCTCTACGAAGAAGGCAGCTTGCTAGCTCGTTGTGCCTTTTTCGGAGCTCAAAATCGAATGTTTTCATAAGTTTCGGGCTACTTTTCTTTTTTTGCTCTGTTTTTCCGTCCCAGATCGTACGTCGTGAGCTGTTAAAATGATGACAACCTTACTCGCGACACATTAGAGGACCCTACAATGCGTCGATATCACGTCCTGCGAGGATGATGCATTGTTGAAGCGGATGGGTTGTCGTTAAGCCCATTGGGCCTTTTGAATGGGCCATATCTCTAGGCTGGGACTGTGAACCGTTAACACATAAAGGAATTGTGCCCTCAACATGACGGGTGCGATCATACCAGCACTAATGCAGCGGATCCCATCAGAACTCTGAAGTTAAGCGTGCTTGGGCGAGAGTAGTACTAGGATGGGTGACCCCCTGGGAAGTCCTCGTGTTGCACCCCCCTTTTCAATTTTTTTTGCTCCAGTTAGGGTTGCCAAGATACTTTACCCACCACATTTCTATTATCGAATCCCACGGCACCTTGGGCAAGACAACTTCTCTTCACGTGGAGGCTGGGCCCGTAAACCGAGGGCGTAGGGCTTGTGACCAGGTCTCCGTCGCTTCGGTGCCCATAACTTTTGATCCGTAAGGAGTTACGAGGCGCACAGCATACCGTTGGAAAGCTCTCTGAGAGCTCTACGATGGGGGCAGCCAGCTTGCTCGCTGTGCCCTTTTTGGATCTTAGAATCGAACGTTTTCATCAGTTTCGGGCCACTTTTCTTCTTTTGCTCAGTTTTTCCGCCCCGGATCGTACGTCGTGAGCAGTTAAAAGGACGACAACCTTACTCGCGGCACGTTAGAGGACCCTACAATGCGTCGATATCATGTCTTGCGAGGATGCTGCGTTGTTGAAGCGGATGGGTTGTCGTTAAGCCCATTGGGCCTTTTGAATGGGCCATATCTCTAGGTTGGGACTGTGAACCGTTAACACATAAAGGAATTGTGCCCTCAACATGACAGGTACGATCATACCAGCACTAATGCACCGGATCCCATCAGAACTCAGAAGTTAAGCGTGCTTGGACGTGAGTAGTACTAGGATGGGTGACCCCCTGGGAAGTCCTCGTGTTGCACTCCACTTTTCAATTTTTTTTGCTCCGGTTAGAGTTGCCAAGATACTTTACCCACCACATTTCTATTATCGAATCCCACGGTACCTTGGGCAAGACAACTTCTCTTCACGTTGAGGCTGGGCCCGCAAACCGAAGGCGTAGGGCTTGTGACCAGGTCTCCGTCGCTCCGGTGCCCATAACTTTTGATCCGAAAGGAGTTACGAGGCGCACAGCATACCGTTGGAAAGCTCTCTGAGAGCTCTACGACGGGGGCAGCTAGCTATCTCGCTGTGCCCTTTTCGGAGCTCAAAATTGAACGTTTTCATCAGTTTCGGGCCACTTTTCTTCTTTTGCTCTGTTTTTCCGTCCCGGATCGTACGTCGTGAGCTATTAAAAGGACGACAACCTTACTCGCGGCACATTATAGGACCCTACAATGCGTCGATATCACTTTTTGCGAGGATGCTGCGTTGTTGAAGCGGATGGGTTGTCGTTAAGCCCATTGGGACTTTTGAATGGGCCATATCTCTAGGCTGGGACTGTGAACCGTTAACACATAAATGAATTGTGCCCTCAACATGACGGGTGCGATCGTGCCAGCACTAATGCACCGGATCCCATCGGAACTCCGAAGTTAAGCTTGCTTGGGCGAGAGTAGAACTAAGATGGGTGACCCTCTGGGAAGTCCTCGTGTTGCTCCCCTCTTTTCAATTTTTTTAGCTCCGGTTACGGTTGCCAAGATACTTTACCTACCACATTTCTATTATCGAATCCCACGGCACCTTGGGCAAGACAACTTCTCTTCAGGTGGAGGCTGGGCCCGCAAACCGAGGGCGTAGGGCTTGTGACCAGGTCTCCGTCGCTCCGGTGCCTATAACTTTGGATCCATAAGGAGTTACGAGGCGCACAGCATACCGTTGGAAAGCTCTCTGAGAGCTCTACAAAGGGGGCAGCAAGCTAGCACGCTGTGCACTTTTCGGAGCTCAAAATCGAACGTTTTGATAAGTTTCGGGCCACTTTTCTTCTTTTGCTCTTTTTTTCCGTCCCGGATCGTACGTCGTGAGCTGTTAAAAGGACGACAACCTTACTCGCGGCACATTAGAGGAACCTACAATGCGTTGATATCACGTCTTGTGAGGATGCTGCGTTGTTGAAGCGGATGGGTTGTCGTGAAGCCCATTGGGCCTTTTGAATGGGCCATATCTCTAGGCTGGGACTGTGAACTGTTAACACATAAAGGAATTGTGCCCTAAACATGACGGGTGCGATCATA
This sequence comes from Ehretia macrophylla, assembly GCA_037974665.1. Lineage (NCBI taxonomy): Eukaryota > Viridiplantae > Streptophyta > Magnoliopsida > Boraginales > Ehretiaceae > Ehretia > Ehretia macrophylla. The sequence goes on from CM075769.1 coordinate 74,065,823, forward strand.
CCTGCACTAATGCACCGGATCCCATTAGAACTCCGAAGTTAAGCGTACTTGGGCGAGAGTAGTACTAGGAAGGGTGACCCCTTGGGAAGTCCTCGTGTTGCACCCTACTTTTCAATTTTTTTTGCTCCGGTTAGGGTTGCCAAGATACTTTACCCACCACATTTCTATTATCGAATCCCACGGCACCTTGGGCAAGACAACTTCTCTTCACGTGGAGGCTGGTCCCGCAAACCGAGGGCGTAGGGCTTGTGACCAGGTCTCCGTCGCCCCGGTGCCCATAACTTTTGATCCGTAACGAGTTACGAGGCGCACAGCATACCGTTGGAAAGCTCTCTGAGAGCTCTACGAAGAGGGGAGCATGCTAGCTCGGTGTGCCTTTTTCGGTGCTCAAAATCGAACGTTTTCATCAGTTTCGTGCCACTTTTCTTTTTTGCTCTGTTTTTCCGTCCCCGATCGTACGTCGTGAGCTGTTAAAAGGACGACAACCTTACTCGCGGCACATTAGTGGACCCTACAATGCCTCGATATCACGTCCTGCGTAGATGATGCGTTGTTGAAGGGGATGGGTTGTCGTTAAGCCCATTGGGCCTTTTGAATGGGCCATATCTCTAGGCTGGGACTGTGAACCGTTAACACATAAAGGAATTGTGCCCTCAACATGACGGGTGCGATCATACCAGCACTAATGCAGCGGATCCCATCAGAACTCCGAAGTTAAGCGTGCTTGGGCGAGAGTAGTACTAGGATGGGTGACCCCCTGGGAAGTCCTCGTGTTGCACCCCCCTTTTCAATTTTTTTTGCTCCGGTTAGGGTTGCCAAGATACTTTACCCACCACATTTCTATTATCGAAGCCCACGGCAACTTGGGCAAGACAACTTCTCTTCACGTGGAGGCTGGGCCCGTAAACCGAGGGCGTAGAGCTTGTGACCAGGTCTCCGTCGCTCCGGTGCCCATAACTTTTGATCCGTAAGGAGTTACGTGGCGCACAGCATACCGTTGTAAAGCTCTCCGAGAGCTCTACGATGGGGGCAGGAAGCTAGCTCGCTTTGCCCTTTTTGGATCTCAAAATCGAACGTTTTCATCAGTTTCGGGCCACTTTTCTTCTTTTGCTCAGTTTTTCCTTCCCGGATCGTACGTCGTGAGCTGTTAAAAGGACGACAACCTTAATAGCGGCACATTAGAGGACCCTACAATGCGTCTATATCACGTCTTGCGAGGATGCTGCGTTGTTGAAGCGGATGGGTTGTCGTTAAGCCCATTGGGCCTTTTGAATGGGCCATATCTCTAGGTTGAGACTGTGAACCGTTAACACATAAAGGAATTGTGCCCTCAACATGACAGGTGCGATCATACCAGCACTAATGCACCGGATCCCATCAGAACTCCGAAGTTAAGCGTGCTTGGGCGTGAGTAGTACTAGGATGGGTGACCCCCTGGGAAGTCCTCGTGTTGCACTCCACTTTTCAATTTTTTTTGCTCCGGTTAGAGTTGCCAAGATACTTTACCCACCACATTTCTATTATCGAATCCCACGGCACCTTGGGCAAGACAACTTCTCTTCACGTTGAGGCTGGGCCCGCAAACCGAAGGCGTAGGGCTTGTGACCAGGTCTCCGTCGCTCCGGTGCCCTTAACTTTTGATCCGAAAGGAGTTACGAGGCGCACAGCATACCGTTGGAAAGCTCTCTGAGAGCTCTATGGTGGTGGCAGCTAGCTATCTCGCTGTGCCCTTTTCGGAGCTCAAAATTGAACGTTTTCATCAGTTTCGGGCCACTTTTCTTCTTTTGCTCTGTTTTTCCGTCCCGGATCGTACGTCGTGAGCTATTAAAAGGACGACAACCTTACTCGCGGCACATTATAGGACCCTACAATGCGTCGATATCACTTTTTGCGAGGATGCTGCGTTGTTGAAGCGGATGGGTTGTCGTTAAGCCCATTGGGACTTTTGAATGGGCCATATCTCTAGGCTGGGACTGTGAACCGTTAACACATAAATGAATTGTGCCCTCAACATGACGGGTGCGATCATACCAGCACTAATGCACCGGATCCCATCAGAACTCCGAAGTTAAGCGTGCTTGGGCGAGAGTAGTACTAAGATGGGTGACCCCCTGGGAAGTCCTCGTGTTGCACCCCCCTTTTCAATTTTTTTTGCTCCGGTTAGGGTTGCCAAGATACTTTACCCACCACATTTCTATTATCGAATCCCACGGTACCTTGGGCAAGACAACTTCTCTTCACGTGGAGGCTGGGCCAGCAAACCGAGGGCGTAGGGCTTGTGACCAGGTCTCCGTCGCTCCGGTGCCCATAACTTTTGATCCGTAAAGAGTTACGAGGCGCACAGCATACCGTTGGAAAGCTCTCTGAGAGCTCTACGAAGGGGGCAGCAAGCTAGCTCGCTGTGCCCTTTTCGGAGCTCAAAATCGAACGTTTTGATCAGTTTCTGGCCACTTTTCTTCTTTTGCTCTGTTTTTCTGTCCCGGATCGTACGTCGTGAGCTGTTAAAAGGACGACAACCTTACTCGCGGCACATTAGAGGACCCTACAATGCGTCGATATCACGTCTTGTGAGGATGCTGCGTTGTTGAAGCGGATGGGTTGTCGTTAAGCCCATTGGGCCTTTTTAATGGGCCATATCTCTAGGTTGGGACTGTGAACCGTTAACAAATAAAGGAATTGTGCCCTCAACATGACAGGTACGATCATACCAGCACTAATGCACCGGATCCCATCAGAACTCAGAAGTTAAGCGTGCTTGGACGTGAGTAGTACTAGGATGGGTGACCCCCTGGGAAGTCCTCGTGTTGCACTCCACTTTTCAATTTTTTTTGCTCCGGTTAGAGTTGCCAAGATACTTTACCCACCACATTTCTATTATCGAATCCCACGGTACCTTGGGCAAGACAACTTCTCTTCACGTTGAGGCTGGGCCCGCAAACCGAGGGCGTAGGGCTTGTGACCAGGTCTCCGTCGCTCCGGTGCCCATAACTTTTGATCCGTAAGTAGTTACGAGGCGCACAGCATACCGTTGGAAAGCTCTCTGAGAGCTCTATGATGGTGGCAGCAAGCTAGCTGGCTGTGCTCTTTTCGGAGCTCAAAATTGAACGTTTTCATCAGTTTTGGGCCACTTTTCTTCTTTTGCTCTGTTTTTTTGTCCTGGATCGTACGTCGTGAGCTGTTAAAAGGATGACAACCTTACTCGCGGCACATTAGAGGACCCTACAATGCGTCGATATCACGTCTTGCGAGGATGCTGCGTTGTTGAAGCGGATGGGTTGTCGTTAAGCCCATTTGGCCTTTTCAATGGGCCATATCTCTAGGCTGGGACTGTGAACCGTTAACACATAAAGGAATTGTGCCCTCCACATGACAGGTGCGATCATACCAGCACTAATGCACCGGATCCCATCAGAACTCCGAAGTTAAGCGTGCTTGGGCGAGAGTAGTACTAGGATGGGTGACCCCCTGGGAAGTCCTCGTGTTGCACCCCCCTTTTCAATTTTTTTTGCTCCGGTTAGGGTTGCCAAGATACTTTACCCACCACATTTCTATTATCGAATCCCACGGCACCTTGGACAAGACAACTTCTCTTCACGTGGAGGCTGGGCCCGCAAACCGAGGGCGTAGGGCTAGTGACCAGGTCTCCGTCGCTCCGGTGCCCATAACTTTTGATCCGTAAGGAGTTACGAGGCGCACAGCATACCGTTGGAAAGCTCTCTGAGAGCTCTACGATAAGGGCAGCAAGCTAGCTTGCTGTGCCCTTTTCGGAGCTCAAAATCGAACGTTTTCATCAGTTTCGGGCCACTTTTCTTCTTTTACTCTGTTTTTCCGTCCCGGATCGTACGTCGTGAGCTGTTAAAAGGACGACAACCTTACTCGCGGCACATTAGAGGCCCCTACAATGCGTCGATATCACGTCTTGCGAGGATGCTGCGTTGTTGAAGCGGATGGGTTGTCGTTAAGCCCATTGGGCCTTTTGAATGGGCCATATCTCTAGGCTGGGACTGTGAACCGTTAACACATAAAGGAATTGTGCCCTCAACATGACGGGTGCGATCATACCAGCACTAACGCACCGGATCCCATCAGAACTCCGAAGTTAAGCGTGCTTGGGCGAGAGTAGTACTAGGATGGGTGACCCCCTGGGAAGTCCTCGTGTTGCACCCCCCTTTTCAATTTTTTTTGCTCCGGTTAGGGTTGCCAAGATACTTTACCCACCACATTTCTATTATCGAATCCCACGGCACCTTGGGCAAGACAACTTCTCTTCACGTGGAGGCTGGGCCCGCAAACCGAGGGCGTAGGGCTAGTGACCAGGTCTCCGTCGCTCCGGTGCCCATAACTTTTGATCCGTAAGGAGTTACGCGGCGCACAGCATACCGTTGGAAAGCTCTCCGAGAGCTCTACGACGAGGGAAGCAAGCTAGCTCGCTGTGCCCTTTTCAGAGCTCAATATCGAACGTTTTCATCAGTTTCGGGCCACTTTTCTTCTTTTGCTCTTTTTTTCCATCCCGGATCGTACGTCGTGAGCTGTTAAAAGGACGACAACCATACTCGCGGCACATTAGAGGACCCTACAATGCGTCGATATCACGTCTTGCGACGATGCTGCGTTGTTGAAGCGGATGGGTTGTCGTTAAGCCCATTGGGCCGTTTGAATGGGCCTTATCTCTAGGCTGGGACTGTGAACCGTTAACACATAAAGGAATTGAGCCCTCAACATGACGGCTGCCATAATACCAGCACTAATGCACCGGATCCCATCACAACTTCGAAGTTAAGCGTACTTGGGCGAGAGTAGTACTAGGATTGGTGACCCCCTGGGAAGTCGTCGTGTTGCACTCCCCTTTTCAATTTTTTTTCCTCCGGTTAGGGTTGCCAAGATACTTTATCCACAACATTTCTATTATAGAATCCCACGGCACCTTGGGAAAGACAACTTGAATTCACGTGGAGGGTGGGCCCGCAAACCGAGGGCGTAGGGCTTGTGACCAGGTTTCCGCCGCTCCGGTGCCCATAACTTTTGATCCGTAAGGAGTTACTCGGCGCACAGCATACCGTTGGAAAACTCTCCGAAAGCTCTACGACGGGGGCAGCTAGCTAGCTCGCTGTTCCCTTTTTGGAGCTCAAAATCGAATGTTTTCATTAGTTTTGGGCCACTTTTCTTCTTTTGCTCTGTTTTTGGGTCCCGGATCGTACGTCGTGAGCTATTAAAAGGACGACAACCTTACTCGCAGCACATTTGAGGACCCTACAATGCGTCGATATCACGTCTTGCGAGGATGTTGCGTTGTTGAAGCGGATGGGTTGTCGTTAAGCCCATTGGGCCTTTTGAATGGGCCATATCTCTAGGCTGGGACTGTGAACCGTTAACACATAAAGGAATTGTGCCCTCAACATGACGGGTGCGATCATACTTGCACTAATGCACCGGATCCCATCAGAACTCCGAAGTTAAGCGTGCTTGGGCGAGAGTAGTACTAGGATGGGTGACCCCCTGGGAAGTCCTCGTGTTGCACCCCACTTTTCAATTTTTTTTGCTCCGGTTAGGGTTGCCAAGATACTTTACCCAACACATTTCTATTATCGAATCCCACGGCACCTTGGGCAAGACAACTTCTCTTCACGTGGAGGCTGGGCCCGCAAACCGAGGGCGTAGGGGTTGTGACCAGGTCTCCGTCGCTCCGGTGCCCATAACTTTTGATCCGTATGGAGTTACGAGGCTCACAGCATACCGTTGGAAAGCTCTCTGAGAGTTCTACGACGGGGGTAGATAGCTACTTCGCTGTGCCCTTTTCGGAGCTCAAAATCGAACATTTTCATCAGTTTTGGGCCATTTTTCTTCTTTTGCTCTGTTTTTCCGTCCCGGATCGTACGTCGTGAGCTGTTAAAATGACGACAACCTTACTCGCGGCACATTAGAGGACACTACAATGCGTCGATATCACATCTTGCGACGATGCTGCGTTGTTGAAGTGGATGGGTTGTCGTTAAGCCCATTGGGACTTTTCAATGGGCCATATCTCTAGGCTGGGACTGTGAACCGTTAACACATAAAGGAATTGTGCCCTCAACATGACGGGTGCGATCATACCAGCACTAATGCACCGGATCCCATCAGAACTCCGAAGTTAAGCGTGCTTGGGCGAGAGTAGTACTAGGATGGGTGACCCCCTGGGAAGTCCTCGTGTTGCACCCCCCTTTTCAATTTTTTTTGCTCCGGTTAGGGTTGCCCAGATACTTTACCCACCACATTTCTATTATCGAATCCCACGGCACCTTGGGCAAGTCAACTTCTCTTCACGTGGAGGTTGGGCCCGCAAACCGAGGGCGTAGGGCTTGTGACCAGGTTTCCGTCGCTCCGGTGCCCATAACTTTTGATCCGTAAGGAGTTACGAGGCGCACAGCATACCGTTGGAAAGCTCTCTGAGAGCTCTACGACGGGGACAGCTAGCTAGCACGCTGTTCCCTTTTCGGAGCTCAAAATCGAATGTTTTCATTAGTTTCGGGCCACTTTTCTTCTTTTGCTCTGTTTTTGGGTCCCGGATCGTACGTCGTGAGCTGTTAAAAGGATGACAACCTTACTCGCGGCACATTAGAGGACCCTACAATGCGTCGATATCACGTCTTGCGAGGATGCTGCGTTGTTGAAGCGGATGGGTTGTCGTTAAGCCCATTGGGCCTTTTGAATGGGCCATATCTCTAGGCTGGGACTGTGAACCGTTAACACATAAAGGAATTGTGCCCTCAACATGACGGGTGCGATCATATGCACTAATGCACCGGAACCGATCAGAACTCCGAAGTTAAGCGTGCTTGGGCGAGAGTAGTACTAGGATGGGTGACCCCCTGGGAAGTCCTCGTGTTGCACCCCCCTTTTCAATTTTTTTTGCTCCGGTTAGGGTTGCCAAGATACTTTACCCACCACATTTCTATTATCGAATCCCACGGCACCTTGGGCAAGACAACTTCTCTTCACGTGGAGGTTGGGCCCGCAAACCGAGGGCGTAGGGCTTGTGACCAGGTCTCCGTCGCTCCGGTGCCCATAACTTTTGATCCGTAAGGAGTTACGAGGCGCACAGCATACCGTTGGAAAGCTCTCTGAGAGCTCGACGACGGGGACAGCTAGCTAGCTTGTTGTGCCCTTTTCGGAGCTCAAAATCGACCGTTTTCATCAGTTTCGGGCCACTTTTCTTCTTTTGCTCTGTTTTTCCGTCCCGGATCGTACGTCGTGAGCTGTTAAAAGGATGACAACCTTACTCGCGGCACATTAGAGGACCCTACAATGCGTCGATATCACGTCTTGCGAGGATGCTGCGTTGTTAAAGCGGATGGGTTGTCGTTAAGCCCATTGGGCCTTTTGAATGGGCCATATCTCTAGGCTGGGACTGTGAACCGTTAACACATAAAGGAATTGTGCCCTCAACATGATGGGTGCGATCATACTAGCACTAATGCACCGGATATCATCAGAACTCCGAAGTTAAGCGTGCTTGGGCGAGAGTAGTACTAGGATGGGTGACCCCCTGGGAAGTCCTCGTGTTGCACCCCCCTTTTCAATTTTTTTTGCTCCGGTTAGGGTTGCCAAGATACTTTACCCACCACATTTCTATTATCGAATCCCACGGCACCTTGGGCAAGACAACTTCTCTTCACGTGGAGGTTGGGCCCGCAAACCGAGGGCGTAGGGCTTGTGACCAGGTCTCCGTCGCTCCGGTGCCCATAACTTTTGATCCTTAAGGAGTTACGAGGCGCACAGCATACCGTTGGAAAGCTCTCTGAGAGCTCTACGACGGGGGCAGCAAGCTAGCTTGCTATGCCCTTTTTGGAGCTCAAAATTGAACGTTTTCATCAGTTTCGGGCCACTTTTCTTCTTTTGCTCTGTTTTTCCGTCCCGGATCGTACGTCGTGAGCTGTTAAAAGGATGACAACCTTACTCGCGGCACATTAGAGGACCCTACAATGCGTCGATATCATGTCTTGCGAGGATGCTGCGTTGTTGAAGCGGATGGGTTGTCGTTAAGCCCATTGGGCCTTTTGAATGGGCCATATCTCTAGGCTGGGACTGTGAACCGTTAACATATAAAGGAATTGTGCCCTCAACATGACGGGTGCGATCATACCAGCACTCCGAAGTTAAGCGTGCTAGGGCGAGAGTAATACTAGGATGGGTGACCCCGTGGGAAGTCCTCGTGTTGCACCCCCCTTTTCAATTTTTTTTGCTCCGGTTAGGGTTGCCAAGATACTTTACCCACCACATTTCTATTATCGAATCCCACGGCACCTTGGGCAAGACAACTTCTCTTCACGTGGAGGCTGGGCCCGCAAACCGAGGGCGTAGGGCTTGTGACCAGGTCTCCGTCGCTCCGGTGCCCATAACTTTTGATCAGGTAGGAGTTACGACGCGCACAACATACAGTTGGAAAGCTCTCTGAGAGCTCTACGACGGGGGCTGCTAGCTAGCTCGCTGTGCCCTTTTCGGAGCTCAAAATCGAACGTTTTCATCAGTTTTGGGCCACTTTTCTTCTTTTGCTCTGTTTTTCCGTCCCGGATCATACGTCGTGAGCTGTTAAAAGGATGACAACCTTACTCGCGGCACATTAGAGGACCCTACAATGCGTCGATATCACGTCTTGCGAGGATGCTGCATTGTTGAAGCGGATGGGTTGTCGTTAAGCCCATTGGGCCTTTTGAATGGGCCATATCTCTAGGTTGGGACTGTGAACCGTTAACACATAAAGGAATTGTGCCCTCAACATGACGGGTGCGATCATACCAGCACTAATGCACCGGATCTCATCAGAACTCCGAAGTTAAGCGTGCTTGGGCGAGAGTAGTACTAGGATGGGTGACCCCCTGGGAAGTCCTCGTGTTACACCCCCATTTTCAATTTTTTTTTGCTCCGGTTAGGGTTGCCAAGATACTTTACCCACCACATTTCTATTATCGAATCCCACGGCACCTTGGGCAAGACAACTTCTCTTCACGTGGAGGCTGGGCCCGCAAACCGAGGGCGTAGGGCTTGTGACCAGGTCTCCGTCGCTCCGGTGCCCATAACTTTTGATCCGTAAGGTGTTACGAGACGCACAGCATACCGTTGGAAAGATCTCTGAGAGCTCTACGACGGGGGTAGCTAGCTAGCTTGTTGTACCCTTTTCGGAGCTCAAAATCGAACGTTGTCATCAGTTTTAGGCCACTTTTCTTCTTTTGCCATGTTTTTCCGTCCCGGATCGTACATCGTCAGCTGTTAAAAGGACGACAACCTTACTCGCGGCACATTAGAGGACCCTACAATGCGTCGATATTACGCTTTACGAGGATGCTGCGTTGTTGAAGCGGATGGGTTGTAGTTAAGCACATTGGGCCTTTTGAATGGGCCATCTCTCTAGGCAGGGACTGTGAACCATCAACACATAAGGGATTTGTGCCCTCAACATGACAGGTGCGATCATACCAGCACTAATGCACCAGATCCCAATAGAACTCCGAAGTTAAGTGTGCTTGGGCGAGAGTAGTACTAGAATGGGTGACACCTTAGAAAGTCCTCGTGTTGCACCCCCCTTTTCAATTTTTTTTTACCCCGGTTAGGGTTGGCAAGATACTTTACCCACCACATTTCTATTATCGAATCCCACCGCACCTTGGGCAAGACAAATTCTATTCACGTGGAGGCTGGGCCCGCAAACCGAGGGCGTAGGGCTTGTGACCAGGTCTCCGTCGCTCCGGTGCCCATAACTTTTGATCCGTAAGGAGTTACGAGGCGCACAGCATACCGTTGGAAAGCTCTCTGAGAGCTATACGATGGGGGCAGCTAGCTAGCTCGCTATGCCCTTTTTGGAGCTCAAAATCGAACGTTTTCATCAGTTTCGGGCCACTTTTCTTCTTTTGCTCTGTTTTTCCGTCCCGGATCGTACGTCGTGAGCTGTTAAAAGGACGACAACCTTACTCGCGGTACATTAGAGGACCCTACAATGCGTCAATATCACGTTTTGCGAGGATGCTGCGTTGTTGAAGCGGATGGGTTGTCGTTAAGCCCATTGGGCCTTTTGAATAGGCCATATCTCTAGGCTGGGACTGTGAACCGTTAACAAATAAAGGAATTGTGCCCTCAACATGACGGGTGCGATCATACCAGCACTAATGCACCGGATCCCATCAGAACTCCGAAGTTAAGCGTGCTTGGGCGAGAGTAGTACTAGGATGGGTGACCCCCTGGGAAGTCCTCGTGTTGCACCCCCCTTTTCAATTTTTTTTGCTCCGGTTAGGGTTGCCAAGATACTTTACCCACCACATTTCTATTATCGAATCCCACGGCACCTTGGGCAGGACAACTTCCATTCACTTGGAAGTTTGGCCCGCAAACCGAGGGCGCAGGGCTTGGGACCAGGGCTCCGCCGCCCCGCTGCCCATAACTTTTGATTCGTAAGGAGTTACGAGTCGCACAGCATACCGTTGGAAAGCTCTCTGAGAGCTCTACGATGGGAACAACTAGCTAGCTTGCTGTGCCATTTTTGGAGTCCAAAATTGCACGTTCTCATCAGTTCCCGCCCACTTTTCTTCTTTTGCTCTGTTTTTCCGTCCCGGATCGTACGTCGTGAGCTGTTAAAAGGACGACAACCTTCCTCGCGGCACATTAGAGGACCCTACAATGCGTCGATATCACGTCTTGCGAGGATGCTGCGTTGTTGAAGCGGATGGGTTGTCGTTAAGCCCATTGGGCCTTTTGAATGGGCCATATCTCTAGGCTGGTACTGTGAACTGTCAACACATAAAGGAATTGTGCCCTCAACATTATGGGTGCGATCATACCAGCACTAATGCACCGGATCCCATCAGAACTCCGAAGTTAAGCGTGCTAGGGCGAGAGTAGTACTACGATGGGTGACCCCCTGGGAAGTCCTCGTGTTGCACCCCCCTTTTCAATTTTTTTTGCTCCGGTTAGGGTTGCCAAGATACTTTACCCACCACATTTCTATTATCGAATCCCACGGCACCTTGGGCAAGACAACTTCTCTTCACGTGGAGGCTGGGCCCGCAAACCGAGGGCGTAGGGCTTGTGACCAGGTCTCCGTCGCTCCGGTGCCCATAACTTTTGATCCGTAAGGAGTTACGAGGCGCACAGCATACCGTTGGAAAGCTCTCTGAGAGCTCTACGACGGGGGCAGCTAGCTTGCTCGCTTTGCCCTTTTCGGAGCTCAAAATCGAACGTTTTCATCAGTTTCGGGCCACTTTTCTTCATTTGCTCTATTTTTCCGTCCCGGATCGTACGTCGTGAGCTGTTAAAAGGACGACAACCTTACTCGCGGCACATTAGAGGACCCTACAATGCGTCGATATCACGTCTTGCGAGGATGCTACGTTGTTGAAGCGGATGGGTTGTCGTTAAGCCCATTGGGCCTTTTGAATGGGCCATATCTCTAGGCTGGGACTGTGAACCGTTAACACATAAAGGAATTGTGCCCTCAACATGATGGGTGCGATCATACTAGCACTAATGCACCGGATCCCATCAGAACTCCGAAGTTAAGCGTGCTTGGGCGAGAGTAGTACTAGGATGGGTGACCCCCAGGGAAGTCCTCGTGTTGCACCCCCTTTTCAATTTTTTTTGCTCCGGTTAGGGTTGCCAAGATACTTTACCCACCACTTTTCTATTATCGAATCCCACGGCACCTTGGGCAAGACAACTTCTCTTCACGTGGAGGCTGGGCCTGCAAACCGGTGCCCATAACTTTTGATCCGTAAGGAGTTACGAGGCGCACGGCATACCGTTGGAAAGCTCTCTGAGAGCTCTACGATGGGGGCAGCAAGCTAGCTTGCTATGCCCTTTTCGGAGCTCAAAATCGAACGATTTCATCAGTTTCGGGCCACTTTTCCTCTTTTGCTCTATTTTTCCGTCACGGATCGTACGTCGTGAGCTGTTAAAAGGACGACAACCTTACTCGCGGCACATTAGAGGACCCTACAATGCGTCGATATCTCGTCTTGCGAGGATGCTGCGTTGTTGAAGCGGATGGGTTGTCGTTAAGCCGATTGGGCCTTTTGAATGGGCCATATCTCTAGGCTGGGACTGTGAACCGTTAACACATAAAGGAATTGTGCCCTCAACATGACGGGTGCGATCATACCAGCACTAATGCATCGGATCCCATCAGAACTACGAAGTTAAGCGTGCTTGGGCGAGAGTAGTACTAGGATGGGTGACCCCGTGGGAAGTCCTCGTGTTGCACCCCCTTTTTCAATTTTTTTTACTCCGGTTAGGGTTGCCAAGATACTTTACCCACCACATTTCTATTATCGAATCCCACGGCACCTTGGGCAAGACAACTTCTCTTAACGTGGAGGTTGGGCCCGCAAACCGAGGGCGCCGGGCCTGTGACCAGGTCTGTGTCGCTTCGGTGGCCAAAATTGTTGATCCGAAAGGAGTTACAAGGCGCACAGCATACCGTTGGAAAGCTCTCTGAGAGCTCTACGACAGGGGCAGCTAGCTAGCTCGCTTTACGCTTTTCGGAGCTCAAAATCAAACGTTTTCATCAATTTCGGGCCACTTTTCTTCTTTTGCTCTGTTTTTTCGTCCCGGATCATACGTCGTGAGATATTAAAAGGACAACAACCTTACTCGCGGCACATTAGACGACCCTACAATGCGTCGAAATCACGTCTTGCGAGGATGCTGCGTTGTTGAAGCGGATGGCTTTTCGTTAAGCCCATTGGGCCTTTTGAATTGGCCATCTCTCTAGGTTGGGACTGTGAGTCGTTAACACATAAAGGAATTGTGCCCTCAACATGACGGGTGCGATCATACCAGCACTAATGCACTGGATCCCATCAGAACTCCGAAGTTAAGCGTGCTTCAGCAAGAGTAGTACTAGGATGGGTGACCCCCTGGGAAGTCCTCTTGTTGCACCCCTCTTTTCAATTTTTTTTGCTCCGGTTTGGGTTGCCAAGATACTTTATCCACCACATTTCTACTATCGAATCCCACGGCACCTTGGGCAAGACAACTTTACTTCACGTAGAGGCTGGGCCCGCAAACCGAGGGTGTGGGGCTTATGACCAAGTCTCCATCGCTCCGGTGCCCATAAATTTTGATCCGTAAGGAGTTACGCAGCGCACAGCATACCGTTGGAAAGCTCTCTGATAGCTCTACAACGGGGGTAGCAAGCTAGCTTGCTATGTCCTTTCTGGAGCTCAAAATCGAACGTTTTCATCAGTTTCGGGCCACTTTTCTTCTTTTGCACTGTTTTTCCGTCCCGGATCGTACGTCGTGAGCTGTTAAAAGGATGACAACCTTACTCGCGGCACATTAGAGGACCCTACAATGCGTCGATATCACATCTTGCGAGGATGCTGCGTTGTTGAAGCGGATGGGTTGTCGTTAAGCCCATTGGGCCTTTTGAATGGGCCATATCTCTAGGCTGGGACCGTGAACCGTTAACACATAAAGGAATTGTGCCCTCAACATGACGGGTGCGATCATACCAGCACAAATGCACCGGATCCCATCAGAACTCCGAAGTTAAGCATGCTTGGGCGAGAGTAGTGCTAGGATGGGTGTCCCCCTGGGAAGTCCACGTGTTGCACGCCCCTTTTCAATTTTTTTTGCTCCGGTTAGTTTTGCCAAGATACTTTACCCACCACATTTCTATTATCGAATCCCACGGCACCTTGGCCAAGACAACTTCTCTTCACGTGGAGGCTGGGCCCACAAACCGGTGCCCATAACTTTTGATCCGTAAGGAGTTACGAGGCGCACAGCATACCGTTGGAAATCTCTCTGAGAGCTCTACGACGGGGGTAGCAAGCTAGCTTGCTTTGCCCTTTTCAAAACTCAAAATCGAACGTTTTCATCAGTTTCGGGCCACTTTTCTTCTTTTGCTCTGTTTTTCCGTCCCGGATCGTACGTCGTGAGCTGTTAAAAGGACGACAACCTTACTCGAGGCACATTAGAGGACCCTACAATGCATCGATATCACGTCTTGTGAGGATGCTGCGTTGTTGAAGCGGATGGGTTGTCGTTAAGCCCATTGGACCTTTTGAATGGGCCATATCTCTAGGCTGGGACTGTGAACCGTTAACACATAAAGGAATTGCGCCCTCAACATGACGGGTGCGATCATACCAGCACTAATGCACCGGATCCCATCAGAACTCCGAAGTTAAGCGTGCTTGGGCGAAAGTAGTACTAGGATGGGTGACCCCTCGGGAAGTCCTCGTGTTGCACCCCCTTTTCAATTTTTTTTGCTCCGGTTGGGGTTGCGAAGATACTTTACCCACCACATTTCTATTATCGAATCCCACGGCACCTTGGGCAAGACAACTTCTCTTCACGTGGAGGCTGGGCCCGCAAACCGAGGGCGTAGGGCTTGTGACCAGGTCTCCGTCGCTCCGGTGCCCATAACTTTTGATCCGTAAGGAGTTACGAGGCGCACAGCATAGCGTTGGAAAGCTCTCTGAGAGCTCTACAACGGGGGTAGGTAGCTAGCTCGCCGTGCCCTTTTCGGAGCTCAAAATCGAACGTTTTCATTATTTTCGGGCCACTTTTCTTCTTTTGCTCTATTTTTCCGTCCCGGATCGTACGTCGTGAGCTGTTAAAAGGACGAAAACTTTACTCGCGGCACATTAGAGGACCCTACAATGCGTCGATATCACGTATTGCGAGGCTGCTGGGTTGTTGAAGCGGATGGGTTGTCGTTAAGCCCATAGGGCCTTCTTAATGGGCCATTTCTCTAGGCTGGGACTGTGAACCATTAACACAAAAAGGAATTGTGCCCTCAACATGACGGGTGCAATCATACCAGCACTAATGCACCGGATACCATTAGAACTCCGAAGTTAAGCGTGCTTGGGCGAGAGTAGTACTAGGATGGGTGACCCCGTAGGAAGTCCTCGTGTTGCACCCCCCTTTTCAATTTTTTTTCTCCGGTTAGGGTTGCCAAGATACTTTACCCACCACATTTATATTATCGAATCCCACGGCACCTTGGGCAAGACAACTTCTCTTCACGTGGAGGCTGGGCCCGCAAACCAAGGGCGTATGGCTTGTGACCAGGTCTCCGTCGCTCCGGTGCCCATAACTTTTGATCCGTAAGGAGTTACGAGGCGCACAGCATACCGTTGGAAAGATCTCTGAGAGCTCTACAACGGGGGCAGCAAGCTCGCTCGCTTTGCCCTTATTTGGAGCTCAAAATCGAAAGTTTTCATCAGTTCCGGGCCACTTTTCTTCTTTTGCTCTATTTTTTCCGTCCCGGATTGTACGTCGTGAGCTGTTAAAAGGACGACAACCTTACTTGCGGCACATTAGAGGACCCTACAATGCGTCGATATCACGTCTTGCGAGGATGCTGCGTTGTTGAAGCGGATGGGTTGTCATTAAGCCCATTGGGCCTTTTGAATGGGCCATATCTCTAGGCTGGGACTGTGAACCGTTAACACATAAAGGAATTGTGCCCTCAACTTGACGGGTGTGATCATACCAGCACTAATGCACCGGATCCCATCAGAACTCCGAAGTTAAGCGTGCTTGGGCGAGAGTAGTACTAGGATGGGTGACCCCATGGGAAGTCCCCGTGGGAAGTCCCCGTGGGAAGTCCCCGTGTTGCACCCCCTTTTCAATTTTTTTTGCTCCGGTTAGGGTTGCCAAGATACTTTACCCACCACATTTCCATTATCGAATCCCACGGCACCTTGGGCAAGACAACTTCTCTTCACGTGGAGGCTGGGCCAGCAAACCTAGGGCGTAGGGCTTGTGACCAGGTGTCCGTCGCTCCGGTGCCCATAACTTTTGATCCACAAGGAGTTACGAGGCGCACAGCAGACCGTTGGAAAGCTCTCTGAGAGCTCTACGACGTTGGCAGCAAGCTAGCTGGCTGTGCCCTTTTCAGAGCTCAAAATCGAACGTTTTCATCAGTTTCGGGCCACTTTTCTTCTTTTGCTCTGTTTTTCCGTCCTGGATCGTACGTCGTGAGCTGTTAAAAGGATGACAACCTTACTCGCGGCACATTAGAGGACCCTACAATGCGTCGATATCACGTCTTGCGACGATGCTACGTTGTGGAAGCGTATGGGTTTTTGTTAAGCTCATTGGGCCTTTTGAATGGGCCATATCTCTAGGCTGGGACTGTGAACCGTTAACACATAAAGGAATTGTGCCCTCAACATGACGGGTGCGATCATACCAGCACTAATGCACCGGATCCCATCAGAACTCCGAAGTTAAGCGTGCTTGGGCGAGAGTAGTACTAGGATGGGTGACCCCGTGGGAAGTCCCCGTGTTGCACCCCCCTTTTCAATTTTTTTTGCTCCGGTTAGGGTTGCCAAGATACTTTACCCACCACATTTCCATTATCGAATCCCATGGCACCTTGGGCAAGACAACTTCTCTTCACGTGGAGGCTGGGCCCGCAAACCGAGGGCGTAGGGCTTGTGACCAGGTGTCCGTCGCTCCGGTGCCCATAACTTTTGATCCGTAAGGAGTTACGAGGCGCACAGCATACCGTTGGAAAGCTCTCTGAGAGCTCTACGACGGGGGCAGCTAACTAGCTTGCTGTGCCCTTTCCGGAGCTCAAAATCGAACGTTTTCATCAGTTTCGGGCCAATTTTCTTCTTTTGCTCTGTTTTTCCGTCCCGGATCGTACGTCGTGAGCTGGTAAAAGGAGGACAACCTTACTAGCGGCACATTAGAGGACCCTACAATGCGTCGATATCACGTCTTGCGACGATGCTACGTTGTGGAAGCGGATGGGTTGTCGTTAAGCCCATTGGGCCGTTTGAATGGGCCATATCTCTACGCTGGGACTGTGAACCGTTAACACATAAAGTAATTGGGCCCTCAACATGACGGGTGCGATCATACCAGCACTAATGCACCGGATCCCATCAGAACTGCGAAGTTAAGCGTGCTTGGGCGAGAGTTGTACTAGGATGGGTGACCCCCTGGGAAGTCCTCGTGTTGCACCCCCCTTTTCAATTTTTTTTGCTCCGGTTAGGCTTGCCAAGATACTTTACCCACCACATTTCTATTATCGAATCCCACGGCACCTTGGGCAAGACAACTTCTCTTCACGTCGAGGCTGGGCCCGCAAACCGAGGACGTAGGGCTTGTGATCAGGTCTCTGTCGCTCCGGTGCCCATAACTTTTGATCCGTAAGGAGTTACGATGCGCACAGCATACCGTTGGAAAGCTCTCTGAGAGCTTTACGACGGGGGCGGCTAGTTAGCTCGCTGTGCCCTTTTCGGAGCTCAAAATTGAACGTTTTCATCAGTTTCGGGCCTATTTTCTTCTTTTGCTCTGTTTTTCCGTCCCGGATCGTACGTCGTGAGTTGTTAAAAGGACGACAACCTTACTCGCGGAACATTAGAGGACCCTACAATGCGTCGATATCACGTCTTGCGAGGATGCTGTGTTGTTGAAGCTGATGGGTTGTCGTTAAGCCCATTGGGTCTTTTGAATCTGCCATATCTCTAGGCTGGGAGTGTGAACCGTTAACACATAAAGGAATTGTGCCCTCAACATGACGGGTGCGTTCATACTAGCACTAATGCACCGGATCCCATCAGAACTCCGAAGTTAAGCGTGCTTGGGCGAGAGTAGTACTAGGATGGGTGACCCCCTGGGAAGTCCTCGTGTTGCACCCCCCTTTTCAATTTTTTTTGCTACGGTTAGGGTTGCCAAGATACTTTACCCACCAAATTTCTATTATCGAATCCCACGGCACCTTAGGCAAGATAACTTCTCTTCACGTGGAGGCTGGGCCAGCAAACCGAGGGTGTAGGGCTTGTGACCAGGTCTCCGTCGCTCCGGTGCCCATAACTTTTGATCCGTAAGGAGTTACGAGGCGCACAGCATACCGTTGGAAAGCTCTCTGAGAGCTCTACGACGCGGGCAGCTAGCTAGCTTGCTGTACCCTCTTCGGAGCTCAAAATAGAACGCTTTCATCAGTTTCGGGCCACTTTTCTTCATTTGTTCTGTTTTTCTGTCCCGGATCGTACGTCGTGAGCTGTTAAAAGGACGAAAACCCGACTCGCGGAACATTAGAGGACCCTACAATGCGTTGATATCACGTCTTGCGAGGATGCTGTGTTGTTGAAGCTGATGGGTTGTCGTTAAGCCCATTGGGTCTTTTGAATGGGCCATATCTCTAGGCTGGGACTGTGAACCGTTAACACATAAAGGAATTGTGCCCTCAACATGACGGGTGCGATCATACCAGCACTAATGCACCGGATCCCATCAGAACTCCGAAGTTAAGCGTGCTTGGGCGAGAGTAGTACTAGGATGGGTGACCCCCTGGGAAGTCCTCGTGTTGCACCCCCCTTTTCAATTTTTTTTGCTCCGGTTAGGGTTGCCAAGATACTTTACCCACCACATTTCTATTATCGAATCCCACGGCACCTTGGGCAAGACAACTTCTCTTCACGTGGAGGCTGGGCCCGCAAACCGGTGACCATAACTTTTGATCCGTAAGGAGTTACGAGGCGCACAGCATACTGTTGGAAAGCTCTCTGAGAGCTCTACGACGGGGGCAGCTAGCTAGCTCGTTGTTCCCTTTTCGGAGCTCAAAATCGAACGTTTTCATCAGTTTCGGGCCACTTTTCTTCTTTTACTCATTTTTTCCGTCCCGGATCGTACGTCGTGAGCTGTTAAAAGGACGACAACCTTACTCGCGGCACATTAGAGGACCCTACAATGCGAAGATATCACGTCTTGCGAGGATGCTGCGTTGTTGAAGCGGATGGGTTGTCGTTAAGCCCATTGGGCCTTTTGAATGGGCCATATCTCTAGGCTGGGACTGTGAACCGTTCACACATAAAGGAATTGTGTCCTCAACATGACGGGTGCGATCATACCAGCACTAATGCACCGGATCCCATCAGAACTCCGAAGTCAAGCGTGCTTGGGCGAGAGTAGTACTAGGATGGGTGACCCCCTGGGAAGTCCTCGTGTTGCACCCCGCTTTTCAATTATTTTTGCCCCGGTTAGGGTTGCCAAGATACTTTACCCACTACATTTCTATTATCGAATCCCACGGCACCTTGGGCAAGACAACTTCTCTTCACGTGGAGGCTGGGCCCGCAAACCGATGGCGTAGGGCTTGTGACCAGGTCTCCGTCGCTCCGGTGCCCATAACTTTTGATCCGTAAGGAGTTACGAGCCGCACAGCATACCGTTGGAAAGCTCTCTGAGAGCTCTACGACGGGGGCAGCAAGCTAGCTAGCTGTGCCCTTTTCGGATATCAAAATCGAACGTTTTCATCAGTTTTGTGCCACTTTTCTTCTTTTGCTCTGTTTTTCCGTCCCGAATCGTTTGTCGTTAGCTGTTAAAAGGACGACAACCTTATTCGTGTCACATTAGAGGACCCTACAATGCGTCGATATCACGTCTATCGAGGATGCTGCGTTGTTGAAGCGGATGGGTTGTCGTTAAGCCCATTGGGCCTTTTGAATGGGCCATATCTCAAGTCTGAGACTGTGAACCGTTAACACATAAAGGAATTGTGCCCTCAACATGACGGGTGCGATCATACCAGCACTAATGCACCGGATCCCATCAGAACTCCGAAGTTAAGCGTGCTTGGGCGCGAGTAGTACTAGGATGGGTGACCCCTTGGGTAGTCCTCGTGTTGCACCCCCCTTTTCAATTTTTTTTGCTCCGGTTAGGGTTGCCAAGATACTTTGCCCACCACATTTCTATTATCGAATCCCAAGGCACCTTGGGCAAGACAACTTCTCTTCACGTTGAGGCTGGGACCGCAAACCGAGGGCGTAGGGCTTGTGACCAGGTCTTCGTTGCTCCGGTGCCCATAACTTTTGATCCGTAAGGAGTTACAAGGCGCACAGCATACCGTTGGAAAGCTCTCTGAGAGCTCTACGACAGGGGCAGCAAGCTAGCTCGCTGTGCCCTTTTCGGAGATCAAAATCCAACGTTTTCATCTGTTTCGTGCCACTTTTCTTCTTTTGCTCTGTTTTTCCGTCCCGGATCGTACGTCGTGAGCTGTTAAACGGACGACAACCTTACTCGCGGCACATTAGAGGACCCTACAATGCGTCGATATCACGTCTTGCGAGGATGCTGCGTTGTTGAAGCGGAGGGGTTGTCGTTAAGCCCATTGGGCCTTTTGAATGGGCCATATCTCTAGGCTGGGACTGTGAACCGTTAACACATAAAGGAATTGTGCCCTCAACATGACGGGTGCGATCATCCCCGCGAAATGCACCGGATCCCATCAGAACTCCGAAGTTAAGCGTGCTTAGGCGAGAGTAGTACTAGGATGGGTGACCCCTTGGGAAGTCCTCGTGTTGCACCCCCCTTTTCAATTTTTTTTGCTCCGGTTAGGGTTGCCAAGATACTTTACCCACCACATTTCTATTATCGAATCCCACGGCACCTTGGGCAAGACAACTTCTCTTCACGTGGAGGCTGGGCCCGTAAACCGGGGACGTAGGGCTTGTGACCAGGTCTCCGTCGCTCCGGTGCCCATAACTTTTGATCCGTAAGGAGTTACGCGGCGCACAACAAACCGTTGGAAAGCTCTCTGAGAGCTCTACGACGGGGGCAACAAGCTTGCTCCGCTACGCCCGATTTTGGTGCCCAAAATCGAATGTTTTCATTAGTTTCGGGCCACTTTTCTTCTTTTGCTATGTTTTTCCATCCCGGATCGTACGTCGTGAGCTGTTAAAAGGTTGACAACCTTACTTGCGGCACATTAGAGGACCCTACAATGCATCGATATCACGTCTTGCGAGGATGCTGCATTGTTGAAGAGGATGGGTTGTCGTTAAGCCCATTGGGCCTTCTTAATGGGCCATCTCTCTAGGCTGGGATTGTGAACCATTAACACATAAAGGAATTGTGCCGTCAACATGACGGGTACGATCATACTAGCACTAATGCACCGGATCCCATCAGAACTCCGAAGTTAAGCGTGCTTGGGCGAGAGTAGTACTAGGATGGGTGACCCCATGGGAAGTCCTCGTGTTGCACCCCCCTTTTCAATTTTTTTTGCTCCGGTTAGGGTTGCCAAGATACTTTACCCACCACATTTCTATTATCGAATCCCACGGCTCCTTGGGCAAGACAACTTCTCTTCACGTGGAGGCTGGGCCCGCATATCGGTGCCCATAACTTTTGATCCGTAAGGATTTACGAGGTGCACTGCATACCGTTGGAAAGCTCTCTGAGAGCTCTACGACGGGGGCAGCTAGCTAGCTCGCTATACCCTTTTCGGAGCTCAAAATCGAACGTTTTCATCAGTTTCGGGCCACTTTTCTTCTTTTGCTCTGTTTTTCCGTCCCGGATCGTCCGTCGTGAGCTGTTAAAATGACGACAACCTTACTCGCGGCACATTAGAGGACCCTACAATGCGTCGATATCACGTCTTGCGAGGATGCTGCGTTGTTGAAGCGGATGGGTTGTCGTTAAGCCCATTAGGCCTTTTGAATGGACCATATCTCTAGGCTGGGACTGTGAACCGTTAACACATAAAGGAATTGTGCCCTCAACATGACGGGTGCGATCATACCAGCACTAATTCATCGGATCCCATCAGAACTCCGAAGTTAAGCGTGCTTGGGCGAGAGTAGTACTAGGATGGGTGACCCCATGGGAAGTCCTCGTGTTGCACCCCCCTTTTCAATTTTTTTTGCTCCGGTTATGGTTGCCAAGATACTTTACCCACCAAATTTCTATTATCGAATCCCACGGCACCTTGGGCAAGGCAACTTCTCTTCACGTGGAGGCTGGGCTGGCAAACCGAGGGCGTAGGGCTTGTGACCAGGTCTCCGTCGCTCCGGTGCCCATAACTTTTGATCCGTAAGGATTTACGAGGCGCACAGCATACCGTTCGAAAGCTCTCTGAGAGCTCTACGACGGGGGCAGCTAGCTAGCTCGCTGTACCCTTTTCGGAGCTCAAAATCGAACGTTTTCATCAGTTTTGGGCCACTTTTCTACTATTGCTCTGTTTTTCCGTCCCGGATCGTACGTGGTGAGCTGTTAAAAGGATGACAACCTTACTCGCGGCACATTAGAGGACCCTACAATGCGTCGATATCACGTCTTGCGAGGATGCTGCTTTGTTGAAGCGGATGGGTTGTCGTTAAGCCCATTGGGCCTTTTGAATGGGCCATATCTCTAGGCTGGGACTGTGAACCATTAACACATAAAGGAATTGTGCCCTCAACATGACGGGTGCGATCATACCAGCACTAATGCACCGGATCCCATCAGAACTCCGAAGTTAAGCGTGCTTGGGCGAGAGTAGTACTAGGATGGGTGACCCCCTGGGAAGTCCTCGTGTTGCACACACCTTTTCAATTTTTTTTGCTCCGGTTAGGGTTGCCAAGATACTTTATCCACCACATTTCTATTATCGAATCCCACGGCACCTTGGGCAAGACAACTTCTCTTCACGTGGAGGCTGGGCCCGTAAACCGAGGGCGTAGGGCTTGTGACCAGGTCTCCGTCGCTCCGGTGCCCATAACTTTTGATCCGTAAGGAGTTACGAGGCGCACAGCATACCGTTGGAAAGCTCTCTGAGAGCTCTACGATGGGGGCAGCTAGCTAGCTCGCTATACCCTATTCGAAGCTCAAAATCGAACGTTTTCGTCAGTTTCGGGCCACTTTTCTTCATTTGCTATGTTTTTCCGTCCCGGATCGTACGTCGTGAGCTGTTAAAATGACGACAACCTTACTCGCGGCACATTAGAAGACCCAACAATGCGTCGATATCACGTCTTGCGAGGATGCTGCGTTGTTGAAGCGGATGGGTTGTCGTTAAGCCCATTGGGCCTTTTGAATGGGCCATATCTCTAGGCTGGGACTGTGAACCGTTAACACATAAAGGAATTGTGCCCTCAACATGACGGGTGTGATCATACCAGCACTACTTCACCGGATCCCATCAGAACTCCGAAGTTAAGCGTGCTTGGGCGAGAGTAGTACTAGGATGGGTGACCCCCTGGGAAGTCCTCGTGTTGCACCCACCTTTTCAATTTTTTTTGCTCCGGTTAGGGTTGCCAAGATACTTTACCCACCACATTTCTATTATCGAATCCCACGGCACCTTGGGCAAGACAACTTCTCTTCACGTGGAGGCTGGGCCCGCAAACCGAGGGCGTAGGGCTTGTGACCAGGTCTCCGTCGCTCCGGTGCCCATAACTTTTGATCCGTAAGAAGTTACGAGGCGCACAGCATACCGTTGGAAAGCTCTCTGAGAGCTCTACGACGGAGGCAGCAAGCTAGCTCGCTGTACCCTCTCCGGAGCTCAAAATCGAACGTTTTCATCAGTTTCGGGCCACTTTCCTTCTTTCACTCTGTTTTTCCGTCCCGGATCGTACGTCGTGAGCTTTTAAAAGGATGACAACCTTACTCGCGGCACATTAGAGGACCCTACAATGCGTCGATATCACGTCTTGCGAGGATGCTGCGTTGTTGAAGCGGATGGGTTGTCGTTAAGCCCATTGGGCCTTTTGAATGGGCCATATCTCTAGGCTGGGACGGTGAACCGTTAACACATAAAGGAATTGTGCCCTCAACAGGACGGGAGCGATCATACCAGCAGTAATGCACTGGATCCCATCAGAACTCCGAAGTTAAGCGTGCTTGGGCGAGAGTAGTACTAGGATGGGTGACCCCCTGGGAAGTCCTCGTCTTGCACCCTCCTTTTCAGTTTTTTTTGCCCCGGTTAGGGTTGCCAAGATCCTTTACCCACCACATTTCTATTCTCGAATCCCACGGCACCTTGGGCAAGACAACTTCTCTTCACGTGGAGGCTGGGCCCGCAAACCGAGGGCGTAGGGCTTGTGACCAGGTCTCCCTCGCTCCGGTGCCCATAACTTTTGATCCGTAAGGAGTTACGAGGCGCACAGCATACCGTTGGAAAGCTCTCTGAGAGCTCTACGACGGGGGCAGCTAGCTATCTCGCTGTGCCCTTACCGGAGCTCAAAATCGAACGTTTTCATCAGTTTCGGGATACTTTTCTTCTTTTGCTCTGTTTTTCCGTACCGGATCGTACGTCGTGAGCTGTTAAAAGGATAACAACCTTACTCGCGGCACATTAGAGGACCCAACACTGCGTCGATATCACATCTTGCGAGGATGCTGCGTTGTTGAAGCGGATGGGTTATCGTTAAGCCCATTGGGCCTTTTGAATGGGCCATATCTCTAGGCTGGGACTGTGAACCGTTAACACATAAAGGAATTGTGCCCTAAACATGAGGGGTGCGATCATACCAGCACTAATGCACCGGATCGCATCAGAACTCCGAAGTTAAGCGTGCTTGGGAGAGAGTAGTACTAGGATGGGTGACCCCCTGGGAAGTCCTCGTGTTGCACCCACCTTTTCAATTTTTTTTGTTCCGGTTAGGGTTGCCAAGATACTTTACCCACCACATTTCTATTATCGAATCCCACCGCACCTTGGGCAAGACAACTTCTCTTCACGTGGAGGCTGGCCCCGCAAACCGAGGGCGTAGGGCTTGTGACCAGGTCTCCGTCGCTCTGGTGCCCATAACTTTTGATCCGTAAGGAGTTACGAGGCGCACAGCATACCGTTGGAAAGCTCTCTGAGAGCTCTACGACGGGGGCAGCTAGCTAGCTCGCTGTACCCTTTCTGGAGCTCAAAATCGAACGTTTTTATCAGTTTCGGGCCACTTTTCTTCTTTTGCTATGTTTTTCCGTCCCGGATCGTACGTCGTGATCTGTTAAAAGGATGAAAACCTTACTCGCGGCACATTAGAGGACCCTACAATGCGTTGATATCACGTCTTGCGAGGATGCTGCATTTTTGAAGCGGATGGGTTGTCGTTAAGCCCATTGGGCCTTTTGAATGGGCCTTATCTCTAGGCTGGGACTGTGAACCGTTAACACATAAAGGAATTGAGCCCTCAACATGACGGGTGCGATCATATCAGCACTAATGCACCGGATCCCATTAGAACTCCGAAGTTAAGCGTGCTTGGGCGAGAGTAGTACTAGGATGGGTAACCCCCTGGGAAGTCCTCGTGTTGCACCCCCCTTTTCAATTTTTTTTGTTCCGGTTAGGGTTGCCAAGATACTTTACCCACCACATTTCTATTATCGAATCCCACGGCACCTTGGGCAAGACAACTTCTCTTCACGTGGAGGCTGGGCCCGCAAACCGAGGGCGTAGGGCTTGTGACCAGGTCTCCGTCGCTCCGGTGCCCATAACTTTTGATCCGTAAGGAGTTACGAGGCGCACAGCATACCGTTGGAAAGCTCTCTGAGAGCTCTACGACGGGGGCAGCTAGCTAGCTCGTTTTGCCCTTTTCGGAGCTCAAAATTGAACGTTTTCATCAGTTTCGGGCCACTTTTCTTCTTCTGCTCTGTTTTTCCGTCCCGGATCGTACGTCGTGAGTTGTTAAAAGGACGACAACCTTACTCGCGGCACATTAGAGGACCCTACAATGCGTCGATATCACGTCTTGCGAGGATACTGTGTTGTTGAAGCGGATGGGTTGTCGTTAAGCCCATTGGGCCGTTTGAATGGGCCATATCTCTAGGCTGCGACTGTGAATCGTTAACACAAAAAGGAATTGTGCCCTCAACATGACGGGTGCGATCATACCAGCACTAATGCACCGAATTCCATCAGAACTCCGAAGTTAAGCGTGCTTGGGCGAGAGTAGTACTAGGATGGGTGACCCCCTGGGAAGTCCTCGTGTTGCACCCCCCTTTTCAATTTTTTTTGCTCCGGTTAGGGTTGCCAAGATACTTTACCCACCACATTTCTATTATCGAATCCCACGGTACCTTGGGCAAGACAAATTCTCTTCACGTGGAGGCTGGGCCCGCAAACCGAGGGCGTAGGGCTTGTGACCAGGTCTCCGTCGCTCCGGTGCCCATAAATTTTGATCCGTAAGGAGTTACGAGGCGCACAGCATACCGTTGGAAAGCTCTCTGAGAGCTCTACGACGGGGCCAGCAAGCCAGCTCGCTGTGCCCTTTTCGGAGCCCAAAATCGAACATTTTCATCAGTTTCGGGCCACTTTTCTTATTTTGCTCTGTTTTTCTGTCCCGGATCGTGCGTCTTGTGCTGTTAAAAGGACGACAACCTTACTCGCGGCACATTAGAGGACCCTACAATGCGTCGATATCACGTCTTGCGAGGATTCTTCGTTGTTGAAGCGGATGGGTTGTCGTTAAGCCCATTGGGCCTTTTGAATGGGCCATATCTCAAGGCTGGGACTGTGAACCGTTAACACATAAAGGAATTGTGCCCCAACATGACGGGTGCGATCATACCAGCACTAATGCACCGGATCCCATCAGAACTCCGAAGTTAAGCGTGCTTGGGCGAGAGTAGTATTAGGATGGCTGACCCCTTGGGTAGTCCTCGTGTTGCACCCTCCTTTTCAATTTTTTTTGCTCCGGTTAGGGTTGCCAAGATACTTTACCCACCACATTTCTATTATCGAATCCCACGGCACCTTGGGCAAGACAACTTCTCTTCACGTGGAGGCTGGGCCCGCAAACCGGTGCCCGTAACTTTTGATCCGTAAGGAGTTACGAGCCGCACAGCATACCGTTGGAAAGCTCTCTGAGAGCTCTACGACGGGGGCAGCAAGCTAGCTCGCTGTGCCCTTTTCGGAGCTCAAAATCGAACGTTTTCATCAGTTTCGGGCCACTTTTCTTCTTTTGCTCTGTTTTTCCGTCCCGGATCGTACGTGGTGAGCTGTTAAAAGGATGACAACCTTACTCGCGGCACATTAGAGGGCCCTACAAGGCGACGATATCACGTCTTGCGAGGATGCAGTGTTGTTGAAGCGGATGGGTTGTCGTTAAGCCCATTGGGCCTTTTGAATTCGCCATCTCTCTAGGCTGGGACTGTGAACCGTTAACAAATAAAGGAATTGTGCCCTCAACATGACGGGTGCGATCATACCAACACTAATGCACCGGATCCCATCAGAACTCCGAAGTTAAGCGTGCTTGGGCGAGAGTAGTACTAGGATGGGTGACCCCTTGGGAAGTCCTCGTGTTGCACCCCCCTTTTCAATTTTTTTACTCCGGTTAGGGTTGCCAAGATACTTTACCCACCACATTTCTATTATCGAATCCCACGGCACCTTTGGCAAGACAACTTCTCTTCATGTGGAGGCTGGGCCCGCAAAACGAGGGCGTAGGGCTTGTGACTAGGTCTCCGTCACACCGGTGCCCATAACTTTTGATCCGTAAGGAGTTACGAGGCGCACAGCATACCGTTGGAAAGCTCTCTGAGAGCTCTACGACGGGGGCAGCTAGCTAGCTCGTTGTGCCCTTTTCGGATCTCAAAATCGAATATTTTCATCAGTTTTGGGTCAGTTTTCTTCTTTTGCACTGTTTTTCCATCCCGGATCGTACGTCGTGAGCTGTTAAAAGGACCACAACCCTACTCGCGGCACATTAGAGGACCATACAATGCGTCGATATCATGTCTTACGAGGATGCGGCGTTGTTGGAGCGGATGGGATGTCGTTAAGCCCATTGGGCCTTTTGAATGGGCCATATATCTAGGCTGGGACTGTGAACCGTTAACACATTAAGGAATTGTGCCCTCAACATGACGGGTGCGATCATACCAGCACTAATGCACCGGATCCCATCAGAACACCGAAGCTAAGCGTGCTTGGGCGAGAGTAGTACTAGGATGTGTGACCCCCTAGGAAGTCCTCGTGTTGCACCCCCCTTTTTCAATTTTTTTTGCTCCGGTTAGGGTTGCCAAGATACTTTACCCACCACATTTCTATTATCGAATCCCACGGCACCTTGGGCAAGACAACTTCTATTCACTTGGAGGTTGGGCCCGCAAACCGAGGGCGTAGGGCTTGTGACCAGGTCTCCGTCACTCCGGTGCCCATAACTTTTGATCCGTAAGGTGTTACGAGGCGCACAGCATACCGTTCGAAAGCTCTCTGAGAGCTCTACGACGGGGGCAGCTAGCTAGCTTGTTGTGCCCTTTTCGGAGCTCAAAATCGAACGTTTTCTTCAGTTTCGGGCCACTTTTATTCTTTTGCTCTATTTTTCCGTCCCGGATCGTACGTCGTGAGCTGTTAAAAGGACGACAACCTTACTCGCGGCACATTAGAGGACCCTACAATGCGTCGATATCACGTCTTGCGAGGATACTGTGTTGTTGAGGCGGATGGGTTGTCGTTAAGCCCATTGGGCCGTTTGAATGGGCCATATCTCTAGGCTGGGACTGTGAATCGTTAACACAAAAAGGAATTGTGCCCTCAACATGACGGGTACGATCATACCAGCACTAATGCACCGGATCCCATCAGAACTCCGAAGTAAAGCGTGCTTGGGCGAGAGTAGTACTAGGATGGGTGACCCCCTGAGAAGTCCTCGTGTTGCACCCCCCTTTTCAATTTTTTTTGCTCCGGTTAGGGTTGCCAAGATACTTTACCCACCAAATTTCTATTATCGAATCCCACGGCACCTTGGCGAAGACAACTTCTCTTCACGTGGAGGCTGGGCCCGCAAACCGAGGGCGTAGGGCTTGTGACCAGGTCTCCGTCGCTCCGGTGCCCATAACTATTGTTCCGTAAGGAGTTACGAGGCACACAGCATACCATTGGAAAGCTCTCTGAGAGCTCTACGACGTGGGTAGCTAGCTAGCTCGCTTTGCCTTTTTCGGAGCTCCAAATCGAACGTTTTCATCAGTTTCGGTTCACTTTTCTTCTTTTGCTCTATTTTTCGTCCCGGATCGTACGTCGTGAGCTGTTAAAAGGACGACAACCTTACTCGCGGCACATTAGAGGACCCTACAATGCGTCGATATCACGTCTTGCGAGGATACTGTGTTGTTGAAGCGGATGGGTTGTCGTTAAGCCCATTGGGCCGTTTGAATGGGCCATATCTCTAGGCTGGGACTGTGATTCGTTAACACAAAAAGGAATTGTGCCCTCAACATGACGGGTGCGATCATACCAGCACTAATGCACCGGATCCCATCAGAACTCCGAAGTTAAGCGTGCTTGGGCGAGAGTAGTACTAGGATGGGTGACCCCCTGGGAAGTCCTCGTGTTGCACCCCCTTTTTAAGTTTTTTTTGCTCCGGTTAGGGTTGCCAAGATACTTTACCCACCACATTTCTATTATCGAATCCCACGGCACCTTGGGCAAAACAACTTCTCTTCACCTGGGCCTGGGCCCGCAAACCGAGGGCGTAGGGCTTGTAACCAGGTCTCCGTCGCTCCGGTGCCCATAACTTTTGATCCGTAAGGAGTTACGAGGCGCACAACATACCGTTGGAAAGCTCTCCGAGAGCTCTACGACGGGGGCAGCTAGCTTGCTCGCTGTGCCCTTTTTGGAGCCCAAAATCGAACGTTTTAATCAGTTTCGGGTAACTTTTCTACTTTTGCTCTGTTTTTCCGTACCGGATCGTACGTCGTCAGTTGTTAAAAGGATGACAACCCTACTCGCGGGACATTAGAGGGCCCTACAATGCGTCGATATCACGTCTTGCAAGGATGCTGCGTCATTGAAGCGGATGGGTTGTCGTTAAGCCCATTGGGCCTTTTGAATGGGCCATCTCTCTAGGCTGGGACTGTGAACCGTTAACACATAAAGGAATTGTGCCCTCAACATGACGGGTGCGATCATACCAGCACTAATGCACCGGATCCCATTAGAACTCCGAAGTTAAGCGTGCTTGGGCGAGAGTAGTACTAGGATGGGTGACCCCCTGGTAAGTCCTCGTGTTGCACCCCCTTTTCAATTTTTTTTGCTCCGATTAGGGTTGCCAAGATACTTTACCCACCACATTTCTATTATCGAATCCCACGGAACCTTGGGCAAGACAACTTCTCTTCACGTGGAGGCTGGGCCCGCAAACCGAGGGCGTAGGGCTTGTGACCAGGTCTCCGTCGCTCCGGTGCCCATAACTTTTGATCCGTAAGGAGTTACGAGGCGCACATCATACCGTTGGAAAGCTCTCTGAGAGCTCTACGACGGGGGCAGCGAGCTAGCTCGCTGTGCCCTTTTAGGAGCTCAAAATCGAACGTTTTCATCAGTTTTGGGCCACTTTTCTTCTTTTGCTCTGTTTTTCCGTCCCGGATCGTATGTCGTGAGCTGTTAAAAGGACGACAACCTTACTCGCGGCACATTAGAGGACCCTACAATGCTTCGATATCACGTCTTGCGAGGATGCTGCGTTGTTGAAGCGGATGGGTTATCGTTAAGCCCATTGGGCCTTTTGAATGGGCCATATCTCTAGGCTGGGACTGTGAACCGTTAACACATAAAGGAATTGTGCCCTCAACATGACGGGTGCGATCATACCAGAACTAATGCACCGGATCCCATCAGAACACCGAAGTTAAGCGTGCTTGGGCGAGAGTAGTACTAGGATGGGTGACCCCGTGGGAAGTCCTCGTGTTGCACCCCCCTTTTCAATTTTTTTTGCTCCGGTTAGGGTTGCGAAGATACTTTACCCACCACATTTCTATTATCGAATCCCACGGCACCTTGGGCAAGATAACTTCTCTTCACGTGGAGGCTGGGCCCGCAAACCGAGGGCGTAGGGCTTATGACCAGGTCTCTGTCGCTCCGGTGCCCATAACTTTTGATCCGTAAGGAGTTACGAGGCGCACAGCATACCGTTGGGAAGCACTCTGAGAGCTCTACGACGCGGGTAGCTAACTAGCTCGCTGTGCCCTTTTCGGAGCTCAATATCGAACGTTTTCATCAGTTTCGGGCCACTTTTCTTCTTTTGCTATGTTTTTCCGTCCCGGATCGTACGTCGTGAGCTGTTAAAAGGACGACAACTTTACTCGCGGCACATTAGAGGACCCTACAATGCGTCGATATCACGTCTAGCGAGGATGCTGCGTTGTTGAAGCTGATGGGTTGTCGTTAAGCCCATTGGGCCTTTTGAATGGGCCATATCTCTAGGCTGGGACTGTGAACTGTTAACACATAAAGGAATTGTGCCCTCAACATGACGGGTGCGATCATACCAACACTAATGCACCGGATCCCATTAGAACTCCGAAGTTAAGCGTGCTTGGGCGAGAGTAGAACAAGGATGGGTGACCCCCTGGGAAGTCCTCGTGTTACACCCCCCTATTCAATTTTTTTTGTTCCGGTTAGGGTTGCCAAGATACTTTACCCACCACATTTCTGTTATCGAATCCCACGGCACCTTGGGCAAGACAACTTCTCTTCACGTGGAGGCTGGGCCCGCAAACCGAGGGCGTAGGACTTGTGACCAGGTCTCCGTCGCTCCGGTGCCCATAACTTTTGATCCGTAAGGAGTTACGAGGCGCACAGCATGCCGTTGGAAAGCTCTCTGAGAGCTCTACGACGGGGGCAGCAAGCTAGCTCGCTGTGCCCTTTTAGGAGCTCAAAATCGAACGTTTTCATCAGTTTCGGGCCACTTTTCTTCTTTTGCTCTATTTTTTCCGTCCCGGATCGTACGTCGTGAGCTGTTAAAAGGACGACAACCTTACTCGCGGCACATTAGAGGACCCTACAATGCTTCGATATCACGTCTTGCGAGGATGCTGCGTTGTTGAAGCGGATGGGTTGTCGTTAAGCGCATTGGGGCTTCTAAATGGGCCCTATCTCTAGGCTGGGACTGTGAACCGTTAACACATAAAGGAATTGTGCCCTCAACATGACGGGTGCGATCATACCAGTACTAATGCACCGGATCCCATCAGAACTCCGAAGTTAAGCGTGCTTGGGCGAGAGTAATACTAGGATGGGTGACCCCCTGGGAAGTCCTCGTGTTGCACCCCCATTTTCAATTTTTTTTGCTCCGGTTAGGGTTTCCAAGATACTTTACCCACCACATTTCTATTATCGAATCCCACGGCACCTTGGGCAAGACAACTTCTATTCACGTGGAGGCTGGGCCCGCAAACCAAGGGCGTAGGGCTTGTGACCAGGTCTCCGTCGCTCCGGTGCCCATAACTTTTGATCCGTTAGGAGTTACGAGGCGCACAGCATACCGTTGGAAAGCTCTCTGAGAGCTCTACGACGGGGTCAGCTAGCTGGCTCGCTGTGCCCTTTTCGGAGCTCAAAATCGAACGTTTTCATCAATTTCGGGCCACTTTCCTTCTTTTGCTCTGTTTTTCCATCCCGGATCGTACGTCGTGAGCTGTTAAAAGGACGACAACCCTACTAGCGGCACATTAGAGGACCCTACAATGCGTCGATATCACGTCTTGCGAGGATGCTGCGTTGTTGAAGCGGATGGGTTGTCGTTAAGCCCATTGGGCCTTTTGAATGGGCCATATCTCTAGGCTGGGACTGTGAACCGTTAACACATAAAGGAATTGTGCCCTCAACATGACGGGTGCGATCATACCAGCACTAATGCACCGGATCCCATCAGAACTCCGAAGTTAAACGTGCTTGGGCGAGAGTAGTACAAGGATGGGTGACTCCCTGGGAAGTCCTCGTGTTGCACCCCCCTTTTCAATTTTTTTTGCTCCGGTTAGGGTTGCCAAGATACTTTACCCACCACATTTCTATTATCGAATCCCACGGCACCTTGGGCAAGACAACTTCTCTTCACGTGGAGGCTGGGCCCGCAAACCGAGGGCGTAGGGCTTGTGACCAGGTCTCCGTCGCTACGGTGCCCATAACTTTTGATCCGTAAGGAGTTACGAGGCGCACAGCATACGGTTGGAAAGCTCTCTGAGAGCTCTACGACGGGGGCAGCTAGCTTGCTCGCTGTGCATTTTCCGGAGTTCAAAATCAAACGTTTTCATCAGTTTCGGGCCACTTTTCTTCTTTTGCTCTGTTTTTCCGTCCCGGATCGTACGTCGTGAGCTGTTAAAAGGACGACAACCTTACTCGCGGCACATTAGAGGACCCTACAATGCGTCGATTTCACGTCTTGCGAGGATGCTGCGTTGTTGAAGCGGATGGGTTGTCGTTAAGCCCATTGGGCCTTTTGAATGGGCCATATCTCTAGGCTGGGACTGTGAACCGTTAACACATAATGGAATTGTGCCCTCAACATGACGGGTGCGATCATACCAGCACTAATGCACCGGATCCCATCAGAACTCCGAAGTTAAGCGTGCTTGGGCGAGAGTAGTACTAGGATCGGTGACCCCCTGGGAAGTCCTCGTGTTGCACCCCCCTTTTAAATTTGTTATGCTCCGATTAGGGTTGCCAAGATACTTTATCCACCATATTTCTATTATTGAATACCACGGCACCTTGGGCAAGACAACTTCTCTTCACGTGGAGGCTGGGCCCGCAAACCGAGGGCGTAGGGATTGTGACCAGGTCTCCGTCGCTACGGTGCCCATAACTTTTGATCCGTAAGGAGTTACGAGGCGCACAGCATACAGTTGGAAAACTCTCTGAGAGCTCTACGACAGGGGCAGCTAGCTAGCTCGCTATGCCCTTTTCGGAGCTCAAAATCGAACGTTTTCATCAGTTTCGGGCCACTTTTCTTCTTTTGCTCTGTTTTTCCGTCCCGGATCGTACGTCGTGAGCTGTTAAAAGGACGACAACCTTACACGCGGCACATTAGAGGACCCTACAATGCGTCGATATCACATCTTTCGAGGATGCTACGTTGTTGAAGCGGATGGGTTGTCGTTAAGCCCATTGGGCCTTTTGAGTGGGCCATATCTCTAGGCTGGGACTGTGAACCGTTAACACATAAAGTAATTGTGCCCTCAACATGACGGGTGCGATCATACCAGCACTAATGCACCGGATCCCATCCGAACTCCGAAGTTAAGCGAGCTTGGGCGAGAGTAGTACTAGGATGGGTGACCCCCTGTGAAGTCCTCGTGTTGCACCCCCCTTTTCAATTTTTTTTGCTCCGGTTAGGGTTGCCAAGATACTTTACCCACCACATTTCTATTATCGAATCCCACGGCACCTTGGGCAAGACTACTTCTATTCACGTGGAGGCTGGGCCCGCAAACCGAGGGCATAGGGCTTGTGACCAGGTCTCCGTCGCTCCGGTGCCCATAACTTTTGATCCGTAAGGAGTTACGAGGCGCACAGCATACCGTTGGAAAGCTCTCTGAGAGCTCTACGACAGGGGCAGCTAGCTAGCTCGCTTTGCCCTTTTCGGAGCTCAAAATCGAACGTTTTCATCAGTTTCGGGCCACTTTTCTTCTTTTGCTCTGTTTTTCCGTCCCGGATCGTACGTCGTGAGCTGTTAAAAGGACGACAACCTTACACGCGGCACATTAGAGGACCCTACAATGCGTCGATATCACGTCTTTCGAGGATGCTGCGTTGTTGAAGCGGATGGGTTGTCGTTAAGCCCATTGGGCCTTTTGAATGGGCCATATCTCTAGGCTGGGACTGTGAACCGTTAACACATAAAGGAATTGTGCCCTCAACATGACGGGTGCGATCATACCAGCACTAATGCACCGGATCCCATCAGAACTCCGAAGTTAAGCGTGCTTGGGCGAGAGTAGTACTAGGATGGGTGACCCCCTGGGAAGTCCTCGTGTTGCACCCACCTTTTCAATTTTTTTTGCTCCGGTTAGGGTTGCCAAGATACATTACCCACCACATTTCTATTATCGAATCCCACGGCACCTTGGGCAAGACAACTTCTATTCACGTGGAGGCTGGGCCCGCAAACCGAGGGCGTAGGGCTTGTGACCAGGTCTCCGTCGCTCCGGTGCCCATAACTTTTGATCCGTAAGGAGTTACGAGGCGCACAGCATACCGTTGGAAAGCTCTCTGAGAGCTCTACGACGGGGGCAGCTAGCTAGCTTGCTTTGCCCTTTCCGGAGCTCAAAATCGAACGTTTTCAACAGTTTCGGGCCACTTTTCTTCTTTTGCTCTGTTTTTCCGTCCCGGATCGTACGTCGTGAGCTGTTAAAAGGACGACAACCTTACTCGCGGCACATTAGAGGACCCTACAATGCGTCGATATCACGTCTTGCGAGGATGCTGCATTGTTGAAGTGGATGGGTTGTCGTTAAGCCCATTGAGCCTTTTGAATGGGCCATATCTCTAGGCTGGGACTGTGAACCGTTAACACATAAAGGAATTGTGCCCTCACCATGACGAGTGCGATCATACCAGCACCAATGCACTGGATCCCATCAGAACTCTGAAGTTAAGCATGCTTGGGCGAGAGTAGTACTAGGATGGGTGACCCCCTGTGAAGTCCTCGTGTTGCACCCCCCTTTTCAATTTTTTTTGCTCCGGTTAGGGTTGCCAAGATTCTTTACCCACCACATTTCTATTATCGAATTCCACGGCACCTTGGGCAAGATAACTTCTCTTCACGTGGAGGCTGGGCCCGCAAACCGAGGGCGTAGGGCTTGTGACCAGGTCTCCGTCGCTCCGGTGCCCATAACTTTTGATCCGTGAGGAGTTACGAGGCGCACAGCATACCGTTGGGAAGCGCTCTGAGAGCTCTACGACGGGGGCAGCTAGCTAGCTCGCTGTGCCCTTTTCGGAGCTCAATATCGAACGTTTTCATCAGTTTCGGGCCACTTTTCTTCTTTTGCTATGTTTTTCCATACCGGATCGTACGTCGTGAGCTGTTAAAAGGACGACAACTTTACTCGCGGCAAATTAGAGGACCCTACAATGCGTCGATATCACGTCTAGCGAGGATGCTACGTTGTTGAAGCTGATGGGTTGTCGTTAAGCCCATTGGGCCTTTTGAATGGGACATATCTCTAGGCTGGGACTGTGAACTGTTAACACTTAAAGGAATTGTGCCCTCAACATGACGGGTGCGATCATACCAGCACTAATGCACCGGATCCCATCCGAACTCCGAAGTTAAGCGAGCTTGGGCGAGAGTTGTACTAGGATGGGTGACCCCCTGTGAAGTCCTCGTGTTGCACCCCCCTTTTCAATTTTTTTTGCTCCGGTTAGGGTTGCCAAGATACTTTACCCACCATATTTCTATTATCGAATCCCACGGCACCTTGGGCAAGAAAACTTCGCTTTACATGGAAGCTGGGCCCGCAAACCGAGGGTGTAGAGCTTGTGCCCAGGTTTCGGTCGCTCCGGTGCCCATAACTTTTGATCCGTAAGGATTTATGAGGTGCACGGCATATTGTTGCAAAGCTCACAGAGAACTCTACGACGGGGGCAGCTAGTTGGCTTGCTTTGCCCTTTCCGGAGCTCAAAATCGAATGTTTTCAACAGTTTTGGGCCACTTTTCTTCTTTTGCTCTGTTTTTTCGCCTCGAATCATACGTCGTGAGTTGTTAAAAGGACAACAACCTTACTCGCGGGACATTAGAAAGCCCTATAATGCATCGATATCACGTCTTGCGAGGATGATACGTTGTTGAAGGGGAGGGGTTGACGTTAAGCCCTTTGGGCCATTTGAATGGGCCATCTCCCTAGGCTGGGACTGTGAACCGTTAACACATAAAGGAATTATGCCCTCAACATGACGGGTGCGATCATACCAGCACTAATGCACCGGATCCCATCAGAACTCCGAAGTTAAGCGTGCTTGGGCGAGAGTAGTACTAGGATGGGTGACCCCCTGTGAAGTCCTCGTGTTGCACCCCCCTTTTCAATTTTTTTTGCTCCGGTTAGGGTTGCCAAGATTCTATATCCACCACATTTCTATTATCGAATCCCACGGCACCTTGGGCAAGATTACTTCTATTCACGTGGAGGCTGGGCCCGCAAACCGAGGGCGTAGGGCTTGTGACCAGGTCTTCGTCGCTCCGGTGCCCATAACTTTTGATCCGTGAGGAGTTACGAGGCGCACAGCATACAGTTGGGAAGCACTCTGAGAGCTCTACGATGGGGGCAGCTAGCTAGCTCGCTGTGCCCTTTCCGGAGCCCAAAATCAAACGTTTTCATCAGTTTCGGGCCACTTTTCTTCTTTTGCTCTGTTTTTCCGTCCCGGATCGTACGTCGTGAGCTGTTAAAAGGACGACAACCTTACTCGCGGCACATTAGAGGACCCTACAACGCGTCGATATCACGTCTTGCGAGGATGCTGCGTTGTTGAAGCGGATGGGTTGTCGTTAAGCCCATTGGGCCTTTTGAATGGGCCATATCTCTAGGCTGGGACTGTGAACCGTTAACACATAAAGGAATTGTGCCCTCAACATGACGGGTGCGATCATACCAGCACTAATGCACCGGATCCCATCAGAACTCCAGAGTTAAGCGGCCTTGGGCGAGAGTAGTACTAGGATGGGTGACCCCCTGGGAAATCCTCGTGTTGCACCCACCTTTTCAATTTTTTTTGCTCCGGTTAGGGTTGCCAAGGTACTTTACCCACCACATTTCTATTATCGAATCGAATGGCACCTTGGGCAAGACAACTTCTCTTCACGTGGAGGCTGGGCCTGCAAACTGAGGGCGTAGGGCTTGTGACCAGGTCTCCGTCGCTCCGGTGCCCATAACTTTTGATCCGTAAGGAGTTACGAGGCGCACAGCATACCGTTGGAAAGCTCTCTGAGAGCTCTACGACGGGGGCAGCTAGCTTGCTCGCTATGCCCTTTTCGGAGCTCAAAATCGAACGTTTTCATCAGTTTCGGGCCACTTTTCTTCTTTTGCTCTGTTTTTCCGTCCCGGATCGTACGTCGTGAGCTGTTAAAAGGACGACAACCTTACTCGCGGCACATTAGAGGACCCTACAATGCGTCGATATCACGTCTTTCGAGGATGCTGCGTTGTTGAAGCGGATGGGTTGTAGTTAAGCCCATTGGGCCTTTTGAATGGGCCATATCTCTAGGCTGGGACTGTGAACCGTTAACACATAAAGGAATTGTGCCCTCAACATGACGGGTGCGATCATACCAGCACTAATGCACCGGATCCCATCAGAACTCCGAAGTTAAGCGTGCTTGGGAGAGAGTAGTACTAGGATGGTTGACCCCCTGTGAAGTCCTCGTGTTGCACCCCCCTTTTCAATTTTTTTTGCTCCGGTTAGGGTTGCCAAGATACTTTACCCACCACATTTCTATTATCGAATCCCACGGCACCTTGGGCAAGACTACTTCTATTCACGTGGAGGCTGGGCCCGCAAACCGAGGGCATAGGGCTTGTGACCAGGTCTCCGTCGCTCCGGTGCCCATAACTTTTGATCCGTAAGGAGTTACGAGGCGCACAGCATACCGTTGGAAAGCTCTCTGAGAGCTCTACGACGAGGGCAGCTAGCTGGCTCGCTTTGCCCTTTTCGGAGCTCAAAATCGAACGTTTTCATCAGTTTCGGGCCACTTTTCTTCTTTTGCTCTGTTTTTCCGTCCCGGATCGTACGTCGTGAGCTGTTAAAAGGACGACAACCCTACTCGCGGCACATTAGAGGACCCTACAATGCGTCGATATCACGTCTTGCGAGGATGCTGCGTTGTTGAAGCGGATGGGTTGTCGTTAAGCCCATTGGGCCTTTTGAATGGGCCATATGTCTAGGCTGGGACTGTGAACCGTTAACACATAAAGGAATTGTGCCCTCAACATGACGGGTGCGATCATACCAGCACTAATGCACCGGATCCCATCAGAACTCCGAAGTTAAGCGTGCTTGGGCGAGAGTAGTACTAGGATGGGTGACCCCTTGGGAAGTCCTCGTGTTGCACCCCCCTTTTCAATTTTTTTTGCTCCGGTTAGGGTTGCCAAGATACTTTACCCTCCACATTTATACTATCGAATCCCACAGCACCTTGGGGAAGACAACTTCTCTTCACGTGGAGGCTGGGCCCGCAAACCGAGGGCGTAGGGCTTGTGACCAGGTCTCCGTCGCTCCGGTGCCCATAACTTTTGATCCGTAAGGAGTTACGAGGCGCACAGCATACCGTTGGAAAGCTCTTTGAGAGCTCTACGACGGGGGAAGCAAGCTAGCTCATTATGCCCTTGTCGGAGCTCAAAATCGAACGTTTTCATCAGTTTCGGGCCACTTTTCTTCTTTTGCTCTGTTTTTCCGTCCCGGATCGTACGTCGTGAGCTGTTAAAAGGACGACAACCTTACTCGCGGCACATTAGAGGACCCTACAATGCGTCGATATCACGTCTTACGAGGATGCTGCGTTGTTGAAGCGGATGGGTTGTCGTTAAGCCCATTGGGCCTTTTGAATGGGCCATATCTCTAGGCTGGGACTGTGAACCGTTAACACATAAAGGAATTGTGCCCTCAACATGACGGGTGCGATCATACCAGCACTAATGCACCGGATCCCATCAGAACTCCGAAGTTAAGCGTGCTTGGGCGAGAGTAGTACTAGGATGGGTGACCCCCTGGGAAGTCCTCGTGTTGCACCCCCCTTTTCAATTTTTTTTGCTCCGGTTAGGGTTGCCAAGATACTTTACCCACCACATTTCTATTATCGAATCCCACGGCACCTTGGGCAAGACTACTTCTATTCACGTGGAGGCTGGGCCCGCAAACCGAGGGCGTAGGGCTTGTGACCAGGTCTCCGTCGCTCCGGTGCCCATAACTTTTGATCCGTAAGGAGTTACGAGGCGCACAGCATACCGTTGGAAAGC
This sequence comes from Ehretia macrophylla, assembly GCA_037974665.1. NCBI lineage: Eukaryota > Viridiplantae > Streptophyta > Magnoliopsida > Boraginales > Ehretiaceae > Ehretia > Ehretia macrophylla. The sequence continues at coordinate 74,105,231 of CM075769.1, forward strand.
TCTCTGAGAGCTCTACGACGGGGGCAGCAAGCTAGCTCGCTGTGCCCTTTTCGGAGCTCAAAATCGAACGTTTTCATCAGTTTCGGGCCACTTTTCTTCTTTTGCTCTGTTTTTCCGTCCCGGATCGTACGTCGTGAGCTGTTAAAAGGACGACAACCCTACTCGCGGCACATTAGAGGACCCTACAATGCGTCGATATCACGTCTTGCGAGGATGCTGCGTTGTTGAAGCTGATGGGTTGTCGTTAAGCCCATTGGGCCTTTTGAATGGGCCATATCTCTAGGCTGGGACTGTGAACTATTAACACATAAAGGAATTGTGCCCTCAACATGACGGGTGCGATCATACCTGCACTAATGCACCGGATCCCATCAAAACTCCGAAGTTAAGCATGCTTGGGCGAGAGTAGTACTAGGATGGGTGACCCCCTGGGAAGTCCTCGGGTTGCACCTCCCTTTTCAATTTTTTTTGCTCCGGTTAGGGTTGCCAAGATACTTACCCACCACATTTATACTATCGAATCCCACGGCACCTTGGGCAAGACAACTTCTCTTCACGTGGAGGCTGGGCCCGCAAACCTAGGGCGTAGGGCTTGTGACCAGGTCTCCGTCGCTCCGGTGCCCATAACGTTTGATCCGTAAGGAGTTACGAGGCGCACAGCATACCGTTGGAAAGCTCTCTGAGAGCTCTACGACTGGGGCAGCTAGCTGGCTCGCCGAGCCCTTTTCGGAGCTCAAAATTGAACGTTTTCATCAGTTTCGGGCCACTTTTCTTCTTTTGCTCTGTTTTTCCGTCCCGGATCGTACGTCGTGAGCTGTTAAAAGGACGACAACCTTACTCGCGACACATTAGAGGACCCTACAATGCGTCGATATCACGTCTTACGAGGATGCTGCGTTGTTGAAGTGGATGGGTTGTCGTTAAGCCCATTGGGCCTTTTGAATGGGCCATATCTCTAGGCTGGGACTGTGAACCGTTAACACATAAAGGAATTGTGCCCTCAACATGACGGGTGCGATCATACCAGCACTAATGCACCGGATCCCATCAGAACTCCGAAGTTAAGCGTGCTTGGGCGAGAGTAGTACTAGGATGGGTGACCCCGTGGGAAGTCCTCGTGTTGCACCCCCCTTTTCAATTTTTTTTGCTCCGGTTAGGGTTGCCAAGATACTTTACCCACCACATTTATATTATCGAATCCCACGGCACCTTGGGCAAGACAACTTCTCTTCACGTGGAGGCTGGGCCCGCAAACCGAGGGCGTAGGGCTTGTGACCAGGTCTCCGTCGCTCCGGTGCCCATAACTTTTGATCCATAAGGAGTTACGAGGCGCACAGCATACCGTTGGAAAGCTCTCTGAGAGCTCTACGACGGGGGCAGCTAGCTAGCCCGCTATGCCCTTTTCGGAGCTCAAAATCAAACGTTTTCATCAGTTTCGGGCCACTTTTCTTCTTTTGCTCTGTTTTTCCGTCCCGGATCGTACGTCATGAGCTGTTAAAAGGACGACAACCCTACTCGCGGGACATTAGAGGGACCTACAACGCATCGATATCACATCTTGCGAGGATGCTGCGTTGTTGAAGCTGATGGGTTGTCGTTAAGCCCATTGGGCCTTTTGAATGGGCCATATCTCTAGGCTGGGACTGTGAACCATTAACACATAAAGGAATTGTGCCCTCAACATGACGGGTGCGATCATACCAGCACTAATGCACCGGATTCCATCAGAACTCCGAAGTTAAGCGTGCTTGGGCGAGAGTAGTACTAGGATGGGTGACCCCCAGGGAAGTCCTCGTGTTGCACCACCCTTTTCAATTTTTTTTGCTCCGGTTAGGGTTGCCAAGATACTTTACCCACCGCATTTCTATTATCGAATCCCACGGCACCTTGGGCAAGAAAACTTCTCTTCACGTGGAGGCTGGGCCCGCAAACCGAGGGCGTAGGGCTTGTGACCAGGTCTCCGTCGCTCCGGTGCCCATAACTTTTGATCCGTAAGGAGTAACAAGGCGCACAGCATACCGTTGGAAAGCTCTCCGAGAGCTGTACGACGGGGGTAGCTAGCTGGCTCGCTGTGCCCTTTTCAGAGCTCAAAATTGAACGTTTTCATCAGTTTCGGGCCACTTTTCTTCTTTTGCTTTGTTTTTCCGTCCCGGATCGTATGTCGTGAGCTGTTAAAAGGATGACAACCCTACTCGCGGCACATTAGAGGACCCTACAATGCGTCGATATCACGTCTTGCGAGGATGTTGCGTTGTTGAAGCTGATGGGTTGTCGTTAAGCCCATTGGGCCTTTTGAATGGGCCATATCTCTAGGCTGGGACTGTGAACCATTAACACATATAGGAATTATGCCCTCAACATGATGGGTGCGATCATAGCAGCACTAATGCACCGGATCCCATCAGAACTCCGAAGTTAAGCGTGCTTGGGCGAGAGTAGTACTAGGATGGGTGACCCCCTGGGAAGTCCTCGTGTTGCACCCCCCTTTTCAATTTTTTTTGCTCCGGTTAGGGTTGCCAAGATACTTTACCCACCACATTTCTATTATCGAATCCCACGGCACCTTGGGCAAGACTACTTCTATTCACGTGGAGGCTGGGCCCGCAAACCGAGGGCGTAGGGCTTGTGACCAGGTCTCCGTCGGTCCGGTGCCCATAACTTTTGATCCGTAAGGAGTTACGAGGCGCACAGCATACCGTTGGAAAGCTCTCTGAGAGCTCTACGACGGGGGCAGCTAGCTAGCTCGCTGTGCCATTTTCAGAGCTCAAAATCGAACGTTTTCATCAGTTTCGGGCCACTTTTCTTCTTTTGCTCTGTTTTTCCGTCCCGGATCGTACGTCGTGAGCTGTTAAAAGGACGACAACCCTACTCGCGGCACATTAGAGGACCCTACAATGCGTCGATATCACGTCTTGCGAGGATGCTGCGTTGTTGAAGCTGATGGGTTGTCGTTAAGCCCATTGGGCCTTTTGAATGGGCCATATCTCTAGGCTGGGACTGTGAACCATTAACACATAAAGGAATTGTGCCCTCAACATGACGGGTGCGATCATACCAGCACTAATGCACCGGATCCCATCAGAACTCCGAAGTTAAGCGTGCTAGGGCGAGAGTAGTACTACGATGGGTGACCCCCTGGGAAGTCCTCGTGTTGCACCCCCCTTTTCAATTTTTTTTGCTCCGGTTAGGGTTGCCAAGATACTTTACCCACCACATTTCTATTATCGAATCCCACGGCACCTTGGGCAAGACAACTTCTCTTCACGTGGAGGCTGGGCCCGCAAACCGAGGGCGTAGGGCTTGTGACCAGGTCTCCGTCGCTCCGGTGCCCATAACTTTTGATCCGTAAGGAGTTACGAGGCGCACAGCATACCGTTGGAAAGCTCTCTGAGAGCTCTACGACGGGTGCAGCTAGCTAGCTTGCTGTGCCCTTTTCGGAGCTCAAAATCGAACGTTTTCATCAGTTTCGGGCCACTTTTCTTCTTTTGCTCTGTTTTTCCGTCCCGGATCGTACGTCGTGAGCTGTTAAAAGGATGACAACCCTACTCGCGGCACATTAGAGGACCCTACAATGCGTCGATACCACGTCTTGCGAGGATGCTGCGTTGTTGAAGCGGATGGGTTGTCGTTAAGCCCATTGGGCCTTTTGAATGGGCCATATCTCTAGGCTGGGACTGTGAACCGTTAACACATAAAGGAATTGTGCCCTCAACATGACGGGTGCGATCATACCAGCACTAATGCACCGGATCCCATCAGAACTCCGAAGTTAAGCGTGCTTGGGCGAGAGTAGTACTAGGATGGGTGACCCCCTGGGAAGTCCTCGTGTTGCACCCCACTTTTCAATTTTTTTTGCTCCAGTTAGGGTTGCCAAGATACTTTACCCACCACATTTCTATTATCGAATCCCACGGCACCTTGGGCAAGACAATTTCTTTTCACGTGGAGGCTGGGCCCGCAAACCAAGGGCGTAGGGCTTGTGACCAGGTCTCCATCGCTCCGGTGCCCATAACTTTTGATCCGTAAGGAGTTACGAGGCGAACAGCATACCGTTGAAAAGCTCTCTGAGAGCTCTACGACGGGGGCAACTATCTAGCTCGCTTTGCATTTTTCAGAGCTCAAAATTGAACGTTTTCATCAGTTTCGGGGCACTTTTCTTCTTTTGCTCTGTTTTTCCGTCCCGGATCGTACGTCGTGAGCTGTTAAAAGGAGGACAACCTTACTCGCGTCACATTAGGGGACCCTACAATGCGTTGATATCACGTCTTTCGAGGATGCTGGGTTGTTGAAGGGGATGGGTTGTCGTTAAGCCCATTGGGCCTTTTGAATGGGCCATATCTCTAGGCTGGGACTGTGAACCGTTAACACATAAAGGAATTGTGCCCTCAACATGACGGGTGCGATCATACCAGCACTAATGCACCGGATCCCATCAGAACTCCGAAGTTAAGCGTGCCTGGGCGAGAGTAGTACTAGGATGGGTGACCCCCTGTGAAGTCCTCGTGTTGCACGCCCTTTTCAATTTTTTGTGCTCCGGTTAGGGTTGCCAAGATTCTTTACCCACCACATTTCTATTATCGAATCCCACGGCACCTTGGGCAAGACTACTTCTATTCACGTGGAGGCTGGACCCGCAAACCGAGGGGGTAGGGCTTGTGACCAGGTCTCCGTTGCTCCGGTGCCCATAACTTTTGATCCGTAAGGAGTTACGAGGCGCACAGCATACAGTTGGAAAGCTCTCTGAGAGTTCTACGACGGTGGCAGCTAGCTAGATAGCTGTGCCCTTTTCGGAGCTCAAAATCGAACGTTTTCATCAGTTTCGGGCCACTTTTCTTCTTTTGCTCTGTTTTTCTGTCCCGGATCGTACGTCGTGAGCTGTTAAAAGGACGACAACCCTACTCGCAGCACATTAGAGGACCATACAATGCGTCGATATCACGTCTTGCGAGGATGCTGCGTTGTTGAAGCTGATGGGTTGTCGTTAAGCCCATTGGGCCTTTTGAATGGGCCATATCTCTAGGCTGGGACTGTGAACCGTTAACACATAAAGGAATTGTGCCCTCAACATGACGGGTGCGATCATACCAGCACTAATGCACCGGATCCCATCAGAACTCCGAAGTTAAGCGTGCTTGGGCGAGAGTAGTACTAGGATGGGTGACCCCCTGGAAAGTCCTCGTGTTGCACCCCCCTTTTCAATTTTTTTTGCTCCGGTTAGGGTTGCCAAGATACTTTACCCACCACATTTCTATTATCGAATCCCACGGCACCTTGGGCAAGACAACTTCTCTTCACGTGGAGGCTGGGCCCGCAAACCGAGGGGGTAGGGCTTGTGACCAGGTCTCCGTCGCTCCGGTGCCCATAACTTTTGATCCGTAAGGAGTTACGAGGCGCACAGCAAACCGTTGGAAAGCTCTCTGAGAGCTCTACGACGGGGGCAGCTAGCTGGCTCGCTTTGCCCTTTTCGGAGCTCAAAATCGAACGTTTTCATCAGTTTCGGGCCACTTTTCTTCTTTTGCTCTGTTTTTCCGTCCCGGATCGTACGTCGTGAGCTGTTAAAAGGACGACAACCCTACTCGCGGCACATTAGAGGACCCTACAATGCGTCGATATCACGTCTTGGAAGGATGCTGCGTTGTTGAAGCGGATGGGTTGTCGTTAAGCCCATTGGGCCTTTTGAATGGGCCATATCTCTAGGCTGGGACTGTGAACCGTTAACACATAAAGGAATTGTGCCCTCAACATGACGGGTGCGATCATACCAGCACTAATGCACCGGATCCCATCAGAACTCCGAAGTTAAGCGTGCTTGGGCGAGAGTAGTACTAGGATGGGTGACCCCTGGGAAGTCCTCGTGTTGCACCCCCCTTTTCAATTTTTTTTGCTCCGGTTAGGGTTGCCAAGATACTTTACCCACCACATTTCTATTATCGAATCCCACGGCACCTTGGGCAAGACAACTTCTCTTCACGTGGAGGCTGGGCCCGCAAACCGAGGGCGTAGGGCTTGTGACAAGGTCTCCGTCGCTCCGGTGCCCATAACTTTTGATCCGTAAGGAGTTACGAGGCGCACAGCATACCGTTGGAAAGCTCTCTGAGAGCTCTACGACGGGGGCAGCAGCTAGCAAGCTGTGCCCTTTTCGGAGCTCAAAATCGAACGTTTTCATCAGTTTCGGGCCACTTTTCTTCTTTTGCTCTGTTTTTCCGTCCCGGATCGTACGTCGTGAGCTGTTAAAAGGACGACAACCCTACTCGCGGCACATTAGAGGACCATACAATGCGTCGATATCACGTCTTGCGAGGATGCTGCGTTGTTGAAGCTGATGGGTTGTCGTTAAGCCCATTGGGCCTTTTGAATGGGCCATATCTCTAGGCTGGGACTGTGAACCGTTAACACATAAAGGAATTGTGCCCTCAACATGACGGGTGCGATCATACCAGCACTAATGCACCGGATCCCATCAGAACTCCGAAGTTAAGCGTGCTTGGACGAGAGTAGTACTAGGATGGGTGACCCCCTGGGAAGTCCTCGTGTTGCACCCCCCTTTTCAATTTTTTTTGCTCCGGTTAGGGTTGCCAAGATACTTTACCCACCACATTTCTATTATCGAATCCCACGGCACCTTGGGCAAGACAACATCTCTTCACGTGGCGGCTGGGCCTGCAAACCGAGGGGGTAGGGCTTGTGACCAGGTCTCCGTCGCTCCGGTGCCCATAACTTTTGATCCGTAAGGAGTTACGAGGCGCACAGCATACCGTTGGAAAGCTCTCTGAGAGCTCTACGACGGGGGAAGCTAGCTAGCTCGCTGTGCCCTTTTCGGAGCTCAAAATCGAACGTTTTCATCAGTTTCGGGCTACTTTTTCTCTTTTGCTCTGTTTTTCCGTCCCGGATCGTACGTCGTGAGCTGTTAAAAGGATGACAACCCTACTCGCGGTACATTAGAGGACCATACAATGCGTCGATATCACGTCTTGCGAGGATGCTGCGTTGTTGAAGCGGATGGGTTGTCGTTAAGCCCATTGGGCCTTTTGAATGGGCCATATCTCTAGGCTTGGACTGTGAACCGTTAACACATAAAGGAATTGTGCCCTCAACATGACGGGTGCGATCATACCAGCACTAATGCACCGGATCCCATCAGAACTCCGAAGTTAAGCGTGCTTGGGCGAGAGTAGTACTAGGATGGGTGACCCCCTGGGAAGTCCTCGTGTTGCACCCCCCTTTTCAATTTTTTTTGCTCCGGTTAGGGTTGCCAAGATACTTTACCCACCACATTTCTATTATCGAACCCCACGGCACCTTGGGCAAGACAACTTCTCTTCACGTGGAGGCCGGGCCCGCAAACCGGTACCCATAACTTTTAATCCGAAAGGAGTTACGAAGCGCACAACATACCTTTGGAAAGCTCTTTGAGAGCTGTACGACGGGGGAAGCAAGCTAGCTTGCTGTGCCCTTTTCGGAGCTCAAAATCGAACGTTTTCATCAGTTTCGGGCCACTTTTCTTCCTTTCCTCTGTTTTTCCGTCCCGAATCGTACGTCGTGAGCTGTTAAAAGGACGACAACCTTACTCGCTGCACATTAGAGGACCCTACAATGCGTCGATATCACGTCTTGCGAGGATGCTGCGTTGTTGAAGCGGATGGGTTGTCGTTAAGACCATTGGGCCTTTTGAATGGGCCATATCTATAGGCTGGGACTGTGAACCGTTAACACATAAAGGAATTATGCCCTCAACATGACGGGCGCGATCATACCAGCACTAATGCACCGGATCCCATCAGAACTCCGAAGTTAAGCGTGCTTGGGCGAGAGTAGTACTAGGATGGGTGACCCCCTGGGAAGTCCTTGTGTTGCACCCCCCTTTTCAATTTTTTTTGCTCCGGTTAGGGTTGCCAAGATACTTTACCCACCACATTTCTATTATCGAATCCCACGGCACCTTGGGCAAGACAACTTCTCTTCACGTGGAGGCTGGGCCCGCAAACCGAGGGCGTAGGGCTTGTGACCAGGTCTCCGTTGCTCCGGTGCCCATAACTTTTGATCCGTAAGGAGTTACGAGGCACACAGCATACCGTTGGAAAGCTCTCTGAGAGCTCTACGACGGGGGCAGCCAGCTAGCTTGCTGTTCCCTTTTCGGAGCTCAAAATCGAACGTTTTCATCAGTTTCGGGCCACTTTTCTTCTTTTGCTCTATTTTTCCGTCCCGGATCGTACATCAAGAGCTGTTAAAAGGACGACAACCTTACTCGCGGCACATTAGAGGACTCTACAATGCGTCGATATCACGTCCTGCGAGGATGTTGCGTTGTTGAAGCGGATGCGTTGTCGTTAAGCCCATTGGGCCTTTTGAATGGGCCATATCTCTAGGCTGGGACTGTGAACCGTTAACACATAAAGGAATTGTGCCCTCAACATGACGGGTGCGATCATACCAGCACTAATGCACCGGATCCCATCAGAACTCCGAAGTTAAGCGTGCTTGGGCGAGAGTAGTACTAGGATGGGTGACCCCCTGGGAAGTCCTCGTGTTCCACCCCCCTTTTCAATTTTTTTTGCTCCGGTTAGGGTTGCCAAGATACTTTACCCACCACATTTCTATTATCGAATCCCACGGCACCTTGGGCAAGACACCCACTCTTCACGTGGAGGCTGGGCCCGCAAATTGGTGCCCATAACTTTTGATCCGCAAGGAGTTACGAGGCGCACAGCATACCGTTGGAAAGCTCTCTGAGGGCTCTACGACGTGGGTAGCAAGCTAGCTTGCTGTGCCCTTTTCGGAGCTCAAAATCGAACCTTTTCATCAGTTTCGGGCCACTTTTCTTTTTTTTCTCTGTTTTTCCGTCCCGGATCGTACGTCGTGAGTTGTTAAAAGGACGACAACCTTACTCGCGGCACATTAGAGGACCCTACAATGCGTCGATATCACGTCTTGCGAGGATGCAGCGTTGTTGAAGCGGATGGGTTGTCGTTAAGCCCATTGGGCCTTTTGAATGGGCCATATCTCTAGGCTGGGACTGTGAACCGTTAACACATAATGGAATTGTGCCCTCAACATGACGGGTGCGATCATACCAGCACTAATGCACCGGATCCCAGCAGAACTCCGAAATTAAGCGTGCTTGGGCGAGAGTAGTACTAGGATGGGTGACCCCCTAGGAAGTCCTCGTGTTGCACCCCCCTTTTCAATTTGTTTTGCTCCGGTTAGCGTTGCCAAGATACTTTACCCACCACATTTCTATTATTGAATCCCACGGCACCTTTGTTAAGACAACTTCTCTTGACGTGGAGGCTGGGCCTACAAACTGGTGCCCATGACTTTTGATCCGTAAGGAGTTACGAGGCGCACAGCATACCGTTGGAAAGCTCTCTGAGAGCTCTACGACGGGGGCAGCAAACTAGCTTGCTTTGCCCTTTTCGGAGCTCAAAATCGAACGTTTTCATCAGTTTCGGGCCACTTTTCTTCTTTTGCTCTGTTTTTCCGTCCCGGATCGTACGTCGTGAGCTGTTAAAAGGACGACAACCTTACTCGCGGCACATTAGAGGACCCTACAATGCGTCGATATCACGTCTTGCGAGGATGCTGCGTTGTTGAAGCGGATGGGTTGTCGTTAAGCCCATTGGGCCTTTTGAATGGGCCATATCTCTAGGCTGGGACTGTGAACCGTTAACACATAATGGAATTGTGCCCTCAACATGACGGGTGCGATCATACCAGCACTAATGCACCGGATCCCATAAGAACTCCGAAGTTAAGCGTGCTTGGGCGAGAGTACTACTAGGATGGGTGACCCCCTGGCAAGTCCTCGTGTTGCACCCCCCTTTTCAATTATTTTTGCTCCGGTTAGGGTTGCCAAGATACTTTACCCACCACATTTCTATTATCGAATCCCACGGCACCTTTGTTAAGACAACTTCTCTTGACGTGGAGGCTGGGCCTACAAACTGGTGCCCATAACTTTTCATCCGTAAGGAGTTACGAGGCGCATAGCATACCGTTGGAAAGCTCTCTGAGAGCTCTACGACGGGGGCAGCAAGCGAGCTTGCTTTGCCCTTTTCGGAGCTCAAAATCGAACGTTTTCATCAGTTTCGGGCCACTTTTCTTCTTTTGCTCTGTTTTTCCATCCCGGATCGTACGTCGTGAGTTGTTAAAAGGACGACAACCTTACTCGCGGCACATTAGAGGACCCTACAATGCGTCGATATCACGTCTTGCGAGGATGCAGCGTTGTTGAAGCGGATGGGTTGTCGTTAAGCCCATTGGGCCTTTTGAATGGGCCATATCTCTAGGCTGGGACTGTGAACCGTTAACACATAAAGGAATTGTGCCCTCAACATGACGGGTGCGATCATACCAGCACTAATGCACCGGATCCCATCAGAACTCCGAAGTTAAGCGTGCTTGGGCGAGAGTAGTACTAGGATGGGTGACCCCCTGGCAAGTCCTCGTGTTGCACCCCCCTTTTCAATTTTTTTGCTCCGATTAGAGTTCCCAAGATACTTTACCCACCACATTTCTATTATCGAATCCCACAACACCTTGGGCAACACAACTTCTCTTCACGCGGAGGCTGTGCCCGTAAACCGGTGCCCATAACTTTTGATCCGTAAGGAGTTACGAGGCGTACAGCATACCGTTGGAAAGCTCTCTGAGAGCTCTACGACTGGGGCAGCGAGCTAGCTTGCTATGCCCTTTTTGAAGCTCAAAATCGAACGTTTTCATCAGTTTCGGGCCACTTTTCTTCTTTTGGTCTGTTTTTCCGTCCCGGATCGTACGTCGTGAGCTGTTAAAAGGACGACAACCTTACTCGCGGCACATTAGAGGACCCTACAATGCGTCGATATCACGTCTTGCGAGGATGCTGCGTTGTTGAAGCGGATGGGTTGTCGTTAAGCCCATTGGGCCTTTTGAATGGGCCATATCTCTAGGCTGGGACTGTGAACTGTTAACACATAAAGGAATAGTGCCTTCAATATGACGGGTGCGATCTTACCAGCACTACTGCACCGGATCTCTTTTCACCTCCGAAGTTAAGCGTGCTTGGTCGAGAGTAGTACTAGGATGGTTGACCCCCTAGGAACTCCTCGTGTTGCACCCCCCTTTTCAATTTTTTTTGCTCCGGTTAGGGTTGCCAAGATACTTTACCCACCACATTTCTATTATCGAATCCCACGGCACCTTGGGCAAGACAACTTCTCTTCACGTGGAGGCTGGGCCCGTAAACCGGTGCCCATAACTTTTGATCCGTAAGGAGTTACGTGGCGCAGAGCATACCGTTGGAAAGCTCTCTAAGAGCTCTACGACTGGGGCAGCTAGCTAGCTTGCTGTGCCATTTTCGGAGCTTAAAATCGAACGTTTTCATCAGTTTCGGGCCACTTTTCTACTTTTTCTCTAATTTTCCGTCCCGGATCGTACGTCGTGAGCTGTTAAAAGGACGACAACCTTACTCGCGGCACATTAGAGGACCCTACAATGCGTCGATATCACGTCTTGCGAGGATGCTGCGTTGTTGAAGCGGATGGGTTGTCGTTAAGCCCATTGGGCCTTTTGAATGGGCCATATCTCTAGGCTGGGACTGTGAACCGTTAACACATAAAGGAATTGTGCCCTCAACATGACGGGTGCGATCATACCAGCACTAATGCACCGGATCCCATCAGAACTCCGAAGTTAAGCGTGCTTGGGCGAGAGTAGTACTAGGATAGGTGACCCCCTGGCAAGTCCTAGTGTTGCACCCCCCTTTTCAATTTTTTTTGCTCCGATTAGGGTTGCCAAGATACTTTACCCACCACATTTCTATTATCGAATCCCACGGCACCTTGGGCAAGACAACTTCTCTTCACGTAGAGGCTGTGCCCGCAAACCGGTGCCCATAACTTTTGATCCGTAGGGAGTTACGAGGCGCACAGCAAACCGTTGGAAAGCTCTCTAAGAGCTCTACGACGGGTGCAGCAAGCCAGTTTGCTGTGCCCTTTTCGGAGCTCAAAATCGAACGTTTTCATCAGTTTCGGGCCACTTTTCTTCTTTTGCTCTGTTTTTCCGTCCCGGATCGTACGTCGTGAGCTGTTAAAAGGACGACAACCTTACTCGCGGCACATTAGAGGACCCTACAATGCGTCGATATCACGTCTTGCGAGGATGCTGCATTGTGGAAGCGGATGGGTTGTCGTTAAGCCCATTGGGCCTTTTGAATGGCCCATATCTCTAGGCTGGGACTGTGAACCGTTAACACATAAAGGAATTGTGCCCTCAACATGACGGGTGCGATAATACAAGCACTAATGCACCGGATACCATCAGAACTCCGAAGTTAAGCGTGCTTGGGCGAGAGTAGTACTAGGATGGGTGACCCCCTGGGAAGTCCTCGTGTTGCACCCCCCTTTTCAATTATTTTTGTTCCGGTTAGGGTTGCCAAGATACTTTACCCACCACATTTCTATTATCGAATCCCACGGCACCTTGGTTAAGACAACTTCTCTTCACGTGGAGGCTGGGCCCGCAAACTGGTGCCCATAACTTTTGATCCGTAAGGAGTTACGAGGCGCATAGCATACCGTTGGAAAGCTCTCTGAGAGCTCTACGACGGGGGCAGCAAGCTAGCTTGCTTTGCCCTTTTCGGAGCTCAAAATCGAACGTTTTCATCAGTTTCGGGCCACTTTTCTTCTTTTGCTCTGTTTTTCCGTCCCGGATCGTACGTCGTGAGTTGTTAAAAGGACGACAACCTTACTCGCGGCACATTAGAGGACCCTACAATGCGTCGATATCACGTCTTGCGAGGATGCTGCGTTGTTGAAGCGGATGGGTTGTCGTTAAGCCCATTGGGCCTTTTGAATGGGCCATATCTCTAGGCTGGGACTGTGAACCGTTAACACATAAAGGAATTGTGCCCTCAACATGACGGGTGCGATCATACCAGCACTAATGCACCGGATCCCATCAGAACTCCGAAGTTAAGCGTGCTTGGGCGAGAGTAGTACTAGGATGGGTGACCCCCTGGCAAGTCCTCGTGTTGCACCCCCCTTTTCAATTTTTTTGCTCCGATTAGGGTTGCCAAGATACTTTACCCACCACATTTCTATTATCGAATCCCACGGCACCTTGGGCAAGACAACTTCTCTTCACGTGGAGGCTGTGCCCGCAAACCGGTGCCCATAACTTTTGATCCGTAAGGAGTTACGAGGCGCACAACATACCGTTGGAAAGCTCTCTGAAAGCTCTACGACGCGAGCAGCAAGCTAGCTTGCTGTGCCCTTTTCGGAGCTCAAAATCGAACGTTTTCATCAGTTTCGGGCCACTTTTCTTCTTTTGCTCTGTTTTTCCGTCCCGGATTGTACGTCGTGAGCTGTTAAAAGGACGACAACCTTACTCGCGGCACATTAGAGGACCCTACAATGCGTCGATATCACGTCTTGCGAGGATGCTGCGTTGTTGAAGCGGATGGGTTGTCGTTAAGCCCATTGGGCCTTTTGAATGGGCCATATCTCTAGGCTGGGACTGTGAACTGTTAACACATAAAGGAATTGTGCCCTCAACATGACGGGTGCGATCATACCAGCACTAATGCACTGGATCCCATTTGAACTCCGAAGTTAAGCATGCTTGGTCGAGAGTAGTACTAGGATGGTTGACCCCCTGGGAACTCCTCGTGTTGCACCCCCCTTTTCAATTTTTTTTGCTCCGGTTAGGGTTGCTAAGATACTTTACCCACCACATTTCTATTATCGAATCCCACGGCACCTTGGGCAAGACAACTTCTCTTCACGTGGAGGCTGGGCCCGCAAACCGAGGGCGTAGGGCTTGTGACCAGGTCTCCGTCGCTCCGGTGCCCATAACTTTTGATCCGTAAGGAGTTACGAGGCGCACAGCATACCGTTGGAAAGCTCTCTGAGAGCTCTACGACATGGGCAGCTAGCTAGCTTGCTTTGCCCTTTTCGGAGCTCAAAATCGAACGTTTTCATCAGTTTTGGGCCACTTTTCTTCTTTTGCTCTGTTTTTCCGTCCCGGATCGTACTTCGTGAGCTGTTAAAAGGACGACAACCTTACACGCGGCACATTAGAGGACCCAACAATGCGTCGATATCACGTCTTTCGAGGATGCTGCGTTGTTGAAGCGGATGGGTTGTCGTTAAGCCCATTGGGCCTTTTGAATGGGCCATATCTCTAGGCTGGGACTGTGAACCGTTAACACATAAAGGAATTGTGCCCTCAACATGACGGGTGCGATCATACCAGCACTAATGCACCGGATCCCATCAGAACTCCGAAGTTAAGCGTGCTTGGGCGAGTGTAGTACTAGGATGCGTGTCCTCCTGGGGAGTCCTGGTTTTGCACCCACCTTTTCAATTTTTTTTGCTCCGGTTAGGGTTGCCAAGGTACTTTACCCCCCACATTTCTAATATCAAATCCCACGGCACCTTGGGCAAGACAACTTCTATTCACGTGGAGGCTGGGCCCGCAAACCGAGGGCGTAGGGCTTGTGACCAGGTCTCCGTCGCTCCGGTGCCCATCAATTTTGATCCGTAAGGACTTACGAGGCGCACAGCATACCGTTGGAAAGCTCTCTGAGAGCTCTACGACAGGGGCAGCTAGCTAGCTCGCTTTGCCCTTTTCGGAGCTCAAAATCAAACGTTTTCATCAGTTTCGGGCCACTTTTCTTCTTTTGGTCTGTTTTTCCGTCCCGGATCGTACGTCGTGAGCTGTTAAAAGGACGACAACCTTACTTGCGCGACATTAGAGGACCCTACATCGCGTCGATATCACGTCTTGCGAGGATGCTGCGTTGTTGAAGCGGATGGGTTGTCGTTAAGCCCATTGGGCCTTTTGAATGGGCCATATCTTTAGGCTAGGACTGTGAACCGTTAACACATAAAGGAATTGTGCCCTCAACATGACGGGTACGATCATACCAGCATTAATGCACCGGATCCCATCAAAACTCCGAAGTTAAGCGTGCTTGGGCAAGAGTAGTACTAGGATGGGTGACCCCCTGGGAAGTCCTCGTGTTTCACCCCCCTTTTCAATATTTTTTGCTCCGCCTTGGGTTGCCAAGATTTTTTATCCACCACATTTCTATTATCAAATCCCACGGCACGTTGGGCAGGACAACTTTTCTTCACATGGAGGCTGGGCCTGGAAATCGAGGGCGTAGGGCTTGTGACCAGGTCTCCGTCGCTCCGGTGCCCATAACTTTTGATCCGTAAGGCGTTACATGGCGCACAGCATAGCGTTGCAAAGCTATCTGACATCTCTACGACTGGGGTAGCTAGCTTGCTCGCTGTACCCTTTTCGGAGCCCAAAATCAAACATTTTCATCAGTTTCGGGCCACTTTTCTTCCTTTACGCTATTTTTTTGAACTGGATCGTACGCTGTGAGCTGTTAAAAGGACGACAACCTAACTCCTGGGGCATTAGAGGACCCTAATACGCTTCGATATCACGTCTTGCGAGGATGCTGCGTTGTTGAAGCGGATGGGTTGTCGTTAAGCCCATTGGGCCTTTTGAATGGGCCATATCTCTAGGCTGGGACTGTGAACCGTTAACACATAATGGAATTGTGCCCTCAACATGACGGGTGCGATCATACCAGCACTAATGCACCGGATCCCATCAGAACTCCGAAGTTAAGCGTGCTTGGGCGAGAGTAGTACTAGGATGGGTGACCCCCTGGGAAGTCCTCGTGTTGCACCCACCTTTTCAATTTTTTTTGCTCCGGTTAGGGTTGCCAAGGTACTTTACCCACCACATTTCTATTATCGAATCCCACGGCACCTTGGGCAAGACAACTTCTATTCACGTGGAGGCTGGGCCCGCAAACCGAGGGCGTAGGGCTTGTGACCAGGTCTCCGTCGCTCCGGTGCCCATAACTTTTGATCCGTAAGGAGTTACGAGGCGCACAGCATACCGTTGGAAAGCTCTCTGAGAGCTCTACGACAGGGGCAGCTAGCTAGCTCGCTTTGCCCTTTTCGGAGCTCAAAATCAAACGTTTTCATCAGTTTCGGGCCGCTTTTCTTCATTTGGTATGTTTTTCCGTCCTGGATCGTACGTCGTGAGCTGTGAAAAGGACGACAACCTTACTTGCGGGACATTAGAGGGCCGTACAACGCGTTGATATCTCGTCTTGTGAGGATGCTGGGTTGTTGAAGCGGATAGGTAGTCATTAAGCCCATTGGGCCTTCTACTGGGCCATCTCGTTAGGCTAGGACTGTGAACCGTTAACACATAAAGGAATTGTGCCCTCAACATGACGGATGCGATCATACCAGCACTAATACACCGGATCCAATCAGAACTCCGAAGTTAAGCGTGCTTGGGCGAGAGTAGTACTAGGATGGGTAATCCCCTCGGAAGTCCTCGTGTTGCACCCCCCTTTTCAATTTTTTTTGCTCCGGTTAGGGTTGCCAAGATACTTTACCCACCACATTTCTATTATCGAATCCCACGGCACCTTGGGCCAGACTACTTCGATTCACGTGGAGGCTGGGCCCGCAAACCGAGGGCGTAGGGCTTGTGACCACGTCTCCGTTGCTCTGGTGCCCATAACTTTTGATCCGTAAGGAGTTACGAGGCGCACAGCATACCGTTGGAAAGCTCTCTGAGAGCTCTACGACGGTGGCAGCTAGCTAGCTCGCTGTGCCCTTTTCGGAGCTCAAAATCGAACGTTTTCATCAGTTTCGGGCCACTTTTCTTCTTTTGCTCTGTTTTTCCGTCCCGGATCGTACGTCGTGAGCTGTTAAAAGGACGACAACCCTACTCGCGGCACATTAGAGGACCATACAATGCGTCGATATCACGTCTTGCGAGGATGCTGTGTTGTTGAAGCTGATGGGTTGTCGTTAAGCCCATTGGGCCTTTTGAATGGGCCATATCCCTAGGCTGGGACTGTGAACCGTTAACACATAAAGGAATTGTGCCCTCAACATGACGGGTGCGATCATACCAGCACTAATGCACCGGATCCCATCAGAACTCCGAAGTTAAGCGTGATTGGACGAGAGTAGTACTAGGATGGGTGACCCCATGGAAAGTCCTCGTGTTGCACCCCCCTTTTCAACTTTTTTTGTTCCGGTTAGGGTTGCCAAGATACTTTACCCACCACATTTCTATTATCGAATCCCACGGCACCTTGGGCAAGACAACTTCTCTTCACGTGGAGGCTGGGCCCGCAAACCGAGGGGGTAGGGCTTGTGACCAGGTCTCCGTCGCTCCGGTGCCCATAACTTTTGATCCGTAAGGAGTTACGAGGCGCACAGCATACCGTTGGAAAGCTCTCTGAGAGCTCTACGACGGGGGCAGCTAGCTGGCTCGCTTTGCCCTTTTCGGAGCTCAAAATCGAACGTTTTCATCAGTTTCGGGCCACTTTTCTTCTTTTGCTCTGTTTTTCCGTCCCGGATCGTACGTCGTGAGCTATTAATGGGACGACAACCTAACTTGTAGAATATTAGAGGGCCCTACAATGCGTCAATATCACGTCATGTAAGGATGCTGCATTGTGGAAGCAGATGGGTTATCGTTAAGCCCATGGGGCCTTTTGAATGGGCCATATCTCTAGGCTGGGACTGTGAATCGTTAACCCATAAAGGAATTGTGCCCTCAACATGACGGGTGCGATCATACCAGCACTAATGCACCGGATCCCATCAGAACTCCGAAGTTAAGCGTGCTTGGGCGAGAGTAGTACTATCATGGGTGACCCCTGGGAAGTCCTCGTGTTGCACCCCCCTTTTCAATTTTTTTTGCTCCGGTTAGGGTTGCCAAGATACTTTACCCACCACATTTCTATTATCGAATCCCACGGCACCTTGGGCAAGACAACTTCTCTTCACATGGAGGCTGGGCCCGCAAACCGAGGGCGTAGTGCTTGTGACAAGGTCTCCGTCGCTCCGGTGCCCATAACTTTTGATCCATAAGGAGTTACGAGGCGCACAGCATACCGTTGGAAAGCTCTCTGAGAGCTCTACGACGGGGGCAGCAGCTAGCAAGCTGTGCCCTTTTCGGAGCTCAAAATCGAACGTTTTCATCAGTTTCGGGCCACTTTTCTTCTTTTGCTCTGTTTTTCCGTCCTGGATCGTACGTCGTGAGCTGTTAAAAGGACCACAACCTAACTCGCGGCACATTAGAGGACCACACAATGCGTCGATATCACGTCTTACGAGGATGCTGCGTTGTTGAAGCAGATGGGTTGTCGTTAAGCCCATTGGGCCTTTTGAATGGGCCATATCTCTAGGCTGGGACTGTGAACCGTTAACACATAAAGGAATTGTGCCCTCAACATGACGGGTGCGATCATACCAGCACTAATGCACCGGATCCCATCAGAACTCCGAAGTTAAGCGTGCTTGGGCGAGAGTAGTACTAGGATGTGTGACCCCCTGGGAAGTCCTCGTGTTGCACCCCCCTTTTCAATTTTTTTTGCTCCGGTTAGGGTTGCCAAGATACTTTACCCACCACATTTCTATTATGGAATCCCATGGCACCTTGGGCAAGACAACTTCTCTTCACGTGGAGGCTGGGCCCGCAAACCGAGGGCGTAGGGCTTGTGACCAGGTCTCCGTCGCTCAGGTGCCCATAACTTTTGATCCGTAAGGAATTACGAGGCGCACTGCATACCGTTGGAAAGCTCTCTGAGAGCTCTACGACGGGGGCAGCAGCTAGCAAGCTGTGCCCTTTTCGGAGCTCAAAATCGAACGTTTTCATCAGTTTCGGGCCACTTTTCTTCTTTTGCTCTGTTTTTCCGTCCCGGATCGTACGTCGTGAGCTGTTAAAAGGACGACAACCCTACTCGCGGCACATTAGAGGACCATACAATGCGTCGATATCACGTCTTGCGAGGATGCTGCGTTGTTGAAGCTGATGGGTTGTCGTTAAGCCCATTGGGCCTTTTGAATGGGCCATATCTCTAGGCTGGGACTGTGAACCGTTAACACATAAAGGAATTGTGCCCTCAACATGACGGGTGCGATCATACCAGCACTAATGCACCGGATCCCATCAGAACTCCGAAGTTAAGCGTGCTTGAGCGAGAGTAGTACTAGGATGTGTGACCCCCTGGGAAGTTTTCGTGTTGCACCCCCCTTTTCAATTTTTTTTGCTCCGGTTAGGGTTGCCAAGATACTTTACCCACCACATTTCTATTATCGAACCCCACGGCACCTTGGGCAAGACAACTTCTCTTCACGTGGAGGCAGGGCCCGCAAACCGGTGCCCATAACTTTTAATCCGTAAGGAGTTACGAGGCGCACAACATACCTTTGGAAAGCTCTTTGAGAGCTGTACGACGGGGGCAGCAAGCTAGCTTGCTGTGCCCTTTTCGGAGCTCAAAATCGAACGTTTTCATCAGTTTCGGGCCACTTTTCTTCCTTTCCTCTGTTTTTCCGTCCCGAATCGTACGTCGTGAGCTGTTAAAAGGACGACAACCTTACTCGCTGCACATTAGAGGACCCTACAATGCGTCGATATCACGTCTTGCGAGGATGCTGCGTTGTTGAAGCGGATGGGTTGTCGTTAAGACCATTGGGCCTTTTGAATGGGCCATATCTATAGGCTGGGACTGTGAACAGTTAACACATAAAGGAATTATGCCCTCAACATGACGGGTGCGATCATACCAGCACTAATGCACCGGATCCCATCAGAACTCCGAAGTTAAGCGTGCTTGGGCGAGAGTAGTACTAGGATGGGTGACCCCCTGGGAAGTCCTTGTGTTGCACCCCCCTTTTCAATTTTTTTTTCTCCGGTTTGGGTTGCCAAGATACTTTATCCACCACTTTTTTATTATCGAATCCCACGGCACCTTGGGTAAGACAACGTCTCTTCACGGGGAGGCTGGGCCCGCAAACCGAGGGCGTAGGCTTGTGACCAGGTCTCCGTCACTCCGGTGCCCATAACTTTTGATCCGTAAGGAGTTACGAGGCGCACAACATACCGTTGGAAAGCTCTCTGAGAGCTCAACGACGGGGGCAGCATGCTAGCTCGCTGTTCCCTTTTTGGACCTCAAAATCGAACGTTTTCATCAGTTTCGGGCCACTTTTCTTTTTTTGCTCTGTTTTTCCGTCCCGGATCGTACGTCGTGAGCTGTTAAAAGGATGACAACCTTACTCGCGGCACATTAGAGGACCCTACAATGCGTCGATATCACGTCTTGCGGATGCTGCGTTGTTGAAGCGGATGGGTTGTCGTTAAGCCCATTAGGCCTTTTGAATGGGCCATATCTCTAGGATGGGACTGTGAACCGTTAACACATAAAGGAATTGTGCCCTCAACATGACGGGTGCGATCATACCCTCACTAATGCACCGGACCCCATCAAAACTCCGAAGTTAAGCGTGCTTGGGCGAGAGTAGTACTAGGATGGGTGACCCCCTGGGAAGTCCTCGTGTTGCACCCCCCTTTTCAATTTTTTTTGCTCCGGTTAGGGTTGCCAAGATACTTTACCCACCACATTTCTATTATCGAATCCCACGGGAACTTGGGCAAGACAACTTCTCGGTACGTGGAGGCTGGGCCCGCAAACTGGTGCCCATAACTTTTGATCCGCAAGGAGTTACGAGGCGCACATCATACCATTGGAAAGCTCTCTGAGGGCTCTACGACGTGGGTAGCTAGCTTGCTTGCTGTGCCCTTTTCGGAGCTCAAAATCGAACGTTTTCATCAGTTTCGGGCCACTTTTCTTCTTTTGCTCTGTTTTTCCATCCCGGATCGTACGTCGTGAGTTGTTAAAAGGACGAAAACCTTACTCGCGGCACATTAGAGGACCCTACAATGCGTCGATATCACGTCTTGCGAGGATGCAGCGTTGTTGAAGCGGATGGGTTGTCGTTAAGCCCATTGGGCCTTTTGAATGGGCCATATCTCTAGGCTGGGACTGTGAACCGTTAACACATAAAGGAATTGTGCCCTCAACATGACGGGTGCGATCATACCAGCACTAATGCACCGGATCCCATCAGAACTCCGAAGTTAAGCGTGGTTGGGCGAGAGTACTACTAGGATGGGTGACCCCCTGGCAAGTGCACGTGTTGCACCCCCCTTTTCAATTATTTTTGCTCCGGTTAGGGTTGCCAAGATACTTTACCCACCACATTTCTATTATCGAATCCCACGGCACCTTTGTTAAGACAACTTCTCTTCACGTGGAGGCTGGGCCCACAAACTGGTGCCCATAACTTTTGATCCGTAAGGAGTTACGAGGCGCATAGCATACTGTTGGAAAGCTCTTCGAGAGCTCTACAACGGGGGCAGCAAGCTTGCTTTCTTTGCTGTTTTTGGAGTCCAAATTCGAACGTTTTCATCAGTTTCGAGCCACTTTTCTTATTTTTCTCTGTTTTTCCATCCCGTATCGTACGTCGTGAGTTGTTAAAAGGACGACAACCTTACTCGCGGCACATTAGAGGACCCTACAATGCGTCAATATCACGTCTTGCGAGGATGCTGCGTTGTTGAAG
Source organism: Ehretia macrophylla (assembly GCA_037974665.1). Taxonomy (NCBI): domain Eukaryota; kingdom Viridiplantae; phylum Streptophyta; class Magnoliopsida; order Boraginales; family Ehretiaceae; genus Ehretia; species Ehretia macrophylla. The sequence continues at coordinate 74,126,668 of CM075769.1, forward strand.
CGGATGGGTTGTCGTTAAGCCCATTGGGCCTTTTGAATGGGCCATATCTCAAGGCTGGGACTGTGAACCGTTAACACATAAAGGAATTGTGCCCTCAACATGACGGGTGCGATCATACCAGCACTAATGCACCGGATCCCATCAGAACTCCGAAGTTAAGCGTGCTTGGGCGAGAGTAGTACTAGGATGGGTGACCCCCTGGCAAGTCCTCGTGTTGCACCCCCCTTTTCAATTTTTTTGCTCCGATTAGGGTTGCCAAGATACTTTACCCACCACATTTCTATTATCGAATCCCACGGCACCTTGGGCAAGACAACTTCTCTTCACGCGGAGGCTGTGCCCATAAACCGGTGCCCATAACTTTTGATCCGTAAGGAGTTACGAAGCGCACAGCATACCGTTGGAAAGCTCTCTGAAAGCTCTACGACGCGGGCAGCAAGCTAGCTTGCTGTGCCCTTTTCGGAGCTCAAAATCAAACGTTTTCATCAGTTTCGGGCCACTTTTCTTCTTTTGCTCTGTTTTTCCGTCCCGGATTGTACGTCGTGAGCTGTTAAAAGGACGACAACCTTACTCGCGGCACATTAGAGGACCCTACAATGCGTCGATATCACGTCTTGCGAGGATGCTGCGTTGTTGAAGCGGATGGGTTGTCGTTAAGCCCATTGGGCCTTTTGAATGGGCCATATCTCTAGGCTGGGACTGTGAACTGTTAACACATAAAAGAATAGTGCCCCCAATATGACGGGTGCGATCATACCAGCACTAATGCACCGGATCCCATTTGAACTCCGAAGTTAAGCGTGCTTGGTCGAGAGTAGTACTAGGATGGTTGACCCCCTAGGAACTCCTCGTGTTGCACCCCCCTTTTCAATTTTTTTTGCTCCGGTTAGGGTTGCCAAGATACTTTACCCACCACATTTCTATTATCGAATCCCACGGCACCTTGGGCAAGACAACTTCTCTTCACGTGGAGGCTGGGACCGCAAACCGGTGCCCATAACTTTTGATCCGTAAGGAGTTACGAGGCGCACAGCATACCGTTGGAAAGCTCTCTAAGAGCTCTACGACGGGGGCAGCAAGCTAGCTTGCTGTGCCCTTTTCGGAGCTCAAAATCGAACGTTTTCATCAGTTTCGGGCCACTTTTCTTCTTTTCCTCTATTTTTCCGTCCCGGATCGTACGTCGTGAGTTGTTAAAAGGACGACAACCTTACTCGCGGCACATTAGAGGACCCTACAATGCGTCGATATCACGTCTTGCGAGGATGTTGCGTTGTTGAAGCGGATGGGTTGTCGTTAAGCCCATTGGGCCTTTTGAATGGGCCATATCTCTAGGCTGGGACTGTGAACCGTTAACACATAAAGGAATTGTGCCCTCAACATGACGGGTGCGATCATACCAGCACTAATGCACCGGATCCCATCAGAACTCCGAAGTTAAGCGTGCTTGGGCGAGAGTAGTACTAGGATAGGTGACCCCCTGGCAAGTCCTAGTGTTGCACCCCCCTTTTCAATTTTTTTTGCTCCGATTAGGGTTGCCAAGATACTTTACCCACCACATTTCTATTATCGAATCCCACGGCACCTTGGGCAAGACAACTTCTCTTCACGTGGAGGCTGGGCCCGCAAACCGGTGCCCATAACTTTTGATCCGTAAGGAGTTACGAGGCGCACAGCATACCGTTGGAAAGCTCTCTGAGAGCTCTACGACGGGGGCAGCAAGCCAGCTTGCTGTGCCCTTTTCGGAGCTCAAAATCGAACGTTTTCATCAGTTTCGGGCCACTTTTCTTCTTTTGCTCTGTTTTTCCGTCCCGGATCGTACGTCGTGAGCTGTTAAAAGGACGACAACCTTACTCGCGGCACATTAGAGGACCCTACAATGCGTCGATATCACGTCTTGCGAGGATGCTGCGTTGTTGAAGCGGATGGGTTGTCGTTAAGCCCATTGGGCCTTTTGAATGGCCCATATCTCTAGGCTGGGACTGTGAACCGTTAACACATAAAGGAATTGTGCCCTCAACATGACGGGTGCGATAATACAAGCACTAATGCACCGGATACCATCAGAACTCCGAAGTTAAGCGTGCTTGGGCGAGAGTAGTACTAGGATGGGTGACCCCCTGGGAAGTCCTCGTGTTGCACCCCCCTTTTCAATTTTTTTTGCTCCGGTTAGGGTTGCCAAGATACTTTACCCACCACATTTCTATTATCGAATCCCACGGCACCTTGGGCAAGACAACTTCTCTTCACGTGGAGGCTGGGCCCGCAAACCGGTGCCCATAACTTTTGATCCGTAAGGAGTTACGAGGCGCACAGCATACCGTTGGAAAGCTCTCTGAGAGCTCTACGACGGGGGCAGCAAGCTTGCTTGCTGTGCCCTTTTCGGAGCTCAAAATCGAACGTTTTCATCAGTTTCGGGCCACTTTTCTTCTTTTGCTCTGTTTTTCCGTCCCGGATCGTACGTCGTGAGCTGTTAAAAGGACGACAACCTTACTCGCGGCACATTAGAGGACCCTACAATGCGTCGATATCACGTCTTGCGAGGATGCTGCGTTGTTGAAGCGGATAGGTTGTCGTTAAGCCCATTGGGCCTTTTGAATGGGCCATATCTCTAGGCTGGGACTGTGAACCGTTAACACATAAAGGAATTGTGCCCTCAACATGACTGGTGCGATCATACCAGCACTAATGCACCGGATCCCATCAGAACTCCGAAGTTAAGCGTGCTTGGGCGAGAGTAGTACTAGGATAGGTGACCCCCTGGCAAGTCCTAGTGTTGCACCCCCCTTTTCAATTTTTTTTGCTCCGATTAGGGTTGCCAAGATACTTTACCCACCACATTTCTATTATCGAATCCCACGGCACCTTGGGCAAGACAACTTCTCTTCACATAGAGGCTGTGCCAGCAAACCGGTGCCCATAACTTTTGATCCGTAGGGAGTTACGAGGCGCACAGCATACCGTTGGAAAGCTCTCTGAGAGCTCTACGACGGGGGCAGCAAGCTAGCATGCTGTGCCCTTTTCGGAGCTCAAAATCGAACGTTTTCATCAGTTTCGGGCCACTTTTCTTCTTTTGCTCTGTTTTTCCGTCCCGGATCGTACGTCGTGAGCTGTTAAAAGGACGACAACCTTACTCGCGGCACATTAGAGGACCCTACAATGCGTCGATATCACGTCTTGCGAGGATGCTGCGTTGTTGAAGCGGATGGGTTGTCGTTAAGCCCATTGGGCCTTTTGAATGGCCCATATCTCTAGGCTGGGACTGTGAACTGTTAACACATAAAGGAATTGTGCCCTCAACATGACGGGTGCGATCATACCAGCACTAATGCACCGGATCCCATTTGAACTCCGAAGTTAAGCGTGCTTGGTCGAGAGTAGTACTAGGATGGTTGACCCCCTGGGAACTCCTCGTGTTGCACCCCCCTTTTCAATTTTTTTTGCTCCGGTTAGGGTTGCCAAGATACTTTACCCACCACATTTCTATTATCGAATCCCACGGCACCTTGGGCAAGACAACTTCTCTTCACGTGGAGGCTGGGCCCGCAAACCGAGGGCGTAGGGCTTGTGACCAGGTCTCCGTCGCTCCGGTGCCCATAACTTTTGATCCGTAACGAGTTACGAGGTGCACAGCATACCGTTGGAAAGCTCTCTGAGAGCTCTACGACGGGGGCAGCTAACTAGCTTGCTATGCCATTTTAGGAGCCCAAAATCAAACGTTTTCATCAGTTTCGGGCCACTTTTCTTCTTTTTCTCAATTTTTCCATCCCGGATCGTACGTCGTGAGCTGTTAAAAGGATGACAACCTTACTCGCGGCACATTAGAGGACCCTACAATGCGTCGATATTACGTCTTGCGAGGATGCTGCGTTGTTGAAGCGGATGGGTTGTCGTTAAGCCCATTGGGCCTTTTGAATGGGCCATATCTCTAGGCTGGGACTGTGAACCGTTAACACATAAAGGAATTGTGCCCCCAACATGACGGGTGCAATCATACCAGCACTAATGCATCGGATCCCATCAGAACTCCGAAGTTAAGCGTGCTTGGGCGAGAGTAGTACTAGGATGGGTGACCCCCTGGGAAGTCCTCGTGTTGCACCCCCCTTTTCAGTTTTTTTTGCTCCAGTTAGGGTTGCCATCATACTTTGCCCACCACATTTCTATTATCGAATCCCACGGCACCCTTGTTAAGACAACTTCTCTTCACGTGGAGGCTGGGCCCGCAAACCGAGGGCGTAGGGCTTGTGACCAGGTCTCCGTCGCTCCGGTGCCCATAACTTTTGATCCGTTAGGAGTTACGAGGCGCACAGCATACCGTTGGAAAGCTCCCTAAGAGCTCTGCGACGGGGGCAGCTAGCTAGCTCGTTGTGCCCTTTTCGGAGATCAAAATTGAACGTTTTCATCAGTTTCGGGTCAATTTTCTCCTTTTTATCTGTTTTTCCGTCCCGGATCGTACGTCGTGAGCTGTTAAAAGGACGACAACCTTACTCGCGGCACATTAGAGGACCCTACAATGCGTCGATATCACGTCTTGCGAGGATGCTGCGTTGTTGAAGCGGATGGGTTGTCGTTAAGCCCATTGGGCCTTTTGAATGGCCCATATCTCTAGGCTGGGACTGTGAACCGTTAACACATAAAGGAATTGTGCCCTCAACATGACGGGTGCGATCATACCAGCACTAATGCACCGGATCCCATCAGAACTCCTAAGTTAAGCGTGCTTGGGCGAGAGTAGTACTAGGATAGGTGACCCCCTGGCAAGTCCTAGTGTTGCACCCCCCTTTTCAATTTTTTTTGCTCCGATTAGGGTTGCCAAGATACTTTACCCACCACATTTCTATTATCGAATCCCACGGCACCTTGGGCAAGACAACTTCTCTTCACGTAGAGGCTGTGCCCGCAAACCGGTGCCCATAACTTTTGATCCGTAGGGAGTTACGAGGCGCACAGCATACCGTTGGAAAGCTCTCTGAGAGCTCTACGACGGGGGCAGCAAGCTAGCTTGCTGTGCCCTTTTCGGAGCTCAAAATCGAACGTTTTCATCAGTTTCGGGCCACTTTTCTTCTTTTGCTCTGTTTTTCCGTCCCGGATCGTACATCGTGAGCTGTTAAAAGGACGACAACCTTACTCGCGGCACATTAGAGGACCCTACAATGCGTCGATATCACGTCTTGCGAGGATGCTGCGTTGTTGAAGCGGATGGGTTGTCGTTAAGCCCATTGGGCCTTTTGAATGGCCCATATCTCTAGGCTGGGACTGTGAACTGTTAACACATAAAGGAATTGTGCCCTCAACATGACGGGTGCGATCATACCATCACTAATGCACCGGATCTCATTAGAACACCGAAGTTAAGCGTGCTTGCGCGAGAGTAGTACTAGGATGGGTGACCCCCTGGGAACTCCTCGTGTTGCACCCCCCTTTTCAATTTTTTTTGCTCCGGTTAGGGTTGCCAAGATACTTTACCCACCACATTTCTATTATCGAATCCCACGGCACCTTGGGCAAGACAACTTCTCTTCACGTGGAAGCTGGGCCCGCAAACCGAGGGCGTAGGGCTTGTGACCAGGTCTCCCTCGCTCCGGTGCCCATAACTTTTGATCCGTAAGGAGTTACGAGGCGCACAGCATACCGTTGAGACGCTCTGTGAGAGCGCTGCGACGGGGGCAGCTAGCTAGGTCGTTGTGCCCTTTTCGGAGCTCAAAATTGAACGTTTTCATCCGGTTCGGGTCAATTTTCTTCTTTTTTTCTGTTTTTCCGTCACGGATCGTACGTCGTGAGCTGTTAAAAGGACGACAACCTTACTCGCGGCACATTAGAGGACCCTACAATGCGTCGATATCACGTCTTGCGAGGATGCTGCGTTGTTGAAGCGGATGGGTTATCGTTAAGCACATTGGGCCTTTTGAATGGGCCATGTCTCTAGGCTGGGACTATGAACTGTTAACACATAAAGGAATTGTGCCCTCAACATGACGGGTGCGATCATACCAGCACTAATGCACCGGATCCCATTAGAACTCCGAAGTTAAGCGTGCTTGGGCGAGAGTAGTACTAGGATTGGTGACCACCTGGGAAGTCCTTGTGTTGCACCCCCATTTTCAATTTTTTTTCCTCCGGTTAGGGTTGCCAAGATACTTTACCCACCACATTTCTATTATCGAATCCCACGGCACCTTGGGCAGGACAACTTCCCTTCACGTGGAGGCTGGGCCAGCAAACCGAGGGCGTAGGGCTTGTGACTAGGTCTCCGTCGCTCCGGTGCCCATAACTTTTGATCCGTAAGGAGTTACGAGGCGCACAGCATACCGTTGGAAAGCTCTCTGAGAGCTCTACGACGGGGGCAGCTAGCTAGCTTGCTGTGCCCTTTTCGGAGCTCAAAATCGAACGTTTTCATCAGTTTCGGGCCACTTTTCTTCTTTTTCTCTGTTTTTCTGTCCCGGATCGTACGTCGTGAGCTGTTAAAAGGACGACAACCTTACTCGCGGCACATTAGAGGACCCTACAATGCGTCGATATCACGTCTTGCGAGGATGCTGCGTTGTTGAAGCGGATGGGTTGTCGTTAAGCCCATTGGGCCTTTTGAATGGGCCATATCTCTAGGCTGGGACTGTGAACCGTTAACACATAAAGGAATTGTGCCCTCAACATGACGGGTGCGATCATACCAGCACTAATGCACCGGATCCCATCAGAACTCCGAAGTTAAGCGTGCTTGGGCGAGAGTAGTACTAGGATGGTTGACCCCCTGGGAAGTCCTCGTGTTGCACCCCCCTTTTCAATTTTTTTTGCTCCGGTTAGGGTTGCCAAGATACTTTACCCACCACATTTCTATTATCGAATCCCACGGCACCTTGGTTAAGACAACTTCTCTTCACGTGGAGGCTGGGCCCGCAAACTGGTGCCCATAACTTTTGATCCGTAAGGAGTTACGAGGCGCACAGCATACCGTTGGAAAGCTCTCTGAGAGCTCTACGACGGGGGCAACAAGCTAGCTTGCTGTACCCTTTTCGGAGCTCAAAATCGAACGTTTTCATCAGTTTCGGGCCACTTTTCTTCTTTTCCTCTATTTTTCCGTCCCGGCTCGTACGTCGTGAGCTGTTAAAAGGACGACAACTTTACTCGCGGCACATTAGAGGACCCTACAATGCGTCGATATCACGTCTAACGAGGATGCTGTGTTGTTGAAGCGGATGGGTTGTCGTTAAGCCCATTGGGCCTTTTGAATGGGCCATATCTCTAGGCTGGGACTGTGAACTGTTAACACATAAAGGAATTGTGCCCTCAACATGACGGGTGCGATCATACCAGCACTAATGCACCGGATCCCATTAGAACTCCGAAGTTAAGCGTGCTTGGGCGAGAGTAGTACTAGGATGGTTGACCCCCTTGGAACTCCTCGTGTTGCACCCCCCTTTTCAATTTTTTTTGCTCCGGTTAGGGTTGCCAAGATACTTTACCCACCACATTTCTATTATCGAATCCCACGGCACCTTGGGCAAGACAACTTCTCTTCACGTGGAGGCTGGGCCCGTAAACCGAGGGCGTAGGGCTTGTGACCAGGTCTCCGTCGCTCCGGTGCCCATAACTTTTGATCCGTAAGGAGTTACGAGGCGCACAGCATACCGTTGGAAAGCTCTCTGAGAGCTCTACGACGGGGGCAGCCAGCTAGCTCGTTGTGCCATTTTCGGAGCTCAAAATCGAACGTTTTCATCAGTTTCGGGCCACTTTTCTTCTTTTGCTCTGTTTTTTCGTCCCGGATCGTACGTCGTGAGCTGTTAAAAGGACGACAACCTTACTCGCGGCACATTAGAGGACCCTACAATGCGTCGATATCACGTCTTGCGAGGATGCTGCGTTGTTGAAGCGGATGGGTTGTCGTTAAGCCCATTGGGCCTTTTGAATGGGCCATATCTCTAGGCTGGGACTGTGAACCGTTAACACATAAAGGAATTGTGCCCTCAACATGACGGGTGCAATCATACCAGCACTAATGCATCGGATCCCATCAGAACTCCGAAGTTAAGCGTGCTTGGGCGAGAGTAGTACTAGGATGGGTGACCCCCTGGGAAGTCCTCGTGTTGCACCACCCTTTTCAATATTTTTTTCTCCGGTTAGGGTTGCCAAGATATTTTACCCACCACATTTCTATTATCGAATCCCACGGCACCTTGGGCAAGACAACTTCTCTTCACGGTGTGGCTGGGCCCGCAAACCGAGCGCGTAGGGCTTGTGACTAGGTCTCCGTCGCTCCGGTGCCCATAACTTTTGATCCGTAAGGAGTTAAGAGGCGCACAGCATACTGTTGGAAAGCTCTCTGAGAGCTCTACGAAAGGTGCAGCAAGCAAGCTAGCTCTTCCCTTTGTGGAGCCCAAAATTGAACATTTTCATTAGTTTCGGGTCAATTTTCTTGTTTTTCTTTGTTTTTTCGTCCCGGATCGTACGTCATGAGCTGTTAAAAGGACGACAACCTTACTCGCGGCACATTAGAGGACCCTACAATGCGTCGATATCACGTCTTGAGAGGATGCTGCGTTGTTGAAGTGGATGGGTTGTCGTTAAGCCCATTGGGCCTTTTGAATGGGCCATATCTCTAGGCTGGGACTGTGAACCGTTAACACATAAAGGAATTGTGCCCTCAACATGACGGGTGCGATCATACCAGCACTAATGCACCGGATCCCATCAGAACTCCGAAGTTAAGCGTGCTTGGGCGAGAGTAGTACTAGGATGGGTGACCCCCTGGGAAGTCCTCGTGTTGCACCCCCCTTTTCAATTTTTTTTGCTCCGGTTAGGGTTGCCAAGATACTTTACCCACCACATTTCTATTATCGAATCCCACGGCACCTTGGGCAAGACAACTTCTCTTCACGTGGAGGCTGGGCCCGCAAACCGAGGGCGTAGGGCTTGTGACCAGGTCTCCGTCGCTTCAGTGCCCATAACTTTTGATCCGTAAGGAGTTACGAGGCGCACAGCATACCGTTGGAAAGCAGTCTGAGAGCTCTACGACGGGGGCAGCCAGCTAGCCTGCTGTGCCCTTTTCGGAGCTCAAAATCGAACGTTTTCATCAGTTTCGGGCCACTTTTCTTCTTTTGCTCTGTTTTTCCGTCCCGGATCGTACGTCGTGAGCTGTTAAAAGGACGACAACCTTACTCGCTGCACATTAGAGGACCCTACAATGCGTCGATATCACGTCTTGTGAGGATGCTACGTTGTTGAAGCGGATGGGTTGTCGTTAAGCCCATTGGGCCTTTTGAATGGGCCATATCTCTATGCTGGGACTGTGAACCGTTAACACATAAAGGAATTGTGCCCTCAACATGACGGGTGCGATCATACCAGCACTAATGCACCGGATCCCATCAGAACTCCGAAGTTAAGCGTGCTTGGGCGAGAGTAGTAATAGGATGGGTGACCCCCTGGGAAGTCCTCGTGTTGCTCCCCCCTTTTCAATTTTTTTTGCTCCGGTTCGGGTTGCCAAGATACTTTACCCACCACATTTCTATTATCGAATCCCACGGCACCTTGGGCAAGACAACTTCTCTTCAAGTGGAGGCTGGGCCCACAAACCGGTGCCCATAACTTTTGATCCGTAAGGAGTTACAAGGCGCACATCATACCATTGGAAAGCTCTCTGAGAGCTCTATGACGGGGGCATCAAGCTAGCTTGCTTTGCCCTTTTCAGAGCTCAAAATTGAACATTTTCACCAGTTTCGGGCCACTTTTCTTCTTTTGCTCTGTTTTTCCGTCCCGGATCGTACGTCGTGAGCTGTTAAAAGGATGACAACCTTACTCGCGGCACATTAGAGGACCCTACAATGCATCGATATCACGTCTAGCGAGGATGCTGCGTTGTTGAAGCGGATGCGTTGTCGTTAAGCCCATTGGGCCTTTTGAATGGGCCATATCTCTAGGTTGGGACTGTGAACCGTTAACACATAAAGGAATTGTGCCCTCAACATGACGGGTGCGATCATACCAGCACTAATGCACCGGATCCCATTAGAACTCCGAAGTTAAGCGTGCTTGGGCGAGAGTAGTACTAGGATGGGTGACCCCCTGGGAAGTCCTCGTGTTGCACCCCCCTTTTCAATTTTTTTTTCTCCGGTTAGGGTTGCCAAGATACTTTACCCACCACATTTCTATTATCGAATCCCACGGCACCTTGGGCAAGACAACTTCTCTTCACGTGGAGGCTGGGCCCGCAAACCGGTGCCCATAACTTTTGATCCGTAAGGAGTTACGAGGCGCATAGCATACCGTTGGAAAGCTCTCTGAGAGCTCTACGACGGGGGCAGCAAGCTAGCTTACTGTGCCCTTTTCGGAGCTCAAAATCGAACGTTTTCATCAGTTTCGGGCCACTTTTCTTCTTTTCCTCTATTTTTTCATCCCGGATCGTACGTCGTGAGCTGTTAAAAGGACGATAACCTTACTCGCGGCACATTAGAGGACCCTACAATGCGTCGATATCACGTCTTGCGAGGATGCTGCGTTGTTGAAGCGGATGGGTTGTCGTTAAGCCCATTTGGCCTTTTGAATGGGCCATATCCCTAGGCTGGGACTGTGAACCGTTAACATCTAAAGGAATTGTGCCCTCAACATGACGGGTGCGATCATACCAGCACTAATGCACCGGATCCCATCAGAACTCCGAAGTTAAGCGTGCTTGGGCGAGAGTTGTACTAGGATGGGTGACCCCCTGGGAAGTCCTCGTGTTGCACCCCCCTTTTCAATGTTTTTTTCTCCGGTTAGGGTTGCCAAGATACTTTACCCACCACATTTCTATTATCGAATCCCACGGCACCTTGGGCAAGACAACTTCTCTTCACGTGGAAGCTGGGCCCGCAAACCGGTGCCCATAACTTTTGATCCGTAAGGAGTTACGAGGCGCACATCATACCGTTGGAAAGCTCTCTGAGAGCTCTACGATGGGGGCAGTAAGCTAGCTCGCTGTGCCCTTTTTGGAGCTCAAAATCGAACGTTTTCATCACTTTCGGGCCACTTTTCTTCTTTTGTTCTGTTTTTCCGTCCCGGATCGTACGTCGTGAGCTGTTAAAAGGACAACAACCTTACTCGAGGCACATTAGAGGACCCTACAATGCGTTGATATCACGTCTTGCGAGGATACTGCGTTGTTGAAGCGGATGGGTTGTCGTTAAGCCCATTGGGCCTTTTGAATGGGCCATATCTCTAGGCTGGGACTGTGAACTGGTAACACATAAAGGATTTGCGCCCTAAACATGACAGGTGCGATCATACCATCAGTAATGCACACAATCCCATTCGAACTTCAAAGTTAAGCGTGCTTGCGAGAGAGTAGTTCTAGGATCGGTTACCCCCTGGGAAGTGCTTGTGTTGCACCCCTCTTTTCAATTTTTTTTGCTCCGGTTAGGGTTGCAAAGATACTTTACCCACCACATTTCTATTATCGAATCCGACGGCACCATGGGCAAGACAACTTCTCTTCACGTGGAGGCTGGGCCCGCAAACCGAGGGCGTAGGGCTTGTGACCAGGTCTCCGTCACTCCGGTGCCCATAACTTTTGATCCGTAAGGAGTTACGAGGCGCACAGTATACCGTTGGAAAGCTCTCTGAGAGCTCTACGACGGGGGCATCTAGCTAGCTCGTTGTGCCCTTTTCGGAGCTCAAAATCGAACGTTTTCATCAGTTTCGGGCCAGTTTTCTTCTTTTGCTCTGTTTTTCCGTCCCGGATCGTACGTCGTGAGCTGTTAAAAGCACGACAACCTTACTCGCGGCACATTAGAGGACCCTACAATGCGTCGATATCACGTCTTGCGAGGATACTGCGTTGTTGAAGCGGATGGGTTGTCGGTAAGCCCATTGGGCCTTTTGAATGGGCCATATCTCTAGGCTGGGACTGTGAACTGTTAACACATAAAGGAATTGTGCCCTCAACATGACGGGGGCGATCATACCAGCACTAATGCACCGGATCCCATTAGAACTCCGAAGTTAAGCGTGCTTGGGCGAGAGTAGTACTAGGATGGTTGACCCCCTGGGAACTCCTCGTTTTGTACACCCATTTTCAATTTTTTTTGCTCCGGTTAGGGTTGCCAAGATACTTTACCCACCACATTTCTATTATCGAATCACACGGCACCTTGGGCAAGACAACTTCTCTTCACGTGGAGGCTGGGCCCGCAAACCGAGGGCGTAGGGCTTGTGACCAGGTCTCCGTCGCTCCGGTGCCCATAACTTTTGATCCGTAAGGAGTTACGAGGCGCACAGCATACCGTTGGAAAGCTCTCTGAGTGCTCTACGACGGGGGCAGCTAGCTAGCTTGCTGTGCCCTTTTCGGAGCTCAAAATCGAACGTTTTCATCAGTTTCGGGCCACTTTTCTTCTTTTGCTATGTTTTTCCGTCCCGGATCATACGTCGTGAGCTGTTAAAAGGACGACAACATTACTCGCGGCATATTAGAGGACCCTACAATGCGTCGATATCACGACTTGCGAGGATGCTGCGTTGTTGAAGCGGATGGGTTGTCGTTAAGCCCATTGAGCCTTTTGAATGGGCCATATCTCTAGGCTGGGACTCTGAACTCTTAACACATAAAGGATTTGTGCCCTCAACATGACGGGTGCGATCATACCAGCACTAATGCACCGGATCCCATCAAAACTCCGAAGTTAAGCGTGCTTGGGAGAGAGTAGTACTAGGATGGGTGACCCCCTGGGAAGTCCTCGTGTTGCACCCCCCTTTTCAATTTTTTTTGCTCCGGTTAGGGTTGCAAAGATACTTTACCCACCACATTTCTATAATCGAATCCCACGGCACCTTGGGCAAGACAACTTCTCTTCAAGTGGAGGCTGGGCCTGCAAACCGAGGGCGTAGGGCTTGTGACCAGGTCTCCGTCGCTCCGGTGCCCATAACTTTTGATCCGTAAGGAGTTACGAGGCGCACAGCATACCGTTGGAAAGCTCTCTGAGAGCTCTACGACGGGGGCAGCTAGCTAGCTCGCTGTGCCCTTTTCGGAGCTCAAAATCGAACGTTTTCATCAGTTTCGGGCCACTTTTCTTCTTTTGCTCTGTTTTTCCGTCCCGGATCGTACGTCGTGAGCTGTTAAAAGGACGACAACCTTACTCGCGGCACATTAGAGGACCCTACAATGCGTCGATATCACGTCTTACGAGGATGCTGCGTTGTTGAAGCGGATGGGTTGTCGGTAAGTCCATTGGGCCTTTTGAATGGGCCATATCTCTAGGCTGGGACTGTGAACTTTTAACACATAAAGGAATTTTGCCCTCAACATGACGGGTGCGATCATACCAGCACTAATGCACCGGATCCCATTAGAACTCCGATGTTAACCGTGCTTGGTATAGAGTAGTACTAGGATGGGTGACCCCCTGGGAAGTCCTCGTGTTGCACCCCCCTTTTCATTTTTTTTTGCTCCGGTTAGGGTTGCCAAGATACTTTACCCACCACATTTCTATTATCGAATCCCACGGCACCTTGGGCAAGACAACTTCTCTTCAAGTGGAGGATGGGCCCGCAAACCGAGGGCGTAGGGCTTATGACCAGGTCTCCGTCGCTCCGGTGCCCATAACTTTTGATCCGTAAGGAGTTACGCGGCGCACAACATACCGTTGGAAAGCTCTCCAAGAGATCTACGACGGGGGCAGCTAGGTAGCTCGCTGTGCCCTTTTTGGAGCTCAAAATCAAACTTTTTCAACAGTTTCGGGCCACTTTTCTTCTTTTCCTCTGTTTTTCCGTCCCGGATCGTACGTCGTGAGCTGTTAAAAGGACGACAACCTTACTCGCGGCACATTAGAGGACCCTACAATGCGTCGATATCACGTCTTGCGAGGATGCTGCGTTGTTGAAGCGGATGGGTTGTCGTTAAGCCCATTGGGCCTTTTGAATGGGCCATATCTCTAGGCTGGGACTGTGAACTGTTAACACATAAAGGATTTGTGCCCTCAACATGACGGGTGCGATCATACCAGCACTAATGCACCGGATCCCATTAGAACTCCGAAGTTAAGCGTGCTTGGGCGAGAGTAGTACAAGGATGGTTGACCCCCTAGGAACTCCTCGTGTTGCACCCCCCTTTTCAATTTTTTTTGCTCCGGTTAGGGTTGCCAAGATACTTTACCCACCACATATCTATTATCGAATCCCACGGCACCTTGGGCAAGACAACTTCACATCATGTAGAGGCTGTGTGACGTCCGAGATTTAGTCATGCATTCAATTACTGTTGCATCCTTTATTTGCGCACCTCTTTCTATGCCTTATTAATTGTCTTCTTAAATTACTATTCACTCCGTTTTTAAACTGCATTCTATTAGTTAATTAGTATTTTTATTAAATCATATTAATTGTTAAAGTAGTGGGAAAAATGTGCAATTGAGCTAGAGGCGATAGGAGAGCTCGTTTAGAAAATAATTTTTGTAGTTGAATGAATAGTGTTACATAACATAACTTAGGGAATGAATTAGCTAGCATTCATTTTACTATCTAGGCTCGTTTTAAGCTAACTAAGCGCATTTAGTGAACCATTTAAGCAAGCAACTTAGCCCCATTTAATATATAACTCACACAACACACACATTAGCTCATAACTTAGCAAAAAAAAAAAAAAAAAGAGAGCATGCTGAAAACACTGTAGCAATTCCGAGAATTGCATTGGAGAAGAAATAGAGTTTTTTTGCTCAACAAATCCTCATTCCAAGCCAAGCCAAGCTAGGGGCAAGTGGTTTAGGGTGTCTACTAGCCTCCTAGGAGCTCCTACGCGCATTGGTGATGGATTTCACGGCTTATTTTCCCATTTTAAGATAGGTGGTAGTTTCTTGATTTGTTGAAAATGTGTTCAAATGCTATTGTATTGATTATCTATGCTATTATACCTTGTATATGAGTGCTAGAGAACATATTTGAGCCATCGTTTCGCAATTTAAACGGTTAGAATCGTTAGTTTGATTTTTAGGGTGAATAGTGACGTTTTTCTAGGGTTTTGCGTAATTGTTCGAATTAGTTTGATTAAAGGCTTCTAATAGATGCCTTAGGTGCTAGTGAAGGTAATCTAATAGCCCTGTGCACTTGCATTGTCCTTAAATCGCTAAAAATGTAAAATAGTCGACTTTAATTTGGGGCTTTCGGGGTTAATGCGAATCCGGGTGAATTCGGGCTTCAATTCTAGTATCCTTAGGCTACCTAGGTGCTATAGAAGCCTTGATATCCTTTGTTTGAAGCCAGGACATGGTGTGTGTAGTTTAAAGCCATAAGAGGGAATTTGGGGCTTTCGGGGTAATCGTAGCCATTTGAATGAGTTAGAGGGTTGAGATGGTACCTTGAGGGTTAGTTAGAAGGTTGGGAGAGTTTCATTTGAAAATGGAATCATTAACCTTGGTTTGGAAGAGAAATAGTTTGAAAAACAAAGGGGTTTAGGTGCAATTTCGGTTGACTCACACTTCTAAACCCATGGCATGACTCCTTAAGTGTTTATATGTGGTTTCAAGTCGATTTGGAGCTTTTGGTATGATTCTATGCTTATTTTGTATATGTTCCTTTGTAAACTGCTTATTAGCTTCTATAATTGCTTCTATGCTAATTGCCTCGAGGTCAACCTACTTTGTTGATCCTCATATGTGTTAATGCTTATATTATTGCTATTAACTTGCCATCGTTAAGTGCATTGCATCGTGGTTGCGCAACCATAGTGTCAGGGGCGGATGTGTTGAATATCGGCTGGGCGGCAGAGGGCTTGCCGGTGGATATTCAAACTCCGTACCCTAGTCCCTCATTCGCCTGGTCCGGAGATTGCCAGGGGATGTTGGGTCGTAGGATTATCGGGGTACATCCGGAGTACACCCACTGGAGTGTTTGGGGTTATGCCGGCTTATCGTGATCGTGCTCGTGGTTCGTGGATCGTGAATGAAGACCAGTGAAGATTGGTGTATAGGGGATTGTGTGAAATGTATCCTTTTAAATGTGTGGTTACTTATGTTATCATTGCTTCTTAAATTGTCTAAGTGATATTGTTGTATAACTGTATTATCTGTTGCATTGCACGCCCCGGGACTATATCCCTCACTGGGCAACAGTGGTTGCTCATACCTCGCTAACATGTTTCAGGTGGCACAGTTGGTGGAGTTGCCTTAGCTGCTGTGTGATATTTGTCTGAGGTGGATGTGCTTTCTGGTTGCTATGTGAAGAATTTGTTGTCCTATGTATAATCTATTTTGGGGCCTTAAAGCTCATGTATGTATTTGAGTAATATGTAAGCTGGAAGTCTGATAATATAGTAGCAGTGGTAATTCTATGGCTTGTAATAACTTATATTTCTATTTCTAGTTGCTTTGCATGCTTGGGAGTGAATGGCTTAGTGTAGAATGTTTAATCTCTAAGTATGTTTTAATGTTATCCTAGAATGGCATGGTTATTAGACTATATTATAAACAAGTTACTTGCATGCTTGTGTGGTTTTGGAACTGTTGTTTGCTTCAAGGCTCGGATGGCCGTGAATCTTTAAATATTTAGCCATGAAAAGTTTGTTTACCTTGTAGTTACCTTATTTGAGAATTTACAGGTTTTCAGAATGTTCATAGTACAGGGGAAACTCTGTCTGTTTTTCCCCTAAAATTTTGTGACCGGGTTTGGTATTGGGTTGAGAATAGCATGGTTATTAGAGCCTCCGGTCTCGTGAGGGATCGGGGCGTTACAGGTGGTATCAGAGCTTAGTTAGCTCTAAGCCGGGACAGGGTCCTCGGCCTGTCGGGTAGTAACCCTTGTGTGTGTGCTTGATTAAGTGTGTGTCTTAAAAGTGTATGCCTGCATGTTTGATTGTGTGTCTGGTATTGAATGTGTGCACCTATGTGATATAATTATGTGTTACGTGCTAAATGTGTGCAAGGTGAAGCAAAGTGGCTGGTTATGCATCAAATTGACTTTGTGAATTATTAAATGCTTGAACTGTTGCTTGTAATGTGTGTATTTGAATGTCTTTGATTGAGTTGTGTTATGCTTGACTTGATTATCGTGCTTGAATGACTTTGATGATTACACTGTTTCACAAACTCTTTCATTAACATGTTTGTGTAATAGTTTAAAGAATGATTATACATATGCAATTGTTTGGCATGCATACATAGCCGTCGAATGGTAAGAAAAACTCCTTCCTCCCCTGAAGAGAGGTGATTAGTGGCAGGCCTTCCAAATTATGTTGATTAGCAGAAATGAGAGGCAATTAATCAGCCTTTATTTGGGAATTGGTGGATATAGTTGGAGCTCAGTTATTAGGATTCTTCTAAGGCCTTCTTCAGTGCTTAGCGGTCATAAATGAGTAGCTTCTTTTGGGGTTTCTATATGACAGTTCTCTGGAGTATATTCTTGGTATTTTCTTATCAGCTATTCATTTGGTATTCTTTTGTCGGCATCTCTCAGAAGAATTGGTATATGGGATTCTTTTTAGCCATATTATCTGGTATTATTTACAATACTCCTGCTCGGAACTTTTATTGGTATTTTCTCTCCGCTCTTAGTTGGGATTCTATTCTTCTATGGTATTCGTACCAGCGGGATTCTTATTTGGATTTCGAAGTAGCGTCTCTATTGGAGCCTTTATTTGGCCTTATTAAGTGAGGTTCGCAGACAATACTACTGGGATTTCTTAATGAGCTTCCACGAGAATTCCTATATGGTATTCTTGCTTAGCAACTCATGACGAATAATGAGAGTTTGTTTTCAGTTGATGCAGATGTTCTCTTGTGAAGAACAATTGCGTGCACGCAATTAGTTTAAGGGGAGAGGATGTGACGTCCGAGATTTAGCCATGCATTCAATTACTGTTGCATCCTTTATTTGCGCACCTCTTTCTATGCCTTATTAATTGTCTTCTTAAATTACTATTCACTCCGTTTTTAAACTGCATTCTATTAGTTAATTAGTATTTTTATTAAATCATATTAATTGTTAAAGTAGTGGGAAAAATGTGCAATTGAGCTAGAGGCGATAGGAGAGCTCGTTTAGAAAATAATTTTTGTAGTTGAATGAATAGTGTTACATAACATAACTTAGGGAATGAATTAGCTAGCATTCATTTTACTATCTAGGCTCGTTTTAAGCTAACTAAGCGCATTTAGTGAACCATTTAAGCAAGCAACTTAGCCCCATTTAATATATAACTCACACAACACACACATTAGCTCATAACTTAGCAAAAAAAAAAAAAAAAGAGAGCATGCTGAAAACACTGTAGCAAATCCGAGAATTGCATTGGAGAAGAAATAGAGTTTTTTTGCTCAACAAATCCTCATTCCAAGCCAAGCCAAGCTAGGTGCAAGTGGTTTAGGGTGTCTACTAGCCTCCTAGGAGTTCCTACGCGCATTGGTGAGGGATTTCACGGCTTATTTTCGCATTTTAATATAGATGCTTTTTTCTTGATTTGTTGAAAATGTGTTCAAATGCTATTGTATTGATTATCTATGCTATTATACCTTGTATATGAGTGCTAGAGAACATATTTGAGCCATCGTTTCGCAATTTAAACGGTTAGAATCGTTAGTTTGATTTTTAGGGTGAATAGTGACGTTTTTCTAGGGTTTTGCGTAATTGTTCGAATTAGTTTGATTAAAGGCTTCTAATAGATGCCTTAGGTGCTAGTGAAGGTAATCTAATAGCCCTGTGCACTTGCATTGTCCTTAAATCGCTAAAAATGTAAAATAGTCGACTTTAATTTGGGGCTTTCGGGGTTAATGCGAATCCGGGTGAATTCGGGCTTCAATTCTAGTATCCTTAGGCTACCTAGGTGCTATAGAAGCCTTGATATCCTTTGTTTGAAGCCCGGACATCGTATGTGTAGTTTAAAGCCATAAGAGGGAATTTGGGGCTTTCGGGGTAATCGTAGCCATTTGAATGAGTTAGAGGGTTGAGATGGTACCTTGAGGGTTAGTTAGAAGGTTGGGAGAGTTTCATTTGAAAATGGAATCATTAACCTTGGTTTGGAAGAGAAATAGTTTGAAAAACAAAGGGGTTTAGGTGCAATTTCGGTTGACTCACACTTCTAAACCCATGGCATGACTCCTTAAGTGTTTATATGTGGTTTCAAGTCGATTTGGAGCTTTTGGTATGATTCTATGCTTATTTTGTATATGTTCCTTTGTAAACTGCTTATTAGCTTCTATAATTGCTTCTATGCTAATTGCCTCGAGGTCAACCTACTTTGTTGATCCTCATATGTGTTAATGCTTATATTATTGCTATTAACTTGCCATCGTTAAGTGCATTGCATCGTGGTTGCGCAACCATAGTGTCAGGGGCGGATGTGTTGAATATCGGCTGGGCGGCAGAGGGCTTGCCGGTGGATATTCAAACTCCGTACCCTAGTCCCTCATTCGCCTGGTCCGGAGATTGCCAGGGGATGTTGGGTCGTAGGATTATCGGGGTACATCCGGAGTACACCCACTGGAGTGTTTGGGGTTATGCCGGCTTATCGTGATCGTGCTCGTGGTTCGTGGATCGTGAATGAAGACCAGTGAAGATTGGTGTATAGGGGATTGTGTGAAATGTATCCTTTTAAATGTGTGGTTACTTATGTTATCATTGCTTCTTAAATTGTCTAAGTGATATTGTTGTATAACTGTATTATCTGTTGCATTGCACGCCCCGGGACTATATCCCTCACTGGGCAACAGTGGTTGCTCATACCTCGCTAACATGTTTCAGGTGGCACAGTTGGTGGAGTTGCCTTAGCTGCTGTGTGATATTTGTCTGAGGTGGATGTGCTTTCTGGTTGCTATGTGAAGAATTTGTTGTCCTATGTATAATCTATTTTGGGGCCTTAAAGCTCATGTATGTATTTGAGTAATATGTAAGCTGGAAGTCTGATAATATAGTAGCAGTGGTAATTCTATGGCTTGTAATAACTTATATTTCTATTTCTAGTTGCTTTGCATGCTTGGGAGTGAATGGCTTAGTGTAGAATGTTTAATCTCTAAGTATGTTTTAATGTTATCCTAGAATGGCATGGTTATTAGACTATATTATAAACAAGTTACTTGCATGCTTGTGTGGTTTTGGAACTGTTGTTTGCTTCAAGGCTCGGATGGCCGTGAATCTTTAAATATTTAGCCATGAAAAGTTTGTTTACCTTGTAGTTACCTTATTTGAGAATTTACAGGTTTTCAGAATGTTCATAGTACAGGGGAAACTCTGTCTGTTTTTCCCCTAAAATTTTGTGACCGGGTTTGGTATTGGGTTGAGAATAGCATGGTTATTAGAGCCTCCGGTCTCGTGAGGGATCGGGGCGTTACAGGTGGTATCAGAGCTTAGTTAGCTCTAAGCCGGGACAGGGTCCTCGGCCTGTCGGGTAGTAACCCTTGTGTGTGTGCTTGATTAAGTGTGTGTCTTAAAAGTGTATGCCTGCATGTTTGATTGTGTGTCTGGTATTGAATGTGTGCACCTATGTGATATAATTATGTGTTACGTGCTAAATGTGTGCAAGGTGAAGCAAAGTGGCTGGTTATGCATCAAATTGACTTTGTGAATTATTAAATGCTTGAACTGTTGCTTGTAATGTGTGTATTTGAATGTCTTTGATTGAGTTGTGTTATGCTTGACTTGATTATCGTGCTTGAATGACTTTGATGATTACACTGTTTCACAAACTCTTTCATTAACATGTTTGCGTAATAGTTTAAAGAATGATTATACATATGCAATTGTTTGGCATGCATACATAGCCGTCGAATGGTAAGAAAAACTCCTTCCTCCCCTGAAGAGAGGTGATTAGTGGCAGGCCTTCCAAATTATGTTGATTAGCAGAAATGAGAGGCAATTAATCAGCCTTTATTTGGGAATTGGTGGATATAGTTGGAGCTCAGTTATTAGGATTCTTCTAAGGCCTTCTTCAGTGCTTAGCGGTCATAAATGAGTAGCTTCTTTTGGGGTTTCTATATGACAGTTCTCTGGAGTATATTCTTGGTATTTTCTTATCAGCTATTCATTTGGTATTCTTTTGTCGGCATCTCTCAGAAGAATTGGTATATGGGATTCTTTTTAGCCATATTATCTGGTATTATTTACAATACTCCTGCTCGGAACTTTTATTGGTATTTTCTCTCCGCTCTTAGTTGGGATTCTATTCTTCTATGGTATTCGTACCAGCGGGATTCTTATTTGGATTTCGAAGTAGCGTCTCTATTGGAGCCTTTATTTGGCCTTATTAAGTGAGGTTCGCAGACAATACTACTGGGATTTCTTAATGAGCTTCCACGAGAATTCGTATATGGTATTCTTGCTTAGCAACTGATGACGAATAATCAGAGTTTGTTTTCAGTTGATGCAGATGTTCTCTTGTGAAGAAGAATTGCGTGGACGCAATTAGTTTAAGGGGAGAGGATGTGACGTCCGAGATTTAGCCATGCATTCAATTACTGTTGCATCCTTTATTTGCGCACCTCTTTCTATGCCTTATTAATTGTCTTCTTAAATTACTATTCACTCCGTTTTTAAACTGCATTCTATTAGTTAATTAGTATTTTTATTAAATCATATTAATTGTTAAAGTAGTGGGAAAAATGTGCAATTGAGCTAGAGGCGATAGGAGAGCTCGTTTAGAAAATAATTTTTGTAGTTGAATGAATAGTGTTACATAACATAACTTAGGGAATGAATTAGCTAGCATTCATTTTACTATCTAGGCTCGTTTTAAGCTAACTAAGCGCATTTAGTGAACCATTTAAGCAAGCAACTTAGCCCCATTTAATATATAACTCACACAACACACACATTAGCTCATAACTTAGCAAAAAAAAAAAAAAAAAGAGAGCGTGCTGAAAACACTGTAGCAAATCCGAGAATTGCATTGGAGAAGAAATAGAGTTTTTTTGCTCAACAAATCCTCATTCCAAGCCAAGCCAAGCTAGGTGCAAGTGGTTTAGGGTGTCTACTAGCCTCCTAGGAGCTCCTACGCGCATTGGTGAGGGATTTCACGGCTTATTTTCGCATTTTAAGATAGTTGCTATTTTCTTGATTTGTTGAAAATGTGTTCAAATGCTATTGTATTGATTATCTATGCTATTATACCTTGTATATGAGTGCTAGAGAACATATTTGAGCCATCGTTTCGCAATTTAAACGGTTAGAATCGTTAGTTTGATTTTTAGGGTGAATAGTGACGTTTTTCTAGGGTTTTGCGTAATTGTTCGAATTAGTTTGATTAAAGGCTTCTAATAGATGCCTTAGGTGCTAGTGAAGGTAATCTAATAGCCCTGTGCACTTGCATTGTCCTTAAATCGCTAAAAATGTAAAATAGTCGACTTTAATTTGGGGCTTTCGGGGTTAATGCGAATCCGGGTGAATTCGGGCTTCAATTCTAGTATCCTTAGGCTACCTAGGTGCTATAGAAGCCTTGATATCCTTTGTTTGAAGCCCGGACATCGTATGTGTAGTTTAAAGCCATAAGAGGGAATTTGGGGCTTTCGGGGTAATCGTAGCCATTTGAATGAGTTAGAGGGTTGAGATGGTACCTTGAGGGTTAGTTAGAAGGTTGGGAGAGTTTCATTTGAAAATGGAATCATTAACCTTGGTTTGGAAGAGAAATAGTTTGAAAAACAAAGGGGTTTAGGTGCAATTTCGGTTGACTCACACTTCTAAACCCATGGCATGACTCCTTAAGTGTTTATATGTGGTTTCAAGTCGATTTGGAGCTTTTGGTATGATTCTATGCTTATTTTGTATATGTTCCTTTGTAAACTGCTTATTAGCTTCTATAATTGCTTCTATGCTAATTGCCTCGAGGTCAACCTACTTTGTTGATCCTCATATGTGTTAATGCTTATATTATTGCTATTAACTTGCCATCGTTAAGTGCATTGCATCGTGGTTGCGCAACCATAGTGTCAGGGGCGGATGTGTTGAATATCGGCTGGGCGGCAGAGGGCTTGCCGGTGGATATTCAAACTCCGTACCCTAGTCCCTCATTCGCCTGGTCCGGAGATTGCCAGGGGATGTTGGGTCGTAGGATTATCGGGGTACATCCGGAGTACACCCACTGGAGTGTTTGGGGTTATGCCGGCTTATCGTGATCGTGCTCGTGGTTCGTGGATCGTGAATGAAGACCAGTGAAGATTGGTGTATAGGGGATTGTGTGAAATGTATCCTTTTAAATGTGTGGTTACTTATGTTATCATTGCTTCTTAAATTGTCTAAGTGATATTGTTGTATAACTGTATTATCTGTTGCATTGCACGCCCCGGGACTATATCCCTCACTGGGCAACAGTGGTTGCTCATACCTCGCTAACATGTTTCAGGTGGCACAGTTGGTGGAGTTGCCTTAGCTGCTGTGTGATATTTGTCTGAGGTGGATGTGCTTTCTGGTTGCTATGTGAAGAATTTGTTGTCCTATGTATAATCTATTTTGGGGCCTTAAAGCTCATGTATGTATTTGAGTAATATGTAAGCTGGAAGTCTGATAATATAGTAGCAGTGGTAATTCTATGGCTTGTAATAACTTATATTTCTATTTCTAGTTGCTTTGCATGCTTGGGAGTGAATGGCTTAGTGTAGAATGTTTAATCTCTAAGTATGTTTTAATGTTATCCTAGAATGGCATGGTTATTAGACTATATTATAAACAAGTTACTTGCATGCTTGTGTGGTTTTGGAACTGTTGTTTGCTTCAAGGCTCGGATGGCCGTGAATCTTTAAATATTTAGCCATGAAAAGTTTGTTTACCTTGTAGTTACCTTATTTGAGAATTTACAGGTTTTCAGAATGTTCATAGTACAGGGGAAACTCTGTCTGTTTTTCCCCTAAAATTTTGTGACCGGGTTTGGTATTGGGTTGAGAATAGCATGGTTATTAGAGCCTCCGGTCTCGTGAGGGATCGGGGCGTTACAGGCTGGGCCCACAAACCGACATCGTGGGGCTTGTGACCACGCCTCCGTTGTTCCGGTGCACATAACTTTTGATCCGTAAGGATTTACGAGGCGCACAGTATACCGTCGGATAGCTCTCTGAGAGCTATACGACGGGGGCAGCAAGCTAGCTCGCTCTGCCCTTTTCGGAGCTCAAAATCGAACGTTTTCATCAGTTTTGGGCTACTTTTCTTTTTTTGCTCTGTTTTTCCGTCCCGGATCGTACGTCGTGAGCAGTTAAAAGGATGACAACCTTACTCGCGGCACATTAGAGAACCCTACAATGCGTCGATATCACGTCTTGGGAGGATGCTGCATTGTTGAAGCGGATGGGTTGTCGTTAAGCCCATTGTGCCTTTTGAATGGGCCATATCTCTAGGCTGGGACTGTGAACTGTTAACACATAAAGGATTTGTTCCCTCAACATGACGGGTGCGATCATACCAGCACTAATGCACCGGATCCCATTAGAACTCCGAAGTTAAGCGTGCTTGGGCGAGAGTAGTACTAGGATGGGTTACCCCCTGGGAAGTCCTTGTGTTGCACCCCCCTTTTCAATTTTTTTTGCTCCGGTTAGGGTTGCCAAGATACTTTACCCACCACATTTCTATTATCGAATCCCACGGCACTTTGGGCAAGACAACTTCTCTTCACGTGGAGGCTGGGCCCGCAAACTGAGGGCGTAGGGCTTGTGACCAGGTCTCCGTCGCTCCGGTGCCCATACTTTTGATCCGTAAGGAGTTACGAGGCGCACAGCGTACCGTTGGAAAGCTCTTTGAGAGCTCTACGACAGGGGCAGCAAGCTTGCTTGCTGTGCCCTTTTCGGAGCTCAAAATCGAACGTTTTCATCAGTTTCGGGCCACTTTTCTTCTTTTGCTCTGTTTTTTCATCCCGGATCGTACGTCGTGAGCTGTTAAAAGGACGACAACCTTACTCACGGCACATTAGAGGACCCTACAATGCGTCGATATCATGTCTTGCGACGATGCCGCGTTGTTGAAGCGGATGGGTTGTCGTTAAGCCCATTGGGCCTTTTGAATGGGCCATATCTCTAGGCTGGGACTGTGAACTGTTAACACATAAAGGATTTGTCCCCTCAACATGACGGGTGCGATAATACCAGCACTAATGCACCGGATCCCATTAGAACTCCTAAGTTAAGCGTGCTTGGGCGAGAGTAGTACTAGGATGGGTGACCCCCTGGAAAGTCCTCGTGTTGCACCCCCCTTTTCAATTTTTTTTGCTCCGGTTAGGGTTGCCAAGATACTTTACCCACCACATTTCTATTATCGAATCCCACGGCACCTTGGGCAAGACAACTTCTCTTCACGTGGAGGCTGGGCCCGCAAACCGAGGGCGTAGGGCTTGTGACCAAGTCTCCGTCGCTCCGGTGCCCATAACTTTTGATCCGTAAGGAGGTACGAGGCGCACAACATACCGTTGGAAAGCTCTCTGAGAGCTCTACGACAGGGGCATAAAGCTAGCTCGTTGTGCCCTTTTCGGAGCTCAAAATCGAACATTTTCATCAGTTTCGGGCCACTTTTCTTCTTTTGCTCTGTTTTTCCGTCCCGGATCGTACGTCGTGAGCTGTTAAAAGGACGACAACCTTACTCGCGGCACATTAGAGGACCCTACAATGCGTCGATATCACGTCTTGCGAGGATGCTGCATTGTTGAAGCGGATGGGTTGTCGTTAAGCCCATTGGGCCTTTTGAATGGACCATATCTCTAGGCTGGGACTGTGAACCGTTAACAAATAAAGGAATTGTGCCCTCAACATGACGGGTGCGATCATACCAGCAGTAATGCACCGGATCCTATCAGAACTCCGAAGTTAAGCGTGCTTGGGCAAGAGTAGTACTAGGATGGGTGACCCCCTGGGAAGTCCTCGTCTTGCACCCCCTTTTCAATTTTTTTTGCTCCGGTTAGGGTTGCCAAGATACTTTACCCACCACATTTCTATTATCAAATGCCACGGCACCTTGGGCAAGACAACTTCTCTTCACGTGGAGGCCGGGCCCCCAAACCGGTGCCCATAACTTTTAATCCGTAAGGAGTTACGAGGCGCACAGCATACCGTTGGAAAGCTCTCTGAGAGCTCTACGACGGGGGTAGCGAGATAGCTTGCTTTACCCTTTTCGGAGCTCAAAATCGAACGTTTTCATCAGGTTCGGGCCACTTTTCTTCTATTACTCTGTTTTTCCGTCCCGGATCGTACGTCGTGAGCTGTTAAAAGGACGACAACCTTACTCGCGGCACATTAGAGGACCCTACAATGCGTCGATATCACGTCTTGCTAGGATGCTGCGTTGTTGAAGAGGATGGGTTGTCGTTAAGCCCATTGGGCCTTTATAATTGGCCATGTCTCTAGGCTGGGACTGTGAATCGTTAACAAATAAAGGAATTGTGCCCTCAACATGACGGGTGCTATAACACCAGCACTAATGCACCGGATCCCATTAGAACTCCGAAGTTAAGCGTGCTTGGGCGAGAGTAGTACAAGGATGGTTGACCCCCTAGGAACTCCTCGTGTTGCACCCCCCTTTTCAATTTTTTTTGCTCCGGTTAGGGTTGCCAAGATACTTTACCCACCACATATCTATTATCGAATCCCACGGCACCTTGGGCAAGACAACTTCTCTT
Organism: Ehretia macrophylla; assembly: GCA_037974665.1. Lineage (NCBI taxonomy): Eukaryota > Viridiplantae > Streptophyta > Magnoliopsida > Boraginales > Ehretiaceae > Ehretia > Ehretia macrophylla. The sequence goes on from CM075769.1 coordinate 74,153,192, forward strand.
CACGTGGAGGCTGGGCCCGCAATCCGAGGGCTTAGGGCTTGTGACCAGGTCTCCGTCGCTCCGGTGCCCATAACTTTTGATCCGTAAGGAGTTACATGGCGCACAGCATACCGTTCGAAATCTCTCTGAGAGCTATACGGCGGGGGCAACAAGCTAGCTCGCTCTGCCCTTTTCGGAGCTCAAAATCGAACGTTTTCATCAGTTTTGGGCTACTTTTCTTTTTTTGCTCTGTTTTTCCGTCTCGGATCGTACGTCGTGAGCAGTTAAAAGGATGAAAACCTTACTCGTGGCACATTAGAGGACCCTACAATGCGTCGATATCACATCTTGCGAGGATGCTGCATTGTTGGAGCGGATGGGTTGTCGTTAAGCCCATTGGGCCTTTAGAATGGGCCATCTCTCTAGGCTGGGATTGCGAACTGTTAACACATAAAGGATTTGTTCCCTCAACATGACGGGTGCGATCAGACCAGCACTAATGGACCGGATCCCATTAGAACTCCGAAGTTAAGCGTGCTTGGGCGAGAGTAGTAATAGGATGGGTTACCCCCTAGGAAGTCCTCGTGTTGCACCCCCCTTTTCAATTTTTTTTGCTCCGGTTAGGGTTGCCAAGATACTTTACCCTCCACATTTCTATTATCGAATCCCACGGCAGTTTGGGCAAGACAACTTCTCTTCACGTGGAGGCTGGGCTCGCAAACCGAGGGCGTAGGGCTTGTGACCAGGTCTCCGTCGCTACGGTGCCCATAACTTTTGATCCGTAAGGAGTTACGCGGCGCAGAGCATACCGTTGGAAAGCTCTTTGAGAGCTCTACGACGGGGGCAGCAAGCTAGCTTGCTGTGCCCTTTTCGGAGCTCAAAATCGAACGTTTTCATCAGTTTCGGGCCACTTTTCTTCTTTTGCTCTGTTTTTTCATCCCGGATCGTACGTCGTGAGCTGTTAAAAGGACGACAACCTTACTCGCGGCACATTAAAGGACCCTACAATGCGTCGATTTCATGTCTTGCGACGATGCCGCGTTGTTGAAGCGGATGGGTTGTTGTTAAGCCCATTGGGCCTTTTGAATGGGCCATATCTCTAGGCTGGGACTGTGAACTGTTAACACATAAAGGATTTGTGCCCTCAACATGACGGGTGCGATCATACCAGCACTAATGCACCGGATCCCATTAGAACTCCGAAGTTAAGCGTGCTTGGGCTAGAGAAGTACTAGGATGGGTGACCCCTTGGGAAGTCCTCGTGTTGCACCCCCCTTTTCAATTTTTTTTGCTCCGGTTAGGGTTGCCAAGATACTTTACCCACCACATTTCTATTATCGAATCCCACGGCACCTTGGGCAAGACAACTTCTCTTCACGTGGAGGCTGGGCCCGCAAACCGAGGGCGTAGGGCTTGTGACCAAGTCTCCGTCGCTCCGGTGCCCATAACTTTTGATCCGTAAGGAGGTACGAGGCGCACAACATACCGTTGGAAAGCTCTCTGAGAGCTCTACGACAGGGGCATAAAGCTAGCTCGTTGTGCCCTTTTCGGAGCTCAAAATCGAACGTTTTCATCAGTTTCGGGCCACTTTTCTTCTTTTGCTCTGTTTTTCCGTCCCGGATCGTACGTCGTGAGCTGTTAAAAGGACGACAACCTTACTCGCGGCACATTAGAGGACCCTACAATGCGTCGATATCACGTCTTGCGAGGATGCTGCATTGTTGAAGCGGATGGGTTGTCGTTAAGCCCATTGGGCCTTTTGAATGGGCCATATCTCTAGGCTGGGACTGTGAACCGTTAACAAATAAAGGAATTGTGCCCTCAACATGACGGGTGCGATCATACCAGCACTAATGCACCGGATCCCATCAGAACTCCGAAGTTAAGCGTGCTTGGGCGAGAGTAGTACTAGGATGGGTGACCCCCTGGGAAGTCCTCGTGTTGCACCCCCCCATTTCAATTTTTTTTGCTCCGGTTAGGGTTGCCAAGATACTTTACCCACCACATTTCTATTATCAAATGCCACGGCACCTTGGGCAAGACAACTTCTCTTCACGTGGAGGCTGGGCCCGCAAACCGGTGCCCATAACTTTTGATCCGTAAGGAGTTACGAGGCGCACAGCATACCGTTGGAAAGCTCTCTGAGAGCTCTACGACGGGGGCAGCAAGCTAGCTTGCTTTGCCCTTTTCGGAGCTCAAAATCGAACGTTTTCATCAGTTTCGGGCCACTTTTCTTCTTTTGCTCTGTTTTTCCGTCCCAGATCGTACGTCGTGAGCTGTTAAAAGGACGACAACCTTACTCGCGGCACATTAGAGGACCCTACAATGCGTCGATATCACGTCTTGCGAGGATGCTGCGTTGTTGAAGCGGATGGGTTTTCGTTAAGCCCATTGGGCCTCTTGAATGGGCCATATCTCTAGGCTGGGACTGTGAACCGTTAACAAATAAAGGAATTGTGCCCTCAACATGACGGGTGCGATCATACCAGTACTAATGCACCGGATCCCATTAGAACTCCGAAGTTAAGCGTGCTTGGGCGAGAGTAGTACAAGGATGGTTGACCCCCTAGGAACTCCTCGTGTTGCACGCCCCTTTTCAATTTTTTTTGCTCCCGTTAGGGTTGCCAAGATACTTTACCCACCACATATCTATTATCGAATCCCACGGCACCTTGGGCAAGACAACTTCTCTTCACGTGGAGGCTGGGCCCGCAATCCGAGGGCTTAGGGCTTGTGACCAGGTCTCCGTCGCTCCGGTGCCCATAACTTTTGATCCGTAAGGAGTTACAAGGCGCACAGCATACCGTTGGAAAGCTCTCTGAGAGCTATACGACGGGGGCAGCAAGCTAGCTCGCTCTGCCCTTTTCGGAGCTCAAAATCGAACGTTTTCATCAGTTTTGGGCTACTTTTCTTTTTTTGCTCTGTTTTTCCGTCCCGGATCGTACGTCGTGAGCAGTTAAAAGGATGACAACCTTACTCGCGGCACATTAGAGAACCCTACAATGCGTCGATATCACGTCTTGGGAGGATGCTGCATTGTTGAAGCGGATGGGTTGTCGTTAAGCCCATTGGGCATTTTGAATGGGCCATATCTCTAGGCTGGGACTGTGAACTGTTAACACATAAAGGATTTGTGCCCTCAACATGACGGGTGCGATCATACCAGCACTAATGCACCGGATCCCATTAGAACTCCGAAGTTAAACGTGCTTGGGCGAGAGTAGTACTAGGATGGGTTACCCCCTGGGAAGTCCTTGTGTTGCACCCCACTTTTCAATTTTTTTTGCTCCGGTTAGGGTTGCCAAGATACTTTAACCACCACATTTCTATTATCGAATCCCACGGCACTTTGGGCAAGACAACTTCTCTTCACGTGGAGGCTGGGCCCGCAAACCGAGGGCGTAGGGCTTGTGACCAGGTCTCCGTCGCTCCGGTGCCCATACTTTTGATCCGTAAGGAGTTACGAGGCGCACAGCGTACCGTTGGAAAGCTCTTTGAGAGCTCTACGACAGGGGCAGCAAGCTTGCTTGCTGTGCCCTTTTCGGAGCTCAAAATCGAACGTTTTCATCAGTTTCGGGCCACTTTTCTTCTTTTGCTCTGTTTTTTCATCCCGGATCGTACGTCGTGAGCTGTTAAAAGGACGACAACCTTACTCGCGGCACATTAGAGGACCCTACAATGCGTCGATATCATGTCTTGCGACGATGCCGCGTTGTTGAAGCGGATGGGTTGTCGTTAAGCCCATTGGGCCTTTTGAATGGGCCATATCTCTAGGCTGGGACTGTGAACTGTTAACACATAAAGGATTTGTGCCCTCAACATGACGGGTGCGATCATACCAGCACTAATGCACCGGATCCCATTAGAACTCCGAAGTTAAGCGTGCTTGGGCGAGAGTAGTACAAGGATGGTTGACCCCCTAGGAACTCCTCGTGTTGCACCCCCCTTTTCAATTTTTTTTGCCCCGGTTAGGGTTGCCAAGATACTTTATCCACCACATTTCTATTACCAAATCCCACGGCACCTTGGGCAAGACAAAGTCGCTACACGTAGAGGCAGGGCCCGCAAACCGAGGGCGTGGGGCTTGTGAACAAGTCTCCGTCGCTCCGGTGCCCATAACTTTTGATCCGTAAGGAGGTACGAGGCGCACAACATACCGTTGGAAAGCTCTCTGAGAGCTCTACGACAGGGGCATAAAGCTAGCTCGTTGTGCCCTTTTCGGAGCTCAAAATCGAACGTTTTCATCAGTTTCGGGCCACTTTTCTTCTTTTGCTCTGTTTTTCCGTCCCGGATCGTACGTCGTGAGCTGTTAAAAGGACGACAACCTTACTCGCGGCACATTAGAGGACCCTACAATGCGTCGATATCACGTCTTGCGAGGATGCTGCATTGTTGAAGCGGATGGGTTGTCGTTAAGCCCATTGGGCCTTTTGAATGGGCCATATCTCTAGGCTGGGACTGTGAACCGTTAACAAATAAAGGAATTGTGCCCTCAACATGACGGGTGCGATCATACCAGCAATAATGCACCGGATCCCATCAGAACTCCGAAGTTAAGCGTACTTGGGCTAGAGTAGTACTAGGATGGGTGACCCCCTGTGAAGTCCTCGTGTTGCACCCCCCTTTTCAATTTTTTTTGCTCCGGTTAGGGTTGCCAAAATACTTTACCCACCACATTTCTATTATCGAATCCCACGGCAACTTGGACAAGACAACTTCTATTCACGTGGAGGCTAAGCCCGCAAACCGGTGCCCATAACTTTTGATCCGTAAGGAGTTACGAGGCGCACAGCATACCGTTGGAAAGCTCTCTGAGAGCTCCACGACGGGGGCAACAAGCTAGCTTGCTTTACCCTTTTCGGAGCTCAAAATCGAACGTTTTCATCAGTTTCGTGCCACTTTTCTTCTTTTGCTCTGTTTTTCCGTCCCAGATCGTACGTCGTGAGCTGTTAAAAGGACGACAACCTTACTCGCGGCAGATTAGAGGACACTACAATTCGTCGATATCACGTCTTGCGAGGATGCTGCGTTGTTGAAGCGGATGGGTTGTCGTTAAGCCCATTGGGCCTTTTGAATGGGCCATCTCTCTAGGCTGGGACTGTGAATCGTTAACAAATAAAGGAATTGTGCCCTCAACATGACGGGTGCGATCATACCAGCACTAATGCACCGGATCCCATTAGAACTCCGAAGTTAAGCGTGCTTGGGCGAGAGTAGTACAAGGATGGTTGACCCCCTAGGAACTCCTCGTGTTGCACCCCCCTTTTCAATTTTTTTTGCTCCGGTTAGGGTTGCCAAGATACTTTACCCACCACATATCTATTATCGAATCCCACGGCACCTTGGGCAAGACAACTTCTCTTCACGTGGAGGCTGGGCCCGCAAACCGAGGGCTTAGGGCTTGTGACCAGGTCTCCGTCGCTCCGGTGCCCATAACTTTTGATCCGTAAGGAGTTACAAGGCGCACAGCATACCGTTGGAAAGCTCTCTGAGAGCTATACGACGGGGGCAGCAAGCTAGCTCGCTCTGCCCTTTTCGGAGCTCAAAATCGAACGTTTTCATCAGTTTTGGGCTACTTTTCTTTTTTTGCTCTGTTTTTCCGTCTCGGATCGTACGTCGTGAGCAGTTAAAAGGATGAAAACCTTACTCGCGGCACATTAGAGAACCCTACAATGCGTCGATATCACGTCTTGGGAGGATGCTGCATTGTTGAAGCGGATGGGTTGTCGTTAAGCCCATTGTGCCTTTTGAATGGGCCATATCTCTAGGCTGGGACTGTGAACTGTTAACACATAAAGGATTTGTGCCCTCAACATGACGGGTGCGATCATACCAGCACTAATGCACCGGATCCCATTAGAACTCCGAAGTTAAGCGTGCTTGGGCGAGAGTAGTACTAGGATGGGTTACCCCCTGGGAAGTCCTTGTGTTGCACCCCACTTTTCAATTTTTTTTGCTCCGGTTAGGGTTGCCAAGATACTTTACCCACCACATTTCTATTATCGAATCCCACGGCACTTTGGGCAAGACAACTTCTCTTCACGTGGAGGCTGGGCCCGCAAACCGAGGGCGTAGGGCTTGTGACCAGGTCTCCGTCGCTCCGGTGCCCATACTTTTGATCCGTAAGGAGTTACGAGGCGCACAGCGTACCGTTGGAAAGCTCTTTGAGAGCTCTACGACAGGGGCAGCAAGCTTGCTTGCTGTGCCCTTTTCGGAGCTCAAAATCGAACGTTTTCATCAGTTTCGGGCCACTTTTCTACTTTTGCTCTGTTTTTTCATCCCGGATCGTACGTCGTGAGCTGTTAAAAGGACGACAACCTTACTCGCGGCACATTACAGGACCCTAAAATGCGTCGATATCATGTCTTGCGACGATACTGCGTTGTTGAACCGGATGGGTTGTCCTTCAGCCCATTCGGCCTTTTGAATGCGCCATATCTGTAGGTTCGGTCTGTGAACCGTTAACACATAAAGGATTTGTGCCCTCAACATGACGGGTGCGATAATACCAGCACTAATGCACCGGATCCCATTAGAACTCCTAAGTTAAGCGTGCTTGGGCGAGAGTAGTACTAGGATGGGTGACCCCCTGGAAAGTCCTCGTGTTGCAGCCCCCTTTTCAATTTTTTTTGCTCCGGTTAGGGTTGCCAAGATACTTTACCCACCACATTTCTATTATCGAATCCCACGGCACCTTGGGTAAGACAACTTCCCTTCACGTGGAGGCTGGGCCAGCAAACCGAGGGCGTAGGGCTTGTGGACATGGCTCCGTCGCTCCGGGGCCCATAACTTTTGATCCGTAAGGAGGTACGAGGCGCACAACATACCGTTGGAAAGCTCTCTGAGAGCTCTACGACAGGGGCATAAAGCTAGCTCGTTGTGCCCTTTTCGGAGATCAAAATCGAACGTTTTCATCAGTTTCGGGCCACTTTTCTTCTTTTGCTCTGTTTTTCCGTCCCGGATCGTACGTCGTGAGCTGTTAAAAGGACGACAACCTTAGTCGCGGCACATTAGAGGACCCTACAATGCGTCGATATCACGTCTTGCGAGGATGCTGCATTGTTGAAGCGGATGGGTTGTCGTTAAGCCCATTGGGCCTTTTGAATGGGCCATATCTCTAGGCTGGGACTGTGAACCGTTAACAAATAAAGGAATTGTGCCCTCAACATGACGGGTGCGATCATACCAGCACTAATGCACCGGATCCCATCAGAACTCCGAAGTTAAGCGTGCTTGGGCGAGAGTAGTACTAGGATGGGTGACCCCCTGGGAAGTCCTCGTGTTGCACCCCCCATTTCAATTTTTTTTGCTCCGGTTAGGGTTCCCAAGATACTTTACCCACCACATTTCTATTATCAAATGCCACGGCCCCTTGGGCAAGCCAACTTCTCTTCACGTGGAGGCTGGGCCCACAAACCGGTGCCCATAACTTTCGATCCGTAAGGAGTTACGAGGCGCACTGCATACCGTTGGAAAGCTCTCTGAGAGCTCTACGACGGGGGCAGCAAGCTAGCTTGCTTTACCCTTGTCGGAGCTCAAAATCAAACGTTTTCATCAGTTTCGGGCCACTTTTCTTCTTTTGCTCTGTTTTTCCGTCCCAGATCGTACGTCGTGAGCTGTTAAAAGGACGACAACCTTACTCGCGGCACATTAGAGGACCCTACAATGCGTCGATATCACGTCTTGCGAGGATGCTGCGTTGTTGAAGCGGATGGGTTGTCGTTAAGCCCATTGGGCCTTTTGAATGGGCCATATCTCTAGGCTGGGACTGTGAACCGTTAACAAATAAAGGAATTGTGCCCTCAACATGACGGGTGCGATCATACCAGCACTAATGCACCGGATCCCATCAGAACTCCGAAGTTAAGCGTGCTTGGGCGAGAGTAGTACTAGGATGGGTGACCCCCTGAGAAGTCCTCGTGTTGCACCCCCCTTTTCAATTTTTTTTGCTCCGGTTAGGGTTGCCAAGATACTTTACCCACCACATTTCTATTATCGAATCCCACGGCACCTTGGGCAAGACAACTTCTCTTCACTTGGAGGCTGGGCCCGCAAACAGAGGGCGTAGGGCTAGTGACCAGGTCTCCGTCGTTCCGGTGCCCATAACTTTTGATCCGTATGGAGTTACGAGGCGCACAGCATACCGTTGGAAAGCTCTCTGAGAGCTCTACAACGGGGGCAGCAAGCGGGCTTGCTGTGCCCTTTTCGGAGCTCAAAATCGAACGTTTTCATCAGTTTCGGGCCACTTTTCTTCTTTTGCTCTGTTTTTCCGTCCCGGATCGTACGTCGTGAGCTGTTAAAAGGACGACAACCTTACTCGCGGCACATTAGAGGACCCTACAATGCGTCGACATCACGTCTTGCGAGGATGCTGCATTGTTGAAGCGGATGGGTTGTTGTTAGGCCCTTTGGGCCTTTTGAATGGGCCATATCTCTAGGCTGGGACAGTGAACCGTTAACAAATAAAGGAATTGTGCCCTCAACATGACGGGTGCGATCATACCAGCACTAATGCACCGGATCCCATCAGAACTCCGAAGTTAAGCGTGCTTGGGCGAGAGTAGTACTAGGATGGGTGACCCCCTGGGAAGTCCTCGTGTTGCACCCCCCTTTTCAATTTTTTTTGCTCCGGTTAGGGTTGCCAAGATACTTTACCCACCACATTTCTATTATCGAATGCCACGGCACCTTGGGCAAGACAACTTCTCTTCACGTGGAGGCTGAGCCCGCAAATCGGTGCCCATAACTTTTGATCCGTAAGGAGTTACGAGGCGCACAGCATACCGTTGGAAAGCTCTCTGAGAGCTCTACAACGGGGGCAGCAAGCTAGCTTGCTGTGCCCTTTTCGGAGCTCAAAATCGAACATTTTCATCAGTTTCGGGCCACTTTTCTTCTTTTGCTCTGTTTTTCCGTCCCGGATCGTACGTCGTGAGCTGTTAAAAGGACGACAACCTTACTCGCGGCACATTAGAGGACCCTACAATGCATCGATATCACATCTTGCGAGGATGCTACATTGTTAAAGAGGATAGGTTGTCGTTAAGCCCATTGGGACTTTTGAATGGGCCATATCTCTAGGCTGGGACTGTGAACCGTTAACACATAAAGGAATTGTGCCCTCAACATGACGGGAGCGATCATACCAGCACTAATGCACCGGATCCCATCAGAACTCCGAAGTTAAGCGTGCTTGGACGAGAGTAGTACTAGGATGGGTGACCCCCTGGGAAGTCCTCGTGTTGCACCCCCCTTTTCAATTTTTTTTGCTCCGGTTAGGGTTGCCAAGATACTTTACACACCACATTTCTATTATCGAATCCCACGGCACCTTGGGCAAGACAACTTCTCTTCACGTGGAGGCTGGGCCCGCAAATCGGTGCCCATAACTTTTGATCCGTAAGGAGTTACGAGCCGCACAGCATACCGTTGGAAAGCTCTCTGAGAGCTCTACGACGGGGGCAGCAAGCCAGCTTGCTGTGCCCTTTTCGGAGCTCAAAATCAAACGTTTTCATCAGTTTTGGTCCACTTTTCTTCTTTTGCTCTATTTTTCCGACCCGGATCGTACGTTGTGAGCTGTTAAAAGGACGACAACCCTACTCGCGGCACATTAGAGGACCCTACAATGCGTCGATATCGCGTCCTGCGAGGATGCTGCGTTGTTGAAGCGGATGGGTTGTCGTTAAGCCCATTGGGCCTTTTGAATGGGCCATATCTCTAGGCTGGGACTGTGAACCGTTAACACATAAAGGAATTGTGCCCTCAACGTGACGGGTGCGATCATACCAGCACTAATGCACCGGATCCCATCAGAACTCCGAAGTTAAGCGTGCTTGGGCGAGAGTAGTACTAGGATGGGTGACCCCCTAGGAAGTCCTCGTGTTGCACCCCCCTTTTCAATTTTTTTTGCTCCGGTTAGGTTTGCCAAGATACTTTACCCACCACATTTCTATTATCGAATCCCACGGCACCTTGGGCAAGACAACTTCTCTTCACGGGGAGGCTGGGCCCGCAAACCGAGGGCGTAGGGCTTGTGACTAGGTCTCCGTCGCTCCGGTGCCCATAACTTTTGATCCGTAAGGAGTTACGAGGCGCACAGCATACCGTTGGAAAGCCCTCTGAGAGCTCTACGACGGGGGCAGCAAGCTTGCTTGTTGTGCCCTTTTCGGAGCTCAAAATCGAACGTTTTCATCAGTTTCGGCTCACTTTTCTTCTTTCGCTCTGTTTTTCCGTCCCGGATCGTACGTCGTGAGCTGTTAAAAGGACGACAACCTTACTCGCGACACATTAGAGGACCCTACAATGCGTCGATATCACGTCTTGCGAGGATGCTGCGTTGTTGAAGAGGATGGGTTGTCGTTAAGCCCATTGGGCCTTTTGAATGGGCCATATCTCTAGGCTGGGACTGTGAACCGTTAACACATAAAGGAATTGTGCCCTCAACATGACGGGTGCGATCATACCAGCACTAATGCACCGGATCCCATCAGAACTCCGAAGTTAAGCGTGCTTGGGCGAGAGTAGTACTAGGATGGGTGACCCCCTGGGAAGTCCTCGTGTTGCACCCTCCTTTTCAAATTTTTTTGATCCGGTTAGGGTTGCCAAGATACTTTACCCACCACATTTCTTTTATCGAATCCCACGGCACCATGGGCAAGACAACTTCTCTTCACGTGGAGGCTGGGCCCGTAAACCGGTGCCCATAACTTTTGATCCGTAAGGAGTTACGAGGCGCACAGCATACCGTTGGAAAGCTCTCTGAGAGCTCTACGACGGGGGCAGCAAGCTTGCTTGCTATGCCCTTTTCGGAGCTCAAAATCGAACGTTTTCATCAGTTTCGGGCCACTTTTCTTCTTTTGCTCTGTTTTTCCGTCCCGGATCGTACGTCGTGAGCTGTTAAAAGGACGACAACCTTACTCGCGGCACATTAGAGGACCCTACAATGCGTCGATATCACGTCTTGCGAGGATGCTGCGTTGTTGAAGCGGATGGGTTGTCGTTAAGCCCATTGGGCCTTTTGAATAGGCCATATCTCTAGGCTGGGACTGTGAACCGTTAACACATAAAGGAATTGTGCCCTCAACATGACGGGTGCGATCATACCCGCACTAATGCACCGGATCCCATCAGAACTCCAAAGCTAAGCGTGCTTGGGCGAGAGTAGTACTAGGATGGGTGACCCCCTGGGAAGTCCTTGTGTTGCACCCCCCTTTTCAAATTTTTTTGATCCGGTTAGGGTTGCCAAGATACTTTACCCACCATATTTCTATTATCGAATCCCACGGCACCATGGGCAAGACAACTTCTCTTCACGTGGAGGCTGGGCCTGCAAACCGGTGCCCATAACTTTTGATCCGTAAGGAGTTACGAGGCGCACAGCATACCGTTGGAAAGCTCTCTGAGAGCTCTACGACGGGGGCAGCAAGCTTGCTTGCTATGCCCTTTTCGGAGCACAAAATCGAACGTTTTCATCAGTTTCGGGCCACTTTTCTTCTTTTGCTCTGTTTTTCCGTCCCGGATCGTACGTCGTGAGCTGTTAAAAGGACGACAACCTTACTCGCGGCACATTATAGGACCCTACAATGCGTCGATATCACGTCTTGCGAGGATGCTGCGTTGTTGAAGCGGATGGGTTGTCGTTAAGCCCATTGGGCCTTTTGAATGGGCCATATCTCTAGGCTGGGACTGTGAACCGTTAACACATAAAGGAATTGTGCCCTCAACATGACGGGTGCGATCATACCAGTACTAATGTACCGGATCCCATCAGAACTCCGAAGTTAAGCGTGCTTGGGCGAGAGTAGTACTAGGATGGGCGACCCCCTGGGAAGTCCTCGTGTTGCACCCCCATTTTGAATTTTTTTTGCTCCGGTTAGGGTTGCCAAGATACTTTACCCACCACATTTCTATTACCGAATCCCATGGCACCTTGAGCAAGACAACTTCGCTTCACATAGAGGCTGGGCCCGCAAACCGAGGGCGTGGGGCTTGTGACTAGTCTCCGTCGCTCTGGTGCCAATAACTTTTGATCCGTAAGGAGTTACGCGGCGCACAACATATCGTTGGAAAGTTCTCTGAGAGCTCTACGACGGGGGCAGCAAGCATGCTTATTGTGCCCTTTTCGGAGCTCAAAATCGAACGTTTTCATCAGTTTCGGGCCACTTTTCTTCTGTTGCTCTGTTTTTCTGTCTCGGATCGTACGTCGTGAGCTGTTAAAAGGACGACAACCTTACTCGCGGCACATTAGAGGACCCTACAATGCGTCGATATCACGTCTTGCGAGGATGCTGCGTTGTTGAAGCGGATGGGTTGTCGTTAAGCCCATTGGGCCTTTTGAATAGGCCATATCTCTAGGCTGGGACTGTGAACTGTTAACACATAATGGAATTGTGCCCTCAACATGACGGGTGCGATCATACCAGCACTGATGCACCGGATCACATTAGAACTCCGAAATTAAGCGTGCTTGCGCGAGAGTAGTACTAGGATGGGTGACCCCCTGGGAAGTCCTCGTGTTGCACCCCCCTTTTTAATTTTTTTTGCTCCGATTAGGGTTGCCAAGATACTTTACCCACCACATTTCTATTATCGAATCCCACGGCACCTTGGGCAAGACAACTTCTTTTAACGTGGAGGCTGGGCCCGCATGCCGAGGGCGTATGGCTTGTGACCAGGTCTCCGTCGCTCCGGTGCCCATAACTTTTGATCAGTAAGGAGTTACGAGGCGCACAGCATACAGTTGGAAAGCTCTCTGAGAGCTCTACGATGGGGGCAGCTAGCTAGCTCGCTGTGCCCTTTTCGGAGTTCAAAATCGAACGTTTTCATCAGTTTCGGGCCACTTTTCTTCTTTTGCTCCCTTTTTCCGTCTCGGATCGTACGTCGTGAGCTGTTAAAAGGTTGACAACCTTACGCGCGGCACATTAGAGGACCCTACAATGCATCGATATCAAGTCTTGCGAGGATGCTGCATTGTTGAAGCGGTTGGGTTGTCGTTAAGCCCATTGGGCTTTTTCAATCGGCCATATCTCTAGGCTGGGACTGTGAACCGTTAACACATAAAGGAATTGTGCCCTCAACTTGACGGGTGCGATCATACCAGCACTAATGCACCAGATCCCATCAGAACTCCGAAGTTAAGCGTGCTTGGGCGAGGGTAGTACTAGGATGGGTGACCCCCTGGGGGAAGTCCTCGTGTAGCACCCCCCTTTTCAATTTTTTTTGCTCCAGTTAGGGTTACCAAGATACTTTACCCACCACATTTCAATTATCGAATCCCACGGCACCTTAGGCAAGACAACTTCTCTTCACGTGGAGGCTGGGCCCGCAAACCGAGGGCGTAGGGCTTGTGACCAAGTCTCCGTCGCTCCGGTGCCCATAACATTTGATCCGTAAGGAGTTACAAGTCGCACAGCATACCGTTGGAAAGCTCTCTGAGAGCTCTACGACGAAGGCAGCAAGCTGGCTCGCTTTGCCCTTTTCGGAGCTCAAAATCGAACGTTTTCATCAGTTTCGGGCCACTTTTCTTCTTTTGCTCTGTTTTTCCGTCCCGGATCGCGCGTCGTGAGCTGTTAAAAGGACGAAAACCTTACTCGCGGCACATTAGAGGACCCCACAAAGCGTCGATATCACGTCTTGCGAGGATGCTGCGTTGTTGAAGCGGATGGGTTATCGTTAAGCCCATTGGGCCTTTTGAATGGGCCATATCTCTAGGCTGGGACTGTGAACCGTTAACACATAAAGGAATTGTGCTCTCAACATGACGGGTGCGATCATACCAGCACTAATGCACCGGATCCCATCAGAACTCCGAAGTTAAGCGTGCTTGGGCGAGAGTAGTACTAGGATGGGTGACCCCCTGGGAAGTCCTCGTGTTGCACCCCCCTTTTCAATTTTTTTTGCTCCGGTTAGGGTTGCCAAGATACTTTACCCACCACATTTTTATTATCGAGTCCCACGGCACCTTGGGCAAGACAACTTCTCTTCACGGGGAGGCAGGGCCCGCAAACCGAGGGCGTAGGGCTTGTGACTAGGTCTCCGTCGCTCTAGTGCCCATAACTTTTGATCCGTAAGGAGTTACGAGGCGCACAGCATACCGTTGGAAATCTCTCTGAGAGCTCTACGACGGGGGTAGCAAGCTTGCTTGCTTTGCCCTTTTCGGAGCTCAAAATTGAATGTTTTCATCAGTTTCGGGCCACTTTTCTTCTTTTGCTCTGTTTGTCCGTCCCGGATTGTACGTCGTGAGTTGTTAAAAGGACGACAACCTTGGTCGCGGTACATTAGAGGACCCTACAATGCGTCGATATCACGTCTTGCGAGGATGCTGCGTTGTTGAAGCGTATGGGTTGTTGTTAAGCCCATTGGGCCTTTTGAATTGGCATATCTCTAGGCTGGGACTGTGAACCGTTAACACATAAAAGGAATTGTGCCCTCAAAATGACGGGTACGATCATACCAGCACTAATGCACCGGATCCCATCAGAACTCCGAAGTTAAGCGTGCTTGGGCGAGAGTAGTACTAGAATGGGTGACCCTCTGGGAAGTCCTCGTGTTGCACCCCCCTTTTCAATTTTTTTTGCTCCGGTTAGGGTTGCCAAGATACTTTACCCACCACATTTCTATTATCGAATCACACGGCACCTTGGGCAAGACAACTTCTCTTCACGTGGAGGCTGGGCCCGCAAACCGAGGGCGTAGGGCTTGTGACCAGGTCTCCGTCGCTCCGGTACCCATAACTTTTGATCCGTAAGGAGTTACGAGGCGCACAACATACCGTTGGAAAGCTCTCTGAGAGCTCTAAGACGGGGGCAGCAAGCAAGCTTGCTTTGCCCTTTTCGGAGCTCAAAATCGAACGTTTTCATCAGTTTCGGGCCACTTTTATTCTTTTTCTCTATTTTTCCGTCCCGGGTCGTACGTCGTGAGCTGTTAAAAGGACGACAACCTTACTCGCGGCACATTAGAGGACCCTACAATGCGTCGATATCACGACTTGCGAGGATGCTGCGTTGTTGAAGCGGATGGGTTGTCGTTAAGCCCATTGGGCCTTTTGAATGGGCCATATCTCTAGGCTGGGACTGTGAACCGTTAACACATAAAGGAATTATGCCCTCAACATGACGGGTGCGATCATACCAGCACTAATGCACCGGATCCCATCAGAACTCCGAAGTTAAGCGTGCTTGGGCGAGAGTAGTACTAGGATGGGTGACCCCCTGGGAAGTCCTCGTGTTGCACCCCCCTTTTCAATTTTTTTTGCTCCGGTTAGGGTTGCCAAGATACTTTACCCACCACATTTCTATTATCGAATCCCACGGCACCTTGGGCAAGACAACTTCTCTTCACGTGGAGGCTGGGCCCGTAAACCGAGGGCGTGGGGCTTGTGACCAGGTCTCCGTCGCTCCGGTGCCCATAACTTTTGATCCGTAAGGAGTTACGAGGCGCACAGCATACCGTTGGAAATCTCTTTGAGAGCTCTACGACAGGGGCAGCAAGCTAGCTTGCTTTGCCCTTTTTCGGAGCTCAAAATCGAACGTTTTCATCAGTTTCGGGCCACTTTTCTTCTTTATCTCTGTTTTTCCGTCCCGGATCGTACGTCGTGAGCTGTTAAAAGGACGATAACCATACTCGCGGCACATTAGAGGACCCTACAATGCGTCGATATCACGTCTTGCAAGGATGCTGCGTTGTTCAAGCAGATGGGTTGTCGTTAAGCCCATTGGGCCTTTTGAATGGGCCATATCTCTAGGCTGGGACTGTGAACTGTTAACACATAAAGGAATTGTGCCCGCAACATGACGGGTGCGATCATACCAGCACTAATGCACCGGATCCCATTTGAACTCCGAAGTTAAGCGTGCTTGGGCGAGAGTAGTACTAGGATGGGTGACCCCCTGGGAAGTCCTCGTGTTGCACCCCCCTTTTCAATTTTTTTTGCTCCGGTTAGGGTTGCCAAGATACTTTACCCACCACATTTTTATTATCGAGTCCCACGGCACCTTGGGCAAGACAACTTCTCTTCACGGGGAGGCAGGGCCCGCAAACCGAGGGCGTAGGGCTTGTGACTAGGTCTCCGTCGCTCTAGTGCCCATAACTTTTGATCCGTAAGGAGTTACGAGGCGCACAGCATACCGTTGGAAATCTCTTTGAGAGCTCTACGACAGGGGCAGCAAGCTAGCTTGCTTTGCCCTTTTTCGGAGCTCAAAATCGAACGTTTTCATCAGTTTCGGGCCACTTTTCTTCTTTATCTCTGTTTTTCCGTCCCGGATCGTACGTCGTGAGATGTTAAAAGGACGACAACCTTGCTCGCGGTACATTAGAGGACCCTACAATGCGTCGATATCACGTCTTGCGAGGATGCTGCGTTGTTGAAGCGGATGGGTTGTTGTTTAGCCCATTGGGCCTTTTGAATGGGCCATATCTCTAGGCTGGGACTGTGAACTGTTAACACATAAAGGAATTGTGCCCTTAACATGGCGGGTGCGATCATACCAGCACTAATGCACCGGATCCCATTAGAACTCCGAAGTTAAGCGTGCTTGGGCGAGAGTAGTACTAGGATGGGTGACCCCCTGGGAAGTCCTCGTGTTGCACCCCCCTTTTCAATTTTTTTTGCTCCGGTTAGGGTTGCCAAGATACTTTACCCACCACATTTCTATTATCGAATCACACGGCACCTTGGGCAAGACAACTTCTCTTCACGTGGAGGCTGGGCCCGCAAACCGAGGGCGTAGGGCTTGTGACCAGGTCTCCGTCGCTCCGGTGCCCATAACTTTTGATCCGTAAGGAGTTACGAGGCGCACAGCATACCGTTGGAAAGCTCTCTGAGAGCTCCACGAAAGGGGCAGCGAGCGAGCAAGCTGTGCCCTTTTCGGAGCTCAAAATCGAACGTTTTCATCAGTTTTGGGCCACTTTTCTTCTTTTGCTCTGTTTTTCCGTCCCGGATCGTACGTCGTGAGCTGTTAAAAGGACGACAACCTTACTCGCGGCACATTAGAGGACTCTACAATGCGTCGATATCACGTCTTGCGAGGATGCTGCGTTGTTGAAGCGGATGGGTTGTCGTTAAGCCCATTGGGCCTTTTGAATGGGCCATATCTCTAGGCTGGGAATGTGAACCGTTAACACATAAAGGAATTGTGCCCTCAACATGACGGGTGCGATCATACCAGCACTAATGCACCGGATCCCATCAGAACTCCGAAGTTAAGCGTGCTTGGGCGAGAGTAGTACTAGGATGGGTGACCCCCTGGGAAGTCCTCGTGTTGCACCCCCCTTTTCAATTTTTTTTGCTCCGGTTAGGGTTGCCAAGATACTTTACCCACCACATTTCTATTATCGAATCCCACGGCACCTTGGGCAAGACAACTTCTCTTCACGTGGAGGCTGGGCCCGCAAACCGAGGGCGTAGGGCTTGTGACCAGGTCTCCGTCGCTCCGGTGCCCATCACTTTTGATCCGTAAGGAGTTACGAGGCGCACAACATACCGTTGGAAAGCTCTCTGAGAGCTCTACGACAGGGGCAGCTAGCTTGCTTGCTGTGGCCTTTTCGGAGCTCAAAATCGAACGTTTTCATCAGTTTCGGGCCACTTTTCATCTTTAGCTCTGTTTTTCCGTCCCAGATCGTACGTCGTGAGCTGTTAAAAGGACGACAACCTTACTCGCGGCACATTAGGAGACCCTACAATGCGTCGATATCATGTCTTGCTAGGATGCTGCGTTGTTGAAGCGGATGGGTTGTCGTTAAGCCCATTGGGCCTTTTGAATGGGCCATATCTCTAGGCTGGGACTGTGAACCGTTAACACATAAAGGAATTGTGCCCTCAACATGACGGGTGCGATCATACCAGCACTAATGTACCGGATCCCATCAGAACTCCGAAGTTAAGCGTGCTTGGGCGAGAGTAGTACTAGGATGGGTGACCCCCTGGGAAGTCCTCGTGTTGCACCCCCCTTTTCAATTTTTTTTGCTCCGGTTAGGGTTGCCAAGATACTTTACCCACCACATTTCTATTATCGAATCCCACGGCACCTTGGGCAAGACAACTTCTCTTCACGTGGAGGCTGGGCCCGCAAACCGAGGGCGTAGGGCTTGTGACCAGGTCTCCGTCGCTCCGGTGCCCATAACTTTTGATCCGTAAGGAGTTACGAGGCGCACAGCATACCGTTGGAAAGCTCTCTGAGAGCTCTACAACGTGGGCAGCGAGCTAGCTTGCTGTGCCCTTTTCGGAGCTCAAAATCGAACGTTTTCATCAGTTTCGGGACACTTTTCTTCTTTTGCTCTATTTTTCTGTCCCGCATCGTACGTTGTGACCTGTTAAAAGGACGACAACCTTACTCACGGCACATTAGAGGACCCTACAATGCGTCGATATCACGTCTTGCGAGGATGCTGCGTTGTTGAAGCGGATGGGTTGTCGTTAAGCCCATTGGGCCTTTTGAATGGGCCATATCTCTAGGCTGCGACTGTGAACTGTTAACACATAAAGGAATTGTGCCCTCAACATGACGGGTGCGATCATACCAGCACTAATGCACTGGATCCCATTAGAACTCCGAAGTTAAGCGTGCTTGGGTGACAGTAGTACTAGGATGGGTGACCCATTGGGAAGTCCTCGTGTTGCACCCCCCTTTTCAATTTTTGTTGCTCCGGTTAGGGTTGCCAAGATACTTTACCCACCACATTTCTATTATTGAATCCCACGGCACCTTGGGCAAGACAACTTCTCTTCACGTCGAGGCTGGGCCCGCAAACCGAGGGCGTAGGGCTTGTGACCAGGTCTCCGTCGCTCCGGTGCCCATAACTTTTGATCCGTAAGGAGTTATGAGGCGCACAGCATACCGTTGGAAAGCTCTCTGAGAGCTTTACGATGGGGGCAGTAAGCTAGCTTTTGTACCCTTTTCGGAACTCAAAATCGAACGTTTTCATCAGTTTCGGGCCACTTTTCTTCTTTCGTTGTGTTTTTCCATCCCGGATCGTACGTCGTGAGCTGTTAAAAGGACGACAACCTTACTCGCGGCACATTAGAGGACCCTACAATGTGTCGATATCACGTCTTGCGAGGATGCTGCGTTGTTGAAGCGGATGGGTTGTCGTTAAGCCCATTGGGCCTTTTGAATGGGCCATATCTCTAGGCTGGGACTGTGAACCGTTAAGACATAAAGGAATTGTGCCCTCAACATGACGTGTGCGATCATACCAGCACTAATGCACCGGATCCCATCAGAACTCTGAAGTTAAGCGTGCTTGGGCGAGAGTAGTACTAGGATGGGTGACCCCTTGGGAAGTCCTCGTGTTGCACCCCCCTTTTCAATTTTTTTTGCTCCGGTTAGGGTTGCCAAGATACTTTACCCACCACATTTCTATTATCGAATCCCACGGCACCTTGGGCAAGACAACTTCTCTTCACGTGGAGGCTGGGCCTGCAAACCGAGGGCGTAGGGCTTGTGACCAGGTCTCCGTCGCTCCGGTGCCCATAACTTTTGATCCGTAAGGAGTTACGAGGCGCACAGCATACCGTTGGAAAGCTCTCTGAGAGCTCTACGACGGTGGCAGCAAGCTAGCTAGCTGTGCCCTTTTCGGAGCTCAAAATCGAACGTTTTCATCAGTTTCGGGCCACTTTTCTTCTTTTGCTCTGTTTTTCCGTCCTGGATCGTACGTCGTGAGCTGTTAAAAGGACGACAACCTTACTCGCGGCACATTAGAGGACCCTACAATGCGTCGATATCACGTCTTGCGAGGATGCTGCGTTGTTGAAGCGGATGGGTTGTCGTTAAGCCCATTGGGCCTTTTGAATGGGCCATATCTCTAGGCTGGGACTGTGAACCGTTAACACATAAAGGAATTGTGCCCTCAACATGACGTGTGCGATCATACCAGCACTAATGCACCGGATCCCATCAGAACTCCGAAGTTAAGCGTGCTTGGGCGAGAGTAGTACTAGGATGGGTGACCCCCTGGGAAGTCCTCGTGTTGCACCCCCCTTTTCAATTTTTTTTGCTCCGGTTAGGGTTGCCAAGATACTTTAACCACCACATTTCTATTATCGAATCCCACGGCACCTTGGGCAAGACAACTTCTCTTCATGTGGAGGCTGGGCCCGCAAACCGAGGGCGTAGGGCTTGTGACCAGGTCTCTGTCGCTCCGGTGCCCATAACTTTTGATCCGTAAGGAATTACGAGCCGCACAGCGTACCGTTGGAAAGCTCTTCGAGAGCTCTACAACGGGGGCAGCTAGCTAGATTACTGTGCCTTTTTCGAAACTCAAAATTGAACGTTTTCATCAGTTTCAGGCCACTTTTCTTCTTTTGCTATGTTTTCCATCCCGGATCGTACGTCGTGAGCTGTTAAAAGGACGACAACCTTACTCGCGGCACATTAGAGGACCCTACAATGCGTCGATATCACGTCTTGCGAGGATGCTGCGTTGTTGAAGCGGATGCGTTGTCGTTAAGCCGATTGGGCCTTTTGAATGGGCCATATCTCTAGGCTGGGACTGTGAACTGTTAACACATAAAGGAATTGTGCCCTCAACATGACGGGTGCCATCATACCAGCACTAATGCACCGGATCCCATCAGAACCCCGAAGCTAAGCGTGCTTGGGCGAGAGTAGTACTAGGATGGGTGACCCCCTGGGAAGTCCTCGTGTTGCACACCCCTTTTCAATTTTTTTTGCTCCGGTTAGGGTTGCCAAGATACTTTACCCACCACATTTCTATTATCGAATCCCACGGCACCTTGGGCAAGAAAACTTCTCTTCACGTGGAGGCTGGGCGTGCAAACTGAGGGCGTAGGGCTTGTGACCAGGTCTCCGTAGCTCCGGTGCCCATAACTTTTGTTCAGTAAGGAGTTACGAGGCGCACAGCATACCGTTGGAAAGCTCTCTGACAGCACTAAGACGGGGGCAGCGAGCTAGCTCGCTGTGCCCTTTTTGGAGCTCAAAATCGAACGTTTTCATAAGTTTCAGGCCACTTTTCTTCTTTTGCTCTGTTTTTCCGTCCCGGATCGTACGTCGTGAGCTGTTAAAAGGACGACAACCTTACTCGCCGCACATTAGAGGACCCTACAATGCGTCGATATCACGTCTTGCGAGGATGCTGCGTTGTTGAAGCGGATGGGTTATCGTTAAGCCCATTGGGCCTTTTGAATGGGTCATATCTCTAGGCTGGGACTGTGAACCGTTAACACATAAAGGAATTGTGCCCTCAACATGACGGGTGCGATCATACCAGCACTAATGCACCGGATCCCATCAGAACTCCGAAGTTAGGCATGCTTGGGCGAGAGTAGGACTAGGATGGGTGACCCCCTCGGAAGTCCTCGTGTTGCAACCCCCTTTTCAATTTTATTTGCTCCGGTTAGGGTTGCAAAGATACTTTACCCACCACATTTCTATTATCGAATCCCACGGCACCTTGGGCAAGACAACTTCTCTTCACGTGGAGGCTGGGCCCGCAAACCGAGGGCGTAGGGCTTGTGACCAGGTCTCCGTCGCTCCGGTGCCCATAACTTTTGATCCGTAAGGAGTTAACAGGCGCACAGCATACCGTTGGAAAGCCACTTGAGAGCTCTACGACGGGGGCAGCTAGCTAGCAAGCTATGCCCTTTTCGGAGCTCAAAATCGAACGTTTTCATCAGTTTCGGGCCACTTTTCTTCTTTTGCTCTGTTTTTCCATCCCGAATCGTATGTCGTGAGCTGTTAAAAGGACGATAACCATACTCGCGGCACATTAGAGGACCCTACAATGCGTCGATATCACGTCTTGCAAGGATGCTGCGTTGTTCAAGCAGATGGGTTGTCGTTAAGCCCATTGGGCCTTTTGAATGGGCCATATCTCTAGGCTGGGACTGTGAACTGTTAACACATAAAGGAATTGTGCCCTCAACATGACGGGTGCGATCATACCAGCACTAATGCACCGGATCCCATTAGAACTCCGAAGTTAAGCGTGCTTGGGCGAGAGTAGTACTAGGATGGGTGACCCCCTGGGAAGTCCTCGTGTTGCACCCCCCTTTTCAATTTTTTTTGCTCCGGTTAGGGTTGCCAAGATACTTTACCCACCACATTTTTATTATCGAATCCCACGGCACCTTGGGCAAGACAACTTCTCTTCACGTGGAGGCTGGGCCCGCAAACCGAGGGCGTAGGGCTTGTGACCAGGTCTCTGTCGCTCCGGTGCCCATAACTTTTGATCCGTAAGGAGTTACGAGGCGCACAGCATACCGTTGGAAAGCTCTCTGAGAGCTCTACGACGGGGGCAGCTAACGAGCTTGCTTTGCCCTTTTTGGAGCTCAAAATCGAACGTTTTCATCAGTTTCAGGCCACTTTTCATCTTTTGCTCTGTTTTTCCGTCCCAGATCGTACGTCGTGAGATGTTAAAAGGACGACAACCTTACTCGCGGCACATTAGGAGACCCTACAATGCGTCGATATCATGTCTTGCTAGGATGCTGTGTTGTTGAAGCGGATGGGTTGTCGTTAAGCCCATTGGGCCTTTTGAATGGGCCATATCTCTAGGCTGGGACTGTGAACCGTTAACACATAAAGGAATTGTGCCCTCAACATGACGGGTGCGATCATACCAGCACTAATGCACCGGATCCCATCAGAACTCCGAAGTTAAGCGTGCTTGGGCGAGAGTAGTACTAGGATGGGTGACCCCCTGGGAAGTCCTCGTGTTGCACCCCCCTTTTCAATTTTTTTTGCTCCGGTTAGGGTTGCCAGGATACTTTACCCACCACATTTCTATTATCGAATCCCACGGCACCTTGGGCAAGACAACTTCTCTTCACGTGGAGGCTGGGCCCGCAAACCGAGGGCGTAGGGCTTGTGACCAGGTCTCCGTCGCTCCGGTGCCCATAACTTTTGATCCGTAAGGAGTTACGAGGCGCACAGCATACCGTTGGAATGCTCTCTGAGAGCTCTACAACGGGGTTAGCAAGCAAGCTTGCTGTGCCCTTTTCGGAGCTCAAAATCGAATGTTTTCATCAGTTTCGGGCCACTTTTCTTCCTCTGCTCTGTTTTTCCGTCCCGGATCGTATGTCGTGAGCTGTTAAAAGGACGACAACCTTACTCGCGGCACATTAGAGGACCCTACAATGCGTCGATATCACGTCTTGCGAGGATGCTGCGTTGTTGAAGCGGATGGGTTGTCGTTAAGCCCATTGGGCCTTTTGAATGGGCCATATCTCTAGGCTGCGACTGTGAACTGTTAACACATAAAGGAATTGTGCCCTCAACATGACGGGTGCGATCATACCAGCACTAATGCACTGGATCCCATTAGAACTCCGAAGTTAAGCGTGCTTGGGTGAGAGTAGTACTAGGATGGGTGACCCCCTGGGAAGTCCTCGTGTTGCACCCCCCTTTTCAATTTTTTTTGCTCCGGTTAGGGTTGCCAAGATACTTTACCCACCACATTTCTATTATCGAATCCCACGGCACCTTGGGCAAGACAACTTCTCTTCACGTGGAGGCTGGGCCCGCAAACCGAGGGCGTAGGGCTTGTGACCAGGTCTCCGTCGCTCCGGTGCCCATAACTTTTGATCCGTAAGGAGTTACGAGGCGCACAGCATACCGTTGGAAAGCACTCTGAGAGCTCTACGACGGGGGCAGCTAGCTAGCACGCTGTGCCCTTTTCGGAGCTCAAAATCGAACGTTTTCATCAGTTTCGGGCCACTTTTCTTCTTTTGCTCTGTTTTTCCGTCCCGGATCGTACGTCGTGAGCTGTTAAAAGGATGACAACCTTACTCGCGGCACATTAGAGGACCCTACAATGTGTCGATATCACGTCTTGCGAGGATGCTGCGTTGTTGAAGTGGATGGGTTGTCGTTAAGCCCATTGGGCCTTTTGAATGGGCCATATCTCTAGGCTGGGACTGTGAACCGTTAACACATAAAGGAATTGTGCCCTCAACATGACGTGTGCGATCATACCAGCACTAATGCACCGGATCCCATCAGAACTCCGAAGTTAAGCGTGCTTGGGCGAGAGTAGTACTAGGATGGGTAACCCCTTGGGAAGTCCTCGTGTTGCACTCCCCTTTTCAATTTTTTTTGCTCCGGTTAGGGTTGCCAAGATACTTTATCCACCACATTTGTATTATTGAATCCCATGGCACCTTGGGTAAGACAACTTCGCTTCACATGGAGGCTGGGCCAGCAAACCGAGGGCGTAGGGCTTGTGACCAGGTCTCCGTCGCTCCGGTGCCCATAACTTTTGATCCGTAAGGAGTTACGAGGCGCACAGCATACCGTTGGAAAGCTCTCTGAGAGCTCTACGACGGTGGCAGCAAGCTAGCTAGCTGTACCCTTTTCGGAGCTCAAAATCGAACGTTTTCATCAGTTTCGGGCCACTTTTCTTCTTTTGCTCTGTTTTTTCGTCCCGGATCGTACGTCGTGAGCTGTTAAAAGGACGACAACCTTACTCGCGGCACATTACAGGACCCTACAATGCGTCGATATCACGTCTTGCGAGGATGCTGCGTTGTTGAAGCGGATGGGTTGTCGTTAAGCCCATTGGGCCTTTTGAATGGGCCATATCTCTAGGCTGGGACTGTGAACCGTTAACACATAAAGGAATTGTGCCCTCAACATGACGTGTGCGATCATACCAGCACTAATGCACCGGATCCCATCAGAACTCCGAAGTTAAGCGTGCTTGGGCGAGAGTAGTACTAGGATGGGTGACCCCCTGGGAAGTCCTCGTGTTGCACCCCCCTTTTCAATTTTTTTTGCTCCGGTTAGGGTTGCCAAGATACTTTACCCACCACATTTCTATTATCGAATCCCACGGCACCTTGGGCAAGACAACTTCTCTTCACGGGGAGGCTGGTCCCTCAAACCGAGGGCGTAGGGCTTGTGACTAGGTCTCCGTCGCTCCGGTGCCCATAACTTTTGATCCGTAAGGAGTTACGAGGCGCACAGCATACCGTTGGAAAGCTCTCTGAGAGCTCTACGACGGGGGCATCTAGCTAGCTGGTTGTGCCCTTTTTGGAGCTCAAAATTGAACATTTTCATCAGTTTCGGGCCACTTTTCTTCTTTTGCTCTGTTTTTCCGTCCCGGATCGTAAGTCGTGAGCTGTTAAAAGGACGACAACCTTACTCGCGACACATTAGAGGACCCTACAATGCGTCGATATCACGTCTTGCGAGGATGCTGCGTTGTTGAAGAGGATGGGTTGTCGTTAAGCCCATTGGGCCTTTTGAATGGGCCATATCTCTTGGCTGGGACTGTGAACTGTTAACATATAAAGGAATTGTGCCCTCAACATGACGGGTGCCATCATACCAGCACTAATGCACCGGATCCCATTAGAACTCCGAAGTTAAGCGTGCTTGGGCGAGAGTAGTACTAGGATGGGTGACCCACTGGGAAGTCATTGTGTTGCACCCCCCTTTTCAATTTTTTTTGCTCCGGTTAAGATTGCCAAGATACTTTACCCACCACATTTCTATTATCGAATCCCACGGCACCTTGGGCAAGACAACATCTCTTCACGTGGAGGCTGGGCCCGCAAACCGAGGGCGTAGGGCTTGTGACCAGGTCTCCGTCGCTCCGGTGCCCATAACTTTTGATCCGTAAGGAGTTACGACGCGCACAGCATACCGTTGGAAAGGTCTCTGAGAGCTCTACGACGATGGCAGCAAGCTCGCTCGCTGTGCCCTTTTCGGGGCTCAAAATTGAACGTTTTCATCAGTTTCGGGCCACTTTTCTTCTTTTGCTCTGTTTTTCTGTCCCGGATCGTACGTCGTCACCTGTTAAAAGGAAGACAACCTTAATCGCGGCACATTAGAGGAGCCTACAATGCGTCGATATCACGTCTTGCGAGGATGCTGCGTTGTTGAAGCGGATGGGTTGTCGTTAAGCCCATTGGGCCTTTTGAATGGGCCATATCTCTAGGCTGGGACTTTGAACCGTTAACACCTAAAGGAATTGTGTCTTCAACATGACGGGTGCGATCATACCAGCACTAATGCACCGGATCCCATCAGAACTCCGAAGTTAAGCGTGCTTGGGCGAGAGTAGTACTAGGATGGGTGACCCCCTGGGAAGTCCTCGTGTTGCACCCCCCTTTTCAATTTTTTTTGCTCCGGTTAGGGTTGCCAAGATACTTTACCCACCACATTTCTATTATTGAATCCCACGGCACCTTGGGCAAGACAACTTCTCTTCACGTGGAGGCCGGGCCCGCAAACCGGTGCCCATAACTTTTGATCCGTAAGGAGTTACGAGGCGCACAGCATACCGTTGGAAAGCTCTCTGAGAGCTCTCCGACGGGGGCAGCGAGCAAGCTCGCTATGCCCTTTTCTGAGCTCAAAATCGAACGTTTTCATCAGTTTCGGGCCACTTTTCTTCTTTTGCTCTGTTTTTCCGTCCCGGATCGTATGTCGTGAGTTGTTAAAAGGACGACAACCTTACTCGCGGCACATTAGAGGACCCCACAATGTGTCAATATCACGTCTTGCGAGGATGCTGCGTTGTTGACGCGGATGGGTTGTCGTTAAGCCCATTGGGCCTTTTGAATGGGCCATATCTCTAGGCTGGGACTGTGAACCGTTAACACATAAAGGAATTGCGCCCTCAACATGACGGGTGCGATCATACCAGCACTAATGCACCGGATCCCATCAGAACTCCGAAGTTAAGTGTGCTTGGGCGAGAGTAGTTCTAGGATGGGTGCCCCCCTGGGAAGTCCTCGTGTTGCACTCTCTTTTCAATTTTTTTTGCTCTGGTTAGGGTTGCCAAGATACTTTACCCACCACATTTCTATTATCGAATCCCACGGCACCTTGGGCAAGACAACTTCTCTTCACGTGGAGGCTGGGCCCGCAAACCGAGGGCGTAGGGCTTGTGACCAGGTCTCCGTCGCTCCGGTGCCCATAACTTTTGATCCGTAAGGAGTTACGAGGCGCACAGCATACCGTTGGAAAGCTCTCTGAGAGCTCTACGACGGTGGCAGCAAGCTAGCTGGCTGTTCCCTTTTCGGAGCTCAAAATCGAACGTTTTCATCAGTTTCGGGCCACTTTTCTTCTTTTGCTCTGTTTTTCCGTCCTGGATCGTACGTCGTGAGCTGTTAAAAGGACGACAACCTTACTCGCGGCACATTAGAGGACCCTACAATGCATCGATATCACGTCTTGCGAGGATGCTGCGTTGTTGAAGCGGATGGGTTGTCGTTAAGCCCATTGGGCCTTTTGAATGGGCCATATCTCTAGGCTGGGACTGTGAACCGTTAACACATAAAGGAATTGTGCCCTCAACATGACGGGTGCGATCATACCAGCACTAATGCACCGGATCCCATCAGAACTCCGAAGTTAAGCGTGCTTGGGCGAGAGTAGTACTAGGATGGGTGACCCCCTGGGAAGTCCTCGTGTTGCACCCCACTTTTCAATTTTTTTTGCTCCGGTTAGGGGGTCCAAGATACTTTACCCACCACATTTCTATTATCGAATCCCACGGCACCTTGGGCAAGACAACTTCCCTTCACGTGGAGGCTGGGCCAGCAAACCGAGGGCGTAGGGCTTGTGACCAGGTCTCCGTCGCTCTGGTGCCCATAAATTTTGATCCGTAAGGAGTTACGAGGCGCACAGCATACCGTTGGAAAGCTCTCTGAGAGCTCTACGACGGGGGCAGCCAGCTAGCTCGCTGTGCCCTTTTCGGAGCACAAAATCGAACGTTTTCATCAGTTTCGGGCCAGTTTTCTTCTTTTGCTCTATTTTTCCGTCCCGGATCGTACGTCGTGAGCTGTTAAAAGGACGACAACCTTACTCGCGGCACATTAGAGGACCCTACAATGCGTCGATATCACGTCTTGCGAGGATGCTGCGTTGTTGAAGCGAATGGGTTGTCGTTAAGCCCATTGGGCCTTTTGAATGGGCCATATCTCTAGGCTGGGACTGTGAACCGTTAACACATAAAGGAATTGTGCCCTCAACATGACGGGTGCGATCATACCAGCACTAATGCACCGGATCCCAACAGAACTACGAAGTTAAGTGTGCTTGGGCGAGAGTAGTACTAGGATGGGTGATCCCCTAGGAAGTCCTCGTGTTGCACCCCCCTTTTCAATTTTTTTGGCTCCGGTTAGTTTTGCCAAGATACTTTATCCACCCCATTTCTATTATCGAATCCCACGGTACCTTGGGCAAGACAACTTCTCTTCACGTGGAGGCTGGGACCGCAAACCGAGGGCGTAGGGCTTGTGACCAGGTCTCCGTCGCTCCGGTGCCCATAACTTTTGATCCGTCAGGAGTTACGACGCGCACAGCATACCGTTGGAAAGCTCTTTGAGAGCTCTACGACGGTGGCAGCAGGCTCGCTTGATGTGCCCTTTTCGGGGCTCAAAATTGAACGTTTTCATCAGTTTCGGGCCACTTTTCTTCTTTTGCTCTGTTTTTCCGTCCCGGATCGTACGTCGTGACCTGTTAAAAGGAAGACAACCTTAATCGCGGCACATTAGAGGACCCTACAATGCATCGATATCACGTCTTGCGAGGATGCTGCGTTGTTGAAGCGGATGGGTTGTCGTTAAGCCCATTGGGCCTTTTGAATGGGCCATATCTCTAGGCTGGGACTGTGAACCGTTAACACATAAAGGAATTGTGCCTTCAACATGACGGGTGCGATCATACCAGCACTAATGCACCGGAGCCCATCAGAACTCCGAAGTTAAGCGTGCTTGGGCGAGAGTAGTACTAGGATGGGTGACCCCCTGGGAAGTCCTCGTGTTGCACACCCCTTTTCAATTTTTTTTGCTCCGGTTAGGGTTGCCAAGATACTTTACCCACCACA
Source organism: Ehretia macrophylla (assembly GCA_037974665.1). Taxonomy (NCBI): domain Eukaryota; kingdom Viridiplantae; phylum Streptophyta; class Magnoliopsida; order Boraginales; family Ehretiaceae; genus Ehretia; species Ehretia macrophylla. The sequence goes on from CM075769.1 coordinate 74,181,959, forward strand.
TTTCTATTATTGAATCCCACGGCACCTTGGGCAAGACAACTTCTCTTCACGTGGAGGCCGGGCCCGCAAACCGGTGCCCATAACTTTTGATCTGTAAGGAGTTACGAGGCGCACAGCATACCGTTGGAAAGCTCTCTGAGAGCTCTACGACGGGGGCAGCAAGCTAGCTTGCTGTGCCCTTTTCTGAGCTCAAAATCGAACGTTTTCATCAGTTTCGGGCCACTTTTCTTCTTTTGCTCTGTTTTTCCATCCCGGATCGTACGTCGTGAGCTGTTAAAAAGATGACAACCTTACTCGCGGCACATTAGAGGACCCTACAATGCGTCGATATCACGTCTTGGGAGGATGCTGCGTTGTTGAAGCGGATGGGTTGTCCTTAAGCCCATTGGGCCTTTTGAATGGGCCATATTTCTAGGCTGGGACTGTGAACCGTTAACACATAAAGGAATTGTGCCCTCAACATGACGGGTGCGATCATACCATCACTAATGCACCGGATACCATCAGAACTCCGAAGTTAAGCGTGCTTGGGCAAGAGTAGTACTAGGATGGGTGACCCCCTGGGAAGTCCTCGTGTTGCACTCCCTTTTCAATTTTTTTTGCTCTGGTTAGGGTTGCCAAGATACTTTACCCACCACATTTCTATTATCGAATCCCACGGCACCTTGGGCAAGACAACTTCTCTTCACGGGGAGGCTGGGCCCGCAAACCGAGGGCGTAGGGCTTGTAACCAGGTCTCCATCGCTCCGGTGCCCATAACTTTTGATCCGTAAGGAGTTACGAGGCTCACAGCATACCGTTGGAAAGCTCTCTGAGAGCTCTACGACGAGGGCAGCAAGCTAGCTCGCTGTTCCCTTTTCGGAGCTCAAAATCGAACGTTTTCATCAGTTTCGGGCCACTTTTATTCTTTTGCTCTGTTTTTTCGTCCCGGATCGTACGTCGTGAGCTGTTAAAAGGACGACAACCTTACTCGCGGCACATTAGAGGACCCTACAATGCGTCGATATCACGTCTTGTGAGGATGCTGCGTTGTTGAAGCGGATGGGTTGTCGTTAAGCCCATTGGGCCTTTTGAATGGGCCATATCTCTAGGCTGGGATTGTGAACCGTTAACACATAAAGGAATTGTACCCTCAACATGGCGGGTGCGATCATACCAGCACTAATGCACCGGATCCCATCAGAACTCCGAAGTTAAGCGTGCTTGGGCGAGAGTAGTACTAGGATGGGTGACCCCCTGGGAAGTCCTCGTGTTGCACCCCCCTTTTCAATTTTTTTTTGCTCCGGTTAGGGTTGCCAAGATACTTTACCCACCACATTTCTATTATCGAATCCCACGGCACCTTGGGCAAGACAACTTCTCTTCACGTGGGGGTTGGGCCCGAAAACCAAGGGCGTAGGGCTTGTGACTAGGTCTCCGTCGCTCCGTTGCCCATAACTTTTGATCCGTAAGGAGTTACGAGGCGCACAGCATACTGTTGGAAAGCTCTCTGAGAGCTCTACGACGGCGGCAGCTAGCTAGCTCGCTATGCCCTTTTCGGAGCTCAAAATCGAACGTTTTCATCAGTTTCGGGCCACTTTTCTTCTTTTGCTCTGTTTTTCCGTCCCGGATCGTACGTCGTGAGCTGTTAAAAGGATGACAACCTTACTCGTGGCACATTAGAGGACCCTACAATACATCGATATCACGTCTTGCGAGGATGCGGCGTTGTTGAAGCGGATGCGTTGTCGTTAAGCCCATTGGGCCTTTTGAATGGGCCATATCTCTAGGCTGGGACTGTGAACCGTTAACACATAAAGGAATTGTGCCCTCAACATGACGGGTGCGATCATACCAGCACTAATGCACCGGATCCCATCAGAACTCCGAAGTTAAGCGTGCTTGGGCGAGAGTAGTACTAGGATGGGTGACCCCCTCGGAAGTCCTCGTGTTGCACCCCCCTTTTCAATTTTTTTGCTCCGGTTAGGGTTGCCAAGATACTTTACCCACCACATTTCTATTATCGAATCCCACGGCACCTTGGGCAAGACAACATCTCTTCACGTGGAGGCTGGTTCCGCAAACCGAGGGCGTAGGGCTTGTGACCAAGTCTCCGTCGCTCCGGTGCCCATAACTTTTCATCCGTAAGGAGTTACGAGGCACACAGCATACCGTTGGAAAGCTCTCTGAGAGCTCTACGACGAGGGCAGCAAGCTAGCTTGCTTTTCCCTTTTCTGAGCTCAAAATCGAACGTTTTAATCAGTTTCGGGCCACTTTTCTTCTTTTGCTCTGTTTTTCCGTCCCGGATCGTACGTCGTGAGCTGTTAAAAGGACGACAACCTTACTCGCGGCACAATAGAGGACCCAACAATGCATCGATATCACGTCTTGCGAGGATGCTGCGTTGTTGAAGCGGATGGGTTGTCGTTAAGCCCATTGGGCCTTTTGAATGGGCCATATCTCTAGGCTGGGACTGTGAACCGTTAACACATAAAGGAATTGTGCCCTCAACATGACGGGTGCGATCATACCAGCACTAATGCACCAGATCCCATCAGAACTCCGAAGTTAAGCGTGCTTGGGCGAGAGTAGTACTAGGATGGGTGACCCCCTGGGGAGTCCTCGTGTTGCACCCTCTTTTCAATTTCTTTTGCTCCGGTTAGGGGGTCCAAGATACTTTACCCACCACATTTCTATTATCGAATCCCACGGCACCTTGGGCAAGAGAACTTCTCTTCACGTGGAGGCTGGGCCAGCAAACCGACGGTGTAGGGCTTGTGACCAGGTCTCCGTCGCTCCGGTGCCCATAAATTTTGATCCGTAAGGAGTTACGAGGCGCACAGCATACCGTTGGAAAGCTCTCTGAGAGCTCTACGACGGGGGCAGCAAGCTAGCTCACGGTGCCCTTTTCGGAGCCCAAAATGGAACATTTTCATCAGTTTCGGGCGACTTTTATTCTTTGGCTCTATTTTTCCGTCCCGGATCGTATGTCGTGAGCTGTTAAAAGCACGACAACCTTACTCGCGGCACATTAGAGGACCCTACAATGCGTCGATATCACGTCTTGCGAGGATGCTGCGTTGTTGAAGCGGATGGGTTCTCGTTAAGCCCATTGGGCATTTTGAATGGGCCATATCTCTCGGCTGGGACTGTAAACCGTTAACACATAAAGGAATTGTGCCCTCAACATGATGGGTGCGATCATACCAGCACTAATGCACCGGATCCCAACAGAACTCTGAAGTTAAGCGTGCTTGGGCGAGAGTGGTACTTGGATGGGTGACCCCCTGGGAAGTCCTTGTGTTGCACCCCTTTTCAATTTTTTTTGCTCCGGTTAGGGTTGCCAAGATACTTTACCCACCATATTTCTATTATCGAATCCCACGGCACCTTGGGCAAGACAACTTCTCTTCACGTGGAGGCTGGGCCCGCAAACCGAGGGCGTAGGACTTGTGACCAGGTCTCCGTCGCTCCGGTGCCCATAACTTTTGATCCGTAAGGAGTTACGAGGCGCACAGCATACCGTTGGAAAGCTCTCTGAGAGCTCTACGATAGAGGCAGCAAGGTAGCTCGCTTTGCCCTTTTCGGAGCTCAAAATCGAACGTTTTCATCAGTTTCGGGCCACTTTTCTTCTTTTGCTCTATTTTTCCATCCCGGATCGTACGTCGTGAGCTGTTAAAAGGATGACAACCTTACTCGCGGCACATTAGAGGACCCTACAATGCGTCGATATCACGTCTTGCGAGGATGCTGCGTTGTTGAAGCGGATGGGTTGTCGTTAAGCCCATTGGGCCTTTTGAATGGGCCATATCTCTAGGCTGGGACTGTGAACCGTTAGCACATAAAGGAATTGTGCCCTTAACATGATGGGTGCGATCATACCAGCACTAATGCACTGGATCCCATCAAAACTCCGAAGTTAAGCGTGCTTGGGCAAGAGTAGTACTAGGATGGGTGACCCCCTTGGAAGTCCTCGTGTTACACCCCCATTTTCAATTTTTTTTGCTCCGGTTAGGGTTGCCAAGATACTTTATCCGCCACATTTCTATTATCGAATCCCACGGAACCTTGGGCAAGACAACTTCTCTTCACGGGGAGGCTGGGCCCGCAAACCGAGGGCGTAGGGATTGTGACCAGGTCTCCGTCTCTCCGGTGCCCATAACTTTTGATCCGTAAGGAGTTACGAGGCGCACAGCATACCGTTGGAAAGCTCTCTGAGAGCTCTACGACGGGGGCAGCAAGCTAGCTTGCAGGGCCCTTATCGGAGCTCAAAATCGAACGTTTTCATCGGTTTCGGGCCACTTTTCTTCTTTTGCTCTATTTTTCCGTCCCGGATCGTACGTCGTGAGCTGTTAAAAGGACGACAACCTTACTCACAGCACATTAGAGGACCCTACAATGCGTCGATATCACGTCTTGCAAGGATGCTGCGTTGTTGAAGCGGATGGGTTGTCGTTAAGCCCATTGTGCCTTTTGAATGGGCCATATCTCTAGGCTGGGACTGTGAACCGTTAATACATAAAGGAATTGTGCCCTAAACATGTCGGGTGCGATCATACCAGCACTAATGCACCGGATCCCATCAGAACTCCGAAGTTAAGCGTGCTTGGGCGAGAGTAGTACTAGGATGGGTGACCCCCTGGGAAGTCCTCGTGTTGCACTACCCTTTTCAATTTTTTTTGCTCCGGTTAGGGTTGCCAAGATACTTTACCCACCACATTTCTATTATCGAATCCCACGGCACCTTGGGCTAGGCAACTTCTCTTCACGTGGAGGCTGGGCCCACAAACCGAGGGCTTAGGGCATGTGACCAGGTCTCCGTCGCTCCGGCGCCCATAACTTTTGATCCGTAAGGATTTACCAGGCGCACAGCATACCGTTGGAAAGCTCTCTGAGAGCTCTACGACGGGGGCAGCTAGCTAGCTTGCTACGCCCTTTTCGGAGCTCAAAATCGAACGTTTTCATCAGTTTCAGGCCACTTTTCTTCTTTTCCTCTGTTTTTCCGTCCCGGATCGTATGTCGTGAGCTGTTAAAAGGACGACAACATTACTCGCGGCACATTAGAGGACCCTACAATGCGTCGATATCACGTCTTGGGAGGATGCTGCGTTGTTGAAGCGGATGGGTTGTCGTTAAGCCCATTGGGCCTTTTGAATGGGCCATATTTCTAGGCTGGGACTGTGAACCGTTAACACATAAAGGAATTGTGCCGTCAACATGACGGGTGCGATCATACCATCACTAATGCACCGGATCCCATCAGAACTCCGAAGTTAAGCGTGCTTGGGCAAGAGTAGTACTAGGATGGGTGACCCCCTCGGAAGTTCTCGTGTTGCACCCCCCTTTTCAATTTTTTTTGCTCCGGTTAGGGTTGCCAAGATACTTTACCCAGCACATTTCTATTATTGAATCCCACGGCACCTTGGGCAAGACAACTTCTCTTCACGTGGAGGCTGGTTCCGCAAACCGAGGGCGTAGGGCTTGTGACCAAGTCTCCGTCGCTCCGGTGCCCATAACTTTTGATCCGTAAGGAGTTACGAGGCACACAGCATACCGTTGGAAAGCTCTCTGAGAGCTCTACGACGGGGGCAGCAAGCTAGCTTGCTTTGCCCTTTTCGGAGCTCAAAATCGAACGTTTTCATCAGTTTCGGGCCACTTTTCTTCTTTTGCTCTGTTTTTCCGTCCCGGATCGTACGTCGTGAGCTGTTAAAAGGACGACAACCTTACTCGCGGCACATTAGAGGACCCTACAATGCATCGATATCACGTCTTGCGAGGATGCTGCGTTGTTGAAGGGGATGGGTTGTCGTTAAGCCCATTGGGCCTTTTGAATGGGCCATATCTCTAGGCTGGGACTGTGAACCGTTAACACATAAAGGAATTGTGCCCTCAACATGACGGGTGCGATCATACCAGCACTAATGCACCGGATCCCATTAGAACTCCGAAGTTAAGCGTGCTTGGGCGAGAGTAGTACTAGGATGGGTGACCCCCTGGGAAGTCCTCGTGTTGCACCCCCCTTTTCAATTTTTTTTGCTCCGGTTAGGGGGTCCAAGATACTTTACCAACCACATTTCTATTATCGAACCCCACGGCACCTTGGGCAAGACAACTTCCCTTCACGTGGAGGCTGGGCCCGCAAACCGAGGGCGTAGGGCTTGTGACCAGGTCTCCGTCGCTCCGGTGCCCATAAATTTTGATCCGTAAGGAGTTACGAGGCGCACAGCATACCGTTGGAAAGCTCTTTGAGATCTCTACGACGAGGGCAGCCAGTTGGCTCGCTGTGCCCTTTTCGGAGCTCAAAATCGAACGTTTTCATTAGTTTCGGGCCACTTTTATTCTTTTGCTCTATTTTTCCGTCCCGGATCGTACGTCGTGAGCTGTTAAAAGGACGACAACCTTACTTGCGGCACATTAGAGGACCCTACAATGCGTCGATATCACGTCTTGCGAGGATGCTGCATTTTTGAAGCGGATGGGTTGTCGTTAAGCCCATTGGGCCTTTTGAATGGGCCATATCTCTTGGTTGGGACTGTGAACCGTTAACACATAAAGGAATTGTGCCCTCAACATGACGGGTGCGATCATACCAGCACTAATGCACCGGATCCCATCAGAACTCCGAAGTTAAGCATGGTTGGGCGAGAGTAGTACTAGGATGGGTGACCCCCTAGGAAGTCCTCGTGTAGCACCCCCCTTTTCAATTTTTTTTGCTCCGGTTAGCGTTGCCAAGATACTTTACCCACCACATTTCTATTATCGAATCCCACGGCACCTTGGGCAAGACAAATTCTCTTCACGTGGAGGCTGGGCCCGCAAACCGAGGGAGTAGGGCTTGTGACCAGGTCTCCGTCGCTCCGGTGCCCATAACTTTTGATCCGTAAGGAGTTACGAGGCACACAGCATACAGTTGGAAAGCTCTCTGAGAGCTCTACGACGGGGGCAGCTAGGTAGCTCGCTTTGCCCATTTCGGAGCTCAAAATCGAACGTTTTCATCAGTTTCGGGCCACTTTTCTTCTTTTGCTCTCTTTTTCCGTCTCGGATCGTACGTCGTGAGCTGTTAAAAGGTTGACAACCTTACTCGCGGCACAATAGAGGACCCTACAATGCATCGATATCAAGTCTTGCGAGGATGCTGCATTGTTGAAGCGGTTGGGTTTTCGTTAAGCCCATTGGGCCTTTTGAATGGGCCATATCTCTAGGCTGGGACTGTGAACCGTTAACACATAAAGGAATTGTGCCCTCAATATGACGGGTGCGATCATACCAGCACTAATGCACCGGATCCCATCAGAACTCCGAAGTTAAGCGTGCTTGGGCGAGAGTAGTACTAGGATGGGTGACCCCCTGGGAAGTCCTCGTGTTGCACCCCCCTTTTCAATTTATTTTGCTCCGGTTAGGGTTGCCAAGATACTTTACCCACCACATTTCTATTATCGAATCCCACGGCACCTTGGGCAAGACAACTTCTCTTCACGTGGAGGCTGGGCCCGCAAACCGAGGGCGTAGGGCTTGTGACCAGGTCTCCGTTGCTCCGGTGCCCATAACTTTTCATCCGTAAGGAGTTACGAGGCACACAGCATATCGTTGGAAAGCTCTCTGAGAGCTCTACGACGGGGGCAACAAGCTAGCTTGCTTTGCCCTTTTCGGAGCTCAAAATCGAACGTTTTCATAAGTTTCGGGCCACTTTTTTCTTTTGCTATGTTTTTCCGTCCCGGATCGTAAGTCGTGAGCTGTTAAAAGGACGACAACCTTACTCGCAGGACATTAGAGGGCCCTACAACGCGTCGATATCAAGTCTTGCGAGGAAGCTGCGTTGTTGAAGCAGATGGGTTGCCCTTAAGCCCATTGGGCCTTCTGAATGGGCCATCTCTCTAGGCTGTGACTGTTAACCGTTAACACATAAAGGAATTGGGCCCTCAACATGACGGGTGCGATCATACCAGCACTAATGCACCGGATCCCATCAGAACTCCGAAGTTAAGCGTACTTGGGCGAGAGTAGTACTAGAATGGGTGACCCCCTCGGTAGTCCTCGTGTTGCACCCCCCTTTTCAATTTTTTTTGCTCCGGTTAGGGTTGCCAAGATACTTTACCCACCACATTTCTATTATCGAATCCCACGGAACCTTGGGCAAGACAACTTCTCTTCACGTGGAGGCTGGGCCCGCAAACCGAGGGCGTAGGGCTTGTGACCAGGTCTCCGTCTCTCCGGTGCCCATAACTTTTGATCCGTAAGGAGTTACGAGGCGCACAACATACCGTTGGAAAGCTCTCTGAGAGCTCTACAATGGGGGCAGCAAGCTAGCTCGCTGGGCCCTTTTCGGAGCTCAAAATCGAACGTTTTCATCAGTTTCGGGCCACTTTTCTTCTTTTGCTCTATTTTTCCGTCCCGGATCGTACGTCGTGAGCTGGTAAAAGGACGACAACCTTACTCGCGGCACATTAGAGGACCCTACAATGCGTCGATATCATGACTTGCGAGGATGCTGCGTTGTTGAAGCGGATGGGTTGTCGTTAAGCCCATTGGGCCTTTTGAATGGGCCATATCTCTAGGCTGGGACTGTGAACCGTTAACACATAAAGGAATTGTGCCCTCAACATGACGGGTGCGATCATACCAGCACTAATGCACCGGATCCCATCAGAACTCCGAAGTTAAGCGTGCTTGGGCGAGAGTAGTACTAGGACGGGTGACCCCCTGGGAAGTCCTCGTGTTGCACCCCCCTTTTCAATTTTTTTTGCTCCGGTTAGGGTTGCCAAGATACTTTACCCACCACATTTCTATTATCGAATCCCACGGCACCTTGGGCAAGACAACTTCTCTTTACGTGGAAGCTGGGCCCGCAAACCGATGGCGTGGGGCATGTGACCAGGTCTCCGTCGCTCCGGCGCCCATAACTTTTAGTCTGCATGGTGTTATGTGACGCACAGCATACCGTTGGAAATCTCTCTGAGAGCTCTACGACGGGGGCAGCAAGCTATCTTGCTATGCCCTTTTTGGAGCTCAAAATCGAACGTTTTCATCAGTTTCGGGCCACTTTTCTTCCTTTGCTCTGTTTTTCCGTCCCGGATCGTACGTCGTGAGCTGTTAAAAGGATGACAACCTTACTCGCGGCACATTAGAGGACCCTACAATGCGTCGATATCACGTCTTGCGAGGATGCGGCGTTGTTGAAGCGGATGCGTTGTCGTTAAGCCCATTGGGCCTTTTGAATGGGTCATATCTCTAGGCTGGGACTGTGAACCGTTAACACATAATGGAATTGTGCCCTCAACATGATAGGTGCGATCATACCAGCACTAATGCACCGGATCCCATTAGAACTCCGAAGTTAAGCATGCTTTGGCAAGAGTAGTACTAGGATGGGTGACTCCCTCGGAAGTCCCCGTGTTGCACCCCCTTTTTCAATTTTTTTTGCACCTGTTAAGGTTACCAAGATACTTTGTCCATCACATTTCTTTTAATGAATCCCAAGGCACCTTGGGCAAGACAACTTCTCTTCAAGTAGAGGCTGGGCCCGCAAACCGAAGGCGTGGGGCTTGTGACCAGGTCTCCGTTGCTCCGGTGCCCATAACTTTTCATCCGTAAGGAGTTACGCACCACACAGCATACCGTTGGAAAGCTCTCTGAGAGCTCTACGATGCGGGCAGCAAGCTTGCTTGCTTTGCCCTTTTTTGATCTCAAAATCGAACGTTTTCATCAGTTTCGGGCCTCTTTTCTTCTTTTGCGTTCTTTTTCCTTCCTGGATCGTACGTCGTGAGCTGTTAAAAGGACGACAACCTTACTCGCGGCACATTAGAGTACCCAACAATGCCTCGATATCACGTCTTGCGAGGATGCTGTGTTGTTGAAGCGGATGGGTTGTCGTTAAGCCCATTGGGCCTTTTGAATGGGCCATATCTCTAGGCTGGGACTGTGAACCGTTAACACATAAAGGAATTGTGCCCTCAACATGACGGGTGCGATCATACCAGCAATAATGCACCGGATCCCATCAGAACTCCGAAGTTAAGCGTGCTTGGGCGAGAGTAGTACTAGGATGGGTGACCCCCAGGGAAGTCCTCGTGTAGCACCCCACTTTTAAATTTTTTTTGCTCCGATTAGGGGGTCCAAGATACTTTACCCACCACATTTCTATTATCGAATCCCACGGCACCTTGGGCAAGACAACTTCTCTTCACGTGGAGGCTGGGCCCGCAAACCGAGGGCGTAGGGCTTGTGACCAGGTCTCCGTCGCTCCGGTGCCCATAACTTTTGATCCGTAAGGAGTTACGAGGTGCACAGCATACCGTTGGAAAGCTCTCTGAGAGCTCTACGACGGGGGCAGCTAGCTAGCTCGCTTTGCCCTTTTCGGAGCTCAAAATGGAACGTTTTCATCAGTTTCGGGCCACTTTTCTTCTTTTGCTCTATTTTTCCGTCCCGGATCGTACGTCGTGAGCTGTTAAAAGGACGACAACCTTACTCGCGGCACATTAGAGGACCCTACAATGCGTCGATATCACGTCTTGCGAGGATACTGCGTTGTTGAAGCGGATGGGTTGTCGTTAAGCCCATTGGGCCTTTTGAATGGGCCATATCTCTAGGCTGGGACTGTGAACCGTTAACACATAAAGGAATTGTGCCCTCAACATGATGGGTGCGATCATACCAGCACTAATGCACCGGATACCATCAGAACTCCGAAGTCAAGCGTGCTTGGGCAAGAGTAGTACTAGGATGGGTGACCCCCTAGGAAGTCCTCGTGTTGCACCCCACTTTTCAATTTTTTTTGCTCCGATTAGGGTTGCCAAGATACTTTACCCTCCACATTTCTATTTTCGTATCCCACGGGACCTTGGGGAAGGCAGCTTCTCTTTACGTGGAGGCTGGGCCCGCAAACCAAAGGCGTTGGGCTTGTGACCAGGTCTCCGTCGCTCCGGTGCCCATAACTTTTCATCCGTAAGGAGTTACGAGGCGCACAGCATACCGTTGGAAAGCTCTCTGAGAGCTCTACGACCGGGGCAGCTAGCTAGCTCGCTATGCCCTTTTCGGAGCTCAAAATCGAACGTTTTCATCAGTTTCGGGCCACTTTTCTTCTTTTGCTCTGTTTTTCCTTCCCGGATCGTACGTCGTGAGCTGTTAAAAGGACGACAACCTTACTCGCGGCACATTAGAGGACCCTACAATGCGTCGATATCACGTCTTGCGAGGATGCTGCGTTGTTGAAGCGGATGGGTTGTCGTTAAGCCCATTGGGCCTTTTGAATGGGCCATATCTCTAGGCTGGGACTGTGAACCGTTAACACATAAAGGAATTGGGCCCTCAACATGACGGGTGCGATCATACCAGCACTAATGCACCGGATCCCATCAGAACTCCGAAGTTAAGCGTGCTTGGGCGAGAGTAGTACTAGGATGGGTGACCCCCTGCGAAGTCCTCGTGTTGCACCCCCCTTTTCAATTTTTTTTGCTCCGGTTAGGGTTGCCAAGATACTTTACCCACCACATTTCTATTATTGAATCCCACGGAACCTTGGGCAAGACAACTTCTCTTCACGTGGAGGCTGGGCCCGCAAACCGAGGGCGTAGGGCTTGTGACCAGGTCTCTGTCTCTCCGGTGCCCATAACTTTTGATCCGTAAGGAGTTACGAGGCGCACAGCATACCGTTGGAAAGCTCTCTGAGAGCTCTACGACGCGGGCAGCAAGCTTGCTTGCGGGGCCCTTTTCGGAGCTCAAAATCGAACGTTTTCATCAGTTTCGGGCCACTTTTCTTCTTTTGCTCTATTTTTTCGTCCCGGATCGTACGTCGTGAGCTGTTAAAAGGACGACAACCTTACTCGCGGCACATTAGAGGACCCTACAATGCGTCGATATCATGACTTGCGAGGATGCTGCGTTGTTGAAGCGGATGGGTTGTCGTTAAGCCCATTGGGCCTTTTGAATGGGCCATATCTCTAGGCTGGGACTGTGAACCGTTAACACATAAAGGAATTGTGCCCTCAACATGACGGGTGCGATCATACCAGCACTAATGCACCGGATCCCATCAGAACTCCGAAGTTAAGCGTGCTTGGGCGAGAGTAGTACTAGGATGGGTGACCCCCTGGGAAGTCCTCGTGTTGTACCCCCCTTTTCAATTTTTTTTGCTCCGGTTAGGGTTGCCAAGATACTTTACCCACCACATTTCTATTATCGAATCCCACGGCACCTTGGGCAAGACAACTTCTCTTTACGTGGAGGCTGGGCCCGCAAACCGAGGGCGTAGGGCATGTAACCAGGTCTCCGTCGCTCCGGCGCCCATAACTTTTGATCCGTAAGGAGTTACGAGGCGCACAGCATACCGTTGGAAAGCTCTCTGAGAGCTCTACGACGGGGGCAGAAAGCTATCTCGCTATGCCCTTTTCGGAGCTCAAAATCGAACGTTTTCATCAGTTTCGGGCCACTTTTCTTCTTTTGCTCTGTTTTTCCTTCCCGGATCGTACGTCGTGAGTTGTTAAAAGGACGACAACCTTACTCGCCGCACATTAGAGGACCCTACAATGCGTCGATATCACGTCTTGCGAGGATGCTGCGTTGTTGAAGCGGATGGGTTGTCGTTAAGCCCATTGGGCCTTTTGAATGGGCCATATCTCTAGGCTGGGACTGTGAACCGTTAACACATAAAGGAATTGTGCCCTCAACATGACGGGTGCGATCATACCAGCACTAATGCACCGGATCCCATCAGAACTCTGAAGTTAAGCGTGCTTGGGGGAGAGTAGTACTAGGATGGGTGACCCCCTGGGAAGTCCTCGTGTTGCACCCCCCTTTTCAATTTTTTTTACTCCGGTTAGGGTTGCCAAGATACTTTACCCACCACATTTCTATTATCGAATCCCACGGCACCTTGGGCAAGACAACTTGTCTTCACGTGGAGGCTGGGCCCGCAAACCAAAGGCGTTGGGCTTGTGACCAGGTCTCCGTCGCTCCGATGCCCATAACTTTTCTTCCGTAAGGAGTTACGAGGCGCACAGCATACCGTTGGAAAGCTCTCTGAGAGCTCTACGACGGGGGCAGAAAGCTAGCTCGCTGGGCCCTTTTTTGAGCTCAAACTCGAACGTTTTCATCAGTTTCGGGCCACTATTCTTCTTTTGCTCTCTTTTTCCGTCCCGGATCGTACATCGTGAGCTGTTAAAAGGACGACAACCTTACTTGCGGCACATTAGAGGACCCTACAATGCGTCGATATCACGTCTTGAGAGGATGTTGCGTTGTTGAAGTGAATGGGTTGTCGTTAAGCCCATTGGGCCTTTTGAATGAGCCATCTCTCTAGGCTGGGACTGTGAACCGTTAACATATAAAGGAATTGTGCCCTCAACATGACGGGTGCTATAATACTAGCACTAATGCACCGGATCCCATCAGAACTCCGAAGTTAAGCGTGCTTGGGCGAGAGTAGTACTAGGATGGGTGACCCCCTGGCAAGTCCTCGTGTTGTACCCCCCTTTTCAATTTTTTTTACTCCGGTTAGGGTTGCCAAGATCCTTTACCCACCACATTTCTATTATCGAATCCCACGGCACCTTGGGCAAGATAACTTCTCTTCACGTGGAGGCTGGGCCGGCAAACCGAGGGCGTAGGGCTTGTGACCAGGTCTCCGTCGCTCCGGTGCCCATAACTTTTGATCCGTAAGGAGTTACGAGGCGCACAACATACCGTTGGAAAGCTCTCTGAGAGCTCTACGACGGGGCAGCCAGCTAGCTCACTGTACCCTTTTCGGAGCTCAAAATCGAACGTTTTAATCAGTTTCAGGCCATTTTTCTTCTTTAACTCTGTTTTTTCGTCCCGGATCGTACGTCGTGAGTTGTTAAAAGGATGACAACCTTACTCGTTGAACATTAGAGGACCCTACAATGCATCGATATCATGTCTTGAGAGGATGCTGCGTTGTTGAAGCGGATGGGTTGTCGTTAAGCCCATTGGGCCTTTTGAATGGGCCATATCTCTAGGCTGGGACTGTGAACCGTTAACACATAAAGGAATTGTGCCCTCAACATGACGGGTGCGATCATACCAGCACTAATGCACCGGATCCCATCAGAACTCCGAAGTTAAGCGTGCTTGGGCGAGAGTAGTACTAGGAAGGGTGACCCCCTGGGAAGTCCTCGTGTTGCACCCCCCTTTTCAATTTTTTTTGCTCCGGTTAGGGTTGCCAAGATACTTTACCCACCACATTTCTATTATCGATTCGCACGCCACCTTGGGCAGGACAACTTCTCTTCACGTGGAGGCTGGGCCCGGAAACCGGTGCCTATAACTTTTGATCCGTAAGGAGTTACGAGGCGCACATCATACCGTTGGAAAGCTCTCTGAGAGCTCTACGACGGGGGCAGAAAGCTAGCTCTCTTTGCCCTTTTTGGAGCCCAAATTCAAACGTTTTCATCAGTTTTGGGCCACTATTCTTCTTTTGCTGTGTTTTTCAATCATGCATTGTACGTCGTGAGCTGTTAAAAGGACGACAACCTTACTCGAGGGACATTAGAGGGCCCTACAATGTGTCGATATCACGTCTTGCGAGGATGCTGCGTTGTTGAAGTAGATGGGTTGTCGTTAAGCCCATTAGGCCTTTTGAATGGGCCATATCTCTAGGCTGTGACTGTGAACCGTTAACACATACAGGAATTGTACCCTCAACATGACGGGTGCGATCATACCAGCACTAATGCACTAGATACCATCAGAACTCCGAAGTTAAGTGCGCTTGGGCGAGAGTAGTACTAGGATGGGTGACCCCCTGGGAAGTCCTCGTGTTGCACCCCCCGTTTCAATGATTTTTGCTCCGGTTTGGGTTGCCAAGATACTTTATCCACCACATTTCTATTATCGAATCCCACGGAACATTGGGCAAGACAACTTCACTTCACGTAGAGGCTGGGCCCGCAAACCGAGGGCGTAGGGCCTGTGACCAGGTCTCCGTCGCTCCGGTGCCCATAACTTTTGATCCGTAAGGAGTTACGTGGCGCACAGCATATCGTATGAAAGCACTCTAAGAGCTCTACGACGGGGGCAGCAAGCTAGCTTGCTGTGCCCTTTTCGGACCTCAAAATCGAACGTTTTCATCAGTTTCGGGCCACTCTACTTCTTTTGCTCTATTTTTCCACCCCGGATCATACGTCGTGAGCTGTTAAAAGGACGACAACCTTACTCGCGGCACATTAGAGGACCCTACAATGCGACGGTATCACGTCTTGCGAGGATGCTGCGTTGTTGAAGCGGATGGGTTCTCGTTAAGCCCATTGGGCATTTTGAATGGGCCATATCTCTCGGCTGGGACTGTGAACCGTTAACACATAAAGGAATTGTGCCCTCAACATGACGGGTGCGATCATACCAGCACTAATGCACCGGATCCCATCAGAACTCCGAAGTTAAGCGTGCTTGGGCAAGAGTAGTACTAGGATGGGTGACCCCCTCGGAAGTCCTCGTGTTGCACCCCCCTTTTCAATTTTTTTTGCTCCGGTTAGGGTTGCCAAGATACTTTACCCACCACATTTCTATTATCGAATCCCACGGCACCTTGGGCAAGACAACTTCTCTTCACGTGGAGGCTGGGCCCGCAAACCGAGGGCGTAGGGCTTGTGACCAGGTCTCCGTTGCTCTGGTGCCCATAACTTTTCATCCGTAAGGAGTTACAAGGCACACAGCATATCGTTGGAAAGCTCTCTGAGATCTCTACGACGGGGGCAACAAGCTAGCTTGCTGTGCCCTTTTCGGAGCTCAAAATCGAACGTTTTCATCAGTTTCGGGCCAATTTTCTTCATTTGCTATGTTTTTCCGTCCCGGATCGTAAGTCGTGAGCTGTTAAAAGGACGACAACCTTACTCGCGGCACATTAGAGGACCCTACAATGCGTCGATATCATGTCTTGTGAGAATGCTGCGATGGTGAAGCGGATGGGTTGTCGTTAAGCCCATTGGGCCTTTTGAATGGGCCATATCTCTAGGCTGGGACTGTGAACCGTTAACACATAAAGGAATTGTGCCCTCAACATGACGGGTGCGATCATACCAGCACTAATGCACCGGATCCCATCAGAACTCCGAAGTTAAGCGTGCTTGGGCGAGAGTAGTATTAGGATGGGTGACCCCCTGGGAAGTCATCGTGTTGCACCCCCCTTTTCAATTTTTTTTGCTCCGATTAGGGTTGCCAAGATACTTTACCCACCATATTTCTATTATCGAATCCCACGGCACCTTGAGCAAGACAACTTCTCTTCACGTGGAGGCTGGGCCCGCAAACCGAGGGCGTAGGGCTTGTGACCAGGTCTCTGTCTCTCCGGTGCCCATAACTTTTGATCCGTAAGGAGTTACGAGGTGCACAGCATACCGTTGGAAAGCTCTCTGAGAGCTCTACGACGCGGGCAGCAAGCTTGCTTGCGGGGCCCTTTTCGGAGCTCAAAATCGAACGTTTTCATCAATTTTGGGCCACTTTTCTTCTTTTGCTCTATTTTTCCGTCCCGGATCGTACGTCGTGAGCTGTTAAAAGGACGACAACCTTACTCGCGGCACATTAGAGGACCCTACAATGCGTCGATATCATGACTTGCGAGGATGCTGCGTTGTTGAAGCGGATGGGTTGTCGTTAAGCCCATTGGGCCTTTTGAATGGGCCATATCTCTAGGCTGGGACTGTGAACCGTTAACACATAAAGGAATTGTGCCCTCAACATGACGGGTGCGATCATACCAGCACTAATGCACCGGATCCCATCAGAACTCCGAAGTTAAGCGTGCTTGGGTGAGAGTAGTACTAGGATGGGTGACCCCCTAGGAAGTCCTCGTGTTGCACCCCCCTTTTCAATTTTTTTTGCTCCGGTTAGGGTTGCCAAGATAATTTACACACCACATTTCTATTATCGAATCCCACGGCACCTTGGGCAAGACAACTTCTCTTTACGTGGAGGCTGGGCCCGCAAACCGAGGGCGTAGGGTATGTGACCAGGTCTCCGTCGCTCCGACGCCCATAACTTTTGATCCGTAAGGAGTTACGAGGCGCACAGCATACCGTTGGAAAGCTCTCTGAGAGCTCTACGACGGGGGCAGCTAACTAGCTCGCTATGCCCTTTTCGGCGCTCAAAATCGAACGTTTTCATAAGTTTCGGGCCACTTTTCTTCTTTTGCTCTATTTTTCCGTCCCGGATCGTACGTCGCGAGCTGTTAAAAGGACGACAACCTTACTCGCGGCACATTAGAGGACCCTACAATGCGTCGATATCACGTCTTGCGAGGATGCTGCGTTGTTGAAGCGGATGGGTTGTCGTTAAGCCCATTGGGCCTTTTGAATGGGCCATATCTCTAGGCTGGGACTGTGAACCGTTAACACATAAAGGAATTGTACCCTCAACATGACGGGTGCGATCATACCAGCACTAATGCACTGGATCCCATCAGAACTCCGAAGTTAAGCGTGCTTGGGCGAGAGTAGTACTAGGATGGGTGACCCCCTGGGAAGTCCTCGTGTTGCACCCCCCTTTTCAATTTTTTTTGCTCCGGTTAGGGTTGCCAAGATACTTTACCCACCACATTTCTATTATCGAATCCCACGGCACATTGGGCAAGACAATTTCTCTTCACGTAGAGGCTGGGCCCGTAAACCGAGGGCATAGGGCATGTGACCAGGACTCCGTCGCTCCGGTGCCCATCATTTTTGATCCGTAAGGAGTTACGAGGCGCACAGCATACCGTTGGAAAGCTCTCTGAGAGCTCTACGATGGGGGCAGCTAGCTAGCTCACTGCGCCCTTTTCGGAGCTCAAAATCGAACGTTTTCATCAATTTCGGGCCACTTTTCTTCTTTTGCTCTATTTTTCCATCCCGGATCATACGTCGTGAGCTGTTAAAAGGACGACAACCTTACTCGCGGCACATTAGAGGACCCTACAATGCGTCGATATCACGTCTTGCGAGGATGCTGCGTTGTTGAAGCGGAGGGGTTGGCGTTAAGCCCATTGGGCCTTTTGAATGGGCCATATCTCTAGGCTGGGACTGTGAACCGTTAACACATAAAGGAATTGTGCCCTCAACATGACGGGTGCGATCATACCAGCACTAATGCACCGGATCCCAACAGAACTCCGAAGTTAAGCGTGCTTGGGCGAGAGTAGTACTAGGATGGGTGACCCCCTGGGAAGTCCTCGTGTTGCACCCCCCTTTTCAATTTTTTTTGCTCCGGTTAGGGTTGCCAAGATACTTTACCCACCACATTTCTATTATCGAATCCCACGGCACCTTGGGCAAGACAACTTCTCTTCACGTGGAGGCTGGGCCCGCAAACCGAGGGTGTAGGGCTTGTGACCAGTTCTCCGTCGCTCCGGTGCCCATAACTTTTGATCCGTAAGGAGTTACGCGGCGCACAGCATACCATTGTAAAGCTCACCGAGAGCTTTACGACGGGGGCAGCAAGCTAGCTCGTTGTGCCCTTTTCGGAGCTCAAAATTGAACGTTTTCATTAGTTTCTGGCCACTTTTCTTCTTTTGCTCAGTTTTTCCATCCCGGATCGTACGTCGTGAGCTGTTAAAAGGACGACAACCTTACTAGCGGCACATTAGAGGACTCTACAATGCGTCGATATCGCGTCTTGCTAGGATATTGCGTTGTTGAAGCGGATGGGTTGTCATTAAGCCCATTGGGCATTTTGAATGGGCCATATCTCTGGACTAGGACTGTGAACCGTCAACACATAAGGGATTTGCACCCTCCACATGACGGGTACGATCATACCGCACTAATGCACCGGATCCCATTAGAACTCGGAAGTTAAGCGTGCTTGGGCGAAAGTAGCACTAGGATGGGTGACCCCCTAGGAAGTCCTCGTGTTGCACGCCCCTTTCCACTTTTTTTTGCTCCGGTTAGGGTTGCCAAGATACTTTACCCACCACATTTCAATTATCGAATCCCACGGCACCTTGGGCAAGACAACTTCTCTTCACGTGGAGGCTGGGCCCGCAAACCGAGGGCGTAGGGCTTCTGACCAGGTCTCCGTTGCTCCGGTGCCCATAACTTTTCATCCGTAAGGAGTTACGAGGCACACGGCATATCGTTGGAAAGCTCTCTGAGAGCTCTACGACGGGGGCAGCAAGCAAGCTTCCTTTGCCTTTTTCGGAGCTCAAAATCGAACGTTTTCATCAGTTTCGGGCCACTTTTCTTCTTTTGCTCTATTTTTCCGTCCCGGATCGTACGTCGTGAGCTGTTAAAAGGACGACAACCTTACTCGCGGCACATTAGAGGACCCTACAATGCGTCGATATCATGACTTGCGAGGATGCTGCGTTGTTGAAGCGGATGGGTTGTCGTTAAGCCCATTGGGCCTTTTGAATGGGCCATATCTCTAGGCTGGGACTGTGAACCGTTAACACATAAAGGAATTGTGCCCTCAACATGACGGGTGCGATCATACCAGCACTAATGCACCGGATCCCATCAGAACTCCGAAGTTAAGCGTGCTTGGGCGAGAGTAGTACTAGGATGGTTGACTCCCTGGGAAGTCCTCGTGTTGCACCCCCCTTTTCAATTTTTTTTGCTCCGGTTAGGGTTGCCAAGATAATTTACCCACCACATTTCTATTATCGAATCCCACGGCACCTTGGGCAAGACAACTTCCCTTTACGTGGAGGCTGGGCCAGCAAACCGAGGGCGTAGGGCTTGTGACTAGGTCTCCGTCACTCCGGTGCCCATAACTTTTGATCCGTAAGGAGTTACGAGGCGCACAGCATACCGTTGGAAAGCTCTCTGAGAGCTCTACGACGGGGGCAGCTAGTTATCTCGCTATGCCCTTTTCGGAGCTCAAAATCGAACGTTTTCATCAGTTTCGGGCCACTTTTCTTCTTTTGCTCTGTTTTTCAATCCCGGATCGTATGTCGTGAGCTGTTAAAAGGACGACAATCTTACTCACGGCACATTAGAGGACCCTACAATGCGTCGATATCACGTCTTGCGAGGATGCTGCGTTGTTGAAGCGGATGAGTTGTCGTTAATCCCATTGGGCCTTTTGAATGGGCCATATCTCTAGGCTGGGACTGTGAACCGTTAACACATAAAGGAATTGTGCCCTCAACATGACGGGTGCGATCATACCAGCACTAATGCACCGGATCCCATCAGAACTCCGAAGTTAAGCGTGCTTGGGGGAGAGTAGTGCTAGGATGGGTGACCCCCTGGGAAGTCCTCGTGTTGCACCCCCCTTTTCAATTTTTTTTACTCCGGCTAGGGTTGCCAAGATACTTTATCCACCACATTTCTATTATCGAATCCCACGGCACCTTGGGCAAGACAACTTGTCTTCACGTGGAGGCTGGGCCCGCAAACCAAAGGCGTTGGGCTTGTGACCAGGTCTCCGTCGCTCCGGTGCCCATAACTTTTCATCCGTAAGGAGTTACGAGGCGCACAGCATACCGTTGGAAAGCTCTCTGAGAGCTCTACGACGGGGGCAGAAAGCTAGCTCGCTGTGCCCTTTTCGGAGCTCAAAATCGAACGTTTTCATCAGTTTCGGGCCACTATTCTTCCTTTGCTCTGTTTTTCCGTCCCGGATCGTACGTCGTGAGCTGTTAAAAGGACGACAACCGTACTTGCGGCACATTAGAGGACCCTACAATGCGTCGATATCACGTCTTGCGAGGATGCTGCGTTGTTGAAGCGGATGGGTTGTCGTTAAGCCCATTGGGCCTTTTGAATGGGCCATATCTCTAGGCTGGGACTGTGAACCGTTAACACATAAAGGAATTGTGCCCTCAACATGACGGGTGCGATCATACCAGCACTAATGCACCGGATCCCATCAGAACTCCGAAGTTAAGCGTGCTTGGGCGAGAGTAGTACTAGGATGGGTGACCCCCTGGGAAGTCCTCGTGTTGCACCCCCCTTTTCAATTTTTTTTACTCCGGTTAGGGTTGCCAAGATACTTTACCCACCACATTTCTATTATCGAATCCCACGGCACTTTGGGCAAGACAACTTCTCTTCACGTGGAGGCTGGGCCGGCAAACCGAGGGCGTAGGGCTTGTGACCAGGTCTCCGTCGCTCCGGTGCCCATAACTTTTGATCCGTAAGGAGTTACGAGGCGCACAGCATACCGTTGGAAAGCTCTCTGAGAGCTCTAAGACGGGGCAGCCAGCTAGCTTGCTGTACCCTTTTCGGAGCTCAAAATCGAACGTTTTCATCAATTTCGGGCCACTTTTCTTCTTTTGCTCTGTTTTTCCGTCCCGGATCGTACGTCGCGAGCTATTAAAAGGATGACAACCTTACTCGCGGCACATTAGAGGACCCTACAATGCATCGATATCATGTCTTGCGAGGATGCTGCGTTGTTGAAGCGGATGGGTTGTCGTTAAGCCCATTGGGCCTTTTGAATGGGCCATATCTCTAGGCTGGGACTGTGAACCGTTAACACATAAAGGAATTGTGCCCTCAACATAACGGGTGCAATCATACCAGCACTAATGCACCGGATCCCATCAGAACTCCGAAGTTAAGCGTGCTTGGGCGAGAGTAGTACTAGGAAGGGTGACCCCCTGGGAAGTCCTCGTGTTGCACCCCACTTTTCAATTTTTTTTGCTCCGGTTAGGGTTGCCAAGATACTTTACCCACCACATTTCTATTATCGAATCACACGACACCTTGGGCAAGACAACTTCTCTTCACGTGGAGGCTGGGCCCGCAAACCGGTGCCCATAACTTTTGATCCGTAAGGAGTTACGAGGCGCACATCATACCGTTGGAAAGCTCTCTGAGAGCTCTACGACGGGGGCAGAAAGCTAGCTCTCTTTGCCCTTTTCGGAGCTCAAAATCGAACCTTTTCATCAGTTTTGGGCCACTATCCTTCTTTTCCTCTGTTTTTCCGTCCCGGATCGTACGTCGTGAGCTGTTAAAAGGACGACAACCTTACTCGCGGCACATTAGAGGACCCTACAATGCGTCGATATCACGTCTTGCGAGGATGCTGCGTTGTTGAAGCGGATGGGTTGTCGTTAAGCCCATTGGGCCTTTTGAATGGGCCATATCTCTAGGCTGGGACTGTGAACCGTTAACACATAAAGGAATTGTGCCCTCAACATGACGGGTGCGATCATACCAGCACTAATGCACCGGATCCCATCAGAACTCCGAAGTTAAGCGTGCTTGGGCGAGAGTAGTACTAGGATGGGTGACCCCCTGGGAAGTCCTCGTGTTGCACCCCCCTGTTCAATTTTTTTACTCCGGTTAGGGTTGCCAAGATACTTTATCCACCACATTTCTATTATCGAATCCCACGGCACCTTGGGCAAGACAACTTCTCTTCACGTGGAGGCTGGGACCGCAAACCGAGGGCGTAGGGCCTGTGACTAGGTCTCCGTCGCTCCGGTGCTCATAACTTTTTATCCGTAAGGAGTTACGAGGCGCACAGGATATCGTATGAAAGCTCTCTAAAAGCTCTACGACGGGGGCAGCAAGCTAGCTTGCTGTGCCCTTTTCGGACCTCAAAATCGAACGTTTTCATTAGTTTCGGGCCACTTTTCTTCTTTTGCTCTGTTTTTCCGTCCCGGATCGTACGTCGTGAGCTGTTAAAAGGACGACAACCTTACTCAGGGCACATTAGAGGACCCTACAATGCGTCGATATCACGTCTTGCGAGGATGCTGCGTTGTTGAAGCGGATGGGTTGTCGTTAAGCCCATTGGTCCTTTTGAATGGGCCATATCTCTAAGCTGGGTCTGTGAACCGTTTACACATAAAGGAATTGTGCCCTCAACATGACGGGTGCGATCATACCAGCACTAATGCACCGGATCCCATCAGAACTCCGAAGTTAAGCGTGCTTGGGCGAGAGTAGTACTAGGATGGGTGACCCCCTGGGAAGTCCTCGTGTTGCACCCCCCTTTTCAATTTTTTTTGCTCCGGTTAGGGTTGCCAAGATAATTTACCCACCACATTTCTATTGTCGAATCCCACGGCACCTTGGGCAAGACAACTTCCCTTTACGTGGAGGCTGGGCCAGCAAACCGAGGGCGTAGGGCTTGTGACCAGGTCTCCGTCGCTCCGGTGCCCATAACTTTTGATCCGTAAGGAGTTACGAGGCGCACAGCATACCGTTGGAAAGCTCTCTGAGAGCTCTACGACGGGGGCAGCAAGCTAGCTTGCTATGCCCTTTTCGGAGCTCAAAATCGAACGTTTTCATCAGTTTCAGGCCACTTTTCTTCTTTAACTCTGTTTTTCCGTCCCGGATCGTACGTCGTGAGTTGTTAAAAGGACGACAACCTTACTCGCGGCACATTAGAGGACCCGACAATGCATCGATATCACGTCTTGCGAGGATGCTGCGTTGTTGAAGCGCATGGGTTGTCGTTAAGCCCATTGGGCCTTCTTAATGGGCCATCTCTCTAGGCTGGGACTGTGAACCGTTAACACACAAAGGAATTGCGCCCTGAACATGTCGTGTGCGATCATACCAGCACTAATGCACGGAATCACATCAGAACTACGAAGTTAAGCGTGCTTGGGCGAGAAAAGTACTAGGATGGGTGACCCCCTGTGAAATCCTCGTGTTGCACCCCCTTTTTCAATTTTTTTTGCTCTGGTTAGGGTTGCCAAGATACTTTACCCACCACATTTCTATTATCGAATCCCACGGCACCTTGGGCAAGACAACTTCTCTTCACGTGGAGGCTGGGCCTGCAAACCGAGGTCGTAGGGCTTGTGACCAGGTCTCCGTCGCTCTAGTGCCCATAACTTTTGATCCGGATGGAGTTACGAGGCGCACAGCATACCGTTGGAAAGCTCTCTGAGAGCTCTACGACGGGGCAGCCAGCAAGCTCGATGTACCCTTTTTGGAGCTCAAAATCGAACGATTTCATCAATTTCGGGCCACTTTTCTTCTTTTGCTCTGTTTTTCCGTCCCGGATCGTACGCCGTGAGCTGTTAAAAGGACGACAAACTTACACGCGGCACATTAGAGGACCCTACAATGCATCGATATCATGTCTTGCGAGGATGCTACGTTGTTGAAGCGGATGGGTTGTCGTTAAGCCCATTGGGCCTTTTGAATGGGCCATATCTCTAGGCTGGGACTGTGAACCGTTAACACATAAAGGAATTGTGCCCTCAACATGACGGGTGCGATCATACCAGCACTAATGCACCAGATCCCATCAGAACTCCGAAGTTAAGCGTGCTTGGGCGAGAGTAGTACTAGGATGGGTGACCCCCTGGGAAGTCCTCGTGTTGCACCCCCCTTTTCAATTTTTTTTGCTCCGATTAGGGTTGCCAAGATACTTTACCCACCACATTCCTATTATCGAATCCCACGGCACCTTGGGCAAGACAACTTCGCTTCATGTGGAGGCTAGGCCAGCAAACCGACGGCGTAGGGCTTGTGTCCAGGTCTCCGTCGCTCCGGTGCCCATAACTTTTGATCCGTAAGGACTTACGAGGCTCATAGCATACAGTTGGAAAGCTCTCTGAGAGCTCTACGACGGGGGCAGCTAGCTAGCTAGCTGTACCTTTTTCGGAGCTCAAAATCGAACGTTTTCATCAGTTTCGTGCCACTTTTCTTCTTTTGCTCTGTTTTTCCGTCCAGGATCGTACATCGTGAGCTATTAAAAGGACGACAACCTTACTCGTGGCACATTAGAGGACCCTACAATGCGTCGATATCACGTCTTACGAGGACGCTGCGTTGTTGAAGCGGATGGGTTGTCGTTAAGCCCATTGGGCCTTTTGAATGGGCCATATCTCTAGGCTGGGACTGTGAACCGTTAACACATAAAAGAATTGTGCCCTCAACATGACGGGTGCGATCATACCAGCACTAATGCACCGGATCCCATCAGAACTCGGAAGTTAAGCGTGCTTAGGTGAGAGTAGTACTAGGATGGGTGACCCATTGGGAAGTCCTCGTGTTGCACCCCCCTTTTCAATTTTTTTTGCTCCGGTTAGGGTTGCCGAGATACTTTACCCACCACATTTCTATTATCGAATCCCACGGCACCTTGGGCAAGACAACTTCTCTTCACGTGGAGGCTGGGCCCGCAAACCGAGGGTGTAGGGCTTGTGACCAGTTCTCCGTCGCTGCGGTGCCCATAACTTTTGATCCGTAAGGAGTTACGAGGCGCACAGCATACCGTTGGAAAGCTCTCTGAGAGCTTTACGATGGGGGCAGCAAACTAGCTCGTTGTGCCCTTTTCGGAGCTCAAAATCGAACGTTTTCATTAGTTTCTGGCCACTTTTCTTCTTTTGCTCAGTTTTTCCGTCCCGGATCGTACGTCGTGAGCTTTTAAAAGGACGACAACCTTTCTCGCGGCACATTAGAGGACTCTACAATGCGTCGATATCACGTCTTGCGAGGATGCTGCATTGTTGAAGCGGATGGGTTGTCGTTAAGCCCATTGGGCCTTTTGAATGGGCCATATCTCTAGGTTGGGACTGTGAACCGTTAACACATAAAGGAATTTTGCCCTCAACATGACGGGTGCGATCATACCAGCACTAATGCACCGGATCCCATCAGAACTCCGAAGTTAAGCGTGCTTGGGCGAGAGTAGTACTAGGATGGGTGACCCCCTGGGAAATCCTCGTGTTGCACCCCTCTTTTCAATTTTTTTTGCTCCTGTTAGGGTTGCCAAGATACTTTACCTACCACATTTCTATTATCGAATCCCACGGCACCTTGGGCAAGACAACTACTCTTCACGGGGAGGCTGGGCCCGCAAACCGAGGGCGTAGGGCTTGTGACTTGGTCTCCGTCGCTCCGGTGCCCATAACTTTTGATCCGTAAGGAGTTACGCGGCGCACAGCATATCGTTGGAAAGCTCCCTGTGAGCTCTACGACGGGGGCAGCAACCTAGCTTGCTGTGCCATTTTCGGAGCTCAAAATTGAACGTTTTCATAAGTTTCGGGCCACTTTTCTTCTTTTGCTCAGTTTTTCCGTCCCGGACCCTACGTCGTGAGCTGTTAAAAGGACGACAACCTTACTCGCGGCATATTAGAGGACCCTACAATGCGTCGATATCACGTCTTGCGAGGATGCTGCGTTGTTGAAGCGGATGGGTTGTCGTTAAGCCCATTGGGCCTTTTGAATGGGCCATATCTCTAGGTTGGGACTGTGAACCGTTAACACATAAAGGAATTGTGCCCTCAACATGACGGGTGCGATCATACCAGCACTAATGCACCGAATCCCATCAGAACTCCGAAGTTAAGCGTGCTTGGGCGAGAGTAGTACTAGGATGGGTGACGCCCTGGGAAGTCCTCGTGTTGCACCCCCCTTTTCAATTTTTTTTACTCCGGCTAGGGTTGCCAAGATACTTTACCCACCACATTTCTATTATCGAATCCCACGGCACCTTGGGCAAAACAACTTCTCTTCACGTGGAGGATGGGCCCGCAAACCGAAGGCGTTGGGCTTGTGACCAGGTCTCCGTCGCTCCGGTGCCCATACATTTTCATCCGTAAGGACTTACGAGGCGCACAGCATACCGTTGGAAAGCTCTCTGAGAGCTCTACGACGGGGGCAGCAAGCTAGCTCGCTGTGCCCTTTTCGGAGCTCAAAATTGAACGTTTTCATCAGTTTCGGGCCACTATTCTTCTTTTGCTCTGTTTTTCCATCCTGGATCGCACGTCGTGTGCTGTTAAAAGGACGGCAACCTTATTCGCGGCACATTAGAGGACCCTACAATGCGTTGATATCACGTCTTGCGAGGATGCTGCGTTGTTGAAGCGGATGGGTTGTCGTTAAGCCCATTGGGCCTTTTGAATGGGCCATATCTCTAGGCTGGGACTGTGAACCGTTAACACATAAAGGAATTGTGCCCTCAACATGACGGGTGCGATCATACCAGCACTAATGCACCGGATCCCATCAGAACTCCGAAGTTAAGCGTGCTTGGGCGAGAGTAGTACTAGGATGGGTGACCCATTGGGAAGTCCTCGTGTTGCACCCCCCTTTTCAATTTTTTTTGCTCCGGTTAGGGTTGCCGAGATACTTTACCCACCACATTTCTATTATCGAATCCCACGGCACCTTGGGCAAGACAACTTCTCTTCACGTGGAGGTTGGGCACGCAAACCGAGGGCGTAGGGCTTGTGACCAGGTCTCCGTCGCTGCGGTGCCCATAACTTTTGATCCGTAAGGAGTTACGAGGCGCACAGCATACCGTTGGAAAGCTCTCTGAGAGCTTTACGATGGGGGCAGCAAACTAGCTCGTTGTGCCCTTTTCGGAGCTCAAAATCGAACGTTTTCATTAGTTTCTGGCCACTTTTCTTCTTTTGCTCAGTTTTTCCGTCCCGGATCGAACGTTGTGAGCTGTTAAAAGGACGACAACCTTACTCGCGGCACATTAGAGGACCCTACAATGCGTCGATATCATGTCTTGCGAGGATACTGCGTTGTTAAAGCGGATGGTTTGTCGTTAAGCCCATTGGGCCTTTTGAATGGGCCATATCTCTAGGCTGGGACTGTGAACCGTTAACACATAAAGGAATTGTGCCCTCAACATGACGGGTGCGATCATACCAGCACTAATGCACCGGATCCCATCAGAACTCCGAAGTTAAGCGTGCTTGGGCGAGAGTAGTACTAGGATGGGTGACCCCCTGGGAAGTCCTCTTGTTGCACCCCCCTTTTCAATTTTTTTTGCTCCGGTTAGGGTTGCCAAGATACTTTACCCACCACATTTCTATTATCGAATCCCACGGCACCATGGGCAAGAGAACTTCTCTTCACGTCGATGCTGGGCCCGCAAATCGGGGGCGTAGGGCTTGTGACCAGGTCTCCGTCGCTCCGGTGCCCATAACTTTTCATCCGTAAGGAGTTACGAGGCGCACAACATATCGTTGGAAAGCTCTATGAGAGCTCTACGACGGGGGCAGCTAGTTAGCTCGCTTTGCCCTTTTCGGAGCTCGAACTTGAACGTTTTCATCAGTTTCGGGCCACTTTTCTTCTTTTGCTCTGTTTTTCCGTCCCGGATCATACGTCGTGAGCTGTTAAAAGGACGACAACCTTACTCGCGGCACATTAGAGGACCCTACAATGCGTCGATATCACGTCTTGCGAGGATGCTGCGTTGTTGAAGCGGATGGGTTGTCGTTAAGCCCATTGGGCCTTTTGAATGGGTCATATCTCTAGGCTGGGACTGTGAACCGTTAACACATAAAGGAATTGTGCCCTCAACAAGACTGGTGCGATCATACCAGCACTAATGCACCGGATCCCACCAGAACTCCGAAGTTAAGCGTGCATGGGCGAGAGTAGTACTAGGATGGGTGACCCCCTAGGAAGTCCTCGTGTTGCACCCCCCCTTTTCAATTTTTTTTGCTCCGGTTAGCGTTGCCAAGATACTTTACCCACCACATTTCTATTATCGAATCCCATGTCACCTTGGGCAAGACAACTTCTCTTCACGTGGAGGCTGGGCCCGCAAACCGGTGCCCATAACTTTTGATCCGTAAGGAGTTACGAGGCGCACAGAATACCGTTGGAAAGCTCTCTGAGAGCTCTACGATGGGGGTAGCTAGCTAGCTCGCTGTGCCCTTTTCAGAGCTCAAAATCGAACGTTTTCATCAGTTTCGGGCCACTTTTCTTCTTTTGCTCTGTTTTTCCGTACCGGATCGTACGTCGTGAGCTATTAAAAGGACGACAACCTTACTCGCGGCACATTAGAGGACCCTACAATGCGTCGATATCACGTCTTGCGAGGATGCTGCGTTGTTGAAGCGGATGGGTTGTCGTTAAGCCCATTGGGCCTTTTGAATGGGCCATATCTCTAGGCTGGGACTGTGAACCGTTAACACATAAAGGAATTGTGCCCTCAACATGACGGGTGAGATCATACCAGCACTAATGCACCGGATCCCATCAGAACTCCGAAGTTAAGCGTGCTTGGGCGAGAGTAGTACTAGGATGGGTGACCCCCTGGGAAGTCCTCGTGTTGCACCTCCCTTTTCAATTTTTTTGCTCCGGTTAGCGTTGCCAAGATACTTTACCTACCACATTTCTATTATCGAATCGCACGGAACCTTGGGCAAGACAACTTCTCTTCACGTGGAGGCTGGGCCTGCAAACCGAGGGCGTAGGGCTTGTGACCAGGTCTCCGTCGTCCCGGTGCCTATAACTTTTGATCCGTTAGGAGTTACGAGGCGCACAGCATACCATTGTTTTCATCAGTTTCGGGCCACTTTTCTTTTTTTGCTCTGTTTTTCCGTCCCGGATCGTACGTCGTGAGCTGTTAAAAGGACGACAACCTTACTCGCGGCACATTAGAGGACCCTACAATGCGTCGATATCACGTCTTGCGAGGATTCTGCGTTGTTGAAGCGGATGGGTTGTCGTTAAGCCCATTGGGCCTTTTGAATGGGTCATATCTCTAGGCTGGGACTGTGAACCGTTAACACATAAAGGAATTGTGCCCTCAACATGACGGGTGCGATCATACCAGCACTAATACACCGGATCCCATCAGAACTCCGAAGTTAAGCGTGCTTGGGCGAGAGTAGTACTAGGATGGGTTACCCCCTGGGAAGTCCTCGTGTTGCACCTCCCTTTTCAATTTTTTTTGCTCCGGTTAGGGTTGCCAAGATACTTTACCCACCACATTTCTATTATCGAATCCCACGGCACCTTGGGCAAGACAACTTCTCTTCACGTGGAGGCTGGGCCTGCAAACTGAAGGCATAAGGCTTGTGACCAAGTCTCCGTCGTTCCGGTGCCCATAACTTTTGATCCGTAAGGAGTTACGAGGCGCACATCATACCGTTGGAAAGCTCTCTGAGAGCTCTACGACGGGGGCAGCTAGCTAGCTTGCTTTGCCCTTTTCGGAGCTCAAAATCAAACGTTTTCATCAGTTTCGGGCCACTTTTCTTCTTTTGCTCTGGTTTTCCGTCCCGGATCGTATGACGTGAGCAGTTAAAAGGACGACAACTTTACTCGCAGCACATTAGAGGACCCTACAATGCGTCGATATCACGTCTTGCGAGGATTCTGCGTTGGTGAAGCTGATGGGTTGTCGTAAAGCCCATTGGGCCATTTGAAAGGGTCATCTCTCTAGGATGGGACCGCGAACCGTAAATACATAAAGGAATTGTGCCCTCAACATGACGGGTGCGATCATACCAGCACTAATGCACCGGATCCCATCAGAACTCCGAAGTTAAGCGTGCTTGGGCGAGAGTAGTACTAGGATGGGTGACCCCCTGGGAAGTCCTCGTGTTGCACCCACCTTTTCAATTTTTTTTGCTCTGGTTAGGGTTGCCAAGATACTTTACCCACCACATTTCTATTATCGAATCCCACGGCACCATGGGCAAGACAACTTCTCTTCACGTCGATGCTGGGCCCGCAAACCGAGGGCGTAGGGCTTGTTACCAGGTCTCCGTCGCTCCGGTGCCCATAACTTTTGATCCGTAAGGAGTTACGAGGCGCACAGCATACCGTTGGAAAGCTCTCTGAGAGCTCTACGACGGGGGCAGCTAGTTAGCTCGCTTTGCCCTTTTCGGAGCTCGAACTCGAACGTTTTCATCAGTTTTTGGCCACTTTTCTTCTTTTGCTCTGTTTTTCCGTCCCGGATCATACGTCGTGAGTTGTTAAAAGGACGACAACCTTACTCGCGGCACATTAGAGGACCCTACAATGCGTCGATATCACGTCTTGCGAGGATGCTGCGTTGTTGAAGCGGATGGGTTGTCGTTAAGCCCATTGGGCCTTTTGAATGGGTCATATCTCTAGGCTAGGACTGTGAACCGTTAACACATAAAGGAATTGTGCCCTCAACATGACAGGTGCGATCATACCAGCACTAATGCACCGGATCCCATCAGAACTCCGAAGTTAAGCGTGCTTGGGCGAGAGTAGTACTAGGATGGGTGACCCCCTGGGAAGTACTCGTGTTGCACCCCCCATTTTCAATTTTTTTTGCTCCGGTTAGGGTTGCCAAGATACTTTACCCACCACATTTCTGTTATCGAATCCCACTGCACCTTGGGCAAGACAACTTCTCTTCACGTGGAGGCTGGGCCCGCAAACTGGTGCCCATAACTTTTGATCCGTAAGGAGTTACGAGGCGCACAGCATACCGTTGGAAAGCTCTCTAAGAGCTCTACGATGGGGACAGCTAGATAGCTCGTTGTGCCCTTTTCGGAGCTCAAAATCGAACGTTTTCATCAGTTTCAGGCCACTTTTCTTCTTTTGCTCTGTTTTTCCGTCCCGGATCGTACGTCGTGAGCTATTAAAAGGACGACAACCTTACTCGCGGCACATTAGAGGACCCTACAATGCGTCGATATCACGTCTTGCGAGGATGCTGCGTTGTTGAAGCGGATGGGTTGTCGTTAAGCCCATTGGGCCTTTTGAATGGGCCAAATCTCTAGGCTGGGACTGTGAACCGTTAACACATAAAGGAATTGTGCCCTCAACATGACGGGTGCGATCATACCAGCACTAATGCACCGGATCCCATCAGAACTCCGAAGTTAAGCGTGCTTGGGCGAGAGTAGTACTAGGATGGGTGACCCCCTGGGAAGTCCTCGTGTTGCACCTCCCTTTTCAATTTTTTTTGCTCCGGTTAGGGTTGCCAAGATACTTTACCCACCACATTTCTATTATCGAATCCCACGGCACCTTCGGCAAGACAACTTCTCTTCACGTGGAGGCTGGGCCTGCAAACCGAGGGCGTAGGGCTTGTGACCAGGCCTCCGTCGTTCCGGTGCCCATAACTTTTGATCCGTAAGGAGTTACGAGGCGCACATCATACCGTTGGAAAGCTCTCTGAGAGCTCTACGACGGGGGCAGCTAGCTAGCTCGCTTTGCCCTTTTCGGAGCTCAAAATCAAACGTTTTCATCAGTTTCGGGCCACTTTTCTTTTTTTGCTCTGTTTTTTCATCCCGGATCGTACGTCGTGAGCTGTTAAAAGGACGACAACCTTACTCGCGGCACATTAGAGGACCCTACAATGCGTCGATATCACGTCTTGCGAGGATTCTGCGTTGTTGAAGCGGATGGGTTGTCGTTAAGCCCATTGGGCCTTTTGAATGGGTCATATCTCTAGGCTGGGACTGTGAACCGTTAACACATAAAGGAATTGTGCCCTCAACATGACGGGTGCGATCATACCAGCACTAATGCACCGGATCCCATCAGAACTCCGAAGTTAAGCGTGCTTGGGCGAGAGTAGTACTAGGATGGGTGACCCCCTGGGAAGTCCTCGTGTTGCACCCCACTTTTCAATTTTTTTTGCTCCGGTTAGGGTTGCCAAGATACTTTACCCACCACATTTCTATTATCGAATCCCACTGCACCTTGGGCAAGACAACTTCTCTTCACGTGGAGGCTGGGCCTGCAAACCGAGGGCGTAGGGCTTGTGACCAGGTCTCCGTCGCTCCGGTGCCCATAACTTTTGATCCGTAAGGAGTAACGAGGCGCACAGCATACCATTGGAAAGCTCTCTGAGAGCTCTACGACGGGGGCAGCAAGCTAGCTCGCTGTGCCCTTTTCGGAGCTCAAAATCGAACGTTTTCATTAGTTTCGGGCCACTTTTCTTCTTTTGCTCTGTTTTTCCGTCCCGGATCATACGTCGTGAGCTGTTAAAAGGACGACAACCTTACTCGCGGCACATTAGAGGACCCTACAATGCGTCGATATCACGTCTTGCGAGGATGCTGCGTTGTTGAAGCGGATGGGTTGTCGTTAAGCCCATTGGGCCTTTTTAATGGGCCATATCTCTAGGCTGGGACTGTGAACCATTAAAACATAAAGGAATTGTGCCCTCATAATGACGGGTGCGATCATACCAGCACTAATGCACCAGATCCCATCAGAACTCCGAAGTTAAGCGTGCTTGGGCGAGAGTAGTACTAGGATGGGTGACCCCCTGGTAAGTCCTCGTGTTGCACCTCCCTTTTCAATTTTTTTTGCTCCGGTTAGGGTTGCCAAGATACTTTACCCACCACATTTCTATTATCGAATCCCACTGCACCTTGGGCAAGACAACTTCTGTTAACGTGGAGGCTTGGCCCGCAAACCGAGGGCGTAGGGCTTTTGACTAGGTCTCCGTCGCTCCGGTGCCCATAACTTTTGATCCGTAAGGAGTTACCAGGCACACAGCATACCGTTGGAAAGCTCTCTGAGAGCTCTACGACAGGGGCAGCAAGCAAGCTCGCTGTGCCCTTTTCGGAGCTCAAAATCGAACGTTTTCATCAGTTTTGGGCCACTTTTTTTTTTTGCTCTGTTTTTCCGTCCCGGATCGTACGTCGTGAGCTATTAAAAGGACGTAAACCTTACTCGCGGCACATTAGAGGACCCTACAATGCGTCGATATCACGTCTTGCGAGGATGCTGCGATATTGAAGCGGATGTGTTGTCGTTAAGCCCATTGGGCCTTTTGAATGGGTCATATCTCTAGGTTGGGACTGTGAACCGTTAACACATAAAGGAATTGTGCCCTCAACATGACGGGTGCGATCATACCAGCACTAATGCACCGGATCCCATCAGAACTCCGAAGTTAAGCGTGCTTGGGCGAGAGTAGTACTAGGATGGGTGACCCCCTGGGAAGTCCTCGTGTTGCACCCCCCTTTTCAATTTTTTTTGCTCCGGTTAGGGTTGCCAAGATACTTTACCCACCACATTTCTATTATCGAATCCCACTGCACATTTGGCAAGACAACTTCTCTTCACGTGGAGGCTGGGGCCGCAAACCGGTGCCCATAACTTTTGATCCGTAAGGAGTTACGAGGCGCACAGCATACCGTTAGAAAGCTCTCTGAGAGCTCTACGACGGGGGCAACTAGCTAGCTCTCTTTGCCCTTTTCGGAGCTCAAAATCGAATGTTTTCATCAGTTTCGGGCCACTTTTCTTTTTTTGCCCTGTTCTCCCGTCCCGGATCGTACGTCGTGAGCTGTTAAAAGGATGACAACCATACTCGCGGCACATTAGAGGACCCTACAATGCGTCGATATCACGTCTTGCGAGGATGCTGCGTTGTTGAAGCGGATGGGTTGTCGTTAAGCCCATTGGGCCTTTTGAATGGGCCATATCGCTAGGCTGGGACTGTGAACCATTAACACATAAAGGAATTGTGCCCCCAACATGACGGGTGCGATCATACCAGCACTAATGCACGGGATCCCATCAGAACTCCGAAGTTAAGCGTGCTTGGGTGATAGCAGTACTAGGATGGGTGACCCCTTGGGAAGTCCTCGTGTTGCACCCCCCTTTTCAAATTTATTTGCTCCGGT
Source organism: Ehretia macrophylla (assembly GCA_037974665.1). Taxonomy (NCBI): domain Eukaryota; kingdom Viridiplantae; phylum Streptophyta; class Magnoliopsida; order Boraginales; family Ehretiaceae; genus Ehretia; species Ehretia macrophylla. The sequence goes on from CM075769.1 coordinate 74,216,148, forward strand.
TAGGGTTGCCAAGATACTTTATCCACCACATTTCTATTATCGAATCCCACGGCACCTTGGGCAAGACAACTTCTCTTCACGTCGATGTTGGGCCCGTAAACCGAGGGCGTAGGGCTTGTGACCAGGTCTCCGTCGCTCCGGTGCCCATAACTTTTGATCCGTAAGGAGTTACGAGGCGCACAGCATGCCGTTGGAAAGCTCTCTGAGAGCTCTATGAAGAGGGCAGCAAGCTGGCTTGCTGTGCCCTTTTCGGAGCTCAAAATCGAACGTTTTCATTAGTTTCGGGCGACTTTTCTTCTTTTGCTCTATTTTTCTGTCCCGGATCGTACGTCGTGAGCTGTTAAAAGGACGACATCCTTACTCGCGGCACATTAGAGGACCCTACAATGCGTCGATATCACGTCCTGCGAGGATGCTGCGTTGTTGAATTGGATGGGTTGTCGTTAAGCCCATTGGGCGTTTTCAATGGGCCATATCTCTAGGCTGGGACTGTGAACCATTAACAAATAAAGGAATTGTGCCCTCAGCATGACGGGTGCGATCATACCAGCACTAAGGCACCAGATCCCATCAAAACTCTGAAGTTAAGCATGCTTGGGCGAGAGTAGTACCAGGACGGTTGACCCCCTAGGATGTCCTCGGGTTCCACCCCCCTTTTAAATTTTTTTTGCTCCGGTTAGGGTTGCCAAGATACTTTACCCACCACATTTCTATTATCAAATCCCACGGCACCTTGGGCAAGACAACTTCTCTTCACGTCGATGCTGGGCCCGCAAACCAAGGGCGTAGGGCTTGTGACCAGGTCTCCGTCGCTCCGGTGCCCATAACTTTTGATCCGTAAGGAGTTACGAGGCGCACAGCATACCGTTGGAAAGCACTCTGAGAGCTCTACGACGGGGGCAGCAAGCAAGCTCGCAGTGCCCTTTTCGGAGCTAAAAATCGAACGTTTTCATTAGTTTCGGGTCACTTTTCTTCATTTGCTCTATTTTTCCGTCCCGGATCGTACGTCGTGAGCTGTTAAAGGACGACAACCTTACTCGCGGCACATTAGAGGACCCTACAATGCGTCGATATCACGTCTTGTGAGGATGCTGCGTTGTTGAAGCGGATGGGTTGTCGTTAAGCCCATTGGGCCTTTTGAATGGGCCATATCTCTAGTCTGGGACTGTGAACCGTTAACACATAAAGGAATTGTGCCCTCAACATGACGGGTGCGATCATACCAGCACTAATGCACCGGATCCCATCAGAACTCCGAAGTTAAGCGTGCTTGGGCGAGAATAGTTCTAGGATGAATGACGCCTTGGGAAGGGCTCGTGTTGCACCCCCCTTTTTAATTTTTTTTGCTCCGGTTAGGGTTGCCAAGATACTTTACCCACCACATTTCTATTATCGAATCCCACGGCACCTTGGGCAAGACAACTTCTCTTCACGTGGAGGCTGGGCCCACAAACCGGTGCCCATAACTTTTGATCCGTAAAGATTTACGAGACGCACAGCATACCGTTCGAAAGCTCTCCGCAAGCTCCACGACGGGGGCAGCTAGCTAGCTCGTTGTGCCCTTTTTGGAGCTCAAAATTGAACATTTTCATCAGTTTCGGGCCACTTTTCTTCTATTGCTCTGTTTTTTCGTCCCGGATTGTACGTCGTGAGCTGTTAAAAGGACGACAACCTTACTCGTGGCACATTAGAGGACCCTACAATGCGTCGATATCACGTCTTGCGAGGCTGGGCCCGCAAACCAAAGGCGTTGGGCTTGTGACCAGGTCTCCGTCGCTCCGGTGCCCATGACTTTTGATCCGTAAGGAGTTACGCGGCGCACAACATACCATTGGAAAGCCCTTTGAGAGCTCTACGACGGGGGCAGCAAGCTAGATTGCTGTGCCCTTTTCGGAGCTCAAAATCGAACGTTTTCATCAGTTTCGGGCCACTTTTCTTCTTTTGCTCTGTTTTTTCGTCCCGGATCGTACGTCGTGAGCTGTTAAAAGGACGAAAACCTTACTCGCGGCACATTAGAGGACCCTACAATGCGTCGATATCACGTCTTGCGAGGATGCTGCGTTGTTGAAGCGGATGGGTTGTCGTTAAGCCCATTGGGACTTTTGAATGGGCCATATCTCTAGGCTGGGACTGTGAACCATTAAAACATAAAGGAATTGTGCCCTCAACATGACGGGTGCGATCATACCAGCACTAATGCACCAGATCCCATCAGAACTCCGAAGTTAAGCGTGCTTGGGCGAGAGTAGTACTAGGATGGGTGACCCCCTGGGAAGTCCTCGTGTTGCACACCCCTTTTCAATTTTTTTTGCTCCGATTAGGGTTGCAAAGATACTTTACCCACCACATTTCTATTATCGAATCCCACTGCACCTTGGGCAAGACAACTTCTCTTCACATGGAGGCTGGGCCCGCAAACCAAGGGCGTAGGGCTTGTGACCAGGTCTCCGTCGCTCCGGTGCCCATAACTTTTGATCCGTAAGGAGTTACGAGGCACACAGCATACCGTTGGAAAGTTCTCTGAGAGCTCTACGACAGGGGCAACAAGCTAGCTTGCTGTGCCCTTTTCGGAGCTCAAAATCGAACGTTTTCATCAGTTTTGGGCCACTTTTCTTTTTTAGCTCTGTTTTTCTGTCCCGGATCGTACGTTGTGAGAGTTAAATGGACGACAACCTTTTCGCGGGACATTAGAGGGCCCTAAAACTTGTCGATATCACGTCTTGCGAGGATGCTGCATTATTGAAGCAGATGGGTAGTCGTTAAGCCCATTGGGCCTTTTGAATGTGCCATCTCTCTAGGCTGGGACTATCAACCGTTAACACATAAAGGAATTGTGCCCTCAACATGACGGGTTCGATCATACCAGCACTAATTCACCGGATCCCGTCAGAACTCCGAAGTTAAGCATGCTTGGGCGAGAGTAGTACTAGGACAGGTGACCCCCTGGGAAGTCCTCGTGTTGCACCCCCCTTTTCAATTTTTTTTGCTCCAGTTAGGGTTGCCAAGATACTTTATCCCTCACATTTCTATTATCGAATCCCACGGCACCTTGGGCAAGACAACTTCTCTTCACGTCGATGCTGGGCCCGCAAACCAAGGGCGTAGGGCTTGTGACCAGGTCTCCGTCGCTCCGGTGCCCATAACTTTTGATCCGTAAGGAGTTACGAGGCGCACAGCATACCGTTGGAAAGCACTCTGAGAGCTCTACGACGGGGGCAGCAAGCAAGCTCGCAGTGCCCTTTTCGGAGCTCAAAATTGAAGGTTTTCATTAGTTTCGGGTCACTTTTCTTCTTTTGCTCTATTTTTTCGTCCCGGATCGTACGTCGTGAGCTGTTAAAGGACGACAACCTTACTCGCGGCACATTAGAGGACCCTACAATGCGTCGATATCACGTCTTGCGAGGATGCTGCGTTGTTGAAGCGGATGGGTTGTCGTTAAGCCCATTGGGCCTTTTGAATAGGCCATATCTCTAGTCTGGGACTGTGAACCGTTAACACATAAAGGAATTGTGCCCTCAACATGACGGGTGCGATCATACCAGCACTAATGCACCGGATCCCATCAGAACTCCGAAGTTAAGCGTGCTTGGGCGAGAGTAGTTCTAGGATGAGTGACCCCCTGTGAAGTCCTCGTGTTGCACCCCATCTTTTCAATTTTTTTTGCTCCGGTTAGGGTTGCCAAGATACTTTACCCACCACATTTCTATTATCGAATCCCACGGCACCTTGGGCAAGACAACTTCTCTTCACGTGGAGGCTGGGCCCACAAATCGGTGCCCATAACTTTTGATCCGTAAAGAGTTACGAGGCGCACAGCATACCGTTGGAAAGCTCTCTGAGAGCTCAACGACGGGGGCAGCTAGCTAGCTCGTTGTGCCCTTTTTGGAGCTCAAAATTGAACATTTTCATCAGTTTCGGGCCACTTTTCTTCTATTGCTCTGTTTTTTCGTCCCGGATTGTACGTCGTGAGCTGTTAAAAGGACGACAACCTTACTCGTGGCACATTAGAGGACCCTACAATGCGTCGATATCACGTCTTGCGAGGCTGGGCCCGCAAACTGAGGGCGTGGGGCCTGTAACCTGGTCTCCGTCGCTCCGGCGCCCATAACTTTTGATTCGTAAGGAGTTATGAGGCGCACAGCATACCATTGGAAAGCTGCGTGAGAGCTCTACGACGGGGGCAGCAAGCTCGCTTGCTGTACCCTTTTCGGAGCTCAAAATCGAACGTTTTCATTAGTTTCGGGCCACTTTTCTTCTTTTGCTCTATTTTTCCGTCCCGGATCGTACGTCGTGAGCTGTTAAAAGGACGACAACCTTACTCACGGCACATTAGAGGACCCTACAATGCGTCGATATCACGTCTTGCGAGGATGCTGCGTTGTTGAAGCGGATGGGTTGTCGTTAAGCCCATTGGGACTTTTGAATGGGCCATATCTCTAGGCTGGGACTGTGAACCATTAAAACATAAAAGAATTGTGCCCTCAACATGATGGGTATGATCATACCAGCACTAATGAACCGGATCCCATCAGATCTCTGAAGTTAAGCGTGCTTGGGCGAGAGTAGTACTAGGATGGGTGACCCCCTGGGAAGTCCTCGTGTTGCACACCCCTTTTCAATTTTTTTTGCTCCGGTTAGGGTTGCCAAGATACTTTACCCACCACATTTCTATTATCGAATCCCACGGCACCTTGGGCAAGACAACTTCTCTTCACATGGAGGCTGGGCCCGCAAACCGAGGGCGTAGGCTTGTGACCAGGTCTCCGTCGCTCCGGTGCCCATAACTTTTGATCCGTAAGGAGTTACGAGGCACACAGCATACCGTTGGAAAGTTCTCCGAGAGCTCTACGACAGGGGCAACAAGCTAGCTCGCTGTGCCCTTTTCGGAGCTCAAAATCGAACGTTTTCATCAGTTTTGGGCCACTTTTCTTTTTTAGCTCTGTTTTTCCGTCCCGGATCGTACGTCGTGAGCTGTTAAAAGGACGATAACCATACTCGCGGCACATTAGAGGACCCTACAATGCGTCGATATCACGTCTTGCGAGGATGCTGCGTTGTTGAAGCAGATGGGTTGTCGTTAAGCCCATTTGGCCTTTTGAATGGGTCATATCTCTAGGCTGGGACTGTGAACCGTTAACACATAAAGGAATTGTGCCCTCAACATGACGGGTGCAATCATACCAGCACTAATACACCGGATCACATCAGAACTCCGAAGTTAAGCGTGCTTGGGTGAGAGAAGTACTAGGATGGGTGACCCCTGGGAAATCCTCGTGTTGCACCCCCCTTTTCAATTTTTTTTGCTCCGGTTAGGGTTGCCAAGATACTTTACCCACCACATTTCTATTATCGAATCCCACTGCACCTTTGGCAAGACAACTTCTCTTCACGTGGAGGCTGGGCCCGCAAACCGGTGCCCATAACTTTTGATCCGTAAGGAGTTACGAGGCGCACAGCATACCGTTGGAAAGCTCTCTGAGAGCTCTACGACGGGGGCAGCAAGCTAGCTTGCTATGCCCTTTTCGGAGCTCAAAATCGAACGTTTTCATTAGTTTCGGGCCACTTTTCTTCTTTTGCTCTGTTTTTCCGTCCCGGATCGTACGTCGTGAGCTGTTAAAAGGACGACAACCTTACTCGCGGCACATTAGAGGACCCTACAATGCGTCGATATCACGTCTTGCGAGGATGCTGCGTTGTTGAAGCGGATGGGTTGTCGTTAAGCCCATTGGGCCTTTTGAATGGGCCATATCTCTAGGCTGGGACTGTGAACCGTTAATACATAAAGGAATTGTGCCCTCAACATGACGGGTGCGATCATACCAGCACTAATGCACCGGATCCCATCAGAACTCTGAAGTTAAGCGTGCTTGGGCGAGAGTAGTACTAGGATAGGTGACCCCCTGGCAAGTCCTAGTGTTGCACCCCCCTTTTCAATTTTTTTTGCTCCGATTAGGGTTGCCAAGATACTTTACCCACCACATTTCTATTATCGAATCCCACGGCACCTTGGGCAAGACAACTTCTCTTCACGTGGAGGCTGGGCTCGCAAACCGGTGCCCATAACTTTTGATCCGTAAGGAGTTACGAGGCGCACAGCATACCGTTGGAAAGCTCTCTGAGAGCTCTACGATGGGGGCAGCTAGCTAGCTCGCTTTGCCCTTTTTGGAGCTCAAAATCGAATGTTTTCATTAGTTTCGGGTCACTTTTCTTTTTTTGCTTTGTTTTTCCGTCCCGGATCGTACGTCGTGAGCTGTTAAAAGGACGACAACCTTACTCGCGGCACATTAGAGGACCCTACAATGCGTCGATATCACGTCTTGCGAGGATGCTGCGTTGTTGAAGCGGATGGGTTGTCGTTAAGCCCATTGGGCCTTTTGAATGGGCCATATCTCTAGGCTGGGACTGTGAAGCCTTAACACATAAAGGAATTGTGCCCTCAACATGAGGGGTACGATGATACAAGCACTAATACACGGGATCCCATAAGAACTCCAAAGTTAAGCGTGCTTGTGCGAGAGTAGTACTAGGATGGGTGACCCCCTGGGAAGTCCTCGTGTTGCACCCCCCTTTTCAATTTTTTTTGCTCCGGTTAGGGTTGCCAAGATACTTTACCCACCACATTTCTATTATCGAATCCCATGGCACCTTTGGCAAGACAACTTCTCTTCACGTGGATGCTGGGCCCGCAAACCGAGGGCGTAGGGCTTGTGACCAGGTCTCCGTCGCTCCGGTGCCCATAACTTTTGATCCGTAAGGAGTTACGAGGCGCACAGCATACCGTTGGAAAGCTCTCTGAGAGCTCTACGACGGGGGCAGCAAGCTAGCTTGCTATGCCCTTTTCGGAGCTCAAAATCGAACGTTTTCATTAGTTTCGGGCCACTTTTCTTCTTTTGCTCTGTTTTTCTGTCCCGAATCGTACGTCGTGAGCTGTTAAAAGGACGACAACCTTACTCGCGGCACATTAGAGGACCCTACAATGCGTCGATATCACGTCTTGCGAGGATGCTGCGTTGTTGAAGCGGATGGGTTGTCGTTAAGCCCATTGGGCCTTTTTAATGGGCCATATCTCTAGGCTGGGACTGTGAACCATTAACACATAAAGGAATTGTGCCCTCAACATGACGGGTGCGATCATACCAGCACTAATGCACCGGATCCCATCAGAACTCCGAAGTTAAGCGTGCTTGGGCGAGAGTAGTACTAGGATGGGTGACCCCTTGGGAAGTCCTCCTGTTGCACCCCCCTTTTCAATTTTATTTGCTCCGGTTAGGGTTGCCAAGATACTTTACCCCCCACATTTCTATTATCGAATCCCACGGCACCTTGGGCAAGATAACTTCTCTTCACGTGGAGGCTGGGCCCGCAAACCTAGGGCGTAGGGCTTGTGACCAGGTCTCCGTCGCTCTGGTGCCCATAACTTTTGATCCGTAAGGAGTTACGAGGCGCACATCATACCGTTGGAAAGCTCCCTGAGAGCTCTACGACGGGGGCAGCCAGCTAGCTTGCTGTGCCCTTTTCGGAGCTCAAAATTGAACGTTTTCAATAGTTTCGGGTCACTTTTCTTCTTTTGCTCTGTTTTTCCGTCCCGAATCGTACGTCGTGAGCTGTTAAAAGGATGACAACCTTACTCGTGGCACATTAGAGGACCCTACAATGCGTCGATATCACGTCTTGCGAGGATGTTGCGTTGTTGAAGCGGATGGGTTGTCGTTAAGCCCATTGGGCCTTTTGAATGGGCCATATCTCTAGGCTGGGACTGTGAACCGTTAACACATAAAGGAATTGTGCCCTCAACATGACGGGTGCGATCATACCAGCACTAATGCACCGGATCCCATCAGAACTCTAAAGTTAAGTGCGCTTGGGCAAGACTAGTACTAGGATGGGTGACCCCTTGGGAAGTCCTTGTGTTGTACCCCCATTTTCAATTTTTTTTGCTCCGGTTAGGGTTGCCAAGATACTTTACCCACCACATTTCTATTATCGAATCCCATGGCACCTTGGGCAAGACAACTTCTCTTCACGTGGAGGCTGGGCCCGCAAACCGAGGGCGTAGGGCTTGTGACCAGGTCTCCGTCGCTCCGGTGCCCATAACTTTTGATCCGTAAGGAGTTACGAGGCGCACAGCATACCGTTGGAAAGCTCTCTGAGAGCTCTACGATGAGGGCAGCAAGCTAGCTTGCTTTGCTCTTTTCGGAGCTCAAAATCGAACATTTTCATTAGTTTCGGGCCACTTTTCTTCTTTTGCTCTGTTTTTCCGTCCCGGATCGTACGTCGTGAGCTGTTAAAAGGACAACAACCTTACTCGCTGGACATTAGAGGGCCCTACAACGCGTCGATATCTCGTTCTGCGAGGATGTTGGGTTGGTGAAGCGGATGGGTTGTCGATAAGCCCATTGGGCCTTCTGAATGGGTCATATCTCTAGACTGGGACTGTGAACCGTTAACACATAAAGGAATTGTGCCCTCAACATGACGGGTGCGATCATACCAGCACTAATGCACCGGATCCCATCAGAACTCCGAAGTTAAGCGTGCTTGGGCGAGAGGAGTACTAGGATGGGTGACCCCCTGGGAAGTCCTCGTGTTGCACCCCCCTTTTCAATTTTTTTTGCTCCGGTTAGGGTTGTCAAGATACTTTACCCACCACATTTCTATTATCGAATCCCACGGCACCTTGGGCAAGACAACTTCTCTTCACGTGGAGGCTGGGCCCGTAAACCGGTGCCCATAACTTTTGATCCGTAAGGAGTTACGAGGCGCACAACATACCGTTGGAAAGCACTCTGAGAGCTCTACGACGGGGGCAGCTAGCTAGATCGCTGTGCCCCTTTCGGAGCTCAAAATCGAACATCTTCATAAGTTTCGGGCCACTATTCTTCTTTTGATCTGTTTTTCCGTCTTGGATCGTACGTCGTGAGCTGTTAAAGGACGACAACCTTACTCGCGGCACATTAGGGGACCCTACAATGCGTCGATATCACGTCTTGCGAGGATGCTGCGTTGTTGAAGCGGATGGGTTGTCGTTAAGCCCATTGGGACTTTTGAATGGCCATATCTCTAGGCTGGGACTGTGAACCGTTAACACATAAAGGAATTGTGCCCTCAACATGACGGGTGCGATCAAACCAGCACTAATGCACCGGATCCCATCAGAACTCCGAAGTTAAGCGTGCTTGGGCGAGAGTAGTACTAGGATTGGTGACCCCCTGGGAAGTCCTCGTGTTGCACCCCCCTTTTCAATTTTTTTTGCTTTGGTTAGGGTTGCCAAGATACTTTACCCACCACATTTCTATTATCGAATCCCACGGCACCTTGGGCAAGACAACATCTCTTCACGTGGAGGCTGGGCCCGCAAATCGGTGACCATAACTTTTGATCCGTAAGGAATTACGAGGCGCACAGCATACTGTTGGAAAGCTCTCTGAGAGCTCTACGACGGGGGCAGCTAGCTAGCTTGCTCTGCCTTTTTTGGAGCACAAAATCGAACGTTTTCATCAGTTTCGGGCTACTTTTGTTCTTTTGCTCTGTTTTTCCGTCCCGGATCGTATGTCGTGAGCTGTTAAAATGACGACAACCTTACTCGCGGCACATTAGAGGACCCTACAATGCGTCGATATCACGTCTTGCGAGGATGCTGCGTTGTTGAAGCGGATGGGTTGTCGTTAAGCCCATTGGGCCTTTTGAATGGGCCATATCTTTAGGCTGGGGCTGTGAACCGTTAACACATAAAGGAATTGTGCCCTCAACATGACGGGTGAGATCATACCAGCACTAATGCACCGGATACCATCAGAACTCCGAAGTTAAGCGTGCTTGGGCTAGAGCAGTACTAGGATGGGTGACCCCCTCGGAAGTCCTCTTGTTGCACCCCCCTTTCAATCTTTTTAGCTCCGGTTAGGGTTGGCAAGATGCTTTATCCACCACATTTCTCTTATTGAATCCCACGGTACCTCAGGCAAGACAACTTCGCTTCACGTGGGGGACTGGGCCCGCAAATCGAGGGCGTAGGGCTTGTGACTATGTCTCCGTCGCTCCGGTGCCCATAACTTTTGATCCATAAGGAGTTATGCGGCGCACAGCATACCGTTGCAAAGCTCTCCGAGAGCTCGAGGACGGGGGCTGCCAGCTTGCTTGTTGTGCCCTTTTCCGAGCTCAAAATCGAACGTTTTCATTAGTTTCGGGCCACTTTTCTTCTTTTGCTCTGTTTTTCGTCCCGGATCGTACGTCGTGAGCTGTTAAAAGGACGACAACCTTACTCGCGGCACATTAGAGGACCCTACAATGCGTCGATATCACGTCTTGCGAGGATGCTGCATTTTTTAAGCGGATGGGTTGTCGTTAAGCCCACTGGCCTTTTGAATGGGTCATATCTCTAGGCTTGGACTGTGAACCCTTAACACATAAAGGAATTGTGCCCTCAACATGACGGGTGCGATCATAGCAGCACTAATGCACCAGATCCCATCAGAACTGCGAAGATAAGCGTGCTTGGGCGAGAGTAGTACAAGGATGGGTGACCCCCTGGGAAGTCCTCGTGTTGCACCCCCCTTTTCAATTTTTTTTGCTCTGGTTAGGGTCGCCAAGATACTTTACCCACCACATTTCTATTATCGAATCCCACGGCACCTTGGGCAAGACAACTTCTCTTCACGAGGAGGCTGGGCCCGCAAACCGGTGCCCATAACTTTTGATCCGTAAGGAGTTACGAGGCGCACAGCATACCGTTGGAAAGCTCTCTGAGAGCTCTACGACGGGGGCAGCTAGCTAGCTCGCTGTGTCCTTTTCGGAGCTCAAAATCGAACGTTTTCATCAGTTTCGGGCCACTTTTCTTCTTTTGCTCTGTTTTTCCGTCCCGGATCGTACGTTGTGAGCTGTTAAAAGGACGATAACCTTACTCGCGGCACATTAGAGGACCCTACAATGCGTCGGCATCACGTCTTGCGAGGATGGTACGTTGTTGAAGCGGATGGGTTGTCGTTAGGCCCATGGGGCGTTTTGAATGGGCCAGATCTCTAGGCTGGGGCTGGGAACGGTTAACACATAAAGGATTTGCACCCTCAACATGACGGGTGTGATCATACCAGCACTAATGCACCGGATTCCATCAGAACTCCGAAGTTAAGCGTGCTTGGGCGAGAGAAGTACCAGGATGGGTGACCCCTTGGGAAGTCCTCGTGTTGCACCCCACTTTTCAATTTTTTTTGCTCCAGTTAGGGTTGCCAAGATACTTTACCCACCAAATTTCTATTATCGAATCCCACGGCACCTTGGGCAAGACAACTTCTCTTCATGTAGAGGCTGGGCCCACAAACCGAGGGCGTAGGGCTTGTGACCAGGTCTCCGGCGCTCGGGTGCCCATAACTTTTGATCCGTAAGGAGTTACGAGGCGCACAGCATACCGTTGGAAAGCTCTCTGAGAGCTCTACAACGGGGGCAGCTAGCTAGCTCGCTGTGCCCTTTTCGGAGCTCAAAATCGAACGTTTTCATCAGTTTCGGGCCACTTTTCTTCTTTTGCTCTATTTTTCCGTCCCGGATCGTACGTCGTTAGCTGTTAAAAGGACGGCTACCTTACTCGCGGCACATTAGAGGACCCTACAATGCGTCGATATCACGTCTTGCGAGGATGCTGCGTTTTTTAAACGGATGGGTTGTCGTTAAGCCCATTGGGCCTTTTGAATGGGTCATATCTCTAGGCTGGGACTGTGAACCGTTAACACATAAAGGAATTGTGCCTTCAACATGACGGGTGCGATCATACCAGCACTAATGCACCGGATCCCACTAGAACTCCGAAGTTAAGCGTGCTTGGGCGAGAGTAGTACAAGGATAGGTGACCCCCTAGGAAGTCCTCGTGTTGCACCCCCCTTTTCAATTTTTTTTGCTTGGGTTAGGGTTGCCAAGATACTTTATCCAGCACATTTCTATTATCAAATCCCACGGCACCTTGGGCAAGACAACTTCTCTTCACGTCGATGCTGGGCCCGCAAACCGAGGGCGTAGGGCTTGTGACCAGGTCTCCGTCGCTCCGGTGCCCAAAACTTTTGATCCGTAAGGAGTTACGAGGCGCACAACATACCGTTGGAAAGCTCTCTGAGAGCTCTATGACGGGGGCAGCTAGCTACCTCGCTGTGCTTTATTCGGAGCTCAAAATCGAACGTTTTCATCAGTTTCAGGCTACTTTTCTTCTTTTGCTCTGTTTTTCCGTCCCGGATCGTGTGTCGTGAGCTGTTAAAAGGACGACAACCTTACTCGTTGCACATTAGAGGACCCTACAATGCGTCGATATCACGTCTAGCGAGGATGCTGCGTTGTTGAAGCGGATGGGTTGTCGTTAAGCCCATTGGGCCTTTTGAATGGGCCATATCTCTAGGCTGGGACTGTGAACCGTTAACACATAAAGGAATTGTGCCATCAACATGACGTGAGTGATCATAACAGCACTAATGTATCAGATCCCATCAGAACTATGAAGTTAAGCGTACTTAGACGAGAGTAGTACTAGGATGGGTGACCCCTAGGGAAGTCCTCGTGTTGCACCCCCCATTTCAATTTTTTTTGCTCCGGTTAGGGTTGCCAAGATACTTTACCCACCACATTTCTATTATCGAATCCCACGGCACCTTGGGCAAGACAACTTCTCTTCACGTCGATGCTAGGCCCGCAAACCGAGGTCGTAAGGCTTGTGACCAGGTCTCCGTCGCTCCGGTGCCCATAACTTTTGATCCGTAAGGAGGTACGAGGCGCACAGCATACCGTTGGAAAGCTCTCTGAGAGCTCTACGACGAGGGCAGCAAGCTAGCTTGTTGTCCCCTTTTCGGAGTTCAAAATCGAACGTTTTCATTAGTTTCGGGCCACTTTTCTTCTTTTGCTCTGTTTTTCCGTCCCGGATCGTACGTCGTGAGCTCTTAAAAGGATGACAACGTTACTCGCAGGACATTAGAGGGCCCTACAACGCGTCGATATCACGTCTTGCGAGGATGCTGCGTTTTTAAAGCGAATGGGTTGTCGTTAAACCCATTGGGCTTTTTGAATGGGCCATCTCTCTAGGCTGAGACTGTGAGCTGTTAACACATAAAGGAATTGGGCCCTCAACATGATGGGTGCGTTCATACCAGCACTAATGCACCGGATCCCATCCGAACTCCGATGTTAAGCTTGCTTGGGCGAGAGTAGTACTAGGATGGGTGACCACCTGGGAAGTCCTCGTGTTGCACCCCCCTTTTCAATTTGTTTTGCTCCGGTTAGGGTTGCTAAGATACTTTACCAACCACATTTCTATTATCGAATCCCACGGCACCTTGGCCAACACAACTTCTCTTCACGTCGATGCTGGGCCCGCAAACCGAGGGCGTAGGGATTGTGACCAGGTCTCCGTCGCTTCGATGCCCATAACTTTTGATCCGTAAGGAGTTACGAGGCGCACAGCATACCGTTGGAAAGCTCTCTGAGAGCTCTACGATGGGGGCAGCAAGCTAGCTTGTTTTGCCATTTTCGAAGCTCAAAATCGAACGTTTTCATTGGTTTCGTGCCACTTTTCTTCTTTTGCTCTGTTTTTCCGTCCCGGATCGTACGTCGTGTGCTGTTAAAAGGACGACAACCTTACTCGCGGCACATTAGAGGACCCTACAATGCGTCGATATCACGTCTTGCGAGGATGCTGCGTTGTTGAAGCGGATGGGTTGTCGTTAAGCCCATTGGGCCTTTTGAATAGGCCATATCTCTAGGCTGGGACTGTGAACCGTTAACATATAAAGGAATTGTGCCCTCAACATGACGGGTGCGATCATACCAGCACTAATGCACCGGATCCCATAAGAACTCCGAAGTTAAGCGTGCTTGGGCGAGAGTAGTACTAGGATGGGTGACCCCTTGGGAAGTCCTCGTGTTGCACCCCCCTTTTCACTTTTTTTTGCTCCGCTTAGGGCTCCCAAGATACTCTACCCACCACATTTCTATTATCCCACCCCACGGCACCTTGGGAAGCCAACTTCTATTCCCGTGGAGGCTGGGCCCGCAAACCGGTGCCCATAACTTTTGATCCGTAAGGAGTTACGAGGCGCACAACATACCGTAGGAAAGCTCTCTGAGTGCTCTACGACGAGGGCAGCAAGCTAGCTCGTTGTGCCCTTTTCGGAGCTCAAAATTGAACGTTTTCATCAGTTTCGGGCCACTTTTCTTCTTTTGCTCTGTTTTTCCATCCCGGATCGTACGTCGTGAGCTGTTAAAAGGACGACAACCTTACTCGCCGCACATTAGAGGACCCTACAATGCGTCGATATCACGTCTTGCGAGGATGTTGCGTTGTTGAAGCGGATGGGTTGTCGTTAAGCCCATTGGGCCTTTTGAATGGGCCATATCTCTAGGCTGGGACTGTGAACCGTTAACACATAAAGGAATTGTGCCCTCAACATGACGGGTGCGATCATACCAGCACTAATGCACCGGATCCATCAGAACTCCGAAGTTAAGCGTGCTTGGGCGAGAGTAGTACTAGGATGGGTGACCCCCTGGGAAGTCCTCGTGTTGCACCCCCCTTTTCAATTTTTTTTGCTCCGGTTAGGGTTGCCAAGATACTTTACCCACCACATTTCTATTATCGAATCCCACGGCACCTTGGGCAAGACAACTTCTCTTCACGTGGAGGCTGGGCCCGCAAACCGAGGGCGTAGGGCTTGTGACCAGGTCTCCGTCGCTCCGGTGCCCATAACTTTTGATCCGTAAGGATTTACGTGGCGCACAGCATACCGTTGGGAAGCTCTCTGAGAGCTCTACGACGGGGGCAGCAAGCTAGCTCGATGTGCCCTTTTCAGAGCTCAAAATCGAACGTTTTCATCAGTTTCGGGCCACTTTTCTTCATTTGCTCTGTTTTTCCGTCCCGGATCGTACGTCGTGAGCTGTTAAAAGGATGACAACCTTACTCGCGGCACATTAGTGGACCCTACAATGCGTCGATATCACGTCTTGCGAGGATGCTGCGTTGTTGAAGCGGATAGGTTGTTGTTAAGCCCATTGGGCCTTTTGAATGGGTCATATCTCTAGGCTGCGACTGTGAACCGTTAACACATAAAGGAATTATGCCTTCAACATGACAGGTGCGATCATACCAGCACTAATGCACCGGATCCCATCAGAACTGCGAAGTTAAGCGTGCTTGGGCGAGAGTAGTACTAGGATGGGTGACCCCCTGGGAAGTCCTCGTGTTGCACCCCCCTTTTCAATTTTTTTTGCTCCGGTTAGGGTTGCCAAGATACTTTACCCACCACATTTCTATTATCGAATCCCACGGCACCTTGGGCAAGACAACTTCTCTTCACGTGGAGGCTGGGCCCGCAAACCAGTGCCCATAACTTTTGATCCGTAAGGAGTTACGAGGCGCACAGCATACCGTTGGAAAGCTCTCTGAGAGCTCTACGACGGGGGCAGCTAGCTAGCTCGCTTTGCCCTTTTCGGAGCTCAAAATGGAACGTTTTCATCAGTTTCGGGCCACTTTTCTTCTTTTGCTCTGTTTTTCCGTCCCGGATCGTACGTCGTGAGCTGTTAAAAGGACGACAACCTTACTCGCGGCACATTAGAGGACCCTACAATGCGTCGATATCACGTCTTGCTAGGATACTGCGTTGTTGAAGCGGATGGGTTGTCGTTAAGCCCATTGGGCCATTTGAATGGGCCATATCTCTAGGCTGGGACTGTGAACCGTTAACTCATAAAGGAATTGTGCCTTCAACATGACGGGTGCGATCATACCAGCACTAATGCACCGGATCCCATCAGAACTCCGAAGTTAAGCGTGCTTGGGCGAGAGTAGTACTGGGATGGGTGACCCCCTGGGAAGTCCTCGTGTTGCACCCCCCTTTTCAATTTTTTTTGCTCCGGTTAGGGTTGCCAAGATACTTTACCCACCACATTTCTATTATCGAATCCCAAGGCACCTTGGGCAAGACAACTTCTCTTCACGTGGAGGCTGGGCCCGCAAATCCGTGCCCATAACTTTTGATCCGTAAGGAGTTACGAGGCGCACAGCATACCGTTGGAAAGCTCTCTGAGAGCTCTACGACGGGGGCAGCTAACTAGCTCGCTATGCCCTTTTCGGAGCTCAAAATCGAACGTTTTCATCAGTTTCGGGCCACTTTTCTTCTTTTGCTCTGTTTTTCCGTCCCGGATCGTACGTCGTGAGCTGTTAAAAGGACGACAACCTTACTCGCAGCATATTAGAGGACCCTACAATGCGTCGATATCACGTCTTGCGAGGATGCTGCGTTGTTGAAGCGGATGGGTTGTCGTTAAGCCCATTGGGCCTTTTGAATGGGCCATATCTCTAGGCTAGGACTGTGAACCGTTAACACATAAAGGAATTGTGCCCTCAACATGACGGGTGCGATCATACCAGCACTAATTCACCGGATCCTATCAGAACTCCGAAGTTAAGCGTGCTTGGGCGAGAGTAGTACTAGGATGGGTGACCCCCTGGGAAGTCCTCGTGTTGCACCCCCCTTTTCAATTTTTTTTGCTCCGGTTAGGGTTGCCAAGATACTTTACGCACCATATTTCTATTATCAAATCCCACGGCACCTTGGGGAAGACACCTTCCCTTCACGTGAAGGCTGGGCACGCAAACCGAGGGCGTAGGGCTTGTGACCAGGTCTCCGTCGCTCCGGTGCCCATAACTTTTGATCCATAAGGAGTTACGAGGCGCACAGCATACCGTTGGAAAGCTCTCTGAGAGCTCTACGACAGGGGCAGCAAGCTAGCTTGCTATGCCCTTTTCGGAGCTCTAAATCGAACGTTTTCATTAGTTTCAGGCAACTTTTCTTCTTTTGCACTGTTTTTCCATCCCGGATCGTACGTCGTGAGCTGTTAAAAGGACGACAACCTTACTCGCGGCATATTAGAGGACCCTACAATGCGTCGATATCACGTCTTGCGAGGATGATGCATTGTTGAAGCGGATGGGTTGTGGTTAAGCCCATTGGGCCTTTTGAATGGGCCATATCTCTAGGCTAGGACTGTGAACCGTTAACACATAAAGGAATTGTGCCTTCAACATGACGGGTGCGATCATACCAGCACTAATGCACCGGATCCCATCAGAACTCCGAAGTTAAGCATGCTTGGGCGAGAGTAGTACTAGGATGGGTGACCCCCTGGGAAGTCCTCGTGTTGCACCCCCTTTTTCAATTTTTTTTGCTCCGGTTAGGGTTGCCAAGATACTTTACCCACCACATTTCTATTATCGAATCCCACGGCACCTTGGGAAAGACAACTTCTCTTCACGTGGAGGCTGGGCCCACAAACCGGTGCCCATAACTTTTGATCCGTAAGGAGTTACGAGGCGCACAGCATACCGTTGGAAAGCTCTCTGAGAGCTCTACGACGGGGGCAGCTAGCTAGCTTGCTCTGCCGTTTTCGGAGCTCGAAATCGAACGTTTTCATCAGTTTCGGTCCACTTTTCTTCTTTTGCTCTGTTTTTCCATCCCGGATCGTACGTCGTGAGCTGTTAAAAGGACGACAACCTTACTCGCGGCACATTAGAGGACCCTACAATGCGTCGATATCACGTCTTGCGAGGATGCTGCGTTGTTGAAGCGGATGGGTTGTCGTTAAGCCCATTGGGCCTTTTGAATGGGCCATATCTTTAGGCTGGGACTGTGAACCGTTAACACATAAAGGAATTGTGCCCTCAACATGACGGGTAAGATCATACTAGCACTAATGCACCGGATCCCATCAGAACTCCGAAGTTAAGCGTGCTTGGGCGAGAGTAGTACTAGGATGGGTGACCCCCTTGGAAGTCCTCGTGTTGCACCCCCCTTTTCAATTTTTTTTGCTCCGGTTATGGTTGCCAAGATACTTTACCCACCACATTTCTATTATCGAATCCCACGGCACCTTGGGCAAGACAACTTCTATTCACCTCAATGCTGGGCCCGCAACCCGAGGGCGTAGGGCTTATGACCAGGTCTCCGTCGCACCGGTACCCATAACTTTTGATCTGTAAGGAGTTACAAGGCGCACAGCATACCGTTGGAAAGCTCTCTGAGAGCTCTACGACGGGGACAGCTAGCTAGCTCACTGTGCCCTTTTCGGAGCTCAAAATCGAACGTTTTCATTAGTTTCGGGCCACTTTTCTTCTTTTGCTCTGTTTTTCTGTACCGAATCGTACATCATGAGCTGTTAAAAGAACGACAACCTTAGTCGTGAGACATTAGAGGACCGTAGAATGCGTCGATATCACATGTTGGGAGAATGCTGTGTTGTTGAAGCGGATGGGTTGTCGTTAAGCTCATTGGGCTTTTTGAATTCGCCATATCTCTAGGCTGGGACTGTAAACTATTAACACATAAAGGAATTGTGCCCTCAACATGACGGGTGCGATCGTACCAGCACTAATGCACCGGATCCTATCAGAACTCCGAAGTTAAGCATGCCTGGGCGAGAGTAGTACTAGGATGGGTGACCCCCTGGGAAGTCCTTGTGTTGCACCCCCCTTTTCAATTTTATTTTGCTCCGGTTATGGTTGCCAAGATACTTTACCAACCACATTTCTATTATCGAATCCCACGGCACCTTGGGCAAGACAACTTCTCTTCACGTCGATGCTGGGCCCGCAAACCGAGGGCGTAGGGCTAGTGACCAGGTCTCCGTCGCTCCGGTGCCCATAACTTTTGATCCGTAAGGAGTTACGAGGCGCACAGCATACCGTTGGAAAGCTCTCTGAGAGCTCTACGACGGGGGCAGCAAGTTAGCTCGCTGTGCCCTTTTCGGAGCTCAAAATTGAACGTTTTCATTAGTTTCGGGCCACTTTTCTTCTTTTGCTCTATTTTTCCGTCCCGGATCGTACGTCGTGAGCTGTTAAAAGGACGACAACCTTACTCGCGGCAAATTAGAGGACCCTACAATACGTCGATATCACGTCTTGCGAGGATGCTGCGTTGTTGAAGCGGATGGGTTGTCGTTAAGCCCATTGGGCCTTTTGAATAGGCCATATCTCTAGGCTGGGACTGTGAACCGTTAACACATAAAGGAATTGTGTCCTCAACATGACGGGTGCGATCATACCAGCACTAATGCACCGGATCCCATCAGAACTCCGAAGTTAAGCGTGCTTGAGCTAAAGTAGTACTAGGATGGGTGACCCCCTGGGAAGTCCTCGTGTTGCAACCCCCTTTTCAATTTTTTTTGCTCCGGTTAGGTTTGCCAAGATACTTTATCCACCACATTTCTATTATCGAATCCCACGGCACCTTGGGCACGACAACTTCTCTTCACATGGAGGCTGGGCCCACAAACCGAGGGCGTAGGGCTTGTGACCAAGTCTCCGTCGCTCTGGTGCCCATAACTTTTGATCCGTAAGGAGTTACAAGTCGCAGAGCATACCGTTGGAAAGCTCTCTGAAAGCTCTACGACGGGGGCAGCAAGCTAGCTCGCTGTGCCCTTTTCGGAGCTCAAAATCGAACGTTTTCATCAGTTTTAGGCCCCTTTTCTTCTTTTGCTCTGTTTTTTCGTCCCGGCTCGTACGTCGTGAGTTGTTAAAAGGACGCCAACCTTACTCGTGGCACATTAGAGGAACCTACAATGCGTCAATATCACGTCTTGCGAGGATGTTGCGTTGTTGAAGCGGATGGGTTGTCGTTAAGCCCATTGGGCACTTTGAATGGGTCATATCTCTAGGCTGGGACTGTGAACCGTTAACACATAAAGGAATTGTGCCCTCAACATGGCGGGTGCGATCATACCAGCACTAATGCACCGGATCCCATAAGAACTCCGAAGTTAAGCGTGCTTGGGCCAGAGTAGTACTAGGATTGGTAACCACCTGGGAAGTCCTCGTGTTGCACCCCCATTTTCAATTTTTATTGCTCCTGTTAAGGTTGCCAAAATACTTTACCCACCACATTTCTATTATCGAATCCCACGGCACCTTGGGCAAGACAACTTCTCTTCACGTGGAGGTTGGGCCCGCAAACCGGTGCCCATAACTTTTGATCCGTAAGGAGTTACGAGGCGCACAACATACTGTTGGAAAGCTCTCTGAGAGCTCTACGACGGGGGCAGCTAGCTAGCTTGCTATGCCCTTTTCGGAGCTCAAAATCGAACGTTTTCATCAGTTTCGGGCCACTTTTCTTCTTTTGCTCTGTTTTTCCGTCCCGGATCGGACGTCGTGAGGTGTTAAAAGGGCGACCACCTTACTCGCGGCACATTGGAGGACCCTACAATGCGTCGATATAACGTCTGGCGAGGATGCTGCGATATTGAAGCGGATGGGTTGTCGTTAAGCCCATTGGGCCATTTGAATGGGCCATATCTCTAGGCTGGGACTGTGAACCGTTAACACATAAAGGAATTGTGCCCTCAACATGACGGGTGCGATCATACCAGCACTAATGCACCGGATCCCATCAGAACTCCGAAGTTAAGCGTGCTTGGGCGAGAGCAGTACTAGGATGGGTGACCCCCTGGGAAGTCCTCGTGTTGCACCCCCTTTTTCAATTTTTTTTGCTCCGGTTAGGGTTGCCAAGATACTTTACCCACCACATTTCTATTATCGAATCCCACGGCACCTTTGGCAAGACAACTTCTCTTCACGTGGAGGCTGGGCCCGCAAACCGAGGGCGTAGGGCTTGTGACCAGGTCTCCGTCGCTCCGGTGCCCATAACTTTTGATCCGTAAGGAGTTACGAGTCGCACAGCATACCGTTGGAAAGCTTTCTGAGAGCTCTACGACGGGGGCTGCAAGCTAGCTTGCTTTGCCCCTTTCGGAGCTCAAAATCGAACGTTTTCATTAGTTTCGGGCCACTTTTCTTCTTTTGCTCTGTTTTTCCGTCCCGGATCGTACGTCGTGAGCTGTTAAAAGGACGACAACCTTACTCATGGCACATTAGAGGACCCTACAATGCGTCGATATCACGTCTTGCGAGGATGCTGCGTTGTTGAAGCGGATGGGTTGTCGTTAAGCCCATTGGGCCTTTTGAATGGGTCATATCTCTAGGCTGGGACTGTGAACCGTTAACACATAAAGGAATTGTGCCCTCAACATGACGGGTGCGATCATACTAGCACTAATGCACCGGATCCCATAAGAACTCCGAAGTTAAGCGTGCTTGGGCGAGAGTAGTACTAGGATGGGTGACCCCCTGGGAAGTCCTCGTGTTGCACCCCCCTTTTCAATTTTTTTTGCTCCGGTTAGGGTTGCCAAGATACTTTACCCACCACATTTCTATTATCGAATCCCACGGCACCTTGGGCAAGACAACTTCTCTTCACGTGGAGGCTGGGCCCGCAAACCGGTGCCCATAACTTTTGATCCGTAAGGAGTTACGAGGCGCACAACATACCGTTGGAAAGCTCTCTGAGAGCTCTACGACGGGGGCAGCTAGCTAGCTCGCTGTGCCATTTTTGGAGCTCAAAATCGAACGTTTTCATCAGTTTCGGGCCACTTTTCTTCTTTTGCTCTATTTTTCCGTCCCGGATCGTACGTCGTGAGCTGTTAAAAGGACGACAACCTTACTCGCGGCACATTAGAGGACCCTACAATGCGTCGATATCACGTCTTGCGAGGATGCTGCGTTGTTGAAGCGGATGGGTTGTCGTTAAGCCCATTGGGCCTTTTGAATGGGCCATATCTCTAGGCTGGGACTGTGAACCGTTAACACATAAAGGAATTGTGCCCTCAACATGACGGGTGCGATCATACCAGCACTAATGCATCGGATCCCATCAGAACTCCGAAGTTAAGCGTGCTTGGGCTAGAGTAGTACTAGGATGGGTGAGCCCCTCGGAAGTCCTCGTGTTGCACCCCCTTTTCAATTTTTTTTGCTCCGGTTAGGGTTGCCAAGATACCTTATCCACCACATTTCTATTTTCGAATCCCACGGCACCTTGGGCACGACAACTTCTCTTCACATGGAGGCTGGGCCCACAAACCGAGGGCGTAGGGCTTGTGACCAAGTCTCCGTCGCTCTGGTGCCCATAACTTTTGATCCGTAAGGAGTTGCAAGTCGCAGAGCATACCGTTGGAAAGCTCTCTGAAAGCTCTACGACGGGGGCAGCAAGCTAGCTCGCTGTGCCCTTTTCGGAGCTCAAAATCGAACGTTTTCATTAGTTTCAGGCCACTTTTCTTCTTTGGCTCTGTTTTTCCGTCCCGGATCGTACGTCGTGAGTTGTTAAAAGGACGACAACCTTACTCGTGGCACATTAGAGGAACCTACAATGCGTCAATATCACGTCTTGCGAGGATGCTGCGTTGTTGAAGCGGATGGGTTGTCGTTAAGCCCATTGGGCCTTTTGAATGGGCCATATCTCTAGGCTGGGACTGTGAACCGTTAACACATAAAGGAATTGTGCCCTCAACATGACGGGTGCGATCATACCAGCACTAATGCACCGGATCCCATCAGAACTCCGAAGTTAAGAGTGCTTGGGCGAGAGTAGTACTAGGATGGGTGACCGCCTGGGAAGTCCTCGTGTTGCACCCCCCTTTTCAATTTTTTTTGCTCCTGTTAAGGTTGCCAAGATACTTTACCCACCACATTTCTATTATCGAATCCCACGGCACCTTGGGCAAGACAACTTCTCTTCACGTGGAGGTGGGCCCGCAAACCGGTGCCCATAACTTTTGATCCGTAAGGAGTTACGAGGCGCACAACATACCGTTGGAAAGCTCTCTGAGAGCTCTACGACGGGGGCAGCTAGCTAGCTTGCTATGCCCTTTTCGGAGCTCAAAATCGAACGTTTTCATCAGTTTCGGGCCACTTTTCTTCTTTTGCTCTATTTTTCCGTCCCGGATCGTACGTCGTGAGCTGTTAAAAGGGCGACATCCTTCCTCCCGGCACATTGGAGGACCCTACAATGCGTCGATATAAAGTCCAGTGAGGATGCTGCGTTGTTGAAGCGGATGGGTTGTCGTTAAGCCCATTGGGCCATTTGAATGGGCCATATCTCTAGGCTGGGACTGTGAACCGTTAACACATAAAGGAATTGTGCCCTCAACATGACGGGTGCGATCATACCAGCACTAATGCACCGGATCCCATCAGAACTCCGAAGTTAAGCATGCTTGGGCGAGAGTAGTACTAGGATGGGTGACCCCTTGGGAAGTCCTCGTGTTGCACCCCCCTTTTCAATTTTTTTTGCTCCGGTTAGGGTTGCCAAGATACTTTACCCACCACATTTCTATTATCGAATCCCACGGCATCTTGGGCAAGACAACTTCTCTTCACGTGGAGGCTGGGCCCGCAAACCGAGGGCGTAGGGCTAGTGACCAAGTCTCCGTCGCTCCGGTGCCCATAACTTTTGATCCGTAAGGAGTTACGCGGTGCACAGCATACCGTTAGAAAGCTCTCTGAGAGCTCTACGACGGGGGCAGCAAGCTAGCTCGCTGTGCCCTTTTCGGAGCTCAAAATCGAACGTTTTCATCAGTTTCGGGCCACTTTTCTTCTTTTGCTCTATTTTTCCGTCCCGGAACGTACGTCATGAGCTGTTAAAAGGACGACAACCTTACTCGCGGCACATTGGAGGACCCTACAATGCGTCGATATCACGTCTTGCGAGGATGCTGCGTTGTTGAAGCGGATGGGTAGTCGTTAAGCCCATTGGGACTTTTGAATTGGTCATATCTCTAGGCTGGGACTGTGAACCGTTAACACATAAAGGAATTGCGCCATCAACATGACGGGTGCGATCATGCCAGCACTAATGCACCGGATCCCATCAGAACTCCGAAGTTAAGCATGCTTGGGCGAGAGTAGTACTAGGATGGGTTACCCCCTGGGAAGTCCTCGTGTTGCACCCCCCCTTTTCAATTTTTTTTCCTTCGGTTAGGGTTGCCAGGATACTTTATCCACCACAATTCTATTATTGAATCCCACGGCAACTTGGGGAAGACAACTTCTCTTCACGTCGATGCTGGGCCCGCAAACCGAGGGTGTAGGGCTTGTGACCAGGTCTCCGTCACTCCGGTGCCCATAACTTTTGATCCGTAAGGCGTTACAAGGCGCACAGCATACCGTTGGAAAGCTCTCTGAGAGCTCTACGACGGGGGCAGCAAGCTAGCTTGTTGTGCCCATTTCGGAGCTCAAAATCGAACGTTTTCATTAGTTTCGGGCCACTTTTCTTCTTTTGCTCTGTTTTTCCGTCCCGTATCTTACGTCGTGAGCTGTTAAAAGGATGACAACCTTACTCGAAGCACATTAGAGGACCCTACAATGCGTCGATATCAGGTTTTGCCAGGATGCTGCGTTGTTGAAGCTGATGGGTTGTCGTTAAGCCCATTGGGCCTTTTGAATGGGTCATATCTCTGGGCTGGGACTATGA
The DNA here is from genome assembly GCA_037974665.1 of Ehretia macrophylla. Lineage (NCBI taxonomy): Eukaryota > Viridiplantae > Streptophyta > Magnoliopsida > Boraginales > Ehretiaceae > Ehretia > Ehretia macrophylla. The sequence continues at coordinate 74,240,459 of CM075769.1, forward strand.
ACCGACAACACATAAAGGATTTGTGACCTCAACATGACGGGTGCTATCATACCAACACTAATGCACCGGATCCCATCAGAACTCTGAAGTTAAGCGTGCTTGGGCGAGAGTAGTACTAGGATGGGTGACCCCCTGGGAAGTCCTCGTGTTGCACCCCCCTTTTCAATTTTTTTTGCTCCGGTTAGGGTTGCCAAGATACTTTACCCACCACATTTCTATTATCGAATCCCACGGCACCTTGGGCAAGACAATTTCTCTTCACGTGGAGGCTGGGCCCGGAAACCGAGGGCGTAGGGCTTGTGACCAGGTCTCCGTCGCTCCGGTGCCCATAACCTTTGATCCGTAAGGAGTTACGACCCGCACAGCATACCGTTGGAAAGCTCTCTGAGAGCTCTACGACGGGGGCAGCTAGCAGGCTAGCTGTGCCCTTTTCGGAGCTTAAAATCGAACGTTTTCATCAGTTTCGGACAACTTTTCTTCTTTTTCTATGTTTTTTCATCCTTGATCATATGTTGTGAACTGTTAAAAGGACGACAACCTTACTCGCGGTACATTAGAGGACCCTACAATGCGTCGATATCACGTCTTGCGAGGATGCTGCGTTGTTGAAGCGGATGGGTTGTCGTTAAGCCCATTGGGCCTTTTGAATGGGCCATATCTCTAGGCTGGGACTGTGAACCGTTAACACATAAAGGAATTGTGCCCTCAACATGACGGGTGCGATCATACCAGCACTAATGCACCGGATCCCATCAGAACTCCGAAGTTAAGCATGCTTGGGCGAGAGTAGTACTAGGATGGGTGACCCCTTGGGAAGTCCTCGTGTTGCACCCCCCTTTTCAATTTTTTTTGCTCCGGTTAGGGTTGCCAAGATACTTTACCCACCACATTTCTATTATCGAATCCCACGGCATCTTGGGCAAGACAACTTCTCTTCACGTGGAGGCTGGGCCCGCAAACCGAGGGCGTAGGGCTTGTGACGAGGTCTCCGTCGCTCCGGTGCCCATAACTTTTGATCCGTAAGGAGTTACGAGTCGAACAGCATACCGTTAGAAAGCTCTCTGAGAGCTCTACGACGGGGGCAGCAAGCTAGCTCGCTTTGCCCTTTTCGGAGCTCAAAATCAAACGTTTTCATTAGTTTCGGGCAACTTTTCTTCTTTTGCTCTGTTTTTTCGTCCCGGATCATACGTCGTGAGCTGTTAAAAGGACGACAACCTTACTCGTGGCACATTAGAGGACCCTGCAATGCGTCGATATCACGTCTTGCGAGGATGCTGCGTTATTGAAGCGGATGGGTTGTCGTTAAGCCCATTGGGCCTTTTCAATGGGTCATATCTCTAGGCTGGGACTGTGAACCGTTAACACATAAAGTAATTGTACCCTCAACATGACAGGTGCGATCATACCAGCACTAATGCACCGGATCCCATCAGAACTCCGAAGTTAAGCGTGCTTGGGCGAGAGTAGTACTAGGATGGGTGACCCCCTGGGAAGTCCTCGTGTTGCACCCCCCTTTTCAATTTTTTTTCCTTCGGTTAGGCTTGCCAGGATACTTTACCCACCACATTTCTATTATCGAATCCCACGGCACCTTGGGGAAGACAACTTCTCTTCACGTCGATGCTGGGCCCGCAAACCGAGGGTGTAGGGCTTGTGACCAGGTCTCCGTCACTCCGGTGCCCATAACTTTTGATCCGTAAGGCGTTACAAGGCGCACAGCATACCGTTGGAAAGCTCTCTGAGAGCTCTACGACGGGGGCAGCAAGCTAGCTTGTTGTGCCCATTTCGGAGCTCAAAATCGAACGTTTTCATTAGTTTCGGGCCACTTTTCTTCTTTTGCTCTGTTTTTCCGTCCCGTATCTTACGTCGTGAGCTGTTAAAAGGATGACAACCTTACTCGAAGCACATTAGAGGACCCTACAATGCGTCGATATCAGGTTTTGCCAGGATGCTGCGTTGTTGAAGCTGATGGGTTGTCGTTAAGCCCATTGGGCCTTTTGAATGGGTCATATCTCTAGGCTGCGACTGTGAACCGTTAACACATAAAGGAATTGTGCACTCAACATGACTGGTACTATCATACCAACACTAATGCACCGGATCCCATCAGAACTCTAAAGTTAAGCGTGCTTGGGCGAGAGTAGTACTAGGATGGGTGACCCCCTGGGAAGTCCTCGTGTTGCACCCCCCTTTTCAATTTTTTTTGCTCCGGTTAGGGTTGCCAAGATACTTTACCCACCACATTTCTATTATCGAATCCCACGGCACCTTGGGCAAGACAATTTCTCTTCACGTGGAGGCTGGGCCCGCAAACCGAGGGCGTAGGGCTTGTGACCAGGTCTCCGTCGCTCCGGTGCCCATAACTTTTGATCCGTAAGGAGTTACGACCCGCACAGTATACCGTTGGAAAGCTCTCTGAGAGCTCTACGACGGGGGCAGCTAGCAGGCTAGCTGTGCCCTTTTCGGAGCTTAAAATCGAACGTTTTCATCAGTTTCGGACAACTTTTCTTCTTTTGATCTGTTTTTTCATCCCGGATCGTACGTGGTGAGCTGTTAAAAGGACGACAACCTTACTCGCGGTACATTAGAGGACCCTACAATGCGTCGATATCACGTCTTGCGAGGATGCTGCGTTGTTGAAGCGGATGTGTTGTCGTTAAGCCCATTGGGCCTTTTGAATGGGCCATATCTCTAGGCTGGGACTGTGAACCGTTAACACATAAAGGAATTGTGCCCTCAACATGAGGGGTGCGATCATACCAGCACTATTGCACCGGATCCCATCAGAACTCTGAAGTTAAGCGTGCTTGGGCGAAAGTAGTACTAGGATGGGTGACCCCCTGGGAAGTCCTCGTGTTGCACCACCCTTTTCAATTTTTTTTGCTCCGGTTAGGGTTGCCAAGATACTTTACCCACCACATTTCTATTATCGAATCCCACGGCACCTTGGGCAAGACAACTTCTCTTCACGTTGAGGCTGGGGCCGCAAACCGGTGCCAATAACTTTTGATCCGTTAGGAGTTACGAGAGGCACAGCATACCGTTGGAGAGCTCTCCGAGAGCTCTACGATGGGGGCAGCTAGCTAGCTCACCGTGCCCTTTTCGGAGCTCAATATCGAACGTTTTCAACAGTTTCGGGCCACTTTTCTACTTTTGCTCTGTTTTTTCGTCCCGGATCGTACGTCGTGAGCTGTTAAAAGGACGACAACCTTACTCGCGGCACATTAGAGGACCCTACAATGCGTCGATATCACGTCTTGCGAGGATGCTGCGTCGTTGAAGCGGATAGGTTGTCGTTAAGCCCATTGGGCCTTTTTAATGGGCCATATCTCTACGCTGGGACTGTGAACCGCTAACACATAAAGGAATTGTGCCCTCAACATGACGGGGGCGATCATACCAGCAGTAATGCACCGGAGCCCATCAGAACTCTGAAGTTAAGCGTGCTTGGGCGAAAGTAGTACTAGGATGGGTGACCCCCGGGTAAGTCCTCGTGTTGCACCACCCTTTTCAATTTTTTTTGCTCCGGTTAGGGTTGCCAAGATACTTTACCCACCACATTTCTATTATCGAATCCCACGGCACCTTGGGCAAGACAACTTCTCTTCACGTGGAGGCTGGGCCCGCAAACCGGTGCCCATAACTTTTGATCCGTAAGGAGTTACGAGGCGCACAGCATACCGTTGGAAAGCTCTCTAAGAGCTCTACGACAAGGGAAGGGAGCAAGCTTGCTGTGCCATTTTTGGAGCTCAAAATCGAACGTTTTCATCAGTTTCGGGCCACTTTTCTTCATTTGCTCTGTTTTTTCGTCCCGGATCGTAAGTCGTGAGCTGTTAAAAGGATGAAAACCTTACTCGCGGCAAATTAGAGGACCCTACAATGCGTCGATATCACGTCTTGCGTAGATGCTGCGTTGTTGAAGCGGATGGGTAGTCGTTAAGCTCATTTGGCGTTCTAAATGGACCATATCTCTAGGCTGGGACTGTGAACCGTTAACACATAAGGGAATTGTGCCCTCAACATGACGGGTGCGATCATACCAGCATTAATGCACCGGATCCCATCAGAACTCCGAAGTTAAGCGTGCTTGCGCGAGAGTAGTACTAGGATGGGTGACCCCCTGGGAAGTCCTCGTGTTCCACCCCCCTTTTCAATTTTTTTTGCTCCAGTTAGGGTTGCCAAGATACTTTACCCACCACATTTCTATTATCGAATCACACTGCACCTTGGGCAAGACAACTTCTCTTCACGTGGAGGCTGGGCCCGCAAACCGAGGGCGTAGGGATTGTGACCAGGTCTCCGTCGCTCCGGTGCCCATAACTTTTGATCTGTAAGGTGTTACGAGGCGCACAGCATACCGTTGGAAAGCTCTATGAGAGCTCGACGACTGGGGCAGCAAGCTAGCTCACTATGCGCTTTTTGGAGCTTAAAATCGAACGTTTTCATTAGTTTCGGGCCACTTTTCTTCTTTTCTCTATTTTTTCGTCCCGGATCGTACGTCGTGAGCTGTTAAAAGGACGACAACCTTACTCGCGGCACATTAGAGGACCCTACAATGCGTCGATATCACGTCTTGCGAGGATGCTGCGTTGTTGAAGCGGATGGGTTGTCGTTAAGCCCATTGGGCCTTTTGAATGGGCCATATCTCTAGGCTGGGACTGTGAACCGTTAACACATAAGGAATTGTGCCCTCAACATGACGGGTGCGATCATACCAGCACTAATGCGCCGGATCCCATCAGAACTCCGAAGTTAAGCGTGCTTGGGCAAGAGTAGTACTAGGATGGGTGACCCCCTGGGAAGTCCTCGTGTTGCACCCCCCTTTTCAATTTTTTTTGCTCCGGTTAGGGTTGCCAAGATACTTTACCCACCACATTTCTATTATCGAATCCCACGGCACCTTGGGCAAGACAACTTCTCTTCACGTGGAGGCTGGGCCCGCAAACCGGTGCCCATAACTTTTGATCCGTAAGGAGTTACGAGGTGCACAGCATACCGTTGGAAAGCTCTCTGAGAGCTCTACGACGGGGGCAGCTAGCTAGCTCGCTGTGCCCTTTTCGGAGCTCAAAATCGAACGTTTTCATCAGTTTCGGGCCACTTTTCTTCTTTTGCTCTGTTTTTCCGTCTCGGATCGTACGTCGTGAGCTGTTAAAAGGACGACAACCTTACTCGTGGCACATTAGAGGACCCTACAATGCGTCGATATCACGTCTTGCGAGGATGCTGCGTTGCTGAAGCGGATGGGTTGTCGTTAAGCCCATTGGGCCTTTTGAATGGGCCATATCTCTAGGCTGGGACTGTGAACCGTTAACACATAAAGGAATTGTGCCCTCAACATGACGGGTGCCATCATACCAGCACTAATGCACCGGATCCCATCAGAACTCCGAAGTTAAGCGTGCTTGGGCGAGAGTAGTACTAGGATGGGTGACCCCTGGGAAGTCCTCGTGTTGCACCCCCCTTTTCAATTTTTTTTGCTCCGGTTAGGGTTGCCAAGATACTTTACCCACCACATTTCTATTATCGAATCCCACGGCACCTTGGGCAAGACAACTTCTCTTCACGTGGAGGCTGGGCCCGCAAACCGAGGGCGTAGGGCTTGTGACCAGGTCTCCGTCGCTCCGGTGCCCATAACTTTTGATCCGTAAGGAGTTACGAGGCGCACAGCATACCGTTGGAAAGCTCTCTGAGAGCTCTACGACGGGGGCAGCTATCTAGCTCGCTATACCCTTTTCGGAGCTCAAAATCGAACATTTTCATTAGTTTCGGGCCACTTTTCTTCTTTTGCTCTGTTTTTCCGTCCCGGATCGTACGTCGTGAGCTGTTAAAAGGACGACAACCTTACTCGCGGCACATTAGAGGACCCTACAATGCGTCGATATCACGTCTTGCGAGGATGTTGCGTTGTTGAAGCGGATGGGTTGTCTTTAAGCCCATTGCGCCTTTTGAATGGGTCATATCTCTAGGCTGGGACTGTGAACCGTTAACACATAAAGGAATTGTGCCCTCAACATGACAGGTGCGATCATACCAGCACTAATGCACCGGATCCCATCAGAACTCCGAAGTTAAGCGTGCTTGGGCGAGAGTAGTACTAGGATGGGTGACCCCCAGGGAAGTTCTCGTGTTGTACCCCCCTTTTCAATTTTTTTTGCTCCGGTTAGGGTTGCCAATATACTTTATCCACCACAATTCTATTATCGAATCCCACGGCACCTTGGGCAACACAACTTCTCTTCACGTCAATGCTGGGCCCGCAAACCGAGGGCGTAGGCCTTGTGACCAGCCCTCCGTCGCTCCGGTGCCCTTAACTTTTGATCCCTACGGAGTTACGAGGCGCACAGCATACCTTTGGAAAGCTCTCTGAGAGCTCTACGACGGGGGCAGCAAGCTAGCTCGGTATGCCCTTTTCCGACCTCAAAATCGAAAGATTTCATCAGTTTTGGCCCACTTTTCTTCTTTTGCTCTGGTTTTCCATCCCGGATCGTACGTCGTGAGTTGTTAAAAGGACGACAACCTTATTCGCGGGACATTAGAGGGCCCTAAAATGCGTAGATATCACGTCTTGAGAGGATGCTACGTTGTTGAAGCGGATAGGTTGTCGTTAAGCCCATTGGGCCTTTTGAATGGGCCGTCTCTCTAGGCTGGGACTGTGAACCGTTAACACATAAAGGAATTGTCCCCTCAACATGACCGGTGCGATCATACTAGCACTAATGCACCGGATCCCATCAAAACTCCGAAGCTAAGCGTGCTTGGACGAGAGTAGTACTAGGAAGGGTGACCCCCTGGGAAGTCCTCTTGTTTCACCCCCCTTTTCAATTTTTTTTGCTCCGGTAAGGGTTGCCAAGATACTTTATCCACCACATTTCTATTATCGAATCCCACGGCACCTTGGGCAAGGCAACTTCGCTTCACATGGAGGCTGGGCTAGCAAACCGAGGGCGTAGGGCTTGTGACCAAGTCTCTGTCGCTCCGGTGCCCATAACTTTTGATCCGTAAGGAGTTACGAGGCGCACAACATACCATTGGAAAGCTCTCTAAGAGCTCTACGACGGGGACAGCCAGCTAGCTCGCTGTGCCCTTTTCGGAGCTCAAAATCGAACGTTTTATTTAGTTTCGGGCAACTTTTCTTCTTGTGCTCTATTTTTCCGTCCCGGATCGTACGTCGTGAGCTGTTAAAAGGACGACAACCTTACTCGCGGCACATTAGAGGACCCTACAATGCGTCGATATCACGTCTAGCGAGGATGATGCGTTGTTGAAGCGGATGGGTTGTCGTTATGCCCATTGGGCCATTTGAATGGGCCATATCTCTAGGCTGGGACTGTGAACCGTTAACACATAAAGGAAATTGTTCCCTCAACATGACGGGTGCGATTATACCAGCACCAATGCACTGGATCCCATCAGAACTCCGAAGTTAAGCGCGCTTGGGCGAGAGTAGTACTAGGATGGGTGACCCCCTGGGAAGTCCTCGTGTTGCACCCCCCTTTTCAATTTTTTTTGCTCCGGTTAGGGTTGCCAAGAGACTTTACCCACCACATTTCTATTATCGAATCCCACGGCACCTTGGGCAAGACAACTTCTCTTCACGTGGAGCCTGGGCCCGCAAATCGGTGCCCATAAATTTTGATCAGTAAGGAGTTACGAGGCGCACAGCATACCGTTGGAAAGCTCTCTGAGAGCTCTACAACGGGGGCAGCAAGCTAGCATGCTGTGCCCTTTTCGGAGCTCAAAATCGAACGTTTTCATCAGTTTTAGGCCACTTTTCTTATTTTTCCCTGTTTTTCCGTGCCGGATCGTACGTCGTGAGCTGTTAAAAGGACGAAAACCTTACTCGCGGCACATTAGAGGACCCTACAATGCGTCGATATCACGTCTTACGAGGATGCTGCGTTGTTGAAGCGGATGGGTTGTCGTTGAGCCCATTGGGCCTTTTGAATGGGCCATATCTCTAGGCTGGGACTGTGAACCGTTAACACATAAAGGAATTGTACCCTCAACATGACGGGTGCGATCATACCAGCACTAATGCACCGGATCCCTTCAGAACTCCGAAGTTAAGCGTGCTTGGGCGAGAGTAGTACTAGGATGGGTGACCCCCTGGGAAGTCCTCGTGTTGCACCCCCCTTTTCAATTTTTTTTGCTCCGGTTAGGGTTGCCAAGATACTTTACCCACCACATTTCTATTATCGAATCCCACGGCACCTTGGGCAAGACAACTTCTCTTCACGTGGAGGCTGGGCCCGCAAACCGGTGCCCATAACTTTTGATCCGTAAGGAGTTACGAGGCGCACAGCATACCGTTGGAAAGCTCTCTGAGAGCTCTACGACGGAGGCAGCTAGCTAGCTCGCTGTGCCCTTTTCGGAGCTCAAAATCAAACGTTTTCATTAGTTTCGGGCCACTTTTCTTCTTTTGCTCTGTTTTTTCGTCCAGGATCGTACGTCGTGAGCTGTTAAAAGGACGACAACCTTACTGGCGGAACATTAGAGGACCCTACAATGCGTCGATATCACGTCTTGCGAGGATGCTGCGTTGTTGAAGCGGATGGGTTGTCGTTAAGCCCATTGGGCCTTTTGAATGGGCCATATCTCTAGGCTGGGACTGTGAACCGTTAACACATAAAGGAATTGTGCCCTCAACATGACGGGTGCGATCATACCAGCACTAATGCACCGGATCCCATCAGAACTCCGAAGTTAAGCGTGCTTGGGGGCGAGAGTAGTACTAGGATGGGTAACCCCCTGGGAAGTCCTCGTGTTGCAACCCCCTTTTCAAATTTTTTTGTTCCGGTTAGGGTTGCCAAGATACTTTACCCACCACATTTCTATTATCGAATCCCACTGCACCATGGGCAAGACAACTTCTCTTCACGTGGAGGCTGGGCCCGCAAACCGATGGCGTAGGGCTTGTGACCAGGTCTCCGTCGCTCTGGTGCCCATAACTTTTGATCCGTAAGGAGTTACGAGGCGCACAGCATACCGTTGGAAAGCTCTCTGAGAGCTCTACGACGGGGGCGGCAAGCAAGATTGCTGTGCCCTTTTCGGAACTCAAAATCGAACGTTTTCATTAGTTTCGGGCCACATTTTTCTTCTTTTGCTCTGTTTTTCTGTCCCGGATCGTACGTCGTGAGCAGTTAAAAGGACGACAAACTTACTCGCGGCACATTAGAGGACCCTACAATGCGTCGATATCACGTCTTCCGAGGATGCTGCGTTGTTGAAGCGATGGGTTGTCGTTAAGCCCATTGGGCCTTTTGAATGGGTCATATCTCTAGGCTGGGACTGTGAACCGTTAACACGTAAAGGAATTATGCCCTCAACATGACGGGAGCGATCATACCAGCACTAATGCACCGGATCCCATCAGAACTCCGAAGTTAAGCGTGCTTGGGCGAGAGTAGTACTAGGATGGGTGACCCCCTGGGAAGTCCTCGTGTTGCACCCCCCTTTTCAATTTTTTTTGCTCCGGTTAGGGTTGCCAAGATACTTTACCCACCACATTTCTATTATCGAATCCCACGGCACCTTGGGCAGGACAACGTCACTTCACGTGGGTGGTGGGCCCGCAAACCGAGGGCGTATGGCTTGTCACCATGTCTCCGTCGCTCCGGTGCCCATAACTTTTGATCCGTAAGGAGTTACGAGGCGCACAGCATACCGTTGGAAAGCTCTCTGAGAGCTCTACGACGGGGACAGCAAGCTTGCTCGCTATGCCCATTTCGGAGCTCAAAATCGAACGTTTTCATTAGTTTCGGGCCACTTTTCTTCTTTTGCTCTGTTTTTTCATCCCGGATCGTACGTCGTTAGCTGTTAAAAGGACGACAACCTTACTCGCGGCACATTAGAGGACCCTACAATGCGTCGATATCACGTCTTGCGAGGATGCTGCGTTGTTGAAGCGGATGGGTTGTCGTTAAGGCCATTCGGCCTTTTGAATGGGCCATATCTCTAGGCTGGGACTGTGAACCGTTAACACATAAAGGAATTGTGCCCTCAACATGACGGGTGCGATCATACCAGCACTAATGCACCGGATCCCATCAGAACTCCGAAGTTAAGCGTGCTTGGGCGAGAGTAGTACTAGGATGGGAGACCCCCTGGGAAGTCCTCGTGTTGTACCCCCCTTTTCAATTTTTTTTGCTCCGGTTAGGGTTGCCAAGATACTTTACCCACCACATTTCTATCATCGAATCCCACGGCACCTTGGGCAAGACAACTTCTCTTCACGTGGAGGCTGGGCCCGCAAACCGGTGCCCATAACTTTTGATCCGTAAGGAGTTACGAGGCGCACAGCATACCGTTGAAAAGCTCTCTGAGAGCTCTACGACGAGGGCAGCTAGCTAGCACGCTGGGCCCTTTTCGGAGCTCAAAATCGAATGTTTTCATCAGTTTCAGGCCACTTTTCTACTTTTGCTTTGTTTTTCCGTCCCGGATCGTACGTCGTGAGCTGTTAAAAGGACGACAACCTTACTCGCGGCACATTAGAGGACCCTACAATGCGTCGATATCACGTCTTGCAAGGATGCTGCGTTGTTGAAGCGGATGGGTTGTCGTTAAGCCCATTGGGCCTTTTGAATGGGCCATATCTCTAGGCTGGGATTGTGAACCGTTAACACATAAAGGAATTGTGCCCTCAACAAGACGGGTGCGATCATACCAGCACTAATGCACCAGATCCCATCAGAACTCCGAAGTTAAGCGTGCTTGGGCGAGAGTAGTACTAGGATGGGTGACCCCCTGGGAAGTCCTCGTGTTGCACCCCCCTTTTCAATTTTTTTTGCTCCGGTTAGGGTTGCCAACATACTTTACCCAGCACATTTCTATTATCGAATGCAACAGCACCTTGGGTAAGAGAACTTCTCTTCACGTGGAGGCTGGGCCCGCAAACCGGTGCCCATAACTTTTGATCCGTAAGGAGTTACGAGGCGCACAGCATACCGTTGGAAAGCTCTCTGGGAGCTCTACGATGTGGGCAGCAAGCTAGCTTGCTCTATACTTTTCGGAGCTCAAAATCGAACGTTTTCATTAGTTTCGGGCCACTTTTCCTCTTTTGCTCTGTTTTTCCGTCCGGATCGTACGTCGTGAGCTGTTAAAAGGACGACAACCTTACTCGCGGCACATTAGAGGACCCTACATTGCGTCGATATCACGTCTTGCGAGGATGCTGCGCTGTTGAAGCGGATGGGTTGTCGTTAAGCCCATTGGGCCTTTTGAATGGGCCATATCTCTAGGCTGGGATTGTGAACCGTTAACACATAAAGGAATTGTGCCCTCAACATGACGGGTGCGATCATACCAGCACTAATGCACAGGATCCCATCAGAACTCTGAAGTTAAGCGTGCTTGGACGAGAGTAGTACTAGGATGGGTGACCCCCTGGGAAGTCCTCGTGTAGCACCCCCCTTTTCAATTTTTTTTGCTCCGGTTAGGGTTGCCAAGATACTTTACCCAGCACATTTCTATTATCGAATCCCACGGCACCTTGGGCAAGACAACTTCTCTTCACGTGGAGGCTGGGCCCGCAAGCCGGTGCCCATAACTTTTGATCCGTAAGGAGTTACGAGGCGCAAAGCATACCGTTGGAAAGCTCTATGAGAGCTCTACGACGGGGGCAGCAAGCTAGCTTGCTGTGCCCTTTTCGGAGCTCAAAATAGAACGTTTTCATTAGTTTCTGGCCACTTTTCTTCTTTTGCACTGTTTTTCCGTCCCGGATCGTACGTCGTGAGCTGTTAAAAGGACGACAACCTTACTCGCGGCACATTAGAGGACCCTACAATGTGTCGATATCACGTCTTGCGAGGATGCTGCGTTGTTGAAGCGGATGGGTTATCGTTAAGCCCATTGGGCCTTTTGAATGGGCCATATCTCTAGGCTGGGACTGTGACCCGTTAACACATAAAGGAATTGTGCCCTCAACATGACGTGTGCGATCATACCAGCACTATTGCACAGGATCCCATCAGAACTCTGAATTTAAGCGTGCTTGGGCGAGAGTAGTGCTAGGATGGGTGACCCCTTTGGAAGTCCTCGTGTTGCACCCCCCTTTTCAATTTTTTTTGCTCCGGTTAGGGTTGCCAAGATACTTTACCCACCACATTTCTATTATCGAATCCCACGGCACCTTGGGCAAGACAACTTCTCTTCACCTGGAGGCTGGGCCAGCAAACCGGTGCCCATAACTTTTGTTCCGAAAGGAGTTACGAGGCACACAGCAAACCGTTGGAAAGCTCTCTGAGAGCTCTACGACGGGGGCAGCTAGCTAGCACGCTGTGCCCTTTTCGGAGCTCAAAATCGAATGTTTTCATCAGTTTCGGGCCACTTTTCTTCTTTAGCTCTATTTTTCCGTCCCGGATCGTACGTCGTGAGCTGTTAAAAGGACGACAACCTTACTCGCGGCACATTAGAGGACCCTACAATGCGTCGATATCACGTCTTGCGAGGATGTTGTGTTGTTGAAGCGGATGGGTTGTCGTTAAGCCCATTGGGCCTTTTGAATGGGCCATATCTCTAGGCAGGGACTGTGAACCGTTAACACATAAAGGAATTGTGCCCTCAACATGACGGGTGCGATCATACCAGCACTAATGCACCGGATCCCATCAGAACTCCGAAGTTAAGCGTGCTTGGGCGAGAGTAGTACTAGGATGGGTGACCCCCTGGGAAGTCCTCGTGTTGCACCCCCCTTTTCAATTTTTTTTGCTCCGGTTAGGGTTGCCAAGATACTTTACCCACCACATTTCTATTATCGAATCCCACGGCACCTTGGGCAAGACAACTTCTCTTCACGGGGAGGCTGGGCCCGCAAACCGAGGGCGTAGTGCTTTTGACTAGGTCTCCGTCGCTCCGGTGCCCTTATCTTTTGATCCGTAAGGAGTTACGAGGCGCACAGCATACCGTTGAAAAGCTCTCTGAGAGCTCTACAACGGGGGCAGCAAGCTAGCTTGCTGTGCCCTTTTCGGAGCTAAAAATCGAACGTTTTCATTAGTTTCGTGCCACTTTTCTTCTTTTGCACTATTTTTCCGTCCCGGATCGTACGTCGTGAGCTGTTAAAAGGACGACAACCATACTTGCGGCACATTAGAGGACCCTACAATGCGTCGATATCCCGTCTTGCGAGGATGCAGCGTTAATGAAGCGAATGGGTTGTCGTTAAGGCCATTGGAGCTTTTGAATGGGTCATATCTCTAGGCTGGGACTGTGAACCGTTAACACATAAAGGAATTGTGCCCTCAACATGACGGGTGCGATCATACCAGCACTAATGCACCGGATCCCATCAGAACTCCGAAGTTAAGCGTGCTTGGGCGAGAGTAGTAATAGGATGGGTGACCCCATGGGAATTCCTCGTGTTGCACCTCCTTTTTCAATTTTTTTTGCTCCGGTTAGGGTTGCCAAGATACTTTACCCACCACATTTTTATTATCGAATCCCACGGCACCTTGGGTAAGACAACTTCTCTTCACGTGGAGGCTGGGCCAGCAAACCGAGGGCCTAGGGCTTGTGACCAGGTCTCCGTCGCTCCGGTGCCCATAACTTTTGATCCGTAAGGAGTTACGAGGCGCACAGCATACCGTTGGAAAGCTCTCTGAGAGCTCTACGACAGGGCCATCAAGCTAGCTTGCTATGCCCTTTTCGGAGCTCAAAATCGAATGTTTTCATCAGTTTCGGGCCACTTTTCTTCTTTTGCTCTGTTTTTCCGTTCCGGATCGTACGTCGTGAGCTGTTAAAAGGACGACAACCTTACTCGCGGCACATTTGAGGACCCTATAATGCGTCAATATCACGTCTTGCGAGGATGCTGCGTTGTTGAAGCGGATGGGTTTTGGTTAAGCCCATTGGGCCTTTTGAATGGGCCATATCTCTAGGCTGGGACTGTGAACCGTTAACACATAAAGGAATTGTGCCCTCAACATGACGGGTGCGATCATACCAGCACTAAAGCACCGGATCCTATTAGAACTCCGAAGTTAAGCGTGCTTGGGCCAGAGTAGTACTAGGATGGGTGACCCCCTTTTCAATTTTTTTTGCTCCGCTTAGAATTGCCAAGATACTTTATCCACCACATTTCTATTATCGAATCCCACGGTACCTTGGGCAAGACAACTTCACTTCATGTGGAGGCTGGGCCCGCAAACCGAGGGCGGAGGGCTTGTGACCAGGTCTCCGTCGCTCCGGTGCCCATAACTTTTGATCCGTAAGGAGTTACGAGGCGCACAGCATACCGTTGGAAAGCTCTCTGAGAGCTCTACGACGGGGGTAGCTAGTTAGCTCGCTGTACCCTTTTCGGATCTCAAAATAGAACGTTTTCATCAATTTCGGGCCACTTTTCTTCTTTTGCTCTGTTTTCCCGTCCCGGATCGTACGTCGTGAGCTGCTAAAAAGACGACAACCTTACTCGCGGCACATTAGAGGACCCTACAATTCGTCAATATCACGTCTTGCGAGGATGCTGCATTGTCGAAGTGGATGGGTTATTGTTAAGCCCATTGTTCCTTTTGAATGGGCTATCTCTCTAGGCTGGGATTGTGAACCATCAACACATAAGGGATTTGTACCCTCAATATGACGGGTGCGATCATACCAGCACTAATGCACCAGATCCCATCAGAACTCCGAAGTTTAGCGTGCTTGGGCGAGAGTAGTACTAGGATGGGTGAACCCCTGAGAAGTCCTCGTATTGTACCCCCCTTTTCAATTTTATTTGCTCAGGTTAGGGTTGCCAAGATACTTTACCCACCACATTTCTATTATCGAATCCCACGGCACCTTGGGCAAGACAACTTCTCTTCACGTGGAGGCTGGGCCCGTAAATCGAGGGCGTAGGGCATGTGACCAGGTCTCCGTCGCTCCGGTGCCCATAACTTTTGATCCGTAAGGAGTTACGAGGCGCACAGCATACCGTTGGAAAGCTCTCTGAGAGCTCTACGACCGGGGCAGCAAGCTAGCTCGCTGTGTCCTTTTCGGAGCTCAAAATCGAACGTTTTTATCAGTTTCGGGCCACTTTTCTTTTTTTACTCTACTTTTCCGTCCTGGATCGTACGTCGTGAGCTGTTAAAAGGACGACAACCTTACTTGCGGCACATTATAGGACCCTACAATGCGTCGATCTCACGTCTTGCGTGGATGTTACATTGTTGAAGCGGATGGGTTGTCGTTAAGCCCATTGGGCCTTTTGAATGGGCCATATCTCTAGGCTGGGACTGTGAACCGTTAACACATAAAGGAATTGTGCCCTCAACATGACGGGTGCGATCATACCAGCACTAATGCACCGGATCCCATCAGAACTCCGAAGTTAAGCGTGCTTGGGCGAGAGTAGTACTAGGATGGGTGTCCCCCTGGGAAGTCCTCGTGTTGCACCCCCCTTTTCAATTTTTTTTGCTCCGGTTAGGGTTGCCAAGATACTTTACCCACCACATTTCTATTATCGAATCCCACGGCAGCTTGGGCAAGACAACTTCTCTTCACGGGGAGGGTGGACCCGCAAACCGAGGGCGTAGTGTTTGTGACTAGGTATCCGTCGCTCCGGTGTCCATAACTTTTGATCCGTAAGGAGTTACGAGGTGCACAGCATACCGTTGGAAAGCTCTCTGAGAGCTCTACGACGCGGGCAGCAAGCTAGCTCGCTGTGCCCTTTTCGGAGCCCAAAATCGAACGTTTTCAATAGTTTCAGGCCACTTTTCTTCTTTTGCTCTTTTTTTTCGTCCCGGATCGTACGTCGTGAGCTGTTAAAAGGACGACAACCCTACTCGCGGCACATTAGAGGACCCTACAATGCGTCGATATCACGTCTTGCGTGGATGCTGTGTTGTTGAGGCGGATGGGTTGTCGTTAAGCCCATTGGGCCTTTTGAATGGGCCATACCTCTAGGCTGGGACTGTGAATCGTTAAAACATAAAGAAATTCTGCCCTCAACATGACGGGTGCGATCATACCAGCACTAATGCACCGGAACCCATCAGAACTCCGAAGTTAAGCGTGCTTGGGCGAGAGTAGTACTAGGATGGGTGACCCCCTGGGAAGTCCTCGTGTTGCACCCCCCTTTTCAATTTTTTTTGCTCCGGTTAGGGTTGCCAAGATACTTTACCCACCACATTTCTATTATCGAATCCCACGGCACCTTGGGCAAGACAACTTCTCTTCACGTGGAGGCTGGGCCCGCAAACCGAGGGCGTAGGGCTTGTGACCAGGTCTCCGGCGCTCCGGTGCCAATAACTTTTGACCCTTAAGGAGTTACGAGGCGCACAGCATACCGTTGGAGAGCTCTCTGAGAGCTCTACGACGCGGGCAGCAAGCTAGCTCGCTGTGCCCTTTTCGGAGCTCAAAATCGAACGTTTTCATTAGTTTAGGGCCACTTTTCTTCTTTTGCTCTATTTTTCCGTCCCGGATCGTACGTCGTGAGTTGTTAAAAGGACGACAACCTTACTCGCGGCACATTAGAGGACCCTACAATGCGTTGATATCACGTCTTGCGTGGATGCTGAGTTGTTGAGGCGGATGGGTTGTCGTTAAGCCCATTGGGCCTTTTGAATGGGCCATACCTCTAGGCCGGGACAGTGAACCGTTAACGCATAAAGGAATTGTGCCCTCAA
The DNA here is from genome assembly GCA_037974665.1 of Ehretia macrophylla. Classification (NCBI taxonomy): domain Eukaryota; kingdom Viridiplantae; phylum Streptophyta; class Magnoliopsida; order Boraginales; family Ehretiaceae; genus Ehretia; species Ehretia macrophylla. The sequence continues at coordinate 74,257,057 of CM075769.1, forward strand.
CATGACGGGGGGGATCATACCTGAACTAATGCACCGGATCCCATCAGAACTCCGAAGTTAAGCGTGCTTGGGCGAGAGTAGTACTAGGATGGGTGACCCCCTGGGAAGTCCTCGTGTTGCACCCCCCTTTTCAATTTTTTTTGCTCCGGTTAGGGTTGCCAAGATACTTTACCCACCACATTTCTATTATCGAATCCCACGGCACCTTGGGCAAGACAACTTCTCTTCACGTGGAGGCTGGGCCCACAAACCGGTGCCCATAACTTTTGATCCGTAAGGAGTTACGAGGCGCACAGCATACCGTTGGAAAGCTCTCTGAGAGCTCTACGACGGTGGCAGCTAGCTAGCTAGCTGTGCCCTTTTCGGAGCTCAAAATCGAACGTTTTCATCAGTTTCGGGCCACTTTTCTTCTTTTGCTCTGTTTTTCCGTCCTGGATCGTACGTCGTGAGCTGTTAAAAGGACGACAACCTTACTCGCGGCACATTAGAGGACCCTACAATGTGTCAATATCACGTCTTACGAGGATGCTGCGTTGTTGAAGCGGATGGGTTGTCGTTAAGCCCATTGGGCCTTTTGAATGGGTCATATCTCTAGGCTGGGACTGTGAACCGTTAACACATAAAGGAATTGTGCCCTCAACATGACGGGTGCGATCATACCAGCACTAATGCACCGGATCCCATCAGAACTCCGAAGTTAAGCGTGCTTGGGCGAGAGTAGTACTAGGATGGGTGACACCCTGGGAAGTCGTCGTGTTGCACCTCCTTTTTCAATTTTTTTTGCTCCGGTTAGGGTTGCCAAGATACTTTACCCACCACATTTCTATTATCGAATCCCACGGCACCTTGGGCAAGACAACTTCTCTTCACGTGGAGGCTGGGCCCGCAAACCGAGGGCGTAGGGCTTGTGACCAGGTCTCCGTCGCTCCGGTGCTCATAACTTTTGATCCGTAAGGAGTTACGAGGCGCACAGCATACCGTTGGAAAGCTCTCTGAGAGCTCTACGACAGGGCCATCAAGCTAGCTTGCTATGCCCTTTTCGGAGCTCAAAATCGAATGTTTTCATCAGTTTCGGGCCACTTTTCTTCTTTTGCTCTGTTTTTCCGTTCCGGATCGTACGTCGTGAGCTGTTAAAAGGACGACAACCTTACTCGCGGCACATTTGAGGACCCTATAATGCGTCAATATCACGTCTTGCGAGGATGCTGCGTTGTTGAAGCGGATGGGTTTTGGTTAAGCCCATTGGGCCTTTTGAATGGGCCATATCTCTAGGCTGGGACTGTGAACCGTTAACAGATAAAGGAATTGTGCCCTCAACATGACGGGTGCGATCATACCGGAACTAATGCACCGGATCCCATCAGAACTCCGAAGTTAAGCGTGCTTGGGCGAGAGTAGTACTAGGATGGGTGACCCCCTGGGAAATCCTCGTGTTGCACCCCCCTTTTCAATTTTTTTTGCTCCGGTTAAGGTTGCCAAGATACTTTACCCACCACATTTCTATTATCGAATCCCACGGCACCTTGGGCAAGACAACTTCTCTTCACGTCGAGGCTGGGCCCGCAAACCGAGGGCGTAGGGCTTGTGACCAGGTCTCCGTCGCTCCGGTGCCCATAACTTTTGATCCGTAAGGAGGTACGAGGCGCACAGCATACCGTTGGAAAGCTCTCTGAGAGCTCTACGACGGGGGTAGCTAGTTAGCTCGCTGTACCCTTTTCGGATCTCAAAATAGAAAGTTTTCATCAGTTTCGGGCCACTTTTCTTCTTTTGCTCTGTTTTTCTGTCCCGGATCGTACGTCGTGAGCTGCTAAAAGGACGACAACCTTACTCGCGGCACATTAGAGGACCCTACAATTCGTCGATATCACGTCTTGCGAGGATGCTGCGTTGTTGAAGCGGATGGGTTGTCGTTAAGCCCATTGGGCCTTTTGAATGGGTCATATCTCTAGGCTGGGACTGTGAACCGTTAACACATAAAGGAATTGTGCCCTCAACATGACGGGTGCGATCATACCAGCACTAATGCACCGGATCCCATCAGAACTCCGAAGTTAAGCGTGCTTGGGCGAGAGTAGTACTAGGATGGGTGACCCCCTGGGAAGTCCTCGTGTTGCACCCCCCTTTTCAATTTTTTTTGCTCCGGTTAGGGTTGCCAAGATACTTTACCCACCACATTTCTATTATCGAATCCCACGGCACCTTGGGCAAGACAACTTCTCTTCACGTCGAGGCTGGGCCCGCAAACCGAGGGCGTAGGGCTTGTGACCAGGTCTCCGTCGCTCCGGTGCCCATAACTTTTGATCCGTAAGGAGTTATGAGGCGCACAGCATACCGTTGGAAAGCTCTTTGAGAGCTCTACGACACGGGCAGCAAGCTAGCTCACTTTGCCCTTTTCGGACCACAAAATTGAATGTTTTCATTAGTTTCGGGCCACTTTTCTTCTTTTGCTCTGTTTTTCCGTCCCGGATCGTACGTCGTGAGCAGTTAAAAGGACGACAACCTTACTCGCGGCACATTAGAGGACCCTACAATGCGTCGATATCACGTCTTGCGAGGATGCTGCGTTGTTGAAGCGGATGGGTTTTCGTTAAGCCCATTGGGCCTTTTGAATGGGCCATATCTCTAGGCTGGGACTGTGAACCGTTAACACATAAAGGAATTGTGCCCTCAACATGACGGGTGCGATCATACCAGCACTAATGCACCGGATCCCATCAGAACTCCGAAGTTAAGCGTGCTTGGGCGAGAGTAGTACTAGGATGGGTGACCCCCTGGGAAGTCCTCGTGTTGCACCCCCTTTTCAATTTTTTTTGCTCCGGTTAGGGTTGCCAAGATACTTTACCCACCACATTTCTATTATCGAATCCCATGGCACCTTGGGCAAGACAACTTCTCTTCACGTCGAGGCTGGGCCCGCAAACCGAGGGCGCAGGGCTTGTGACCAGGTCTCCGTCGCTCCGGTGCCCATAACTTTTTATCCGTAAGGAGTTACTAGGTGCACAGCATACCGTTGGAAAGCTCTTTGAGAGCTCTACGACGCGGGCAGCAAGCTAGCTCACTTTGCCCTTTTCGGACCTCAAAATCGAACGTTTTCATTAGTTTCGGGCCACTTTTCTTCTTTTGCTCTGTTTTTCCATCCCGGATCGTACGTCGTGAGCAGTTAAAAGGACGACAACCTTACTCGCGGCACATTAGAGGACCCTACAATGCGTCGATATCACGTCTTGCGAGGATGCTGCGTTGTTGAAGCGGATGGGTTGTCGTTAAGCCCATTGGGCCTTTTGAATGGGCCATATCTCTAGGCTGGGACTGTGAACCGTTAACACATAAAGGAATTGTGCCCTCAACATGACGGGTGCGATCATACCAGCACTAATGCACCGGATCCCATCAGAACTCCAAAGTTAAGCGTGCTTGGGCGAGAGTAGTACTAGGATGGGTGACCCCCTGGGAAGTCCTCGTGTTGCACCCCCTTTTCAATTTTTTTTGCTCCGGTTAGGGTTGCCAAGATACTTTACCCACCACATTTCTATTATCGAATCCCACGGCACCTTGGGCAAGACAACTTCTCTTCTCGTGGAGACTGGGCCCGCAAACCGGTGCCCATAACTTTTGATCCGTAAGGAGTTACGAGGCGCACAGCATACCGTTGGAAAGCACTCTGAGAGCTCTACGACGGGGGCAGCTAGCTAGCTGGCTAGGCCCTTGTTGGACCTCAAAATCGAATGTTTTCATCAGTTTCGGGCCACTTTTCTTTTTTTGCTCTGTTTTTCTGTCCCGGATTGTACGTCGTGAGCTGTTAAAAGGATGACAACCTTACTCGCGGCACATTAGAGGACCCTACAATGCGTCGATATCACGTCTTGCGAGGATGCTGCGTTGTTGAAGCGGATGGGTTGTCGTTAAGCCCATTGGGCCTTTTGAATGGGTCATATCTCTAGGCTGGGACTGTGAACCGTTAACACATAAAGGAATTGTGCCCTCAACATGACGGGTGCGATCATACCAGCACTAATGCACCGGATCCCATCAGAACTCCGAAGTTAAGCGTGCTTGGCCGAGAGTAGTACTAGGATGGGTGACCCCCTGGGAAGTCCTCGTGTTGCACCCCCCTTTTCAATTTTTTTTGCTCCGGTTAGGGTTGCCAAGATACTTTACCCACCATATTTCTATTATCGAATCCCACGGCACCTTGGGCAAGACTACTTCTCTTCACGTGGAGGCTGGGCCCGCAAACCGGTGCCCATAACTTTTGATCCGTAAAGAGTTACGAGGCGCACAGCATACCGTTGGAAAGCTCTCTGAGAGCTCTACGATGGGGTCAGCTAGCTTGCTTGCTGTGCCGTTTTTGGAGGCTAAAATCGAACATTTTCATCAGTTTTGGGCCACTTTTCTTATTATTGGTCTGTTTTTCTGTCCCGGATCGTACGTCGTGAGCTGTTAGAAGGACGGCAACATTACTCGCGGGAAATTAGGGGGCCCTACAACGCGTCGCTATCTCGTCTTGCGAGGATGCTGCGTTGTTGAAGCGGATGGGTTGTCGTTAAGCCCATTGGGCCTTTTGAATTGGCCATATCTCTAGGCTGGGACTGTGAATCGTTAACACATAAAGGAATTGTGCCCTCAACATGACGGGTGCGATCATACCAGCACTAATGCACCGGATCCCATCAGAACTCTGAAGTTAAGCGTGCTTGGGTGAGAGTAGTACTAGGATGGGTGACCCCCTGGGAAGTCCTCGTGTTACACTCCCCTTTTCAAATTTTTTTTCTCCGGTTAGGGTTGCCAAGATACTTTACCCACCACATTTCTATTATCGAATCCCACGGCACCTTGGGCAAGACAACTTCTCATCACGTCGAGGCTGGGCCCGCAAACCGAGGGCGTAGGGCTTGTGTCCAGGTCTCCGTCGCTCCGGTGCCGATAACTTTTGATCCGTAAGGAGTTACGAGGCGCAAAGCATACCGTTGGAAAGCTCTCTGAGAGCTCTACGACGGGGGCAGCAAGCTAGCTCGCTATGCTCTTTTCGGAGATAAAAATCGAACGTTTTCATTAGTTTCGGGCCACTTTTCTTCTTTTGCTCTGTTTTTCCGTCCCGGATCGTACGTCGTGAGCTGTTAAAAGGACGACAACCTTACTCGCGGCACATTAGAGGACCCTACAATACGTCGATATCACGTCTTGCGAGGATGCTGCGTTGTTGAAGCAGATGGGTTGTCGTTAAGCCCATTGGGCCTTTTGAATGGGCCATATCTCTAGGCTGGGACTGTGAACCGTTAACACATAAAGGAATTGTGCCCTCAACATGACGGGTGCGATCATACCAGCACTAATGCACCAGATCCCATCAGAACTCCGAAGTTAAGCGTGCTTGGGCGAGAGTAGTACTAGGATGGGTGACCCCCTTGGAAGTACTCATGTTGCACCCCCCTTTTCAATTTTTTTTGCTCCGGTTAGGGTTGCCAAGATACTTTATCCACCACATTTCTATTATCGAATCCCACGGCACCTTGGGCAAGACAACTTCTCTTCACGTCGAGGCTGGGCCCGCAAACCGGGGCCCTTAACCTTTGATCCGTTAGGAGTTACGAGGCGCACAGCATACCGGTGGAAAGCTCTCTGAGAGCTCTACGACGGGGTCAGCTAGCTAGCTCGCTCTGCCCTTTTCAGAGCTCAAAATTGAACGTTTTCATCAGTTTCGGGCAGCTTTTCTTCTTTTGCTCTGTTTTTCCGTCCCGGATCGTACGTCGTGAGCTGTTAAAAGGACGACAACCTTACTCGCGGCATATTAGAGGACCCTACAATGCGTCGATATCACGTCTTGCGAGGATGCTGCGTTGTTGAAGCGGATGGGTTGTCGTTAAGCCCATTGGGCCTTTTGAATGGGCCATATCTCTAGGCTGGGACTGTGAACCGTTAAAACATAAAGGAATTGTGCCCTCAACATGACGGGTGCGATCATACCAGCACTAATGCACCGGATCCCATCAGAACTCCGAAGTTAAGCCAGCTTGGGCGAGAGTAGTCCTAGGATGCGTGACCCCCTGGGAAGTCCTCGTGTTGCACCCTCCTTTTCAATTTTTTTTGCTCCGGTTAGGGTTGACAAGATCCTTTACCCACCACATTTCTATTATCGAATCCCACGGCACCTTGGGCAAGACAACTTCTCTTCACGTGGAGGATGGGCCTCAAAACCGAGGGCGTAGGGCTTGTGACCAGGTCTCCGTCGCTCCGGTGCCGATAACTTTTGATCCGTAAGGAGTTACGAGGTGCACAGCATACCGTTGGAAAGCTCTCTGAGAGCTCTACGATGGGGGCAGCAAGCTAGCTTGTGCTGCCCTTTTCGGAGCTCAAAATCGAACGTTTTCATTAGTTTCGGGCCACTTTTCTTCTTTTGCTCTGTTTTTCCATCCCGGATCGTACGTCGTGAGCTGTTAAAAGGACGACAACCTTACTCGCGGCACATTAGAGGACCCTACAATGCGTCGATATCACGTCTTGCGAGGATACTGCGTTGTTGAAGAGGATGGGTTGTCGTTAAGACCACTGGGCCTTTTGAATGGGTCATATCTCTAGGCTGGGACTGTGACCCGTTAACACATAAAGGATTTGTGCCCTCAACATGACGGCTGCGATCATACCAGCACTAATGCACCGGATCCCATCAGAACTCCGAAGTTAATCGTGCTTGGGCGAGAGTAGTACTAGGATGGGTGACCCCCTGGGAAGTCCTCGTGTTGCACCCCCCTTTTCAATTTTTTTTGCTCCGGTTAGGGTTGCCAAGATACTTTACCCACCACATTTCTATTATCGAATCCCACGGCACCTTGGGCAAGACAACTTCTCTTCACGTGGAGGCTGGGCTCGCAAACTGAGGGCGTAGGGCTTGTGACCAGGTCTCCGTCGCTCCGGAGCCCATAACTTTTGATCCGTAAGGAGTTACGAGGCGCACCGCAAACCGTTGGAAAGCTCTCTGAGAGCTCTACGACGGGGGCAGCAAGCCAGCTCGCTATGCCCTTTTCGGACCTCAAAATCGAACATTTTCATTACTTTCGGGCCACTTTTCTTCTTTTGCTATGTTTTTCCGCCCCGGATCGTGCGTCGTGAGCTGTTAAAAGGACGATAACCTTACTCGCGGCACATTAAAGGACCCTACAATGCGTCGATATCACGTCTTGCGAGGATACTGCATTGTTGAAGCGGATGGGTTGTCGTTAAGCCCATTGGGCCTTTTGAATGGGCCATATCTCTAGGCTGGGACTGTGAACCGTTAACACATAAAGGAATTGTGCCCTCAACATGACGGGTGAGATCATACCAGCACTAATGCACCGGATTCCTTCAGAACTCCGAAGTTAAGCGTGCTTGGGCGAGAGTAGTACTAGGATGGGTGACCCACTGGGAAGTCCTCGTGTTGCACCCCCTTTTCAATTTTTTTGCTCCGGTTAGGGTTGCCAAGATACTTTATCCACCACATTTCTATTATCGAATCGCACGGCACCTTTGGCAAGACAACTTCACTTCACGTGGAGGCTGGGCCCGCAAACCGGTGCCCATAACTTTTGATACGTAAGGAGTTACGAGGCACACAGCATACCGTTGGAAAGCTCTCTGAGAGCTCTACGACGAGGGCAGCTAGTTAGCTCGCTGTGCCATTTTCGGAGCTCAAAATAGAACGTTTTCATCAGTTTCGTGCCACTTTTATTCCTTTGCTCTGTTTTTCCTTCCCGGATCGTACGTCGTGAGCTGTTAAAAGGACGACAACCTTACTCGCGGGACATTAGAGGGCCCTAGAACGCGTCGATATCACGTCTTGCGAGGATGCTATGTTGTTGAAGCAGATGGGTTGTCGTTAAGCCCATTGGGCCTTTTGAATGGGCCATCTCTCTAGGCTACGACTGTGAACCGTTAACACATAAAGGAATTGTGCCCTCAACATGACGTGTGCGATCATACTAGTAGTAATGCACCGGATCCCATCAGAACTCCGAAGTTAAGCGTGCTTGGGCGAGATAAGTACTAGGATGGGTGACCCCCTGCGAAGTCCTCGTGTTGCACCCCCCTTTTCAATTTTTTTTGCTCCGGTTAGGGTTGCCAAGATACTTTACCCACCACATTTCTATTATCGAATCCCACGGCACCTTGGGCAAGACAACTTCTCTTCACGTGGAGGCTGGGCCCGCAAACCGAGGGCGTAGGGCTTGTGACCAGGTCTCCGTCGCTCCGGTGCCGATAACTTTTGATCCGTAAGGGGTTAGGAGGCGGACAGCATACCGTTGGAAGGCGCTCTGAGAGCTCTACGATGAGGGTAGCAAACCTGCTTGCTTTGCCCTATTCGGAGCTCAAAATCGAACGTTTTCATTAGTTTCGGGCCACTTTTCTTCTTTTGCTCTATTTTTCCGTCCCGGTTCGTACGTCGTGAGCTGTTAAAAGGACGACAACCTTACTCGCAGCACATTAGAGGACCCTACAATGCATCGATATCACGTCTTGCGAGGATGCTGCGTTGTTGAAGGGGATGGGTTGTCGTTAAGCCCATTGGGCCTTTTGAATGGGTCATATCTCTAGGCTGGGACTGTGAACCGTTAACACATAAAAGAATTGTGCCCTCAACATGACGGGTGCGATCATACCAGCACTAATGCACCGGATCCCATCAGAACTCCAAGGTTAAGCGTGCTTGGGCGAGAGTAGTACTAGGATGGGTGACCCCCTGGGAAGTCCTCGTGTTGCACCCCCCTTTTCAATTTTTTTTGCTCCGGTTAGGGTTTCCAAGATACTTTACCCACCACATTTCTATTATCGAATCCCACGGCACCTTGGGCAAGACAACTTCTCTTCACGTGGAGGCTGGGCCCGCAAACCGAGGGCGTAGGGCTTGTGATCCGTAAGGAGTTACGAAGTGCATAACATACAGTTGGAAAGCTCTCTGAGAGCTCTACGACGGGGGCAGCTAGCTAGCTTGCTGTGCCCTTTTCGGAGCTCAAAATCGAACGTTTTCATTAGTTTCGGGCCACTTTTCTTCTTTTGCTCTGTTTTTCCGTCCCGGATCGTACGTCGTGAGCTGTTAAAAGGACGACAACCTTACTCGCGCCACATTAGAGGACCCTACAATGCGTCGATATCACGTCTTGCGAGGATGCTGCGTTGTTGAAGCGGATGGGTTGTCGTTAAGCCCATTGGGCCTTTTGAATGGGCCATATCTCTAGGCTGGGACTGTGAACCGTTAACAAATAAAGGAATTGTGCCCTCAACATGACGGGTGCGATCATACCAGCACTAATGCACCAGATCCCATCAGAACTCCGAAGTTAAGCGTGATTGGGCGAGAGTAGTACTAGGATGGGTGACCCCCTGGGAAGTCCTCGTGTTGCACCCCCCTTTTCAATTTTTTTTGCTCCGGTTAGGGTTGCCAAGATACTTTACCCACCACATTTCTATTATCGAATCCCACGGCACCTTGGGCAAGACAACTTCTCTTCACGTGGAAGCTGGGCCCGCAAACCGGTGCCCATAACTTTTGATCCGTAAGGAGTTACGAGGCACACAGCATACCGTTGGAAAGATCTCTGAGAGCTCTACGACGGGGGCAGCTTGTTAGCTCGCTTTGCCCTTTTCAGAGCTCAAAATCGAACGTTTTCATCAGTTTCGGGCCACTTTTCTTCTTTTGCTCTGTTTTTCCGTCCCGGATCGTACATCGTGAGCAGTTAAAACGACAACAACCTTACTCGCGGCACATTAGAGGACCCTACAATGCGTCGATATCACGTCTTGCGAGGATGCTGCGTTGTTGATGCGGATGGGTTGTCGTTAAGCCCATTGGGCCTTTTGAATGGGCCATATCTCTAGGCTGGGACTGTGAACCGTTAACACATAAAGGAATTGTGCCCTCAACATGACGGGTGCGATCATACCAGCACTAATGCACCGGATCCCATCAGAACTCTGAAGTTAAGCGTGCTTTGGCGAGAGTAGTACTAGGATGGGTGACCCCCTGTGAAGTCCTCGTGTTGCACCCCCCTTTTCAATTTTTTTTGCTCCGGTTAGGGTTGCCAAGATACTTTACCCACCACATTTCTATTATCGAATCCCACGGCACCTTGGGCAAGACAACTTCTCTTCACGTTGAGGCTGGGCCCGCAAACTGGTGCCCATAACTTTTGATCCGTAAGGAGTTACGAGGCGCACAGCATACCGTTGGAAAGCTCTCTGAGAGCTCTACGACGAGGGCAGCTAGCTAGCTCGCTGTGCCATTTTCGGAGCTCAAAATCGAATGTTTTCATCAGTTTCGGGCCACTTTTTTTCTTTTGCTCTGTTTTTCCGTCCCGGATCGTACGTCGTGAGCTGTTAAAAGGACGACAACCTTACTCGCGGCACATTAGAGGACCCTACAATGCGTCGATATCACGTCTTGCGAGGAAGCTGCGTTGTTGAAGCGGATGGGTTGTCGTTAAGCCCATTGGGCCTTTTGAATGGGTCATATCTCTAGGCTGGGACTGTGAACCGTTAACACATAAAGGAATTGTGCCCTCAACATGACGGGTGCGATCATACCAGCACTAATGCACCGGATCCCATCAGAACTCCGAAGTTAAGCGTGCTTGGGCGTGAGTAGTACTAGGATGGGTGACCCCCTGGGAAGTCCTCGTGTTACACCCCCCTTTTCAATTTTTTTTGCTCCGATTAGGGTTGCCAAGATACTTTACCCACCAAATTTCTATTATCGAATCCCACGGCACCTTGGGCAAGACAACTTCTCTTCACGTGGAGGCTGGGCCCGCAAACCGGTGCCCATAACTCTTGATCAGTAAGGAGTTACGCAGTGCACAACATACCGTTGGAAAGATCTCTGAGAGCTCTACGACGAGGGCAGCTAGCTAGCTCGCTGTGCCATTTTCGGAGCTCAAAATCGAACGTTTTCATCAGTTTCGGGCCACTTTTCTTCTTTTGCTCTATTTTTCCGTCCCGGATCGTACGTCGTGAGCTGTTAAAAGGACGACAACCTTACTCGCGGAATATTAGAGGACCTTACAATGCGTCGATATCACGTCTTGCGAGGATGCTGCGTTGTTGAAGCGGATGGGTTGTCGTTAAGCCCATTGGGCCTTTTGAATGGGTCATATCTCTATGCTAGGACTGTGAACCGTTAACACATAAAGGAATTGTGCCCTCAACATGACGGGTGCGATCATACCAGCACTAATGCACCGGATCCCATCAGAACTCCGAAGTTAAGCGTGCTTGGGCGAGAGTAGTACTAGGACGGGTGACCCCCTGGGAAGTCCTCGTGTTGCACCCCCCTTTTCAATTTTTTTTGCTCCGGTTAGGGTTGCCAAGATACTTTACCCACCACATTTCTATAATCGAATCCCACGGCACCTTGGGCAAGACAACTTCTCTTCACGTGGAGGCTGGGCCGCAAACCGGTGCCCATAACTTTTGATCCGTAAGGAGTTACGAAGCGCACAGCATACCGTTGGAAAGCTCTCTGAGAGCTCGACGACGGGGGCAGCTAGCTAGCTTGCTGTGCCCTTTTCGGAGCTCAAAATCGAACGTTTTCATTAGTTTCGGGCCACTTTTCTACTTTTGCTCTGTTTTTTCGTCCCGGATCGTACGTCGTGAGCTGTTTAAAGGACGACAACCTTACTCGTGCCACATTAGAGGACCCTACAATGCGTCGATATCACGTCTTGCGAGGATGCTGCGTTGTCGAAGCGGATGGGTTGTCGTTAAGCCCATTGGGCCTTTTGAATGGGCCATATCTCTAGGCTGCGACTGTGAACCGTTAACACATAAAGGAATTGTGCCCTCAACATGACGGGTGCGATCATACCAGCACTAATGCATCGGATCCCATCAGAACTCCGAAGTTAAGCGTGCTTGGGCGAGAGTAGTACTAGGATGGGTGACCCCCTGCGAAGTCCTCGTGTTGCACTCCCCTTTTCAATTTTTTTTGCTCCAGTTAGCGTGGCAAAGATACTTTACCCACCACATTTCTATTATCGAATCCCACGGGACCTTGGGCAAGACAACTTCTCTTCACGTGGAGGCTGGGCCCGCAAACCGGTGCCCATAACTTTTGATCCGTAAGGAGTTACGAGTCGCACAGCATACCGTTGGAAAGCTCTCCGAGAGCTCTACGACGGGGGCAGGTAGCCAGCTCGCTGTGCCCTTTGCGGAGCTCAAAATCGAACGGTTTCATCAATTTTGGGCCACTTTTCTTCTTTTGCTCTGTTTTTCCATCCCGGATCGTACGTCGTGAGCTGTTAAAAGGACGACAACCTTACTCGCGGCACATTAGAGGACCCTACAATGCGTCGATATCACGTCTTGCGAGGATGCTGCGTTGTTGATGCGGATGGGTTGTCGTTAAGCCCATTGGGCCTTTTGAATGGGCCATATCTCTAGGCTGGGAATGTGAACCGTTAACACATAAAGGAATTGTGCCCTCAACATGACGGGTGCGATCATACCAGCACTAATGCACCGGATCCCATCAGAACTCCGAAGTTAAGCGTGCTTGGGCGAGAGTAGTACTAGGATGGGTGACCCCCTAGGAAGTCCTCGTGTTGCACCCCCCTTTTCAATTTTTTTGCTCCGATTAGGGTTGCCAAGATACTTTACCCACAACATTTCTGTTATCGAATCCCACGGCACCTTGGGCAAGACAACTTCTCTTCACGTGGAGGCTGGGCCTGCAAACCGAGGGCGTAGGGCTTGTGACCTGGTCTCCGTCGCTCCGTTGCCCATAAATTTTGATCCGTAAGGAGTTACGAGGCGCACAGCATACCGTTGGAAAGCACTCCGAGAGCTATACGACAAGGGTAGCAAGCAAGCTCGCTGTGCCCTTTTCGGAGCTCAAAATCGAACGTTTTCATCAGTTTCGGTCCACTTTTCTTTTTTTGCTCTGTTTTTCCGTCCCGGATCGTACGTCGTGAGCTGTTAAAAGGATGACAACCTTACTCGCGGCACATTAGAGGACCCTACAATTCGTCGATATCACGTCTTGCGAGGATGCTGCGTTGTTGAAGCGGATGGGTTGTCGTTAAGCCCATTGGGCCTTTTGAATGGGCCATATCTCTAGGCTGGGACTGTGAACCGTTAACACATAAAAGAATTGTGCCTTAAACAAGATGGGTGCGATCATACCAGCACTAATGCACCGGATCCCATCAGAACTCCGAAGTTAAGCGTGCTTGGGCGAGAGTAGTACTAGGATGGGTGACCCCCTGGGAAGTCCTCGTGTTGCACCCCTCTTTTCAATTTTTTTTGCTCCGGTTAGGGTTGCCAAGATACTTTACCCACCACATTTCTATTATCGAAACGTACGGCGCCTTGTGCAAGACAACTTCGCTTAACGTAGGGGTTGGGCCAGCAAACCGAGGGCCTAGGGCTTGTGACCAAGTCTCCGTTGCTCCGATGCCGATAACTTTTGATCCATAAGGAGTTACGAGGCGCACAGCATACCGTTGGAAAGCTCTCTGAGAGCTCTACGACTGGGGCTGCAAGCTAGCTTGCTTTGCCCTTTTCGGAGCTCAAAATCGAACGTTTTCATTAGTTTCGGGCCACTTTTCTTCTTTTGCTCTGTTTTTCCTTCCCGGATCGTACGTCGTGAGCTGTTAAATGGACGACAACCTTACTAGAGGCACATTAGAGGACCCTACAATGCGTCGATATCACGTCTTGCGAGGATGCTGCGTTGTTGAAGCAGATGGGTTGTCGTTAAGCCCATTCGGCCTTTTCAATGGGCCATATCTCTAGGCTGGGACTGTGAACCGTTAACACATAAAGGAATTGTGCCCTCAACATGACGGGTGCGATCATACCAGCACTAATGCACCGGATCCCATCAGAACTTCGAAGTTAAGCGTGCTTGGGCGAGAGTAGTACTAGGACGGGTGACCCCCTGGGAAGTGCTCGTGTTGCACCCCCCTTTTCAATTTTTTTGCTCCGGTTAGGGTTGCCAAGATACTTACCCACCACATTTCTATTATCGAATCCCACGGCAGCTTGGGCAAGACAACTTCTCTTCACGTGGAGGCTGGGCCCGCAAACCGGTGCCCATAACTTTTGATCCGTAAGGAGTTACGAGGCGCACAGCATACCTTTGGAAAGCACTCTGAGAGCTCTATGAAGGGGGCAGCTAGCTAGCACGCTGTGCCCTTTTCGGAGCTCAAAATCGAACATTTTCATCAGTTTCGGGCCACTTTTCTTCTTTTGCTCTGTTTTTCCGTCCCGGATCGTACGTCGTGAGCTGTTAAAAGGACGACAACCTTACTCGCGGCACATTAGAGGACCCTACAATGCGTCGATATCACGTCTTGCGAGGATTCTGCGTTGTTGAAGCGGATGGGTTGTCGTTAAGCCCATTGGGCCTTTTGAATGGGCCATATCTCTAGGCTGGGACTGTGAACCGTTAACACATAAAGGAATTGTGCCCTCAACATGACGGGTGCGATCATACCAGCACTAATGCACCGGATCCCATCAGAACTCCGAAGTTAAGCGTGCTTGGGCGAGAGTAGTACTAGGATGGGTGACCCCCTGGGAAGTCCTCGTGTTGCACCCCCATTTTCAATTTTTTTTGCTCCGGTTAGGGTTGCCAAGATACTTTACCCACCACATTTCTATTATCGAATCCCACGGCACCTTGGGCAAGACAACTTCCCTTCACGTGGAAGCTGGGCCCGCAAACCGGTGCCCATAACTTTTGATCCGTAAGGAGTTACGAGGCGCACATCATACCGTTGGAAAGCTCTCTGAGAGCTCTACGACGGGGGCAACTAGCTAGCTTGCTGTGCCCTTTTCGGAGCTCAAAATCGAACGTTTTCATTAGTTTCGGGCGACATTTCTTGTTTTGCTCTGTTTTTTCGTCCCGGATCGTACCTCGTGAGCTGTTGAAAGGACGACAACCTTACTCGCGGCACATTAGAGGACCCTACAATGCGTCGATATCACGTCTTGCGAGGATGCTGCGTTGTTGAAGCGGATGGGTTGTCGTTAAGCCCATTGGGCCTTTTGAATGGGCCATATCTCTAGGCTGGGACTGTGAACCGTTAACACATAAAGGAATTGTGCCCTCAACATGACGGGTGCGATCATACCAGCACTAATGCACCGGATCCCATCAGAACTCCGAAGTTAAGCGTGCTTGGGCGAGAGTAGTACTAGGATGGGTGACCCCCTGGGAAGTCCTCGTGTTGCACCCCCCTTTTCAATTTTTTTTTCTCCGGTTAGGGTTGCCAAGATACTTTACCCACCACATTTCTATTATCGAATCCCACGGCACCTTGGGCAAGACAACTTCTCTTCACGTGGAGGCTGGGCCCGCAAACCGGTGCCCATAACTTTTGATCCGTAAGGAGTTACGAGGCGCACAGCATACCGTTGGAAAGATCTCTGAGAGCTCTACGATGGGGGCAGCTAGCTAGCTCGCTTTTCCCTTTTTGGAGCTCAAAATTGAACGTTTTCATCAGTTTTGGGCCACTTTTCTTCTTTTGCTCTGTTTTTCCATCCCGGATCGTACGTCGTGAGCTGTTAAAAGGACGACAACCTTACTCGCGGCACATTAGAGGACCCTACAATGCGTCGATATCACGTCTTGCGAGGATGCTGCGTTGTTGATGCGGATGGGTTGTCGTTAAGCCCATTGGGCCTTTTGAATGGGCCATATCTCTAGGCTGGGACTGTGAACCGTTAACACATAAAGGAATTGTGCCCTCAACATGACGGGTGCGATCATACCAGCACTAATGCACCGGATCCCATCAGAACTCCGAAGTTAAGCGTGCTTGGGCAAGAGTAGTACTAGGATGGGTGACCCCTTGGGAAGTCCTCGTGTTGCACCCCCCTTTTCAATTTTTTTGCTCCGGTTAGGGTTGCCAAGATACTTTACCCACAACATTTCTATTATCGAATCCCACGGCACCTTGGGCAAGACAACTTCTCTTCTCGTGGAAGCAGGGCCTGCAAACCGAGGGCGTAGGGCTTGTGACCAGGTCTCCGTCGCTCCGGTGCCCATAACTTTTGATCCGTAAGGAGTTACGAGGCGCACAACATACCGTTGGAAAGCTCTCTGAGAGCTCTACGATGAGGACAGCCAGCAAGCTCGCTGTGTCCTTTTCGGAGCTCAAAATCGAACGTTTTCATCAGTTTCGGTCCACTTTTCTTTTTTTGCTCTGTTTTTCCGTCCCGGATCGTACGTCGTGAGTTGTTAAAAGGACGACAACCTTACTCGCGGCACATTAGAGGACCCTACAATGCGTCGATATCACGTCTTGCGAGGATGCTGCGTTGTTGAAGCAGATGGGTTGTCGTTGAGCCCATTCGGCCTTTTCAATGGGCCATATCTCTAGGCTGGGACTGTGAACCGTTAACACATAAAGGAATTGTGCCCTAAACATGACGGGTGCGATCATACCAGCACTAATGCACCGGATCCCATTAGAACTCCGAAGTTAAGCGTGCTTGGGCGAGAGTAGTACTAGGATGGGAGACCCCCTGGGAAGTCCTCGTGTTGCACCCCCCTTTTCAATTTTTTTTGCTCCGGTTAGGGTTGCCAAGATACTTTACCCACCACATTTCTATTATCGAATCCCACGGCAGCTTGGGCAAGACAACTTCTCTTCACGTGGAGGCTGGGCCCGTAAACCGGTGCCCATAACTTTTGATCCGTAAGGAGTTATGAGGCGCACAGCATACCGTTGGAAAGCACTCTGAGAGCTCTATGACGGAGGCAGCTAGCTAGCTCGCTGTGCCCTTTTCGGAGCTCAAAATCGAACGTTTTCATCAGTTTCGGGCCACTTTTCTTCCTTTGCTCTGTTTTTCCATCCCGGATCGTACGTCTTGAGCTGTTAAAAGGACGACAACCTTACTCGCGGCACATTAGAGGACCCTACAATACGTCTATATCACGTCTTGCGAGGATGCTGCGTTGTTGAAGCGGATGGGTTGTCGTTAAGCCCATTGGGCCTTTTGAATGGGTCATATCTCTAGGCTGGGACTGTGAACCGTTAACACATAAAGGAATTGTGCCCACAACATGACGAGTGCGATCATACCAACACTAATGCACCGGATCCCATCAGAACTCCGAAGTTAAGCGTGCATGGGCGAGAGTAGTACTAGGATGGGTGACCCCCTGGGAAGTCCTCGTGTTGCACCCCCCTTTTCAATTTTTTTTGCCCCGGTTAGGGTTGCCAAGATACTTTACCCACCACATTTCTATTATCGAATCCCACGGCACCTTGGGCAAGACAACTTCTCTTCACGTGGAAGCTGGGCCTGCAAACCGAGGGCGTAGGGCTTGTGACCAGGTCTCCGTCGCTCCGGTGCCCATAACTTTTGATCCGTAAGGAGTTACGAGGCACACAGCATACCGTTGGAAAGCTCTCTGAGAGCTCTACGACGGGGGCAGCTAGCTAGCTTGTTGTGCCCTTTTCGGAGCTCAAAATCGAATGTTTTCATCAGTTTCGGGCCACTTTTCTTCTTTTGCTCTGTTTTTCCGTCCCGGATCGTACGTCGTGAGCTGTTAAAAGGACGACAACCTTACTCGCGGCACATTAGAGGACCCTACAATGCGTCGATATCACATCTTGCGAGGATGCTGCGTTGTTGAAGTGGATGGGTTGTGTTTAAGGGCATTGGTCCTTTTGAATGTGTCATATCTCTATGCTGGGACTGTGAACCGTTAACACATAAAGGAATTGTGCCCTCAACATGACGGGTGCGATCTTACCAGCACTAATGCACCGGATCCCATCAGAACTCCGAAGTTAAGCGTGCTTGGGCGAGAGTAGTACTAGGATGGGTGACCCCCTGGGAAGTCCTCGTGTTGCACCCCCCTTTTCAATTTTTTTTGCTCCGGTTAGGGTTGCCAAGATACTTTACCCACCACATTTCTATTATCGAATCCCACGGCACCTTGGGCAAGACAACTTCGCCTCACGTGGAGGCTGGGCCCGCAAACCGAGGGCATAGGGCTTGTGACTAGGTCTCCGTCGCTCCGGTGCCCATAACTTTTGATCCGTAAGGAGTTACGAGGCGCACAGCATACCGTTGGAAAGCTCTCTGAGAGCTCTACGACGGGGGCAGCAAGCTTGCTTGCTATGCCCTTTTCGGAGCTCAAAATCGAACGTTTTCATTAGTTTCGGGCCTCTTTTCTTCTTTTGCTCTGTTTTTCCATCCCGGATCGTACGTCGTGAGCTGTTAAATGGATGACAACCTTACTCGTGGCACATTAGAGGACCTTACAATGCGTCGATATCACGTCTTGCGAGGATGCTGCGTTGTTGAAGCAGATGGGTTGTCGTTAAGCCCATTCGGCCTTTTCAATGGGCCATATCTCTAGGCTGGGACTGTGAACCGTTAACACATAAAGGAATTGTGCCCTCAACATGACGGGTGCGATCATACCAGCACTAATGCACCGGATCCCATCAGAACTCCGAAGTTAAGCGTGCTTGGGCGAGAGTAGTACTAGGATGGGTGACCCCCTGGGAAGTCCTCGTGTTGCACCCCCCTTTTCAATTTTTTTTGCTCCGGTTAGGGTTGCCAAGATACTTTACCCACCACATTTCTATTATAGAATCCCACTGCACGTTGGGCAAGACAACTTCTCTTCACGTGGAGGCTGGGCCCGCAAATCGGTGCCCATAACTTTTGATCCGTAAGGAGTTACGTGGCGCACAGCATACCGTTGGAAAGCTCTCTGAGAGCTCTACGACGGGGGCAGCTAGCTAGCTCGCTGTGCCATTTTGAGAGCTCAAAATCGAACGTTTTCATCAGTTTTGGGCCACTTTTCTTCTTTTGCTCTGTTTTTCCGTCCCGGATCGTAAGTCGTGAGCTGTTAAAAGGACAACAACCTTAATCGCGGCACATTAGAGGACCAATAATGCGTCGATATCACGTCTTGCAAGGATGCTGCGTTGTTGAAGCAGATGGGTTGTCGTTAAGCCCATTGGGCCTTTTGAATGGGCCATATCTCTAGGCTGGGACTGTGAACCGTTAACACATAAAGGAATTGTGCCCTCAACATGATGGGTGCGATCATACCAGCAGTAATGCACCGAATCCCATCAGAACTCCGAAGTTAAGCGTGCTTGGACGAGAGTAGTACTAGGATGGGTGACCCCCTGGGAAGTCCTCGTGTTGCACCCCCCTTATCAATTTTTTTTGCTCCGGTTAGGGTTGCCAAGATACTTTACCCACCACATTTCTATTATCGAATCCCACGGCACCTTGGGCAAGACAACTTCTCTTCACGTGGAGCCTGGGCCGGCAAACCGAGGGCGTAGGGCTTGTGACCAGGTCTTCGTCGCTCCGGTGCCCATAACTTTTGATCCGTAAGGAGTTACGAGGCGCACAGCATACCGTTGGAAAGCTCTCTGAGAGCTCTACGATGGGGGCAGCAAGTTAGCTTGTTGTGCCCTTTTCGGAGCTCAAAATCGAACATTTTCATCAGTTTCGGGCCAATTTTCTTCTTTTGCTCTCTTTTTCCTTCCCGGATCGTCCGTCGTGAGCTGTTAAAAGGACGACAACTTTACTCGCGGCACATTAGAGGACCCTACAATACGTTGATATCACGTCTTGCGAGGATGCTGCGTTGTTGAAGCGGATGGGTTGTCGTTAAGCCCATTGGGCCTTTTGAATGGGTCATATCTCTAGGCTGGGACTGTGAACCGTTAACACATAAAGGAATTGAGCCCTCAACATGATAGGTGCGATCATACCAGCACTAATGTACCGGATCCCATCAGAACTCCAGAGTTAAGCATGCTTGGGTGAGAGTAGTACTAGGATGGGTAACCCCCATGGAAGTCCTCGTGTTGCACCCCCCACTTCATTTTTTTTTTCTCCTGTTTGGGTTGCCAAGGTACTTTAGCCACCAAATTTCTATTATTGAATCCCACGGCACCTTGGGCAAGACAACTTCTCTTCACGTGGAGGCTGGGGCCGCAAACCGAGGGCGTAGGGATTGTGACCAGGTCTCCGTCGCTCCGGTGCCCATAACTTTTGATCCGTAATGAGTTACGAGGCGCACAGTATACCGTTGGAAATCTCTCAGAGAGCTCTACGACGGGGGCAGGAAGCTAGCTTGCTTTGCCCTTTTCGGAGCTCAAAATCGAACGTTTTCATCAGTTTCGGGCCACTTTTCTTCTTTTGCTCTGTTTTTCCGTCCCGGATCGTACGTCGTGAGCTGTTAAAAGGACGACAACCTTACTCGCGGCACATTAGAGGACCCTACAATGCGTCGATATCACGTCTTGCGAGGATGCTGCGTTGTTGAAGCGGATGGGTTGTCGTTAAGCCCATTGGGCCTTTTGAATGGGCCATATCACTAGGCTGGGACTGTGAACCGTTAACACATAAAGGAATTGTGCCCTCAACATGACGGGTGCGATCTTACCAGCACTAATGCACCGGATCCCATCAGAACTCCGAAGTTAAGCGTGCTTGGGCGAGAGTAGTACTAGGATGGGTGACCCCCTGGGAAGTCCTCGTGTTGCACCCCCCTTTTCAATTTT
The DNA here is from genome assembly GCA_037974665.1 of Ehretia macrophylla. Lineage (NCBI taxonomy): Eukaryota > Viridiplantae > Streptophyta > Magnoliopsida > Boraginales > Ehretiaceae > Ehretia > Ehretia macrophylla. The sequence continues at coordinate 74,277,582 of CM075769.1, forward strand.
TTTTGCTCCGGTTTGGGTTGCCAAGATACTTTACCCACCACATTTCTATTATCGAATCCCACAGCACCTTGGGCAAGACAACTTCTCTTCACGTGGAGGCTGGGCCCGCAAACCGAGGGCATAGGGCTTGTGACTTGGTCTCCGTCGCTCCGGTGCCCATAACTTTTGATCCGTAAGGAGTTACGAGGCGCACAGCATACCGTTGGAAAGCTCTCTGAGAGCTCTACGACGGAGGCAGCAAGCTAGCTTGCTATGCCCTTTTCGGAGCTCAAAATCGAACGTTTTCATTAGTTTCGGGCCACTTTTCTTCTTTTGCTCTATTTTTCCTTCCCGGATCGTACGTCGTGAGCTGTTAAATGGACGACAACCTTACTCGAGTCACATTAGAGGACCCTACAATGCGTCGATATCACGTCTTGCGAGGATGCTGCGTTGTTGAAGCAGATGGGTTGTCGTTAAGCCCATTCGGCCTTTTCAATGGGCCATATCTCTAGGCTGGGACTGTGAACCGTTAACACATAAAGGAATTGTGCCCTCAACATGACGGGTGCGATCATACCAGCACTAATGCACCGGATCCCATCAGAACTCCGAAGTTAAGCGTGCTTGGGCGAGAGTAGTACGAGGATGGGTGTCCCCCTGGGAAGTCCTCGTGTTGCTCCCCACTTTTCAATTTTTTTTGCTCCGGTTAGGGTTGCCAAGATACTTTACCCACCACATTTCTATTATAGAATCCCACGGCACCTTGGGCAAAACAACAACCCTTCACGTGGAGACAGGGCCCGCCAACCGGTGCCCATAACTTTTGATCCGTAAGGAGTTACGTGGCGCACAGCATACCGTTGGAAGGCTCTCTGAGAGCTCTACGACGGGGGCAGCTAGCTAGCTTGCTGTGCCATTTTCAGAGCTCAAAATCGAACGTTTTCATCAGTTTTTGGCCACTTTTCTTCTTTTGCTCTGTTTTTCCGTCCCGGATCGTAAGTCGTGAGCTGTTAAAAAAGACGACAACCTTACTCGCGGCACATTAGAGGACCAATAATGCGTCGATATCACGTCTTGCGAGGATGCTGCGTTGTTGAAGCAGATGGGTTGTCGTTAAGCCCATTGGGCCTTTTGAATGGGCCATATCTCTAGGCTGGGACTGTGAACCGTTAACACATAAAGGAATTGTGCCCTCAACATGATGGGTGCGATCATACCAGCAGTAATGCACCGGATCCCATCAGAACTCCGAAGTTAAGCGTGCTTGGACGAGAGTAGTACTAGGATGGGTGACCCCCTGGGAAGTCCTCGTGTTGCACCCCCCTTTTCAATTTTTTTTGCTCCGGTTAGGGTTGCCAAGATACTTTACCCACCACATTTCTATTATCGAATCCCACGGCACCTTGGGCAAGACAACTTCTCTTCACGTGGAGGCTGGGCCGGCAAACCGAGGGCGTAGGGCTTGTGACCAGGTCTTCGTCTCTCCGGTGCCCATAACTTTTGATCCGTAAGGAGTTACGAGGCGCACAGCATACCGTTGGAAAGCTCTCTGAGAGCTCTACGACGGGGGCAGCAAGTTAGCTTGTTTTGCCCTTTTCGGAGCTCAAAATCGAACGTTTTCATCAGTTTCGGGCCACTTTTCTTCATTTGCTCTCTTTTTCCTTCCCGGATCGTCCGTCGTGAGCTGTTAAAAGGACGACAACTTTACTCGCGGCACATTAGTGGGCCCTACAACACGTCGATATCACGGCTTGCGAGGATGCTGTGTTGTTGAAGCGGACGGGTTATCGTTAAGCCCATTGGGCCTTTAGAATGGGCCATCTCTCTAGGCTGGGACTGTGAACTGTTAAAAAATAAAGGAGTTGTGCCCTCAGCATGATAGGTGCGATCATACCAGCACTAATGCACCGGATCCCATCAGAACTCCGAAGTTAAGCATGCTTGGGCGAGAGTAGTACTAGGATGGGTGACCCCCAGGGAAGTCCTCGTGTTGCACCCCCCTTTTCAATTTTTTTTGCTCCGGTTAGGGTTGCCAAGATACTTTACCCACCACATTTCTATTATCGAATCCCACGGCACCTTGGGCAAGACAACTTCTCTTCACGTGGAGGATGGGCCCGCAAACCGGAGCGTAGGGCTTGTGACCAGGTCTCCGTCGCTCCGGTGCCCATAACTTTTGATCGGTAAGGAGTTACGAGGTGCACAGCATACCGTTGGAAAGCTCTCTGAGTGCTCTACGACGGGGGCAGCAAGCTAGCTTGCTCTGCCTTTTTTGGAGCTCAAAATCGAACGTTTTCATCAGTTTCGGGCCACTTTTCTTCTTTTGCTCTGTTTTTTCGTCCCAGATCGTACGTCGTGAGCTGTTAAAAGGACGACAACCTTACTCGCGGCACATTAGAGGACCCTACAATGCGTCGATATCACGTCTTGCGAGGATGCTGCGTTGTTGAAGCGGATGGGTTGTCGTTAAGCCCATTGGGCCTTTTGAATGGGCCATATCTCTAGGCTGGGACTGTGAACCGTTAACACATAAAGGAATTGTGCCCTCAACATGACGGGTGCGATCATACCAGCACTAATGCTCCGAATCCCATCAGAACTCCGAAGTTAAGCGTGCTTGGGCGAGAGTAGTACTAGGATGGGTGACCCCCTGGGAAGTCCTCGTGTTGCACCCCCTTTTCAATTTTTTTTGCTCCGGTTAGGGTTGCCAAGATACTTTACCCCCCACATTTCTATTATCGAATCCCACGGCACCTTGGGCAAGACAACTTCTCTTCACGTGGAGGCTGGGCCCGCAAACCGAGGGCGTAGGGCTTGTGACCAGGTCTCCGTCGCTCCGGTGCCCATAACATTTGATCCGTAAGGAGTTACGAGGCGCACAGCATACCGTTGGAAAACTATCTGAGAGCTCTACGACTGGGGCAGCCAGCTAGCTGGCTGTGCCCTTTTCGGAGCTCAAAATCAAACGTTTTCATCAGTTTAGGGCCACTTTTCTTCTTTTGCTCTGTTTTTCCGTCCCTGATCGTACGTCGTGAGCTGTTAAAAGGACGAAAACCTTACTCGCGGCACATTAGAGGACCCTACAATGCGTCGATATCACGTCTTGCGAGGATGCTGTGTTGTTGATGCGGATGGGTTGTCGTTAGGCCCATTGGGCCTTTTGAATGGGCCATATCTCTAGGCTGGGACTGTGAACCGTTAACACATAAAGGAATTGTGCCCTCCACAAGACGGGTGCGATCATACCAGCACTAATGCACCGGATCCCATCAGAACTCCGAAGTTAAGCGTGCTTGGGCGAGAGTAGTACTAGGATGGGTGACCCCCTGGGAAGTCCTCGTGTTGCACCCCCTTTTTCAATTTTTTTTGCTCCGGTTTGGGTTGCCAAGATACTTTACCCACCACATTTCTATTATCGAATCCCACGGCACCTTGGGCAAGACAACTTCTCTTCACGTGGAGGCTGGGTCCGCAAACCGGTGCCCATAACTTTTGATCCGTAAGGAATTACGAGGTGCACAGCATACCGTTGGAAAGCTCTCTGAGAGCTCTACGACGGGGACAACTAGCTAGCTCGCTGTGCCCTTTTCGGAGCCCAAAATCGAACGTTTTCATCAGTTTCGGGCCACTTTTCTTCTTTTGCTCTGTTTTTCCGTCCCGGATCGTACGTCATGAGCTGTTAAATGGACGACAACCTTACTCGCGACACATTAGAGGACCCTACAATGCGTCGATATCACGTCTTGCGAGGATGCTGCGTTGGTGAAGCGGATGGGTTGTCGTTAAGCCCATTGGGCCTTTTGAATGGGCCATATCTCTAGGCTGGGACTGTGAACCTTTAACAAATAAAGGAATTGTGCCCTCAACATGACGGGTGCGATCATACCAGCACTAATGCACCGGATCCCATCAGAACTCCGAAGTTAAGCGTGCTTGGGCGAGAGTAGTACTAGGATGGGTGACCCCCTGGGAAGTCCTCGTGTTGCACCCCCCTTTTCAATTTTTTTTGCTCCGGTTAGGGTTGCCAAGATACTTTACCCACCACATTTCTATTATAGAATCCCACTGCACGTTGGGCAAGACAACTTCTCTTCACGTGGAGGCTGGGCCCGCAAATCGGTGCCCATAACTTTTGATCCGTAAGGAGTTACGTGGCGCACAGCATACCGTTGGAAAGCTCTCTGAGAGCTCTACGACGGGGGCAGCTAGCTAGCTCGCTATGCCATTTTGAGAGCTCAAAATCGAACGTTTTCATCAGTTTTGGGCCACTTTACTTCTTTTGCTCTGTTTTTCCGTCCCGGATCGTAAGTCGTGAGCTGTTAAAAGGACGACAACCTTACTCGCGGCACATTAGAGGACCAATAATGCGTCGATATCACGTCTTGCAAGGATGCTGCGTTGTTGAAGCAGATGGGTTGTCGTTAAGCCCATTGGGCCTTTTGAATGGACCATATCTCTAGGCTGGGACTGTGAACCGTTAACATATAAAGGAATTGTGCCCTCAACATGATGGGTGCGATTATACCAGCAGTAATGCACCGGATCCCATCAGAACTCTGAAGTTAAGCGTGCTTGGACGAGAGTAGTACTAGGATGGGTGACCCCCTGGGAAGTCCTCGTGTTGCACCCCCCTTTTCAATTTTTTTTGCTCCGGTTAGGGTTGCCAAGATACTTTACCCACCACATTTCTATTATCGAATCCCACGGCACCTTGGGCAAGACAACTTCTCTTCACGTGGAGCCTGGGCCGGCAAACCGAGGGCGTAGGGCTTGTGACCAGGTCTTCGTCGCTCCGGTGCCCATAACTTTTGATCCGTAAAGAGTTACGAGGCGCACAGCATACCGTTGGAAAGCTCTCTGAGAGCTCTACGATGGGGGCAGCAAGTTAGCTTGTTGTGCCCTTTTCGGAGCTCAAAATCGAACGTTTTCATCAGTTTCAGGCCACTTTTCTTCTTTTGCTCTGTTTTTCCTTCCCGGATCGTACGTCGTGAGCTGTTAAAAAGACGACAACTTTACTCGCGGCACATTAGAGGACCTTACAATGCGTCGATATCACGTCTTGCGAGGATGCTGCGTTGTTGAAGCGGATGGGTTGTCGTTAAGCCCATTGGGCCTTTTGAATGGGCCATATCTCTAGGCTGGGACTGTGAACCGTTAACAAATAAAGGAATTGTGCCCTCAACATGATAGGTTCGATCATACCAGAACTAATGCACCGGATCCCATCAGAACTTCGAAGTTAAGCGTGCTTGGACGAGAGTAGTACTGGGATGGGTGACCCCCTTGGAAGTCCTCGTGTTGCACCCCCTTTTCAATTTTTTTTGCCCTGGTTAGGATTGCCAAGATACTTTATCCACCAAATTTCTATTATTGAATCCCACGGCACCTTGGGCAAGACAACTTCTCTTCACGTGGAGGCTGGGCCCGTAAACCGAGGGCGTAGGGCTTGTGACCAGGTCTCCGTCGCTCCGGTGCCCATAACTTTTGATCCGTAAGGAGTTACGAGGCGCACAGCATACCGTTGGAAAGCTCTCTGAGAGCTCTACGACGGGGGCAGGAAGCTAGCTTGCTTTGCCCTTTTCGGAGCTCAAAATCGAACGTTTTCATCAGTTTCGGGACACTTTTCTTCTTTTGCTCTGTTTTTCCGTCCCGGATCGTACGTCGTGAGCTGTTAAAAGGACGACAACCTTACTCGCGGCACATTAGAGGACCCTACAATGCGTCGATATCACGTCTTGCGAGGATGCTGCGTTGTTGAAGCGGATGGGTTGTCGTTAAGCCCATTGGGCCTTTTGAATGGGCCATATCTCTAGGCTGGGACTGTGAACCGTTAACACATAAAGGAATTGTGCCCTCAACATGACGGGTGCGATCATACCAGCACTAATGCTCCGAATCCCATCAGAACTCCGAAGTTAAGCGTGCTTGGGCGAGAGTAGTACTAGGATGGGTGACCCCCTGGGAAGTCCTCGCGTTGTACCCCCTTTTCAATTTTTTTTGCTCTGGTTAGGGTTGCCAAGATACTTTACCCCCCACATTTCTATTATTGAATCCCACGGCACCTTGGGCAAGACAACTTCTCTTCACGTGGAGGCTTGGCCCGCAAACCGAGGGCGTAGGGCTTGTGACCAGGTCTCCGTCGCTCCGGTGCCCATAACTTTTGATCCGTAAGGAGTTACGAGGCGCACAGCATACCGTTGGAAAGCTCTCTGAGAGCTCTACGACGGGGGCAGCAAGCTAGCTCGCTGTGCCCTTTTCGGAGCTCAAAATCGAACGTTTTCATCAGTTTAGGGCCACTTTTCTTCTTTTGCTCTGTTTTTCCATCCCGGATCGTACGTCGTGAGCTGTTAAAAGGACGACAACCTTACTTGCGGCACATTAGAGGACCCTACAATGCGTCGATATCACGTCTTGCGAGGATGCTGTGTTGTTGATGCGGATGGGTTGTCGTTAGGCCCATTGGGCCTTTTGAATGGGCCATATCTCTAGGCTGGGACTGTGAACCGTTAACACATAAAGGAATTGTGCCCTCAACATGACGGGTGCGATCATACCAGCACTAATGCACCGGATGCCATCAGAACTCCGAAGTTAAGCGTGCTTGGGCGAGAGTAGTACTAGGATGGGTGACCCCCTGGGAAGTCCTCGTGTTGCACCCCCCTTTTCAATTTTTTTTGCTCCGGTTAGGGTTGCCAAGATACTTTACCCACCACATTTCTATTATCGAATCCCACGGCACCTTGGGCAAGACAACTTCTCTTCACGTGGAGGCTGGGCCCGCAAACCGGTGCCCATAACTTTTGATCCGTAAGGAGTTACGAGGTGCACAGCATACCGTTGGAAAGCTCTCTGAGAGCTCTACGACGGGGGTAGCTAGCAAGCTCGCTGTGCCCTTTTTGGAGCTCAAAATCGAACGTTTTCATCAGTTTTGGGCCACTTTTCTTCTTTTGCTCTGTTTTTCAGGCCCGGATCGTACGTCGTGAGCTGTTAAAAGGACGACAACCTTACTCGCGACACATTAGAGGACCCTACAATACGTCGATATCACGTCTTGCGAGGATGCTGCGTTGGTGAAGAGGATGGGTTGTCGTTAAGCCCATTGGGCCTTTTGAATGGGCCATATCTCTAGGCTGGGACTGTGAACCTTTAACAAATAAAGGAATTGTGCCCTCAACATGACGGGTGAGATCATACCAGCACTAATGCACCGAATCCCATCAGAACTCCGAAGTTAAGCGTGCTTGGGTGAGAGTAGTACTAGGATGGGTGACCCCCTGGGAAGTCCTCGTGTTGGACCCCCCTTTTCAATTTTTTTTGCTCCGGTTAGGGTTGCCAAGATACTTTACCCACCATATTTCTATTATCGAATCCCACGGCACCTTGGGCAAGACAACTTCTCTTCACGTGGAGGCCGGGCCCGCAAACCGGTGCCCATAACTTTTGATCCGTAAGGAGTTACGAGGCGCACAGCATACCGTTGGAAAGCTCTCTGAGAGCTCTACGACGGGGGCAGCAATCTAGCTCGCTGTGCCCTATTTGGAGCTCAAAATCGAACGTTTTCATCAGTTTCGGGCTACTTTTATTCTTTTGCTCTATTTTTCCGTCCCGGATCGTACGTCGTGAGCTGTTAAAAGGACGACAACCTTATTCACGGCACATTAGAGGATCCTACAATGCGTCGATATCACGTCTTGCGAGGATGCTGCGTTGTTGAAGTGGATGGGTTGTCGTTAAGCCCATTGGGCCTTTTGAATGGGTCATATCTCTAGGCTGGGACTGTGAACCGTTAACACATAAAGGAATTGTGCCCTCAACATGACGGGTGCGATCATACCAGCACTAATGTACCGGATCCCATCAGAACTACGAAGTTAAGCGTGCTTGGGCGAGAGTAGTACTAGGATGGGTGACCCCTTGGGACTTCTCGTGTTGCACCCCCCTTTTCAATTTTTTTGCTCCGGTTAGGGTTGCCAAGATACTTTACCCACCACATTTCTATTATCGAATCCCACGGCACCTAGGGCAAGACAACTTCTCTTCACGTGGAGGCTGGGCCCGCAAACCGAGGGCGTAGGGCTTGTGACCAGGTCTCCGTCGCTCCGGTGCCCATAACTTTTGATCCGTAAGGAGTTACGAGGCGCACAGCATACCGTTGGAAAGCTCTCTGAGAGCTCTACGACGGTGGCAGCAAGCTAGCTGGCTGTGCCCTTTTCGGAGCTCAAAATCGAACGTTTTCATCAGTTTCGGGCCACATTTGATTTTTTACTCTGTTTTTCCCTCCTGGATCGTACGTCGTGAGCTATTAAAAGGACGACAACCTTACTCGCGGCACATTAGAGGACCCTACAATGCGTCGATATCACGTCTTGCGAGGATGCTGCGATATTGAAGCGGATGGGTTGTCGTTAAGCCCATTGGGCCTTTTGAATGGGCCATATCTCTAGGCTGGGACTGTGAACCGTTAACACATAAAGGAATTGTGCCCTCAACATGACGGGTGCGATCATACCAGCACTAATGCACCGGATCCCATCAGAACTCCGAAGTTAAGCGTGCTTGGGCGAGAGTAGTACTAGGATGGGTGACCCCCAGGGAAGTCCTCGTGTTGCACCCCCCTTTTCAATTTTTTTTGCTCCGGTTAGGGTTGCCAAGATACTTTACCCACCACATTTCTATTATCGAATCCCACGGCACCTTGGGCAAGACAACTTCCCTTCACGTGGAGGCTGGGCCTGCAAACCGAGGGCGTAGGGCTTGTGACCAGGTCTCCGTCGCTCCGGTTTCATAACTTTTTATCCGTAAGGAGTTACGAGACGCACAGCATACCGTTGGAAAGCTCTCTGAGAGCTCTACGACGGGGGCAGCAAGCTAGCTCGCTTTGCCCTTTTCGGAGCTCAAAATCGAACGTTTTCATTAGTTTCGGGCCACTTTTCTTTTTTTGCTCTGTTTTTCCGTCCCGGATCGTACGTCGTGAGCTGTTAAAAGGACGACAACCTTACTCGCGGCACATTAGAGGACCCTACAATGCGTCGATATCACGTCTTGCAAGGATGCTGCGTTGTTGAAGCGGATGGGTTGTCGTTAAGCCCATTGGGCCTTTTGAATGGGCCATATCTCTAGGCTGGGACTGTGAACCGTTAACACATAAAGGAATTGTGCCCTCAACATGACGGGTGCGATCATACCTGCACTAATGCACCGGATCCCATAAGAACTCCGAAGTTAAGCGTGCTTGGGCGAGAGTAGTCCTAGGATGGGTGACCCCCTGGGAAGTCCTCGTGTTGCACCCCCCTTTTCACTTTTTTTTGCTCCGGTTAGGGTTGCCAAGATACTTTACCCACCACATTTCTATTATCGAATCCCACGGTACCTTGGGCAAGACAACTTCTCTTCACGTGGAGGCTGGGCCCGCAAACCGGTGCCCATAACTTTTGATCCGTAAGGAGTTACGAGGTGCACAGCATACCGTTGGAAAGCACTCTGAGAGCTCTACGACGGGGGCAGCTAGCTAGCTCGCTGTACCCTTTTCGGAGTTAAAAATCGAACGTTTTCATCAGTTTCGGGCCACTTTTCTTCTTTTGCTCTGTTTTTCCGTCCCGGATCGTACGTCGTGAGCTGTTAAAAGGACGACAACCTTACTCGCGGCACATTAGAGGAGCCTACAATGCGTCGATATCACGTCTTGCGAGGATGCTGCGTTGTTGAAGCGGATGGGTTGTCGTTAAGCCCATTGGGCCTTTTGAATGGGCCATATCTCTATGCTGGGACTGTGAGCCGTTAACACATAAAGGAATTGTGCCCTCAACATGACGGGTGCGATCATAACAGCACAAATGCACCGGATCCCATCAGAACTCCGAAGTTAAGCGTGCTTGGGCGAGAGTAGTACTAGGATGGGTGACCCCCTTGGAAGTCCTCGTGTTGCACCCCGCTTTTCAATTTTTTTTGCTCCGGTTAGGGTTGCCAAGATACTTTACCCACCACATTTCTATTATCGAATCCCACGGCACCTTGGGCAAGACAACTTCTCTTCACGTGGAGGCTGGGCCCGCAAACCGAGGGGGTAGGGCTTGTGGCCAGGTCTGCGTCGCTCCGGTGCCCATAACTTTTGATCCGTAAGCAGTTACGAGGCGCACAGCATACCGTTGGAAAGCTCTCTGAGAGCTCTACGACGGGGGCAGCTAGTTAGCTTGATGTACCCATTTTGGACCTCAAAATCGAACGTTTTCATTAGTTTCGGGCCACTTTTCTTCTTTTGCTCTATTTTTCCGTCCCGGATCGTACGTCGTGAGCTGTTAAAAGGACGACAACCTTACTCGCGGCACATTAGAGGACCCTACAATGCGTCGATATCACGTCTAGCGAGGATGCTGCGTTGTTGAAGCGGATGGGTTGTCGTTAAGCCCATTGGGCCTTTTGAATGGGTCATATCTCTAGGCTGGGACTGTGAACCGTTAACACAGAAAGGAATTGTGCCCCCAACATGACGGGTGCGATCATACCAGCACTAATGCACCGGATCCCATCAGAACTCCGAAGTTAAGCGTGCTTGGGCGAGAGTAGTACTAGGATGGGTGACCCCCTGGGAAGTCCTCGTGTTGCACCCTCCTTTTCAATTTTTTTTTCTCCGGTTAGGGTTGCCAAGATACTTTACCCACCACATTTCTATTATCGAATCCCACGACACCTTGGGCAAGACAACTTCTCTTCACGTGGAGACTGGGCCCGTAAACCGGTGCCCATAACTTTTGATCCGTAAGGAGTTACGAGGCGCACAGCATACCATTGGAAAGCTCTCTGAGAGCTCTAGGACGGGGGCAGCCAGCTAGGTCGCTGTGCCAGTTTCAGAGCTCAAAATCGAACGTTTTCATCAGTTTCGGGCCACTTTTCTTTTTTTGCTCTATTTTTCCGTGCCGGATCGTACGTCGTAAGCTGTTAAAAGGACGACAACCTTACTCGCGGCACATTAGAGGACCCTACAATGCGTCGATATCACGTCTTGCGAGGATGCTGCGTTGTTGAAGCGAATGGGTTGTCGTTAAGCCCATTGGGCCTTTGGAATGGGTCATATCTCTAGGATGGGACTGTGAACCGTTAACACATAAAGGAATTATGTCCTCAACATGACGGGTGCGATCATACCAGCACTAATGCACCGGATCCCATCAGAACTCCAAAGTTAAGCGTGCTTGTGCGAGAGTAGTACTAGGATGGGTGACCCCCTGGGAAGTCCTCGTGTTGCACCCCCCTTTTCAATTTTTTTTGCTCCGGTTAGGGTTGCCAAGATACTTTACCCAGCACATTTCTATTATCGAATCCCACGGCACCTTGGGCAAGACAATTTCTCTTCACGTGGAGGCTTGGCCTGCAAACCGAGGGCGTAGGGCTTGTGACCAGGACTCCGTCGCTCCGGTGCCCTTAACTTTTGATCTGTATGGAGTTACGAGGCGCACAGCATACCGTTGGAAAGCTCTCTGAGAGCTCTACGACAGGGGCAGCTAGCTAGCTTGCTGTGCCCTTTTTGGAGCTCAAAATCGAACGTTTTCATCAGTTTCGGGCCACTTTTCTTCTTTTGCTCTGTTTTTCCGTCCCGGATCGTACGTCGTGAGCTGTTAAAAGGACGACAACCTTACTCGCGGCACATTAGAGGACCCTACAATGCGTCGATATCACGTCTTGCGAGGATGCTGCGTTGTTGAAGCGGATGGGTTGTCGTTAAGCCCATTGGGCCTTTTGAATGGGCCATATCTCTAGGCTGGGACTGTGAACCGTTAACACATACAGGAATTGTGCCCTCAACATGATGGGTGCGATCATACCAGCACTAATGCACCGGATCCCATCAGAACTCCGAAGTTAAGCGTGCTTGGGCGAGAGTAGTACTAGGATGGGTGACCCCCTGGGAAGTCCTCGTCTTGCACCCCCCTTTTCAATTTTTTTTGCTCCGGTTAGGGTTGCCAAGATACTTTACCCACCACATTTCTATTATCGAATCCTACGGCACCTTGGGCTAGACAACTTCTCTTCAAGTGGAGGCTGGGCCCGCAAACCATTGCCCATAACTTTTGATCCGTAAGGAGTTACGAGGCGCACAGCATACCGTTGGAAAGCTCTCTGAGAGCTCTACGACGGGGGCAGCTAGTTAGCTTGTTGTGCCCTTTTCGGACCTCAAAATCGAACGTTTTCATCAATTTCGGGCCACTTTTCTTTTTTTGCTCTGTTTTTCCGTCCTGGATCGTACGTCGTGAGCTGTTAAAAGGACGACAACCTTACTCGCGGCACATTAGAGGACCCTACAATGCGTCGATATCACGTCTTGCGAGGATGCTGCGTTGTTGAAGAGGATGGGTTGTCGTTAAGCCCATTGGGCCTTTTGAATGGGCCATATCTCTAGGCTGGGACTGTGAACCGTTAACACATAAATGAATTGTGCCCTCAACATGACGGGTGCGATCATACCAGCACTAATGCACCGGATCCCATCAGAACTCCGAAGTTAAGCGTGCTTGGGCGAGAGTAGTACTAGGATGGGTGATCCCCTGGGAAGTCCTCGTGTTGTACCCCCCTTTTCAATTTTTTTTTCTCCGGTTAGGGTTGCCAAGATACTTTACCCACCACATTTCTATTATCGAATCCCACGACACCTTGGGCAAGACAACTTCTCTTCACGTGGAGGCTGGGCCCGCAAACCGTTGCCCATAACTTTTGATCCCTAAGGAGTTACGAGGCGCACAGCATACCGTTGGAAAGCTCTCTGAGAGCTCTACGACGGGGGCAGCTAGCTAGCTCGCTGTGCCCTTTTCGGAGCTCAAAATCGAATGTTTTTATCAGTTTCGGGCCACTTTTCTTTTTTTGCTCTATTTTTCCGTCGTGGATCGTACGTCGTGAGCTGTTAAAAGGACGACAACCTTACTCGCGGCACATTAGATGACCCTACAATGCGTCGATATCACGTCTTGCGAGGATGCTGCGATATTGAAGCGGATGGGTTATCGTTAAGCCCATTGGGCCTTTTGAATAGGTCATATCTCTAGGCTGGGACTGTGAACCGTTAACACATAAAGGAATTGTGCCCTCAACATGACAGGTGCGATCATACCAGAATTAATGCACCGGTTCCCATCAGAACCCCGAAGTTAAGCGTGCTTGTGAGAGAGTAGTACTAGGATGGGTGACCCCCTGGGAAGTCCTCGTTTTGCACCCCCCTTTTCAATTTTTTTTGCTCCGGTTAGGGTTGCCAAGATACGTTACCCACCACATTTCTATTATCGAATCCCACGGCACCTTGGGCAAGACAATTTCTCTTCACGTGGAAGCTGGGCCTGCAAACCGAGGGCGTAGGGCTTGTGACCAGGACTCCGTCGCTCCGGTGCCCATAACTTTTGATCCGTATGGAGTTACGAGGCGCACAGCATACCGTTGGAAAGCTCTCTGAGAGCTCTACTACAGGTGCATCTAGCTTGCTTGTTGTGCCCTTTATTGGGCTCAAAATCGAACGTTTTCATCAGTTTCGGGCCACTTTTCTTTTTTTGCTCTGTTTTTCCATCCCGGATCGTACGTCGTGAGCTGTTAAAAGGACGACAACCTTACTCGCGGCACATTAGAGGACCCTACAATGCGTCGATATCACGTCTTGCGAGGATGCTGCGTTGTTGAAGCGGATGGGTTGTCGTTAAGCCCATTGGGCCTTTTGAATGGGTCATATCTCTAGGCTGGGACTGTGAACCGTTAACACATAAAGGAATTGTGCCCTCAACATGACGGGTGCGATCATACCAGCACTAATGCACCGGATCCCATCAGAACTCCGAAGTTAAGCGTGCTTGGGCGAGAGTAGTACTAGGATGGGTGACCCCCTGGGAAGTCCTCGTCTTGCACCCCCCTTTTCAATTTTTTTTGCTCCGGTTAGGGTTGCCAAGATACTTTACCCACCACATTTCTATTATCGAATCCCATGGCACCTTGGGCAAGACAACTTCTCTTCACGTGGAGGCTGGGCCCGCAAACCGGTGCCCATAACTTTTGATCCGTAAGGAGTTACGAGGCGCACAACATACCGTTGGAAAGCTCTCTGAGAGCTCTACGACGGGGGCAGCTAGCTAGCTCGCTGTGCCATTTTCGGAGCTCAAAATCGAACGTTTTCATCAGTTTCGGGACACTTTTCCTCTTTTGCTCTGTTTTTCCGTCCTGGATCGTACATCGTGAGCTGTTAAAAGGACGACAACCTTACTCGCGGCACATTAGAGGACCCTACAATGCGTCGATATCATGTCTTGCGAGGATGCTGCGTTGTTGAAGCATATGGGTTGTCGTTAAGCCCATTGGGCCTTTTGAATGGGCAATATCTCTAGGCTGGGACTGTGAACCGTTAACACATAAAGGAATTGTGCCCTCAACATGACGGGTGCGATCATACCAGCACTAATGCACCGGATCCCATCAGAACTCCGAAGTTAAGCGTGCTTGGACGAGAGTAGTACTAGGATGGGTGACCCCCTGGGAAATCCTCGTGTTGCACCCCCCTTTTCAATTTTTTTTGCTCCGGTTAGGGTTGCCAAGATACTTTACCCACCACATTTCTATTATCGAATCCCACGGCACCTTGGGCAAGACAACTTCTCTTCACGTGGAGGCTGGGCCCGCAAACCGAGGGCGTAGGGCTTGTGACCAGGTCTCCGTCGCTCCGGTGCCCAAAACTTTTGATCCGTAAGGAGTTACGAGGCGCACAGCATACCGTTGGAAAGCTCTCTGAGAGCTCTACGACGGGGGCAGCCAGCTAGCTCGCTGTACCCTTTTCAGAGCTCAAAATTGAACGTTTTCATTAGTTTCGGGCCATTTTTCTTCTTTTGCTCTATTTTTCCGTCCCGGATCGTACGTCGTGAGCTGTTAAAAGGACGACAACCTTACTCGCGGCACATTAGAGGACCCTACAATGCGTCGATATCACGTCTTGCGAGGATGCTGCGTTGTTGAAGCGGATGGGTTGTCGTTAAGCCCATTGGGCCTTTTGAATGGGTCATATCTCTAGGCTGGGACTGTGAACCGTTAACACATAAAGGAATTTTGCCCTCAACATGACGGGTGCGATCATACCAACACTAATGCACCGGATCCCATCAGAACTCCGAAGTTAAGCGTGCTTGGCCGAGAGTAGTACTAGGATGGGTGACCCCCTGGGAAGTCCTCGTGTTGCACCCCCCTTTTCAATTTTTTTTGCTCCGGTTAGGGTTGCCAAGATACTTTACCCACCACATTTCTATTATCGAATCCCACTGCACCTTGGGCAACACAAATTCTCTTCACGTGGAGGCTGGGCCCGCAAACCGAGGGCGTAGGGCTTGTGACCAGGTCTCCGTCGCTCCGGTGCCCATAACTTTTGATCCGTAAGGAGGTACGAGGCGCACAGCATACGGTTGGAAAGCTCTCTGAGAGCTCTACGACGGGGGCAGCAAGCTAGCTTGCTGTGCCCTTTTCGGAGCTCAAAATCGAACGTTTTCATTAGTTTCGGGCCACTTTTCTTCTTTTGCTCTGTTTTTCCGTCCCGGATCGTACGTCGTGAGCTGTTAAAAGGATGACAACCTTACTCGCGGCACATTAGAGGACCCTACAATGCGTCGATATCACGTCTTGCGAGGATGCTGCGTTGTTGAAGCGGATGGGTTGTCGTTAAGCCCATTGGGCCTTTTGAATGGGCCATATCTCTAGGCTGGGACTGTGAACCGTTAACACATAAAGGAATTGTGCCCTCAACATGACGGGTGCGATCATACCAGCACTAATCCACAGGATCCCATCAGAACTCCGAAGTTAAGCGTGCTTGGGCGAGAGTAGTACAAGGATGGGTGACCCCCTGGGAAGTCCTCGTGTTGCACCCCCCTTTTCAATTTTTTTTGCTCTTGTTAGGGTTGCCAAGATACTTTACCCACCATATTTCTATTATCGAATCCCACGGCACCTTGGGCAAGACAACTTCTCTTCACGTGGAGGCTGGACCCGCAAACCGAGGGCGTAAGGCTTGTGACTAGGTCTCCGTCGCTACGGTGCCCATATCTTTTGATCGGAAAGGAGATACGAGCCGCACAGCATCCAGTTGGAAAGCTCTCTGAGAGCTCTACGACGGGGGCAGCAAGCTAGCTCGCTGTGCCCTTTTCGGAGCTCAAAATCGAACGTTTTTATTAGTTTCGGGCCACTTTTCTTCTTTTGCTCTGTTTTTCCGTCCCGGATCGTACGTCGTGAGCTGTTAAAAGGACGACAACCTTACTCGCGGTACATTAGAGGACCCTACAATGCGTCGATATCACGTCTTGCGAGGTTGCTGCGTTGTTGAAGCGGATGGGTTCTCGTTAAGCCCATTGGGCCTTTTGAATGAGCCATATCTCTAGGCTGGGACTGTGAACCGTTAACACATAAAGGAATTGTGCCCTCAACATGACGGGTGCGATCATACCAGCACTAATGCACCGGATCCCATCAGAACTCCGAAGTTAAGCGTGCTTGGGCGACAGTAGTACTAGGATGGGTGACCCCCTGGGAAGTCCTCGTGTTGCACCCCCCTTTTCAATTTTTTTTGCTCCGGTTAGGGTTGCCAAGATACTTTACCCACCACATTTCTATTATCGAATCCCATGGCACCTTGGGCAAGACAACTTCTCTTCACGTGGAGGCTGGGCCCGCAAACCGAGGGCGTAGGGCTTGTGACCAGGTCTCCGTCGCTCCGGTGCCCAAAACTTTTGATCCGTAAGGAGTTACGAGGCGCACAGCATACCGTTGGAAAGCTCTCTGAGAGATCTACGACGGGGGCAGCCAGCTAGCTCGCTGTACCCTTTTCAGAGCTCAAAATTGAACGTTTTCATTAGTTTCGGGCCATTTTTCTTCTTTTGCTCTGTTTTTCCGTCCCGGATCGTACGTCGTGAGCTGTTAAAAGGACGACAACCTTACTCGCGGCACATTAGAGGACCCTACAATGCGTCGATATCACGTCTTGCGAGGATGCTGCGTTGTTGAAGCGGATGGGTTGTCGTTAAGCCCATTGGGCCTTTTGAATGGGTCATATCTCTAGGCTGGGACTGTGAACCGTTAACACATAAAGGAATTTTGCCCTCAACATGACGGGTGCGATCATACCAACACTAATGCACCGGATCCCATCAGAACTCCGAAGTTAAGCGTGCTTGGCCGAGAGTAGTACTAGGATGGGTGACCCCCTGGGAAGTCCTCGTGTTGCACCCCCCTTTTCAATTTTTTTTGCTCCGGTTAGGGTTGCCAAGATACTTTACCCACCACATTTCTATTATCGAATCCCACTGCACCTTGGGCAACACAAATTCTCTTCACGTGGAGGCTGGGCCCGCAAACCGAGGGCGTAGGGCTTGTGACCAGGTCTCCGTCGCTCCGGTGCCCATAACTTTTGATCTGTAAGGAGGTACGAGGCGCACAGCATACGGTTGGAAAGCTCTCTGAGAGCTCTACGACGGGGGCAGCTAGCTAGCTTGCTCTGCCCTTTTCGGAGCTCAAAATCGAACGTTTTCATTAGTTTCGGGCCACTTTTCTTCTTTTGCTCTGTTTTTCCGTCCCGGATCGTACGTCGTGAGCTGTTAAAAGGATGACAACCTTACTCGCGGCACATTAGAGGACCCTACAATGCGTCGATATCACGTCTTGCGAGGATGCTGCGTTGTTGAAGCGGATGGGTTGTCGTTAAGCCCATTGGGCCTTTTGAATGGGCCATATCTCTAGGCTGGGACTGTGAACCGTTAACACATAAAGGAATTGTGCCCTCAACATGACGGGTGCGATCATACCAGCACTAATGCACCGGATCCCATCAGAACTCCGAAGTTAAGCGTGCTTGGGCGAGAGTAGTACTAGGATCGGTGACCCACTGGGAAGTCCTCTTGTTGCACCCCCTTTTTTAATTTTTTTTACTCCGGTTAGGGTTGCCAAGATACTTTACCCACCACATTTCTATTATCGAATCCCACTGCACCTTGGGCAATACAACTTCTCTTCACGTGGAGGCTGGGCCCGCAAACCGAGGGCGTAGGGCTTGTGACCAGGTCTCCGTCGCTCCGGTGCCCATAACTTTTGATCCGTAAGGAGTTACGAGGCGTACAGCATACCGTTGGAAAGCTCTCTGAGAGCTCTACGACGGGGGCAGCAAGCTAGCACGCTGTGCCCTTTTCGAAGCTCAGAATCGAACGTTTTCATTAGTTTCGGGCCACTTTTCTTCTTTTGTTCTGTTTTTCCATCCCGGATCGTACGTCGTGAGCTGTTAAAAGGACGACAACCTTACTCACGGCACATTAGAGGACCCTATAATGCGTCGATATCACGTCTTGCGAGGATGCTGCGTTGTTGAAGCGGATGGGTTGCCGTTAAGCCCATTGGGCCTTTTGAATGGGCCATATCTCTAGGCTGGGACTGTGAACCGTTAACATATAAAGGAATTGTTCCCTCAACATGACTGGTGCGATCATACCAGCACTAATGCACCGGATCCCATCAGAACTCCGAAGTTAAGCGTGCTTGGGCGAGAGTAGTACTAGGATGGGTGACCCCCTGGGAAGTCCTCGTGTTGCACCCCCTTTTCAATTTTTTTTGCTCCGGTTAGGGTCGCCAAGATACTTTACCCACCACATTTCTATTATCGAATCCCACGGCACCTTGGGCAAGACAACTTCTCTTCACGTGGAGGCTGGGCCCGCAAACCGGTGCCCATAACTTTTGATCCGTAAGGAGTTACGAGGCGCACAGCATACCGTTGGAAAGCTCTCTGAGAGCTCTACGACGGGGGCAGCTAGCTAGCTTGCTGTTCCCTTTTTGGAGCTCAAAATTGAACGTTTTCATCAGTTTCGGGCCACTTTCATCTTTTGCTCTGTTTTTCCGTCCCGGATCGTACGTCGTGAGCTGTTAAAAGGACGACAACCTTACTCGCGGCACATTAGAGGACCCTACAATGCGTCGATATCACGTCTTGCGAGGATGCTGCGTTGTTGAAGCGGATGGGTTGTCGTTTAGCCCATTGGGCCTTTTGAATGGGCCATATCTCTAGGCTGGGACTGTGAACCGTTAACACATAAAGGAATTGTGCCCTCAACATGACGGGTGCGATCATACCAGCACTAATGCACCGGATCCCATCAGAACTCCGAAGTTAAGCGTGCTTGGGCGAGAGTAGCACTAGGATGGGTGACCCCCAGGGAAGTCCTCGTGTTGCACCCCCCTATTCCATTTTTTTTGCTCCGGTTAGGGTTGCCAAGATACTTTACCCACCACATTTCTATTATCGAATCCCACGGCACCTTGGCCAAGACAACTTCTCTTCACGTGGAGGCTGGGCCCGCAAACCGAGGGCGTAGGGCTTGTGACCAGGTATCCGTCGCTCCGGTGCCCATAACTTTTGATCCGTAAGGAGTTACGAGGCGCACAACATACCGTTGGAAAGCTCTCTGAGAGCTCTAGGACGGGGGCAGCAAGCTAGCTCGCTGTGCCCTTTTCGGAGCTCAAAATCGAACATTTTCATTAGTTTCGGTCCACTTTTCTTCCTTTGCTCTGTTTTTCCGTCCCGGATCGTACGTCGTGAGCTGTTAAAAGGACGACAACCTTACTCGCGGAACATTAGAGGACCCTACAATGCGTCGATATCACGTCTTGCGAGGATGCTGCGTTGTTGAAGCGGATGGGTTGTCGTTAAGCCCATTGGGCCTTTTGAATGGGCCATATCTCTAGGCCGGGACTGTGAACCGTTAACACATAAAGGAATTGTGCCCTCAACATGACGGGTGCGATCATACCAGCACTAATGCACCGGATCCCATCAGAACTCCGAAGTTAAGCGTGCTTGGTCGAGAGTAGTACTAGGATGGGTGACCCCCTGGGAAGTCCTCGTGTTGCACCCCCCTTTTCAATTTTTTTTGCTCCGGTTAGGGTTGCGAAGATACTTTACCCACCACATTTCTATTATCGAATCCCACGGCACCTTGGGCAAGACAACTTCTCTTCCCGTGGAGGCTGGGCCCGCAAACCGGTGCCCATAACTTTTGATCCGTAAGGAGTTACGAGGCGCACAGCATACCGTTGGAAAGCTCTCTGAGAGCTCTACGACGGGGGCAGCTAGCTAGTACGCTGTACCCTCTTCGGAGCTCAAAATCGAACGTTTTCATCAGTTTCGAGCCACTTTTCTACTTTTGCTCTGTTTTTCCGTCCCGGATCGTACGCCGTGAGCTGTTAAAAGGACGACAACCTTACTCGCGGCACATTAGAGCACCCTACAATGCGTCGATATCACGTCTTGCAAGGATGCTGCGTTGGTGAAGCGGACCGGTTGTCGGTAAGCCCATTGAGCCTTTTGAATGGGCCATATCTCTAGGCTGGGACTGTGAACCGTTAATACATAAAGGGATTGTGCCCTCAACATGACGGGTGCGATCATACCAGCACTAATGCACAGGATCCCATCAGAACTACGAAGTTAAGCGTGCTTGGGTGATAGTAGTACTAGGATGGGTGACCCCCTGGGAAGTCCTCGTGTTGCACACCCCATTTCAATTTTTTTTCCTCGGGTTAATGTTGCCAAGATACTTTACACACCCCATTTCTATTATCGAATCCCACGGCACCTTGGGCAAGACAACTTCGCTTCACGTGGAGGATGGGCCCGCAAACCGAGGGCGTAGGGCTTGTGACCAGGTCTCCGTCGCTCCGGTGCCCGTAACTTTTGATCCGTAATGAGTTACGCGGCGCACAACATACTGTTGAAAATCTCTCCGAGAGCTCTACGACGGGGGCGGCATGCTAGCTCGCTTTGCCCTTTTCGGAGGTTAAAATCGAATGTTTTCATTAGTTTCGGGCCACTTTTCTTCTTTTGCTCCGTTTTTCCGGCCCGGATCGTACGTCGTGAGCTGTTAAAAGGACGACAACCTTACTCGCGGCACATTAGAGGACCCTAAAATACGTTGATATCACGTCTTACGAGGATGCTGCGTTGTTGAAGCGGATGGGTTGTCGTTAAGCCCATTGGGCCTTTTGAATGGGCCATATCTCTAGGCTGGGACTGTGAACCGTTAACACATAAAGGAATTGTGCCCTCAACATGACGGGTGCGATCACACCAGCACTAATGCACCGGATCCCATCAGAACTACGAAGTTAAGCGTGCTTGGGCGAGAGTAGTACTAGGATGGGTGACCCCCTGGGAAGTCCTCGTGTTGCAGCCCCCTTTTGAATTTTTTTTGCTCCGGTTAGGGTTGCCAAGATATTTTACCCACCACATTTCTATTATCGAATCCCACGGCACCTTGGGCAAGACAACTTCTCTTCACGTGGAGGCTGGGCCCGCAAACCGAGGGCGTAGGGCTTGTGACCAGGTCTCGGTCGCTCCGGTGCCCATAACTTTTGACCCGTATGGAGTTACGAGGCGCACAGCATACCGTTGGAAAGCTCTCTGAGAGCTCTACGACGGGGGCAGCTAGCTAGCTCGCTTTGCCCTTTTCGGAGCTCAAAATCGAACGTTTTCATCAGTTTTGGGCTACTTTTCTTCTTTTGCTCTGTTTTTCCGTCCCGGATCGTACGTCGTGAGCTGTTAAAAGGAGGACAACCTTACTCGCAGCACATTAGAGGACCCTACAATGCGTCGATATCACGTCTTGCGAGGATGCTGCGTTGTTGAAACGGATGGGTTGTCATTAAGCCCATTGGGCCTTTTGAATGAGTCATATCTCTAGGCTGGGACTGTGAACCGTTAACACATAAAGGAATTGTGCCCTCAACATGACGGGTGCGATCATACCAGCACTAATGCACCAGATCCCATCAGAACTCCGAAGTTAAGCGTGCTTGGGCGAGAGTAGTACTAGGATGGGTGACCCCCTGGGAAGTCCTCGTGTTGTACCCTCCTTTTCAATTTTTTTTGCTCCGGTTAGGGTTGCCAAGATACTTTACCCACCACATTTCTATTATCGAATCACACGGCACCTTGGGCAAGACAACTTCTCTTCACGTGGAGGCTGGGTCCGTAAACCGAGGGCGTAGGGCTTGTGACCAGGTCTCCGTCGCTACGGTGCCCATAACTTTTGATCCGTAAGGAGTTACGAGGCGAACAGCATACCGTTGGAAAGCTCTCTGAGAGTTCTACGAAGGGGGCAGCGAGCTAGCTCGCTGTGCCCTTTTCGGAGCTCAAAATCGAACATTTTCATTAGTTTCGGGCCACTTTTCTTCCTTTGCTCTGTTTTTCCGTCCCGGATCGTACGTCATGAGCTGTTAAAAGGACGACAACCTTACTCGCGGAACATTAGAGGACCCTACAATGCGTCGATATCACGTCTTGCGAGGATGCTACGTTGTTGAAGCGGATGGGTTGTCGTTAAGCCCATTGGGCCTTTTCAATGGGCCATATCTCTAGGCCGGGACTGTGAACCGTTAACACATAAAGGAATTGTGCCCTCAACATGACGGGTGCGATCATACCAGCACTAATGCACCGGATCCCATCAGAACTCCGAAGTTAAGCGTGCTTGGTCGAGAGTAGTACTAGGATGGGTGACCCCCTGGGAAGTCCTCGTGTTGCACCCCCCTTTTCAATTTTTTTTGCTCCGGTTAGGGTTGCCAAGATACTTTACCCACCACATTTCTATTATCGAATCCCACGGCACCTTGGGCAAGACAACTTCTCTTCCCGTGGAGGCTGGGCCCGCAAACCGGTGCCCATAACTTTTGATCCGTAAGGAGTTACGAGACGCGCAGCATACCGTTGGAAAGCTCTCTGGGAGCTCTACGACGGGGGCAGCTAGTTAGCTCGCTGTACCCTTTTTGGAGCTCAAAATCGAACGTTTTCATCAGTTTCGAGCCACTTTTCTACTTTTGCTCTGTTTTTCCGTCCCGGATCGTACGCCGTGAGCTGTTAAAAGGACGACAACCTTACTCGCGGCACATTAGAGGACCGTACAATGCGTCGATATCACGTCTTGCGAGGATGCTGCGTTGTTGAAGCGGATGGGTTGTCGTTAAGCCCATTGGGCCTTTTGAATGGGCCATATCTCTAGGCTGGGACTGTGAACCGTTAATACATAAAGGGATTGTGCCCTCAATATGACGGGTTCGATCATACCAGCACTAATGCACAGGATCCCATCAGAACTCCGAAGTTAAGCGTGCTTGGGCGAGAGTAGTACTAGGATGGGTGACCCCCTGGGAAGTCCTCGTGTTGCACCCCCCTTTTCAATTTTTTTTGCTCGGGTTAATGTTGCCAAGATACTTTACACACCCCATTTCTATTATCGAAACCCACGGCACCTTGGGCAAGACAACTTCTCTTCACGTGGAGGTTGGGCCCACAAACCGAGGGCATAGGGCTTGTGACCAGGTCTCCGTCGCTCCGGTGCCCATAACTTTTGATCCGCAAGGAGTTACGAGGCGTACAGCATACCGTTAGAAAGCTCTCCGAGAGCTCTACGACGGGGGCGGCATGCTAGCTCGCTTTGCCCTTTTCGGAGGTCAAAATCGAACATTTTCATTAGTTTCGGGCCACTTTTCTTCTTTTGCTCTATTTTTCCGTCCCAGATCGTACGTCGTGAGCTGTTAAAAGGACGACAATCTTACTCGCGGCACATTAGAGGACCCTACAATGCGTCGATATCATGTCTTACGAGGATGCTGCGTTGTTGAAGCGGATGGGTTGTCGTTAAGCCCATTGGGCCTTTTGAATGGGCCATATCTCTAGGCTGGGACTGTGAACCGTTAACACATAAAGGAATTGTGCCCTCAACATGACGGGTGCGATCACACCAGCACTAATGCACCGGATCCCATCAGAACTACGAAGTTAAGCGTGCTTGGGCGAGAGTAGTACTAGGATGGGTGACCCCCTGGGAAGTCCTCGTGTTGCACCCCCTTTTGAATTTTTTTTCCTCCGGTTAGGGTTGCCAAGATATTTTACCCACCACATTTCTATTATCGAATCCCACGGCACCTTGGGCAAGACAACTTCTCTTCACGTGGAGGCTGGGCCCGCAAACCGAGGGCGTAGGGCTTGTGACCAGGTCTCGGTCGCTCCGGTGCCCATAACTTTTGACCCGTATAGAGTTACGAGGCGCACAGCATACCGTTGGAAAGCTCTCTGAGAGCTCTACGACGGGGGCAGCTAGCTAGCTCGCTTTGCCCTTTTCGGAGCTCAAAATCGAACGTTTTCTTCAGTTTTGGGCTACTTTTCTTCTTTTGCTCTGTTTTTCCGTCCCGGATCGTACGTCGTGAGCTGTTAAAAGGAGGACAACCTTACTCGCAGCACATTAGAGGACCCTACAATGCGTCGATATCACG
The DNA here is from genome assembly GCA_037974665.1 of Ehretia macrophylla. NCBI lineage: Eukaryota > Viridiplantae > Streptophyta > Magnoliopsida > Boraginales > Ehretiaceae > Ehretia > Ehretia macrophylla. The sequence goes on from CM075769.1 coordinate 74,301,876, forward strand.
TCTTGCGAGGATGCTGCGTTGTTGAAACGGATGGGTTGTCATTAAGCCCATTGGGCCTTTTGAATGAGTCATATCTCTAGGCTGGGACTGTGAACCGTTAACACATAAAGGAATTGTGCCCTCAACATGACGGGTGCGATCATACCAGCACTAATGCACCAGATCCCATCAGAACTCCGAAGTTAAGCGTGCTTGGGCGAGAGTAGTACTAGGATGGGTGACCCCCTGGGAAGTCCTCGTGTTGTACCCTCCTTTTCAATTTTTTTTGCTCCGGTTAGGGTTGCCAAGATACTTTACCCACCACATTTCTATTATCGAATCACACGGCACCTTGGGCAAGACAACTTCTGTTTACGTGGAGGCTGGGCCCGCAAACCGAGGGCGTAGGGCTTGTGACCAGGTCTCCGTCGCTCCGGTGCCCATAACTTTTGATCCATAAGGAGTTACGAGGCGCACAGCATACCGTTGGAAAGCTCTATGAGAGCTCTACGACGGGGGCAGCAAGCTTGCTCGCTGTGCCCTTTTCGGAGCTCAAAATCGAACGTTTTCATCAGTTTCGGGCCACTTTTCTTCTTTTGCTCTGTTTTTTCGTCCCGGATCGTACGTCGGGAGCTGTTAAAAGGACCACAACCTTACTCGCGGCACATTAGAGGACCCTACAATGCGTCGATATCACGTCTTGCGAGGATGCTGCGTTGTTAAAGCGGATGGGTTGTCGTTAAGCCCATTGGGCCTTTTGAATGGGTCATATCTCTAGGCTGGGACTGTGAACCGTTAACACATAAAGGAATTGTGCCCTCAACATGACGGGTGCGATCATACCAGCACTAATGCACCGGATCCCATCAGAACTCCGAAGTTAAGCGTGCTTGGGCGAGAGTAGTACTAGGATGGGTGACCCCCTGGGAAGTCCTCGTGTTGCACCCCCCTTTTCAATTTTTTTTGCTCCGGTTAGGGTTGCCAAGATACTTTACCCACCACATTTCTATTATCGAAACCCACGGCACCTTGGGCAAGACAACTTCTCTTTACGTGCAGGCTGGGCCCGCAAACCGACGGCATAGGGCTTTTGACCAGGTCTCCGTCGCTCCGGTGCCCATAACTTTTGATCCGTAAGGAGTTACGAGGCGCACAGCATACCGTTAGAAAGCTCACCGAGAGCTCTACGACGGGGGCAGCATGCTAGCTCGCTTTGCCCTTTTCGGAGGTCAAAATCGAACATTTTCATTAGTTTCGGGCCACTTTTCTTCTTTTGCTCTATTTTTCCGTCCCAGATCGTACGTCGTGAGCTGTTAAAAGGACGACAATCTTACTCGCGGCACATTAGAGGACCCTACAATGCGTTGATATCATGTCTTACGAGGATGCTGCGTTGTTGAAGCGGATGGGTTGTCGTTAAGCCCATTGGGCCTTTTGAATGGGCCATATCTCTAGGCTGGGACTGTGAACCGTTAACACATAAAGGAATTGTGCCCTCAACATGACGGGTGCGATCACACCAGCACTAATGCACCGGATCCCATCAGAACTACGAAGTTAAGCGTGCTTGGGCGAGAATTGTACAAGGATGGGTGACCCCCTGGGAAGTCCTCGTGTTGCACCCCCTTTTCAATTTTTTTTTCTCCGGTTAGCGTTGCCAAGAGACTTTACCCACCAAATTTCTATTATCGAATCCCACGGCACCTTGGGCAAGACAACTTCTCTTCACGTGGAGGCTGGGCCCGCAAACCGGTGCCCATAACTTTTGATCCGTAAGGAGTTACGAGGCGCACAGCATACCGTTGGAAAGCTCTCTGAGAGCTCTACGACGGGGGTAGCCAGGAAGCTTGCTTTGCCCTTTTCCGAGCTCAAAATCGAACGTTTTCATCAGTTTTGGGCCACTTTGCTTCTTTTGCTCTGTTTTTCCGTCCCGGATCGTACGTCGTGAGCTGTTAAAAGGACGACAACCTTACTCGCAGTACATTAGAGGCCCCTACAATGCGTCGATATCACGTCTTGCGAGGATGCTGCGTTGTTGATACGGATGGGTTGTCGTTAAGCCCATTGGGCCTTTTAAATGGGCCATATCTCTAGGCTGGGACTGTGAACCGTTAACACATAAAGGAATTGTGCCCTCAAAATGATGGGTGCGATCATACCAGCACTAATGCACCAAATCCCATCAGAACTTCGAAGTTAAGCGTGCTTGGGCGAGAGTAGTACTAGGATGGGGGACCCTTTGGGAGGTCCTCGTGTTGTACCCTCCTTTTCAATTTTTTTTGCTCCGGTTAGGGTTGCCAAGATACTTTACCCCCCACATTTCTATTATCGAATCACACGGCACCTTGGGCAAGACAACTTCTGTTTACGTGGAGGCTGGGCCCGCAAACCGAGGGCGTAGGGCTTGTGACCAAGTCTCCGTCGCTCCGGTGCCCATAACTTTTGATCCATAAGGAGTTACGAGGCGCACAGCATACCGTTGGAAAGCTCTATGAGAGCTCTACGACGGGGGCAGCTAGCTTGCTCGCTGTGCCCTTTTCGGAGCTCAAAATCGAACGTTTTCATCAGTTTAAGGCCACTTTTCTTCTTTTGCTCTGTTTTTTCGTCCCGGATCGTACGTCGGGAGCTGTTAAAAGGACGACAACCTTACTCGCGGCACATTAGAGGACCCTACAATGCGTCGATATCACTTCTTGCGAGGATGCTGCGTTGTTGAAGCGAATGGGTTGTCGTTAAGCCCATTGGGCCTTTTGAATGCGTCATATCTCTAGGCTGGGACTGTGAACCGTTAACACATAAAGGAATTGTGCCCTCAACATGACGGGTGCGATCATACCAGCACTAATGCACCAGATCCCATCAGAACTCCGAAGTTAAGCGTGCTTGGGCGAGAGTAGTACTAGGATGGGTGACCCCCTGGGAAGTCTTCGTGTTGCACCCCCCTTTTCAATTTTTTTTGCTCCGGTTAGGGTTGCCAAGATACTTTACCCACCACATTTCTATTATCGAATCCCACGGCACCTTGGGCAAGACAACTTCTCTTCACGTGGAGGCTGGGCCCGCAAACCGAGGGCGTAGGGCTTGTGACCAGGTCTCCGTCGCTCCGGTGCCCATAACTTTTGATCCGTAAGGAGTTACGAGGCGCACAGCATACCGTTGGAAAGCTCTCTGAGAGCTCTACAGCGGGGGCAGCAAGCTAGCACGCTTTGCCCTTTTCGGAGCTCAAAATCGAACGTTTTCATTAGTTTCGGGCCACTTTTCTTCTTTTGCTCCGTTTTTCCGTCCCGGATCGTACGTCGTGAGCTGTAAAAAGGACGACAACCTTACTCGCGGCACATTAGAGGACCCTACAATGCGTCGATATCACGTCTTGCGAGGATGCTGCGTTGTTGAAGCGGATGGGTTGTCGTTAAGCCCATTGGGCCTTTTGAATGGGCCATATCTCTAGGCTGGGACTGTGAACCATTAACACATAAAGGAATTGTGCCCTCAACATGAATGGTGCGATCATACCAGCACTAATGCACCGGATCCCATCAGAACTCCGAAGTTAAGCGTGCTTGGGCGAGAGTAGTACTAGGATGGGTGACCCCCTGGGAAGTCCTCGTGTTGCACCCCCCTTTTCAATTTTTTTTGCTCCGGTTAGGGTTGCCAAGATACTTTACACACCACATTTCTATTATCGAATCACACGGCACCTTGGGCAAGATAACTTCTCTTCACGTGGAGGCTGGGCCCGCAAACCGAGGGCGTAGGGCTTGTGACCAGGTTTCGGTCGCTCCGGTGCCCATAACTTTTGATCTGTAAGGAGTTACGAGGTGCACAGCATACCGTTGGAAAGCTCTCTGAGAGCTCTACAACAGGGACAGCAAGCTAGCTTGCTTTGCCCTTTTCGGAGCTCAAAATGGAACGTTTTCATCAGTTTCGGGCAACTTTTCTTCTTTTGCTCTGTTTTTTCGTACCGGATCGTACGTCGTGAGCTGTTAAAAGGACGACAACCTTACTCGCGGCACATAAGAGGACCCTACAATGCGTCGATATCAGGTCTTACGAGGATGCTGCGTTGTTGAAGCGGATGAGTTGTCGTTAAGCCCATTGGGCCTTTTGAATGGGCCATATCTCTAGGCTGGGACTGTGAACCGTTAACACATAAAGGAATTGTGCCCTCAATATGACGGGTGCTATCATACCAGCACTAATGCGCTGGATCCCATCAGAACTCCGAAGTTAAGCATGCTTGGGCGAGAATAGTACTAGGATGGGTGACCCCCTGGGAAGTCCTCGTGTTGCACCCCCCTTTTCGATTTTTTTTCCTCCGGTTAGGGTTGCCAAGATACTTTACCCACCACATTTCTATTATCGAATCCCACGGCACCTTGGGCAAGACAACTTCTCTTCACGTGGAGGCTGGGCCCGCAAACCGAGGGCGTAGGGCTTGTGACCAGGTCTCCGTCGCTCCGGTGCCCATAACTTTTGATCCGTAAGGAGTTACGAGGCGCACAGCATACCGTTGGAAAGCTCTCTGAGAGCTCTACGACGGGGGCAGCTAGTTATCTCGCTATGCCCTTTTTGGAGCTCAAAATCGAACGTTTTCATCAGTTTCGGGCCACTTTTCTTCATTTGCTCTGTTTTTCCGTCCCGGATCGTACGTCGTGATCTGTTAAAAGGACGACAACCTTACTCGCTGCACATTAGAGGACCCTTCAATGCGTCGATATCACGTCTTGCGAGGATGCTGCGTTGTTGAAGCGGATGGGTTGTCGTTAAGCCCATTGGGCCTTTTGAATGGGTCATATCTCTAGGCTGGGACTGTGAACCGTTAACACATAAAGGAATTGTGCCCTAAACATGACGGGTGCGATCATACCAGCACTAATGCACCAGATCCCATCAGAACTCCGAAGTTAAGCGTGCTTGGGCGAGAGTAGTACTAGGAAGGGTGACCCCCTGGGAAGTCCTCGTGTTGCACCCCCCTTTTCAATTTTTTTTGCTCCGGTTAGGGTTGCCAAGATACTTTACCCACCACATTTCTATTATCGAATCCCACGGCACCTTGGGCAAGACAACTTCTCTTCACGTGGAGGCTGGGCCCGCAAACTGAGGGTGTAGGGCTTGTGACCAGGTCTCCGTCGCTCCGGTGCCCATAACTTTTGATCCGTAAGGAGTTACGAGGCGCACAGCATACCGTTGGAAAGCTCTCTGAGAGCTCTACGACGGGGGCAGCTAGCTTGCTCGCTGTGCCCTTTTCGGAGCTCAAAATCGAACATTTTCATCAGTTTCGGGCCACTTTTCTTCTTTTGCTCTATTTTTCCGTCCCGGATCGTACGTCGTGAGCTGCTAAAAGGACGACAACCTTACTCGCGGCACATTAGAGGACCCTACAATGCGTCGATATCACGTCTTGCGAGGATGCTGCGTTGTTGAAGCGGATGGGTTGTCGTTAAGCCCCATTGGGCCTTTTGAATGGGCCATATCTCTAGGCTGGGACTGTGAACCGTTAACACATAAAATTTTGTGCCCTCAATATGACGGGTGCGATCATACCAGCACTAATGCACCGGATCCCATCAGAACTCCGAAGTTAAGCGTGCTTGGGCGAGAGTAGTACTAGGATGGGTGACCCCCTGGGAAGTCCTCGTGTTGCACCCCCCTTTTCAATTTTTTTTGCTCCGGTTAGGGTTGCCAAGATACTTTACCCACCACATTTCTATTATCGAATCCCACGGCACCTTGGGCAAGACAACTTCTCTTCACGTGGAGGCTGGGCCCGCAAACCGAGGGCGTAGGGCTTGTGACCAGGTCTCGGTCGCTCCGGTGCCCATAACTTTTGATCCGTAAGGAGTTACGAGGCGCACAGCATACCGTTGGAAAGCTCTCTGAGAGCTCTACGACGGGGGCAGCTAGTTATCTCGCTATGCCCTTTTCGGAGCTCAAAATCGAACGTTTTCATCAGTTTCGGGCCACTTTTCTTCATTTGCTCTATTTTTCCGTCCCGGATCGTACGTCGTGAGCTGTTAAAAGGACGACAACCTTACTCGCGGCACATTAGATGACCCTTCGATGCGTCAATATCACGTCTTGCGAGGATGCTGCGTTGTTGAAGTGGATGGGTTGTCGTTAAGCCCATTGGGCCTTTTGAATGGGCCATATCTCTAGGCTGGGACTGTGAACCGTTAACACATAAAGGAATTGTGCCCTCAACATGACGGGTGCGATCATACCAGCACTAATGCATCGGATCCCATCAGAACTCCGAAGCTAAGCCTGCTTGGGCGAGAGTAGTACTAGGATGGGTGACCCCCTGGGAAGTCCTCGTGTTGCACCCCCCTTTTCAATTTTTTTTTGCTCCGGTTAGGGTTGCCAAGATACTTTACCCACCACATTTCTATTATCGAATCCAACGGCACCTTGGGCAAGACAACTTCTCTTCACGTGGAGGCTGGGCCCGCAAACCGAGGGCGTAGGGCTTGTGACCAGGTCTCGATCGCTCCGGTGCCCATAACTTTTGATCCGTAAGAAGTTACGAGGCGCACAGCATACCGTTGGAAAGCTCTCTGAGAGCTCTACGACGGGGGCAGGTAGTTATCTCGCTATGCCCTTTTCGGAGCTCAAAATCGAACGTTTTCATCAGTTTCGGGCCACTTTTCTTCATTTGCTCTGTTTTTCCGTCCCGGATCGGACGTCGTGAGCTGTTAAAAGGAAGACAACCTTACTCGCGGCACATTAGAGGACCCTTCGATGCGTCGATATCACGTCTTGCGAGGATGCTGCGTTGTTGAAGTGGATGGGTTGTCGTTAAGCCCATTGGGCCTTTTGAATGGGCCATATCTCTAGGCTGGGACTGTGAACCGTTAACACATAAAGGAATTGTGCCCTCAACATGACGGGTACGATCATACCAGCACTAATGCACCGGATCCCATCAGAACTCCGAAGCTAAGCGTGCTTGGGCGAGAGTAGTACTAGGATGGGTGACCCCCTGGGAAGTCCTCGTGTTGCACCCCCCTTTTCAATTTTTTTTGTTCCGGTTAGGGTTACCAATATACTTTACCCACCACATTTCTATTATCGAATCCCACGGCACCTTGGGCAAGACAACTTCTCTTCACGTGGAGGCTGGGCCCGCAAACCGAGGGCGTAGGGCTTTTGACCAGGTCTCGGTCGCTCCGGTGCCCATAACTTTTTATCCGTAAGGAGTTACGAGGCGCACAGCATACCGTTGGAAAGCTCTCTGAGAGCTCTACGACGGGGGCAGCTAGTTATCTCGCTATGCCCTTTTTGGAGCTCAAAATCGAACGTTTTCATCAGTTTCGGGCCACTTTTCTTCATTTGCTCTATTTTTCCGTCCCGGATCGTACGTCGTGAGCTGTTAAAAGGACGACAACCTTACTCGCGGCACATTAGAGGACCCTTCAATGCGTCGATATCACGTCTTGCGAGGATGCTGCGTTGTTGAAGTGGATGGGTTGTCGTTAAGCCCATTGGGCCTTTTGAATGGGCCATATCTCTAGGCTGGGACTGTGAACCGTTAACACATAAAGGAATTGTGCCCTCAACATGACGGGTGCGATCATACCAGCACTAATGCACCGGATCCCATCAGAACTCCGAAGCTAAGCGTGCTTGGGCGAGAGTAGTACTAGGATGGGTGACCCCCTGGGAAGTCCTCGTGTTGCACCCCCCTTTTCAATTTTTTTTGCTCCGGTTAGGGTTGCCAAGATACTTTACCCACCACATTTCTATTATCGAATCCCACGGCACCTTGGGCAAGAGAACTTCTCTTCACGTGGAGGCTGGGCCCGCAAACCGAGGGCGTAGGGCTTTTGACCAGGTCTCGGTCGCTCCGGTGCCCATAACTTTTTATCCGTAAGGATTTACGAGGCGCACAGCATACCGTTGGAAAGCTCTCTGAGAGCTCTACGACGCGGGCAGCTAGTTATCTCGCTATGCCCTTTTTGGAGCTCAAAATCGAACGTTTTCATCAGTTTCGGGCCACTTTTCTTCATTTGCTCTGTTTTTCCGTCCCGGATCGTACGTCATGAGCTGTTAAAAGGAAGACAACCTTACTCGCGGCACATTAGAGGACCCTTCAATGCGTCGATATCACGTCTTGCGAGGATGCTGCGTTGTTGAAGTGGATGGGTTGTCGTTAAGCCCATTGGGCCTTTTGAATGGGTCATATCTCTAGGCTGGGACTGTGAACCGTTAACACATAAAGGAATTGTGCCCTAAACATGACGGGTGCGATCATACCAGCACTAATGCACCAGATCCCATCAGAACTCCGAAGTTAAGCGTGCTTGGGCGAGAGTAGTACTAGGAAGGGTGACCCCCTGGGAAGTCCTCGTGTTGCACCCCCTTTTCAATTTTTTTTGCTCCGGTTAGGGTTGCCAAGATACTTAATTCACCACATTTCTATTATCGAATCCCACGGCACCTTGGGCAAGACAACTTCTCTTCACGTGGAGGCTGGGCCCGCAAACCGAGGGCGTAGGGCTTGTGACCTGGTCTCGGTCGCTCCGGTGCCTATAACTTTTGATCCGTAAGGAGTTAGGAGGTGCACAGCATACCGTTGGAAAGCTCTCTGAGAGCTCTACGACGAGGGCAGCTAGTTATCTCGCTATGCCCTTTTCGGAGCTCAAAATCGAACGTTTTCATCAGTTTCGGGCCACTTTTCTTCATTTGCTCTGTTTTTCCGTCCCGGATCGTACGTCGTGAGCTGTTAAAAGGACGACAACCTTACTCGCGGCACATTAGAGGACTCTTCAATGCGTCGATATCACGTCTTGCGAGGATGCTGCGTTGTTGAAGTGGATGGGTTGTCGTTAAGCCCATTGGGCCTTTTGAATGGGCCATATCTCTAGGCTGGGACTGTGAACTGTTAACACATAAAGGAATTGTGCCCTCAACATGACGGGTGCGATCATACCAGCACTAATGCACCGGATCCCATCAGAACTCCGAAGTTAAGCGTGCTTGGGCGAGAGTAGTACTAGGATAGGTGACCCCCTACGAAGTCCTCGTGTTGCACCCCCCTTTTCAATTTTTTTTGCTCCGGTTAGGGTTGCCAAGATACTTTACCCACCACATTTCTATTATCGAATCCCACGGCACCTTGGGCAAGACAACTTCTCTTCACGTGGAGGCTGGGCCCGCAAATCGAGGGCGTAGGGCTTGTGACCAGGTCTCCGTCGCTCCGGTGCCCATAACTTTTGATCCGTAAGGAGTTACGAGGCGCACAGCATACCGTTGGAAAGCTCTCTGAGAGCTCTACGACAGGGGCAGCTAGCTAGCTCGTTGTGCCCTTTTCGGAGCTCAAAATCGAACGTTTTCATCAGATTTGGGCCACTTTTCTTCTTTTGCTCTGTTTTTCCGTCCCGGATCGTACGTCGTGAGCTGTTAAAAGGATGACAACCTTACTCGCGGCACATTAGAGGACCCTACAATGCGTCGATATCACGTCTTGCGAGGATGCTGCGTTGTTGAAGCGGATGGGTTGTCGTTAAGCCCATTGGGCCTTTTGAATGGGCCATATCTCTAGGATGGGACTGTGAACCGTTAACACATAAAGGAATTGTGCCCTCAACATGACGGGTGCGATCATACTAGCACTAATGCACCGGATCCCATCAGAACTCCGAAGTTAAGCGTGCTTGGGCGAGAGTAGTACTAGGATGGGTGACCCCCTGGGAAGTCCTCGTGTTGCACCGCCTTTTTCAATTTTTTTTTCTCCGGTTAGGGTTGCCAAGATTCTTTACCCACCACATTTCTATTATCAAATCCCACGGCACTTTGGGCAAGACAACTTCTCTTCACGTGGAGGCTGGGCCCGCAAACCGGTGCCTATAACTTTTGATCCGTAAGGAGTTACGAGGCGCACAGCATACCGTTGGAAAGCACTCTGAGAGCTCTACGACGGGGACAGCTAGCTAGCTCGCTGTGCCCTTTTCGGAGCTCGAAATCGAACGTTTTCATCAGTTTCGGGCCACTTTTCTTCTTTTGCTCTGTTTTTCCGTCCCGGATCGTACGTCGTGAGCTGTTAAAAGGACGACAACCTTACTCGCGGCACATTAGAGGACCCTACAATGCGTCGATATCACGTCTTGCGAGGATGCTGCGTTGTTGAAGCGGATGGGTTGTCGTTAAGCCCATTGGGCCTTTTGAATGGGCCATATCTCTAGGCTGGGACTGTGAACCGTTAACACATAAAGGAATTGTGCCCTCAACATGACGGGTGCGATCATACCAGAACTAATGCACCGGATCCCATCAGAAATCCGAAGTTAAGCGTGCTTGGGCGAGAGTAGTACTAGGATGGGTGACCCCCTGCGAAGTCCTCGTGTTGCACCCCCCTTTTCAATTTTTTTTGCTCCGGTTAGGGTTGTCAAGATACTTTACCCACCACATTTCTATTATTGTATCCCACGGCACCTTGGGCAAGAAAACTTCTCTTCACGTGGAGGCTGGGCCCGCAAACCGAGGGCGTAGGGCTTGTGACCAGGTCTCCGTCGCTCCAGTTCCCATAACTTTTGATCCGTAAGGAGTTAAGAGGCACACAGCATACCGTTGGAAAGCTCTCTGATAGCTCTACGACGGGGGCAGCAAGCTAGCGCACTCTGCCTTTTTCGGAGCTCAAAATTGAACGTTTTCATCAGTTTCGGGCCACTTTTCTTCTTTTGCTCTGTTTTTCCGTCCCGGATCGTACGTCGTGAGCTGTTAAAAGAACGACTACCTTACTCGCGGCACATTAAAGGACCCTACAATCGCGTCGATATCACGTCTTGCGAGGATGCTGCGTTGTTGAAGCGGATGGGTTGTCGTTAAGCCCATTGGGCCTTTTGAATGGGCCATATCTCTAGGCTAGGACTGTGAACCGTTAACACATAAATGAATTGTGCCCTCAACATGACGGGTGCGATCATACCAGCACTAATGCACCGGATCCCATCAGAACTCCGAAGTTAAGCGTGCTTGGGCGAGAGTAGTACTAGGATGGGTGACCCCCTGGGAAGTCCTCGTGTTGCACCCCCTTTTTCAATTTTTTTTGCTCCGGTTAGGGTTGCCAAGATACTTTACGCACCACATTTCTATTATCGAATCCCACGGCACTTTGGGCAAGACAACGTCTCTTCACGTGGAGGCTGGGCCCGTAAATCGGTGCCCATAACTTTTGATCCGTAAGGAGTTACGAGACGCACAGCATACCGTTGGAAGGCTCTCTGAGAGCTCTACGACGGGGACAGCTAGCTAGCTCGCTGTACCCTTTTCGGAGCTCGAAATCGAACGTTTTCATCAGTTTCGGGCCACTTTTCTTCTTTTGCTCTGTTTTTCCGTCCCGGATCGTACGTCGTGAGCTGTTAAAAGGACGACAACCCTACTCGCGGCACATTAGAGGACCCTACAATGCGTCGATATCACGTCTTGCGAGGATGCTGCGTTGTTGAAGCGGATGGGTTGTCGTTAAGCCCATTGGGCCTTTTGAATGGGCCATATCTCTAGGCTGGGACTGTGAACCGTTAACACATAAAGGAATTGTGCCCTCAACATGATGGGTGCGATCATACCAGCACTAATGCACCGGATCCCATCAGAACTCCGAAGTTAAGTGTGCTTGGGTGAGAGTTGTACTAGGATGGGTGACCCCCTGCGAATTCCTCGTGTTCCACCCCCCTTTTCAATTTTTTTTGCTCCGGTTAGGGTTGCCAAGATACTTTACCCACCACATTTCTATTATCGAATCCCACGGCACCTTGGGCAAGACAACTTCTCTTCACGTGGAGGCTGGGCCCGCAAACCGAGGGCGTAGGGCTTGTGACCAAGTCTCCGTCGCTCCGGTGCCCATAACTTTTGATCCGTATGGAGTTACGAGGCGCACAGCATACCGTTGGAAAGCTCTCTGAGAGCTCTACGACGGGGGCAGCTAGCTAGCTCGCTGTGCCCTTTTCGGAGCTCAAAATCGTACATTTTCATCAGTTTCGGGCCACTTTTCTTCTTTTGCTCTGTTTTTCCGTCCCGGATCGTACGTCGTGAGCTGTTAAAAGGACGACAACCTTACTCGCGGCACATTAGAGGACCCTACAATACGTCGATATCACGTCTTGCGATGATGCTGCGTTGTTGAAGCGGATGGGTTGTCGTTAAGCCCGTTGGGCCTTTTGAATGGGCCATATCTCTAGGCTGGGACTGTGAACCGTTAACACATAAAGGAATTCTGCCCTCAACATGACGGGTGCGATCATACCAGCACTAATGCACCAGATCCCATCAGAACTCCGAAGTTAAGCGTGCTTGGGCGAGAGTAGTACTAGGATGGGTGACCCCCTGGGAAGTCCTCGTGTTGCACCCCGCTTTTCAATTTTTTTTGCTCCGGTTAGGGTTGCCAAGATACTTTACCCACCACATTTCTATTATCGAATCCCACGGCACCTTGGGCAAGACAACTTCTCTTCACGTGGAGGCTGGGCCCGCAAACCGGAGCCCATAACTTTTGATCCGTAAGGAGTTACGAGTCGCACAGCATACCGTTGGAAAGCTCTCTGAGAGCTCTACGACTGGGGCAGCGAGCTAGCACGCTGTGCCCTTTTTGGAGCTCAAAATCGAACGTTTTCATCAGTTTCGGGCCACTTTTCTTCTATTGCTCTGTTTTTCCATCCCAGATCGTACGTCATGAGCTGTTAAAAGGACGACAACCTTACTCGCGGCACATTAGAGGACCCTACAATGCGTCGATATCACGTCTTGCGAGGATGCTGCGTTGTTGAAGCGGATGGGTTGTCGTTAAGCCCATTGGGCCTTTTGAATGGGCCATATCTCTAGGCTAGGACTGTGAACCGTTAACACATAAAGGAATTGTGCCCTCAACATGACAGGTGCGATCATACCAGCACTAATGCACCGGATCCCATCAGAACTCCGAAGTTAAGCGTGCTTGGGCGAGAGTAGTACTAGGATGGGTGACCCCCTCGGAAGTCCTCGTGTTGCACCCCCATTTTTAATTTTTTTTGCTCCGGTTAGGGTTGCCAAGATACTTTACCCACCACATTTCTATTATCGAATCCCACGGCACCTTGGGCAAGACAACTTCTCTTCACGTGGAGGTTGGGCCCGCAAACCGAGGGCGTAGGGCTTGTGACCAGGTCTCCGTCGCTCCGGTGCCCATAACTTTTGATCCGTAAGGAGTTACGAGGCGCACAGAATACCGTTGGAAAGTTCTCTGAGAGCTTTACGACGAGGGCAGCAAGCTAGCTAGCTATGCCCTTTTCGGAGCTCAAAATCGAACGTTTTCATCAGTTTCGGGCCACTTTTCTTCTTTTGCTCCGTTTTTCCGTCCCGGATCGTACGTCGTGAGCTGTTAAAAGGACGACAACCTTACTCGCGGCACATTACAGGACCCTACAATGCGTCGATATAACGTCTTGCGAGGATGCTGCGTTGTTGTAGCGGACGGGTTGTCGTTAAGCCCATTGGGCCTTTTGAATGGGCCATATCTCTAGGCTGGGACTGTGAACCGTTAACACATAAACGAATTGTGCCCTCAACATGACGGGTGCGATCATACCAGCACTAATGCACTGGATCCCATCAGAACTCCGAAGTTAAGCGTGCTTTGGCGAGAGTAGTACTAGGATGGGTGACCCCATGGGAAGTCCTCGTGTTGCACCCCCCTTTTCAATTTTTTTTGCTCCGGTTAGGGTTGCCAAGATACTTTACCCACCACATTTCTATTATCGAATCCCACGGCACCTTGGGCAACACAACTTCTCTTCACGGGGAGGCTGGGCCCGCAAACCGAGGGCGCAGGGCTTGTGACTAGGTCTCCGTTACTCCGGTGCCCATAACTTTTGATCGGTAAGGAGTTACGAGGCGCACAACATACCCTTGGAAAGCTCTCTGAGAGCTCTACGAGGAGGGCAGCTAGCTAGCTCGCTATACCCTTTTCGGAGCTCAAAATTGAACATTTTCATCAGTTTCGGGCCACTTTTCTTCTTTTGCTCTGTTTTTCCGTCCCGGATCGTACGTCGTGAGCTGTTAAAAGGACGACAACCTTACTCGCGGCACATTAGAGGACCCTACAATGCGTCGATATCACGTCTTGCGAGGATGCTGCGTTGTTGAAGCGGATGGGTTGTCGTTAAGCCCCATTGGGCCTTTTCAATGGGCCATATCTCTAGGCTGGGACTGTGAACCGTTAACACATAAAGGAATTGTGCCCTCAATATGACGGGTGCGATCATACCAGCACTAATGCACCGGATCCCATCAGAACTCCGAAGTTAAGCGTGCTTGGGCGAGAGTAGTACTAGGATGGGTGACCCCCTGGGAAGTCCTCGTGTTGCACCCCCCTTTTCAATTTTTTTTGCTCCGGTTAGGGTTGCCAAGATACTTTACCCACCACATTTCTATTATCGAATCCCACGGCACCTTGGGCAAGACAACTTCTCTTCACGTGGAGGCTGGGCCCGCAAACTGAGGGCGTAGGGCTTGTGACCAGGTCTCGGTCGCTCCGGTGCCCATAACTTTTGATCCGTATGGAGTTACGAGGCGCACAGCATACCGTTGGAAAGCTCTCTGAGAGCTCTACGACGGGGGCAGCTAGTTATCTCGCTATGCCCTTTTTGGAGCTCAAAATCGAACGTTTTCATCAGTTTCGGGCCACTTTTCCTCATTTGCTCTGTTTTTCAGTCCTGGATCGTATGTCGTGAGCTGTTAAAACAACGACAACCTTACTCGCGGCACATTAGAGGACCCTTCAATGCGTCGATATCACGTCTTGCGAGGATGCTGCGTTGTTGAAGCGGATGGGTTGTCGTTAAGCCCATTGGGCCTTTTGAATGGGTCATATCTCTAGGCTGGGACTGTGAACCGTTAACACATAAAGGAATTGTGCCCTAAACATGACGGGTGCGATCATACCAGCACAAATGCACCAGATCCCATCAGAACTCCGAAGTTAAGCGTGCTTGGGCGAGAGTAGTACTAGGAAGGGTGACCCCCTGGGAAGTCCTCGTGTTGCACCCCCCTTTTCAATTTTTTTTGCTCCGGTTAGGGTTCCCAAGATACTTTATCCACCACATTTCTATTATCGAATCCCACGGTACCTTGGGCAAGACAACTTCGCTTCACATGGAGGCTGGTCCCGCAAACCTAGGGCGTAGGGCTTGTGACCAGGTCTCCGTCGCTCCGGTGCCCATAATTTTGATCCGTAAGGAGTTACGCGGCGCACAGTATACCGTTGGAAAGCTCATCGAGAGCTTTACGACGGGGGCAGCTAGCTTGCTCGCTGTGCCCTTTTTGGAGCTCAAAATCAAACATTTTAATCAGTTTCGGGCCACATTTCTTCGTTTGCTCTGTTTTTCGGTCCCGGATCGTACGTCGTGAGCTGTTAAAATGACTACAACCTTACTCGCGGCACATTACAGGCCCCTACAATGCGTCGATATCACGTCTTGCGAGGATGCTGCGTTGTTGAAGCGGATGGGTTGTCGTTAAGCCCCATTGGGCCTTTTCAATGGGCCATATCTCTAGGCTGGGACTGTGAACCGTTAACACATAAAGGAATTGTGCCCTCAATATGACGGGTGCGATCATACCAGCACTAATGCACCAGATCCCATCAGAACTCCGAAGTTAAGCATGCTTGGGCGAGAGTAGTACTAGGATGGGTGACCGCCTGGGAAGTCCTCGTGTTGCACCCCCCTTTTCAATTTTTTTTGCTCCGGTTAGGGTTGCCAAGATACTTTACCCACCACATTTCTATTATCGAATCCCACGGCGCCTTGGGTAAGACAACTTCTCTTCACGTGGAGGCTGGGCCTGCAAACCGAGGGCGTAGGGCTTGTGACCAGGTCTCGGTCGCTCCGGTGCCCATAACTTTTGATCCGTAAGGAGTTACGAGGCGCACAGCATACCGTTGGAAACCTCTCTGAGAGCTCTACGACGGGGGCAGCTAGTTATCTCGCTATACCCTTTTCGGAGCTCAAAATTGAACGTTTTCATCAGTTTCGGGCCACTTTTCTTCATTTGCTATGTTTTTCCGTCCCGGATCGTACGTCGTGAGCTGTTAAAAGGACGACAACCTTACTCGCGGCACATTGGAGGGCCCTTCAATGCGTCGATATCACGTCTTGCGAGGATGCTGCGTTGTTGAAGATGATGGGTTGTCGTTAAGCCCATTGGGCCTTTTGAATGGGCCATATCTCTAGGCTGGGACTGTGAACCATTAACACATAAAGGAATTGTGCCCTCAACATGACGGGTGCGATCATACCTGCACTAATGCACCGGATCCCATCAGAACTCCGAAGTTAAGCGTGCCTAGGCGAAAGTAGTACTACGATGGGTGATCCCATGGGAAGTCCTCGTGTTGCACCCCCCTTTTCAATTTTTTTTGCTCCGGTTAGGGTTGCCAAGATACTTTACCCACCACATTTCTATTATCGAATCCCACGGCACCTTGGGCAAGACAACTTCTCTTCACGTGGAGGCTGGGCCAACAAACCGAGGGCGGTGGGCTTGTGACCAGGTCTCGGTCGCTCCGGTGCCCATAACTTTCGATCCGTAAGGAGTTACGAGGCGCACAGCATACCGTTGGAAAGCTCTCTGAGAGCTCTACGACGGGGGCAGTAAGTTAGCTCGCTGTGCCCTTTTCGGAGCTCAAAATCGAACGTTTTCATTAGTTTCGGCCACTTTTCTTCTGTTGCTCCGTTTTTCATCCCGAATCGTACGTCGTGAGCTGTTAAAAGGATGACAACCTTACTCGCAGCACATTAGAGGACCCTACAATGCGTTGATATCACGTCTTGCGAGGATGCTGCGTTGTTGAAGCGGATGGGTTGTCGTTAAGCCCATTGGGCCTTTTGAATGGGCCATATCTCTAGGATGGGACTGTGAACCGTTAACAAATAAAGGAATTGTGCCCTCAACATTACGGGTGCGATCATACCAGCACTAATGCACCGGATCCCATCAGAACTCCGAAGTTAAGCGTGATTGGGCGAGAGTAGTACTAGGATGGGTGACCCCCTGGGAAGTCCTCGTGTTGCACCCCCCTTTTCAATTTTTTTTGCTCCGGTTAGGGTTGCCAAGATACTTTACCCACCACACTTCTATTATCAAATCCCACGGCACTTTGGGCAAGACAACTTCTCTTCACGTGGAGGCTGGGCCCGTAAACCGGTGCCCATAACTTTTGATTCGTAAGGAGTTACGAGGCGCACAGCATACCGTTGGAAAGCACTATGAGAGCTCTACGACGGGGACAGCTAGCTAGCTCGCTGTGCCCTTTTTGGAGCTCGAAATCGAACGTTTTCATCAGTTTCGGGCCACTTTTCTTCTTTTGCTCTGTTTTTCCGTCCCGGATCGTACGTCGTGAGCTGTTAAAAGGATGACAACCTTACTCGCGGCATATTAGAGGACCCTACAATGCGTTGATATAACATCTTGCGAGGATGCTGCGTTAATGAAGCGGATGGGTTGTCGTTAAGCCCATTGGGCCTTTTGAATGGGCCATATCTCTAGGCTGGGACTGTGAACCGTTAACACATAAAGGAATTGTGCCCTCAACATGACGGGAGCGATCATACCTGCACTAATGCACCGGATCCCATCAGAAATCCGAAGTTAAGCGTGCTTGGGCAAGAGTAGTACTAGGATGGGTGACCCCCTGCGAAGTCCTCGTGTTGCACCCCCCTTTTCAATTTTTTTTGCATCGGTTAGGGTTGTCAAGATACTTTACCCACCACATTTCTATTATTGTATCCCACGGCACCTTGGGCAAGAAAACTTCTCTTCTCGTGGAGGCTGGGCCCGCAAACCGAGGGCGTAGGGCTTGTGACCAGGTCTCCGTCGCTCCGGTTCCCATAACTTTTGATCCGTAAGGAGTTAAGAGGCACACAGCATACCGTTGGAAAGCTCTCTGATAGCTCTACGACGGGGGCAGCAAGCTAGCGCACTCTGCCTTTTTCGGAGCTCAAAATTGAACGTTTTCATCAGTTTCGGGCCACTTTTCTTCTTTTGCTCAGTTTTTTAGTCCCGGATCGTACGTCGTGAGCTGTTAAATGGACGACAACCTTATTCGCGGGACATTAGAGAACCCTACAATGCGTCGATATCACGTCTTGCGAGGATGTTTCGTTGTTGAAGCGGATGGGTTGTCGTTAAGCCCATTGGGCCTTTCGAATGGGCCATATCTCTAGGCTGGGACTGTGAACCGTTAACAGATAAAGGAATTGTGCCCTCAACATGACGGGGGCGATCATACCAGCACTAATGCACCGGATCCCATCAGAACTCCGAAGTTAAGTGTGCTTGGGTGAGAGTTGTACTAGGATGGGTGACCCCTTGTGAAGTCCTCGTGTTCCATCCCCCTTTTCAATTTTCTTTGCTCCGGTTAGGGTTGCCAAGATACCTTACCCACCACATTTCTATTATCGAACCCCCCGGCACCTTGGGCAAGACAACTTCTCTTCACGTGGAGGCTGGGCCCGCAAACCGGAGCCCATAACTTTTGATCCGTAAGGAGTTACGAGTCGCACAACATACCGTTGGAAAGCTCTCTGAGAGCTCTACGACCGGGGCAGCGAGCTAGCTCGCTGTGCCCTTTTTGGAGCTCAAAATCGAACGTTTTCATCAGTTTCGGGCTACTTTTCTTCTTTTGCTATGTTTTTCCATCCCGGATCGTACGTCGTGAGTTGTTAAAAGGACGAAAACCTTACTCGCGGCACATTAGAGAACCCTACAATGCGTCAATATCACGTCTTGCGAGGATGCTGCGTTGTTGAAGCGGATGGGTTGTCGTTAAGCCCATTGGGCCTTTTGAATGGGTCATATCTCTACGCTTGGACTGTGAACCGTTAACACATAAAGGAATTGTGCCCTCAACATGACAGGTGCGATCATACCAGCACTAATGCACCGGATCCCATCAGAACTCCGAAGTTAAGCGTGCTTGGGCAAGAGTAGTACTAGGATGGGTGACCCCCTGGGAAGTCCTCGTGTTGCACCCCCCTTTTCAATTTTTTTTGTTCCAGTTAGGGTTGCCAAGATACTTTACCCACCACATTTCTATTATCGAATCCCACGGCACCTTGGGCAAGACAACTTCTCTTCACGTGGAGGCTGGGCCCGCAAACCGAGGGCGTAGGGCTTGTGACCAGGTCTCCGTCGCTCCGGTGCCCATAACTTTTGATCCGTAAGGAGTTACGAGGCGCACAGAATACCGTTGGAAAGCTCTCTGAGAGCTCTACGACGGGTGTAGCAAGCTAGCTTGCTATGCCCTTTTCGGAGCTCAAAATTGAACGTTTTCATCAGTTTCGGTCCACTTTTCTTCTTTTGCCCCGTTTTTCCGTCCCGGATCGTACGTCGTGAGCTGTTAAAAGGACGACAACCTTACTCGCGGCACATTAGAGGACCCTACAATGCGTCGATATCACGTCTTGCGAGGATGCTGCGTTGATGTAGCGGACGGGTTGTCGTTAAGCCCATTGGGCCTTTTGAATGGGCCATATCTCTAGGCTGGGACTGTGAACCGTTAACACATAAACGAATTGTGCCCTCAACATGACGGGTGCGATCATACCAGCACTAATGCACTGGATCCCATCAGAACTCCGAAGTTAAGCGTGCTTGGGCGAGAGTAGTACTAGGATGGGTGACCCCATGGGAAGTCCTCGTGTTGCACCCCCCTTTTCAATTTTTTTTTCTCCGGTTAGGGTTGCCAAGATACTTTACCCACCACATTTCTTTTATCGAATCCCACGGCACCTTGGGCAAGACAACTTCTCTTCACGGGGAGGCTGGGCCCGCAAACCGAGGGCGTAGGGCTTGTGACTAGGTCTCCGTTACTCCGGTGCCCATAACTTTTGATCCATAAGGAGTTACGAGGCGCACAGCATACCCTTGGAAAGCTCTCTGAGAGCTCTAGGACGAGGGCAGCAAGCTAGCCCATTGTGCCATTTTCGGAGCTCAAAATCGAACGTTTTCATCAGTTTCGGGCCACTTTTCTTCTTTTGCTCTGTTTTTCCGTCCCGGATCGTACGTCGTGAGTTGTTAAAAGGACGAAAACCTTACTCGCGGCACATTAGAGGACCCTACAATGCGTCGATATCACGTCTTGCGAGGATGCTGCGTTGTTGAAGCGGATGGGTTGTCGTTAAGCCCATTGGGCCTTTTGAATAGGTCATATCTCTAGGCTGGGACTATGAACCGTTAACACATAAAGGAATTGTGCCCTCAACATGATGGATGCGATCATACCAGCACTAATGCACCGGATCCCATCAGAACTCCGAAGTTAAGCGTGCTTGGGCGAGAGTAGTACTAGGATGGGTGACCCCCCGGGAAGTCCTCGTGTTGCACCACCGTTTTCAATTTTTTTTGCTCCGGTTAGGGTTTCCAAGATACTTTACCCACCACATTTCTATTATTGAATCCCACGGCACCTTGGGCAAGACAACTTCTCTTCACGTTGAGGCTGGGCCCGCAAACCGGTGCCCATAACTTTTGATCCGTAAGGAGTTTTACGAGGCGCACAGCATACCGTTGGAAAGCTCTCTGAGAGCTCTACAACGGAGGCAGCTAGCTAGCTTGCTGTGCCCTTTTCGGAGCTCAAAATCGAACGTTTTCATCAGTTTCGGGCCACTTTTCTCCTTTTGCTCTGTTTCTCCGTCCCGGATCGTACGTCGTGAGCTGTTAAAAGGACGACAACCTTAGTCGCGGCACATTAGAGGACCCTACAATGCGTCGATATCACGTCTTGCGAGGATGCTGCGTTGTTGAAGCGGATGGGTTGTCGTTAAGCCCATTGGGCCTTTTGAATGGGCCATATCTCTAGGCTAGGACTGTGAACCTTTAACACAAAAAGGAATTGTGCCCTCAACATGACGGGTGCGATCATACCAGCACTAATCCACCGGATCCCATCAGAACTCCGAAGTTAAGCATGCTTGGGCGAGAGTAGTACTAGGATGGGTGACCCCCTGGGAAGTCCTCGTGTTGCACCCCCCTTTACAATTTTTTTTGGTCCGGTTAGTGTTGCCAAGATACTTTACCCACCACATTTCTATTATCGAATCCCACGGCACCTTGGGCAAGACAACTTCTCTTCACGTGGAGGCTGGGCCCGCAAACCGAGGGCGTAGGGCTTGTGACCAGGTCTCCGTCGCTCCGGTGCCCATAACTTTTGATCTGTAAGGAGTTACGAGGCGCACTGCATACCGTTGGAAGGCTCTCTGAGAGATCTACGACGGGGGCAGCAAGCTTGCTTGCTGTGCCCTTTTCGGAGCTCAAAATCGAACGATTTCATCAGTTTCGTGCCACTTTTCTTCTTTTGCTCTGTTTTTCCGTCCCGGATCGTACGTCGTGAGCTGTTAAAAGGACGACAACCTTACTCGCGGCACATTGGAGGACCCTACAATGCGTCGATATCACGTCTTGCGAGGATGCTCCGTTGTTGAAGCGGATGGGTTGTCGTTAAGCCCATTGAGCCTTTTGAATGGGCCATATCTCTAGGCTGGGACTGTGAACCGTTAACCCATAAAGGAATTGTGCCCTCAACATGACGGGTGCGATCATACCAGCACTAATGCACCGGATCCCATCAGAACTCTGAAGTTAAGAGTGCTTGGGCGAGAGTAGTACTAGGATGGGTGACCCCCTGGGAAGTCCTCGTGTTGCACCCCCCTTTTCAATTTTTTTTGCTCCGGTTAGGGTTGCCAAGATACTTTACCCACCACATTTCTATTATCGAATCCCACGGCACCTTGGGCAAGACAACTTCTCTTCACGTGGAGGCTGGGCCCGCAAACCGGTGCCCATAACTTTTGATGCGTAAGGAGTTACGAGGCGCACAGCATACCGTTGGAAATCTCTCTGAGAGCTCTACGACGGGGGCAGCCAGCTAGCTAGCTTTTCCTTTTTCGGAGCACAAAATCGAACGTTTTCATCAGTTTCGGGCCCCTTTTCTTCTTTTGCTCTGTTTTTTCATCCCGGATCGTACGTCGTGAGCTGTTAAAAGGACGACAACCTTACTCGCGGCACATTAGAGGACCCTACAATGCGTCGATATCATGTCTTGCGAGGATGCTGCATTGTTGAAGCGGATGGGTTGTCGTTAAGCCCATTGGGCCTTTTGAATGGGCCATATCTCTAGGCTGGGACTGTGAACCGTTAACACATAAAGGAATTGTGCCCTCAACATGACGGGTGCGATCATACCAGCACTAATGCACCGGATCCCATCAGAACTCCGAAGTTAAGCGTGCTTGGGCGAGAGTAGTACTAGAATGGGTGACCCCTTGGGAAGTTCTCGTGTTGCAACCCCCTTTTCAATTTTTTTTGCTCCGGTTAGGGTTGCCAAGATACTTTACCCACCACATTTCTATTATCGAATCCCACGGCACCTTGGGCAAGACAACTTCTCTTCACGTGGAGGCTGGGCCCGCAAACCGGTGCCCATAACTTTTGATCCGTAAGGAGTTACGAGGCGCACAGCATACCGTTGGAAAGCTCTCTGAGAGCTCTACGACGGGGGCAACTAGCTAGCTCGCCGTGCCCTTTTCGAAGCTCAAAATCGAACGTTTTCATCAATTTCGGGCCACTTTTCTTCTTTTGCTCTGTTTTTTCGTCCGGGATCGTACGTCGTGAGCTGTTAAAAGGACGACAACCTTACTCGCTGCACATTAGAGGACCCTACAATGCATCGATATCATGTCTTGCGAGGATGCTGCGTTGTTGAAGCGGATGGGTTGTCGTTAAGCCCATTGGGCCTTTTGAATGGGCCATATCTCTAGGCTGGGACTGTGAACCGTTAACACATAAAGGAATTGTGCCCTCAACATGACGGGTGCGATCATACCAGCACTAATGCACCGGATCCCATCAGAACTCCGAAGTTAAGCGTGCTTGGGCGAGAGTAGTACAAAGATGGGTGACCCCCTGGGAAGTCCTCGTGTTGCACCCCCCTTTTCAATTTTTTTTGCTCCGGTTAGGGTTGCCAAGATACTTTACCCACCACATTTCTATTATCGAATACCACGGCACCTTGGGCAAGACAACTTCTCTTCACGTGGAGGCTGGGCCCGCAAACCGAGGGCGTAGGGCTTGTGACCAGGTCTCCGTCGCTCCGGTGCCCATAACTTTTGATCAGTAAGGAGTTACGAGGCGCACAGCATACCGTTGGAAAGCTCTCTGAGAGCTCTACGACGGGGGCAGCCTGCAAGCTAGCTGTCCCCTTTTCGGAGCTCAAAATCGAACGTTTTCATTAGTTTCGGTCCACTTTTCTTCTTTTGCTCTGTTTTTCGGTCCCGGGTCGTACATCTTGAGCTGTTAAAACGACGACAACCTTACTCGCGGCAGATTAGAGGACCCTACAACGCGTCGATATCACATCTTGCGAGGATGTTGCGTTGTTGAAGCGGATGGGTTGTCGTTAAGCCCATTGGGCCTTTTGAATGGGCCATATCTCTAGGCTGGGACTGTGAACCGTTAACACATAAAGGAATTGTGCCCTCAACATGACGGGTGCGATCATACCAGCACTAATGCACCGGATCCCATCAGAACTCCGAAGTTAAGCGTGCTTGGGCGAGAGTAGTACTAGAATGGGTGACCCCCTGGGAAGTCCTCGTGTTGCACCCCCATTTTCAATTTTTTTTGCTCCGGTTAGGGTTGCCAAGATACTTTACCCACCACATTTCTATTATCGAATCCCACGGCACCTTGGGCAAGACAACTTCTCTTCACGTGGAGGCTGGGCCCGCAAACCGGTGCCCATAACTTTTGATCCGTAAGGAGTTACGAGGCGCACAGCATACCGTTGGAAAGCTCTCTGAGAGCTCTACGACGGGGGCAGCTAGCTAGCTCGCTGTGCCCTTTTCGGAGCTCAAAATCGAACATTTTCATCAGTTTCGGGCCACTTTTCTTCTTTTGCTCTGTTTTTCCGTCCGGGATCTCACGTCGTGAGCTGTTAAAAGGACGACAACCTTACTCGCGGCACATTAGAGGACCCTACAATGCGTCAATATCACGTCTTGCGAGGATGCTGCGTTGTTGAAGCGGATGGGTTGTCGTTAAGCCCATTGGGCTTTTTGAATAGGTCATATCTCTAGGCTGGGACTGTGAACCGTTAACACATAAAGGAATTGTGCGCTCTACATGACTGGTGTGATCATACCAGCACTAATGCACCGGATCCCATCAGAACTCCGAAGTTAAGCGTGCTTGGGCGAGAGTAGTACTAGGATGGGTGACCCCCTGGGAAGTCCTCGTGTTGCACCCCACTTTTCAATTTTTTTTGCTCCGGTTAGGGTTGCCAAGATACTTTACCCACCACATTTCTATTATCGAATCCCATGACACCTTGGGCAAGACAACTTCTCTTCACGTGGAGGCTGGGCCCGCAAACCGAGGGCGTAGGGCTTGTGACCAGGTCTCCGTCGCTCCGGTGCCCATAACTTTTGATCCGTAAGGAGTTACGAGGCGCACAGCATACCGTTGGAAAGCTCTCTGAGAGATCTACGACGGGGGCAGCAAGCTAGCTCGGTGTGCCCCTTTCGGAGCTCAAAATATAACATTTTCATCAGTTTCGTGCCACTTTTCTTCTTTTGCTCTGTTTTTCCGTCCCAGATCGTACGTCGTGAGCTGTTAAAAGGACGGCAACCTTACTCACGGCACATTAGAGGACCCTATAATGCGTCGATATCACGTCTTTCGAGGATGCTGCGTTGTTGAAGCGGATGGGTTGTCGTTAAGCCCATTGGGCCTTTTGAATGGGTCATATCTCTAGGCTGGGACTGTGAACCGTTAACACATAAAGGAATTGTGCCCTCAACATGACGGGTGCGATCATACCAGCACTAATGCACCGGATCCCATCCGAACTCCGAAGTTAAGCGTGCTTGGGCGAGAGTAGTACTAGGATGGGTGACCCCCTGGGAAGTCCTCGTGTTGCACCCCCCTTTTCAATTTTTTTTGCTCCGGTTAGGGTTGCCAAGATACTTTACCCACCACATTTCTATTATCGAATCCCACGGCACCTTGGGCAAGACAACTTCTCTTCACATGGAGGCTGGGCCCGCAAACCGGTGCCCATAACTTTTGATCTGTAAGGAGTTACGAGGCGCACAGCATACCGTTGGAAAGCTCTCTGAGAGCTCTACGACGGGGGCAGCAAGCGATTTTGCTGTGCCCTTTTCGGAGCTCAAAATCGAACGTTTTCATCAGTTTCGGGCCACTTTTCTTCTTTTGCTCTGTTTTTCCGTCCCGGATCGTACATCGTGAGCTGTTAAAAGGACGACAACCTTACTCACGGCACATTAGAGGACCCTACAATGCGTCGATATCACGTCTTGCGAGGATGCTGCGTTGTTGAAGCAGATGGGTTGTCGTTAAGCCCATTGGGCCTTTTGAATGGTCCATATATCTAGGCTGGAACTGTGAACCGTCAACACATAAAGGAATTATGCCCTCAACATGACGGGTGCGATCATACTACCACTAATGCACCGGATCTCATCAGAACTCCGAAGTTAAGCGTGCTTGGGCGAGAGTAGTACTAGAATGGGTGAGCCCCTGGGAAGTCCTCGTGTTGCACCCCTTTTTTCAAATTTTTTTGCTCCGGTTAGGGTTGCCAAGATACTTCACCCACCACATTTCTATTATCGAATCCCACGGCACCTTGGGCAAGACAACTTCTCTTCACGTGGAGGCTGGGCCCGCAAACCGAGGGCGTAGGGATTGTGACCAGGTCTCCGTCGCTCCGGTGCCCATAACTTTTGATCCGTATGGAGTTACGAGGCGCACAACATACCGTTGGGAAACTCTCTGAGAGCTCTACGACGGAGGCAACAAGCTCGCTTGCTGTGCCCTTTTCGGAGCTCAAAATCGAACGTTTTCATCAGTTTCGGGCCACTTTTCTTCTTTTGCTCTGTTTTTCCGTCCCGGATCGTACGTCGTGAGCTGTTAAAAGGACGACAACCTTACTCGCGGCACATTAGAGGACCCTACAATGCGTCGATATCACGTCTTGCGAAGATGCTGCGTTGTTGTAGCGGACGGGTTGTCGTTAAGCCCTTTGGGCCTTTTGAATTGGCCATATCTCTAGGCTGGGACTGTGAACCGTTAACACATAAAGGAATTGTGCCCTCAACATGACGGGTGCGATCATACCAGCATTAATGCACCGGATCCCATCAGAACTCCGAAGTTAAGCGTGCTTGGGCGAGAGTAGTACTAGGATGGGTGACCCCCTGGGAAGTCCTCGTGTTGCACCCCCCTTTTCAATTTTTTTTGCTCCGGTTAGGGTTGCCAAGATACTTTACCCACCACATTTCTATTATCGAATCCCACGGCACCTTGGGCAAGACAACTTCTCTTCACGTGGAGGCTGGGCCCGCAAACCGAGGGCGTCGGTCTTGTGACCAGGTCTTCGTCGCTCCGGTGCCCATAACTTTTGATCCGTAAGGAGTTACGAGGCGCACAGCATACCGTTGGAAAGCTCTCTGAGAGCTCTACGACGGGGGCAGCAAGCTAGCTCGCTTTGCCCTTTTCGGAGCTCAAAATTGAACGTTTTCATCAGTTTTGGGCCACTTTTCTTCTTTTGCTCTGTTTTTCCGTCCCGGATCGTACGTCGTGAGCTGTTAAAAGGACGACAACCTTACTCGCGGCACATTAGAGGACCCTACAATGCGTCGATATCACGTCTTGCGAGGATGCTGCGTTGTTGAAGCGGATGGGTTGTCGTTAAGCCCATTGGGCCTTTTGAATGGGCCATATCTCTAGGCTGGGACTGTGAACCGTTAACACATAAAGGAATTGTGCCCTCAACATGACGGGTGCGATCATACCAGCACTAATGCACCGGATCCCATCAGAACTCCGAAGTTAAGCGTGCTTGGGCGAGAGTAGTACTAGGATGGGTGACCCCCTGGGAAGTCCTCGTGTTGCACCCCCTTTTCAATTTTTTTTGCTCTGGTTAGGGTTGCCAAGATACTTTACCCACCACATTTCTATTATCGAATCCCACGGCACCTTGGGCAAGACAACTTCTCTTCACTTGGAGGCTGGGCCCGCAAACCGAGAACGTAGGGATTGTGACCAGGTCTCCTTCGCTCCAGTGCCCATAAGTTTTGATCCGTAAGGAGTTACGAGGCGCACAGCATAACGTTGGAAAGCACTCTGAGAGCTCTACGACGGGGGCAGTTAACTAGCCTGCTGTGCCCTTTTCGGAGCTCAAAATCGAACGTTTTCATCAGTTTCGGGCCACTTTTCTTCTTTTTCTCTATTTTTCTGTCCCGGATCGTACGTCGTGAGCTATTAAAAGGACGACAACCTTACTCGCGGCACATTAGAGGACCCTACAATGCGTCGATATCACGTCTTGCGAGGATGCTGCGTTGTTGAAGCGGATGGGTTGTCGTTAAGCCCATTGGGCCTTTTGAATGGGCCATATCTCTAGGCTGGGACTGTGAACCGTTAACACATAAAGGAATTGTGCCCTCAACATGACGGGTGCGATCATACCAGCACTAATGCACCGGATCCCATCAGAACTCCGAAGTTAAGCGTGCTTGGGCGAGAGTAGTACTAGGATGGGTGACCCCCTGGGAAGTCCTCGTGTTGCACCCCCTTTTCAATTTTTTTTGCTCCGGTTAGGGTTGCCAAGATACTTTACCCACCACATTTCCATTATCGAATCCCACGGCACCTTGGGCAAGACAACTTCTCTTCACGTGGAGGCTGGGCCCGCAAACCGAGGGCGTAGGGCTTGTGACCAGGTCTCCGTCGCTCCGGTGCCCATAACTTTTGATCCGTAAGGAGTTACGAGGCACACAGCATACCGTTGGAAAGCTCTCTGAGAGCTCTACGACGAAGGCAACAAGCTAGCTTGCTGTGCCCTTTTTGGAGCTCAAAATCGAACGTTTTCATCAGTTTCGGGCCACTTTTCTTCATTTGCTCTGTTTTTTCATCCCGGATCGTACGTCGTGAGCTGTTAAAAGGACGAAAACCTTACTCGCGGCACATTAGAGGACTATACAATGCGTCGATATCACGTCTTGCGAGGATGCTGCGTTGTTGAAGCGGATGGGTTGTCGTTAAGCCCATTGGGCCTTTTGAATGGGCCATATCTCTAGGCTGGGACTGTGAACCGTTAACACATAAAGGAATTGTTCCCTCAACATGACGGGTGCAATCATACCAGCATTAATGCACCGGATCCCATCAGGACTCCGAAGTTAAGCGTGCTTGGGCGAGAGTAGTACTAGGATGGGTGACCCCCTGGGAAGTCCTCGTGTTGCACCCCCCTTTTCAATTTTTTTTGCTCCGGTTAGGGTTGCCAAGATACTTTACCCACCACATTTCTATTATCGAATCCCACGGCACCTTGGGCAAGACAACTTCTCTTCACGGGGAGGCTGGGCCCACAAACCGAGGGCGTAGGGCTTGTGACTAGGTCTCCGTCGTTCCGGTGCCCATAACTTTTGATCCGTAAGGAGTTACGAGGCGCACAACATACCGTTGGAAAGCTCTCTGAGAGCTCTACGACAGGGGCAGCTAGCTAGCTTTATGTGCCCTTTTCGGAGCTCAAAATCGAACGTTTTCATCAGTTTCGGGCCACTTTTCTTCTTTTGCTCTGTTTTTCCGTCCCGGATCGTACGTCGTGAGCTGTTAAAAGGACGACAACCTTACTCGCGGCACATTAGAGGACCCTACAATGCGTCGATATCACGTCTTGCGAGGTTGCTGCGTTGTTGAAGCGGATGGGTTGTCGTTAAGCCCATTGGGCCTTTTGAATGGGTCATATCTCTAGGCTGGGACTGTGAACCGTTAACACATAAAGGAATTGTGCCCTCAACAAGATGGGTGCGATCATACCAGCACTAATGCACCGGATCCCATCAGAACTCCGAAGTTAAGCGTGCTTGGGCGAGAGTAGTACTAGGATGGGTGACCCCCTGGGAAGTCCTCGTGTTGCACCCCCCTTTTCAATTTTTTTTGCTCCGATTAGGGTTGCCAAGATACTTTACCCACCACATTTCAATTATCGAATCCCACGGCACCTTGGGCAAGACAACTTCTCTTCACGTGGAGGCTGGGCCCGCAAACCGGTGCCCATAACTTTTGATCCGTAAGGAGTTACGAGGCGCACAGCATACCGTTGGAAAGCTCTCTGAGAGCTCTACAACGGGGGAAGCTAGCTAGCTTGTTTTGCCCATTTCGGAGCTCAAATTCGAACGTTTTCATCAGTTTCGGGCCACTTTTCTCCTTTTGCTCTGTTTTTCCGTCCCGGATCGTACGTTGTGAGCTGTTAAAAGGACGACAACCTTACTCGCGGCACATTGGAGGACCCTACAAAGCGTCGATACCACGTCTTGCGAGGATGCTGCGTTGTTGAAGCGGATGGGTTGTCGTTAAGCCCATTGGGCCTTTTGAATGGGCCATCTCTCTAGGCTGGGACTGTGAGCCGTTAACACATATAGGAATTGTGCCCTCAACATGACGAGTGTGATCATACCAGCACTAATGCACCGGATCCCATCAGAACTCTAAAGTTAAGCATGCTTGGGCGAGAGTATTACTAGGATAGGTGACCCCTTAGGAAGTCCTCGTGTTGCACCCCCCTTTTCAATTTTTTTTTCTCCGATTAGGGTTGGCAAGATACTTTACCCACCATATTTCTATTATCTAATCCCACGGCACCTTGGGCAAGACAACTTCTCTTCACGTGGAGGCTGGGCCCACAAACCGGTGCCCATAACTTTTGATCCGTAAGGAGTTACGAGGCGCACAGCATACCGTTGGAAAACTCTCTGAGAGCTCTACAACGGGGGCAGCTAGCTAGCTTGTTGTGCCCTTTTCGGAGCTCAAAATCGAACGTTTTCATCAGTTTCGGGCCACTTTTCTTCTTTTGCTCTATTTTTCCGTCCTGGATCGTACGTTGTGAGCTGTTAAAAGGACGACAACCTTACTCGCGGCATATTAGAGGACCCTACAATGCGTCGATATCTCGTCTTGCGAGAATGCTGCGTTGTTGAAGCGGATGGGTTGTCGTTAAGCCCATTGGGCCTTTTGAATGGGCCATATCTCTAGGCTGGGACTGTGAACCGTTAACACATAAAGGAATTGTGCCCTCAACATGACGGGTGCGATCATACCCGCACTAATGCACCGAATCCCATCAGAACTCCGAAGTTAAGCGTGCTTGGGCGAGAGTAGTACTAGGATGGGTGACCCCCTGGGAAGTCCTCGTGTTGCACCCCCCTTTTCAATTTTTTTTGCTCCGGTTAAGGTTGCCAAGATACTTTACCCACCACATTTCTATTATCGAATCCCACGGCACCTTGGGCAAGACAACTTCTCTTCACGTGGAGGCTGGGCCCGCAAACCGAGGGCGTAGGGCTTGTGACCAGGTCTCCGTCGCTCCGGTGCCCATAACTTTTGATCCGTAAGGAGTTACGAGGCGCACAGTATACCGTTGGAAAGCTCTCTGAGAGCTCTACGACGGGGGCAGCAAGCTGGCTCGCTGTGCCCTTTTCGGACCTCAAAATCGAACGTTTTCATTAGTTTCGGGCCACTTTTCTTCTTTGGCTATTTTTTTCGTCCCGGATCGTACGTCGTGAGATGTTAAAAGGACGACAACCTTACTCGCGGCACATTAGAGGACCCTACAATGCGTCGATATCACGTCTTGCGAGGATCCTGAGTTGTTGAAGCGGATGGGTTGTCGTTAAGCCCATTGGGCCTTTTGAATGGGCCATATCTCTAGGCTGGGACTGTGAACCGTTAACACATAAATGAATTGTGCCCTCAACATGACGGGTGCAATCATACCAGCACTAATGCACCGGATCCCATCAGAACTCCGAAGTTAAGCGTGCTTGGGCGAGAGTAGTACTAGGATGGGTGACGCCCTGGGAAGTCCTCTTGTTGCACCCCCCTTTTCAATTTTTTTTGCTCCGGTTAAGGTTGCCAAGATACTTTACCCACCACATTTCTATTATCGAATCCCAAGGCACCTTGGGTAAGACAACTTCTCTTCACGTCGAGGCTGGGCTGGCAAACCGAGGGCGTAGGGCTTGTGACCAGGTCTCCGTCGCTCCGGTGCCCATAACTTTTGATCCGTAAGGAATTACGAGGCGCACAGTATACCGTTGGAAAGCTCTCTGAGAGCTCTACGACGGGGGCAGCAAGCTGGCTCGCTGTGCCCTTTTCGGACCTCAAAATCGAACATTTTCATTAGTTTCGGGCCACTTTTCTTCTTTGGCTCTGTTTTTTCGTCCCGGATCGTACGTCGTGAGATGTTAAAAGGACGACAACCTTACTCGCGGCACATTAGAGGACCCTACAATGCGTCGATATCACGTCTTGCGAGGATGCTGAGTTGTTGAAGCGGATGGGTTGTCGTTAAGCCCATTGGGCCTTTTGAATGGGCCATATCTCTAGGCTGGGACTGTGAACCGTTAACACATAAAGGAATTGTGCCCTCAACATGACGGGTGCGATCATACCAACACTAATGCACCGGATCCCATCAGAACTCCGAAGTTAAGCGTGCTTGGGCGAGAGGAGTACTAGGATGGGTGACCCCCTGGGAAGTCCTCTTGTTGCACCCCCCTTTTCAATTTTTTTTGCTCCAGTTAGGGTTGCCAAGATACTTTACCCACCACATTTCTATTATCGAATCCCACGGCACCTTGGGCAAGACAACTTCTCTTCACGTGGAGGCTGGGCCCGCAAACCGGTGCCCATAACTTTTGATCCGTAAGGAGTTACGAGGCGCACAGTATACCGTTGGAAAGCTCTCTGAGAGCTCTACGACGTGGGCAGCAAGCTGGCTCGCTGTGCCCTTTTCGGACCTCAAAATCGAACGTTTTCATTAGTTTCGGGCCACTTTTTTTCTTTGGCTCTGTTTTTTCGTCCCGGATCGTACGTCGTGAGATGTTAAAAGGACGACAACCTTACTCGCGGCACATTAGAGGACCCTACAATGCGTCGATATCACGTCTTGCGAGGATGCTGAGTTGTTGAAGCGGATGGGTTGTCGTTAAGCCCATTGGGCCTTTTGAATGGGCCATATCTCTAGGCTGGGACTGTGAACCGTTAACACATAAAGGAATTGTGCCCTCAACATGACGGGTGCAATCATACCAGCACTAATGCACCGGATCCCATCAGAACTCCGAAGTTAAGCGTGCTTGGGCGAGAGTAGTACTAGGATGGGTGACCCCATGGGAAGTCCTCGTGTTGCACCCCCCTTTTCAATTTTTTTTGCTCCGGTTAGGGTTCCCAAGATACTTTACCCACAACATTTCTATTATCGAATCCCACGGCACCTTGGGTAAGACAACTTCTCTTCACGTGGAGGCTGGGCCCGCAAACCGAGGGCGTAGGGCTTGTGACCAGGTCTCCGTCGCTCCGGTGCCCATAACTTTTGATCCGTAAGGAGTTACGAGGCGCACAGCATGCCGTTGGAAAGCTCTCTGAGAGCTCTACGACGAGGGTAGCAAGCTAGCTCGATGTGCCCTTTTCGGAGCTCAAAATCGAACATTTTCATCAGTTTCGGGCCACTTTTCTTCTTTTGCTCTGTTTTTCCGTCCCGGATCGTAAGTCGTGAGCTGTTAAAAGGACGACAACCTTACTCGCGGCACATTAGAGGACCCTACAATGCTTCGATATCACATCTTGCGAGGATGCTGCGTTGTTGAAGCGGATGGGTTGTCGTTAAGCCCATTGGGGCTTTTGAATGGGCCATATCTCTAGGCTGGGACTGTGAACCGTTAACACATAAAGGAATTGAGCCCTCAACATGACGGGTGCGATCATACCAGCACTAATGCACCGGATCCCATCAGAACTCCGAAGTTAAGCGTGCTTGGGCGAGAGTAGTACTAGGATGGGTGACCCCCTGGGAAGTCCTCGTGTTGCACCCCCCTTTTCAATTTTTTTTGCTTCGGTTAGGGTTGCCAAGATACTTTACCCACCACATTTCTACTATCGAATTCCACGGCACCTTGGGCAAGACAACTTCTCTTCACGGGGAGGCTGGGCCCACAAACCGAGGGCGTAGGGCTTGTGACTAGGTCTCCGTCGCTCCGGTGCCCATAACTTTTGATCCGTAAGGAGTTACGAGGCGCACAACATACCGTTGGAAAGCTCTCTGAGAGCTCTACGACGGGGGCAGCTAGCTAGCTTGCTGTGCCCTTTTCGGAGCTCAAAATCGAACGTTTTCATCAGTTTCGGGCCACTTTTCTTCTTTTGCTCTATTTTTCCGTCCCGGATCGTACGTCGTGAGCTGTTAAAAGGACGACAACCTTACTCGCGGCACATTAGAGGACCCTACAATGCGTCGATATCACGTCTTGCGAGGATGCTGCGTTGTTGAAGCGGATGGGTTGTCGATAAGCCCATTGGGCCTTTTGAATGGGTCATATCTCTAGGCTGGGACTGTGAACCGTTAACACATAAAGGAATTGTGCCCTCAACAAGATGGGTGCGATCATACCAGCACTAATGCACCGGATCCCATCAGAACTCCGAAGTTAAGCGTGCTTGGGCGAGAGTAGTACTAGGATGGGTGACCCCCTGGGAAGTCCTCGTGTTGCACCCCCCTTTTCATATTTTTTTGCTCCGATTAGGGTTGCCAAGATACTTTACCCACCACATTTCTATTATCGAATCCCACGGCACCTTGGGCAAGACAACTTCTCTTCACGTGGAGGATGGGCCCGCAAACCGGTGCCCATAACTTTTGATCCGTAAGGAGTTACGAGGCGCACAGCATACCGTTGGAAAGCTCTCTGAGAGCTCTACAACGGGGGCAGCTAGCTTGCTTGCTGTGCCCATTTCGGAGCTCAAAATCGAACGTTTTCATCAGTTTCGGGCCACTTTTCTCCTTTTGCTCTGTTTTTCCGTCCCGGATCGTACGTTGTGAGCTGTTAAAAGGACGACAACCTTACTCGCGGCACATTGGAGGACCCTACAATGCGTCGATACCACGTCTTGCGAGGATACTGCGTTGTTGAAGCGGATGGGTTGTCGTTAAGCCCATTGGGCCTTTTGAATGGGCCATATCTCTAGGCTGGGACTGTGAACCGTTAACACATAAAGGAATTGTGCCCTCAACATGACGGGTACGATCATACCAACACTAATGCACCGGATCCCATCAGAACTCTGAAGTTAAGCGTGCTTGGGCGAGAGTAGTACTAGGATTGGTGACCCCTTGGGAAGTCCTCATGTTGCACCCCCCTTTTCAATTTTTTTTGCCCCGGTTAGGGTTGCCAAGATACTTTATCCACCACATTTCTATTATTGAATCCCACGGCACCTTGGGCAAGAAAACTTCTCTTCACGTGGAGGCTGGGCCCGCAAGTCGGTGGCCATAACTTTTGAGCCGAAAGGAGTTACGGGGCGCACAGCATACCGATGGAAGGCTCTCTTAGAGCTCTACAACGGGGGCAGCTAGCTAGCTTGCTGTGCCCTTTTCGGAGCTCAAAATGGAACGTTTTCATCAGTTTCGGGCCACTTTTCTTCTATTGCTCTGTTTTTCCGTCCTGGATCGTACGTTGTGAGCTGTTAAAAGGACGACTACCTTACTCGCGGCACAATAGAGGACCCTACAATGCGTCGATATCTCGTCTTCCGAGAATGCTGCGTTGTTGAAGCGGATGGGTTGTCGTTAAGCCCATTGGGCCTTTTGAATGGGCCATATCTCTAGGCTGGGACTGTGAACCGTTAACACATAAAGGAATTGTGCCCTCAACATGACGGGTGCGATCATACCAGCACTAATGCACCGGATCCCATCAGAACTCCGAATTTAAGCGTGCTTGGGCGAGAGTAGTACTAGGATGGGTGACCCCCTGGGAAGTCCTCGTGTTGCACCCCCCTTTTCAATTTTTTTTGCTCCGGTTAGGGTTGCCAAGATACTTTACCCACCATATTTCTATTATCGAATCCCACGGCACCTTGGGCAAGACAACTTCTATTCACGTGGAGGCTGGGCCCGCAAACCGAGGGCGTAGGGCTTGTGACCAGGTCTCCGTCGCTCCGGTGCCCATAACTTTTGATCCGTAAGGAGTTACGAGGCGCACTGCATACCGTTGGAAAGCTCTCTGAGAGCTCTACGACGGGGGCAGCAAGCAAGCTTGCTGTGCCCTTTTCGGAGCTCAAAATCGAACGTTTTCATCAGTTTCGGGCCACTTTTCTTCTTTTGCTCTGTTTTTTCGTCCCGGATCGTACGTCGTGAGCTGTTAAAAGGACTACAACCTTACTCGCGGCACATTAGAGGACCCTACAATGTGTCGATATCACGTCTTGCGAGGATGCTGCGTTGTTGAAGCGGATGGGTTGTCGTTAAGCCCATTGGGGCTTTTGAATGGGCCATATCTCTAGGCTGGGACTGTGAACCGTTAACACATAAAGGAATTCTGCCCTCAACATGACGGGTGCGATCATACCGGCACTAATGCACCAGATCCCATTAGAACTCCGAAGATAAGCGTGCTTGGGCGAGAGTAGTACTAGGATGGGTGACCCCCTGGGAAGTCCTCGTGTTGCACCCCCCTTTTCAATTTTTTTTGCTCCGGTTAGGGTTGCCAAGATACTTTACCAACCACATTTCTATTATCGAATCCCACGGCACCTTGGGCAAGACAACTTCTCTTCACGGGGTGGCTGGGCCCACAAACCGAGGGCGTAAGGCTTGTGACTAGGTCTCTGTCGCTCCGGTGCCCATAACTTTTGATCCGTAAGGAGTTACGAGGCGTACAGCATACCGTTGGAAAGCTCTCTGAGAGCTCTACGACGGGGGCAGCTAGATAGCTCGCTTTGCCCTTTTTGGAGCTCAAAATCAAACGTTTTCATCAGTTTCGGGCCACTTTTCTTCTTTTGCTCTGTGTTCCCGTCGGGAGTCGTACGTCGTGAGCTGTTAAAAGGACGACAACCTTACTCGCGGCACATTAGAGGACCCTACAATGCGTCGATATCACGTCTTGCGAGGATGCTACGTTGTTGAAGCGGATGGGTTGTCGTTAAGACCATTGGGCCTTTTGAATGGGTCATATCTCTAGGCTGGGACTGTGAACCGTTAACACATAAAGGAATTCTGCCCTCAACATGACGGGTGCGATCATACCAGCCCTAATGCACCGGATCCCATCAGAACTCCGAAGTTAAGCGTGCTTGGGCGAGAGTAGTACTAGGATGGGTGACCCCCTGGGAAGTCCTCGTGTTGCACCCCCATTTTCAATTTTTTTTGCTCCGGTTAGGGTTGCCAAGATACTTTACCCACCACATTTCTATTATCGAATCCCACGGCACCTTGGGCAAGACAACTTCTCTTCACGTGGAGGCTGGGCCCGCAAACCGAGGGCGTAGGGCTTGTGACCAGGTCTCCGTCGCTCCGGTGCCCCTAACTTTAGATCCGTAAGGAGTTACGAGGCGAACAGCATAACGTTGGAAAGCTCTCTGAGAGCTCTACGACGGGGGCAGCAAGCTAGATCGCTGTGCCCTTTTCGGAGCTCAAAATCGAACGTTTTCATTAATTTCGGGCCACTTTTCTTCTTTTGCTCTGTTTTTCCGTCCCGGATCGTACATCGTGAGTTGTTAAAAGGATGACAACCGTACTCGCGGCACATTAGAGGACCCTACAATGCGTCGATATCACGTCTAG
Organism: Ehretia macrophylla; assembly: GCA_037974665.1. Lineage (NCBI taxonomy): Eukaryota > Viridiplantae > Streptophyta > Magnoliopsida > Boraginales > Ehretiaceae > Ehretia > Ehretia macrophylla. The sequence goes on from CM075769.1 coordinate 74,338,522, forward strand.
TGAGGATGCTGCGTTGTTGAAGCGGATGGGTTGTCGTTAAGCCCATTAGGCCTTTTGAATGGGCCATATCTCTAGGCTGGGACTGTGAACCGTTAACACATAAAGGAATTGTACCCTCAACATGACGGGGGCGATCATACCTGCACTAATGCACCGGATCCCATCAGAACTCCGAAGTTAAGCGTGCTTGGGCGAGAGTAGTACTAGGATGGGTGACCCCTTGGGAAGTCCTCGTGTTGCACCCCCATTTTCAATTTTTTTTGCTCCGGTTAGGGTTGCCAAGATACTTTACCCACCACATTTCTATTATCGAATCCCACGGCACCTTGGGCATGACAACTTCTCTTCACGTGGAGGCTGGGCCCGCAAACCGGTGCCCATTACTTTTGATCCGTAAGGAGTTACGAGGCGCACAGCATACCGTTGGAAAGCTCTCTGAGAGCTCTACGACGGGGGCAGCTAGCTAGCTCGCTGTGCCCTTTTAGGAGCTCAAAAATCGAACGTTTTCATCAGTTTCGGGCCACTTTTCTTTTATTGCTCTGTTTTTCAGTCCCGGATCGTACGTCGTGAGCTGTTAAAAGGACGACAACCATACTCGCGGCACATTAGAGGACCCTACAATGCGTCGATATCACGTCTTGCGAGGATGCTGCGTTGTTGAAGCGGATGGGTTGTCGTTAAGCCCATTGGGCCTTTTGAATGGGTCATATCTCTAGGCTGGGACTGTGAACCGTTAACAAATAAAGGAATTGTGCCCTCAACATGACGGGTGCGATCATACCAGCACTAATGCACCGGATCCCATCAGAACTCCGAAGTTAAGCGTGCTTGGGCGAGAGTAGTACTAGGATTGGTGACCCCTTGGGAAGTCCTCGTGTTGCACCCCCCTTTTCAATTTTTTTTGCTCCGGTTAGGGTTGCTAAGATACTTTACCCACCACATTTCTATTATCGAATCCCACGGCACCTTGGGCAAGACAACTTCTCTTCACGTGGAGGCTGGGCCCGTAAACCGAGGGCGTAGGGCTTGTGACCAGGTCTCCGTCGCTCCGGTGCCCATAACTTTTGATCCGTAAGGAGTTACGAGGCGCACAGCATACCGTTGGAAAGCTCTCTGAGAGGTGTACGACTGGGCCAGCAAGTTAGCTTGCTCTGCCCTTTTCGGAGCTCAAAATCGACCGTTTTCATCAGTTACAGACAACTTTCCTTCTTTTGCTCTGTTTTTCCGTCCCGGATCGTACGTCGTGAGCTGTTAAAAGGACGACAACCTTACTCGCGGCACATTAGAGGACCCTACAATGCGTCGATATCACGTCTTGCGAGGATGCTGCGTTGTTGAAGCAGATGGGTTGTCGTTAAGCCCATTGGGCCTTTTGAATGGGCCATATCTCTATGCTGGGACAGTGAACCGTTAACACATAAAGGAATTTTGCCCTCAACGTGACGGGTGCAATCATACCAACACTAATGCACCGGATCCCATCAGAACTCCGAAGTTAAGCGTGCTTGGGCGAGAGTAGTACTAGGATGGGTGACCCCCTGGGAAGTCCCCGTGTTGTACCCGCCTTTTCAATTTTTTTTTCTCCGGTTAGGGTTGCCAAGATACTTTACCCACCACATTTCTATTATCGAATCCCACAGCACCTTGGGCAAGACAACTTCTCTTCACGTCGAGGCTGGGCCCGCAAACCGAGGGCGTAGGGCTTATGACCAGGTCTCCGTCGCTCCGGTGCCCATAACTTTTGATCCGTAAGGAGTTACGAGGCGCACAACATACCGTTGGAAAGCTCTCTGAGAGCTCTACGATACGGGTAGCAAGCTAGCTCACTCTGCCCTTTTTGGAGCTCAAAATTGAACGTTTTCATTAGTTTTGGGCCACTTTTCTTCTTTTGCACTGTTTTTACGTCCCGGATCGTACGTCGTGAGCTGTTAAAAGGACGACAACCTTACTCGCGGTACATTAGAGGACCCTACAATGCGTCGATATCACGTCTTGCGAGGATTCCGCGTTGTTGAAGCGGATGGGTTGTCGTTAAGCCCATTGGGCCTTTTGAATGGGCCATATCTCTAGGCTGGGACTGTGAACCGTTAACACATAAAGGAATTGTGCCCTCAACATGACGGGTGCGATCATACCAGCACTAATGCACCGGATCCCATCAGAACTCCGAAGTTAAGCGTGCTTGGGCGAGAGTAGTACTAGGATGGGTGACCCCCTGGGAAGTCCTCGTGTTGCACCCCCCTTTTCAATTTTTTTTGCTCCGGTTAGGGTTGCCAAGATACTTTACCAACCACATTTCTATTATCGAATCCCACGGCACCTTGGGCAAGACAACTTCTCTTCACGTGGAGGGTGGGCCCGCAAACCGGTGCCCATAACTTTTGATCCGTAAGGAGTTACGAGGCGCACAGCATACCGTTGGAAAGCTCTCTGAGAGCTCTATGCCGGGGGAAGCTAGTTAGCTTGCCGTACCCTTTTCGGAGCTCAAAATCGAACGTTTTCATCAGTTTCGGGCCAATTTTCTTCTTTTGCTCTGTTTTTCCGTCCCGGATCGTACGTCGTGAGCTGTTAAAAGGACGACAACCTTACTCGCGGCACATTAGAGGACCCTACAATGCGTCGATATCACGTCTTGCGAGGATGCCGCGTTGTTGAAGCGGATGGGTTGTCGTTAAGCCCATTGGGCCTTTTGAATGGGCCATATCTCTAGGCTGGGACTGTGAACCGTTAACACATAAAGGAATTGTGCCCTCAACATGACGGGTGCGATCATACCAGCACTAATGCACCGGATCCCATCAGAACTCCGAAGTTAAGCGTGCTTGGGCTAGAGTAGTACTAGGATGGGTGGCCCCCTGGGAAGTCCTCATGTTGCACCCCATTTTCAATTTTTTTTTGCTCCGGTTAGGGTTGCCAAGATACTTTACCCACCACATTTCTATTATCGAATCCCACGGCACCTTGGGCAAGACAACTTCACTTCACGTCGAGGCTGGCCCCGCAAACGGAGGGGGTAGGGCTTGTGACCAGGTCTCCGTCGCTCCGGTGCCCATAACTTTTGATCCGTATGGAGTTACGAGGCGCACAACATACCGTTGGAAAGCTCTCTGAGAGCTCTACGACGGGGGCAGCTAGCTAGCTTGCTGTGCCCTATACGGAGCTCAAAATCAAACGTTTTCATCAGTTTCGGGCCACTTTTATTCTTTTGCTCCGTTTTTCCGTCCCGGATCGTACGTCGTGAGCTGTTAAAAGGACGACAACCTTACTCGCGGCACATTAGAGGACCCTACAATGCGACGATATCACGTCTTGCGAGGGTGGTGCGTTGTTGGAGCGGATGGATTGTCGGTAAGCCCATTGGGCCTTTTGAATGGGCCATATCTCTAGGCTGGGACTGTGAACCGTTAACACATAAAGGAATTGTGCCCTCAACATGACGGGTGCGACCATACCAGCACTAATGCACCGGATCCCATCAGAACTCCGAAGTTAAGCGTGCTTGGGCGAGAGTAGTACTAGGATAGGTGACCCCCTGGGAAGTCCTCGTGTTGCACCCCACTTTTCAATTTTTTTTGCTCCGGTTAGGGTTGCCAAGATACTTTACCCACCACATTTCTATTATTGAATCCCACGACACCTTGGACAAGACAACTTCTGATCACGTGGAGGATGGGCCCGCAAACCGAGGAAGTAGGGCTTGTGACCAGGTCTCCGTCGCTCCGGTGCCCAACACTTTTTATCCGTAAGGAGATACGCGGCGCACCGCATCCCGCTGGAAACCTCTCTGAGAGCCCTACGACGTGGACAGCAAGCTAGCTCACTATGCCCTTTTCGGAGCCCAAAATCGAACGTTTTCATCAGTTTCGGGCTACTTTTCGTCTTGTGCTCTGTTTTTTCGTCCCAGACCGTACGTCGTGAGCTGTTAAAAGGACGACAACCTTACTCGCGAGACATTAGAGGGCCTACAATGTGTCGTTATCACGTCTTGTGAGGATGCATCATTGTTGAAGCAAATGGGTTGTCGTTAAGCCGATTGGGCCTTTTGAATGGGCCATATCTCTAGGCTGGGACTGTGAACCGTTAACACATAAAGGAATTGTGCCCTCAACATGACGGGTGCGATCATACCAGCACTAATGCACCGGATCGCATCAGAACTCCGAAGTTAAGCGTGCTTGGGCGAGAGTAGTACTAGGATGGGTGACCCCCTGGGAAGTCCTCGTGTTGCACCCCCCTTTTCAATTTTTTTTGCTCCGGTTAGGGTTGCCAAGATACTTTACCCACCACATTTCTATTATCGAATCCCACGGCACCTTGGGCAAGACAACTTCTCTTCACGTGGAGGCTGGGCCCGCAAACCGGTGCCCATAACTTTTGATCCGTAAGGAGTTACGAGGCGCACAGCATACCGTTGGAAAGCTCTCTGAGAGCTCTACGACGGGGGCAGCTAGCTAGCTCGTTGTGCCCTTTTCGGAGCTCAAAATCGAACGTTTTCATCAGTTTTGGGCCACTTTTCTTCTTTTGCTATGTTTTTCCGTCCCGGATCGTACGTCGTGAGCTGTTAAAAGGACGACAACCCTACTCGCGGCACATTAGAGGAACCTACAATGCGTCGATATCACGTCATGCGAGGATGCTGCGTTGTTGAAGCGGACGGGTTGCTGTTAAGCCCATTGGGCCTTTTGAATGGGTCATATCTCTAGGCTGGGTCTGTGAACCGTTAACACATAAAGGAATTGTGCCCTTAACATGACGGGTGAGATCATACCAGCACTAATGCACCGGATCCCATCAGAACTTCGAAGTTAAGCGTGCTTGGGCGAGAGTAGTACTAGGATGGGTGACCCCATGGGAAGTCCTCGTGTTGCACCCCCCTTTTCAATTTTTTTTGCTCCGGTTAGGGTTGCCAAGATACTTTACCCACCACATTTCTATTATCGAATCCCACGGCACCTTGGGCAAGACAACTTCTCATCACGTGGAGGCTGGGCCCGCAAACCGAGGGCGTAGGGCTTGTAACCAGGTCTCCGTCGCTCCGGTGCCCATAACTTTTGATCCGTAAGGAGTTACAAGGCGCACAGCGTACCGTTGGTAATCTCTCTGAGAGCTCTACGACAGGGGTAGCTAGATAGCTCGCTGTGCCCTTTTTGGAGCTCAAAATCGAACGTTTTCATCAGTTTCGGGCCACTTTTCTTCTTTTGCTCTGTTTTTCTGTCCCGGATCGTACGTCGTGAGCTGTTAAAAGGACGACAGCCTTACTCGCGGCACATTAGAGGACCCTACAAGGCGTCGACATCACGTCTTGCGACGATGCTTCTTTGTTGAAGCGGATGGGTTGTCGTTAAGCCCATTGGGCCTTTTGAATGGGTGATATCTCTAGGCTGGGACTGTGAACCGTTAACACATAAAGGAATTGTGCCCTCAACATGACGGGTGCGATCATACCAGCACTAATGCACGGGATACCATCAGAACTCCGAAGTTAAGCGTGCTTGGGCGACAGTAGTACTAGGATGGGTGACCCCCAGGGAAGTCCTCGTGTTGTACCCCTCTTTTTAATTTTTTTTTGCGTCAATTAGGGTTGCCAAGATACTTTCCCCACCACATATCTATTATCGAATCCCACGGCACCTTGGGCAAGACTACTCCTCTTCACGTGGAGGCTGGGCCCGCAAACCGGTGACCATAACTTTTGATCCGTAAGGAGTTACGTGGCGCACAGCATACCGTTGGAAAGCTCTCTGAGAGCTCTACGACGGGGGCAGCTATCTAGCTAGCTGTGCAATTTTCGGAGCTCAAAATCGAACGTTTTCATTAGTTTCAGGCCACTTTTCTTCTTTTGCTCTGTTTTTCCGTCCCGGATCGTACGTTGTGAGCTGTAAAAAGGACGACAACCTTACTCGCGACACATTAGAGGACCCTACAATGCGTCAATATCACGTCTTGCGAGGATGCTGCGTTGTTCAAGCGGATGGGTTATTGTTAAGCCCATTGGGCCTTTTGAATGGGCCATATCTCTAGGCTGGGACTGTGAACCGTTAACACATAAAGGAATTGTGCCGTCAACATGACGGGTGCGATCATACCAGCACTAATGCACCGGATCCCATCAGAACTCCGAAGTTAAGCGTGCTTGGGCGAGAGTAGTACTAGGATGGGTGACCCCCTGGGAAGTACTCGTGTTTCGCCCCCCTATTCATTTTTGTTTGCTCCGGTTAGGGTTGCCAAGATACTTTACCCACCACATTTCTATTATCGAATCCCACGGCACCTTGGGCAAGACAACTTCTCTTCACGTGGAGGCTGGGCCCGCAAACCGAGGGCGTAGGGCTTGTGACCAGGTCTCCGTCGCTCCGGTACCCATAACTTTTGATCCGTAAGGAGGTACGATGCGTACAGCATACCTTTGGAAAGCTCTCTGATAGCTCTACGACGGGGGCACCAAGCTCGCTTGCTTTGCCCTTTTCGGAGCTCAAAATCGACGCTTTTCATCAATTTCGGGCCCCTTTTCTTCTTTTGCTCTGTTTTTCCGTCCCGGATCGTACGTCGTGAGCTGTTAAAAGGACGACAACCTTACTCGCGGCACATTAGAGGACCCTACAATGCGTCGATATCACGTCTTGTGAGGATGCTGCGTTGTTGAAGCGGATGGGTTGTCGTTAAGCCCATTGGGCCATTTGAATGGGCCATATCTCTAGGCTGGGACTGTGAACTGTTAACACATAAATGAATTATGCCCTCAACATGACGGGTGCGATCTGACCAGCACTAATGCACCTGATCCCATCAGAACTCCGAAGTTAAGCGTTCTTGGGCAAGAGTAGTACTAGGATGGGTGACCCCCTGGGAAGTCCTCGTGTTGCACCCCCCTTTTCAATTTTTTTTGCTCCGGTTAGGGTTGCCAAGATACTTTACCCACCACATTTTTATTATCGAATCCCACGGCACCTTGGGCAAGACAACTTCTCTTCACGTGGAGGCTGGGCCCGCAAACCGAGGGCGTAGGGCTTGTGACCAGGTCTCCGTCGCTCCGGTGCCCATAACGTTTGATCCGTAAGGAGTTACGAGGCGCACAGCATACCGTTGGCAAGCTCTCTGAGAGCTCTACGACGGGAGTAGCAAGCTAGCTTGCTATGCCCTTTTCGGAGCTCAAAATCGAACGTTTTCAGTAGTTTAGGGCCACTTTTCTTCTTTTGCTCTGTTTTTCCGTCCCGGATCGTACGTCGTGAGTTGTTAAAAGGACGACAGCCTTACTCGCGGCACATTAGAGGACCCTACAATGCGTCGATATCACATCTTGCGAGGATGCTGCGTTGTTGAAGCGGATGGGTTGTCGTTAAGCCCATTGGGCCTTTTGAATGGGCCATATCTCTAGGCTGGGACTGTGAACCGTTAACACATAAAGGAATTGTGCCCTCAACATGACGGGTGCGATCATACCAGCACTAATGCACCGGATCCCATCAGAACTCCGAAGTTAAGCGTGCTTGGGCGAGAGTAGTACTAGGATGGGTGACCCCCTGGGAAGTCCTCGTGTTGCACCCCCCTTTTCAATTTTTTTTGCTCCGGTTAGGGTTGCCAAGATACTTTACCCACCACATTTCTATTATCGAATACCACGGCACCTTGGGCAAGACAACTTCTCTTCACATGGAGGCTGGGCCTGCAAACCGGTGCCCATAACTTTTGATCTGTAAGGAGTTACGTGGCGCACAACATACCGTTGGAAAGCTCTCTGAGAGCTCTACGACGGGGGCATCTAGCTAGCTCGCTGTGCCTTTTCGGAGCTCAAAATCGAACGTTTTCATTAGTTTCGGGCCACTTTTCTTCTTTTGCTCTGTTTTTCCGTCCCGGATCGTACGTCGTGAGCTGTTAAAAGGACGACAACCTTACTCGCGGCACATTAGAGGACCCTACAATGCGTCGATATCACGTTTTGCGAGGATGCTGCGTTGTTGAAGCGGATGGGTTGTCGTTAAGCCCATTGGGCCTTTTGAATGGGTCATATCTCTAGGCTGGGAATGTGAACCGTTAACACATAAAGGAATTCTGCCCTCAACATGACGGGAGCGATAATACCAGCACTAATGCACCGGATCCCATCAGAACTCCGAAGTTAAGCGTGCTTGGGCGAGAGTAGTACTAGGATGGGTGACCCCCACGGAAGTCCTCGTGTTGCACCCCTCTTTTCAATTTTTTTTCCCCGGTTAGGGTTGCCAAGACACTTTATCCACCACATTTCTATTATCGAATCCCACGGCACCTTGGGCAAGACAACTTCTCTTCACGTGGAGGCTGGGCCCGCAAACCGAGGGCGTAGGGCTTGTAACCAGGTCTCCGTCGCTCCGGTGTCCATAACTTTTGATCCGTAAGGAGTTACGAGGCGCACAGCAAACCGTTGGAAAGCTCTCTGAGAGCTCTACGACGGAGGCAGCTAGCTAGCTTGCTGTGCCCTTTGCGGAGCTCAAAATCGAACGTTTTCATCAGTTTCGGGCCACTTTTCTTCTTTTGCTCTGTTTTTCCGTCCCGGATCGTACGTCGTGAGCTGTTAAAAGTACGACAGCCTTACTCGCGGCACATTAGAGGACCCTACAATGCGTCGACATCACGTGTTGCGGTGATGCTGCGTTGTTGAAGCGGATGGGTTGTCGTTAAGCCCATTGGGCCTTTTGAATGGGTCATATCTCTAGGCTGGGACTGTGTACCGTTAACATATAAAGGAATTGTGCCCTCAACATGACGGGTGCGATCATAACAGCACTAATGCACCGGATCCCATCAGAACTCCGAAATTAAGCGTGCTTGGGCGACAGTAGTACTAGGATGGGTGACCCGCTGGGAAGTCCTCGTGTTGCACCCCCCTTTTCAATTTTTTTTTGCTTCGATTAGGGTTGCCAAGATACTTTACCCACCACATTTCTATTATCGAATCCCACGACACCTTGGGCAAGACAACTTCTCTTCACGTGGAGGCTGGGCCCGCAAACCGGTGCCCATAACTTTTGATCCGTAAGGAGTTACGTGGCGCACAGCATACCGTTGGAAAGCTCTCTGAGAGCTCTACGACGGGGGCAGCTATCTAGCTAGCTGTGCCATTTTCGGAGCTCAAAATTGAACGTTTTCATTAGTTTCAGGCCACTTTTCTTCTTTTGCTCTGTTTTTCCGTCCCGGATCGTACGTCGTGAGCTGTAAAAAGGACGACAACCTTACTCGCGGCACATTAGAGGACCCTATAATGCGTCGATATCACATCTTGCGAGGATGCTGCGTTGTTCAAGCGGATGGGTTGCCGTTAAGCCCATTGGGCCTTTTGAATGGGCCATATCTCTAGGCTGGGACTGTGAACCGTTAACACATAAAGGAATTGTGCCCTCAACATGACGGGTGCGATCATACCAGCACTAATGCACCGGATCCCATCAGAACTCCGAAGTTAAGCGTGCTTGGGCGAGAGTAGTACTAGGATGGGTGACCCCATGGGAAGTCCTCGTGTTGGACCCCCCTATTCAATTTTTTTTGCTCCGGTTAGGGTTGCCAAGATACTTTACCCACCACATTTCTATTATCGAATCCCACGGCACCTTGGGCAAGACAACTTCTCTTCACGTGGAGGCTGGGCCCGCAAACCGAGGGCGTAGGGCTTGTGACCAAGTCTCCGTCGCTCCGGCGCCCATAACTTTTGATCCGTAAGGAGTTACGAGGCGCACAGCATACCGTTGGAAAGCTCTCTGAGAGCTCTACGACGGGGGCAGGGAGCTAGCTCACTGGGCCCTTTTCGGAGCTCAAAATCGAACGTGTTCATTAGTTTCGGGCCACTTTTCTTCGGTTGCTCTGTTTTTCCGTCCCGGATCGTACGTCGTGAGCTGTTAAAAGGACGACAACCTTACTCGAGGCACATTAGAGGACCCTACAATGCATCGATATCACGTCTTGCGAGGATGCTGCGTTGTTGAAGCGGATGGGTTGTCGTTAAGCCCATTGGGCCTTTTGAATGGGCCATATCTCTAGGCTGCGACTGTGAACCGTTAACACATAAAGGAATTGTGCCCTCAACATGACGGGTGCGATCATACCAGCCCTAATGCACCGGATCCCATCAGAACTCCGAAGTTAAGCGTGCTTGGGCGAGAGTAGTACTAGGATGGGTGACCCCCTGGGAAGTCCTCGTGTTGCACCCCCCTTTTCAATTTTTTTTGCTCCGGTTAGGGTTGCCAAGATACTTTACCCACCACATTTCTATTATCGAATCCCACGGCACCTTGGGCAAGACAACTTCTCTTCACGTGGAGGCTGGGCCCGCAAACCGATGCCCATAACTTTTGATCGTTAAGGAGTTACGAGGCGCACAACATACCGTTGGAAAGCTCTCTGAGAGCTCTACGACGGGGGCAGCTAGCTAGCTCGCTTTGCCCTTTTCGGAGCTCAAAATCGAACGTTTTCATCAGTTTCGGGCCACTTTTCTTCTTTTGCTCTGTTTTTCCGTCCCGGATCGTACGTCGTGAGCTGTTAAAAGGACGACGACCCTACTCGCGGCACATTAGAGGACCCGACAATGCGTCGATATCACGTCTTGCGAGGATGCTGCGTTGTTGAAGCAGATGGGTTGTCGTTAAGCCCATTGGGCCTTTTGAATGGGCCATCTCTCTAGTACTGTGAACCGTTAACACATAAAGGAATTGTGCCCTCAACATGACGGGTGCGATCATACCAGCACTAATGCACCGGATCCCATCAGAACTCCGAAGTTAAGTGTGCTTGGGCGAGAGTAGTACTAGGATGGGTGACCCCCCGGTAAGTCCTCGTGTTGCACCACCTTTTCAATTTTTTTTGCCCTGGTTAGGGTTGCCAAGATACTTTACCCACCACATTTATATTATCGAATCTCACGGCACCTTGGGCAAGACAACTTCGCTTCACGTGGAGGCTGTGCCAGCAAACCGAGGGCGTAGGACTTGTGACCAGGTCTCCGTCGCTCCGGTGCCCATAACTTTTGATCGGTAAGGAGTTACGAGGCGAACAGCATACCGTTGGAAAGCTCTCTGAGAGCTCTACGACGACGGCCGCTACGTAGCTTGTTGTGCCCTTTTCGGAGGTCAAAATCGAACGTTTTCATCAGTTTTGGGCCACTTTTCTTCTTTTGCTCTATTTTTCCGTCCCGGATCGTACGTCGTGAGCTGTTAAAAGGACGATAACCTTACTCGCGGCACATTAGAGGACCCTACAATGCATCGATATCACATCTTGCGAGGATGCTGCGTTGTTGAAGCGGATGGGTTGTCGTTAAGCCCATTGGGCCTTTTGAATGGATCATATCTCTAGGCTGGGACTGTGAACCATTAACAGATAAAGGAATTGTGCCCTCAACATGACGGGTGCGATCATACCAGCACTAATGCACCGGATCCCATAAGAACTCCGAAGTTAAGCGTGCTTGGGTGAGAGTAGTAATAGGATGGGTGAGCCCCTGGGAAGTCCTCGTGTTGCACCCCCCTTTTCAATTTTTTTTTGCTTCGGTTATGGTTGCCAAGATACTTTATCCACCATATTTCTATTATCGAATCCCACGGCACCTTGGGCAAGACAACTTCGCTTCACGTGGAGGTTGAGCCAGCAAACCGGTGCCCATAACTTTTGATCCGTAAGGAGTTACGAGGCGCACAGCATACCGTTGGAAAGCTCTCTGAGAGCTCTACGACGGGGGCAGCTATCTAGCTCGCTGTGCCCTTTTCGGAGCTGAAAATTGAACCTTTTCATTAGTTTCGAGCCACTTTTCTTCTTTTGCTCTATTTTTCCGTCCCGAATCGTAAGTCGTGAGCTGTTAAAAGGACGACAACCTTACTCGCGGCACATTAGACGACCCTACAATACGTCGGTATCACGTCGTGCGAGGATGCTGCGTTGGTGAAGCGGATGGGTTGTCGTTAAGCCCATTGGGACTTTTGAAAGGACCATATCTCTAGGCTGGGACTGTGAACCGTTAACACATAAAGGAATTGTGCCCTCAACATGACGGTTGCGATCATACCAGCACTAATGCACCGGATCCCATCAGAACTCCGAAGTTAAGCGTGCTTGGGCGAGAGTAGTACTAGGATGGGTGACCCCCTGCAAAGTCCTCGTGTTGCACCACCCTATTCAATTTTTTTTGCTCCGGTTAGGGTTGCCAAGATACTTTACCCACCACATTTATATTATCGAATCTCACGGCACCTTGGGCAAGAAAACTTCTCTTCACGTGGAGGCTGGGCCCGCAAACCGAGGCCGTAGGGCTTGTGACCAGGTCTCCGTCGCTCCGGTGCCCATAACTTTTGATCCGTAAGGAGTTACGAGGCGCACAGCATACCGTTGGAAAGCTCTCTGAGAGCTCTACGATGGTGGCAGCTAGCTTGCTAGCTGTGCCCTTTTTGGAGCTCAAAATCGAACATTTTCATCAGTGTCGGTACACCTTTGTTCCTTTGCTCTGTTTTTCCGTCCCGGATCGTACATCGTGAGTTGTTAAAAGGACGACAACCTTACCTGCGGCACATTAGAGGACCCTACAATGCGTAGATGTGAGGTCTTGTGAGGATGATGCGTTGTTGAAGCGGATGGGTTCTCGTTAAGCCCATTGGGCCTTTTGAATGGGCCATATCTCTAGGCTGGGACTGTGAACCGTTAACACATAAAGGAATTGTGCCCTCAAATAGATGGGTGCGATCATACCAGCACTAATGCACCGGATCCCATCAGAACTCCGAAGTTAAGCGTGCTTGGGCGAGAGTAGTACTAGGATGGGTGACCCCCTGGGAAGTCCTCATGTTGCACCCCCCTTTTCAATTTTTTTTGCTCCGGTTAGGGTTGCCAAGATACTTTACCCACCACATTTCTATTATCGAATCCCATGGCACCTTGGGCAAGACAACTTCTCTTCACGTGGAGGCTGGGCCCGCAAACCGAGGGCTTAGGGCTTGTGACCAGGTCTCCGTCGCTCCGGTGCCCATAACTTTTGATCCGTAAGGAGTTACGAGGCGCATAGCATACCGTTGGAAAGCTCTCAGAGAGCTCTACGACGGGGGAACCAAGCTAGCTTGCAGTGCCCTTTTGGGAGCTCAAAATCGAACATTTTCATTAGTTTCGGGCCACTTTTCTTCTTTTGCTCTGTTTTTCCGTCCCGGATCGTACGTCGTGAGCTGTTAAAAGGACGACAACCTTACTCGCGGCACATTAGAGGACCCTACAATGCGTCGATATCACGTCTTGCGAGGATGCTGCATTGTTGAAGCGGATGGGTTGTCGTTAAGCCCATTGGGCCTTTTGAATGGGCCATATCTCTAGGCTGGGACTATGAACCGTTAACACATAAAGGAATTGTGCCCTCAACATGACGGGTGCGATCATACCAGCACTAATGCACCGGATCCCATCAGAACTCCGAAGTTAAGCGTGCTTGGGCGAGAGTAGTACTAGGATGGGTGACCCCCTGGGAAGTCCTCGAGTTGCACCCCCCATTTCAATTTTTTTTGCTCCGGTTAGGGTTGCCAAGATACTTTACCCACCACATTTCTATTATCGAATCCCACGGCACCTTGGGCAAGACAACTTCACTTCACGTAGAGGTTGGGCCCGCAAACCGCAGGCGTAGGGCTTGGCACCAGGTCTTCGTCGCTTCGGTGCCCATAACTTTTGATCCGTAAGGAGTTACGCGACGTATAGCATACTGTTGGAAAGCTCTCTGAGAGCTCTACGATGGGGGCAGCTAGCTAGCTCGCTGTGCCCTTTTCGGAGTTCAAAATCGAACGTTTTCAATGGTTTCGGGCTAATTTTCTTCTTTTGCTATGTTTTTTCGTCCCGGATCGTACGTCGTGAGGTGTTAAAAGGACGACAACCTTACTCGCAGCACATTAGAGGACCCTAAAATGCGTCGATATCACGTCTTGCGAGGATGCTGTGTTGTTGAAGCGGATGGGTTGTCGTTAAGCCCATTGGGCCTTTTGAATGGGCCATATCTCTAGACTGGGACTGTGAACCGTTAACACATAAAGGAATTGTGCCCTCAACATGACGGGTGCGATCATACCAGCACTAATGCACCGGATCCCATCAGAACTCCGAAGTTAAGCGTGCTTGGACGAGAGTAGTACTAGGATGGGTGACCCCCTTGGAAGTCCTCGTGTTGCACCCCCCTTTTCAATTTTTTTTGCTCCGGTTAGGGTTGCCAAGATACTTTACCCACCACATTTCTATTATCGAATCCCACGGCACCTTGGGCAAGACAACTTCTCTTCACGTGGAGGCTGGGCCCGCAAACCGAGGGCGTAGGGCTTGTGACCAAGTCTCCGTCGCTTCGGTGCCAATAACTTTGGATCCGTAAGGAGTTACGAGGCGCATAGCATACCGTTGGAAAGCTCTGTGAGAGCTCTACGACGGGGGCGGCAAGCTAGCACGCTATGCCCTTATTGGAGCTCAAAATCGAACGTTTTTATCAGTTTTGGGCCACTTTTCTTCTTTTGCTCTGTTTTTCCGTCCCGGATCGTACGTCGTGAGCTGTTAAAAGGACGACAACCTTACTCGCGGCACATTAGAGGACCCTACAATGCGTCGATATCACGTCTTGCGAGGATGCTGCGTTGTTGAAGCAGATGGGTTGTCGTTAAGCCCATTGGGCCTTTTGAATGGGTCATATCTCTAGGCTGGGACTGTGAACGGTTACCACATAAAGGCATTGTGCCCTCAACATGACGGGTGCGATCATACCAGCACTAATGCCCCGGATCCCATCAGAACTCCGAAGTTAAGCGTGCTTGGGCAAGAGTAGTGCTAGGATGGTTGACCCCCTGGGATGTCCTCGTGTTGCACCCCCCTTTTCAATTTTTTTTGCTCCGGTTAGGGTTGCCAAGATACTTTACCCACCACATTTCTATTATGGAATCCCACGGCACCTTGGGCAAGACAACTTCTCTTCACGTGTAGGCTGGGCCCGCAAACCGAGGGCGTAGGGCTTGTGACCAGGTCTCCGTCGCTCCGGTGCCCATAACTTTTGATCCGTAATGAGTTACGAGGCGCACAGCATACCGTTGGAAAGCTATCTGAGAGCTCTACGACGGGGGCAGCAAGCTAGCTGGCTGTGCCCTTTTCGGAGCTCAAAATCGAACGTTTTAATTAGTTTCGGGCCACTTTTCTTCTTTTGCTCTGTTTTTCCATCACGGATTGTACGTCGTGAGTTGTTAAAAGGATGACAACCTTACTCGCGGCACATTAGAGGACCCTACAATGCATCGATATCACGTCTTGCGAGGATGCTGCGTTGTTGAAGCGGATGGGTTGTCGTTAAGCCCATTGGGCCTTTTGAATGGGTCATATCTCTAGGCTGGGACTGTGAACCGTTAACACATAAAGGAATTGTGCCCTCAACATGACGGGTGCGATCATACCAGCACTAATGCACCGGATCCCATCAGAACTCCGAAGTTAAGCGTGCTTGGGCGAGAGTAGTATTAGGATGGGTGACCCCCTTGGAAGTCCTCGTGTTGCACCCCCCTTTTCAATTTTTTTTGCTCCGGTTAGGGTTGCCAAGATACTTTACCCTCCACATTTCTATTATCGAATCCCGCGGCACCTTGGGCAAGACAACTTCTCTTCACGTGGAGGCTGGGCCCGCAAACCGGTGCCCATAACTTTTGATCCGTAAGGAGGTACGAGGCGCACAGCATACCGTTGTAAAGCTCTCTAAGAGCTCAACGATGGGGGCAGCAAGCTAGCTCGTTGTGCCCTTTTCAGAGCTCAAAATCGAACGTTTTCATCAGTTTCGGGCCACTTTTCTTCTTTTGCTCTGTTTTTCTGTCCCGGATCGTACGTCGTGAGCTGTTAAAAGGACGACAACCATACTCGCGGCACATTAGAGGACCCTACAATGCGTCGATATCACGTCTTGCGAGGATGCTGCGTTGTTGAAGCGGATGGGTTGTCGTTAAGCCCATTGGGCCTTTTGAATGGGTCATATCTCTAGGCTGGGACTGTGAATCGTTAACACATAAAGGAATTGTGCCCTCAACATGACGGGTGCGATCATACCAGCACTAATACACCGGATCCCATCAGAACTCCGAAGTTAAGCGTGCTTGGGCGAGAGTAGTACTAGGATGGGTGACCCCCTGGGAAGTCCTCGTGTAGCACCCCCCTTTTCAATTTTTTTTGCCCGGTTAGGGTTGCCAAGATACTTTACCCGCCACATTTCTATTATCAAATTCCATGGTACCTTGGGCAACACAACTTCTCTTCACGGGGAGGCTGGGCCCGCAAACCGAGGGCGTAGGGCTTGTGACTAGGTCTCCGTCGCTCCGGTGCCCATAACTTTTGATCCATAAGGAGTTACGAGGCGCACAGCATACCGTTGGAAAGCACTCTGAGAGCTCTACGACGGGGGAAGCTAGCTAGCTCGTTGTGACCTTTTCGGAGCTCAAAATCGAACGTTTTCATCAGTTTCGGGCCACTTTTCTACTTTTGCTCTGTTTTTCCATCCCGGATCGTACGTCGTGAATTTTCTAAAAGGACGACAACCTTACTCGCGGCACATTAGAGGACCCTACAATGCGTCGATATCACGTCTTGCGAGGATGCTGCGTTGTTGAAGCAGATAGGTTATCTTTAAGCCCATTGGGCCTTTTGAATGGGTCATATCTCTAGGCTGGGACTGTGAACCGTTAACACATAAAGGAATTGTGCCCTCAACATGACTGGTGCGATCATACCAGCACTAATGCACCGGATCCCATCAGAACTCCGAAGTTAAGCGTGGTTGGGCGAGAGTAGTACAAGGATGGGTGACCCCCTGGGAAGTCCTCGTGTTGCACCCCCCTTTTCAATTTTTTTTGCTCCGGTTAGGGTTACCAAGATAATTTACCCACCACATTTCTATTATCGAATCCCACGGCACCTTGGGCAAGACAACTTCTCTTCACGTGGAGGCTGGGCCGGCAAATCGGTCCCCATAACTTTTGATCCGTAAGGAGTTACGAGGCGCACAGCATACCGTTGGAAAGCTCTCTGAGAGCTCTACGACGAGGGCAGCTAGCTTGCTTGCTGTGCCCTTTTCGGAGCTCAAAATCGAACGTTTTCATCAATTTCGGGCCACTTTTCTTCTTTTGCTCTGTTTTTCCGTCCCGGATCGTACGTCGTGAGCTGTTAAAAGGACGACAACCTTACTCGCGGCACATTAGAGGACCCTACAATGCGTCGATATCACGTCTTGCGAGGATGCTGCGTTGTTGAAGCGGATGGGTTGTCGTTAAGCCCATTGGGCATTTTGAATGGGCCATATCTCTAGGCTGGGACTGTGAACCGTTAACAAATAAAGGAATTGTATCCTCAACATGACGGGTGCGATCATACCAGCACTAATGCACCGGATCCCATCAGAACTCCGAAGTTAAGCGTGCTTGGGCGAGAGTAGTACTAGGATGGGTGACCCCATGGAAAGTCCTCGTGTTGCACCCCCCTTTTCAATTTTTTTTGCTCCGGTTAGGGTTGCCAAGATACTTTACCCACCACATTTCTATTATCGAATCCCACGGCACCATGGGCAACACAACTTCTCTTCACGGGGAGGCTGGGCCCGCAAACCGAGGGCGTAGGGCTTGTGACTAGGTCTCCGTCGCTCCGGTGGCCATAACTTTTGATCCATAAGGAGTTACGAGGCGCACAGCATACCGTTGGAAAGCACTCTGAGAGCTCTACGACGGGGGAAGCTAGCTAGCTCGTTGTGACCTTTTCGGAGCTCAAAATCGAACGTTTTCATCAGTTTCGGGCCACTTTTCTTCTTTTGCTCTGTTTTTCCATCCCGGATCGTACGTCGTGAATTTTCTAAAAGGACGACAACCTTACTCGCGGCACATTAGAGGACCCTACAATGCGTCGATATCACGTCTTGCGAGGATGCTGCGTTGTTGAAGCGGATGGGTTATCGTTAAGCCCATTGGGCCTTTTGAATGGGTCATATCTCTAGGCTGGGACTGTGAACCGTTAACACATAAAGGAATTGTGCCCTCAACATGACGGGTGTGATCATACCAGCACTAACGCACCGGATCCCATCAGAACTCTGAAGTTAAGCGTGGTTGGGCGAGAGTAGTACTAGGATGGGTGACCCCCTGGGAAGTCCTCGTGGTGCACTCCCCTTTTCAATTTTTTTTGCTCCGGTTAGGGTTGCCAAGATAATTTACCCACCACATTTCTATTATCAAATTCCATGGTACCTTGGGCAAGACAACTTCTCTTCACGGGGAGGCTGGGTCCGCAAACCGAGGGCGTAGGGCTTGTGACCAGGTCTCCGTCGCTCCGGTGCCCATAACTTTTGATCCGTAAGGAGTTACGACGCGCACAACATACCGTTGGAAAGCTCTCTGAGAGCTCTACGAGGGGGTAGCCAGCTAGCACGCTGTGCCCTTTTTGGAGCTCAAAATCGAACATTTTCATCAGTTTCGGGCCACTTTTCTTCTTTTGCCCTGTTTTTCTATCCTGGATCGTACGTCGTGAGCTGTTAAAAGGATGACAACCTTATTCGCGGGACACTAGAGTGCCCTAAAATGCGTCGATATCACATCTTGCGATGATGCTACGTTGTTGAAGCAGATGGGTTGTCGTTAAGCCCATTGGGTCTTTTCAATGGGCCATGTCTCTAGGCTGGGACTGTGAACCGTTAACACATAAAGGAATTGTGCCCTCAACATGACGGGTACGATTATACCAGCACTAATGCACCGGCCCCCATCAAACCTCCGAAGTTCCGCGTGCTTGGGCGAGAGTAGTACTAGGATGGGTGACCCCCTTGGAAGTCCTCGTGTTGCACCCCCCTTTTCAATTTTTTTTGCTCCGGTTAGGGTTGCCAAGATACTTTACCCACCACATTTCTATTATCGAATCCCACGGCACCTTGGGCAAGACAACTTCTCTTCACGTGGAGGCTGGGCCCGCAAACCGGTGCCCATAACTTTTGATCCGTAAGGAGTTACGAGGCGCACAGCATACCGTTGGAAAGCTCTTTGAGAGCTCTACGACGGGGGCATCTAGCTAGCTCGCTGTGCCATTTCGGAGCTCAAAATCGAACATTTTCATCAGTTTCGGGCCAGTTTACTTCTTTTGCTCTGTTTTTCCTTCCCGGATCGTACGTCGTGAGCTGTTAAAAGGACGACAACCTTACTCGTGGCACATTAGAGGACACTACAATGCGTCGATATCACGTCTTGCGAGGATGCTGCGTTGTTGAAGCGGATGGGTTGTCGTTAAGCCCATTGGGCCTTTTGAATGGGTCATATCTCTAGGCTGGGACTGTGAACCGTTAACACATAAAGGAATTGTGCCCTAAACATGACGGGTGCGATCATACCAGCACTAATGCACCGGATCCCATCAGAACTCCGAAGTTAAGCGTGCTTGGGCGAGAGTAGTACTAGGATGGGTGACCCCCTGGGAAGTCCTCGTGTTGCACCCCCCTTTTCAATTTTTTTTGCTCCGGTTAGGGTTGCCAAGATACTTTACCCTCCACATTTCTATTATCGAATCCCACGGCACCTTGGGCAACACAACTTCTCTTCACGTGGAGGCTGGGCCCGCAAACCGGTGCCCATAACTTTTGATCCGTAAGGAGTTACGAGGCGCACAACATACCGTTGGAAATCTCTCTGAGAGCTCTACGACGGGGGCAGCTAGCTAGCTTGCTGTGCCCTTTTTGGACCTCAAAATCGAACATTTTCATCAGTTTCGGGCCACTTTTGTTCTTTTGCTCTATTTTTTCATCCCGGATCGTAAGTCGTGAGCTGTTAAAAGGACGACAAACTTACTCGCGGCACATTAGAGGACCCTACAATGCGTCGATATCACATCTTGCGAGGATGCTGCATTGTTGAAGCGGATGGGTTGTCGTTAAGCCCATTGGGCCTTTTGAATGGGTCATATCTCTAGGCTGGGACTGTGAACCGTTAACACATAAAGGAATTGTGCCCTCAACATGACGGGTGCGATCATACCAGCACTAATGCACCGGATCCCATCAGAACTCCGAAGTTAAGCGTGCTTGGGCGAGAGTAGTACTAGGATGGGTGACCCCCTGGGAAGTCCTCGTGTTGCACCCCCCTTTTCAATTTTTTTTGCTCCGGTTAGGGTTGCCAAGATACTTTACCCACCACATTTCTATTATCGAATCCCACGGTACCTTGGGCAAGACAACTTCTCTTCACGTGGAGGCTGGGCCCGCAAACCGGTGCCCATAACTTTTGATCCGTAAGGAGTTACGAGGCGCACAGCATACCGTTGGAAAGCTCTTTGAGAGCTCTACGACGGGGGCAGCAAGCTATCTCACTGTGCCCTTTTCGGAGCTCAAAATCGAACATTTTCATCAGTTTCGGGCCAGTTTTCTTCT
The DNA here is from genome assembly GCA_037974665.1 of Ehretia macrophylla. Taxonomy (NCBI): domain Eukaryota; kingdom Viridiplantae; phylum Streptophyta; class Magnoliopsida; order Boraginales; family Ehretiaceae; genus Ehretia; species Ehretia macrophylla. The sequence goes on from CM075769.1 coordinate 74,358,914, forward strand.
TTTGCTCTGTTTTTCCGTCCCGGATCGTACGTCGTGAGCTGTTAAAAGGACGACAACCTTACTCGCGGCACATTAGAGGACCCTACAATGCGTCGATATCACATCTTGCGAGGATGCTGCGTTGTTGAAGCGGATGGGTTGTCGTTAAGCCCATTGGGCCTTTTGAATGGGTCATATCTCTAGGCTGGGACTGTGAACCGTTAACACATAAAGGAATTGTGCCCTCAACATGACGGGTGCGATCATACCAGCACTAATGCACCGGATCCCATCAGAACTCCGAAGTTAAGCGTGCTTGGGCGAGAGTAGTACTAGGATGGGTGACCCCCTGGGAAGTCCTCGTGTTGCACCCCCCTTTTCAATTTTTTTTGCTCCGGTTAGGGTTGCCAAGATACTTTACCCTCCACATTTCTATTATCGAATCCCACGGCACCTTGGGCAAGACAACTTCTCTTCACGTGGAGGCTGGGCCCGCAAACCGGTGCCCATAACTTTTGATCCGTAAGGAGTGAAGAGGCGCACAGCATACCGTTGGAAAGCTCTCTGAGAGCTCTACGACGGGGGCAGCTAGCTAGCTCGCTATGCCTTTTCGGAGCTCAAAATCGAACATTTTCATCAGTTTCGGGCCAGTTTACTTCTTTTGCTATGTTTTTCCGTCCCGGATCGTACGTCGTGAGCTGTTAAAAGGACGACAACCTTACTCGTGGCACATTAGAGGACCCTACAATGCGTCGATATCACATCTTGCGAGGATGCTGCGTTGTTGAAGCGGATGGGTTGTCGTTAAGCCCATTGGGCCTTTTGAATGGGTCATATCTCTAGGCTGGGACTGTGAACCGTTAACACATAAAGGAATTGTGCCCTCAACATGACGGGTACGATCATACCAGCACTAATGCACCGGATCCCATCAGAACTCCGATGTTAAGCGTGCTTGGGCGAGAGTAGTACTAGGATGGGTGACCCCCTGGGAAGTCCTCGTGTTGCAACCCCCTTTTCAATTTTTTTTGCTCCGGTTAGGGTTGCCAAGATACTTTACCCTCCACATTTCTATTATCGAATCCCACGGCACCTTGGGCAAGACAACTTCTCTTCACGTGGAGGCTGGGCCCGCAAACCGGTGCCCATAACTTTTGATCCGTAAGGAGTTACGAGGCGCACAGCATACCGTTGGAAAGCTCTTTGAGAACTCTACGACGGGGGCAGCAAGCTAGCTCACTGTGCCCTTTTTGGAGCTCAAAATCGAACATTTTCATCAGTTTCGGGGCAGTTTTCTTCTTTTGCTCTGTTTTTCCGTCCCGGATCGTACGTCGTGAGCTGTTAAAAGGACGACAACCTTACTCGCGGCACATTAGAGGACCGTACAATGCGACGATATCACATCTTGCGAGGATGCTGGGTTGTTGAAGCGGATGGGTTGTCGTTAAGCCCATTGGGCCTTTTGAATGGGTCATATCTCTAGGCTGGGACTGTGAACCGTTAACACATAAAGGAATTGTGCCCTCAACATGACGGGTACGATCATACCAGCACTAATGCACCTGATCCCCTCAGAACTCCGATGTTGAGCGTGCTTGGGCGAGAGTAGTACTAGGATGGGTGACCCCCTGGGAAGTCCTCGTGTTGCACCCCCCTTTTCAATTTTTTTTGCTCCGGTTAGGGTTGCCAAGATACTTTACCCTCCACATTTCTATTATCGAATCCCACGGCACCTTGGGCAAGACAACTTCTCTTCACGTGGAGGCTGGGCCCGCAAACCTGTGCCCATAACTTTTGATCCGTATGGAGTTACGAGGCGCACAACATACCGTTGGAAAGCTCTCTGAGAGCTCTACGACGGGGGCAGCTAGCTAGCTTGCTGTGCCCTTTTTGGACCTCAAAATCGAACATTTTCATCAATTTCGGGAAACTTTTCTTCTTTTGCTCTGTTTTTCCGTCCCGGATCGTAAGTCGTGAGCTGTTAAAAGGACGACAAACTTACTCGCGGCACATTAGAGGACCCTACAATGCGTCGATATCACATCTTGCGAGGATGCTGCATTGTTGAAGCGGATGGGTTGTCGTTAAGCCCATTGGGCCTTTTGAATGGGTCATATCTCTAGGCTGGGACTGTGAACCGTTAACACATAAAGGAATTGTGCCCTCAACATGACGGGTGCGATCATACCAGCACTAATGCACCGGATCCCATCAGAACTCCGAAGTTAAGCGTGCTTGGGCGAGAGTAGTACTAGGATGGGTGACCCCCTGGGAAGTCCTCGTGTTGCACCCCCCTTTTCAATTTTTTTTGCTCCGGTTAGGGTTGCCAAGATACTTTACCCACCACATTTCTATTATCGAATCCCACGGCACCTTGGGCAAGACAACTTCTCTTCACGTGGAGGCTGGGCCCGCAAATCGGGGCCCATAACTTTTGATCCGTAAGGAGTTACGAGGCGCACAGCATACCGTTGGAAAGCTCTTTGAGAGCTCTACGACGGGGGCAGCAAGCTAGCTCGCTGTGCCCTTTTCGGAGCTCAAAATCTAACGTTTTCATCAGTTTCGGGCCACTTTTCTTCTTTTGCCCTATTTTTCCGTCCCGGATCGTACGTCGTGAGCTGTTAAAAGGACGACAACAATACTCGCGGCACATTAGAGGACCCTACAATGCGTCGATATCACATCTTGCGAGGATGCTGCGTTGTTGAAGCGGATGGGTTGTCGTTAAGCCCATTGGGCCTTTTGAATGGGTCATATCTCTAGGCTGGGACTGTGAACCGTTAACACATAAAGGAATTGTGCCCTCAACATGACGGGTACGATCATACCAGCACTAATGCACCGGATCCCATCAGAACTCCGATGTTATGCGTGCTTGGGCAAGAGTAGTACTAGGATGGGTGACCCCCTGGGAAGTCTTCGTGTTGCACCCCCCTTTTCAATTTTTTTTGCTCCGGTTAGGGTTGCCAAGATACTTTACCCCCCACATTTCTATTATCGAATCCCACGGCACCTTGGGCAAGACAACTTCTCTTCACGTGGAGGCTGGGCCCGCAAACCGGTGCCCATAACTTTTGATCCGTAAGGAGTTACGAGGCGCACAACATACCGTTGGAAAGCTCTCTGAGAGCTCTACGACGGGGGTAGCTAGCTAGCTCGCTGTGCCCTTTTCGGAGCTCAAAATCGAACGCTTTCATCAGTTTCGGGCCACTTTTCTTCTTTTGCTCTGTTTTTCCGTCCCGGATCGTACGTCGTGAGCTGTTAAAAGGACGACAACCTTACTCGCGGCACATTAGAGGACCCTACAATGCGTCGATATCGCGTCTTGCGAGGATGCTGGGTTGTTGAAGCGGATGGGTTGTCGTTAAGCCCATTAGGCCTTCTAAATGGGCCATCTCTCTAGGCTGGGTCTGTGAACCGTTAACACATCAAGGAATTGTGCCCTCAACATGACGGGTGCGATCATACCAGTACTAATGTACCAGATCTCATCAGAACTCCGAAGTTAAGCGTGCTTGGGTGAGAGTAGTACTAGGATGGGTGACCCCCTGGGAAGTCCTCCTATTGTACCCCCTTTTCAATTTTTTTTGCTTCGGTTAGGGTTGCCAATATACTTTATCCACCACATTTCTATTATCGAATCCCACGGCACCTTGGGCAAGACAACTTCTCTTCACGGGGAGGCTGGGCCCGCAAACCGAGGGCGTAGGGCTTATGACTAGGTCTCCGTCGCTCCGGTGCCCATAACTTTTGATCCGTAAGGAGTTACGAGGTGCACAGCATACCGTTGGAAAGCTCTCTGAGCGCTCTATGACGGGGGCAGCTAGCCAACAAGCTGTGCCCTTTTCGGAGCTCAAAATCGAACGTTTTCATCAGTTTCGGGCCACTTTTCTTCTTTTGCTCTATTTTTCCGTCCCGAATCGTACGTCGTGAGCTGTTAAAAGGACGACAACCTTACTCGCGGCACATTAGAGGACCCTACAATGCGTCGATATCACGTCTTGGAGGATACTGCGTTGTTGAAGCGGATGGGTTGTCGTTAAGCCCATTGGGCCTTTTGAATGGGTCATATCTCTAGGCTGGGACTGTGAACCGTTAACACATAAAGGAATTGTGCCCTCAACATGACGGGTGCGATCATACCAGCACTAATGCACCGGATCCCATCAGAACTCCGAAGTTAAGCGTGCTTGGGCGAGAGTAGTACTACGATGGGTGACCCCCTGGGAAGTCCTCGTGTTGCACCCCCATTTTCAATTTTTTTTGCTCCGATTAGGGTTGCCAAGATACTTTACCCACCACATTTCTATTATCGAATCCCACGGCACCTTGGGCAAGACAACTTCTCTTCACGTGGAGGCTGGGCCCGCAAACCGAGGGCGTAGGGCTTGTGACCAGGTCTCCGTCGCTCCGGTGCCCATAACTTTTGATCCGTAAGGAGTTACGAGGCGCACAGCATACCGTTGGAAAGCTCTCTGAGAGCTCTACGACGGGGGCAGTAAGCTAGCTCGCTGTGCCCTTTTCAGAGCTCAAAATCGAACGTTTTCATCAATTTCGGGCCACTTTTCTTCTTTTGCTCTGTTTTTCCGTCCCGGATCGTACGTCGTGAGCTGTTAAAAGGACGACAACATAACTCGCAGGACATTACAGGGCCCTACAATGCGTCGATATCACGTCTAGTGAGGATGTTGCGTTGTTGAAGTGGATGGGTTGTCGTTAAGCCCATTGGGCCTTTTGAATGGGTCATTTCTCTAGGCTGGGACAGTGACCCGTCAACAGATAAAGGATTTGTGCCCTCAACATGACGGGTGCGATCATACCAGCATTAATGCACCGGATCCCATCAGAACTCTGAAGTTAAGCGTGCTTGAGTGAGAGTAGCACTAGGATGGGTGACCCCTTGGGAAGTCCTCGTGTCGCACCCCATTTTTCAATTTTTTTTCCTCCGGTTAGGGTTGCCAAGATACTTTACCCATCACATTTCTATTATCGAATCCCACGGCACCTTGGGCAAGACAACTTCTCTTCACGTGGAGGCTGGGCCCGCAAACCGGTGCCCATAACTTTTGATCCGTAAGGAGTTAAGAGGCGCACAACATAACGTTGGAAAGCTCTCTGAGAGCTCTACAACGGGGGCAGCTAGCTAGCTCGCTGTGCCCTTTTCGGAGCTCAAAATCGAACGTTTTCATCAGTTTCGGGCCACTTTTCTTCTTTTTCTCTGTTTTTCCGTCTCGGTTCGTACGTCGTGAGCTGTTAAAAGGACGACAACCCTACTCGCGGGACATTAAAGGGCCCTACAATGCGTCGATATCACGTTTTGCGAGGATGCTACGTTGTTGATGAGGATGGGTTGTCTTTAAGCCCATTGGGCCTTCTTAATGAGCCATCTCTCTAGGCGGGGACTGTGAACCGTAAACACATAAAGGAATTGTGCCCTCAACACGACGGGTATGATCATACCACCACTAATGCTCCGGATCCCATCACAACTCCGAAGTTAAGCGTGCTTGGGCGAGAGTAGTACTAGGATGGGTGACCCCCTGGGAAGTCCTCGTGTTGCACCCCCCTTTTCAATTTTTTTTGCTCCGATTAGGCTTGCCAAGATACTTTACCCACCCATTTCTATTATCGAATCCCACGGCACCTTGGGCAAGACAAGTCCTCTTCACGTGGAGGCTGGGCCCGCAAACCGAGGGCGTAGGGCTTGTGACCAGGTCTCCGTCACTCCGGTGCCCATAACTTTTGATCCATAAGGAGTTACGCGGCGCACAACATACCGTTGGAAAGCTCTCCGAGAGCTCTACGACGGGGGCAGGTAGCTAGCTCGCCGTGCCTTTTTCGGGGCTCAAAATCGAACGTTTTCATCAGTTTTGGTCCACTTTTCTTCTTTTGCTATGTTTTTCCGTCCTGGATCGTACGTCGTGAGCTGTTAAAAGGACGATAACCTTACTCGCGGCACATTAGAGGACCCTATAATGCATCGATATCACGTCTTGCGAGGATGCTGTGTTGTTGAAGCGGATGGGTTGTCGTTAAGCCCATATCCCTAGGCTAGGACTGTGAACCGTTAACACATAAAGGAATTGTGCCCTCAACATGACGGGTGCGATCATACCAGCACTAATGCACCAGATCCCATCAGAACTCCGAAGTTAAGCGTGCTTGGGCGAGAGTAGTACTAGGATGGGTGACCCCCTGGGAAGTCCTCGTGTTGCACCCCCCTTTTCAATTTTTTTTGCTCCGGTTAGGGTTGCCAAGATACTTTACCCACCACATTTCTAAATCGAATCCCACGGCACCTTGGGCAAGGCAACTTCTCTTCACGTGGAGGCTGGGCCCGCAAACCGGTGCCCATAACTTTTGATCCGTAAGGAGTTACGAGGCGCACAGCATACCGTTGGAAAGCTCTCTGAGAGCCCTACGATAGGGGCAGCTAGCTAGCTCTCTGTGCCCTTTTCGGAGCTCAAAATATGACGTTTTCATCAGTTTCGGGCCACTTTTCTTCTTTTGCCCTGTTTTTCCGTCCCGTATCGTACGTCGTGAGCTGTTAATAGGACGACAACCTTACTCGCGGCACATTAGAGGACCCTACAATGCGTCGATATCACGTCTTGCGAGGATGCTGCGTTGTTGAAGCGGGTGGGTTGTCGTTAAGCCCATTGGGCCTTTTGAATGGGTCATATCTCTTGGCTGGGACTGTGAACCGTTAACACATAAAGGAATTGTGCCCTCAACATGACGGGTGCGATCATACCAGCACTAATGCACCGGATCCCATCAGAACTCCGAAGTTAAGCGTGCTTGGGCGAGAGTAGTACTAGGATGGGTGGCCCCCTGGGAAGTCCTCGTGTTGCACCCCCCTTTTCAATTTTTTTTGCTCCGGTTAGGGTTGCCAAGATACTTTACCCACCACATTTCTATTATCGAATCCCACGGCACCTTGGGCAAGACAACTTCTCTTCACGTGGAGGCTGGGCCCGCAAACCGGTGCCCATAACTTTTGATCCGTAAGGAGTTACGAGGCGCACAACATACCGTTGGAAAGCTCTCTGAGAGCTCTACGACGGGGGCAGCTAGCTAGCTTGCTTTGCCCTTTTCGGAGCTCAAAATCGAACGTTTTCATCAGTTTCGGGCCACTTTTCTTCTTTTGCTCTGTTTTTTCGTCTCGGATCTTACGTCGTGAGCTGTTAAAAGGACGACAACCTTACTCGCGGCACATTAGAGGACCCTACAATGCGTCGATATCACGTCTTGCGAGGATGCTGCGTTGTTGAAGCGGATGGGTTGTCGTTAAGCCCATTGGGCCTTTTGAATGTGTCATATCTCTAGGCTGGGACTGTGAACCGTTAACACATAAAGGAATTGTGCCCTCAACATGACGGGTGCGATCATACCAGCACTAATGCACCGGATCCCATCAGAACTCCGAAGTTAAGCGTGCTTTGGCGAGAGTAGTACTAGGATCGGTGACCCCCTGGGAAGTCCTCGTGTTGCACCCCCCTTTTCAATTTTTTTTGCTCCGGTTAGGGATGCGAAGATACTTTACCCACCACATTTCTATTATCGAATGCCACAGCACCTTGGTCAAGAGAACTTCTCTTCACGTGGAGGTTGGGCCCGCAAATCGGTGCCCATAACTTTTGATCCGTAAGGAGTTACGAGGCGCACAGCATACCGTTGGAAAGCTCTCTGAGAGCTCTACGACGGGGGCAGCTAGCTAGCTCGTTGTGCCCTTTTCGGTGCTCAAAATCGAACGTTTTCATCAGTTTCGGGCCACTTTTCTTCTTTTGCTCTATTTTTTCATCCCGGATCATACGTCGTGAGCTGTTAAAAGGACGACAACCTTACTCGCGGCAAATTAGAGGACCCTACAATGCGTCGCTATCACGTCTTGCGAGGATGCTGCGTTGTTGAAGCGGATGGGTTGTCGTTAAGCCCATTGGGCCTTTTGAAAGGGCCATATCTCTAGGCTGGGACTGTGAACCGTTAACACATAAAGGAATTGTGCCCTCAACATGACGGGTGCGATCATAGAAGCACTAATGCACCGGATCCCATCAGAACTCCGAAGTTAAGCGTGCTTGGGCGAGAGTAGTACTAGGATGGGTGACCCCCTGGAAGTCCTCGTGTTGCACCCCCCTTTTCAATTTTTTTTGCTCCGGTTAGGGTTGCCAAGATACTTTACCCACCATATTTCTATTATCGAATCTCACGGCACCTTGGGCAAGACAACTTTTCTTCACGTGGAGGCTGGGCCCGCAAACCGAGAGCGTAGGGCTTGTGACCAGGTCTCCGTCGCTCCGGTGCCCATAAATTTTGATCCGTAAAGTGTTACGAGGCGCACAGCATACCGTTGGAAAGCTCTCTGAGAGCTCTACGACTGGGGCAGCAAGCTTGCTTGCTTTGCCCTTTTCAGAGCACAAAATCGAATGTTTTCATCAATTTCGGGCCACTTTTCTTCTTTTGCTCTGTTTTTCCGTCCCGGATCGTACGTCGTGAGCTATTAAAAGGACGACAACCTTACTCGGGGCACATTAGAGGACCCTACAATGCGTCGATATCCCGTCTTGCGAGGATGCTGTGTTGTTGAATTGGGTGGGTTGTCGTTAAGCCCATTGGTCCTTTTGAATGGGCCATATCTCTAGGCTGGGACTGTGAACCGTTAACACATAAAGGAATTGTGCCCTCAACATGACGGGTGCGATCATACCAGCACTAATGCACCGGATCCCATCAGAACTCCGAAGTTAAGCGTGCTTGGGCGAGAGTAGTACTAGGATGGGTGACCCCCTGGGAAGTCCTCGTGTTGCACCCCCCTTTTCAATTTTTTTTGCTCCGGTTAGGTTGCCAAGATACTTTACCCACCACATTTCTATTATCGAATCCCACGGCACCTTGGGCAAGACAACTTCTCTTCACGTGGAGGCTGGGCCCGCAAATCGGTGCCCATAACTTTTGATCCGTAAGGAGTTACGAGGCGCACAGCATACCGTTGGAAAGCTCTCTGAGAGCTCTACGACGGGGGCAACTAGCTAGCTCGTTGTGCTGTTTTCAGACCTCAAAATCAAACGTTTTCATCAGTTTCGGGCCACTTTTCTTCTTTTGCTCTGTTTTTCCGTCCCGGATCGTACGTCGTGAGCTGTTAAAAGGACGAAAACCTTACTTGCGGCACATTAGAGGACCCTACAATGCGTCGATATCACGTCTTACGAGGATGCTGCATTGTTGAAGAGGATGGTTGTCGTTAAGCCCATTGGGCCTTTTGAATGAGCCATATCTCTAGGCTGGGACTGTGAACCGTTAACACATAAAGGAATTGTGCCCTCAACATGATGGGTGCGATCATAACAGCACTAATGCACCGGATCCCATTAGAACTCTGAAGTTAAGCGTGCTTGGGCGAGAGTAGTACTAGGATGGGTGACACCCTGGAAACTCCTCGTGTTGCACCCCCCTTTTCAATTTTTTTTGCTCCGATTAGGGTTGCCAAGATACTTTACCTACCACATTTCTATTATCGAATCCCACGGCACCTTGGGCAAGACAACTTCTCTTCACGTGGAGGCTGCGCCCGCATACCCAGAGCGTAGGGTTTGTGACCAGGTCTCCGTCGCTCCGGTGCCCATAACTTTTGATCCGTAAGGAGTTACGAGACGCACAGCATACCGTTGGAAAGCTCTCTGGGAGCTCTACGATAGGTGCAGCAAGCTAGCGTGCTATGCCCTTTTCGGAGCTCAAAATCGAATGTTTTCATCAGTTTCGGGCCACTTTTCTTCTTTTGCTCTGCTTTTCCGTCCCGGATCGTACGTCGTGAGCTGTTAAAAGGACAACAACCTTACTCGCGGCACATTAGAGGACCCTACAATGCGTCGATATCACGTCTTGCGAGGATGCTGCGTTGTTGAAGCGGATGGGTTGTCGTTAAGCCCATTGGGCCTTTTGAATGGGTCATATCTCTAGGCTGGGACTGTGAACCGTTAACACATAAAGGGATTGTGCCCTCAACATGACGGGTGCGATCATACCAGCACTAATGCACCGGATCCCATCAGAACTCCGAAGTTAAGCGTGCTTGGGCGAGAGTAGTACTAGGATGGGTGACCCCCTGGGAAGTCCTCGTGTTGCACCCACCTTTTCAATTTTTTTGCTCCGGTTAGGGTTGCCAAGATACTTTACCCACCAAATTTCTATTATCGAATCCCACGGCACCTTGGGCAAGACAACTTCTCTTCACGTGGAGGCTGGGCCCGCAAACCGGTGCCCATAACTTTTGATCCGTAAGGAGTTACGAGGCGCACAGCATACCGTCGGAAAGCTGTCTGAGAGCTCTATGATGGGGGCAGCTAGCTAACTCTTTGTGCCCTTTTCGGAGCGCAAAATCAAACGTTTTCATCAGTTTCGGGCCACTTTTCTTCTTTTGCTCTATTTTTCCGTCCCGGATCGTACGTCGTGAGCTGTTAAAAGGACGACAACCTTACTCGCGGCACATTAGAGTACCCTACAATGCGTCGATATCACGTCTTACGAGGATGCTGCGTTGTTGAAGCGGATGGGTTGTCTTTAAGCCCATTGGGCCTTTTGAATGGGTCATATCTCTAGGCTGGGACTGTGAACCGTTAACACATAAAGGATTTGTGCCCATAACATAACGGGTGCGATCATACCAATACTAATGCACCAGATCCCATCAGAACTCTGTAGGTAAACGTGCTTGGGCGAGAGTAGTACTAGGATTGGTGACCCCCTGGGAAATCCTCGTGGTGCACCCCCCCTTTTCAATTTTTTTTGCTCCGGTTAGGGTTGCCAAGATACTTTACCCACCACATTTCTATTATCAAATCCCACGGCACCTTGGGCAAGACAACTTCTCTTCACGTGGAGGCTGGGCCCGCAAACCGGTGCCCATAACTTTTGATCCGTAAGGAGTTACGAGGCGCACAACATACCGTTGGAAAGCTCTCTGAGAGCTCTATGACGGGGGTAGCTAGCTAGCTGGCTGTGCCCTTTTCGGAGCTCAAAATCGAACGTTTTCATCAGTTTCGGGCCACTTTTCTTCTTTTGCTCTGTTTTTCCGTCCCGGATCGTACGTCGTGAGCTGTTAAAAGGACGACAACCTTACTCACGGCACATTAGAGGACCATACAATGCGTCGATATCACGTCTTACGAGGATGCTGCGTTGTTGAAGCGGATGGGTTGTCGTTAAGCCCATTGGGCCTTTTGAATGGGACATATCTCTAGGCTGGGACTGTGAACCGTTAACACATAAAGGAATTGTGCCCTCAACATGACGGGTGCGATCATACCAGCACTAATGCAACGGATCCCATCAGAACTCCGAAGTTAAGCGTGCTTGGGCGAGAGTAGTACTAGGATGGGTGACCCCCTGGGAAGTCCTCGTGTTGCACCCCTCTTTTCAATTTTTTTTGCTCCGGTTAGGGTTGCCAAGATAATTTACCCACCACATTTCTATTATCGAATCCCACGGCACCTTGGGCAAGACAACTTCTCTTCACGTGGAGGCTGGGCCCGCAAATCGGTGCCCATAACTTTTGATCCGTAAGGAGTTACGAGGCGCACAGCATACCGTTGGAAAGCTCTCTGAGAGCTCTACGACGGAGGCAGCAAGCTAGCTCGTTGTGCCCTTTTCGGAGCTCAAAATCAAACGTTTTCATTAGTTTCGGGCCACTTTTCTTCTTTTGCTCTATTTTTTCGTCCCGGATCGTACGTCGTGAGCTGTTAAAAGGACGACAACCTTACTCGCGGCACATTAGAGGACCCTACAATGCGTCGATATCACGTCTTGCGAGGATGCTGCGTTGTTGAAGCGGATGGGTTGTCGTTAAGCCCATTGGGCCTTTTGAATGGGCCATATCTCTAGGCTGGGACTGTGAACCGTTAACACATAAAGGAATTGTGCCCTCAACATGACGGGTGCGATCATACCAGCACTAATGCACCGGATCCCATCTGAACTCCGAAGTAAAGCATGCTTGGGCGAGAGTAGTCGTAGGATGGGTAACCCCCTGGGAAGTCCTCGTGTTGCATCCCCCTTTTCAATTTTTTTTCCTCCGGTTAGGGTTGCCAAGATACTTTACCCACCACATTTCTATTATTGAATCCCACGGTACCTTGGGCAAGACAACTTCTCTTCACGTGGAGGCTGGGCCTGCAAACCGGTGCCCATAACTTTTGATCCGTAAGGAGTTACGTGGCGCACAGCATACCGTTGCAAAGCTCTCTGAGAGCTCTACGTAGGGGGTAGCCAGCTTGCTCGCTGTGCCCTTTTTGGAGCACAAAATCGAATATTTTTATCATTTTCGGGCCACTTTTCTACTTTTGCTCTGTTTTTCCGTCCCGGATCGTACATCGTGAGCTGTTAAAAGGACGACAACCATACTCGCGGGACATTAGAGGGCCCAACAATGCATCGATATCACGTCTTGCGATGATGCTGCGTTGTTGAAGCGGATGGGTTGTCGTTAAGCCCATTGGGCCTTTTGAATGGGCCATATCTCTAGGCTGGGACTGTGAACCGTTAACACATAAAGGAATTGTGCCCTCAACATGACGGGTGCGATCATACCAGCACTAATGCACCGGATCCCATCAGAACTCCGAAGTTAAGCATGCTTGGGCGAGAGTAGTACTAGGATGGGTGACCCCCAGGGAAGTCCTCGTGTTGTACCCCCCTTTTCAATTTTTTTTGCTCCAGTTAGGGTTGCCAAGATACTTTACCCACCACATTTCTATTATCGAATCCCACGACACCTTGGGCAAGACAACTTCTCTTCACGTTGAGGCTGGGCCTGCAAACCGAGGGCGTAGGGCTTGTGACCAGGTCTCCGTCGCTCCGGTCCCACAACTTTTTATCCGTAAGGAGTTACGAGGCGCACAGCATACCGTTGGAAAGCTCTCTGAGAGCTCTACGATGGGGGCAGAAAGCTAGCACGCTGTGCCCTTTTCGGAGCTCAAAATCGAACGTTTTCATTAGTTTCCGGCCACTTTTCTTTTTTTGCTCTGTTTTTCCGTCCCGGATCGTACGTCGTGAGCTGTTAAAAGGATGACAACCTTACTCGTGGCACATTAGAGGACCCGACAATGCGTCGATATCACGTCTTGCGAGGATGCTGCGTTGTTGAAGCGGATGGGTTGTCGTTAAGCCCATTGGGCCTTTTGAATGGGTCATATCTCTAGGCTGGGACTGTGAACCGTTAACACATAAAGGAATTGTGCCCTCAACATGACGGGTGCGATCATACCAGCACTAATGCACCGGATCCCATCAGAACTCCGAAGTTAAGCGTGCTTGGGCGAGAGTAGTCCTAGGATGGGTGACCCCCTGGGAAGTCCTCGTGTTGCACCCCCCTTTTCATATTTTTTTGCTCCGGTTAGGGTTGCCAACATACTTTACCCACCACATTTCTATTATCGAATCCCACGGCACCTTGGGCAAGACAACTTCTCTTCACGTGGAGGTTGGGCCCGCAAACCGGTGCCCATAACTTTTTATCCGTAAGGAGTTACGAGGTGCACAGCACACCGTTGGAAAGCACTCTGAGAGCTCTACGACGGGGGTAGCTAGCTAGCTCGCTGTGCCCTTTTCGGAGCTCAAAATTGAACGTTTTCATCAGTTTCGGGCCACTTTTCTTCTTTTGCTCTGTTTTTCCGTCCCGGATCGTACGTCGTGAGTTGTTAAAAGGACCACAACCTTACTCGCGGCACATTAGAGGACCCTACAATGCGTCGATATCACGTCTTGCGAGGATGCTGCGTTGTTGAAGCGGATGGGTTGTCGTTACGCCCATTGGGCCTTTTGAATGGGCCATATCTCTAGGCTGGGCCCGCAAACCGAGGGCGTAGGGCTTGTGACCAGGTCTCCGTCGCTCCGGTGCCCATAACTTTTGATCCGTAAGGAGTTACGAGGCGCACAGCATACCGTTGGAAAGCTCTCTGAGAGCTCTACGACGTGGGCAGCAAGCTAGCTTGCTATGCCCTTTTAGGAGCTCAAAATCGAACGTTTTCATTAGTTTCGGGCCACTTTTATTCTTTTTCTCTATTTTTCCGTCCTGGGTCGTACGTCGTGAGCTGTTAAAAGGACGACAACCTTACTCGCGGCACATTAGAGGACCCTACAATGTGTCGATATCACGTATTGCGAGGATGCTGCGTTGTTGAAGCGGATGGGTTGTCGTTAAGACCATTGGGCCTTTTGAATGGGTCATACCTCTAGGCTGGGACTGTGAACCGTTAACACATAAAGGAATTGTGCCCTCAACATGACGGGTGCGATCATACCAGCACTAATGCACCGGATCCCATCAGAACTCCGAAGTTAAGCGTGCTTGGGCGAGAGTAGTACTAGGATGGGTGACCCCCTGGGAAGTCCTCTTGTTGCACCCCCTTTTTCAATTTTTTTTGCTCCTGTTAGGGTTGCCAAGATACTTTACCCACCACATTTCTATTATCGAATCCCACGGCACCTTGGGCAAGACAACTTCTCTTCACGTGGAGGCTGGGCCCGCAAACCGAGGGCGTAGGGCTTGTGACCAGGTCTCCGTCGCTCCGGTGCCCATAACTTTTGATCCGTAAGGAGTTACGAGGCGCACAGCATACCGTTGGAAAGCTCTCTGTGAGCTCTACGACAGGGGCAGCAAGCTAGCTCGCTGTGCCCTTTTCAGAGCTCAAAATCAAACGTTTTCATTAGTTTCGGGCCACTTTTCTTCTTTTGCTCTGTTTTTTCGTCCTGGATCGTACGTCGTGAGCTGTTAAAAGGACGACAACCTTACTCGAGGCACATTAGAGGACCCTACAATGCGTCGATATCACGTCTTGCGAGGATGCTGTGTTGTTGAAGCGGATGTGTTCTCGTTAAGCCCATTGGGCCTTTTGAATGGGCCATATCTCTAGGCTGGGACTGTGAACCGTTAACACATAAAGGAATTGTGCCCTCAACATGACGGGTGCGATCATACCAGCACTAATGCACCGGATCCCATCAGAACTCCGAAGTTAAGCGTGCTTGGGCGAGAGTAGTACTAGGATGGGTGACCCCCTGAGAAGTCCTCGTGTTGCACCCCCCTTTTCAATTTTTTTTGCTCCGGTTAGGGGTACCAAGATACTTTACCCACCACATTTCTATTATCGAATCCCACAGCACCTTGGGCAAGACAACTTCTCTTCACGTGGAGGCTGGGCCCGCAAACCGAGGGCGTAGGGCTTGTGACCAGGTCTCCGTCGCTCCGGTGCCCATAACTTTTGATCCGTAAGGAGTTACGAGGCGCACAGCATATCGTTGGAAAGCTCTCTGAGAGCTCTGCGACGGGGGCAGCAAGCAAGCTTGCTGTACCCTTTTCGGAGCTCAAAATCAAACGTTTTCATAAGTTTCGGGCCACTTTTCTTCTTTTGCTCTGTTTTTCCGTCCCGGATCGTACGTCGTGAGCTGTTAAAAGGACGACAACCTTACTCGCGGCAGATTATAGGACCCTACAATGCGTCGATATCACGTCTTGCGAGGATACTGCGTTGTTGAAGCGGGTGGGTTGTCGTTAAGCCCATTGGGCCTTTTGAATGGGTCATATCTCTAGGCTGAGACTGTGAACCGTTAACACATAAAGGAATTGTGCCCTCAACATGACGGGTGCGATCATACCAGCACTAACGCACAGAATCCCATCAGAACTCCGAAGTTAAGCGTGCTTGGGCGAGAGCAGTACTAGGATGGGTGACCCCCTGGGAAGTCCTCGTGTTGCACCCCCCTTTTCAATTTTTTTTGCTCCAGTTAGGGTTGCCAAGATACTTTACCCACCACATTTCTATTATCGAATCCCTCCACACCTTGGGCAAGTCACCTTCTCTTCACGTGGAGGCTGGGCCCGCAACCCGAGGGCGTAGGGCTTGTGACCAGGTCTCCGTCGCTCCGGTGCCCATAACTTTTGATCCGTAAGGAGTTACGAGGCGCACAGCATACCGTTGGAAAGCTCTCTGTGAGCTCTACGACGGTGGCAGCAAGCTAACCGGCTGTGCCCTTTTCAGAGCTCAAAATTGAACGTTTTCATCAGTTTCGGGCCACTTTTCTTCTTTTGCTCTGTTTTTCCATCCCGGATCGTACGTCGTGAGCTGTTAAAAGGACGACAACCTTACTCGCGGCACATTAGAGGACCCTACAATGCGTCGATATCACGTCTTGCGACGATGCTGCGTTGTTGAACTGGATGGGTTCCCGTTAAGCCCATTGGGCCTTTTGAATGGGCCATATCTCTAGGCTGGGACTGTGAACCGTTAACACATAAAGGAATTGTGCCCTCAACATGACGGGTGCGATCATACCAGCACTAATGCACCGGATCCCATCAGAACTCCGAAGTTAAGCGTGCTTGGGCGAGAGTAGTACTAGGTTGGGTGACCCCCTGGGAAGTCCTCGTGTTGCACCCCCCTTTTCAATTTTTTTTGCTCCGGTTAGGGTTGCCAAGATACTTTACCCACCACATTTCTATTATCGAATCCCACAGCACCTTGGGCAAGACAATTTCTCTTCACGTGGAGGCTGGGCCCGCAAACCGAGGGCGTAGGGCTTGTGAACAGGTCTCCGTCGCTCCGGTGCCCATAACTTTTGATCCGTAAGGAGTTACGAGGCGCACAGCATATCGTTGGAAAGCTCTCTGAGAGCTCTGCGACGGGGGCAGCAAGCAAACTTGCTCTACCCTTTTCGGAGCTCAAAATAAAACGTTTTCATAAGTTTCGGGCCACTTTTCTTCTTTTGCTCTGTTTTTCCGTCCCGGATCGTACGTCGTGAGCTGTTAAAAGGATGACAACCTTACTCGCGGCAGATTATAGGACCCTACAATGCGTCGATATCACGTCTTGCGAGGATACTGCGTTGTTGAAGCGGGTGGGTTGTCGTTAAGCCCATTGGGCCTTTTGAATGGGTCATATCTCTAGGCTGAGACTGTGAACCGTTAACACATAAAGGAATTGTGCCAAGATACTTTACCCACCACATTTCTATTATCGAATCCCACGGCACCTTGGGCAAGTCAACTTCTCTTCACGTCGAGGCTGGGCCCGCAAACTGAAGGCGTAGGGCTTGTGACCAGGTCTGCGTCGCTCCGGTGCCCATAACTTTTGATCCGTAAGGAGTTACGAGGCGCACAACATACCGTTGGAAAGCTCTCTGAGAGCTCTACGACGGGGACAGCCAGCTAGCTCGCTGTGCCCTTTTCTTAGCTCAAAATCGAACGTTTTCATTAGTTTCGGGCCACTTTTCTTCTTTTGCTATGTTTTTCCATCCCGGATCGTACGTCGTGAGCTGTTAAAAGGACGACAACCTTACTCGCGGCACATTAGAGGACCCTACAATTTGTCGATATCACGTCTTGCGAGGATGCTGCGTTGTTGAAGCGGATGGGTTGTTGTTAAGCCCATTGGGCCTTTTGAATGGGCCATATCTCTAGGCTGGGACTGTGAACCGTTAACACATAAAGGAATTGTGCCGTCAACATGACGGGTGCGATCATACCAGCACTAATGCACCGGATCTCATCAGAACTCCGAAGTTAAGCGTGCTTGGGCGAGAGTAGTACTAGGATGGGTGACCCCCTGGGAAGTCCTCGTGTTGCACCCCCCTTTTCAATTTTTTTTGCTCCGGTTAGGGTTGCCAAGATACTTTACCCACCACATTTCTATTATCGAATCCCACGGCACCTTGGGCAAGACAACTTCTCTTCACGTGGAGGCTGGGCCCGCAAATCGGTGCCCATAACTTTTGATCCGTAAGGAGTTACGAGGCGCACAACATACCGTTGGAAAGCTCTCTGAGAGCTCTACGACGGGGGTAGCCAGCTAGCTCGTTGTGCCATTTTCGGAGCTCAAAATCGAACGTTTTCATCAGTTTCGGGCCACTTTTCTTCTTTTGCTCTGTTTTTTCGTCCCGGATCGTACGTCGTGAGCTGTTAAAAGGACGACAACCTTACTCGCGGCACATTAGAGGACCCTACAATGCGTCGATATCACGTCTTGCGAGGATGCTGCGTTGTTGAAGCGGATGGGTTGTCGTTAAGCCCATTGGGCCTTTTGAATGGGCCATATCTCTAGGCTGGGACTGTGAACCGTTAACACATAAAGGAATTGTGCCCTCAACATGACGGGTGCGATCATACCAGCACTAATGCACCGGATCCCATCAGAACTCCGAAGTTAAGCGTGGTTGGGCGAGAGTAGTACTAGGATGGGTGACCCCCTGGGAAGTCCTCGTGTTGCACCCCCCTTTTCAACTTTTTTTGCTCCGGTTAGGGTAACCAAGATACTTTACCCACCACATTTCTATTATCAAATCCCACGGCACCTTGGGCAAGACAACTTCTCTTCACGTGGAGGCTGGGCCCGCAAACCGGTGCCCAGAACTTTTGATCCGTAAGGAGTTACGAGTCGCACAGCATACCGTTGGAAAGCTCTCTGAGAGATCTACAACGGGGGCAGCCAGCTAGCTCGCTGTGCCCTTTTCGAAGCTCAAAATCGAACATTTTCATCAGTTTCGGGCCACTTTTCTTCTTTTGCTCTGTTTTTCCGTCCCGGATCGTACGTCGTGAGCTGTTAAAAGGACGACAACCTTACTCGCGACACATTAGGGGACCCTACAATGCGTCGATATCACGTCTTGCGAGGATGCTGCGTTGTTGAAGCGGATGGGTTGTCGTTAAGCCCATTGGGCCTTTTGAATGGGCCATATCTCTAGGCTGCGACTGTGAACCGTTAACACATAAAGGAATTGTGCCTTCAACATGATGGGTGCGATCATACCAGCACTAATGCACAGGATCCCATCAGAACTCCGAAGTTAAGCGTGCTTGGGCGAGAGTAGTACTAGGATGGGTGACCCCCTGGGAAGTCCTCGTGTTGCACCCCCCTTTTCAATTTTTTTTGCTCCGGTTAGGGTTGCCAAGATACTTTACCCACCACATTTCTATTATCGAATCCCACGGCACCTTGGGCAAGACAACTTCTCTTCACGTGGAAGTTGGGCCCGCAAACCGAGGGCGTAGGGCTTGTGACCTGGCCTCCGTCGCTCCGGTGCCCATAACTTTTGATCCGTAAGGAGTTACGAGGAGCACAGCATACCGTTGGAAAGCTCTTTGAGAGCTCTACGACGGGGGCAGCCAGCTAGCTCGTTGTGCCCTTTTCAGAGCGCAAAATCGAACGTTTTCATTAGTTTCGGGCCACTTTTCTTCCTTTGCTCTGTTTTTCCGTCCCGGATCGTACGTCGTGAGCTGTTAAAAGGACGACAACCTTAGTAGAGGACCCTACAATGCGTCGATTTCACGTCTTGCGAGGATGCTGCGTTGTTGAAGCGGATGGGTTGTCGTTAAGCCCATTGGGCCTTTTGAATGGGTCATATCTCTAGGCTGGGACTGTGAACCGTTAACACATAAAGGAATTTTGCCCTCAACATGACGGGTGCGATCATACCAGCACTAATGCACCGGATCCCATCAGAACTCCGAAGTTAAGCGTGCTTGGGCGAGAGTAGTACTAGGATGGGTGACCCCTTGGGAAGTCCTCGTGTTGCAGCCCCCTTTTCAATTTTTTTTGCTCCGGTTAGGGTTGCCAAGATACTTTACCCTCCCCATTTCTATTATCGAATCCCACGGCACCTTGGGCAAGACAACTTCTCTTCACGTGGAGGCTGGGCACGCAAACCGTTGCCCATAACTTTTGATCCGTAAGGAGTTACGAGTCGCACAACATACCGTTGGAAAGGTCTCTGAGAGCTTTACGACGGGGGCAGCTAGCTAGCTCGATGTGCCCTTTTCGGAGCTCAAAATCGAACGTTTTCATCAGTTTCGGGCCACTTTTCCTCTTTTGCTCTGTTTTTCCGTCCCGGATCGTACGTCTTGAGCTGTTAAAAGGACGACAACCTTACTCGCGGCACATTAGAGGACCCTACAATGCGTCGATATCATGTCTTGCGAGGATGCTGCGTTGTTGAAGCAGATGGGTTGTCGTTAAGCCCATTGGGCCTTTTGAATGGGCCATATCTCTACGCTGGGACTGTGAACCGTTAACACATAAAGGAATTGTGCCCCCAACATGACGGGTGCGATCATACCAGCACTAATGCACCGGATCCCATCAGAACTCCGAAGTTAAGCGTGCTTGGGCGAGAGTAGTACTAGGATGGGTGACCCCCTTGGAAGTCCTCGTGTTGCACCCCCCTTTTCAATTTTTTTTGCTCCGGTTAGGGTTGCCAAGATACTTTACCCACTACATTTCTATTATCGAATCCCACGGCACCTTGGGCAAGACAACTTCTCTTCACGTGGAGGCTGGGCCCGCAAACCGAGGGCGTAGGGCTTGTGACCAGGTCTCCGTCGCTCCGGTGCCCATAACTTTTGATCCGTAAGGAGTTACAAGGCCCACAGCATACCGTTGGAAAGCTCTCTGAGAGCTCTACGACGGGGGCAGCCAGCTAGCTTGCTGTACCCTTTTCAGAGCTCAAAATCGAACGTTTTCATTAGTTTCGGGCCATTTTTCTTCTTTTGCTCTGTTTTTCCGTCCCGGATCGTACGTCGTGAGCTGTTAAAAGGACGACAACCTTACTCGCGGCACATTAGAAGACCTTACAATGCGTCGATATCACGTCTTGCGAGGATGCTGCGTTGTTGAAGCGGATGGGTTGTCGTTAAGCCCATTGGGCCTTTTGAATGGGTCATATCTCTAGGCTGGGACTGTGAACCGTTAACACATAAAGGAATTTTGCCCTCAACATGACGGGTGCGATCATACCAGCATTAATGCACCGGATCCCATCAGAACTCCGAAGTTAAGCGTGCTTGGCCGAGAGTAGTACTAGGATGGGTGACCCCGTGGGAAGTCCTCGTGTTGCACCCCCCTTTTCAATTTTTTTTGCTCCGGTTAGGGTTGCCAAGATACTTTACCCACCACATTTCTATTATCGAATCCCACGGCACTTTGGGCAAGACGACTTCTCTTCACGTCGAGGCTGGGCCCGCAAACCAAGGGCGTAGGGCTTGTGACCAGGTCTCCGTCGCTCCGGTGCCCATAACTTTTGATCCGTAAGGAGTTACGAGGTGCACAGCATACCGTTTGAAAGCTCTCTGAGAGCTCTACTACGGAGGCAGCTAGCTTGCTCGTTGTGCCCTTTTTGGAGCTCAAAATTGAACGTTTTTATTAGTTTCGGGCCACTTTTCTTCTTTTGCTCTGTTTTTCCGTCCCGGATCGTACGTCGTGAGCTGTTAAAAGGACGACAACCTAACTCGCGGCACATTAGAGGACCCTACAATGCGCCGATATCACGTCTTGCGAGGATGCTGCGTTGTTGAAGCGGATGGGTTGTCGTTAAGCCCATTGGGCCTTTTGAATGGGCCATATCTCTAGGCTGGGACTGTGAACCGTTAACACATAAAGGAATTGTGCCCTCAACATGACGGGTGCGATCATACCAGCACTAATGCACCGGATCCCATCAGAACTTCGAAGTTAAGCGTGTTTGGGCGAGAGTAGTACTAGGATGGGTGACCCCCTGGGAAGTCCTCGTGTTGCACCCCCCTTTTCAATTTTTTTTGCTCCGGTTAGGGTTGCCAAGATACTTTACCCACCACATTTCTATTATCGAATCCCACGGCACCTTGGGCAAGACAACTTCTCTTCACGTCGAGGCTGGGCCCGCAAACCGGTGCCCATAATTTTTGATCCGTAAGGAGTTACGAGGCGCACAGCATACCGTTCGAAAGCTCTTTGAGAGCTCTACGACGGGGGCAGCAAGCTAGCTCGCAGTGCCCTTTTCGGAGCTCAAAATCGAACGTTTTCATCAGTTTCGGGCCACTTTTCTTCTTTTGCTCTATTTTTCCATCCCGGATCGTACGTCGTGAGCTGTTAAAAGGACGACAACCTTACTCGCGGCACATTAGAGGACCCTACAATGCGTCGATATCACGTCTTGCGAGGATGCTGCGTTGTTGAAGCGGATGGGCTGTCGTTAAGACCATTGGGCCTTTTGAATGGGTCATATCTCTAGGCTGGGACTATGAACCGTTAACACATAAAGGAATTGTGCCCTCAACATGACGGGTGCGATCATACCAGCACTAATGCACCGGATCCCATCAGAACTCCGAAATTAAGCGTGCTTGGGCGAGAGTAGTACTAGGACGGGTGACCCCCTGGGAAGTCCTCGTGTTGCACCCCCCTTTTCAATTTTTTTTGCTCCGGTTAAGGTTGCCAAGATACTTTACCCCCCACATTTCTATTATCGAATCCCACGGCATCTTGGGCAAGACAACTTCTCTTCACGTGGAGGCTGGGCCTGCAAACCGGTGCCCATAACTTTTGATCCGTAAGGAGTTACGAGGCGCACAACATACCGTTGGAAAGCTCTCTGAGAGCTCTACGACGGGGGCAGCCAGCTAGCTCGCTGTGCCCTTTTTGGAGCTCAAAATCGAACATTTGCATCAGTTTCGGGCCACTTTTCTTCTTTTGCTCTGTTTTTCGTCCCGGATCGTACGTCGTGAGCTGTTAAAAGGACGACAACCTTACTCGCGGCACATTAGAGGACCCTACAATGCGTCGATATCACGTCTTGCGAGGATGCTGCGTTGTTGAAGCGGATGGGTTGTTGTTAAGCCCATTGGGCCTTTTGAATGGGCCATATCTCTAGGCTGCGACTGTGAACCGTTAACACATAAAGGAATTGTGACATCAACATGACGGGTGCGATCATACCAGCACTAATGCACCGGATCCCATCAGAACTCCGAAGTTAAGCGTGCTTGGGCGAGAGTAGTACTAGGATGGGTGACCCCCTGGGAAGTCCTCGTGTTGCACCCCCCTTTTCAATTTTTTTTGCTCCGGTTAGGGTTGCCAAGATACTTTACCCACCACATTTCTATTATCGAATCCCACGGCACCTTGGGCAAGACAACTTCTCTTCACGTGGAAGCTGGGCATGCAAACCGAGGGCGTAGGGCTTGTGACCAGGTCTCCGTCGCTCCGGTGCCCATAACTTTTGATCCGTAAGGAGTTACGAGGCGCACAACATACCGTTGGAAAGCCCTTCGAGAGCTCTACGACAGGGGCAGCTAGCTAGCTCGTTTTGCCCTTTTCGGAGCTCAAAATCGAACGTTTTCATCAGTTTCAGGCCACTTTTCTTCTTTTGCACTGTTTTTCCGTCCCGGATCGTACGTCGTGAGCTGTTAAAAGGACGACAACCTTACTCGCGGCACATTAGAGGACCCAACAATGCGTCGATATCACGTCTTGCGAGGATGCTGCATTGTTGAAGCAGATGGATTGTCGTTAAGCCCATTGGGCCTTTTGAATGGGTCATATCTCTTGGCTGGGACTATGAACCGTTAACACATAAAGGAATTGTGCCCTCAACATGACGGGTGCGATCATACGAGCACTAATGCACCGGATCCCATCAGAACTCCGAAGTTAAGCGTGCTTGGGCGAGAGTAGTACTAGGATGGGTGACCCCTTGGGAAGTCCTCGTGTTGCACCCCCCTTTTCAATTTTTTTTGCTCCGGTTAGGGTTGCCAAGATACTTTACCCACCACATTTCTATTATCGAATCCCACGGCACTTTGGGCAAGACAACTTCTCTTCACGTGGAGGCTGGGCCCGCAAAACGAGGGCGTAGGGCTTGTGACCAGGTCTCCGTCGCTCCGGTGCCCATAACTTTTGATGCGTAAGGAGTTACGAGGCGCACAGCATACCGTTGGAAAGCTCTCTGAGAGCTCTAGGACGGTGGCAGCTAGCTAGCTCGTTGTGCCCTTTTCGGAGCTCAAAATCGAACGTTTTCATCAGTTTCGGGCCACTTTTCTTCTTTTGCTCTATTTTTCCGTCCCGGATCGTACGTCGTGCGCTGTTAAAAGGATGAAAACCTTACTCGCGGAACATTAGAGGACCCTACAATGCGTCGATATCACGTCTTGCGAGGATGCTGCGTTGTTGAATCGGATGGGTTGTCGTTAAGCCCATTGGGCCTTTTGAATGGGTCATATCTCTAGGCTGGGACTGTGAACCGTTAACACATAAAGGAATTTTGCCCTCAACATGAAGGGTGCGATCATACCAGCACTAATGCACCGGATCCCATCAGAACTCCGAAGTTAAGCGTGCTTGGCCGAGAGTAGTACTAGGATGGGTGAACCCCTGGGAAGTCCTCGTGTTGCACCCCCATTTTCAATTTTTTTTGCTCCGGTTAGGGTTGCCAAGATACTTTACCCACCACATTTCTATTATCGAATCCCACGGCACCTTGGGCAAGACAAC
The DNA here is from genome assembly GCA_037974665.1 of Ehretia macrophylla. Taxonomy (NCBI): domain Eukaryota; kingdom Viridiplantae; phylum Streptophyta; class Magnoliopsida; order Boraginales; family Ehretiaceae; genus Ehretia; species Ehretia macrophylla. Next base: position 74,383,183 of record CM075769.1, read on the forward strand.
TTCTCTTCTCGGGGAGGCTGGGCCCGCAAACCGAGGGCGTAGGGTTTGTGACTAGGTCTCCGTCGCTCCGGTGCCCGTAACTTTTGATCTGTAAGGAGTTACGAGGCGCACAGCATACTGTTGGAAAGCTTTCTGAGAGCTCTACGACGGGGGCAGCTAGCTAGCACGCTATGCCCTTTTCGGAGCTCAAAATCGAACGTTTTCATCAGTTTCGGGCCACTTTTCTTCTTTTGCTCTGTTTTTTCATCCCGGATCGTACGTCGTGAGCTGTTAAAAGGACGACAACCTTAGTCGTGGCACATTAGAGGACCCTACAATGCGTCGATATCACGTCTTGCGAGGATGCTGCGTTGTTGAAGCGGATGGGTTATCGTTAAGCCCATTGGGCCTTTTGAATGGGTCATATCTCTAGGCTGGGACTGTGAACCGTTAACACATAAAGGAATTGTGCCCTCAACATGACGGGTGCGATCATACCAGCACTAATGCACCGGATCCCATCAGAAATACGAAATTAAGCGTGCTTGGGTGAGAGTAGTACTAGGACGGGTGACCCCCTGGGAAGTCCTCGTGTTGCACCCCCCTTTTCAATTTTTTTTTCTCCGGTTAGGGTTCCCAAGATAGTTTACCCACCACATTTCTATTATCGAATCCCACGGCACCTTGGGCAAGACAACTTCTCTTCACGTCCAGGCTGGGCCCGCAAACCGAGGGCGTAGGGCTTGTGACTAGGTCTCCGTCGCTCCGGTACCCATAACTTTTGATCTGTAAGGAGTTACGAGGCGCACAGCATATCGTTGGAAAGCTCTCTGAGAGATCTACGACAGGGGCAGCAAGCTTGCTTGCTGTGCCCTTTTTGGAGCTCAAAATCGAACGTTTTCATCAGTTTCGGGCCACTTTTCTTCTTTTTCTCTATTTTTCCGTCCCGGATCGTACGTCGTGAACTGTTAAAAGGACGACAACCTTACTCGCGGCACATTAGAGGACCCTACAATGCGTCGATATCACGTCTTGCGAGAAAGTTGCGTTGTTGAAGCGGATGGGTTGTCGTTAAGCCCATTGGGGCTTTTGAATGGGCCATATCTCTAGGCTGGGACTGTGAACCGTTAACACATAAAGGAAGTGTGCCCTCAACATGAAGGGTACGATCATACCAGCACTAATGCACCGGATCCCATCAGAACTCCGAAGTTAAGCGTGCTTGGGCGAGAGTAGTACTAGGATGGGTGACCCCCTGGAAAGTCCTCGTGTTGCACCTCCCTTTTCAATTATTTTTGCTCCGGTTAGGGTTGCCAAGATACTTTACCCACCACATTTCTATTATCGAATCCCACTGCACCTTGGGCAAGACAACTTCTCTTCACGTGGAGGCTGGGCCCGCAAACAGAGGGCTTAGGGCTTGTGACCAGGTCTCCGTCGCTCCGGTGCCCATAACTTTTGATCCGTAAGGAGTTACGAGGCGCACAACATACAATTGGAAAGCTCTCTGAGAGCTCTACGACGGGGGCAGCAAGCTAGCTCACTGTGCCCTTTTCAAAGCTCAAAATCGAACGTTTTCATTAGTTTCGGGCCACTTTTCTTCTTTTGCTCTGTTTTTCCGTCCCGGATCGTACGTCGTGAGCTGTTAAAAGGACGACAACTTTACTCGCGGCACATTAGAGGACCCTACAATGCGTCGATATCACGTCTTGCGAGGATGCTGCGTTGTTGAAGCGGATGGGTTGTCGTTAAGCCCATTGGGCCTTTTGAATGGGCCATATCTCAAGGCTTGGACTGTGAACCGTTAACACATAAAGGAATTGTGCCCTCAACATGACGGGTGCGATCATACCAGCACTAATGCACCGGATCCCATTAGAACTCCGAAGTTAAGCGTGCTTGGGCGAGAGTAGTACTTGGATGGGTGACCCACTGGGAAGTCCTCGTGTTGCACCCCCCTTTTCAAGTTTTTTTACTCCGGTTAGGGTTGCCAAGATACTTTACCCACCACATTTCTATTATCGAATCCCACGGCACCTTGGGCAAGACAACTTCTCTTCACGTGGAGGCTGGGCCCGCAAACCGGTGCCCATAACTTTTGATCCGTAAGGAGTTACGAGGCGCACAGCATACCGTTGAAAAGCTCTCTGAGAGCTCTACGACGAGGGCAGCCAGCTAGCTTGCTGTGCCCTTTTCAGAGCTCAAAATCGAACGTTTTCATCAGTTTCGGGCCACTTTTCTTCTTTTGCTCTGTTTTTCTGTCCCGGATCGTACGTCGTGAGCTGTTAAAAGGACGACAACCTTACTCGCGGCACATTAGAGGACCCTACAATGCGTCGCTAACACGTCTTGCGAGGAAGCTGCGTTGTTGAAGCGGATGGGTTGTCGTTAAGCCCATTGGGCCTTTTGAATGGGCCATATCTCTAGGCTGGGACTGTGAACCGTTAACACATAAAGGAATTGTGCCCTCAACATGACGGGTGCGATCATACCAGCACTAATGCACCGGATCCCATCAGAACTCCGAAGTTAAGCGTGCTTGGGCGAGAGTAGTACTAGGATGGGTGACCCCCTGGGAAGTACTCGTGTTGCACACCCCTTTTCAATTTTTTTTGCTCCGGTTAGGGTTGCCAAGATACTTTACCCACCACATTTCTATTATCGAATCCCACGGCACCTTGGGCAAGACAACTTCTCTTCACGTGGAGGCTGGGCCCGCAAACCGGTGCCATAACTTTTGATCCGTAAGGAGTTACGAGGCGCACAGCATACTGTTGGAAAGCTCTCTGAGAGCTCTACGACGGGGGCAGCTAGCTAGCTCGTTGTGCCCTTTTCGGAGCACAAAATCGAACGTTTTCATCAGTTTCGGGCCACATTTCTTCTTTTGCTCTGTTTTTCCATCCCAGATCGTACGTCGTCAGCTGTTAAAAGGACGACAACCTTACTCGCAGCACATTAGAGGACACTACAAAGCGTCGATATCACGTCTTGCGAGGATGCTGCGTTGTTGAAGCGGATGGGTTGTCGTTAAGCCCATTGGGCCTTTTGAATGGGCCATATCTCTAGGCTGGGACTGTGAACCGTTAACACATAAAGGAATTGTGCCCTCAACATGACGGGTGCGATCATACCAGCACTAATGCACCGGATCCCATAAGAACTACGAAGTTAAGCGTGCTTTGGCGAGAGTAGTACTAGGATGGGTGACCCCCTGGGAAGTCCTCGTGTTGCACCCCATTTTCAATTTTTTTTGCTCCGGTTAGAGTTGCCAAGATACTTTACCCGCCACATTTCTATTATCGAATCCCACGGCACCTTGGGCAAGACAACTTCTCTTCACGTGGAGGCTGGGCCTGCAAACCGAGGGCGTAGGGCTTGTGACTAGGTCTCCGTCGCTCCGGTGCCCATAACTTTTGATGCGTAAGGAGTTACGAGGAGCACAGCATACCGTTGGAAAGCTCTCTGAGAGCTCTACGACTGGGGCAGCAAGCTAGCTTGCTGTGCCCTTTTCGAAGCTCAAAATCGAACGTTTTCATCAGTTTCGGGCCACTTTTCTTCTTTTGCTCTATTTTTTCATCCCGGATCGTACGTCGTGAGCTGTTAAAAGGACGACAACCTTACTCGCGGCACATTAGAGGACCCTACAATGCGTCGATATCACGTCTTGCGAGGATGCTGCGATGTTGAAGCGGATGGGTTGTCGTTAAGCCCATTGGGCATTCTGAATGGGCCATCTCTCTAGGCTTGGACTGTGAACCATTAACACATAAAGGAATTGTGCCCTCAACATGACAGGTGCGATCATACCAGCACTAATGCACCGGCTCCCATCAGAACTCTGAAGTTAAGCGTGCTTGGGCGAGAGTAGTCCTAGGATGGGTGACCCCCTGGGAAGTCCTCGTGTTGCACACACCTTTTCAAATTTTTTTACTCCGGTTAGGGTTTCCAAGATACTTTACCCACCACATTTCTATTATCGAATCCCACGGCACCTTGGGCAAGACAACTTCTCTTCACGTGGAGGCTGGGCCCGCAAACCGGTGCCATAACTTTTGATCCGTAAGGAGTTACGAGGCGCACAGCATACCGTTGGAAAGCTCTCTGAGAGCTCTACGATGGGGGCAGCTAGCTAGCTCCTTTGGCCCTTTTCGGAGCACAAAATCGAACGTTTTCATCAGTTTCGGGCCACTTTTCTTCTTTTGCTCTATTTTTCCATCCCAGATCGTACGTCGTCAACTGTTAAAAGGACGACAACCTTACTCGCGGCACATTAGAGGACCCTAAAATGCGTCGATATCATGTCTGGCGAGGATGCTGCGTTGTTGAAGCGGATGGGTTGTCGTTAAGCCCATTGGGCCTTTTGAATGGGCCATATCTCTAGGCTGGGATTGTGAACCGTGAACACATAAAGGAATTGTGCCCTCAACATGACGGGTGGGATCATACCAGCAGTAATGCACCGGATCCCATCAGAACTCCGAAGTTAAGCGTGCTTGGGCGAGAGTCGTACTAGGATGGGCGACCCCCTGGGAAGTCCTCGTGTTGCACCCCCCTTTTCAATTTTTTTTGCTCCGGTTAGGGTTGCCAAGATACTTTACCCACCACATTTCTATTATCGAATCCCACGGCACCTTGGGCAAGACAACTTCTCTTCACGTGGAGGCTGGGCCGGCAAACCGGTGCCCATAACTTTTGATCCGTAAGGAGTTACGAGGCGCACAGCATACCGTTGGAAAGCTCTCTGAGAGCTCTACAACGGGGGTAGCCAGCTAGTTTGTTGTGCCCTTTTCAGAGCACAAAATCGAACGTTTTCATCAGTTTCGGGCCACTTTTCTTCTTTTGCTCTACTTTTCCGTCCAGGATCGTACGTCGTGAGCTGTTAAAAGGATGACAACCTTACTCGCGGCACATTAGAGGACCCTACAATGCGTCGATATCATGTCTTGCGAGGATGCTGCGTTGTTGAAGCGGGTGGGTTGTCGTTAAGCCCATTGGGCCTTCTGAATGGGCCATCTCTCTAGGCTGGGACTGTGAACCGTTAACACATAAAGGAATTGTGCCCTCAACATGACTGGTGCGATCATACCAGCAGTAATGCACCGGATTCCATAAGAACTACGAAGTTAAGCGTGCTTTGGCGAGAGTAGTACTAAGATGGGTGACCCCCCGGGAAGTCCTCGTGTTGCGCCCCCATTTTCAATTTTTTTTGCTCCGATTAGGGTTGCCAAGATACTTTACCCACCACATTTCTATTATCGAATCCCACGGCACCTTGGGGAAGACAACTTCTCTTCACGTGGAGGCTGGGCCTGCAAACCGAGGGCGTAGGGCTTGTGACCAGGTCTCCGTCGCTCCGGTGCCCGTAACTTTTGATCCGTAAGGAGTTACGAGGAGCACAGCATACTGTTGGAAAGCACTCTGAGAGCTCTACGACTGGCGCAGTAAGCCAGCGTGCTGTGCCCTTTTCGGAGCAAAAAATCGAACGTTTTCATCAGTTTCGGGCCAATTTTCTTCTTTTGCTCTGTTTTTCCGTCCCGGATCGTACGTCGTGAGCTGTTAAAAGGACGACAACCTTACTCGCGGCACATTAGAGGACACTACAAAGCTTCGATATCACGTCTTGCGAGGATGCTGCGTTGTTGAAGCGGATGGGTTGTCGTTAAGCCCATTGGGCCTTTTGAATGGGCCATATCTCTAGGCTTGGACTGTGAACCATTAACACATAAAGGAATTGTGCCCTCAACATGACGGGTGCGATCATACCAGCACTAATGCACCGGATCCAATCAGAACTCCGAAGTTAAGCGTGCTTGGGCGAGAGTAGTACTAGGATGGGTGACCCCCTGGGAAATACTCGTGTTGCACACCCCTTTTCAATTTTTTTTACTCCGGTTAGGGTTTCCAAGATACTTTACCCACCACATTTCTATTATCGAATCCCACGGCACCTTGGGCAAGACAACTTCTCTTCACGTGGAGGCTGGGCCCGCAAACCGGTGCCATAACTTTTGATCCGTAAGGAGTTACGAGGCGCACAGCATACTGTTGGAAAGCTCTCTGAGAGCTCTACGACGGGGGCAGCTAGCTAGCTCGTTGGGCCCTTTTCGGAACACAAAATCGAACGTTTTCATCAGTTTCGGGCCACATTTCTTCTTTTGCTCTGCTTTTCCATCCCAGATCGTACGTCGTCAGCTGTTAAAAGGACGACAACCTTACTCGCGGCACATTAGAGGACCCTAAAATGCGTCGATATCATGTCTTGCGAGGATGCTGCGTTGTTTAAGCGGATGGGTTGTCGTTAAGCCCATTGGGCCTTTTGAATGGGCCATATCTCTAGGCTGGGACTGTGAACCGTTAACACATAAAGGAATTGTGCCCTCAACATGACGGGTGCGATCATACCAGCACTAATGCACCGGATCCCATCAGAACTCCAAAGTTAAGCGTGCTTGGGCGAGAGTCGTACTAGGATGGGCGACCCCCTGGGAAGTCCTCGTGTTGCACCCCCCTTTTCAATTTTTTTTGCTCCGGTTAGGGTTGCCAAGATATTTTACCCACCACATTTCTATTATCGAATCCCACGGCACCTTGGGCAAGACAACTTCTCTTCACGTGGAGGCTGGGCCCGCAAACCGGTGCCACAACTTTTGATCCGTAAGGAGTTACGAGGCGCACAGCATACCGTTGGAAAGCTCTCTGAGAGCTCTACAACGGGGTTAGCTAGCTAGCTCGTTGTGCCCTTTTCGGAGCTCAAAATCGAACGTTTTCATCAGTTTCGGGCCACTTTTCTTCTTTTGCTCTATTTTTCCATCCCAGATCGTACGTCGTCAACTGTTAAAAGGACGACAACCTTACTCGCGGCACATTAGAGGACCCTAAAATGCGTCGATATCACGTCTTGCGAGGATGCTGCGTTGTTGAAGCGGGTGGGTTTTCCTGAAGCCCATTGGGCCTTCTGAAGGGGCCATATCTCTAGGCGGGGACGGAGAACCGCGAACACATAAAGGAATTGTGCCCTCAACATGACGGGTGCGATCATACCAGCAATAATGCACCGGATTCCATAAGAACTACGAAGTTAAGCGTGCTTTGGCGAGAGTAGTACTAGGATGGGTGACCCCCTGGGAAGTCCTCGTGTTGCACCCCCATTTTCAATTTTTTTTGCTCCGGTTAGGGTTGCCAAGATACTTTACCCACCACATTTCTATTATCGAATCCCACGGCACCTTGGGGAAGACAACTTCTCTTCACGTGGAGGCAGGGCCTGCAAACCGAGGGCGGAGGGCTTGTGACCAGGTCTCCGTCGCGCCGGTGCCCATAACTTTTGATCCGTAAGGAGTTACGAGGAGCACAGCATACCGCTGGAAAGCTCTCTGAGAGCTCTACGACTGGCGCAGTAAGCCAGCGTGCTGTGCCCTTTTCGAAGCTCAAAATCGAACGTTTTCATCAGTTTCGGGCCACTTTTCTTCTTTTGCTCTATTTTTTCATCCCGGATCGTACGTCGTGAGCTGTTAAAAGGACGACAACCTTACTCGCGGCACATTAGAGGACCCTACAATGCGTCGATATCACGTCTTGCGAGGATGCTGCGTTGTTGAAGCGAATGGGTTGTCATTAAGCCCATTGGGCCTTTTGAATGGGCCATATCTCTAGGCTGGGACTGTGAACCGTTAACACATAATGGAATAGTGCCCTCAACATGACGGGTGCAATCATACCAGCACTAATGCACTGGATCCCATCTGAAGTCCGAAGTTAAGCGTGCTTGGGCGACAGTAGTACTAGGATGGGTGACCCCCTGGGAAGTCCTCTTGTTGCACCCCCCTTTTCCATTTTTTTTGCTTCGGTTAGGGTTGCCAAGATACTTTACCCACCACATTTCTATTATCGAATCCCACTGCACCTTGGGCAAGACAACTTCTCTTCACGTGGAGGCTGGGCCCGCAAACCGAGGGCGTAGGGCTTGTGAACAGGTCTCCGTCGCTCCGGTGCCCATAACTTTTGATCCGTAAGGAGTTACGAGGCGCACAGCATACCGTTGGAAAGCACTCTGAGAGCTCTACGCCGGGGGCAGCTAGCTAGCTTGCTGTGCCCTTTTCGGAGCTCAAAATCGAACGTTTTCATCAGTTTCGGGCCACTTTTCTTCTTTTGCTCTATTTTTCCGTCCCGGATCGTACGTCGTGAGCTGTTAAAAGGACAACAACCTTACTCGCGGGAAATTAGAGGGTCCTGTAATGTGTCGATATCACGTCTTACGATGATGCTATGTTGTTGAAGGGGATGGGTTGTCGTTTAGCCCAATGGGGCTTTTGAATGGGCAATATCTCTAGGCTGAGACTGTGAACCGTTAACAAATAAAGGAATTGTGCCCTCAACATGACGGGTGCGATCATACCAGCACTAATGCACCGGATCCCATAAGAACTCCGAAGTTAAGCGTGCTTGGGCGAGAGTAGTACTAGGATGGGTGAACCCCTGGGAAGTCCTCATGTTGCACCCCCTTTCCAATTTTTTTGCTCCGGTTAGGGTTGCCAAGATACTTTACCCACCACATTTCTATTATCGAATCCCACGGCACCTTAGGCAAGACAACTTCTCTTCACGTGGAGGCTGGGCCCGCAAACCGAGGGCGTAGGGCTTGTGACCAGGTGTCCGGCGCTCCGGTGCCCATAAGTTTTGATCCGTAAGGAGTGACGAGGCGCCCAGCATACAGTTCGAACCCCCTCTGAGAGCTCTACGATGGGGGCAGCCAGCCAGCTTGCTGTGCCCTTTTCAGAGCTCAAAATCGAACGTTTTCATCAGTTTCGGGCCACTTTTCTTCTTTTGCTCTGTTTTTTCGTCCCGGATCGTACGTCGTGAGCTGTTAAAAGGACGACAACCTTACTCGCGGCACATTAGAGGACCCTACAATGCGTCGATATCACGTCTTGCGAGGATGCTGCGTTGTTGAAGCGGATGGGTTGTCGTTTAGCCCAATGGGCCTTTTGAATGGGCAATATCTCTAGGCTGGGACTGTGAACCGTTAACACATAAAGGAATTGTGCCCTCAACATGACGGGTGCGATCATACCAGCACTAATGCACCGGATCCCATCAGAACTCCGAAGTTAAGCGTGCTTGGGCGAGAGTAGTACTAGGATGGGTGACCCCCTGGGAAGTCCTCGTGTTGCACCCCCCTTTTCCATTTTTTTTGCTCCGGTTAGGGTTGCCAAGATACTTTACCCACCACATTTCTATTATCGAATCCCACGGCACCTTGGGCAAGACAACTTCTCTTCACGTGGAGGCTGGGCCCGCAAACCGAGGGCGTAGGGCTTGTGACCAGGTATCCGTCGCTCCGGTGCCCATAACTTTTGATCCGTAAGGAGTTACGAGGCGCACAGCATACCGTTGGAAAGCTCTCTGAGAGCTCTACGACGGGGGCATCTTGCTCGCTGTGCCCATTTCGTAGCTCAAAATCGAACGTTTTCATTAATTTTGGGCCACTTTTCTTCTTTTGCTCTGTTTTTCCGTCCCGGATCGTACGTCGTGAGCTGTTAAAAGGACGACAACCTTACTCGCGGCACATTAGAGGATTCTACAATGCGTCGATATCACATCTTGCGAGGATGCTGCGTTGTTGAAGCGGATGGGTTGTCGTTAAGCCCATTGGGCCTTTTGAATGGGCCATATCTCTAGGCTGGGACTGTGAACCGATAACACATAAAGGAATTGTGCCCTCAACATGACGGGTGCGATCATACCAGCACTAATTCACCGGATCCCATCAAAACTCCGAAGTTAAGCGTGTTTGGGCGAGAGTAGTACTAGGATGGGTGACCCCTTGGGAAGTCCTCGTGTTGCACCCCCCTTTTCAATTTTTTTTGCTCCGGTTAGGGTTGCCAAGATACTTTACCCACCACATTTCTATTATCGAATCCCACGGCACCTTGGGCAAGACAACTTCTCTTCACGTGGAGGCTGGGCCCGCAAACCGAGGGCATAGGGCTTGTGACCAGGGTTCCGTCGCTCCGGGGCCCAGAACTTTTGGTCCGCAAGGAGTTACGAGGCGCACAGCATACCGTTGGAAAGCTCTCTGAGAGCTCTACGACGGGGGCAGCAAGCTAGCTAGCTATGCCCTTTTCGGAGCTCAAAATCGAACATTTTCATCAGTTTCGGGCCACTTTTCTTCTATTGCTCTGTTTTTCTGTCCCGGATCGTACGTCGTGAGCTGTTAAAAGGACCACAACCTTACTCGCGGCACATTAGAGGACCCTACAATGCGTCTTTATCACGTCTTGCGAGGGTGCTGCGTTGTTGAAGCGGATGGGTTGTCGTTAAGCCCATTGGGCCTTTTGAATGGGCCATATCTCTAGGCTGGGACTGTGAACCGTTAACACATAAAGGAATTGTGCCCTCAACATGACGGGTGCGATCATACCAGCACTAATGCACCGGATCCCATCAGAACTCCGAAGTTAAGCGTGCTTGGGCGAGAGTAGTACTAGGATGGGTGACCCCTTGGGAAGTCCTCGTGTTGCACCCCCCTTTTCAATTTTTTTTGCTCCGGTTAGGGTTGCCAAGATACTTTACCCACCACATTTCTATTATCGAATCCCACGGGACCTTGGGCAAGACAACTTCTCTTCACGTCGAGGCTGGGCCCGCAAACAGAGGGCGTAGGGCTTGTGACCAGGTCTCCGTCACTCCGGTGCCCATAACTTTTGATCCGTAAGGAGTTACGAGGCGCACAGCATACCGTTGGAAAGTTCTCTGAGAGCTCCACGACGGGGGGAACAAGCTAGCTTGCTATGCCCTTTGTGGATCTCAAAATCGAACGTTTTCATTAGTTTTGGGCCACTTTTCTTCTTTTGCTCTGTTTTTCCGTCCCGGATCATACGTCGTGAGCTGTTAAAAGGACGAAAACCTTACTCGCGGCACATTAGAGGACCCTACAATGCGTCGATATCACGTCTTGCGAGGATGCTGCGTTGTTGAAGCGGATGGGTTGTCGTTAAGCCCATTGGACCTTTTGAATGGGTCATATCTCTAGGCTGGGACTGTGAACCGTTAACACATAAAGGAATTGTGCCCTCAACATGACGGGTGCGATCATACCAGCAATAATGCACCGGATCCCATCAGAACTCCGAAGTTAAGCGTGCCTGGGCGAGAGTAGTACTAGGATGGGTGACCCCCTGGGAAGTCCTCGTGTTGCACCCCTCTTTTCAATTTTTCTTACTCCGGTTAGGGTTGCCAAGATACTTTACCCACCACATTTCTATTATCGAATCCCACTGCACCTTTGGGCAAGACAACTTCTCTTCACGTGGAGGCTGGGCCCGCAAACCGAGGGCGTAGGGCTTGTGACCAGGTCTCCGTCGATCCGGTGCCCATAACTTTTGATCCGTAAGGAGTTACGAGGCGCACAACATACCATTGGAAAGCTCTCTGAGAGCTCTACGACGGGGGGAGCAAGCAAGATAGCTATGCCCTTTTCGGAGGTCAAAATCGAACGTTTTCATTAGTTTCGGCAGACTTTTCTTCTTTTGCTCTGTTTTTTCGTCCCGGATCGTACGTCGTGAGCTGTTAAAAGGACGACAACCTTACTCGCGGCACATTAGAGGACCCTACAATGCGTCGATATCACGTCTTGCGAGGATGCTGCGTTGTTGAAGCGGATGGGTTGTCGTTAAGCCCATTGGGCCTTTTGAATGGGCCAAATCTCTAGGCTGGGACTGTGAACCGTTAACACATAAAGGAATTGTGCCCTCAACATGACGGGTGCGATCATACCAGCACTAATGCACCGGATCCCATCAGAACTCCGAAGTTAAGCGTGCTTGGGCGAGAGTAGTACTAGGATGGGTGACCCCCTGGGAAGTCCTCGTGTTGCACCCCCCTTTTCAATTTTTTTTGCTCCGGTTAGGGTTGCCAAGACACTTTACCCACCACATTTCTATTATCGAATCCCACGGCACCTTGGGCAAGACAACTTCTCTTCACGTGGAGGCTGGGCCCGCAAACCGGTGCCCATAACTTTTGATCCGTAAGGAGTTATGAGGCGCACAACATACCGTTGGAAAGCTCTCTGAGAGCTCGACAACGGGGGCAGCTAGGTAGCTTGCTGTGCCCTTTTCGGAGCTCAAAATCGAACGTTTTCATCAGTTTCGGGCCACTTTTCTTCTTTTGCTCTGTTTTTCCGTCCCGGATCGTACGTCGTGAGCTGTTAAAAGGACGACAACCTTACTCGCTGCACATTAGAGGACCCTACAATGCGTCGATATCACGTCTTGCGAGGATGCTGCGTTGTTGAAGCGGATGGGTTGTCGTTAAGCCCATTGGGCCTTTTGAATGGGCCATATCTTTAGGCTGGGACTGTGAACCGTTAACACATAAAGGAATTGTGCCCTCAACATGACGGGTGCGATCATACCAGCACTAATGCACCGGATCCCATCAGAACTCCGAAGTTAAGCGTGCTTGGGCGAGAGTAGTACTAGGATGGGTGACCCCCTGGGAAGTCCTCGTGTTGCACCCCCCTTTTCAATTTTTTTCTGCTCCGGTTAGGGTTGCCAAGATACTTTACCCACCACATTTCTATTATCGAATCCCACGGCACCTTGGGCAAGACAACTTCTCTTCACGTGGAGGCTGGGCCAGCAAACCGGTGCCCATAACTTTTGATCCGTAAGGAGTTACGAGGCGCACAACATACCGTTGGAAAGCTCTCTGAGTGCTTTACGACGGGGGCAGCAAGCTAGCTCGTTGTGCCCTTTTCGAAGCTCAAAATCGAACGTTTTCTCCAGTTTCGGGCGACTTTTCTTCTTTTGCTCTGTTTTTTCATCCCGGATCGTACGTCGTGAGCTGTTAAAAGGACGACAACCTTAGTCGCTGCACATTAGTGGACCCTACAATGCGTCGATATCATGTATTGCGAGGATGCTGCGTTGTTGAAGCCGATGGATTGTCGTTAAGCCCATTGGGCATTTTGAATGGGCCATATCTCTAGGCTGGGACTGTGAACTATTAACACATAAAGGAATTGTGCCCTCAACATGACGGGTGCGATCATACCAGCACTAATGCACCGGATCCCATCAGAACTCCGAAGTTAAGCGTGCTTGGGCGAGAGTAGTACTAGGATGGGTGACCCCCTGGGAAGTCCTCGTGTTGCACCACCCTTTTCAATTTTTTTACTCCTGTTAGGGTGGCCAAGATACTTTCCCCACCACATTTCTATTATCGAATCCCACGGCACCTTTGGCAAGACAACTTCTCTTCACGTGGAGGCTGGGCCCGCAAACCGAGGGCGTAGGGCTTGTGACCAGGTCTCCGTCGCTCCGGTGCCCATAACTTTTGATCCGTAAGGAGTTACGACGCGCACATCATACCGTTGGAAAGCTCTCTGAGAGTTCTACGACGGGGGCAGCAAGTTAGCTTGCTTTGCCCTTTTCGGAGCTCAAAATCGAACGTTTTCATCAGTTTCAGGCCACTTTTCTTCTTTTGCTCTGTTTTTCCGACCCGGATCGTACGTCGTGAGCTATTAAAAGGACGACAACCTTACTCGCGGCACATTAGAGGACCCTACAATGCGTCGATATCAGGTCTTGCGAGGATGCTGCGTTGTTGAAGCGGATGGGTTGTCGTTAAGCCCATTGGGCCTTTTGAATGGGCCATATCTCTAGGCTAGGTCTGTGAACCGTTAACACATAAAGGAATTGTGCCCTCAACATGACGGGTGCGATCATACCAGCACTAATGCACCGGATCCCATCAGAACTCCGAAGTTAAGCGTGCTTGGGCGAGAGTAGTACTAGGATGGGTGACCCCCTGGGAAGTCCTCGTGTTGCACCCCCCTTTTCAACTTTTTTTTCTCCGGTTAGGGTTGGGAACATACTTTCCGCACCACATTTCTATTATCGCATCCCACGGCACCTTGGGCAAGACAACTTCTCTTCACGTGGAGGCTGGGCCCGCAAACCGGTGCCCATAACTTTTGATCCGTAAGGAGTTACGAGGCGCACAGCATACCGTTGGAAAGCTCTCTGAGAGCTCTACGACGGGGGCAGCTAGCTAGCTCGTTGTGCCCTTTTCGGATCTCAAAATCGAACGTTTTCATCAGTTTTGGGCCACTTTTCTTCTTTTGCTCTGTTTTTCCGTCCCGGATCGTACGTCGTGAGCTGTTAAAAGGACGACAACCTTACTCGCGGCACATTAGAGGACCCTACAATGCGTCAATATCACATCTCTCGAGGATGCTGCGTTGTTGAAGCGGATGGGTTGTCGTTAAGCCCATTGGGGCTTTTGAATGGGCCATATCTCTAGGCTGGGACTGTGAACCGTTAGCACATAAAGAAATTGTGCCCTCAACATGACGGGTGCGATCATACCAACACTAATGCACCGGATCCCATCAGAACTCCGAAGTTAAGCGTGCTTGGGCGAGAGTAGTACTAGGATGGGTGACCCCCTGGGAAGTCCTCGTGTTGCACCCCCCTTTTCAATTTTTTTTGCTCCGGTTAGGGTTGCCAAGATACTTTACCAACCACATTTCTATTATCGAATCCCACGGCACCTTGGGCAAGACAACTTCTCTTCACGGGGAGGTTGGGCCCACAAACCGAGGGCGTAGGGCTTGTGACAAGGTCTCCGTCCCTCCGGTGCCCATAACTTTTGATCCGTAAGGAGTTACGAGGCGCACAACATACCGTTGGAAAGCTCTCTGAGAGCTCTACGACGGGGGCAGCAAGCTAAGTCAATGTGCCCTTTTCGGAGCTCAAAATCGAATGTTTTCATCAGTTTCGGGCCACTTTTCTTCTTTTGCTCTGTTTTCCCGTCCCGGATCGTACGTCGTGAGCTATTAAAAGGACGACAACCTTACTCGCGGCACATTAGAGGACCCTACAATGCGTCGATATCACATCTTGCGAGGATGCTGCGTTGTTGAAGCGGATGGGTTGTCGTTAAGCCCATTGGGGCTTTTGAATGGGCCATATCTCTAGGCTGGGACTGTGAACCGTTAGCACATAAAGGAATTGTGCCCTCAACATGACGGGTGCGATCATACCAACAATAATGCACCGGATCCCATCAGAACTCCGAAGCTAAGCGTGCTTGGGCGAGAGTAGTACTAGGATGGGTGACCCCCTGGGAAGTCCTCGTGTTGCACCCCCCTTTTCAATTTTTTTTGCTCCGGTTTGGGTTGCCAAGATACTTTACCAACCACATTTCTATTATCGAATCCCACGGCACCTTGGGCAAGACAACTTCTCTTCACGGGGAGGATGGGCCCACAAACCGAGGGCGTAGGGCTTGTGACAAGGTCTCCGTCACTCCGGTGCCCATAACTTTTGATCCGTAAGGAGTTACGAGGCGCACAGCATACCGTTGGAAAGCTCTCTGAGAGCTCTACGATGAGGGCAACTAGCTAGCACGCTATACCCTTTTCGGAGCTCAAAATCGAACGTTTTCTTCAGTTTCGGGCCACTTTTCTTCTTTTGCTCTAATTTTCCGTCCTGGATCGTACGTCGTGAGCTGTTAAAAGGACGACAACCTTACTCGCGGCACATTAGAGGACGCTACAATGCGTCGATATCACGTCTTGCGAGGATGCTGCGTTGTTGAAGCGGATGGGTTGTCGTTAAGCCCATTGGGCCTTTTGAATGGGTCATATCTCTAGGCTGGGACTGTGAACCGTTAACACATAAAGGAATTGTGCCCTCAACATGACGGGTGCGATCATACCAGCACTAATGCACCGGATCCCATCAGAACTCCGAAGTTAAGCGTGCTTGGGAGAGAGTAGTACTAGGATGGGTGACCCCCTGGGAAGTCCTCGTGTTGCACCCCCCTTTTCAATTTTTTTTGCTCCGGTTCGGGTTGCCAAGATACTTTACCCACCACATTTCTATTATCGAATCCCACGGCACCTTGGGCAAGACAACTTCTCTTCACGTGGAGGCTGGGCCCGCAAACCGGTGCCCATAACTTTTGATCCGTAAGGAGTTACGAGGCGCACAGCATACCGTTGGAAAGCACTCTGAGAGCTCTACAACGGGGGCAGCTAGCTAGCTTGCTATACCCTTTTCAGAGCTCAAAATCGAACGTTTTCATTAGTTTTGGGCCCCTTTTCTTCTTCTTCTCTGTTTTTCCGTCCCGGATCGTCCGTCGTGAGCTGTTAAAAGGACGACAACCTTACTCGCGGCACATTAGAGGACCCTACAATGCGTCGATATCACGTCTTGCGAGGATGCTGCGTTGTTGAAGCGGATGGGTTGTCGTTAAGCCCATTGGGCCTTTTGAATGGGCCATATCTCTAGGCTGGGACTGTGAACCGTTAACACAAAAAGGAATTGTGCCCTCAACATGACGGGTGCGATCATACCAGCACTAATGCACCGGATCCCATCAGAACTCCGAAGTTAAGCGTGCTTGGGCGAGAGTAGTACTAGGATGGGTGACCCCCTGGGAAGTCCTCGTGTTGCACCCCCCTTTTCAATTTTTTTTGCTCCGGTTAAGGTTGCCAAGATACTTTACCCACCACATTTCTATTATCGAATCTCACGGCACCTTGGGCAAGACAACTTCTCTTCACGTGGAGGCTGGGCCAGTAAACCGAGGGCGTAGGGCTTGTTACCAGGTCTCCGTCGCTCCGGTGCCCATAACTTTTGATCCGTAAGGAGTTACGAGGCGCACTGCATACAGTTGGAAAGCTCTCTGAGAGCTCTACAACGGGGGCAGCTAGCTAGCTTGCTGTGCCCTTTTCGAATCTCAAAATCGAACGTTTTCATCAGTTTCGGGCCACTTTTCTTCTTTTGCTCTGTTTTTCCGTCCCGGATCGTACGTTGTGAGCTGTTAAAAGGACGACAACCTTACTCGCGGAACATTAGAGGACACTACAATGCGTCGATATCACGTCCTGCGAGGATGCTGCGTTGTTGAAGCGGATGGGTTGTCGTTAAGCCCATTGGGCCTTTTGAATGGGCCATATCTCTAGGCTGGGACTGTGAACCGTTAACACAAAAAGGAATTGTGCCCTCAACATGACGGGTGCGATCATACCAGCACTAATGCACCGTATCCCATCAGAACTCCGAAGTTAAGCGTGCTTGGGCGAGAGTAGTACTAGGATGGGTGACCCCCTGGGAAGTCCTCGTGTTGCACCCCCCTTTTCAATTTTTTTTGCTCCGGTTAGGGTTGCCAAGATACTTTACCCACCACATTTCTATTATCGAATCCCACGGCACCTTGGGCAAGACAACTTCTCTTCACGTGGAGGCTGGGCCCGCAAACCGGTGCCCATAACTTTTGATCCGTAAGGAGTTACGAGGCGCACAGCATACCGTTGGAAAGCTCTCTGAGAGCTCTACAACGGGGGCAGCTAGCTAGCTTGCTGTACCCTTTTTAGAGCTCAAAATCAAACGTTTTCATTAGTTTCGGCCACTTTTCTTATTTTGCTCTGTTTTTCCGTCCCGGATCGTACGTCGTGAGCTGTTAAAAGGACGACAACCTTACTCGCGGCACATTAGAGGACCCTACAATGCGTCGATATCACGTCTTGCGAGGATGCTGCGTTGTTGAAGCGGATGGGTTGTCGTTAAGCCCATTGGGCCTTTTGAATGGGCCATATCTCTAGGCTGGGACTGTGAACCGTTAACACAAAAAGGAATTGTGCCCTCAACATGACGGGTGCGATCATACCATCACTAATGCACCGGATCCCATCAGAACTCCGAAGTTAAGCGTGCTTGGGCGAGAGTAGTACTAGGATGGGTGACCCCCTGGGAAGTCCTCGTGTTGCACCCCCCTTTTCAATTTTTTTTGCTCCGGTTAAGGTTGCAAAGATACTTTACCCACCACATTTCTATTATCGAATCTCACGGCACCTTGGGCAAGACAACTTCTCTTCATGTGGAGGCTGGGCCCGCAAACCGAGGGCGTAGGGCTTGTGACCAGGTCTCCGTCGCTCCGGTGCCCATAACTTTTGATCCGTAAGGAGTTACGAGGCGCACTGCATACAGTTGGAAAGCTCTCTGAGAGCTCTACAACGGGGGCAGCTAGCTAGCTTGCTGTGCCCTTTTCGAAGCTCAAAATCGAACGTTTTCATCAGTTTCGAGCCACTTTTCTTCATTTGCTCTGTTTTTCCGTCCCGGATCGTACGTCGTGAGCTGTTAAAAGGACGACAACCTTACTCGCGGCACATTAGAGGACCCTACAATGCGTCGATATCACGTCTTGTGAGGATGCTGCGTTGTTGAAGCAGCTGGGTTGTCGTTAAGCCCATTGGGCCTTTTGAATGGGCCATATCTCTAGGCTGGGACTGTGAACCGTTAACACAAAAAGGAATTGTGCCCTCAACATGACGGGTGCGATCATACCAGCACTAATGCACCGGATCCCATCAGAACTCCGAAGTTAAGCGTGCTTGGGCGAGAGTAGTACTAGGATGGGTGACCCCCTGGGAAGTCCTCGTGTTGCACTCCCCTTTTCAATTTTTTTTGCTCCGGTTAGGGTTGCCAAGATACTTTACCCACCACATTTCTATTATCGAATCCCACGGCACCTTGGGCAAGACAACTTCTCTTCACGTGGAGGCTGGGCCCGCAAACCGGTGCCCATAACTTTTGATCCGTAAGGAGTTACGAGGCGCACAGCATACCGTTGGAAAGCTCTCTGAGAGCTCTACGACGGGGGCAGCAAGCTCGCTTGCTGTGCCCTTTTCAGAGCTCAAAATCGAACGTTTTCATCAGTTTCGGGCCACTTTTCTTCTTTTGCTCTGTTTTTCCGTCCCGGATCGTACGTCGTGAGCTGTTAAAAGGACGACAACCTTACTCACGGCACATTAGAGGACCCTATAATGCGTCGATATCACGTCTTGCGAGGATGCTGCGTTGTTGAAGCGGATGGGTTGTCGTTAAACCCATTGGGCCTTTTGAATGGGCCATATCTCTAGGCTGGGACTGTGAACCGTTAACACATAAAGGAATTGTGCCCTCAACATGACGGGTGCGATCATACCAGCACAAATGCACCGGATCCCATCAGAACTCCGAAGTAAAGCGTGCTTGGGCGAGAGTAGTACTAGGATGGGTGACCCCTTGGGAAGTCCTCGTGTTGCACCCCCCTTTTCAAATTTTTTTGCTCCGGTTAGGGTTGCCAAGATACTTTACCCACCACATTTCTATTATCGAATCCCACAGCACCTTGGGCAAGACAACTTCTCTTCACGTGGAGGCTGGGCTCGCAAATCGGTGCCCATAACTTTTGATCCGTAAGGAGTTACGAGGCGCATAGCATACCGCTGGAAAACTCTCTGAGAGCTCTACGACCGGGGCAGCAAGCTAGCTCGCTGTGCCCTTTTCAGAGCACAAAATTGAACATTTTCATCAGTTTCGGGCCACTTTTCTTCTTTTGCTCTGTTTTTCCGTCCCGGATCGTACGTCGTGAGCTATTAAAAGGACGACAACCTTACTCGCGGCACATTAGAGGACCCTACAATGCGTCGATATCACGTCTTGCGAGGATACTGCGTTGTTGAAGCGGATGGGTTGTCGTTAAACCCATTGGGCCTTTTGAATGGGCCATATCTCTAGGCTGGGACTGTGAACCCTTAACACATAAAGGAATTGTGCCCTCAACATGACGGGTGCGATCATACCAGCACTAATGCACCGGATCCCATCAGAACTCCGAAGTTAAGCGTGCTTGGGCGAGAGTAGTACTAGGATGGGTGACCCCTTGGGAAGTCCTCGTGTTCCACCCCCATTTTCAATTTTTTTTGCTCCAGTTAGGGTTGCCAAGATACTTTACCCACCACATTTCTATTATCGAATCCCACGGCACCTTGGGCAAGACAACTTCTCTTCACGTGGAGGCTGGGCCCGCAAACCGAGGGCGTAGGGCTTTTGATCCGTAAGGAGTTACGAGGCGCACAGCATACCGTTGGAAAGCTCTCTGAGAGCTCTACGACGGGGGCAGCAAGCTAGCTCGCTTTGCCCTTTTCGGAGCTCAAAATCGAACGTTTTCATCAGTTTCGGGCCACTTTTCTACTTTTGCTCTGTTTTTCCGTCCCGGATCGTACGTCGTGAGCTGTTAAAAGGACGACAACCTTACTCGCGGCACATTAGAGGACCCTACAATGCGTCGATATCACGTCTTGCGAGGATGCTGCGTTGTTGAAGCGGATGGGTTGTCGTTAAGCCCATTGGGCCTTTTGAATGGGCCATATCTCTAGGCTGGGACTGTGAACCGTTAACACATAAAGGAATTGTGCCCTCAACATGACGGGTGCGATCATACCAGCACTAATGCACCGGATCCCATCAGAACTCTAAAGTTAAGCGTGCTTGGGCGAGAGTAGTACTAGGATGGGTGACCCCCTGGGAAGTCCTCGTGTTGCACCCCCCTTTTCAATTTTTTTTGCTCCGGTTAGGGTTACCAAGATACTTTACCCACCACATTTCTATTATCGAATCCCACGGCACCTTGGGCAAGACAACTTCTCTTCACGTGGAGGCTGGGCCCGCAAATCGGTGCCCATAACTTTTGATCCATAAGGAGTAACGAGGCGCACAGCATACCGTTGGAAAGCTCTCTGAGAGTTCTACGACGGGGGCAGCAAGCTAGCTCACTGTGCCCTTTTCGGAGCTCAAAATTGAACGTTTTCATCAGTTTCGGGCCACTTTTCTTCTTTTGCTCTGTTTTTCCGTCCCGGATCGTACGTCGTGAGATGTTAAAAGGACGACAACTTTACTCGCGGTACACTAGAGGACCCTACAATGCGACGATATCACGTCTTGCGAGGATGCTGCGTTGTTGAAGCGGATGGGTTGTCGTTAAGCCCATTGGGCCTTTTGAATGGGCCATATCTCTAGGCTGGGACTGTGAACCGTTAACACATAAAGGAATTGTGCCCTCAACATGACGGGTGTGATCATACCAGCACTAATGCACCGGATCCCATCAGAACTCTGAAGTTAAGCGTGCTTGGGCGAGAGTAGTACTAGGATGGGTGACCCCCTGGGAAGTCCTCGTGTTGCACCCCCCTTTTCAATTTTTTTTGCTCCGGTTAGGGTTGCCAAGATACTTTACCCACCACATTTCTATTATCGAATCCCACGGCACCTTGGGCAAGACAACTTCTCTTCACGTGGAGGCTGGGCCCGCAAATTGGTGCCCATAACTTTTGATCCGTAAGGAGTTACGAGGCGCATAGCATACCGTTGGAAAGCTCTCTGAGAGCTCAACGACGGGGGCAGCTAGCTAGCTCGTTGTACCCTTTTCGGGGCTCAAAATCGAACATTTTCATCAGTTTCGGGCCACTTTTCTTCTTTTGCTCTGTTTTTCCGTCCCGGATCGTACGTCGTGAGCTGTTAAAAGGACGACAACCTTACTCGCGGCACATTAGAGGACCCTACAATGCGTCGATATCACATCTTGCGAGGATGCTGCTTTGTTGAAGCGGATGGGTTGTCGTTAAGCCAATTGGGCCTTTTGAATGGGCCATATATCTAGGCTGGGACTGTGAACCGTTAACACATAAAGGAATTGTGCCCTCAACATGACGGGTGTGATCATACCAGCACTAATGCACCGGATCCCATCAGAACTCCGAAGTTAAGCATGCTTGGGCGAGAGTAGTACTAGGATGGGTGACCCCCTGGGAAGTCCTCGTGTTGCACCCCCCTTTTCAATTTTTTTTGCTCCGGTTAGGGTTGCCAAGATACTTTACCCACCACATTTCTATTATCGAATCCCATGGCACCTTGGGCAAGACAACTTCTCTTCACGTGGAGGCTGGGCCCGGAAACCGAGGGCGTAGGGCTTGTGACCAGGTCTCCGTCGCTCCGGTGCCCATAACTTTTGATCCGTAAGGAGTTACGAGGCGCACAGCATACCGTTGGAACGCTCTCTGAGAGCTCTACGACGGCGGCAGCAAGCTGGCTTGCTGTGCCCTTTTCGGAGCTCAAAATCGAACGTTTTCATCAGTTTTGGGCCACTTTTCTTCTTTTGCTCTGTTTTTCCGTCCCGGATCGTACGTCGTGAGCTATTAAAAGGACGACAACATTACTCGCGGCACATTAGAGGACCCTACAATGCGTCGATATCACGTCTTGCGAGGATGCTGCGTTGTTGAAGCGGATGGGTTGTCGTTAAGCCCATTGGGCCTTTTGAATGGTCCATATCTCTAGGCTGGGACTGTGAACCGTTAACACATAAAGGAATTGTGCCCTCAACATGACGGGTGCGATCATACCAGCACTAATGCACCGGATCCCATCAGAACTCCGAAGTTAAGCGTGCTTGGGCGAGAGTAGTACTAGGATGGGTGACCCCTTGGGAAGTCCTCGTGTTGCACCCCCCTTTTCAATTTTTTTTGCTTCGGTTAGGGTTGCCAAGATACTTTACCCACCACATTTCTATTATCGAATCCCACAGCACCTTGGGCAAGACAACTTCTCTTCACGTGGAGGTTGGGCCCGCAAACCGGTGCCCATAACTTTTGATCCGTAAGGAGTTACGAGGCGCACAGCATATCGTTGGAAAACTCTCTGAGAGCTCTACGACGGGGCAGCTAGCTGGCTTGCTGTGCCCTTTTCGGAGCTCAAAATCGAACGTTTTCATCAGTTTCGGGCCACTTTTCTTCTTTTGCTATGTTTTTCCATCCCGGATCGTACGTCGTGAGCTGTTAAAAAGATGACAACCCTACTCGCGGCACATTAGAGGACCCTACAATGCGTCGATGTCACGTCTTGCGAGGATGCAGCGTTGTTGAAGCGGATGGGTTGTCGTTAAGCCCATTGGGGCTTTTGAATGGGCCATATCTCTAGGCTGGGACTGTGAACCGTTAACACATAAAGGAATTGTGCCCTCAACATTACGGGTGCGATCATACCAACACTAATGTACCGGATCCCATCAGAACTCCGAAGTTAAACGTGCTTGGGCGAGAGTAGTACTAGGATGGGTGACCCCCTGGGAAGTCCTCGCGTTGCACCCCCTTTTCAATTTTTTTTGCTCCGGTTAGGGTTGCCAAGATACTTTACCAACCACATTTCTATTATCGAATCCCACGGCACCTTGGGCAGGACAACTTCTCTTCACGGGGAGGCTGGGCCCACAAACCGAGGGCGTAGGGCTTGTGACCAGGTCTCCGTCGCTCCGGTGCCCATAATTTTTCATCCGTAAGGAGTTACGAGGCGCACAGCATACCGTTTGAATGCTCTCTGAGAGCTCTACGACGGGGGCAGCAAGCTAGCTCGCTGTGCCCTTTTCAGAGCTCAAAATCGAACGTTTTCATCAGTTTTGGGCCACTTTTCTTCTTTTGCTCTGTTTTTCCATCCCGGATCGTACGTCGTGAGCTGTTAAAAGGATGACAACCTTACTCGTGGCACATTAGAGGACCCTACAATGCGTCGATATCACGTCTTGCGAGGATGCTGCGTTGTTGAAGCGGATGGGTTGTCGTTAAGCCCATTGGGCCTTTTGAATGGGCCATATCTCTAGGCTGGGACTGTGAACCGTTAACACATAAAGGAATTGTGTCCTCAACATGACGGGTGCGATCATACCAGCACTAACGCACCGTATCCCATCAGAACTCCGAAGTTAATTGTGCTTGGGCGAGAGTAGTACTAGGATGGGTGACCCCCTGGGAAGTCCTCGTGTTGCACCCCCCTTTTCAATTTTTTTTGCTCCGGTTAGGGTTGCCGTGATACTTCACCCACCACATTTCTATTATCGAATCCCACGGCACCTTGGACAAGACAACTTCTCTTCACGTGGAGGCTGGGCCGGCAAACCGGTGCCCATAACTTTTGATCCTTAAGGAGTTACGAGGCGCACAGCATAGCGTTGGAAAGATCTCTTAGAGCTCTACAACGGGGGCAGCTAGCTAGCTTGCTGTGCCCTTTTCGAAGCTCAAAATCGAACGTTTTCTTCAATTTCGGGCCACTTTTCTTCTTTTGCTCTGTTTTTCCGTCCCGGATCGTACGTTGTGAGCTGTTAAAAGGACGACAACCTTACTCGCGGCACATTAGAGGACCCTACAATGCGTCAATATCACGTCTTGCGAGGATGCTGCGTTGTTGAAGCGGATGGGTTGTCGTTAAGCCCATTAGGCCTTTTCAATGGTCCATATCTCTAGGTAGGGACTGTGAACCGTCAACATATAAAGGACTTGTGCGCTCAACATGACAGGTGCGATCATACCAGCACTAATGCACCGGATCCCATCAGAACTCCGAAGTTAAGCGTGCTTGGGCGAGAGTAGTACTAGGATGGGTGACCCCCTGGGAAGTCCTCGTGTTGCACCCCCATTTTCAATTTTTTTTGCTCCGGTTAGGGTTGCCAAGATACTTTACCCACCACATTTCTATTATCGAATCCTACGACACCTTGGGCAAGACAACTTCTCTTCACGTGGAGGCTGGGCCCGCAAACCGAGGGCGTAGGGCTTGTGACCAGGTCTCCGTCGCTCCGGTGCCCATAACTTTTGATCCGTAAGGAGTTACGAGGCGCACAGCATACCGTTGGAAAGCTCTCTGAGAGCTCTACGACGGGGGCAGCTAGCTAGCTCGCTGTGCCCTTTTCGGAGCTCAAAATCGAACGTTTTCATCAGTTTCGGGCCACTTTTCTTCTTTTGCTCTGTTTTTCTGTCCCAGATCGTACGTCGTGAGCTGTTAAAAGGACGACAACCTTACTCGCGGCACATTAGAGGACCCTACAATGCGTCGATATCACGTCTTGCGAGGATGCTGCGTTGTTGAAGCGGATGGGTTGTCGTTAAGCCCATTGGGCCTTTTGAATGGGCCATATCTCTAGGATGGGACTGTGAACCGTTAACACTTAAAGGAATTGTGCCCTCAACATGACGGGTGCGATCATACCAGCACTAATGCACCGGATCCCATCAGAACTCCGAAGTTAAGCGTGCTTGGGCGAGAGTAGTACTAGGATGGGTGACCCCCAGGGAAGTCCTTGTGTTGCACCCCCCTTTTCAATTTTTTTTGCTCCGGTTAGGGTTGCCAAGATACTTTACCCACCACATTTCTATTATCGAATCCCACGGCACCTTGGGCAAGACAACTTCTCTTCACGTGGAGGCTGGGCCCGTAAACCGGTGCCCATAACTTTTGATCCGTAAGGAGTTACGAGGCGCACAACATACCGTTGGAAAGCTCTCTGAGAGCTCTACAACGGGGGCAGCTAGGTAGCTTGCTGTGCCCTTTTCGGAGCTCAAAATCGAACATTTTCATCAGTTTCGGGCCACTTTTCTTCTTTTGCTCTGTTTTTCCGTCCCGGATCGTACGTCGTGAGCTGT
This sequence comes from Ehretia macrophylla, assembly GCA_037974665.1. Taxonomy (NCBI): domain Eukaryota; kingdom Viridiplantae; phylum Streptophyta; class Magnoliopsida; order Boraginales; family Ehretiaceae; genus Ehretia; species Ehretia macrophylla. The sequence goes on from CM075769.1 coordinate 74,408,465, forward strand.
TAAAAGGACGACAACCTTACTCGCGGCACATTAGAGGACCCTACAATGCGTCGATATCACGTCTTGCGAGGATGCTGCGTTGTTGAAGCGGATGGGTTGTCGTTAAGCCCATTGGGCCTTTTGAATGGGTCATATCTCTAGGCTGGGACTGTGAACCGTTAACACATAAAGGAATTGTGCCCTCAACATGACGGGTGCGATCATACCAGCACTAATGAACCGGATCCCATCAGAACTCCGAAGTTAAGCGTGCTTGGGCGAGAGTAGTACTAGGATGGGTGACCCCCTGGGAAGTCCTCGTGTTGCACCCCCCTTTTCAATTTTTTTTGCTCCGGTTAGGGATGCCAAGTTACTCTACCCACCACATTTTTATTATCGAATCCCACGGCACCTTGGGCAAGACAACTTCTCTTCACGTGGAGGCTGGGCCCGCAAACCGGTGCCCATAACTTTTGATCCGTAAGGAGTTACGAGGCGCACAACATACCGTTGGAAAGCTCTCTGAGAGCTCTACGACGGGGGCAGCAAGCTAGCTCGTTGTGCCCTTTTCGGAGCTCAAAATCGAACGTTTTCATCAGTTTCGGGCCACTTTTCTTCTTTTGCTCTATTTTTCCGTCCCGGATCGTACGTCGTGAGCTGTTAAAAGGACGACAACCTTACTCGCTGCACATTAGAGGACCCTACAATGCGTCGATATCATGTCTTGCGAGGATGCTGCGTTGTTGAAGCGGATGGGTTGTCGTTAAGCCCATTGGGCCTTTTGAATGGGCCATATCTCTAGGCTGGGACTGTGAACCGTTAACACATAAAGGAATTGTGCCCTCAACATGACGGGTGCGATCATACCAGCACTAATGTACCGGATCCCATCAGAACTCCGAAGTTAAGCGTGCTTGGGCGAGAGTAGTACTAGGATGGGTGACCCCCTGGGAAGTCCTCATGTTGCAACCCTCTTTTCAATTTTTTTTGCTCCGGTTAGGGTTGCCAAGATACTTTACCCACCACATTTCTATTATCGAATCCCACGGCACCTTGGGCAAGACAACTTCTCTTCACGTGGAGGCTGGGTCTGCAAACCGAGGGCATAGGGCTTGTGACCAGGTATCCGTCGCTCCGGTGCCCATAACTTTTGATCCGTGAGGAGTTACGACGCGCACAGCATACCGTTGGAAAGCTCTCTGAGAGTTCTACGACGGGGGCAGCTAGTTAGCTTGCTTTGCCCTTTTCGGAGCTCAAAATCGAACGTTTTCATCAGTTTCGGGCCACTTTTCTTCTTTTGCTCTGTTTTTCCGTCCCGGATCATACGTCGTGAGCTATTAAAAGGACGACAACCTTACTCGCGGCACATTAGAGGACCCTACAACGCGTCGATATCACGTCTTGCGAGGATGCTGCGATGTTGAAGCGGATGGGTTGTCGTTAAGCCCATTGGGCCTTTTGAATGGGCCATATCTCTAGGCTGGGTCTGTGAACCATTAACACATAAAGGAATTGTGCCCTCAACATGACGGGTGCGATCATACCAGCACTAATGCACCGGATCCCATCAGAACTCCGAAGTTAAGCGTGCTTGGGCGAGAGTAGTACTAGGATGGGTGACCCCCTGGGAAGTCCTCGTGTTGAACCCCCCTTTTCAATTTTTTTTTCTCCGGTTAGGGTTGCCAAGATACTTTACCCACCACATTTCTATTATCGAATCCCACGGCACCTTGGGCAAGACAACTTCTCTTCACGTGGAGGCTGGGCCCGCAAACCGGTGCCCATAACTTTTGATCCGTAAGGAGTTACGAGGCGCACAGCATACCGTTGGAAAGCTCTCTGAGAGCTCTACGACGGGGGCAGCTAGCTAGCTCACTATACCATTTTCGGAGCTCAAAATCGAACGTTTTCATCAGTTTCGGGCCACTTTTCTTCTTTTGCTCTGTTTTTCCGTCCCGGATCGTACGTCGTGAGCTGTTAAAAGGACGACAACCTTACTCGCGGCACATTAGAGGACCCTACAATGCGTCGATATCACGTCTTGCGAGGATGCTGCGTTGTTGAAGCGGATGGGTTGTCGTTAAGCCCATTGGGCCTTTTGAATGGGCCATATCTCTAGGCTGGGACTGTGAACCGTTAACACAAAAAGGAATTGTGCCCTCAACATGACGGGTGCGATCATACCAGCACTAATGCACCGGATCCCATCAGAACTCCGAAGTTAAGCGTGCTTGGGCGAGAGTAGTACTAGGATGGGTGACCCCCTGGGAAGTCCTCGTGTTGCACCCCCCTTTTCAATTTTTTTTGCTCCGGTTAAGGTTGCCAAGATACTTTACCCACCACATTTCTATTATCGAATCTCACGGCACCTTGGGCAAGACAACTTCTCTTCACGTGGAGGCTGGGCCCGCAAACCGAGGGCGTAGGGCTTGTGACCAGGTCTCCGTCGCTCCGGTGCCCATAACTTTTGATCCGTAAGGAGTTACGAGACGCACAGCATACCGTTGGAAAGCTCTTTGAGAGCTCTACAACGGGGGCAGCTAGCTAGCTTGCTATACCCTTTTCAGAGCTCAAAATCGAACGTTTTCATCAATTTCGGGCCACTTTTCTTCTTTTGCTCTATTTTTCCGTCCCGGATCGTACGTCGTGAGCTGTTAAAAGGACGACAACCTAACTCGCGACACATTAAAGGACCCTACAATGCGTCGATATCACGTCTTGCGAGGATGCTGCGTTGTTGAAGCGGATTGGTTTTCGTTAAGCCCATTGGGCCTTTTGAATTGGTCATATCTCTAGGCTGGGACTGTGAACCATTAACACATAAAGGAATTGTGCCCTCAACATGACGGGTGCGATCGTACCAGCACTAATGCACCGGATCCCATCAGACCTCCGAAGTTAAGCGTGCTTGGGCGAGAGTAGTACTAGGATGGGTGACCCCCTAGGAAGTATTCGTGTTGTACCCCGCTTTTCAATTTTTTTTGCTCCGGTTAGGGTTGCCAAGATACTTTACCCACCGCATTTCTATTATCGAATCCCACGGCAACTTGGGCAAGACAACTTCTCTTCACGTGGAGGCTGGGCCCGCAAACCGAGGGCGTAGTGCTTGTGACCAGGTCTCCGTCGCTCCGGTGCCCATAACTTTTGATCCGTAAGGAGTTACGAGGCGCACAGCATACCGTTGGAAAGCTCTCTGAGAGCTCTACGACGGGGGCAACAAGCTAGATCGCTGTGCCCTTTTCGGAGCTCAAAATCGAACGTTTTCATTAGTTTCGGGCCACTTTTCTTCTTTTGCTCCGTTTTTCCGTCCCGGATCGTACGTCGTGAGCTGTTAAAAGGACGACAACCTTACTCGCGGCACATTAGAGGACCCTACAATGCGTCGATATCACGTCTTGCGAGGATGCTGCGTTGTTGAAGCGGATGGGTTGTCGTTAAGCCCATTGGGCCTTTTGAATGGGCCATATCTCTAGGCTGGGACTGTGAACCGTTAACACATAAAGGAATTGTGCCCTCAACATGATGGGTGCGATCATACCAGCACTAATGCACCGGATCCCATCAGAACTCCGAAGTTAAGCGTGCTTGGGCGAGAGTAGTACTAGGATGGGCGACCCCATGGGAAGTCCTCGTTTTGCACCCCCCTTTTCAATTTTTTTTGCTCCGGTCAGGGTTACCAAGATACTTTACCCACCACATTTCTATTATCGAATCCCATGGCACCTTCGGCAAGACAGCTTCTCTTCACGGGGAGGCTGGGCCCGCAAACCGAGGGCGTAGGGCTTGTGACTAGGTCTCCGTCACTCCGGTGCCCATAACTTTTGATCCGTTAGGAGTTACGAGGCACACAGCATACCGTTGGAAAGTTCTCTGAGAGCTCTACGACGGGGGCAGCAATCTAGCTCGCTTTGCCCTTTTCGGAGCTCAAAATCGAACGTTTTCTTCAGTTTCTGGCCAATTTTCTTCTTGTGCTCTGTTTTTCCGTCCCGGATCGTACGTCGTGAGCTGTTAAAAGGACGACAACCTTACTCGCGGCACATTAGAGGACCCTACAATGCGTCGATATCACGTCTTGCTAGAATGCTGCGTTGTTGAAGCGGATGGCTTGTCGTTAAGCCCATTGGGCCTTTTGAATGGGTCATATCTCTAGGCTGGGACTGTGAACCGTTAACACATAAAGGAATTGTGCTCTCAACATGACGGGTACGATCATACCAGCACTAATGCACCGGATCCCATAAGAACTCCAAAGTTAAGCGTGCTTGGGCGAGAGTAGTACTAGGATGGGTGACCCCCTAGGAACTCCTCGTGTTGCACTCCCCTTTTCAATTTTTTTTGCTCCGGTTAGGGTTGCCAAGGTACTTTACCCACAACATTTCTATTATCGAATCCCACGGCACCTTGGGCAAGACAACTTCTTTTCACGTGGAGGCAGGGCCCGCAAACCGGTGCCCATAACTTTTGATCCGTAAGGAGTTACGTGGCGCACAGCATACCGTTGGAAAGCTCTCTGAGAGCTCTACAATGGTGTCAGCTAGTTAGCTTGCTGTGCCCTTTTCGAAGCTCAAAATCGAACGTTTTCATCAGTTTCGGGCCACTTTAATTCTTTTGCTCTATTTTTTCATCTCGGATCGTACGCCGTGAGCTGTTAAAAGGACGACAACCTTACTCGCGGCACATTAGAGGACCCTACAATGCGTCGATATCACGTCTTGCGAGGATGCTGCGTTGTTGAGGCGGATGGGTTGTCGTTAAGCCCATTGGGCCTTTTGAATGGGCCATATCTCTAGGCTGGGACTGTGAACCGTTAACACATAAAGGAATTGTGCCCTCAACATGACGGGTGCGATCATACCAGCACTAATGCACCGGATCCCATCAGAACTCCGAAGTTAAGCGTGCTTGGGCGAGAGTAGTACTAGGATGGGTGACCCCCTGGGAAGTCCTCGTGTTGCACCCCCCTTTTCAATTTTTTTTGCTCCGGTTAGGGTTGCCATGATACTTTACCCACCACATTTGTAGTATCGAATCCCACGGCACCTTGGGCAAGACAACTTCTCTTCACGTGGAGGCTGGGCCCGCAAACCGGTGCCCATAACTTTTGATCCGTAAGGAGTTACGAGGCGCACAACATACCGTTGGAAAGCTCTCTGAGAGCTCTACGACGGGGGCAGGAAGGTAGCGCGTTGGGCCCTTTTCGGAGCTCAAAGTCGAACGTTTTCATCAGTTTCGGGCCACTTTTCTTCTTTTGCTCTATTTTTCCGTCCCGGATCGTACGTCGTGAGCTGTTAAAAGGACGACAACCTTACTCGCTGCACATTAGAGGACCCTACAATGCGTCGATATCATGTCTTGCGAGGATGCTGCGTTGTTGAAGCGGATGGGTTGTCGTTAAGCCCATTGGGCCTTTTGAATGGGCCATATCTCTAGGCTGGGACTGTGAACCGTTAACACATAAAGGAATTGTGCCCTCAACATGACGGGTGCGATCATACCAGCACTAATGCACCGGATCCCATCAGAACTCCGAAGTTAAGCGTGCTTGGGCGAGAGTAGTACTAGGATGGGTGACCCCCTGGGAAGTCCTCGTGTTGCACCCCCCTTTTCAATTTTTTTACTCCGGTTAGGGTTGCCAAGATACTTTACCCACCACATTTCTATTATCGAATCCCACGGCACCTTTGGCAAGACAACTTCTCTTCATGTGGAGGCTGGGCCCGCAAAACGAGGGCGTAGGGCTTGTGACTAGGTCTCCGTCGCTCCGGTGCCCATAACTTTTGATCCGTAAGGAGTTACGACGCGCACATCATACCGTTGGAAAGCTCTCTGAGAGTTCTACGACGGGGGCAGCAAGTTAGCTTGCTTTGCCCTTTTCGGAGCTCAAAATCGAACGTTTTCATAAGTTTCGGGAAACTTTTCTTCTTTTGCTCTGATTTTGGTCCCGGATCGTACGTTGTGAGCTATTAAAAGGACGCCAACCTTACTTGCGGAACATTAGAGGACCCTACAATGCGTTGATATCACGTCTTGCGAGGATGCTGCGTTTTTGAAGCGGATGGGTTGTCGTTAAGCCCATTGGGCCTTTTGAATGGGCCATATTTCTAGGCTGGGACTGTGAACCGTTAACACATAAATGAATTGTGCCCCCAACATGATGGGTGCGATCATACCAGCACTAATGCACCGGATCCCATCAGAACTCCGAAGTTAAGCGTGCTTCGGCGAGAGTAGTACTAAGATGAGTGACCCCCTGGGAAGTCCTCGTGTTGCACCCCCCTTTTCAATTTTTTTTTCTCCGGTTAGGGTTGCCAAGATACTTTATCCACCACATTTCTATTATCGAATCCCACGGCACCTTGGACAAGACAACTTCTCTTCACGTGGAGGCTGGGCCCGCAAACCGGTGCCCATAACTTTTGATCCGTAAGGAGTTACGAGGCGCACTGCATACCGTTGGAAAGCACTCTGAGAGCACTACGACGGGGGCAGCGAGCTAGCTCGTTGTGCCCTTTTCGGATCTCAAAATCGTACGTTTTCATCAGTTTTGGGCCACTTTTCTTCTTTTGCTATGTTTTTCCGTCCCGGATCGTACGTCGTGAGCTGTTAAAAGGACGACAACCTTACTCGCGGCACATTAGAGGACCCTACAATGCGTCAATATCACATCTTGCGAGGATGCTGCGTTGTTGAAGCGGATGGGTTGTCGTTAAGCCCATTGGGGATTTTGAATGGGCCATATCTCTAGGCTGGGACTGTGAACCGTTAGCACATAAAGAAATTGTGCCCTCAACATGACGGGTGCGATCATACCAACACTAATGCACCGGATCCCATCAGAACTCCGAAGTTAAGCGTGCTTGGGCGAGAGTAGTACTAGGATGGGTGACCCCCTGGGAAGTCCTCGTGTTGCACCCCCCTTTTCAATTTTTTTTGCTCCGGTTAGGGTTGCCAAGATACTTTACCAACCACATTTCTATTATCGAATCCCACGGCACCTTGGGCAAGACAACTTCTCTTCACGGGGAGGTTGGGCCCACAAACCGAGGGCGTAGGGCTTGTGACAAGGTCTCCGTCCCTCCGGTGCCCATAACTTTTGATCCGTAAGGAGTTACGAGGCGCACATCATACCGTTGGAAAGCTCTCTGAGAGCTCTACGACGGGGGCAGCAAGCTAGCTCGCTGTGCCATTTTCGAAGCTCAAAATCGAATGTTTTCATCAGTTTCGGGCCATTTTTCTTATTTTGCTCTATTTTTCCATCCCGGATCGTACGTCGTGAGCTATTAAAAGGACGACAACCTTACTCGCGGCACATTAGAGGACCCTACAATGCGTCGATATCACATCTTGCGAGGATGCTGCGTTATTGAAGCGGATGGGTTGTCGTTAAGCCCATTGGGGCTTTTGAATGGGCCATATCTCTAGGCTGGGACTGTGAACCGTTAGCACATAAAGGAATTGTGCCCTCAACATGACGGGTGCGATCATACCAACAATAATGCACCGGATCCCATCAGAACTCTGAAGCTAAGCGTGCTTGGGCGAGAGTAGTACTAGGATGGGTGACCCCCTGGGAAGTCCTCGTGTTGCACCCCCCTTTTCAATTTTTTTTGCTCCGGTTAGGGTTGCCAAGATACTTTACCAACCACATTTCTATTATCGAATCGCACGACACCTTGGGCAAGACAACTTCTCTTCACGGGGAGGTTGGGCCCACAAACTGAGGGCGTAGGGCTTGTGACAAGGTCTCCGTCCCTCCGGTGCCCATAACTTTTGATCCGTAAGGAGTTACGAGGCGCACAGCATACCGTTGGAAAGCTCTCTGAGAGCTCTACGACGGGGGCAGCAAGCTAGCAAGCTGTACCCTTTTCGGAGCTCAAAATCGAACGTTTTCATCAGTTTCAGGCCACTTTTCTCCTTTTGCTCTATTTTTCCCTCCTGCATCGTACCTCGTGACCTCTTAAAACGACGACAACCTTACTCGCGGCACATTAGAGGACGCTACAATGCATCGATATCACGTCTTGCGAGGATGCTGCGTTGTTGAAGCGGATGGGTTGTCGTTAAGCCCATTGGGCCTTTTGAATGGGTCATATCTCTAGGCTGGGACTGTGAACCGTTAACACATAAAGGAATTGTGCCCTCAACATGACGGGTGCGATCATACCAGCACTAATGCACCGGATCCCATCAGAACTCCGAAGTTAAGCGTGCTTGGGAGAGAGTAGTACTAGGATGGGTGACCCCCTGGGAAGTCCTCGTGTTGCACCCCCCTTTTCAATTTTTTTTGCTCCGGTTCGGGTTGCCAAGATACTTTACCCACCACATTTCTATTATCGAATCCCACGATACCTTGGGCAAGACAACTTCTCTTCACGTGGAGGCTGGGCCCGCAAACCGGTGCCCATAACTTTTGATCCGTAAGGAGTTACGAGGCGCACAGCATACCGTTGGAAAGCTCTCTGAGAGCTCTACAACGGGGGCAGCTAGCTAGCTTGCAGTACCCTTTTCAGAACTCAAAATCGAACGTTTTCATTAGTTTCGGGCCACTTTTCTTCTTTTGCTCTGTTTTTCCATCCCGGATCGTACGTCGTGAGCTGTTAAAAGGACGACAACCATACTCGCGGCACATTAGAGGACCCTACAATGCGTCGATATCACGTCTTGCGAGGATGCTGCGTTGTTGAAGCGGATGGGTTGTCGTTAAGCCCATTGGGCCTTTTGAATGGGCCATATCTCTAGGCTGGGACTGTGAACCGTTAACACAAAAAGGAATTGTGCCCTCAACATGACGGGTTCGATCATACCAGCACTAATGCACCGGATCCCATCAGAACTCCGAACTTAAGCGTGCTTGGGCGAGAGTAGTACTAGGATGGGTGACCCCCTGGGAAGTCCTCATGTTGCACCCCCCTTTTCAAATTTTTTTCCTCTGGTTAGGCTTGCCAAGATACTTTACCCACCACGTTTCTATTATCGAATCCCACTGCACCTTGGGCAAGACAACTTCTCATCACGTGGAGGTTGGGCCCGCAAACCGGTGCCAATAACTTTTGATCCGTAAGGAGTTACGAGGCGCACAGCATACCGTTGGAAAGCTCTCCGAGAGCTCTACGAAGGGGCCAGCGAGCTTGCTCGCTGTACCATTTTCGGGGCTCAAAATCAAACATTTTCATCAATTTTGGGCCACTTTTCTTCTTTAGCTCTGTTTTTTTGTCCCGGATCGTACGTCGTGAGCTGTTAAAAGGACGACAACCTTACTCGCGGCACATTAGAGGACCCTACAATGCGTTGATATCACGTCTTGCGAGGATGCTGCGTTGTTGAAGCGGATGGGTTGTCGTTAAGCCCATTGGGCCTTTTGAATGGGCCATATCTCTAGGCTGGGACTGTGAACCGTTAACACATAAAGGAATTGTGCCCTCAACATGACGAGTGTGATCATACCAGCACTAATGCACCGGATCCCATCAGAACTCCAAAATTAAGCATGCTTGGGCGTGAGTAGTACTAGGATGGGTGACTCCCTGGTAAGTCCTCGTGTTGCACCCCCCTTTTCAATTTTTTTTGCTCCGGTTAGGGTTGCCAAGATACTTTACCCACCATATTTCTATTATCGAATCCCACGGCACCTTGGGCAAGACAACTTCTCTTTACTTGGAGGCTGGGCCCGCAAACCGAGGGCGTAGGGCTTGTGACCAGGCCTCCGTCGCTCCGGTGCCCATAACTTTTGATCCGTAAGGAGTTACGAGGCGCACTGCATACCGTTGGAAAGCTCTCTGAGAGCTCTACGACGGGGAAAGCAAGCTAGCTTGCTGTTCCCTTTTCAAAACTCAAAATCGAACGTTTTCATCAGTTTCGGGCCACTTTTCTTCTCTTGCTCTGTTTTTCCGTCCCGGATCGTACGTCGTGAGCGGTTTAAAGGACGACAACCTTACTCGCGGCACATTAGAGGACCCTACAATGCGTCGATATCACATCTTCCCAGGATGCTGCGTTGTTGAAGCGGATGGGTTGTCGTTAAGCCCATTGGGCCTTTTGAATGGGCCATATCTCTAGGCTGGGACTGTGAACCGTTAACACATAAAGGAATTGTGCCCTCAACATGACGGGTGCGATCATACCAGCACTAATGCACCGGATCCCATCAGAACTCCGAAGTTAAGCGTGCTTGGGCGAGAGTAGTACTAGGATGGGTGACCCCCTGGGAAGTCCTCGTGTTGCACCCCCCTTTTCAATTTTTTTTGCTTCGGTTAGGGTTGCCAAGATACTTTACCCACCACATTTCTATTATCGAATCCCACAGCACCTTGGGCAAGACAACTTCTCTTCACGTGGAGGTTGGTCCCGCAAACCGGTGCCCATAACTTTTGATCCGTAAGGAGTTACAAGGCGCACAGCATATCGTTGGAAAGCTCTCTGAGAACTCTACGACGGGGCAGCTAGCTAGCTTGCTGTGCCCTTTTCGGAGCTCAAAATCGAACGTTTTCATCAGTTTCGGGCCACTTTTCTTCTTTTGCTCTGTTTTTCTGTCCCGGATCGTACGTCGTGAGCTGTTAAAAGGATGACAACCCTACTCGCGGCACATTAGAGGACCCTACAATGCGTCGATATCACGTCTTGCGAGGATGCTGCGTTGTTGAAGCGGATGGGTTGTCGTTAAGCCCATTGGGGCTTTTGAATGGGCCATATCTCTAGGCTGGGACTGTGAACCGTTAACACATAAAGGAATTGTGCCCTCAACATGACGGGTGCGATCATACCAGCACTAATGTACCGGATCCCATCAGAACTCCGAAGTTAAACGTGCTTGGACGAGAGTAGTATTAGGATGGGTGACCCCCTGGGAAGTCCTCGTGTTGCACCCCTCTTTTCAATTTTTTTTGCTCCGGTTAGGGTTGCCAAGATAGTTTACCCACCACATTTCTATTATCGAATCCCACAGCACCTTGGGCAAGACAACTTCTCTTCACGGGGAGGCTGGGCCCACAAACCGAGGGTTTAGGGCTTGTGACAAGGTCCACGTTGCTCCGATGCCCATAACTTTTGATCCGTAAGGAGTTACGAGGCGCACAGCATACCGTTGGAAAGCTCTCTGAGAGCTCTACGACGGGGGCAGCTAGCTAGAACGGTGTGCCCTTTTTGGAGCTCAAAATCAAACGTTTTCATCAGTTTTGGGCCACTTTTCTTCTTTTGCTCTGTTTTTCCATCCCGGATCGTACGTCGTGAGCTGTTAAAAGGACGACAACCTTACTCGCGGCACATTACAGGACCCTACAATGCGTCGATATCACGTCTTGCGAGGATGCTGCGTTGTTGAAGCGGATGGGTTGTCGTTAAGCCCATTGGGCCTTTTGAATGGGTCATATCTCTAGGCTGGGACTGTGAACCGTTAACACATAAAGGAATTGTGCCCTCAACATGACGGGTGCGATCATACCAGCACTAATGCACCGGATCCCATCAGAACTCCGAAGTTAAGCGTGCTTGGGCGAGAGTAGTACTAGGATGGGTGACCCCCTGGGAAGTCCTCGTGTTGCACCCCCCTTTTCAATTTTTTTTGCTCCGGTTAGGGTTGCCATGATACTTCACCCACCACATTTCTATTATCGAATCCCACGGCACCTTGGGCAAGACAACTTCTCTTCACGTGGAGGCTGGGCCGGCAAACCGGTGCCCATAACTTTTGATCCGTAAGGAGTTACGAGGCGCACAGCATAGCGTTGGAAAGCTCTCTTAGAGCTCTACAACGGGGGCAGCTAGCTAGCTTGCTGTGCCCTTTTCGAAGCTCAAAATCGAACGTTTTCATCAATTTCGGGCCACTTTTCTTCTTTTGCTCTGTTTTTCCGTCCCGGATCGTACGTTGTGAGCTGTTAAAAGGACGACAACCTTACTCGCGGCACATTAGAGGACCCTACAATGCGTCGATATCACGTCTTGCGAGGATGCTGCGTTGTTGAAGCGGATGGGTTGTCGTTAAGCCCATTAGGCCTTTTGAATGGGCCATATCTCTAGGCTGGGACTGTGAACCGTTAACACATAAAGGAATTGTGCCCTCAACATGATGGGTGCGATCATACCAGCACTAATGCACCGGATCCCATCAGAACTCCGAAGTTAAGCGTGCTTGGGCGAGAGTAGTACTAGGATGGGTGACCCCCTGGGAAGTCCTCGTGTTGCACCCCCCTTTTCAATTTTTTTTGCTCCGGTTAGGGTTGCCAAGATACTTTACCCACCATATTTCTATTATCGAATCCCACGGCACCTTGGGCAAGAAAACTTCTCTTCACGTGGAGGCTGGGCCCGCAAACCGAGGGCGTAGGGCTTGTGACCAGGTCTCCGTCGCTCCGGTGCCCATAACTTTTGATCCGTAAGGGGTTACGAGGCGCACTTCATACCGTTGGAAAGCTCTCTCAGAGCTCTACGACGGGGGCAGCAAGCTAGCTTGCTGTGCCCTTTTCGGAACTCAAAATCGAACGTTTTCATCAGTTTCGGGCCACTTTTCTTCTTTTGCTCTGTTTTTCCGTCCCGGATCGTACGTCGTGAGCTGTTAAAAGGACGACAACCTTACTCGCGGCACATTAGAGGACCCTACAATGCGTCGATATCACGTCTTGCGAGGATGCTGCGTTGTTGAAGCGGATGGGTTGTCGTTAAGCCCATTGGGCCTTTTGAATGGGCCATATCTCTAGGCTGGGACTCTGAACCGTTAACACATAAAGGAATTGTGCCCTCAACATGACGGGTGCGATCATACCAGCACTAATGCACCGGATCCCATCAGAACTCCGAAGTTAAGCGTGCTTGGGCGAGAGTAGTACTAGGATGGGTGACCCCCTGGGAAGTCCTCGTGTTGCACCCCCCTTTTCAATTTTTTTTGCTTCGGTTAGGGTTGCCAAGATGCTTTACCCACCATATTTCTATTATCGAATCCCACGGCATCTTGGGCAAGACAACTTCTCTTCACGTGGAGGCTGGGCCCGCAAACCGAGGGCGTAGGGCTTGTGAGCAGGTCTTCGTCGCTCCGGTGCCCATAACTATTGATCCGTAAGGAGTTACGAGGCGCACTGCATACCGTTGGAAAGCACTCTGAGAGCTCTACGACGGGGACAGCAAGCTAGCTTGCTGTGCCGTTTTTGGAACTCAAAATCGAACGTTTTCATCAGTTTCGGGCCACTTTTCTTCTTTTGCTCTGTTTGTACGTCCCGGATCGTACGTCGTGAGCTGTTAAAAGGACGACAACCTTACTCGCGGCACATTAGAGGACCCTACAATGCGTCGATATCACGTCTTGCGAGGATGCTGCGTTGTTGAAGCGGATGGGTTGTCGTTAAGCCCATTGGGCCTTTTGAATGGGCCATATCTCTAGGCTGGGACTGTGAACCGTTAACACATAAAGGAATTGTGCCCTCAACATTACGGGTGCAATCATACCAGCACTAATGCACCGGATCCCATCAGAACTCCGAAGTTAAGCGTGCTTGGGCGAGAGTAGTACTAGGATGGGTGACCCCCTGGGAAGTCCTCGTGTTGCACCCCCGTTTTCAATTTTTTTTGCTCCGGTGAGGGTTGCCAAGATACTTTACCCACCACATTTCTATTATCGAATCCCACGGCACCTTGGGCAAGACAACTTCTCTTCACGTGGAGGCTGGGCCCGCAAACCGGTGCCCATAACTTTTGATCCGTAAGGAGTTACGAGGCGCACAACATACCGTTGGAAAGCTCTCTGAGAGCTCTACGACGGGGCCAGCAAGCTAGCTTGCGTTGCCCTTTTCGGAGCTCAAAATCGAACGTTTTCATCAGTTTCGGGCCACTTTTCTTCTTTTGCTCTGTTTTTCCGTCCCGGATCGTACGTCGTGAGCTGTTAAAAGGACGACAACCTTACTCGCGGCACATTAGAGGACCCTACAACGCGTCGATATCACGTCTTGCGAGGATGCTGCGTTGTTGAAGCGGATGGGTTGTCGTTAAGCCCATTGGGCCTTTTGAATGGGCCATATCTCTAGGCTGGGACTGTGAACCGTTAACACATAAAGGAATTGTGCCCTCAACATGACGGGTGCGATCATACCAGCACTAATGCACCGGATCCCATCAGAACTCCGAAGTTAAGCGTGCTTGGGCGAGAGTAGTACTAGGATGGGTGACCCCCTGGGAAGTCCTCGTGTTGCACCCCCCTTTTCAATTTTTTTGGTCCGGTCAGGGTTGCCAAGATACTTTACCCACCACAATTCTATTATCGAATCCCACGGCACCTTGGGCAAGACAACTTCCCTTCACGTGGAGGCTGGGCCCGCAAACAGAGGGCGTAGGGCTTGTGACCAGGTCTCCGTCGCTCCGGTGCCCATAACTTTTGATCCGTAAGGAGTTACGAGGCGCACAACATACCGTTAGAAAGCTCTCTGAGAGCTCTACGACGGCGGCAGCTAGTAAGCTAGCTGTACCCTTTTCGGAGCTCAAAATCGAACGTTTTCATCAGTTTCGGGCCACTTTTCTTCATTTGCTCTATTTTTCCATCCCGGATCGTACGTCGTGAGCTGTTAAAAGGACGACAACCTTACTCGCGGCACATTAGAGGACCCTACAATGCGTCGATATCACGGCTTGCGAGGATGCTGCGTCGTTGAAGCGGAGAGGTTGTCGTTAAGCCCATTGGGCCTTTTGAATGGGCCATATCTCTAGGCTGGGACTGTGAACCGTTAACACATAAAGGAATTGTGCCCTCAACATGACGGGTGCGATCATACCAGCACTAATGCACCGGATCCCATCAGAACTCCGAAGTTAAGCGTGCTTGGGCGAGAGTAGTACTAGGATGGGTGACCCCTTGGGAAGTCCTCGTGTTGCACCCCCCTTTTCAATTTTTTTTGCTCCGGTTAGGGTTGCCAAGATACTTTACCCACCACATTTCTATTATCGAATCCCACGACACCTTGGGCAAGACAACTTCTCTTCACGTGGAGGCTGGGCCCGCAAACCGAGGGCGTAGGGCTTGTGACCAGGTCTCCGTCGCTTCGGTGCCCATAACTTTTGATCCGTAAGGAGTTACGAGGCGCACAGCATACCGTTGGAAAGCTCTCTGAGAGCTCTACGACGGGGGCAGCTAGCTAGCTCGTTGTGCCCTTTTCGGAGCTCAAAATCGAACGTTTTCATCAGTTTCGGGCCACTTTTCTTCTTTTGCTCTGTTTTTCCGTCCCGGATCGTACGTCGTGAGCTGTTAAAAGGACGACAACCTTACTCGCGGCACATTAGAGGACCCTACAATGCGTGGATATCACGTCTTGCGAGGATGCGACGTGGTTGAAGGGGATGGGTTGTCGTTAAGCCCATTGGGCCTTTTGAATGGGTCATATCTCTAGGCTGGGACAGTGAACCGTTAACACATAAAGGAATTGTGCCCTCAACATGACGGGTGCGATCATACCAGCACTAATGCACCGGATCCCATCAGAACTCCGAAGTTAAGCGTGCTTGGGCGAGAGTAGTACTAGGATGGGTGACCCCCTGGGAAGTCCTCGTGTTGCACCCCCCTTTTCAATTGTTTTTGCTCCGGTTAGGGTTGCCAAGATAATTTACCCACCACATTTCTATTATCGAATCCCACAGCACCTTGGGCAAGACAACTTCTCTTCACGTGGAGGTTGGGCCCGCAAACCGGTGCCCATAACTTTTGATCCGTAAGGAGTTACGAGGCGCACAACATACCGTCGGAAAGCTCTCTGAGAGCTCTACGACGGGGGCAGCAAGCCAGCTTGCTGTGCCCTTTTCGGAGCTCAAAATCGAACGTTTTCATCAGTTTCGGGCCACTTTTCTTCTTTTGCTCTATTTTTCCGTCCCGGATCGTACGTCGTGAGCTGTTAAAAGGACGACAACCTTACCCGCTGCACATTAGAGGACCCTACAATGCGTCGATATCACGTCTTGCGAGGATGCTGCGTTGTTGAAGCGGATGGGTTGTCGTTAAGCCCATTGGGCCTTTTGAATGGGCCATATCTCTAGGCTGGGACTGTGAACCGTTAACACATAAAGGAATTGTGCCCTCAACATGACGAGTGCGATCATACCAGCACTAATGCACCGGATCCCATCAGAACTACGAAGTTAAGCGTGCTTGGGCGAGAGTAGTACTAGGATGGGTGACCCCCTGGGAAGTCCTCGTGTTGCACCCCCCTTTTCAATTTTTTTTGCTCCGGTTAGGGTTGCCAAGATACTTTACCCACCACATTTCTATTATCGAATCCCACGGCACCTTGGGCAAGACAACTTCTCTTCACGTGGAGGCTGGGCCCGCAAACCGAGGGCGTAGGGCTTGTGACCAGGTCTCCGTCGCTCCGGTGCCCATAACTTTTAATCCGTAAGGAGTTACGAGGCGCACAGCATACCGTTGGAAAGCTCTCTGAGAGCTCTACGACGAGGGCAGCAAGCTAGCTTGCCTTGCCCTTTTCGGAGCTCAAAATCGAACGTTTTCATCATATTCGGGCCACTTTTCTTCTTTTGCTCTATTTTTCCGTCCCGGATCGTACGTCGTGAGCTATTAAAAGGATGACAACCCTACTCGCGGCACATTAGAGGACCCTACAATGCGTCGATATCACGTCTTGCGAGGATGTTGCGTTGTTGCAGCGGATGGGTTGTCGTTAAGCCCATTGGGCCTTTTGAATGGGCCATATCTCTAGGCTGGGACTGTGAACCGTTAACACATAAAGGAATTGTGCCCTCAACATGACGGGTGCGATCATACCAGTACTAATGCACCGGATCCCATCAGAACTCCGAAGTTAAGCGTGCTTGGGCGAGAGTAGTACTAGGATGGGTGACCCCCTGGGAAGTCCTCGTGTTGCACCCCCCTTTTCAATTTTTTTTGCTCCGGTTAGCGTTGCCAAGATACTTTACCCACCACATTTCTATTATCGAATCCCACGGCACCTTGGGCAAGACAACTTCTCTTCACGTGGAGGCTGGGCCCGCAAACCGAGGGCGTACGGCTTGTGACCAGGTCTCCGTTGCTCCGGTGCCCATAACTTTTGATCTGTAAGGAGTTACGAGGCACACAGCATACCGTTGGAAAGCTCTCTGAGAGGTCTACGACGGGGGCAGCCAGCCAGCCCGCTGTGCCCTTTCTGGGGATCAAAGTCGAGCGTTTTCATCAGTTTCGGGCCACTTTTCTTCTTTTGCTCTGTTTTTCCGTCCCGGATCGTACGTCGTGAGCTGTTAAAAGGACGACAACCTTACTCGCGGCACATTAGAGGACCCTACAATGCGTCGATATCAAGTCTTGCTAGGATGCTGCGTTGTTGAAGCGGATAGGTTATCGTTAAGCCCATTGGGCCTTTTGAATGGGCCATCTAGCTAGGCTGGGACTATGAACCGTTAACAAATAAAGGAGTTGTGCCCACAACATGATGGGTGCGATCATACCAGCACTAATGAACCGGATCCCATCAGAACTTCGAAGTTAAGCGTGCTTGGGCGATAGTAGTAGTAGGATGGGTGACCTCCTTGGAAGTCCTCGTGTTGCACCCCCCTTTTCAATTTTTTTTGCTCCGGTTAGGGTTGCCAAGATACTTTACCCACCACATTTCTATTATCGAATCCCACGGCACCTTGGGCAAGACAACTTCTCTTCACGTGGAGGCTGGGCCCGCAAACCGAGGGCGTAGGGCTTGTGACCAGGTCTCCGTCGCTCCGGTGCCCATAACTTTTGATCCGTAAGGAGTTACGAGGCGCACAGCATACCGTTGGAAAGCTCTCTGAGAGCTCTACGACGGGGGCAGCAAGCTAGCTTGCTGTGCCGTTTTCGGAGCTCAAAATCGAACGTTTTCATCAGTTTCGGGCCACTTTTCTTCTTTTGCTCTGTTTTTCCGTCCCGGATCGTACGTCGTGAGCTATTAAAAGGACGACAACCTTACTCGCGGCACATTAGAGGACCCTACAATGCGTCGATATCACATCTTGCGAGGATGCTGCGTTGTTGAAGCGGAGGGGTTGTCGTTAAGCCCATTGGGCCTTTTGAATGGGCCATATCTCTAGGCTGGGACAGTGAACCGTTAACACATAAAGGAATTGTGCCCTCAACATGACGGGTGCGATCATACCAGCACTAATGCACCGGATCCCATCAGAACTCCGAAGTTAAGCGTGCTTGGGCGAGAGTAGTACTAGGATGGGTGACCCCCTGGGAAGTCCTCGTGTTGCACCCCCCTTTTCAATTTTTTTTGCTCCGGTTAGGGTTGCCAAGATACTTTACCCACCACATTTCTATTATCGAATCCCACAGCACCTTGGGCAAGACAACTTCTCTTCACGTGGAGGTTGGGCCCGCAAACCGGTGCCCATAACTTTTGATCCGTAAGGAGTTACGAGGCGCACAGCATACCGTTGGAAAGCTCTCTGAGAGCTCTACGACAGGGGTAGCAAGCTAGCTCGCTGTGCCCTTTTCGGAGCTCAAAATCGAACGTTTTCATCAGTTTCGGGCCACTTTTCTTCTTTTGCTCTGTTTTTCCGTCCCGGATCGTACGTCGTGAGCTGTTAAAAGGACGACAACCTTACTCGCGGCACATTAGAGGACCCTACAATGCGTCGATATCACGTCTTGCGAGGATGCGACGTTGTTGAAGCGGATGGGTTGTCGTTAAGCCCATTGGGCCTTTTGAATGGGTCATATCTCTAGGCTGGGACTGTGAACCGTTAACACATAAAGGAATTGTGCCCTCAACATGACGGGTGCGATCATACCAGCACTAATGCACCGGATCCCATCAGAACTCCGAAGTTAAGCGTGCTTGGGCGAGAGTAGTACTAGGATGGGTGACCCCCTGGGAAGTCCTCGTGTTGCATCCCTCTTTTCAATTTTTTTTGCTCCGGTTAGGGTTGCCAAGATACTTTACCCATCACATTTCTATTATCGAATCCCACGGCACCTTGTGCAAGACAACTTCTCTTCACGTGGAGGCTGGGCCCGCAAACCGAGGGCGTAGGGCTTGTGACCAGGTCTCCGTCGCTCCGGTGCCCATAACTTTTGATCCGTAAGGAGTTACGAGGCGCACAGCATACCGTTGGAAATCTCTCTGAGAGCTCTACGACGGGGGCAGCTAGCTAGCTCGCTGTGCCCTTTTCGGAGCTCAAAATTGAACGTTTTCATCAGTTTCGGGCCACTTTTCTTCTTTTGCTCTGTTTTTCCGTCCCGGATCGTACGTCGTGAGCTATTAAAAGGACGACAACCTTACTCGCGGCACATTAGAGGACCCTACAATGCGTCGATATCACGTCTTGCGAGGATGCTGCGTTGTTGAAGCGGATGGGTTGTCGTTAAGCCCATTGGGCCTTTTGAATGGGTCATATCTCTAGGCTGGGACTGTGAACCGTTAACACATAAAGGAATTATGCCCTCAACATTGCGGGTGCGATCATACCAGCACTACTGCACCGGATCCCATCAGAACTCCGAAGTTAAGCGTGCTTGGGCGAGAGTAGTACTAGGATGGGTGACCCCCTGGAAAGTCCTCATGTTTCACCCCCCTTTTCAATTTTTTTTGCTCCGGTTAGGGTTGCCAAGATACTTTACCCACCGCATTTCTATTATCGAATCCCACGGCACCTTGGGCAAGACAACTTCTCTTCACCTGGAGGCTGGGCCCGCAAACCGAGGGCGTAGGGCTTGTGACCAGGTCTACGTCGCTCCGGTGCCCATAACTATTGATCCGTAAGGAGTTACGAGGCGCACAGCATACCGTTGGAAAGCTCTCTGAGAGCTCTATGACGGGAACAGCGAGCAAGCTCGCTATGCCCTTTCTGGAGCACAAAATCGAACGTTTTCATCAGTTTCGGGCCACTTTTCTTCTTTTGCTATGTTTTTCCATCCCGGATCGTGCGTCGTGAGCTGTTAAAAGGACGAAAACCCTACATGCGGCACATTAGAGGACCCTACAATGCGTCGATATCACGTCTTGCGAGGATGCTGCGTTGTTGAAGCGGATGGGTTGTCGTTAAGCCCATTGGGCCTTTTGAATGAGCCATATCTCTAGGCTGGGACTGTGAACCGTTAACACATAAAGAAATTGTGCCCTCAACATGACGGGTGCGATCATACCAGCACTAATGCACCGGATCCCATCAGAACTCTGAAGTTAAGCGTGCTTGGGCGAGAGTAGTACTAGGATGGGTGACCCCCTGGGAAGTCCTCGTGTTGCACCCTCCTTTTCAATTTTTTTTGCTCCAGTTAGGGTTGCCAAGATACTTTACCCACCACATTTCTATTATCGAATCCCACGGCACCTTGGGCAAGACAACTTCTCTTCATGTGGAGGCTGGGCCCGTAAACCGAGGGCGTAGGGCTTGTGACCAGGTCTCCGTCGCTCCGGTGCCCATAACTTTTGATCCGTAAGGAGTTACGAGGCGCACAGCATACCGTTGGAAAGCTCTCTGAGAGCTCTACGACGGGGGCAGCAAGCTAGCTTGCTGTGCCCTTTTCGGAGCTCAAAATTGAACATTTTCATTAGTTTCGGGCCACTTTTCTTCTTTCGCTCTGTTTTTCCGTCCCGGATCGTACGTCGTGAGCTGTTAAAAGGACGACAACCTTACACGCGGCACATTAGAGGACCCTACAATGCGTCCATATCACATCTTGCGAGGATGCTGCATTGTTGAAGCGGATGGGTTGTCGTTAAACCCATTGGGCCTTTTGAATGGGCCATATCTCTAGGATGGGACTGTGAACCGTTATAACATAAAGGAATTGTGCCCTCAACATGATGGGTGCGATCATACCAGCACTAATGCACCGGATCCCATCAGAACTCCGAAGTTAACCGTGCTTGTGCGAGAGTAGTACTAGGATGGGTGACGCCCTGGGAAGTCCTCGTGGGTCTCCCTCCTTTTCAATTTTTTTTTGCTCCAGTTAGGGTTGCCAAGATACTTTACCCACCACATTTCTATTATCGAATCCCACGGCACCTTGGGAAAGACAACTTCTCTTCACGTGGAGGCTGGGCCCGCAAACCGGTGCCCATAACTTTTGATCCGTAAGGAGTTACGAGGTGCACAGTATACCGTTGGAAAGCTCTCTGAGAGCTCTACGACGTGGGCAGCAAGCTGGGTCGCTGTGCCCTTTTTGGAGCTCAAAATCAAACGTTTTCATCAGTTTCGGGATACTTTTCTTCTTTTGCTCGGTTTTTCCGTCCCGGATCGTACGTCGTGACATGTTAAAAGAACGACAACCTTACTCGCGGCACATTAGAGGACCCTACAATGCGTCGATATCACGTCTTGCGAGGATGCTGAGTTGTTGAAGCGGATGGGTTGTCGTTAAGCCCATTGGGCCTTTTGAATGGGCCATCACTGTAGGCTGGGACTGTGAACCGTTAACACAAAAAGGAATTGTGCCCTCAACATGACGGGTGCGATCATATCAGCACTAATGCACCGGATCCCATCAGAACTCCGAAGTTAAGCGTGCTTGGGCGAGAGTAGTACTAGGATGGGTGACCCCCTGGGAAGTCCTCGTGTTGGACCCCCCTTTTCAATTTTTTTTCCTCCGGTTAGGGTTGCCACAATACTTTACCCAACACATTTCTATTATCGAATCCCATGGCACCTTGGGCAAGACAACTTCTCTTAACGTGGAGGCTGGGCCCGCAAACCGGTGCCCATAACTTTGGATCCGAAAGGAGTTACGAGGTGCATAGTATACCGTTGGAAAGCTCTCTGAGAGCTCTACGATGGGGGCAGCAAGCTTGCTCGCTGTGCCCTTTTCGGAGCTCAAAATCGAACGTTTTCATCAGTTTCGGGCCACTTTTCCTCTTTTGCTCTGTTTTTCCGTCCCGGATCGTACGTCGTGAGTTGTTAAAAGGACGAAAACCTTACTCGCGGCACATTAGAGGACCCTACAATGCGTCGATATCATGTCTTGCGAGGATGCTGCTTGGGCGAGAGTAGTACTAGGATGGGTGACCCCCTGGGAAGTCCTCGTGTTGCACCCTCCTTTTCAATTTTTTTTGCTCCAGTTAGGGTTGCCAAGATACTTTACCCACCACATTTCTATTATCGAATCCCACGGCACCTTGGGAAAGATAACTTCTCTTCACATAGAGGCTGGGCCCGCAAACCGAGGGCGTAGGGCTTGTGACCAGGTCTCCGTCGCTCCGGTGCCCATAACTTTTGATCCGTAAGGAGTTACGAGGCGCACAACATACCGTTGGAAAGCTCTCTGAGAGCTCTACGACGGGGGCAGGCAGCTAGCTCGCTGTGCCCTTTTCGGAGCTCAAAATTGAAGGTTTTCATTAGTTTTGGGCTACTTTTCTTCTTTTTCTCTATTTTTCCGTCCCGGATCGTACGTCGTGAGCTGTTAAAAGGACGACAACCTTACTCGCGGCACATTAGAGGACCCTACAATGCATCGATATCACGTCTTGCGAGGATGCTGCGTTGTTGAAGCGGATGGGTTGTCGTTAAGCCCATTGGGCCTTTTGAATGGGCCATATCTCTAGGCTGGGACTGTGAACCGTTATAACATAAAGGAATTGTGCCCTGACCATGATGGGTGCGATCATACCAGCACTAATGCACCAGATCCCATCAGGACTCCGAAGTTAAGCGTGCTTGGGTGAGAGTTGTACTAGGATAGGTGACCCCCTAGGAAGTCCTCGTGTTGCACCCTTCTTTTCAATTTTTTTTGCTCCAGTTTGGGTTGCCAAGATACTTTATCCACCCCATTTCTATTATCGAATCCCACGGCACCTTGGGCAAGACAACTTCTCTTCACGTGGAGGCTGGGCCCGCAAACTAGTGCCCATAACTTTTGATCCGTAAGGAGTTACGAGGCGCACAGCATACCGTTGGAAAGCTCTCTGAGAGCTCTACGACTGGGGCAGCTAACTAGCTCCCTCTACCCTTTTCAGTGCTCAAAATCGAACGTTTTCATTAGTTTGGGGCCTCTTTTCTTCTTTTGCTCTGTTTTTCGGTCCCGGATCGTACGTCGTGAGCTGTTAAAAGGACGACAACCTTACTCGCGGCACATTAGAGGACCCTACAATGCGTCGATATCACGTCTTGCGAGGATGCTGCGATGTTGAAGCGGATGGGTTGTCGTTAAGCCCATTGGGCCTTTTGAATGAGACATATCTCTAGGCTAGGATTGTGAACCGTTAACACATAAAGGAATTGTGCCCTCAACATGACGGGTGCGATCATACCAGCACTAATGCACCGGATCCCGTCAGAACTCCGAAGTTAAGCGTGCTTGGGCGAGAGTAGTACTACGATGGGTGACCCCCTGGGAAGTCCTCGTGTTGCACCCCCCTTTTCAATTTTTTTTGCTCCGGTTAGGATTCCCAAGATACTTTACCCACCACATTTCTATTATCGAATCCCACGGCACCTTGGACAAGACAACTTCTCTTCACGTGGAGGCTGGGCCCGCAAACCGAGGGCGTAGGGCTTGTGACCATGTCTCCGTCGCTCCGGTGCCCATAACTTTTGATCCGTAAGGAGTTACGAGGCGCACTGCATACCGTTGGAAAGTTCTCTGAGAGCTCTACGACGGGGGCAGCTAGCTAGCTTGCTGTGCCCTTTTCGGAGCTCAAAATCGAAAGTTTTCATCAGTTTCGGGCCACTTTTCTTCTTTTGCTCTGTTTTTCCATCTCGGATCGTACGTCGTGAGCGGTTAAAAGGACGACAACTTACTCGCGGCACATTAGAGGACCCTAAAATGCGTCGATATCATGTCTTGCGAGGATGCTGCGTTGTTGAAGTAGATGGGTTGTCGTTAAGCCCATTGGGCCTTTTGAATGGGCCATATCTCTAGGCTGGGACTGTGAACCGTTAACACATAAAGGAATTGTGCCCACAACATGATGGGTGCGATCATACCAGCACTAACGCACCGGATCCCATCAGAACTCCGAAGTTAAGCGTGCTTGGGCGAGAGTAGTACTAGGATGGGTGACCCCTTGGGAAGTCCTCGTGTTGCACCCCCCTTTTCAATTTTTTTTGCTCCGGTTAGGATTGCCAAGATACTTTACCCACCACATTTCTATTATCGAATCCCACGGCACCTTGGGCAAGACAACTTCTCTTCACATGGAGGCTGGGCCCGCAAACTGGTGCCCATAACTTTTGATCCGTAAGGAGTTACGAGGCGCACAGCATACCGTTGGAAAGCTCTTTGAGAGCTCTACAACGGGGGTAGCTAGCTAGTTTGCTGTGCCCTTTTCAGAGCTCAAAATCGAACGTTTTCATCAGTTTTGGGCCACTTTTCTTCTTTTGCTCTGCTTTTCCGTCCCGGATCGTACGTCGTGAGCTGTTAAAAGGACGACAACCTTACTCGTGGCACATTAGAGGACCCTACAATGCGTCGATATCATGTCTTGCGAGGATGATGCGTTGCTGAAGCGGATGGGTTGTCGTTAAGCCCATTGGGCCTTTTGAATGGGCCATATCTCTAGGCTGGGACTGTGAACCGTTAACACATAAAGGAATTGTGCCTTCAACATGACGGGTGCGATCATACCAGCACTAATGCACCGGATCCCATCAGAACTCCGAAGTTAAGCGTGCTTGGGCGAGAGTAGTACTAGGATGGGTGACCCCTTGGGAAGTCCTCGTGTTGCACCCCCCTTTTCAATTTTTTTTGCTCCGGTTAGGGTTGCCAAGATACTTTACCCACCACATTTCTATTATCGAATCCCACGGCACCTTGGGCAAGACAACTTCTCTTCACGTGGTGGCTGGGCCCGCAAACCGGTGCCCATAACTTTTGATCTGAAAGGAGTTACGAGGCGCACAGCATACCGTTGGAAAGCTCGCTGAGAGCCCTACGACGGGGGCAGCAAGCTAGCTCGCTTTGCCCATTTCGGAGCTCAAAATCGAACGTTTTCATCAGTTTCGGGCCACTTTTCTTCTTTTGCTCTGTTTTTCCGTCCCGGATAGTACGTCGTTAGCTGTTAAAAGGACGACAACCTTACTCGCGGCACATTAGAGGACCCTACAATGCGTCGATATCATGTCTTGCGAGGATGCTGCGTTGTTGAAGCGGATGGGTTGTCGTTAAGCCCATTGGGCCTTTTGAATGGGCCATATCTCTAGGCTGGGACAGTGAACCCTTAACACATAAAGGAATTGTGCCCTCAACATGACGGGTGCGATCATACCAGCACTAATGCACCGGATCCCATCAGAACTCCGAAGTTAAGCGTGCTTGGGCGAGAGTAGTACTAGGATGGGTGACACCCTGGGAAGTCCTCGTGTTGTACCCCCCTTTTCAATTTTTTTTGCTCCGGTTAGGGTTGCCAAGATACTTTACCCACCACATTTCTATTATCGAATCCCACGGCACCTTGGGCAAGACAACTTCTCTTCACGTGGAGGCTGGGCCCGCAAACCGAGGGCGTAGGGCTTGTGACCAGGTCTCCGTCGCTCCGGTGCCCATAACTTTTGATCCGTAAGGAGTTACGAGGCGCACAGCATACCGTTGGAAAGCTCTCTGAGAGCTCTACGACGGGTGCAGCAAGCTAGCTCGCTGTGCCTTTTTTGGAGCTCAAAATCGAACGTTTTCATCAGTTTCGGGCCACTTTTCTTCTTTTGCTCTGTTTTTCCGTCCCGGATCGTACGTCGTGAGCTGTTAAAAGGAAGACAACCTTACTCGCGGCACATTAGAGGACCCTACAATGCGTCGATATCACGTCTTGCGAGGATACTGCGTTGTTGAAGCGGATGGGTTGTCGTTAAGCCCATTGGGCCTTTTCAATGGGTCATATCTCTAGGCTGGGACTGTGAACCGTTAACACATAAAGGAATTGTGCCCTCAACAAGACGGGTGTGATCATACCAGCACTAATGCACCGGATCCCATCAGAACTCCGAAGTTAAGCGTGGTTGGGCGAGAGTAGTACTAGGATCGATGACCCCCTGGGAAGTCCTCGTGTTGCACCTCCATTTTCAATTTTTTTTGCTCCGGTTAGGGTTGCCAAGATACTTTACCCACCACATTTCTATTATCGAATCCCACGGCACCTTGGGCAAGACAACTTCTCTTAACGTGGAGGCTGGGCCCGCAAACCGGTGCCCATAACTTTGGATCCGAAAGGAGTTACGAGGCGCACAGCATACCGTTGGAAAGCTCTCTGAGAGCTCTACGTTGGGGGTAGCCAGCTAGCTTGCTGTGCCCTTTTTGGAGCTCAAAATCAAACGTTTTCATCAATTTCGGGCCACTTTTCTTCTTTTGCTCTGTTTTTCCGTCCCGAATCGTACGTCGTGAGCTGTTAAAAGGACGACAACCTTACTCGCGGCACATTAGAGGACCCTACAATGCGTCGATATCACGTCTTGCGAGGATGCTACGTTGTTGAAGCGGATGGGTTGTCGTTAAGCCCATTGGGCCTTTTGAATGGGCCATATCTCTAGGCTGGGACTGTGAACCGTTAACACATAAAGGAATTGTGCCCTCAACATGACGGGTGCGATCATACCAGCACTAATGCACCGGATCCCATCAGAACTCTGAAGTTATGCGTGCTTGGGCGAGAGATGTACTAGGATGGGTGACCCCTTGGGAAGTCCTCGTGTTGCACCCCCCTTTTCAATTTTTTTTGCTCTGGTTAGGGTTGCCAAGATACTTTACCCACCACATTTCTATTATCGAATCCCACGGCACCTTGGGCAAGACAACTTCTCTTCACGTGGAGGCTGGGCCCGCAAACCGAGGGCGTAGGGCTTGTGACCAGGTCTCCGTCGCTCCAGTGCCCATAACTTTTGATCCGTAAGGCGTTACGCGGCGCACAGCATACCTTTGGAAAGCTCTCTGAGAGCTCTACGACGGGGGCAGAAAGCTAGCTCGCTTTGCCTTTTTCCGAGCTCAAGATCGAACGTTTTCATCAGTTTTGGGCCACTTTTCTTCTTTTGCTCTGTTTTTCCGTCCCGTATCGTACGTCGTGAGCTGTTAAAAGGACGACAACCTTACTCGCGGCACATTAGAGGACCCTACAATGCGTTGATATCACGTCTTGCGAGGATGCTGCGTTGTTGAAGCGGATGGGTTGTCGTTAAGCCCATTAGGCCTTTTGAATGGTCCATATCTCTAGGCTGGGACTGTGAACCGTTAACACATAAAGGAATTGTGCCCTCAACATGACGGGTGCGATCATACCAGCACTAGTGCACCGGATCCCATCAGAACTCCGAAGTTAAGCTTGCTTGGGCGAGATTAGTACTAGGATGGGTGACCCCCTGGGAAGTCCTCGTGTTGCACCCCCCTTTTCAATTTTTTTTGCTCCGGTTATGGTTGCCAAGATACTTTACCCACCACATTTCTATTATCGAATCCCACGGCACCTTGGGCAAGACAACTTCTCTTCACGTGGAGGCTGGGCCTGCAAACCGGTGCCCATAACTTTTGATCCTTAAGGAGTTACGAGGCGCACAACATACCGTTGGAAAGCTCTCTGAGAGCTCTATGACAGCGGCAGCAAGCAAGCTTGCTATGCCCTTTTCGGAGCTCAAAATCGAACGTTTTCATCAGTTTCGGGCCACTTTTCTTCTTTTGCTCTGTTTTTCCGTCCCGGATCGTACGTCGTGAGCTGTTAAAAGGATGACAACCTTACTCGCGGCACATTAGAGGACCCTACAATGCGTCGATATCACGTCTTGCGAGGATGCTGCGTTGTTGAAGCGTATGGGTTGTCGTTAAGCCCATTGGGCCTTTTGAATGGGCCATATCTCTAGGCTGGGACTGTGAACCGTTAACACATAAAGGAATTGTGCCCTCAACATGACGGGTGCGATCATACCAGCACTAATGCACCGGATCCCATCAGAACTCCGAAGTTAAGCGTGCTTGGGCGAGAGTAGTACTAGGATGGGTGACCCCCTGGGAAGTCCTCGTGTTGCACCCCCCTTTTCAATTTTTTTTGCTTCGGTTAGGGTTGCCAAGATACTTTACCCACCACATTTCTATTATCGAATCCCACGGCACCTTGGGCAAGACAACTTCTCTTCACGTGGAGGTTGGGCCCGCAAACCGAGGGCGTAGGGCTTGTGACCAGGTCTCCGTCGCTCCGGTGCCCATAACTTTTGATCCGTAAGGAGTTACGAGGCGCACAGCATACCGTTGGAAACCTCTCTGAGAGCTCTACGACGGTGGCAGCTAGCTAGCTCGCTGTGCCCTTCTCCGAGCTCAAAATCGAACAATTTCATCAGTTTCGGGCCACTTTTCTTCTTTTGCTCTGTTTTTCCGTCCAGGATCGTACGTCGTGAGCTGTTAAAAGGACGACAACCTTACTCGCGGCACATTAGAGGACCCTACAATGCGTCGATATCACGTCTTGCGAGGATGCTGCGTTGTTGAAGGGGATGGGTTGTCGTTAAACCCATTGGGCCTTTTGAATGGGCCATATCTCTAGGCTTGGACTCTGAACCGTTAACACATAAAGGAATTGTGCCCTCAACATGACGGGTGCGATCATACCAGCACTAATGCACCGGATCCCATCAGAACTCCGAAGTTAAGCGTGCTTGGGCGAGAGTAGTACTAAGATGGGTGACCCCCTGGGAAGTCCTCGTGTTGCACCCCCCTTTTCAATTTTTTTTGCTCCGGTTAGGGTTGCCAAGGTACTTTACCCACTACATTTCTATTATCGAATCCCACTGCACCTTGGGCAAGACAACTTCTCTTCACGTGGAGGATGGGCCCGCAAACCGAGGGCGTTGGGCTTGTGACCAGGTCTCCGTCGTTTCGGTGCCCATAACTTTTGATCCATAAGGATTTACGAGGCGCACAGCATACCGTTGGAAAGCTCTCTGAGAGTTCTACGACGGGGGCAGCAAGCGAGCTCATTGTGCCCTTTTCGGAGCTGAAAATCGAACATTTTCATCAGTTTCGGGCCACTTTTCTTTTTTCGCTCTGTTTTTCTATCCCGGATCGTACGTCGTGAGCTGTTAAAAGGACGACAACCTTACTCGCGGCACATTAGAGGACCCTACAATGCGTCGATATCACGTCTTGCGAGGATGCTGCGTTGTTGAAGCGGATGGGTTGTCGTTAAGCCCATTGGGCCTTTTCAATGGGCCATATCTCTAGGCTGGGACTGTGAACCGTTAACACATAAATGAATTGTGCCCTCAACATGACGGGTGTGATCATACCAGCACTAATGCACCGGATCCCATCAGAACTCCGAAGTTAAGCGTGCTTGGGCGAGAGTAGTACTAGGATGGGTGACCCCCTGGGAAGTCCTCGTGTTGCACCCCCCTTTTCAATTTTTTTTGCTTCGGTTAGGGTTGCCAAGATACTTTACCCACCACATTTCTATTATCGAATCCCACGGCACCTTGGGCAAGACAACTTCTCTTCACGTGGAGGCTGGGCCCGCAAACCGAGGGCGTAGGGCTTGTGACCAGGTCTCCGTCGCTTCGGTGTCCATAACTTTTGATCCATAAGGATTTACGAGGCGCACAGCATACCGTTGGAAAGCTCTCTGAGAGTTCTACGACGGGGGCAGCAAGCTACCTCGCTGTGCCCTTTTCGGAGCTGAAAATTGAACGTTTTCATCAATTTTGGTCAACTTTTCTATTTTTGCGCTGTTTATCCATCCCGGATCGTACGTCGTGAGCTGTTAGAAGGACGACAACCTAACTCGCGGGACATTAGAGCACCCTACAATGCCTAGATATCATGTCTTGCAAGGATTTTGCGTTGTCGAAGCGGATGGGTTGTCGTTAAGCCCATTAGGCCTTTTAAATGGGCCATATCTCTAGGCTGGGACTGTGAACCGTTAACACATAAAGGAATTGTGCCCTCGACATGACGGGTGCGATCATACCAGCACTAATGCACCGGATCCCATCAGAACTCCGAAGTTCAGCATGCTTGGGAGAGAGTAGTACTAGGATGGGTGACCCCCTGGGTAGTCCTCGTGTTGCACCCCCCTTTTCAATTTTTTTTGCTCCGGTTAGGGTTGCCAAGATACTTTACCCACCACATTTCTATTATCGAATCCCACGGCACCTTGGGCAAGACAACTTCTCTTCACGTAGAGGCTGGGCCCGCAAATCGAGGGCGTAGGGCTTGTGACCAGGTCTCCGTCGCTCCGGTGCCCATAACTTTGGATCCGTAAGGAGTTACGAGGCGCACAGCATACCGTTGGAAAGCTCTCTGAGAGCTCTACGACGGGGCCAGCTAGCTAGCTCCCTTTGCCCTTTTCGGAGCTCAAAATCGAATGTTTTCATCAGTTTCGAGCCACTTTTCGTCTTTTGCTCTGTTTTTCCGTCCCGGATCGTACGTCGTGAGCTGTTAAAAGGACGACAACCTTACTCGCGGCACATTAGAGGACTCTACAATGAGTCGATATCACGTCTTGTGAGGATGCTGCGTTGTTGAAGCGGATGGGTTGTCGTTAAGCCCATTGGGCCTTTTGAATGGGCCATATCTCTAGGTTGGGACTGTGAACCGTTAACATATAAAGGAATTGTGCCTTCAACATGACGGGTGCGATCATACCTGCACTAATGCACCGGATCCCATCAGAACTCCGAAGTTAAGTGTGCTTGGGCGAGAGTAGTACTAGGATGGGTGACCCCCTGGGAAGTCCTCGTGTTGTACCCCACTTTTCAATTTTTTTTGCTCCGGTTAGGGTTACCAAGATACTTTACCCACCACATTTCTATTATCGAATCCCACGGCACCTTGGGCAAGACAACTTCTCTTCACGTTGAGGCTGGGCCCGCAAACCGAGGGCGTAGGGCTTATGACCAGGTCTCCGTCGCTCCGGTGCCCATAACTTTTGATCCGTAAGGAGTTACGAGGCGCACAACATACCGTTGGAAAGCTCTCTGAGAGCTCTACGAAGAGGGCAGCTTGCTAGCTTGTCGGGCCTTTTTCGGAGCTCAAAATCGAACGTTTTCATCAATTTCGGGCCACTTTTCTTTTTTTGCTCTGTTTTTCCGTCCCAGATCGTACGTCGTGAGCTGTTAAAAGGACGACAACCTTACTCGCGGCACATTAGTGGACCCTACAATGGGTCGATATAACGTCTTGGGAGGATGATGGGTTGATGAAGGGAATGGGTTGTCGTTAAGCCCATTGGGCCTTTTGAATGGGCCATATCTCTAGGCTGGGACTGTGAACCGTTAACACATAAAGGAATTGTGCCCTCAACATGACGGGTGCGATCATACCAGCACTAATGCAGCGGATCCCATCAGAACTCCGAAGTTAAGCGTGCTTGGGCGAGAGTAGTACTAGGATGGGTGACCCCCTGGGAAGTCCTCGTGTTGTACCCCCCTTTTCAATTTTTTTTGCTCCGGTTAGGGTTGCCAAGATACTTTACCCACCACATTTCTATTATCGAATCCCACGACACCTTGGGCAAGACAACTTCTCTTCACGTGGAGTCTGGGCCCGCAAACCGGGGGCGTAGAGCTTGTGACCAGGTCTCCGTCGCTTCGGTGCCCATAACTTTTGATCCGTAAGGAGTTACGAGGCGCACAGCATACCGTTGGAAAGCTCTCTGAGAGCTCTACGATGGGGGCAGCAAGCTAACTCGCTATGCCCTTTTTGGATCTCAAAATCGAACGTTTTCATCAGTTTCGGGCCACTTTTCTTCTTTTGCTCAGTTTTTCCTTCCCGGATCGTACGTCGTGAGCTGTTAAAAGGACGACAACCTTACTCGCGGCACATTAGAGGACCCTACAATGCGTCGATATCACGTCTTGCGAGGATGCTGCGTTGTTGAAGCGGATGGGTTGTCGTTAAGCCCATTGGGCCTTTTTAGTGGGCCATATCTCTAGGCTGGTACTGTGAACCGTTAACACATAAAGGAATTGTGACCTCAACATGACGGGTGTGATCATACCAGCACTAATGCACCGGATCCCATCAGAACTCCGAAGTTAAGCGTGCTTGGGCGAGAGTAGTACTAGGATGGGTGACCCCCTGGGAAGTCCTCGTGTTGCACCCCCCTTTTCAATTTTTTTTGCTCCCGTTAGAGTTGCCAAGATACTTTACCCACCACATTTCTATTATCGAATCCCACGGTACCTTGGGCAAGACAACTTCTCTTCACGTTGAGGCTGGGCCCGCAAACCGAAGGCGTAGGGCTTGTGACCAGGTCTCCGTCGCTCCGGTGCCCATAACTTTTGATCCGTAAGGAGTTACGAGGCGCACAGCATACCGTTGGAAAGCTCTCTGAGAGCTCTACGATGGGGGCAGCAAGCTAGCTCGCTGTGCTCTTTTTGGATCTTAGAATCGAACGTTTTCATCAGTTTCGGGCCACTTTTCTTCTTTTGCTCTGTTTTTCCTTCCCGGATCGTCCGTCGTGAGCTGTTAAAAGGACGACAACCTTACTCGCGGCACATTAGAGGACCCTACAATGCGTCGATATCACGTCTTGCGAGGATGCTGCGTTGTTGAAGCGGATGGGTTGTCGTTAAGCCCATTGGGCCTTTTTAGTGGGCCATATCTCTAGGTTGGGACTGTGAACCGTTAACACATAAGGGATTTATGCCCTCAACATGACTGGTGAGATCATACCAGCACTAATGCACCGAATCCCATCAGAACTCCAAAGTTAAGCGTGCTTGGGCGTGAGTAGTACTAGGATGGGTGACCCCCTGGGATGTCCTCGTGTTGTACCCCACTTTTCAATTTTTTTTGCTCCGGTTAAAGTTGCCAAGATACTTTACCCACCACATTTCTATTATCGAATCCCACGGCACCTTGGGCAAGACAACTTCTCTTCACGTTGAGGCTGGGCCCGCAAACCGAAGGCGTAGGGCTTGTGACCAGGTCTCCGTCGCTCCGGTGCCCTTAACTTTTGATCCGAAAGGAGTTACGAGGCGCACAGCATACCGTTGGAAAGCTCTCTGAGAGCTCTACGACGGGGGCAGCTAGCTATCTCGCTGTGCCCTTTTCGGAGCCCAAAATATATCGTTTTCATCAGTTTTGGGCCACTTTTCTTCTTTTGCTCTGTTTTTCCGTCCCGGATCGTACGTCGTGAGCTATTAAAAGGATGACAACCTTACTCGCGGCACATTATAGGACCCTACAATGCGTCGATATCACTTTTTGCGAGGATGCTGCGTTGTTGAAGCGGATGGGTTGTCGTTAAGCCCATTGGGACTTTTGAATGGGCCATATCTCTAGGCTGGGACTGTGAACCGTTAACACATAAATGAATTGTGCCCTCAACATGACGGGTGCGATCATACCAGCACTAATGCACCGGATCCCATCAGAACTCCGAAGTTAAGCGTGCTTGGGCGAGAGTAGTACTAAGATGGGTGACCCCCTGGGAAGTCCTCGTGTTGCACCCCCCTTTTCAATTTTTTTTGCTCCGGTTAGGGTTGCCAAGATACTTTACCCACCACATTTCTATTATCGAATCCCACGGTACCTTGGGCAAGACAACTTCTCTTCACGTGGAGGCTGGGCCAGCAAACCGAGGGCGTAGGGCTTGTGACCAGGTCTCCGTCGCTCCGGTGCCCATAACTTTTGATCCGTAAAGAGTTACGAGGCGCACAGCATACCGTTGGAAAGCTCTCTGAGAGCTCTACGACGGGGGCAGCAAGCTAGCCCGCTGTGGGCTTTTCGGAGCTCAAAATCGAACGTTTTGATCAGTTTCGGGCCACTTTTCTTCTTTTGCTCTGTTTTTCTGTCCCGGATCATACGTCGTGAGCTGTTAAAAGGACGACAACCTTACTCGCGGCACATTAGAGTACCCTACAATGCGTCGATATCACGTCTTGCGAGGATGCTGCGTTGTTGAAGCGGATGGATTGTCGTTAAGCCCATTTGGCCTTGTCAATTGGCCATATCTCTAGGATGGGACTGTGAACCGTTAACACATAAAGGAATTGTGCCCTCCACATGACGGGTGCGATCATACGAGCACTAATGCACCGGATCCCATCAGAACTCCGAAGTTAAGCGTGCTTGGGCGAGAGTAGTACTAGGATGGGTGACCCCCTGGGAAGTCCTCGTGTTGCACATCCCTTTTCAATTTTTTTTGCTCCGGTTAGGGTTGCCAAGATACTTTACCCACCACATTTCTATTATCGAATCCCACGGCACCTTGGGCAAGACAACTTCTCTTCACGTGGAGGCTGGGCCCGCAAACCGAGGGCGTAGGGCTTGTGACCAGGTCTCTGTCGCTCCGGTGCCCATAACTTTTGATCCGTAAGGAGGTACGAGGCGCACAGCATACCCTTGAAAAGCTCTCTGAGAGCTCTACGAAGAGGGCAGCTTGCTAGCTCGCTGTGCCCTTTTCGTAGCTCAAAATCGAACGTTTTCATCCGTTTCGGGCCACTTTTCTTCTTTTTCTCTGTTTTTCCGTCCCGGATCGTACGTCGTGAGCTGTTAAAAGGACGAAAACCTTACTCGCGGCACATTAGAGGACACTACAATCCGTCGATATCACGTCTTGCGAGGATGCTGCGTTGTTGAAGCGGATGGGTTGTCATTAAGCCCATTGGGCCTTTTGAATGGGCCATATCTCTAGGCTGGGACTGTGAACCGTTAACACATAAAGGAATTGTGCCCTCAACATGACGGGTGCGATCATACCAGCACTAATGCACCGGATCCCATCAGAACTCCGAAGTTAAGCGTGCTTGGGCGAGAGTAGTACTAGGATGGGTGACCCCCTGGGAAGTCCTCGTGTTGCACCCCCCTTTTCAATTTTTTTTGCTCCGGTTAGGGTTGCCAAGATACTTTACCCACCACATTTCTATTATCGAATCCCACGGCACCTTGGGCAAGTCAAATTCTCTTCACGTGGAGGCTGGGCCCGCAAACCGAGGGCGTAGGGCTTGTGACCAAGATTCCGTCGCTCCGGTGCCCATAACTTTTGATCCGTATGGAGTTACGAGGCGCACAGCATACCGTTGGAAAGCTCTCTGAGAGCTCTACGACGGGGACAGCTAGCTAGCCCGCTGTTCCCTTTTCGGAGCTCAAAATCGAACGTTTTCATCAGTTTCGGGCCACTTTTCTTCTTTTGCTCTGTTTTTCCGTCCCGGATCGTACGTCGTGAGCTGTTAAAAGGATGACAACCTTACTTGCGGCACATTAGAGGACCCTACAATGCGTCGATATCACGTCTTGCGAGGATGCTGCGTTGTTGAAGCGGATGGGTTGTCGTTAAGCCCATTGGGCCTTTTGAATGGGCCATATCTCTAGGCTGGGACTGTGAACCGTTAACACATAAAGGAATTGTGCCCTCAACATGACGGGTGCGATCATACCAGCACTAATGCACCGGATCCCATCAGAACTCCGAAGTTAAGCGTGCTTGGGCGAGAGTAGTACTAGGATGGGTGACCCCCTGGGAAGTCCTCGTGTTGCACCCCACTTTTCAATTTTTTTTGCTCCGGTTAGGGTTGCCAAGATACTTTACCCACCACATTTCTATTATCGAATCCCACGGCACCTTGGGCAAGACAACTTCTCTTCACGTGGAGGCTGGGCCCGCAAACCGGTGCCCATAACATTTGATCCGTAGGGAGTTACGAGGCGCACAGCATACTGTTGGAAAGCTCTCTGAGAGCTCTACGATGGGGACAGCTAGCTAGCTCGCTGTTCCCTTTTCGGAGCTCAAAATCGAACGTTTTCATCAGTTTTGGGTACTTTTCTTCTTTTGTTCTGTTTTTCAGCCCTTGATCGTACGTTGTGAGCTGTTAATAGGGCGACAACCTAACTCGCTGGACATTAGATGGCCCTACAATGCGTCGATATCACATCTTGTGAGGATGCTGCGTTGTTGAAGCGGATGGGTTGTCGTTAAGCCCATTCGGCCTTTTCAATGGGCCATCTCTCTGGGCTGGGATTGTGAACCGTCAACACATAAGGGATTTGTGTGCTCAACATGACGGGTGCAATCATACCAGCACTAATGAACTGAATCCCATCAGAACTCCAAAGTTAAGCGTGCTATGGCGAGAGTAGTACTAGGATGGGTGACCCCCTATGAAGTCCTCGTGTTGCACCCCACTTTTCAATTCTTTTTTGCCCCGGTTAGGGTTGCCAAGATACTTTACCCACCACATTTCTATTATCGAATTCCACGGCACCTTGGGCATGACAACTTCTCTTCACGTGGAGGCTGGGCCCGCAAACCGAGGGCGTAGGGCTTGTGACCAGGTCTCCGTCGCTCCGGTGCCCATAACTTTTGATCCGTAAGGAGTTACGAGGCGCACAGCATACCGTTGGAAAGCTCTCTGAGAGCTCTACGACGGGGGCGGCTAGCAAGCTCGCTGTGCCCTTTTCGGAGCTCAAAATCGAACATTTTAATCAGTTTCGGGCCACTTTTCTTCTTTTGCTCTGTTTTTCCGTCCCGGATCGTACGTCGTGAGCTGTTAAAAGGATGACAACCTTACTCGCAGCACATTAGAGGACCCTACAATGCGTCGATATCACGTCTTGCGAGGATGCTGCGTTGTTGAAGCGGATGGGTTGTCGTTAAGCCCATTGGGCCTTTTGAATGGGCCATATCTCTAGGCTGGGACTGTGAACCGTTAACAGATAAAGGAATTATGCCCTCAACATGACGGGTGCGATCATACCAGCACTAATGCACCGGATCCCATAAGAACTCCGCAGTTAAGCGTGCTTGGGCGAGAGTAGTACTAGGATGGGTGACCCCCTGGGAAGTCCTCGTGTTGCACTCCTCTTTTCAATTTTTTTTGCTCCGGTTAGGGTTGCCAAGATTCTTTACCCACCACATTTCTATTATCGAATCCCACGGCACCTTGGGCAAGACAACTTCTCTTCACGTGGAGGCTGGGCCCGCAAACCGAGGGCGTAGGGCTTGTGACCAGGTCTCCGTCGCTCCGGTGCCCATAACTTTTGATCCGTAAGGAGTTACGAGGCGCACAGCATACCGTTGGAAAGCTCTCTGAGAGCTCTACGACAAGAGCAGCAAGCTAGCTTGCTTTGTCCTTTTCGGAGCTCAAAATCGAACGTTTTCATCAGTTTCGGGCCACTTTTCTTCTTTTGCTCTGTTTTTCTGTCCCGGATCGTACGTCGTGAGCTGTTAAAAGGACGACAACCTTACTCGCGGCACATTAGAGGACCCTACAATGCGTCGATATCACGTCTTGCGAGGATGCTGCGTTGTTGAAGCGGATGGGTTGTCGTTAAGCTCATTGGGCCTTTTGAATGGGCCATATCTCTAGGCTGGGACTGTGAACCGTTAACACATAAAGGAATTGTGCCCTCAACATGACGGGTACGATCATACCAGCACTAATGCACCGGATCCCATCAGAACTCCGAAGTTAAGCGTGCTTGGGCGAGAGTAGTACTAGGATGGGTGACCCCCTGGGAAGTCCTCGTGTTGCACCCCCCTTTTCAATTTTTTTTGCTCCGGTTAGGGTTGCCAAGATACTTTACCCACCACATTTCTATTATCGAATCCCACGGCACCTTGGGCAAGACAACTTCTTTTCACGTGGAGGCCGGGCCCGCAAACCGAGGGCGTAGGGCTTGTGACCAGGTCTCCGTCGCTCCGGTGCCCATAACTTTTGATCCGTAAGGAGTTACGAGGTGCATAGCATACCGTTGGAAAGCTCTCTAAGAGCTCTACGACGGGGGCAGCTAGCTTGCTAGCTTTGCCCTTTTCGGAGCTCAAAATCGAACGTTTTCATCAGTTTCGGGCCACTTTTCTTCTTTTGCTATGTTTTTCCGTCCTGGATCATACGTCGTGAGCTGTTAAAAGGACGACAACCTTACTCGCGGCACATTAGAGGACCCTACAATGCGTCGATATCACGTCTTGCGAGGATGCTGCGTTGTTGAAGCGGATGGGTTGTCGTTAAGCCCATTGGGCCTTTTGAATGGGCCATATCTCTAGGCTGGGACTGTGAACCGTTAACACATAAAGGAATTGTGCCCTCAACATGACGGGTGCGATCATACCAGCACTAATGCACCGGATCCCATCAGAACTCCGAAGTTAAGCGTGCTTTGGCGAGAGTAGTACTAGGATGGGTGACCCACTGGGAAGTCCTCGTGTTGCACCCCCTTTTCAAATTTTTTTGCTCCGGTTAGGGTTGCCAAGATACTTTACCCACCACATTTCTATTATCGAATCCCACGGCACCTTGGGCAAGACAACTTCTCTTCACGTTGAGGCTGGGCCCGCAAACCGAGGGCGTAGGGCTTGTGACCAGGTCTCCGTCGCTCCGGTGCCCATAACTTTGGATCCGTAAGGAGTTACGAGGCGCACAGCATACCGGTGGAAAGCTCTTTGGGGGCTCTACGACGGGGGCAGCCATCTAGCTTGCTATGCCCTTTTCGGAGCTCAAAATCGAACGTTTTCATCATTTTCGGGCCACTTTTCTTCTTTTGCTCTGTTTTTCCGTCCCGGATCGTACGTCGTGAGCTGTTAAAAGGACGACAACCTTACTCGCGGCACATTAGAGGACCCTACAATGTGTCGATATCACGTCTTGCGAGGATGCTGCGTTGTTGAAGCGGATGGGTTGTCGTTAAGCCCATTGGGCCTTTTGAATGGGCCATATCTCTAGGTTGGGACTGTGAACCGTTAACACATAAAGGAATTGTGCCCTCAACATGACGGGTGCGATCATACCAGCACTAATGCACCGGATCCCATCAGAACTCTGAAGTTAAGCGTGCTTGGGCGAGAGTAGTACTAGGATGGGTGACCCCCTGGGAAGTCCTCGTGTTGCACCCCTCTTTTCAATTTTTTTTGCTCCGGTTAGGGTTGCCAAGATACTTTACCCACCACATTTCTATTATCGAATCCCACGGCACCTTGGGCAAGACAACTTCTCTTCACGTGGAAGCTGGGCCCGCAAACCGAGGGCGTAGGGCTTGTGACCAGGTCTCCGTCGCTCCGGTGTCCATAACTTTTGATCCGTAAGGAGTTACGAGGCACACAGCATACCGTTGGAAAGCTTTCTGAGAGCTCTACGAAGAAGGAAGCTAGCTAGCTTGCTTTGCCCTTTTCGGAGCTCAAAATCGAACGTTTTCATCGGTTTCGGGCCTATTTTCTTCTTTTGCTCTGTTTTTCGTCCCGGATCGTACGTCGTGAGCTGTTAAAAGGACGACAACCTTACTCGCGGCACATTAGAGGACCCTACAATGCGTCGATATCACGTCTTGCGAGGATGCTGCGTTGTTGAAGCGGATGGGTTGTCGTTAAGCCCATTGGGCCTTTTGAATGGGCCATATCTCTAGGCTGGGACTGTGAACCGTTAACACATAAAGGAATTGTGCCCTCAATATGACGGGTGCGATCATACCAGCACTAATGCACCGGATCCCATCAGAACTCCGAAGTTAAGCGTGCTTGGGCGAGAGTAGTACTAGGATGGGTGACCCCCTGGGAAGTCCTCGTGTTGCACCCCCCTTTTCAATTTTTTTTGCTTCGGTTAGGGTTGCCAAGATACTTTACCCACTACATTTCTATTATCGAATCCCACTGCACCTTGGGCAAGACAACTTCTCTTCACGTGGTGGTTGGGCCCACAAACCGAGGGCGTAGGGCTTGCGACCAAGTCTCCGTCGCTCCGGTGCCCATAACTTTTGATCCGTAAGGAGTTACGAGGCGCACAGCATACCGTTGGAAAGCTCTCTAAGAGCTCTACGACGGGGGTAGCAAGCTAGCTTGCTGTGCCCTTCTCGGAGCTCAAAATCGAACATTTTCATCAGTTTCGGGCCACTTTTCATCTTTTGCTCTGTTTTTCCGTCACGGATCATACGTCATAAGCTGTTGAAAGGAAGACAACCTAACTCGCAGCACATTAGAGGAACCTACAATGCGTCAATATCACGTCTTGCGAGGATGCTGCGGTGTTGTAGCGGATGGGTTGTCGTTAAGCCCATTGGGCCTTTTCAATGGGCCATATCTCTAGGCTGGGACTGTGAACCGTTAACACATAAATGAATTGTGCCCTCAACATGACGGGTGCGATCATACCAGCACTAATGCACCGGATCCCATCAGAACTCCGAAGTTAAGCGTGCTTGGGCGAGAGTAGTACTAGGATGGGTGACCCCCTGGGAGGTCCCCGTTTTGCACCCCCCATTTCAATTTATTTTGCTCCGGTTAGGGTTGCTAAGATACTTTCTCCCCCACATTTCTCTTATCGAACCCCCCGGCACATTGGGCAAGCCAACTTCGCTTCACGTTGAGGCTGGGCCCGCATACCGAGGGCGTAGGGCTTGTGACCAGGTCTCCGTCGCTTCGGTGCCCATAACTTTTGATCCATAAGGAGTTACGAGGCGCACAGCATACCGTTGGAAAGCTCTCTGAGAGTTCTACGACGGGGGCAGCAAGCTAGCTTGCTGTGCCCTTTTCGGAGCTGAAAATCGAACATTTTCATCAGTTTCGGGCCACTTTTCTATTTTTGCTCTGTTTTTCTGTCCCGGATCGTACGTCGTGAGCTGTTAAAAGGACGACAACCTTACGCGCGGGACATTAGAGGGCCCTACAATGCGTCGATATCACGTCTTGCGAGGATGCTGCGTTGTTGAAGCGGATGGGTTGTCGTTAAGCCCATTGGGCCTTTTGAATGGGCCATATCTCTAGGCTGGGACTGTGAACCGTTAACACATAAAGGAATTGTTCCCTCAACAAGACGGGTGCGATCATACCATCACTAATGCACCGGATCCCATCAGAACACCGAAATTAAGCATGCTTGGGCGAGAGTAGTACTAGGATGGGTGACGCCCTGGGAAGACCTCATGATGCACCCCCCTTTTCAATTTTTTTTGCTCCGGTTAGGGTTGCCAAGATACTTTACCCACCACATTTCTATTATCGAATCCCACAGCACCTTGGGCAAGACAACTTCTCTTCACGTTGAGGCTGGGCCCGCAAACCGAGGGCATAGGGCTTGTGACCAGGTCACCGTCGCTCCGGTGCCTATAACTTTGGATCCATAAGGAGTTACGAGGCGCACAGCATACCGTTGGAAAGCTCTCTGAGAGCTCTACGACGGGGGCAGCTAGCTAGCTCCCTTTGCCCTTTTCGGAGCTCAAAATCGAACGTTTTCATCAGTTTCGAGCCACTTTTCTTCTTTTGCTCTGTTTTTCCGTCCCGGATCGTACGTCGTGAGCTGTTAAAAGGACGACAACCTTACTCGCGGCACATTAGAGGACTCTACAATGAGTCGATATCACGTCTTGTGAGGATGCTGCGTTGTTGAAGCGGATGGGTTGTCGTTAAGCCCATTGGGCCTTTTGAATGGGCCATATCTCTAGGTTGGGACTGTGAACCGTTAACATATAAAGGAATTGTGCCTTCAACATGACGGGTGCGATCATACCTGCACTAATGCACCGGATCCCATCAGAACTCCGAAGTTAAGTATGCTTGGGCGAGAGTAGTACTAGGATGGGTGACCCCCTGGGAAGTCCTCGTGTTGTACCCCACTTTTCAATTTTTTTTGCTCCGGTTAGGGTTACCAAGATACTTTACCCACCACATTTCTATTATCGAATCCCACGGCACCTTGGGCAAGACAACTTCTCTTCACGTTGAGGCTGGGCCCGCAAACCGAGGGCGTAGGGCTTGTGACCAGGTCTCCGTCGCTCCGGTGCCCATAACTTTTGATCCGTAAGGAGTTACGAGGCGCACAACATACCGTTGGAAAGCTCTCTGAGAGCTCTACGAAGAGGGCAGCTTGCTAGCTCGTTGTGCCTTTTTCGGAGCTCAAAATCGAACGTTTTCATAAGTTTCGGGCTACTTTTCTTTTTTTGCTCTGTTTTTCCGTCCCAGATCGTACGTCGTGAGCTGTTAAAATGATGACAACCTTACTCGCGGCACATTAGAGGACTCTACAATGCGTCGATATCACGTCTTGTGAGGATGCTGCGTTGTTGAAGCGGATGGGTTGTCGTTAAGCCCATTGGGCCTTTTGAATGGGCCATATCTCTAGGTTGGGACTGTGAACCGTTAACAAATAAAGGAATTGTGCCCTCAACATGACGGGTGCGATCATACCAGCACTAATGCACCGGATCCCATCAGAACTCCGAAGTTAAGCGTGCTTGGGCGTGAGTAGTACTAGGATGGGTGACCCCCTGGGAAGTCCTCGTGTTGCACCCCCCTTTTCAATTTTTTTTGCTCCAGTTAGGGTTGCCAAGATACTTTACCCACCACATTTCTATTATCGAATCCCACCGTACCTTGGGCAAGACAACGTCTCTTCACGTGGAGGCTGGGCCCGTAAACCGAGGGCGTAGGGCTTGTGACCAGGTCTCCGTCGCTTCGGTGCCCATAACTTTTGATCCGTAAGGAGTTACGAGGTGCACAGCATACCGTTGGAAAGCTCTCTGAGAGCTCTACGATGGGGGCAGCAAGCTAACTCGCTATGCCCTTTTTGGATCTCAAAATCGAACGTTTTCATCAGTTTCGGGCCACTTTTCTTCTTTTGCTCAGTTTTTCCTTCCCGGATCGTACGTCGTGAGCTGTTAAAAGGACGACAACCTTACTCGCGGCACATTAGAGGACCCTACAATGCGTCGATATCACGTCTTGCGAGGATGCTGCGTTGTTGAAGCGGATGGGTTGTCGTTAAGCCCATTGGGCCTTTTGAATGGGCCATATCTCTAGGTTGGGACTGTGAACCGTTAACACATAAAGGAATTGTGCCCTCAACATGACAGGTACGATCATACCAGCACTAATGCACCGGATCCCATCAGAACTCAGAAGTTAAGCGTGCTTGGACGTGAGTAGTACTAGGATGGGTGACCCCCTGGGAAGTCCTCGTGTTGCACTCCACTTTTCAATTTTTTTTGCTCCGGTTAGAGTTGCCAAGATACTTTACCCACCACATTTCTATTATCGAATCCCACGGTACCTTGGGCAAGACAACTTCTCTTCACGTTGAGGCTGGGCCCGCAAACCGAAGGCGTAGGGCTTGTGACCAGGTCTCCGTCGCTCCGGTGCCCATAACTTTTGATCCGTAAGGAGTTACGAGGCGCACAGCATACCGTTGGAAAGCTCTCTGAGAGCTCTACGACGGGGGCAGCAAGCTAGCTCGCTGTGCCCTTTTCGGAGCTCAAAATCGAACGTTTTCATCAGTTTCGGGCCACTTTTCTTCTTTTGCTCTGTTTTTCCGTCCCGGATCGTACGTCGTGAGCTGTTAAAAGGACGACAACCTTACTCGCGGCACATTAGAGGACCCTACAATGCGTCGA
This sequence comes from Ehretia macrophylla, assembly GCA_037974665.1. Taxonomy (NCBI): domain Eukaryota; kingdom Viridiplantae; phylum Streptophyta; class Magnoliopsida; order Boraginales; family Ehretiaceae; genus Ehretia; species Ehretia macrophylla. Next base: position 74,451,603 of record CM075769.1, read on the forward strand.
TATCACGTCTTGTGAGGATGCTGCGTTGTTGAAGCGGATGGGTTGTCGTTAAGCCCATTTGGCCTTGTCAATGGGCCATATCTCTAGGCTGGGACTGTGAACCGTTAACACATAAAGGAATTGTGCCCTCCACATGACGGGTGCGATCATACCAGCACTAATGCACCGGATCCCATCAGAACTCCGAAGTTAAGCGTGCTTGGGCGAGAGTAGTACTAGGATGGGTGACCCCCTGGGAAGTCCTCGTGTTGCACCCCCTTTTCAATTTTTTTTGCTCCGGTTAGGGTTGCCAAGATACTTTACCCACCACATTTCTATTATCGAATCCCACGGCACCTTGGACAAGACAACTTCTCTTCACGTGGAGGCTGGGCCCGCCAACCGAGGGCGTAGGGCTCGTGACCAGGTCTCCGTCGCTCCGGTGCCCATAACTTTTGATCCGTAAGGAGTTACGAGGCGCACAGCATACCGTTGGAAAGCTCTCTGAGAGCTCTACGACGGGGCAGCAAGCTAGCACGCTGTGCCCTTTTCGGATCTCAAAATCTAACTTTTTCATCAGTTTCGGGTCACTTTTCTTCTTTTACTCTGTTTTTTCGTCCCGGATCGTACGTCGTGAACTGTTAAAAGGACGACAACCTTACTCGCGGCACATTAGAGGACCCTACAATGCGTCGATATCACGTCTTGCGAGGATGCAGCGTTGTTGAAGCGGATGGGTTGTCGTTAAGCCCATTGGGCCTTTTGAATGGGCCATATCTCTAGGCTGGGACTGTGAACCGTTAACACATAAAGGAATTGTGCCCTCAACATGACGGGTGCGATCATACCTGCACTAACGCACCGGATCCCATCAGAACTCCGAAGTTAAGCGTGCTTGGGCGAGAGTAGTACTAGGATGGGTGACCCCCTGGGAAGTCCTCGTGTTGCACCCCCCTTTTCAATTTTTTTTGCTCCGGTTAGGGTTGCCAAGATACTTTACCCACCACATTTCTATTATCGAATCCCACGGCACCTTGGGCAAGTCAACTTCTCTTCACGTGGAGACTGGGTCCACAAACCGACGGCGTAGCGCGTGGGACCAGGTCTCCGTCGCTCCGGTGCCCATAACTTTTGATCCGTAAGGAGTTACGAGGCGCACAGCATACCGTTGGAAAGCTCTCTGAGAGCTCTACGACGGGGACAGCTAGCTAGCTCGCTGTTCCCTTTTTGGAGCTCAAAATCGAATGTTTTCATTAGTTTTGGGCCACTTTTCTTCTTTTGCTCTGTTTTTCCGTCCCAGATCGTACGTCGGGAGCTGTTAAAAGGACAACAACCTTACTCGCGGCACATGAGAGGACCCCACAATGCGTCGATATCACGTCCTGCGACGATGATGCGTTGTTGAAGCGGATGGGTTGTCGTTAAGCCCATTGGGCCTTTTGAATGGGCCATATCTCTAGGCTGGGACTGTGAACCGTTAACACATAAAGGAATTGGGCCCTCAACATGACGGGTGCGATCATACCAGCACTAATGCACCGGATCCCATCAGAACTCCGATGTTAAGCGTGCTTGGGCGAGAGCAGTACTAGGATGGGTGACCCCCTGGGAAGTCCTCGTGTTGCACCCCCCTTTTCAATTTTTTTTGCTCCGGTTAGGGTTGCCAAGATACTTTACCCACCACATTTCTATTATCGAATCCCACGGCACCTTGGGCAAGACAACTTCTCTTCACGGGGAGGCTGGGCCCGTAAACCGAGGGCGTAGATCTTGTGACTAGGTCTCCGTCGCTCCGGTGCCCATAACTTTTGATCCGTAAGGAGTTACAAGGCGCACAGCATACCGTTGGAAAGCTCTCTGAGAGCTCTACGATGGGGGCAGCAAGCAAGCTTGCTTTGCCCTTTTCGGAGCTCAAAATTGAACGTTTTCATCAATTTCGGGCCACTTCTCTTCTTTTGCTATGTTTTTTCGTCCCGGATCGTACGTCGTGAGCTGTTAAAAGGACGACAACCTTACTCGCTGCACATTAGAGGACCCTACAATGCGTCGATATCACGTCTTGCGAGGATGCTGCGTTGTTGAAGCGGATGGGTTGTCGTTAAGCCCATTGGGCCTTTTTAATGGGCCATATCTTTAGGTTGGGACTGTGAACCGTTAACACATAAAGGAATTGTGCCCTTAACATGACAGGTGGGATCATACCAACACTAATGCACCGGATCCCATTAGAACTCCGAAGTTAAGCGTGCTTGGGCGTGAGTAGTACTAGGATTGGTGACCCCCTGGGAAGTCCTCGTGTTGCATCCACTTTTCAATTTTTTTTGCTCCGGTTAGGGTTGTGAAGATACTTTACCCACCACATTTCTATTATCGAATCCCACGGCACCTTGGGCAAGACAACTTCTCTTCACGTGGAGGCTGGGCCCGCAAACTGAGGGCGTAGGGCTTGTGACCAGGTCTCCGTCGCTCCGGTGCCCATAACTTTTGATCCGTAATGAGTTACGAGGCGCACAGCATAACGTTGGAAAGCTCTCTGAGAGCTCTACAACGGGGGCAGCTAGCTAGCGTGCTGTGCTCTTTTCGGAGCTCAAAATCGAACGTTTTCATCAGTTTCGGGCCACTTTTCTTCTTTTGCTCTGTTTTTCCGTCCCGGATCGTACGTCGTGAGCTATTAAAAGGATGACAACCTTACTCGCGGCACATTATAGGACCCTACAATGCGTCGATATCACTTTTTGCGAGGATGGTGCGTTGTTGAAGCGGATGGGTTGTCGTTAAGCCCATTGGAACTTTTGAATGGGCCATATCTCTAGGCTGGGACTGTGAACCGTTAACACATAAATGAATTGTGCCCTCAACATGACGGGTGCGATCATACCAGCACTAATGCACCGGATCCCATCAGAACTCCGAAGTTAAGCGTGCTTGGGCGAGAGTAGTACTAAGATGGGTGACCCCCTGGGAAGTCCTCGTGTTGCACCCCCCTTTTCAATTTTTTTTGCTCCGGTTAGGGTTGCCAAGATACTTTACCCACCACATTTCTATTATCGAAACCCACGGCACCTTGGGCAAGACAACTTCTCTTCACGTGGAGGCTGGGCCTGCAAACCGAGGGCGTAGGGCTTGTGACCAGGTTTCCGTCGCTCCGGTGCCCATAACTTTTGATCCGTAAGGAGTTACGAGGCGCACAGCATACCGTTGGAAAGCTCTCTGAGAGCTCTACGAAGGGGGCAGCAGGCTAGCTTGCTATGCCCTTTTCGGAGCTCAAAATCGAACGTTTTCATCAATTTCGGGCCACTTTTCTTCTTTTGCACTATTTTTCTGTCCCGGATCGTACGTCGTGAGCTGTTAAAAGGACGACAACCTTACTCGCGGCACATTAGAGGACCCTACAATGCGTCGATATCACGTCTAGCGAGGATGCTGCGTTGTTGAAGCGGATGGGTTGTCGTTAAGCCCATTTGGCCTTGTCAATGGGCCATATCTCTAGGCTGGGACTGTGAACCGTTAACACATAAAGGAATTGTGCCCTCCACATGACGGGTGCGATCATACCAGCACTAATGCACCGGATCCCATCAGAACTCCGAAGTTAAGCGTGCTTGGGCGAGAGTAGTACTAGGATGGGTGACCCCCTGGGAAGTCCTCGTGTTGCACCCCCCTTTTCAATTTTTTTTGCTCCGATTAGGGTTGCCAAGATACTTTACCCACCACATTTCTATTATCGAATCCCACGGCACCTTGGACAAGACAACTTCTCTTCACGTGGAGGCTGGGCCCGCAAACCGAGGGCGTTGGGCTTGTGACCAGGTCTCCGTCGCTCCGGTGCCCATAACTTTTGATCCGTAAGGAGTTACGAGGTACACAGCATACCGTTGGAAAGCTCTCTGAGAGCTCTACGAAGAGGGCAGCTTGCTACCTCGCTGTGCCCTTTTCGGAGCTCAAAATCGAACGTTTTCATCAGTTTCGGGCCACTTTTCTTTTTTTGCTCTGTTTTTCTGTCCCAGATCGTACGTCGTGAGCTGTTAAAAGGACGACAACCTTACTCGCGGCACATTAGAGGACCCTACAATGCGTCGATATCACGTCTTACGAGGATGCTGCGTTGTTGAAGCGGATGGGTTGTCGTTAAGCCCATTGGGCCTTTTGAATGGGCCATATCTCTAGGCTGGGACTGTGAACCGTTAACACATAAAGGAATTGTGCCCTCAACATGACGGGTGCGATCATACCAGCACTAATGCACCGGATCCCATCAGAACTCCGAAGTTAAGCGTGCTTGGGCGAGAGTAGTACTAGGATGGGTGACCCCCTGGGAAGTCCTCGTGTTGCACCCCCCTTTTCAATTTTTTTTGCTCCGGTTAGGGTTGCCAAGATACTTTACCCACCATATTTCTATTATCGAATCCCACGGCACCTTGGGCAAGTCAACTTCTCTTCACGTGGAGGCTGGGCCCACTAACCGAGGGCGTAGGGCTTGTGACCAGGTCTCCGTCGCTCCGGTGCCCATAACTTTTGATCCGTAAGGAGTTACGAGGCGCACAGCATACCGTTGGAAAGCTCTCTGAGAGCTCTACGAAGAGGGCAGCTTGCTAGCTAGCTGTGCCCTTTTCGTAGCTCAAAATCGAACGTTTTCATCAGTTTCGGGCCAATTTTATTCTTTTACTCTGTTTTTCCGTCCCGGATCGTACGTCGTGAGCTGTTAAAAGGACGACAACCCTACTCGCGGCACATTAGAGGACCCTACAATGCGTCGATATCACGTCTTGCGAGGATGCTGCGTTGTTGAAGCGGATGGGTTGTCGTTAAGCCCATTGGGCCTTTTGAATGGGCCATATCTCTACGCTGGGACTGTGAACCGTTAACACATAAAGGAATTGTGCCCTCAACATGACGGGTGCGATCATACCAGCACTAACGCACCGGATCCCATCAGAACGCCGAAGTTAAGCGTGCTTGGGCGAGAGTTGTACTAGGATGGGTGACACCCTGGGAAGTCCTCGTGTTGCACCCCCCTTTTCAATTTTTTTTGCTCCGGTTAGGGTTGCCAAGATACTTTACCCACCACATTTCTATTATCGAATCCCACGGCACCTTGGGCAAGACAACTTCTCTTCACGTGGAGGCTGGGCCCGCAAACCGAGGGCGTAGGGCTTGTGACCAGGTCTCCGTCGCTCCGGTGGCCATAACTTTTGATCCGTAAGGAGTTACGAGGCGCACAGCATACCGTTGGAAAGCTCTCTGAGAGCTCTACGACGGGGGCAGCAAGCTAGCTTGCTATGCCCTTTTCGGAGCTCAAAATCGAACGTTTTCATCAGTTTCGGGCCACTTTTCTTCTTTTGCTTTGTTTTTCGGTCCCGGATCGTACGTCGTGAGCTGTTAAAAGGATGACAACCATACTCGCGGCACATTAGAGGACCCTACAATGCGTCGACATCATGTCTTGCGAGGATGCTGCGTTGTTGAAGCGGATGGGTTGTCGTTAAGCCCATTGGGCCTTTTGAATGGGCCATATCTCTAGGCTGGGACTGTGAACCGTTAACACATAAAGGAATTGTGCCCTCAACATGACGGGTGCGATCATACCAGCACTAATGCACCGGATCCCATCAGAACTCCGAAGTTAAGCGTCCTTGGGCGAGAGTAGTACTAGGATGGGTGACCCCCTGGGAAGTCCTCGTGTTGCACCCCACTTTTCAATTTTTTTTGCTCCGGTTAGGGTTGCCAAGATACTTTACCCACCACATTTCTATTATCGAATCCCACGGCACCTTGGGCAAGACAACTTCTCTTCACGTGGAGGCTGGGCCAGCAAACCGAGGGCGTAGGGCTTGTGACCAGGTCTCCGTCGCTCCGGTGCCCATAACTTTTGATCCGTAAGGAGTTACGAGGCGCACAGCATACCGTTGGAAAGCTCTCTGAGAGCTCTACGACGGGGGTAGTTAGCTAGCACGCTGTGACATTTTCGGAGCTCAAAATCGAACGTTTTCATCAGTTTCGGGCCACTTTTCTTCTTTTGCTCTGTTTTTCCGTCCCGGATCGTACGTCGTGAGCTGTTAAGAGGACGACAACCCTACTCATGGCACATTAGGGGACCCTACAATGTGTCGATATCACGTCTTGCGAGGTTGCTGCGTTGTTGAAGCAGATGGGTTGTCGTTAAGACCATTGGGCCTTTTGAATGGGCCATCTCTCTAGGCTAGGACTGTGAACCGCTAACACATAAAGGAATTGTGCCCTCAACGTGACGGGTGCCATCATAACAGCACTAATGCACTGTATCCCATCAGAACTCTGAAGTTAAGCGTGCTTGGGCGAGAGTAGTACTAGGATGGGTGACCCCATGGGAAGTCCTCGTGTGGCACCATCCTTTTCAATTTTTTTTGCTCCGGTTAGGGTTGCCAAGATAATGTATCCATCACATTTCTATTACCGAATCCCACGGCACCTTGGGCAAGTCAACTTCAATTTACGTAGAGGCTGGGCCAGTAAACCGAGGGTGTGGGGCTTTTGACCAAGTATCCGTCACTCTGGTGCCCATAACTTTCGATCCGTAAGGAGTTACGCGGCGCACAGCATACCGTTGGAAAGCTCTACGAGAGCTCTACGACGGGGACAGCTAGCTAGCACGTTGTTCCCTTTTCGGAGCTCAAAATTGAACGTTTTCATCAGTTTTGGGCCACTTTACTTCTTTTGCTCTGTTTTTCGGTCCCGGATCGTACGTCGTGAGTTGTTAAAAGGATGACAACCTTACTCGGGGCACATTAGAGGACCCTACAATGCGTCGATATCACGTCTTGCGAGGATGCTGCGTTGTTTAAGCGGATGGGTTGTCGGTAAGGCCAGTGGGCCGTTTGAAGGGGCCATATCTGTAGGATGGGACTGCGGACCGGTAACACATAAAGGAATTGTGCCCTCAACATGACGGGTGCGATCATACTAGCACTAATGCACCGGATCCCATCAGAACTCCGAAGTTAAGCATGCTTGGGCGAGAGTAGTACTAGGATGGGTGACCCCCTGGGAAGTCCTCGTGTTGCACCCCACTTTTCAATTTTTTTTGCTCCGGTTAGGGTTGCCAAGATACTTTACCCACCACATTTCTATTATCGAATCCCACGGCACCTTGGGCAAGACAACTTCTCTTCACGTGGAGGCTGGGCCAGCAAACCGAGGGCGTAGGGCTTGTGACCAGGTCTCCGTCGCTCCGGTGCCCATAACTTTTGATCCGTAAGGAGTTACGAGGCGCACAGCATACCGTTGGAAAGCTCTCTGAGAGCTCTACGACTGGGGCAGCTAGCTAGCTCGCTGTGCCCTTTTCGGAACTCAAAATCGAACGTTTTCATCAGTTTCGGGCCACTTTTCTTCTTTTGCTCTGTTTTTCCGTCCCGGATCGTACGTCGTGAGCGGTTAAAATGACGACAACTTTACTCGTGGCACATTAGAGGACCCTACAATGCGTCGATATCACGCCTTGCGACGATGCTGCGTTGTTGAAGCGGATGGGTTGTCGTTAAGCCCATTGGGCCGTTTGAATGGGCCATATCTCTAGGCTGGGACTGTGAACCTTTAACACATAAAGGAATTGTGCCCTGAACATGACGGGTGCGATCATACCAGCACTAATGCACCGGATCCCATCAGAACTCCGAAGTTAAGCGTGCTTGGGCGAGAGTAGTACTAGGATGGGTGACCCCCTGGGAAGTCCTCGTGTGGCACCCCACTTTTCAATTTTTTTTGCTCCGGTTAGGGTTGCCAAGATACTTTACCCACCACATTTCTATTATCGAATCCCTCGGCACCTTGGGCAAGACAACTTCTCTTCACGTGGAGGCTGGGCCAGCAAACCGAGGGCGTAGGGCTTGTGACCAGGTCTCCGTCGCTCCGGTACCCATAACTTTTGATCCGTAAGGAGTTACGAGGCGCACAGCATACCGTTGGAAAGCTCTCTGACAGCTCTACGACGGGGGCAGCCAGCTAGCTCGCTGTGCCCTTTTCGGAGCTCAAAATCGAACGTTTTCATCAGTTTCGTGCCACCTTTCTTCTTTTGCTCTGTTTTTCCGATCCGGATCGTACGTCGTGAGCTGTTAAAATGACGACAACCTTACTCGCGGCAGATTAGAGGACCCTACAATGCGTCGATATCACGTCTTGCGACGATGCTGCGTTGTTGAAGCGGATGGGTTGTCGTTAAGCCCATTGGGCCGTTTCAATGGGCCATATCTCTAGGCTGGGACTGTGAACCGTTAACAAATAAAGGAATTGTGCCCTCAACATGACGGGTGCGATCATACCAGCACTAATACACCGGATCACATCAGAACTCCGAAGTTAAGCGTGCTTGGGCGAAAGTAGTACTAGGATGGGTGACCCCATGGGAAGTCCTCGTGTTGCACCCCCCTTTTCAATTTTTTTTGGTCCGGTTAGGGTTGCCAAGATACTTTACCCACCATATTTCTATTATCGAATCCCACGGCACCTTGGGCAAGACAACTTCTCTTCACGTGGAGGCTGGGCCAGCAAACCGAGGGCGTAGGGCTTGTGACCAGGTCTCCGTCGCTCCGGTGCCCATAACTTTTGATCCGTAAGGAGTTACGAGGCGCACAGCATACCGTTGGAAAGCACTCTGAGAGCTCTACGACGGGGGCAGCTAGCTAGCTCGCTGTGCCCTTTTCGGAGCTCAAAATCGAACGTTTTCATCAGTTTCGGGCCACTTTTCTTCTTTTGCTCTGTTTTTCCGTCCCGGATCGTACGTTGTGAGCTGTTAAAATGACGACAACCTTACTCGCGGCAGATTAGAGGACCCTACAATGCGTCGATATCACGTCTTGCGACGATGCTGCGTTGTTGAAGCGGATGGGTTGTCGTTAAGCCCATTGGGCCGTTTCAATGGGCCATATCTCTAGGCTGAGACTGTGAACCGTTAACACATAAAGGAATTGTGCCCTCAACATGACGGGTGCGATCATACCAGCACTAATGCACCGGATCACATCAGAACTCCGAAGTTAAGCGTGCTTGGGCGAGAGTAGTACTAGGATGGGTGACCCCCTGGGAAGTCCTCGTGTTGCACCCACCTTTTCAAATTTTTTTGCTCCGGTTAGGGTTGCCAAGATACTTTACCCACCACATTTCTATTATCGAATCCCACGGCACCTTGGGCAAGTCAACTTCTCTTCACGTGGAGGTTGGGCCCGCAAACCGAGGGCGTAGGGCTTGTGACCAGGTTTCCGTCGCTCCGGTGCCCATAACTTTTGATCCGTAAGGAGTTACGAGGCGCACAGCATACCGTTGGATAGCTCTTTGAGAGCTCTACGACGGGGACAGCTAGCTAGCTCGTTGTTCCCTTTTCGGAGCTCAAAATTGAATGTTTTCATTAGTTTCGGGCCACTTTTCTTCTTTTGCTCTATTTTTCCGTCCCGGATCGTACGTCGTGAGCTGTTAAAAGGATGACAACCTTACTCGCGGCACATTAAAGGACCCTACAATGCGTCGATATCACGTCTTGTGAGGTTGCTGCGTTGTTGAAGCGGATGGGTTGTCGTTAAGCCCATTGGGCCTTTTGAATGGGCCATATCTCTAGGCTGGGACTGTGAACCGTTAACACATAAAGGAATTGTGCCCTCAACATGATGGGTGCGATCATACCAGCACTAATGCACCGGATCCCATCAGAACTCCGAAGTTAAGCGTGCTTGGGCGAGAGTAGTACTAGGATGGGTGACCCCCTGGGAAGTCCTCGTGTTGCACCCCCTTTTCAATTTTTTTTGCTCCGGTTAGGGTTGCCAAGATACTTTACCCACCACATTTCTATTATCGAATCCCACGGCACCTTGGGCAAGACAACTTCTCTTCACGTGGAGGTTGGGCCCGCAAACCGAGGGCGTAGGGCTTGTGACCAGGTCTCCGTCGCTCCGGTGCCCATAACTTTTGATCCGTAAGGAGTTACGAGGCGCATAGCATACCGTTGAAAAGCTCTCTGAGAGCTCTACGACGGGGACAGCTAGCTAGCTCGTTGTACCATTTTTGGAGCTCAAAATCGAACGTTTTCATCAGTTTCGGGCCACTTTTCTTCTTTTGCTCTGTTTTTCCGTCCCGGATCGTACGTCGTGAGCTGTTAAAAGGATGACAACCTTACTCGCGGCACATTAGAGGACCCTACAATGCGTCGATATCACGTCTTGCGAGGATGCTGCGTTGTTAAAGCGGATGGGTTGTCGTTAAGCCCATTGGGCCTTTTGAATGGGCCATATCTCTAGGCTGGGACTGTGAACCGTTAACACATAAAGGAATTGTGCCCTCAACATGATGGGTGCGATCATACTAGCACTAATGCACCGGATCTCATCAGAACTCCGAAGTTAAGCGTGCTTGGGCGAGAGTAGTACTAGGATGGGTGACCCCCTGGGAAGTCCTCGTGTTGCACCCCCCTTTTCAATTTTTTTTGCTCCGGTTAGGGTTGCCAAGATACTTTACCCACCACATTTCTATTATCGAATCCCACGGCACCTTGGGCAAGACAACTTCTCTTCACGTGGAGGTTGGGCCCGCAAACCGAGGGCGTAGGGCTTGTGACCAGGTCTCCGTCGCTCCGGTGCCCATAACTTTTGATCCGTAAGGAGTTACGAGGCGCACAGCATACCGTTGGAAAGCCCTCAGAGAGCTCTACGACGGGGGCAGCTAGCTAGCTCGCTATGCCCTTTTTGGAGCTCAAAATTGAACGTTTTCATCAGTTTCGGGCCACTTTTCTTCTTTTGCTCTGTTTTTCCGTCCCGGATCGTACGTCGTGAGCTGTTAAAAGGACGACAACCTTACTCGCGGCACATTAGAGGACCCTACAATGCGTCGATATCATGTCTTGCGAGGATGCTGCGTTGTTGAAGCAGATGGGTTGTCGTTAAGCCCATTGGGCCTTTTGAATGGGCCATATCTCTAGGCTAGGACTGTGAACCGTTAACACATAAAGGAATTGTGCCCTCAACATGACGGGTGCGATCATACCAGCACTCCGAAGTTAAGCGTGCTTGGGCGAGAGTAGTACTAGGATGGGTGACCCCCTGGGAAGTCCTCGTGTTGCACCCCCCTTTTCAATTTTTTTTGCTCCGGTTAGGGTTGCCAAGATACTTTACCCACCACATTTCTATTATCGAATCCCACGGCACCTTGGGCAAGACAACTTCTCTTCACGTGGAGGCTGGGCCCGCAAACCGAGGGCGTAGGGCTTGTGACCAGGTCTCCGTCGCTCCGGTGCCCATAACTTTTGATCCGTAAGGAGTTACGAGGCGCACAGCAAACCGTTGGAAAGCTCTCTGAGAGCTCTACGACGGGGGCTGCTAGCAAGCTTGCTGTGCCCTTTCCGGAGCTCAAAATCGAACGTTTTCATCAGTTTCGGGCCACTTTTCATCTTTTGCTCTGTTTTTCCGTCCCGGATCGTACGTCGTGAGCTGTTAAAAGGATGACAACCTTACTCGCGGCACATTAGAGGACCCTACAATGCGTCGATATCACGTCTTGCGAGGATGCTGCGTTGTTGAAGCGGATGGGTTGTCGTTAAGCCCATTGGGCCTTTTGAATGGGCCATATCTCTAGGCTGGGACTGTGAACCGTTAACACATAAAGGAATTGTGCCCTCAACATGACGGGTGCGATCATACCAGCACTAATGCACCGGATCTCATCAGAACTCCGAAGTTAAGCGTGATGGGCGAGAGTAGTACTAGGATGGGTGACCCCCTGGGAAGTCCTCGTCTTACACCGCCATTTTCAATTTTTTTTGCTCCGGTTAGGGTTGCCAAGATACTTTACCCACCACATTTCTATTATCGAATCCCACGGCACCTTGGGCAAGACAACTTCTCTTCAAGTGGAGGCTGGGCCCGCAAACCGAGGGCGTAGGGCTTGTGACCAGGTCTCCGTCGCTCCGGTGCCCATAACTTTTGATCCGTAAGGAGTTACGAGGCGCACAGCATACCGTTGGAAAGCTCTCTGAGAGCGCTACGACAAGGGTAGCTAGCTAGCTAGCTGTACCCTTTACGGAGCTCAAAATCGAACGTTGTCATCAGTTTTAGGCCACTTTTCTTCTTTTACCCTGTTTTTCCGTCCCGGATCGTACATCGTGAGCTGTTAAAAGGATGACAACCTTACTCGCGGGACATTAGAGGGCCCTACAATGCGTCGATATCACGTCTTGCTAGGATGCTGCGTTGTTGAAGCGGTTGGGTTGTCGTTAAGCCCATTGGGCCTTTTGAATGGGCCATCTCTCTAGGCTGGGATTGTGAATCGTTAAAAAATAAAGAAATTGTGCCCTCAACATGACGGGTGCGATCATACCAGCACTAATGCACCGGATCCCATCAGAACTCCGAAGTTAAGCGTACTTGGGCGAGAGTAGTACTAGGATGGGTGACCCCCTAGGAAGTCCTCGTGTTGCACCCATCTTTTCAATTTTTTTTGCTCCGGTTAGGGTTGCCAAGGTACTTTACCCACCACATTTCTATTATCGAATCCCACGGCACCTTGGGCAAGACAACTTCTATTCACGTGGAGGCTGGGCCCGCAAACCGAGGGCGTAGGGCTTGTGACCAGGTCTCCGTCGCTCCGGTGCCCATAACTTTTGATCCGTAAGAAGTTACAAGGCGCACAGCATACCGTTGGAAAGCTCTCTGAGAGCTCTACGATAGGGGCAGCTAGCTAGCTCGCTTTGCCCTTTTCGGAGCTCAAAATCGAACGTTTTCATCAGTTTCGGGCCACTTTTCTTCTTTTGCTCTGTTTTTCCATCCCGGATCGTACGTCGTGAGCTGTTAAAAGGACGACAACCTTACTCGCGGTACATTAGAGGACCCTACAATGCGTCAATATCACGTTTTGCGAGGATGCTGCGTTGTTGAAGCGGATGGGTTGTCGTTAAGCCCATTGGGCCTTTTGAATAGGCCATATCTCTAGGCTGGGACTGTGAACCGTTAACAAATAAAGGAATTTTGCCCTCAACATGACGGGTGCGATCATACCAGCACTAATGCACCGGATCCCATCAGAACTCCGAAGTTAAGCATGCTTGGGCGAGAGTAGTGCTAGGATGGGTGTCCCCCTGGGAAGTCCACGTGTTGCACGCCCCTTTTCAATTTTTTTTGCTCCGGTTAGTTTTGCCAAAATACTTTACCCACCACATTTCTATTATCGAATCCCACGGCACCTTGGCCAAGACAACTTCTCTTCACGTGGAGGCTGGGCCCACAAACCGGTGCCCATAACTTTTGATCCGTAAGGAGTTACGAGGCGCACAGCATACCGTTGGAAATCTCTCTGAGAGCTCTACGATGGGGGCAGCAAGCTAGCTTGCTGTGCCCTTTTCAGAGCTCAAAATCGAACGTTTTCATCAGTTTCGGGCCACTTTTCTTCTTTTGCTTTTTTTTTCTGTCCCGGATCGTACGTCGTGAGCTGTTAAAATGACGACAACCTTACTCGTGGCACATTAGAGGACCCTACAATGCGTCGATATCACGTCTTGCGAGGATGCTGCGTTGTTGAAGCGGATGGGTTGTCATTAATCCCATTGGGCCTTTTGAATGGGCCATATCTCTAGGCTGGGACTGTGAACCGTTAACACATAAAGGAATTGTGCCCTCAACATGACGGGTGCGATCATACCAGCACTAATGCACCGGATCCCATCAGAACTCCGAAGTTAAGCGTGCTTGGGCGAGAGTAGTACTAGGATGGGTGACCCCCTGGGAAGTCCTCGTGTTGCACCCCCCTTTTCAATTTTTTTTGCTCCGGTTAGGGTTGCCAAGATACTTTACCCACCACATTTCTATTATCGAATCCCACGGCACCTTGGGCAAGACAACTTCTCTTCACGTGGAGGCTGGGCCCGCAAACCGAGGGCGTAGGGCTTGTGACTAGGTCTCCGTCGCTCCGGTGCCCATAAATTTTCATCCGTAAGGAGTTACGCGGCGCACAGCATACCGTTGGAAAGCTCTCTAAGAGCTCTACGACGGGGGCAGCTAGCTAGCTCGCCGTGCCCTCTTCGGGTCTCAAAATCGAACGTTTTCATCAGTTTCGGGCCACTTTTCTTCTTTTGCTCTGTTTTTCCGTCCCGGATCGTACATCGTGAGCTGTTAAATGGACGACAACCTTACTCGAGGCACATTAGAGGACCCTACACTGCGCCGATATCACGTCTTGCGAGGATGCTACGTTGTTGAAGTGGATGGGTTGTCGTTAAGCCCATTGGGCCTTTTGAATGGGCCATCTCCCTTGGATGAGACTGTGAACTGTTAACAAATAGAGGAATTGTGCCCTCAACATGACGGGTGCGATCATACCAGCACTAATGCACCGGATCCCATTAGAACACCGAAGTTAAGCGTGCTTGGGCGAGAGTAGTACTAGGATGGGTGACCCCGTGGGAAGTCCTCGTGTTGCACCCCCTTTTCAATTTTTTTTTCTCCGGTTAGGGTTGCCAAGATACTTTACCCACCACATTTATATTATCGAATTCCACGGCACCTTGGGCAAGACAACTTCTCTTCACGTGGAGGCTGGGCCCGCAAACCGAGGGCGTAGGGCTTGTGACCAGGTCTCCGTCGCTCCGGTGCCCATAACTTTTGATACGTAAGGAGTTACGAGGCGCACAGCATACCGTTGGAAAGCTCTCTGAGAGCTCTACAACGGGGGCAGCAAGCTCGCTCGCTTTGCCCTTTTTGGAGCTCAAAATCGAACGTTTTCATCAGTTTCGGGCCACTTTTCTTCTTTTGCTCTGTTTTTTCCGTCCCGGATTGTACGTCGTGAGCTGTTAAAAGGACGACAACCTCACTTGCGGCACATTAGAGGACCCTACAATGCGTCGATATCACGTCTTGCGAGGATGCTGCGTTGTTGAAGCGGATGGGTTGTCATTAAGCCCATTGGGCCTTTTGAATGGGCCATATCTCTAGGCTGGGACTGTGAACCGTTAACACATAAAGGAATTGTGCCCTCAACATGACGGGTGTGATCATACCAGCACTAATGCACCGGATCCCATCAGAACTCCGAAGTTAAGCGTGCTTGGGCGAGAGTAGTACTAGGATGGGTGACCCCATGGGAAGTCCCCGTGTTGCACCCCCTTTTCAATTTTTTTTGCTCCGGTTAGGGTTGCCAAGATACTTTACCCACCACATTTCCATTATCGAATCCCACGGCACCTTGGGCAAGACAACTTCTCTTCACGTGGAGGCTGGGCCAGCAAACCTAGGGCGTAGGGCTTGTGACCAGGTGTCCGTCGCTCCGGTGCCCATAACTTTTGATCCACAAGGAGTTACGTGGCGCACAGCATACCGTTGGAAAGCTCTCTGAGAGCTCTACGACGGGGGCAGCAGGCTAGCTCGCTGTGCCCTTTTCGGAGCTCAAAATCGAACGTTTTCATTAGTTTCGGGCCACTTTTCTTCTTTTGCTCTATTTTTCCGTCCCGGATCGTACGTCGTGAGCTGTTAAAAGGATGACAACCGTACTCGCGGCACATTAGAGGACCCTACAACGCGTCGATATCATGTCTTGCGAGGATGCTGCGTTGTTGAAGCGGATGGGTTGTCGTTAAGCCCATTGGGCCGTTTGAATGGGCCATATCTCTAGGCTGGGACTGTGAACCGTTTACACATAAAGGAATTGTGCCCTCAACATGACGGGTGCGATCATACCAGCACTAATGCACCGGATCCCATCAGAACTCCGAAGTTAAGCGTGCTTGGGCGAGAGTAGTACTAGGATGGGTGACCCCGTGGGAAGTCCCCGTGTTGCACCCCCCTTTTCAATTTTTTTTGCTCCGGTTAGGGTTGCCAAGATACTTTACCCACCACATTTCCATTATCGAATCCCATGGCACCTTGGGCAAGACAACTTCTCTTCACGTGGAGGCTGGGCCCGCAACCCGAGGGCGTAGGGCTTGTGACCAGGTGTCCCTCGCTCCGGTGCCCATAACTTTTGATCCATAAGGAGTTACGAGGCGCACAGCATACCGTTGGAAAGCTCTCTAAGAGCTCTACGACAGGGGCAGCAGGCTAGCACACTGTGCCCCTTTCGGAGCTCAAAATTGAATGTTTTCATCAGTTTCGGGCCAATTTTCTTCTTTTGCTCTGTTTTTCCGTCCCGGATCGTACGTCGTGAGCTGGTAAAAGGAGGACAACCTTACTAGCGGCACATTAGAGGACCCTACAATGCGTCGATATCACGTCTTGCGACGATGCTACGTTGTGGAAGCGGATGGGTTGTCGTTAAGCCCATTGGGCCTTTTGAATGGGCCATATCTCTAGGCTGGGACTGTGAACCATTAACACATAAAGGAATTGTGCCCTCAACATGACGGGTGCGATCATACCAGCACTAATGCACCGGATCCCATCATAACTGCGAAGTTAAGCGTGCTTGGGCGAGAGTAGTACTAGGATGGGTGACCCCCTGGGAAGTCCTCGTGTTGCACCCCCCTTTTCAATTTTTTTTGCTCCGGTTAGGCTTGCCAAGATACTTTACCCACCACATTTCTATTATCGAATCCCACGGCACCTTGGGCAAGACAACTTCTCTTCACGTCGAGCCTGGGCCCGCAAACCGAGGGCGTAGGGCTTGTGACCAGGTCTCTGTCGCTCCGGTGCCCATAACTTTTGATCCGTAAGGAGTTACGATGCGCACAGCATACCGTTGGAAAGCTCTCTGAGAGCTTTACGACGGGGGTGGCTAGCTAGCTCGCTGTGCCCTTTTCGGAGCTCAAAATTGAACGTTTTCATCAGTTTCGGGACTATTTTCTTCTTTTGCTCTGTTTTTCCGTCCCGGATCGTACGTCGTGAGCTGTTAAAAGGACGACAACCTTACTCGCGGCATATTAGAGGACCCTACATTGCGTCGATATCACGTCTTGCGAGGATGCGGCATTGTTGAAGCGGATGGGTTGTCGTTAAGCCCATTGGGCCCTTTGAATGGGCCATATCTCTAGGCTGGGACTGTGAACCGTTAACACATAAAGGAATTGTGCCCTCAACATGACGGGTGCGATCATACCAGCACTAATGCACCGGATCCCATCAGAACTCCGAAGTTAAGCGTGCTTGGGCGAGAGTAGTACTAGGATGGGTGACCCCCTGGGAAGTCCTCGTGTTGCACCCCCCTTTTCAATTTTTTTTGCTCCGGTTAGGGTTGCCAAGATACTTTACCCACCACATTTCTATTATCGAATCCCACGGCACCTTGGGCAAGACAACTTCTCTTCACGTGGAGGCTGGGCCCGCAAACCGAGGGTGTAGGGCTTGTGACCAGGTGTCCGTCGCTCCGGTGCCCATAACTTTTGATCCGTAAGGAGTTACGAGGCGCACAGCATACCGTTGGAAAGCTCTCTGAGAGCTCTACGACTGGGGCAGCAAGCTAGCTTGCTGTGCCCTTTTCGGAGCTCAAAATCGAACGATTTCATCAGTTTCGGGCCACTTTTCTTCATTTGTTCTGTTTTTCTGTCCCGGATCGTACGTCGTGAGCTGTTAAAAGGACGAAAACCCTACTCGCGGAATATTAGAGGACCCTACAATGCGTCGATATCACGTCTTGCGAGGATGCTGTGTTGTTGAAGCTGATGGGTTGTCGTTAAGCCCATTGGGTCTTTTGAATCTGCCATATCTCTAGGCTGGGACTGTGAACCGTTAACACATAAAGAAATTGTGCCCTCAACATGACGGGTGCGATCATACCAGCACTAATGCACCGGATCCCATCAGAACTCCGAAGTTAAGCGTGCTTGGGCGAGAGTAGTACTAGGATGGGTGACCCCCTGGGAAGTCCTCGTGTTGCACCCCCCTTTTCAATTTTTTTTGCTCCGGTTAGGGTTGCCAAGATACTTTACCCACCACATTTCTATTATCGAATCCCACGGCACCTTGGGGAAGACAACTTCTCTTCACGTGGAGGCTGGGCCCGCAAACCGGTGACCATAACTTTTGATCCGTAAGGAGTTACGAGGCGCACAACATACTGTTAGAAAGCTCTCTGAGAGCTCTACGATGGGGGCAGCTAGCTAGCTAGCTGTGCCCTTGTCGGAGCTCAAAATCGAACGTTTTCATCATTTTCGGGCCACTTTTCCTCTTTTGCTCAGTTTTTCCGTCCCGGATCGTACGTCATTAGCTGTTAAAAGGACGACAACCTTCCTCGCGGCACATTAGAGGACCCTAAAATGCGTCGATATCACGTCTTGCGAGGATGCTGCGTTGTTGAAGCGGATGGGTTGTCGTTAAGCCCATTGGGCCTTTTGAATGGGCCATATCTCTAGGCTGGGACTGTGAACCGTTAACACATAAAGGAATTGTGCCCTCAACATGACGGGTAAGATCATACTAGCACTAATGCACCGGATCCCATCAGAACTCCGAAGTTAAGCGTGCTTGGGCGAGAGTAGTACTAGGATGGGTGACCCCCTGGGAAGTCCTCGTGTTGCACCCCCCTTTTCAATTTTTTTTGCTCCGGTTAGGGTTGCCAAGATACTTTACCCACTACATTTCTATTATCGAATCCTACGGCACCTTGGGCAAGACAACTTCTCTTCACGTGGAGGCTGGGCCCGCAAACCGATGGCGTAGGGCTTGTGACCAGGTCTCCGTCGCTCCGGTGCCCATAACTTTTGATCCGTAAGGAGTTACGAGGCGCACAGCATACCGTTGGAAAGCTCTCTGAGAGCTCTACGACGGGGGCAGCAAGCTAGCTAGCTGTGCCCTTTTCGGAGCTCAAAATCGAACGTTTTCATCTGTTTCGTGCCACTTTTCTTCTTTTGCTCTGTTTTTCCGTCCCGGATCGTACGTCGTGAGCTGTTAAACGGACGACAACCTTACTCGCGGCACTTTAGAGGACCCTACAATGCGTCGATATCACGTCTTGCGAGGATGCTGCGTTGTTGAAGCGGAGGGGTTGTCGTTAAGCCCATTGGGCCGTTTGAATGGGCCATATCTCTAGGCTGGGACTGTGAACCGTTAACACATAAAGGAATTGTGCCCTCAACATGACGGGTGCGATCATACCAGCACTAATGCACCGGATCCCATCAGAACTCCGAAGTTAAGCGTGCTTGGGCGCGAGTAGTACTAGGATGGGTGACCCCTTGGGTAGTCCTCGTGTTGCACCCCCCTTTTCAATTTTTTTTGCTCCGGTTAGGGTTGCCAAGATAATTTTCCCACCACATTTCTATTATCGAATCCCACGGCACCTTGGGCAAGACAACTTCTCTTCACGTGGAGGCTGGGCCCGCAAACCGAGGGCGTAGGGCTTGTGACCAGGTCTCCGTCGCTCAGGTGCCCATAACTTTTGATCCGTAAGGAGTTACGAGGCGCACAGCATACCGTTGGAAAGCTCTCTGAGAGCTCTACGACGGGGGCAGCAAGCGAGCTCGCTGTGCCCTTTTCGGAGATCAAAATCGAACGTTTTCATCAGTTTCGTGCCACTTTTCTTCTTTTGCTCTATTTTTCCGTCCCGGATCGTACGTCGTGAGCTGTTAAAAGGACGACAACCTTACTCGCGGCACATTAGAGGACCCTACAATGTGTCGATATCACGTCTTGCGAGGATGCTGCGTTGTTGAAGCGGAGGGGTTGTCGTTAAGCCCATTGGGCCTTTTGAATGGGCCATATCTCTAGGTTGGGACTGTGAACCGTTACCACATAAAGGAATTGTGCCCTCAAAATGACGGGTGCGATCATACCCGCGAAATGCACCGGATCCCATCAGAACTCCGAAGTTAAGCGTGCTTGGGCGAGAGTAGTACTAGGATGGGTGACCCCCTGGGAAGTCCTCGTGTTGCACCCCCCTTTTCAATTTTTTTTGCCCTGGTTAGGATTGCCAAGATACTTTACCCACCACATTTCTATTATCGAATCCCACGGCACCATGGGCAAGACAACTTCTCTTCACATGGAGGCTGGGCCCGCAAACCGGGGACGTTGTCACGCCCCAACCCGGCCTGTAAAGGTTAGACTAGGGTGTGATCTAAGCATTCAAGTCCTTTCACATTCTTAATCATTCTAGGAGGTTTAACACTTAACGTTTTATTCTAGACTCTAAAATTTTTTTGAAATCCGGCAGCATAACGGCTGTAATTGGGCTATTTGTTTGACCTAAATTTTCTAACAGCCTTAAAACTTCCAATTCAAGTTCATTCCCGAATAGAGTTTACTATTTTGTCATCAATTGAATTGCCTATTGGTTATTTCGACGTCCCGTTTGATTTATAACCTAGCATGATACTATGTCTCGTTTGTCCATTTATCCTCGTTTCAAAATATACCTGTTGATCTTAGCTTATTAGCGAGTACCTGTTGAGATTGGATAAGTTCATTTGCCTATTCCTTAACTAGTGGCATAACCTATGATAGACTAATGATAGCAAAAGGAAAAACGATCATAGTATGTCTAGTATCAGTCTACTTAATATAAGTACAAACCAAAATTAGATCCCAAATTACAACGGGGGTCTATTACACCACAAACAACAAATAACGTAAGGGAAATAGTCTTCAAGTAACAAAAGTTCACAAGTAGTCACGTTCAAGCAAAACAACAATAACAGGCAATCACTCCAGGGGTTCATCATTAGGTACATTGAGCTCGGGTTCCTGTACCTGTTCTTCTTCACCTGAAATGATAAAAGAGGGTGAGTCCTTATGAACTCAGCGAGGGGGAACGAGAAATAAGTTTTGAAACTCATTTTCCGGTTAAACTTATGAAAATCCCTTTTTCAAACGTGAATACAACAGAAATACAAGTACAGAAATACAAATACAGAAACAGGAATACCGGTCTTTCCTCCCCGAGGTTCTCTAGGATCCAAGCGGGAGTACTTATACATATAATAAAAAGGATACGGTGAGCCTTTGCTCTCAGATCAGATCCAGGATCAACTGTTCAGGCCGACTTCAAAACATCCCCCAAACACACCAGGTGGGTGTACTCCGGATGTACCCCAAAATCCTACGACCCAACTCTCCGAGGAAGTCTAGCCCCCAAGCGAGAGAGGGAATGGGACCATGGTGGTCACGGTAACACCGGCAAGCCCGATGCCGCCCGGTGTGCGTGATCGCTACCATGCCGACAGGAAAGGTTGCAACCTTGTATGCAATGCACATTTATGACAGGTAATATATATCACAGAAGGAGGACAACAAAGTAGGTTGCCTCCGGACAGTCATAAGATTGCACATTGACAGATAAACAGGCAGGACAAGATAGGACAGGAAATTTCACTTGAAAGGCATATAGAGTCATATGGAAATTAAACGGGCAGCCATGTAACACATGTAAAACAGGCCATATAACTCATTAAAAGTCCACGCAATCAAGTGATAAGATTACTCAACATGTAGTGATATCAACAAGGGTTCAAATGCGAGAAAAGCTTATTTGTCAACATGCAATGGTCAAGATCACTTTTAAAGTTATAAAACATTTACGGGCAGCCCACGCAACGTACAGTTTCCTCACAATATCCAATGGTTAACACTTAGCAAGAATATTTAATCATTAGGGTTTCCATTTCATGCATAATCGTGCGATCAAACCCTAAGTCAACTTAACATCATTCCCAAGTCATACATCATTCAATTCATACATCCTCAAGTGCTTAAAACAGTCCACATAATATTCCAACACCACAATTCCAAGCAATTAGTGCCACAAAAGAGGTTACAATAGTTTTCCAAGCACATAGCTAAGTGGAACACTCACTGCAATAGGCTGTTTTGTCATAATCAATCGAATAATCAAACAATATCCAAATTCAGTAAATAAGATGTCAATTTAAAGCTTAAGAAGTTAACTAAAATCAGAAACAAACCTTGCATCAATTGGAGTTCGGGATCATTAGATATTTCCGAAACAGTGGAATAGCTCAAAACTGTCCAGATTTGCATACTTTTCAGAAATTGTCGTTTTTGAGGTCCTTAGGTTCAGTTTTAGCCTTGGTCCATTTCTGACAAAGTTGTCCAGAACTGCAAAATCTAGCAGTACACCAATTTTCATGCATTTTGGACAACATTTACTAAGTCAAATATGGTTCGTTCCACAAGGTCAGTGCATCTGCCAAAACCTGATTCATTTTTCCAGATTTCCAGATTTGGTCACATTTTAATGATTTGCCATTTTGAGGACCTTAGATTCAAAATTTGCTTCGACCTATTTCTGGGAAAAATGTTCAAAACTGCCCAAACTAGTCACCTACTAATTTTCAAGCATTTTCAACACCATTTTCTTAGCTAAACTTACCTCGAACAGACTGGTCAGAGAGCTGTCACATAAATTCGACTTCACCTAACATCATTTTCAAGCCAAGTTCTTGCCATGCATGGTTGTTTAAGCTCATGGACGACCACATAACTCAAGTACAGAAGCAAATATACTCATTTGTGAACGTGCATGTGAAATTTCAAAGAGTTTTCAAAACTTTTAACCCTCACCTTAGCAATCAACCACAAAATGCTCAAGACCCTTTGTTGAAGCTCAAACCTTCTCCTTTCCCTTGCTTAGCCGAGAACCTCACTAGTTTTTCTCTATTTTTCCTAGCTTAATGTTCAAACTCTTAGCACAAGCATGATGTTAAACTATGAAGAAAATAAATGGATGCTTAGTAACTCACCTAGGCCGAAATGGAGCTTCAAATGCGCATGCAAGAGAAATTTTCGAACTCTAGCTTGTTTGCTTGGTTTTCTTGATGGTTTGCTTGCCTTGTTCGACCAAGGTGTGATGAAGATGAACAAAGATGATGAGATTTCAGCCAAGGACCGAAATGGAGAGAGAAGAATGAGAGGAGAGAGAGTTTGTGAGAGGAAATGAGAGAAAATGACAAAGAAATGAAGGTCTTGGCAATTTTGAGGAGTATGTCGGCATTGGGCAGCCCATTTTCAGCTTTGTGTCTTCAAAATTCTTTAATTTGAAATGTTAAGCATGGGCAAAATGCTATGGTCGAGAATGGTGAAGAAATTGGGTGCAATTTGAGCAATTTTTTAATGCATCATGCTAAGTGTTTGACTAAGACTATGAATAAAATATGCAATTGTTAGACCAATGCTCTTAGTGGTCGGCCAAAGCTTGCAAATTGCTGAAATTTCAGATTCTATTTAACATATTATGGATTATAATAAGGGTGAAATTTGAGGTGCATTGGTTTTGGGTGAGAATAAATAATAAAGAATGTTTAGGTGTTTGTGTAGATTGAATTGTTTATTGTTAGTGGATTTTGTAGAGATTTGAATTATGATTATTTTATAGTTTAGTGCTTTGTGTAGGATGCTTTCTTGATTAACATGGTGGCACGGATTCCTAGGTCTAGGGTACGCACTACGAGGCACGCACCGAAATCAAGACGGGGCACGAAACACGAGGTAAACACGAACTACGAGGTAAGACACGAACTTCTACACTAATGCACGTACTTCAAGACTAATGCACAGATTTCAATGCAAATGCACGCAATCCCTAGATAAATGTACGTAAACTAATACAAGGCACGTAATTCAAGACACGACTCTTAAACCTAGGTTAAAGCACGCAGTTCAAGGTTAATGCACACGAAACGAAGAGACACACGCAAATCAAGGTCTCGCATGTAAATTAAGGTCATGGCATGTTTATCTAGGTATCGCACGTATATCGAGGATTAGGGCACACAATTTTAGGTTAAGGCACGTATAACGAGGTATGCACAAAAACCAAGACAGGACACGTAATCCTAGGTCGGTCATATAATTTTAGGTCTAAGGCGCGCAAATCGAGGTAAGACACGTTATTCGGTGTCGGGCCTCACATCCTCCCCTCCTTAAAAGAATTTCGTCCCGAAATTCATTCTTACTTGTTAAGGTCATTTAGACAGATTCCGACCATTGTCATTTTCAACTCCGGGTTGTCCTTTGCTCTGTGATCTCTCTTACCACAACGAATTCACTTCCTAGCTTTCTCCAATCATTTAATTCGGTGTGACCCCTACATTTACAGTTCGTTCATTTGAACAACTCTCTATTCTCCATTTGATCTTAAGGTCAGGTTCATTAACTAAGGGTAGTGTCTTCAAACATAGTCATCAAAGTTGCATCGGTATTCTAATAATAGAACTGTAACTCCAAAATCATGACTCATGTTGTATCAATCTCGCATCCATACCTCAAAAGGAATATCACAATAATACCACGATCTTATGGTTACATACACTAATTTCAAGACAAGAGATCTATATCAGATTTACATATCCTATCTACTAGCTTCAAAACTATTATCACATAGGTCATACATAAGTCACGGATCATTTCCACGATACGACTCTATTTTCAGGAAGAACTCACCAAGCAACTAATCCATCTCAAATCGTCATCTATCGGTAGTATCATAGGTCTTATCTTGAAGGTATCTTGGATTAGTAAAACTTCTAATGACTAGTCTCCCGATTACAGGCCCTTATTCACTAATCTCCTTTCCCGGCTTTGTTAAGCTTCACGCTCGTAATCAACGAGAAAGACCGTTGAGATTCATTAAACTCGAGTTCTAAGGTTTATTAAGTATCACTAACAAATTGCCATCGAAATTGCATGGGTAAACTAATCATGTTGCACTAGTTCAACTCTTACAAGTAAATTTCATCAGCTTATGATCCACAATCTATCTTCTTATTCAAATCTCTATTTTCAAGTCACAAGGTTTCAGAATTTTCTTTCAATTTTAACCAAGACTCCTAAGGCAAATAGTTTCAATCTCAAATAAATTTCATGCACCTCAACCCAAAGTTATGTCATACTTAAGGAGACAATGGTCCTACTCATTTAGCGAACTAGTCATTCCTTTGAACACTTAATGCTGGCCAATATATCTTCAACATTAATGTTACTAAGCTAGGTTCATCGCCATGTAAGTGATATCAATGCTCTACTAGGTTACCGGCCATACAGCAACAATCCTAGGATTATAAATGGGTACCGAAATGACCGAGCTCATAAAATACTTACACAAGATAAGTTCAAGGTTGTATCAATATAAGAATTATGACCACGAGGCATCCTTCAACATGACCTAATAGAACTTCAAAAGTAATTAACCACTTATTTAACTATCACTACAAGATTCACCCTCTATTGAACAACCACGATTCAAAGTCCACTGATCGCTAGTCTCTAGATGTGAAACGGTGCACATAGATACGGTGGTCTAACAATAGTCTCTTGGGTCGTTATAACTCTAATTCATCCCTATCTTAACTCTATAAAATCTTATTCTTCTCATTTATATGTTCAACTAGCTAAGAGCATCAAGACTCATCGACCTTAGGTCCTAGGGTTCACCATGAATCATCATGCATACTCACTATTAGCTATTTAGGATTTCAAATCATACCCTAACAACTCCACTTTGCAACCAGATGCTTAATATTATTTCCATGGTTTATATACTGGGCCTATCGGTCTTACTTAGGGATATATGCTATCTAACATCCTCTAGGGTATCCAAACAACGAGTGCATAGATTGACTTACTTGCATATTTACAGCTAAGTTCGAGGGACACCAAACTAATACCTTAAACTTCTATTCGACCTAACATTTAGGTGTAGTCTTCCGAACACAAGTTCTAGCTATGTGAATTCCTCGATTCCAACATCTCTGTATCTTGTTATACCAAAGATTCATCAGCCTTGTTAAACTTAGTTTCCAGAGTTGCCTACATGTCTTGAGGTTATCCATTGTTAAGTTACTTAAACACACTATTCATGCCTTAATAATCTAACCCCTATCGTCAATTTCCACGAGTTCATCTCTTAATTTCTAGGTCACAATCTTATCATTGAGTGAACTTGAAACTCGTTAATATACACCTCATTAGGTTCAACGATGCTTAATTCCAATCAAGTAAGGATTCGATCATATAAATAGTCTATTATACCATTTCAAGATATAAGAATTTGATTCAAAAGCAACTCATAAGTCAAACATCCATTATAAGCATATGAACATATATATACTACTCCACATGTCCAATAGTATATTCTTATATCTAAGGAAAGTTGTATGTCCTTAACATTTATTCTTGAACAACAATTAGGAGAACGGTTTAACAGAATCAAGAACTCTATAGCTATAAAATTGATAACTTAATCACAGGCATATGTATTCCAAATATAAGGGGATAATTTTACCTCAACAATTATACATGTGCTACGCATTTTATACATATGCATATCCAATAATACATACTATCCATCGAGTACCTGGGAAGATGCGAGACATCTCTAACCGAGCCTTTTCATTCGTCCTGCACAAATTCACTTCCCTGGAAGTCCTAATCCTAACTATCTATATGTATAAACAGTCATGCATGGTTATATAACATGCACATGTATCAAGGAAGGAGTATAAAAGCATGCATGCATTATTGAGGTCACTAACGTGTCGGTGTGCATGACACATAATACATATGGTCCACAAAGGCACATAATATTCAATACTTAAAGCAATTAAAGCACATTAGCACACATAACACATATAAACAAGACATTATAATTACCTTAGGGCTTCTACCCATGGTCCGAGAGTTGAACCCGACTAACGCCTAGTTACTAAACTAAGCTCTGATACCATTCTTCTAAGGTGTCACGCCCCAACCCGGCCTGTAAAGGTTAGACTAGGGTGTGATCTAAGCATTCAAGTCCTTTCACATTCTTAATCATTCTAGGAGGTTTAACACTTAACGTTTTATTCTAGACTCTAAAATTTTTTTGAAATCCGGCAGCATAACGGCTGTAATTGGGCTATTTGTTTGACCTAAATTTTCTAACAGCCTTAAAACTTCCAATTCAAGTTCATTCCCGAATAGAGTTTACTATTTTGTCATCAATTGAATTGCCTATTGGTTATTTCGACGTCCCGTTTGATTTATAACCTAGCATGATACTATGTCTCGTTTGTCCATTTATCCTCGTTTCAAAATATACCTGTTGATCTTAGCTTATTAGCGAGTACCTGTTGAGATTGGATAAGTTCATTTGCCTATTCCTTAACTAGTGGCATAACCTATGATAGACTAATGATAGCAAAAGGAAAAACGATCATAGTATGTCTAGTATCAGTCTACTTAATATAAGTACAAACCAAAATTAGATCCCAAATTACAACGGGGGTCTATTACACCACAAACAACAAATAACGTAAGGGAAATAGTCTTCAAGTAACAAAAGTTCACAAGTAGTCACGTTCAAGCAAAACAACAATAACAGGCAATCACTCCAGGGGTTCATCATTAGGTACATTGAGCTCGGGTTCCTGTACCTGTTCTTCTTCACCTGAAATGATAAAAGAGGGTGAGTCCTTATGAACTCAGCGAGGGGGAACGAGAAATAAGTTTTGAAACTCATTTTCCGGTTAAACTTATGAAAATCCCTTTTTCAAACGTGAATACAACAGAAATACAAGTACAGAAATACAAATACAGAAACAGGAATACCGGTCTTTCCTCCCCGAGGTTCTCTAGGATCCAAGCGGGAGTACTTATACATATAATAAAAAGGATACGGTGAGCTTTTGCTTTCAGATCAGATCCAGGATCAACTGTTGCGGCCGACTTCAAATCATTCCCCAAACACACCAGGTGGGTGTACTCCGGATGTACCCCAAAATCCTACAACCCAACTCTCCGAGGAAGTCTAGCCCCCAAGCGAGAGAGGGAATGGGACCATGGTGGTCACGGTATCACCGGCAAGCCCGATGCCGCCCGGTGTACGTGATCACTACCATGCCAACAGGAAAGGTTGCAACCTTGTATGCAATGCACATTTATGACAGGTAATATATATCACAGAAGGAGGACAACAAAGTAGGTTGCCTCCGGACAGTCATAAGATTGCACATTGACAGATAAACAGGCAGGACAAGATAGGACAGGAAATTTCACTTGAAAGGCATATAGAGTTATATGGAAATTAAACGGGCAGCCATGTAACACATGTAAAACAGGCCATATAACTCATTAAAAGTCCACGCAATCAAGTGATAAGATTACTCAACATGTAGTGATATCAACAAGGGTTCAAATGCGAGAAAAGCTTATTTGTCAACATGCAATGGTCAAGATCACTTTTAAAGTTATAAAACATTTACGGGCAGCCCACGCAACGTACAGTTTCCTCACAATATCCAATGGTTAACACTTAGCAAGAATATTTAATCATTAGGGTTTCCATTTCATGCATAATCGTGCGATCAAACCCTAAGTCAACTTAACATCATTCCCAAGTCATACATCATTCAATTCATACATCCTCAAGTGCTTAAAACAGTCCACATAATATTCCAACACCACAATTCCAAGCAATTAGTGCCACAAAAGAAGTTACAATAGTTTTCCAAGCACATAGCTAAGTGGAACACTCACTGCAATAGGCTGTTTTCTCACAATCAATCGAATAATCAAACAATATCCAAATTCAGTAAATAAGATGTCAATTTAAAGCTTAAGAAGTTAACTAAAATCAGAAACAAACCTTGCATCAATTGGAGTTCGGGATCATTAGATATTGCCGAAACAGTGGAATAGCTCAAAACTGTCCAGATTTGCATACTTTTCAGAAATTGTCGTTTTTGAGGTCCTTAGGTTCAGTTTTAGCCTTGGTCCATTTCTGACAAAGTTGTCCAGAACTGCAAAATCTAGCAGTATACCAATTTTCATGCATTTTGGACAACATTTACTAAGTCAAATATGGTTCGTTCCACAAGGTCAGTGCATCTGCCAAAACCTGATTCATTTTTCCAGATTTCCAGATTTGGTCACATTTTAATGATTTGCCATTTTGAGGACCTTAGGCTCAAAATTTGCTTCGACCTATTTCTGGTAAAAATGGTCAAAACTACCCCAACTTGTCACCTACCAATTTTCAAGCATTTGCAACACCATTTGCTTAGCTGAACTTACCTCGAACAGACTGGTCAGAGAGCTGTCACATACATTCGACTTCACCTAGCATCATTTTCAAGCCAAGTTCTTGCCATGCATGGTTGTTTAAGCTCATGGACGACCACATAACTCAAGTACAGAAGCAAATATACTCATTTGTGAACATGCATGTGAAATTTCAAAGAGTTTTCAAAACTTTTAACCCTCACCTTAGCAATCAACCACAAAATGCTCAAGACCCTTTGTTGAAGCTCAAACCTTCTCCTTTCCCTTGCTTAGCCGAGAACCTCACTAGTTTTTCTCTATTTTTCCTAGCTTAATGTTCAAACTCTTAGCACAAGCATGATGTTAAACTATGAAGAAAAGAAATGGATGCTTAGTAACTCACCTAGGCCGAAATGGAGCTTCAAATGCGCATGCAAGAGAAATTTTCGAACTCTAGCTTGTTTGCTTGGTTTTCTTGATGGTTTGCTTGCCTTGTTCGACCAAGGTGTGATGAAGATGAACAAAGATGATGAGATTTCAGCCAAGGACCGAAATGGAGAGAGAAGAATGAGAGGAGAGAGAGTTTGTGAGAGGAAATGAGAGAAAATGACAAAGAAATGAAGGTCTTGGCAATTTTGAGGAGTATGTCGGCATTGGGCAGCCCATTTTCAGCTTTGTGTCTTCAAAATTCTTTAATTTGAAATGTTAAGCATGGGCAAAATGCTATGGTCGAGAATGGTGAAGAAATTGGGTGCAATTTGAGCAATTTTTTAATGCATCATGCTAAGTATTTGACTAAGACTATGAATAAAATATGCAATTGTTAGACCAATGCTCTTAGTGGTCGGCCAAAGCTTGCAAATTGCTGAAATTTCAGATTCTATTTAACATATTATGGATTATAATAAGGGTGAAATTTGAGGTGCATTGGTTTTGGGTGAGAATAAATAATAAAGAATGTTTAGGTGTTTGTGTAGATTGAATTGTTTATTGTTAGTGGATTTTGTAGAGATTTGAATTATGATTATTTTATAGTTTAGTGCTTTGTGTAGGATGCTTTCTTGATTAACATGGTGGCACGGATTCCTAGGTCTAGGGTACGCACTACGAGGCACGCACCGAAATCAAGACGGGGCACGAAACACGAGGTAAACACGAACTACGAGGTAAGACACGAACTTCTACACTAATGCACGTACTTCAAGACTAATGCACAGATTTCAATGCAAATGCACGCAATCCCTAGATAAATGTACGTAAACTAATACAAGGCACGTAATTCAAGACACGACTCTTAAACCTAGGTTAAAGCACGCAGTTCAAGGTTAATGCACACGAAACGAAGAGACACACGCAAATCAAGGTCTCGCATGTAAATTAAGGTCATGGCATGTTTATCTAGGTATCGCACGTATATCGAGGATTAGGGCACACAATTTTAGGTTAAGGCACGTATAACGAGGTATGCACAAAAACCAAGACAGGACACGTAATCCTAGGTCGGTCATATAATTTTAGGTCTAAGGCGCGCAAATCGAGGTAAGACACGTTATTCGGTGTCGGGCCTCACAGCGTAGGGCTTGTGACCAGGTCTCCGTCGCTCCGGTGCCCATAACTTTTGATCCGTAAGGCGTTACGAGGCGCACAGCATACCGTTGGAATGCTCTCTGAGAGCTCTACGACGGGGGCAGCTAGCTCACTGTGCCCTTTTCGGAGCTCAAAATCGAATGTTTTCACCAGTTTCGGGCCACTTTTCTTCTTTTGCTCTATTTTTCCATCCTGGATATTACGTCGTGAGCTGTTAAAAGTACGACAACCTTACACGCGGCACATTAGAGGACCCTACAATGCATCGATATCACGTCTTGCGAGGATGCTGCATTGTTGAAGTGGATGGGTTGTCGTTAAGCCCATTGGGCCTTTTGAATGGGCCATATCTCTAGGCTGGGACTGTGAACCGTTAACACATAAAGGAATTGTGCCCTCAACATGACGGGTACGATCATACTAGCACTAATGCACCGGATCCCATCAGAACTCCGAAGTGAAGCGTGCTTGGGCGAGAGTAGTACTAGGATGGGTGACCCCCTGGGAAGTCCTCGTGTTGCACCCCTCTTTTCAATTTTTTTTGCTCCGGTTAGCGTTGCCAAGATACTCTACCCACCACATTTCTATTATCGAATCCCACGGCACCTTGGGCAAGACAACTTCTCTTCACGTGGAGGCTGGGCCCGTAAACCGGTACCCATAACTTTTGATCGGTAAGGAGTTACGAGGCGCACAGCATACCGTTGGAAAGCTCTCTGAGAGCACTACGACGGGGGCAGCGAGCCAGCTCGATGTGCCCTTTTCGGAGCTCAAAATCGAACATTTTCATCAGTTTCCGGCCACTTTTCTTCTTTTGCTCTATTTTTCCGTCCTGGATCGTACGTCGTGAGCTGTTAAAATGACGATAACCTTACTCGCGGCACATTAGAGGACCCTACAATGCGTCGATATCACGTCTTGCGAGGATGCTGCGTTGTTGAAGCGGATGGGTTGTCGTTAAGCCCATTAGGCCTTTTGAATGGACCATATCTCTAGGCTGGGACTGTGAACCGTTAACACATAAAGGAATTGTGCCCTCAACATGACGGGTGCGATCATACCAGCACTAATTCACCGGATCCCATCAGAACTCCGAAGTTAAGCGTGCTTGGGCGAGAGTAGTACTAGGATGGGTGACCCCCTGGGAAGTCCTCGTGTTGCACCCCCCTTTTCAATTTTTTTTGCTCCGGTTAGGGTTGCCAAGATACTTTACCCACCACATTTCTATTATCGAATCCCACGGCACCTTGGGCAAGACTACTTCTCTTCACGTGGAGGCTGGGCCCGCAAACCGAGGGCGTAGGGCTTGTGACCAGGTCTCCGTCGCTCCGGTGCCCATAACTTTTGATCCGTAAGGATTTACGAGGCGCACAGCATGCCGTTCGAAAGCTCTCTGAGAGCTCTACGACGGGGGCAGCTAGCTAGCTCGCTGCACCCTTTTCGGAGCTCAAAATCGAACGTTTTCATCAGTTTTGGGCCACTTTTCTTCTTTTGCTCTGTTTTTCCGTCCCGGATCGTACGTCGTGAGCTGTTAAAAGGATGACAACCTAACTCATGGGATATTAGAGGGCCCTACAATGTGTCGATATAACGTCTTGTGAGGATGCTGCGTTGTTGAAGCGGATGGGTTGTCGTTAAGCCCATTGGGCCTTTTGAATGGGCTATATCTCTAGGCTGGGACTGTGAACCATTAACACATAAAGGAATTGTGCCCTCAACATGACGGGTGCGATCATACCAGCACTAATGCACCGGATCCCATCAGAACTCCGAAGTTAAGCGTGCTTGGGCGAGAGTAGTACTAGGATGGGTGACCCCCTGGGAAGTCCTCGTGTTGCACACACCTTTTCAATTTTTTTTGCTCCGGTTAGGGTTGCCAAGATACTTTACCCACTACATTTCTATTATCGAATCCCACGGCACCTTGGGCAAGACAACTTCTCTTCACGTGGAGGCTGGGCCCATAAACCGAGGGCGTAGGGCTTGTGACCAGGTCTCCGTCGCTCCGGTGCCCATATCTTTTGATCCGTAAGGAGTTACGAGGCGCACAGCATACCGTTGGAAAGCTCTCTGAGAGCTCTACAACGGGGGCAGCTAGCTAGCTCGCTGTACCCTATTCGGAGCTCAAAATCGAACGTTTTCATCAGTTTTGGGCCACTTTTCTTCTTTTGCTCTGTTTTTCCGTCCCGGATCGTACGTCGTGAGCTGTTAAAAGGACGACAACCTTACTCGCGGCACATTAGAGGACCCTACAATGCGTCGATATCACGTCTTCCGAGGATACTGCGTTGTTGATGCGGATGGGTTGTCGTTAAGCCCATTGGGCCGTTTGAATGGGCCATATCTCTAGGCTGGGACTGTGAACCGTTAACACATAAAGGAATTTTGCCCTCAACATGACGGGTGCGATCATACCAGCAGTAATGCACCGGATCCCATCAGAACTCCGAAGTTAAGCGTGCTTGGGCGAGAGTAGTACTAGGATGGGTGACCCCCTGGGAAGTCCTCGTGTTGCACCCCCCTTTTCAATTTTTTTTGCTCCGGTTAGGGTTGCCAAGATACTTTATCCACCACATTTCTATTATCGAATCCCACGGCACCTTGGGCAAGACAACTTCTCTTCACGTGGAGGCTGGGCCCGTAAACCGAGGGCGTAGGGCTTGTGACCAGGTCTCCGTCGCTCCGGTGCCCATAACTTTTGATCCGTAAGGAGTTACGTGGCGCACAACATACCGTTGGAAAGCTCTCTGAGAGCTCTACGACGGGGGCAGCTAGCTAGCTCGCTGTACCCTATTCGGAGCTCAAAATCGAACGTTTTCATCAGTTTCGGGCCACTTTTCTTCTTTTGCTCTGTTTCTCCGTCCCGGATCGTACGTCGTGAGCTGTTAAAAGGACGACAACCTTACTCGCGGCACATTAGAGGACCCAACAATGCGTCGATATCACGTCTTGCGAGGATGCTGCGTTGTTGAAGCGGATGGGTTGTCGTTAAGCCCATTGGGCCTTTTGAATGGGCCATATCTCTAGGCTGGGACTGTGAACCGTTAACACATAAAGGAATTGTGCCCTCAACATGACGGGTGCGATCATACCAGCACTAATTCACCGGATCCCATCAGAACTCCGAAGTTAAGCGTGCTTGGGCGAGAGTAGTACTAGGATGGGTGACCCCCTGGGAAGTCCTCGTGTTGCACCCACCTTTTCAATTTTTTTTGCTCCGGTTAGGGTTGCCAAGATACTTTACCCACCACATTTCTATTATCGAATCCCACGGCACCTTGGGCAAGACAACTTCTCTTCACGTGGAGGCTGGGCCCGCAAACCGAGGGCGTAGGGCTTGTGACCAGGTCTCCGTCGCTCCGGTGCCCATAACTTTTGATCCGTAAGAAGTTACGAGGCGCACAGCATACCGTTGGAAAGCTCTCTGAGAGCTCTACGACGGGGGCAGCTAGCTAGCTCACTGTACCCTCTCCGGAGCTCAAAATTGAACGTTTTCATCAGTTTCGGGCCACTTTTCTTCTTTTGCTCTGTTTTTCCGTCCCGGATCGTACGTCGTGAGCTGTTAAAAGGATGACAACCTTACTCGCGGCACATTAGAGGACCCTACAATGCGTCGATATCACGTCTTGCAAGGATGCTGCGTTGTTGAAACGGATGGGTTGTCGTTAAGCCCATTGGGCCTTTTGAATGGGCCATATCTCTAGGCTGGGACTGTGAACCGTTAACACATAAAGGAATTGTGCCCTCAACATGACGGTTGCGATCATACCAGCACTAATGCACTGGATCCCATCAGAACTCCGAAGTTAAGCGTGCTTGGGCGAGAGTAGTACTAGGATGGGTGACCCACTGGGAAGCCCTCGTGTTGCACCCACCTTTTAAATTTTTTTTGACCCGGTTAGGGTTGCCAAGATACTTTACCCACCACATTTCTATTATCGAATCCCACGGCACCTTGGGCAAGACAACTTCTATTCACGTGGAGGCTGGGCCCGCAAACCGAGGGCGTAGGGCTTGTGACCAGGTCTCCGTCGTTCCGGTGCCCATAACTTTTGATCCGTAAGGAGTTACGAGGCGCACAGCATACCGTTGGAAAGCTCTCTGAGAGCTCTACGACGGGGGCAGCTAGCTATCTCGCTGTGCCCTTTCTGGAGCTCAAAATCGAACGTTTATATCAGTTTCGGGACACTTTTCTTCTTTTGCTCTGTTTTTCCGTCCCGGATCGTACGTCGTGAGCTGTTAAAAGGATGACAACCTTACTCGCGGCACATTAGAGGACCCTACAATGCGTCGATATCACGTCTTGCGAGGATGCTGCGTTGTTGAAGCGGATGGGTTGTCGTTAAGCCCATTGGGCCTTTTGAATGGGCCATATCTCTAGGCTGGGACTGTGAACCGTTAACACATAAAGGAATTGTGCCCTCAACATGACGGGTGCGATCATACCAGCACTAATGCACTGGATCGCATCAGAACTCCGAAGTTAAGCGTGCTTGGGCGAGAGTAGTACTAGGATGGGTAACCCCCTGGGAAGTCCTCGTGTTGCACCCCCCTTTTCAATTTTTTTTGTTCCGGTTAGGGTTGCCAAGATACTTTACCCACCACATTTCTATTATCGAATCCCACGGCACCTTGGGCAAGACAACTTCTCTTCACGTGGAGGCTGGGCCCGCAAACCGAGGGCGTAGGGCTTGTGACCAGGTCTCCGTCGCTCCGGTGCCCATAACTTTTGATCCGTAAGGAGTTACGAGGCGCACAGCATACCGTTGGAAAGCTCCCTGAGAGCTCTACGACGGGGGAAGCTAGCTAGCTCGCTTTGCCCTTTTCGGAGCTCAAAATCGAACGTTTTCATCAGTTTCGGGCCACTTTTCTTCTTTTCCTCTATTTTTCCGTCCCGGATCGTACGTCGTGAGCTGTTAAAAGGATGACAACCTTACTCGCGTCACATTAGAGGACCCTACAATGCATCGATATCACGTCTTGCGAGGATGCTGCGTTGTTGAAGCGGATGGGTTGTCGTTAAGACCATTGGCCTTTTGAATGGGCCATATCTCTAGGCTGGGACAGTGAACCGTTAACACATAAAGGAATTGTGCCCTCAACATGACGGGTGCGATCATACCAGCACTAATGCACCGGATCCCATCAGAACTCCGAAGTGAAGCGTGCTTGGGCGAGAGTAGTACTAGGATGGGTGACCCCCTGGGAAGTCCTTGTGTTGCACCCCCTTTTTCAATTTTTTTTGCTCCGGTTAGGGTTGCCAAGATACTTTACCCACCACATTTCTATTATCGAATCCCACCGCACCTTGGGCAAGACAACTTCTCTTCACGTGGAGGCTGGCCCCGCAAACCGAGGGCGTAGGGCTTGTGACCAGGTCTCCGTCGCTCTGGTGCCCATAACTTTTGATCCGTAAGGAGTTACGAGGCGCACAGCATACCGTTGGAAAGCTCTCTGAGAGCTCTACGACGGGGGCAGCTAGCTAGCTCGCTGTACCCTTTCCGGAGCTCAAAATCGAACGTTTTCATCAGTTTCGGGCCACTTTTCTTCTTTTGCTCTGTTTTTCCGTCCCGGATCGTACGTCGTGATCTGTTAAAAGGATGAAAACCTTACTCGCGGCACATTAGAGGACCCTACAGTGCGTCGATATCACGTCTTGCGAGGATGCTGCGTTGTTGAAGCGGATGGGTTGTCGTTAAGTCCATTGGGCCTTTTGAATGGGCCATATCTCTAGGCTGGGACTGTGAACCGTTAACACATAAAGGAATTGAGCCCTCAACATGACGGGTGCGATCATATCAGCACTAATGCACCGGATCCCATTTGAACTCCGAAGTTAAGCGTGCTTGGGCGAGAGTAGTACTAGGATGGGTCACCCCCTGGGAAGTCCTCGTGTTGCACCCCCCTTTTCAATTTTTTTTTTCCGGTTAGGGTTGCCAAGATACTTTACCCACCACATTTCTATTATCGAATCCCATGGCACCTTGGGCAAGACAACTTCTATTCACGTGGAGGCTGGGCCCGCAAACCGAGGGCGTAGGGCTTGTGACCAGGTCTCCGTAGCTCCGGTGCCCATAACTTTTGATCCGTAAGGAGTTACGAGGCGCACAGCATACCGTTGGAAATCTCTATGAGAGCTCTACGACGGGGGCAGCTAGCTAGCTTGCTGTGCCCTTTTCGGAGCTCAAAATCGAACGTTTTCATCAGTTTCGGGCCACTTTTCTTCTTTTGCTCTGTTTTTCCGTCCCGGATCGTACGTCGTGAGCTGTTAAAAGGACGACAACCCTACTCGCAGCACATTAGAGGACCCTACAATGCGTCGATATCACGTCTTGCGAGGATGCTGCGTTGTTGAAGCTGATGGGTTGTCGTTAAGCCCATTGGGCCTTTTGAATGGGCCATATCTCTAGGCTGGGACTGTGAACCGTTAACACATAAAGGAATTGTGCCCTCAACCTGACGGGTGCGATCATACCAGCACTAATGCACCGGATCCCATCAGAACACCGATGTTAAGCGTGCTTGGGCGAGAGTAGTAATAGGATGGGTGACCCCCTGGGAAGTCCTCGTGTTGCACCCCATTTTTCAATTTTTTTTGCTCCGGTTAGGGTTGCCAAGATACTTTACCCACCACATTTCTATTATCGAATCCCACGGCACCTTGGGCAAGACAACTTCTCTTCACGTGGAGGCTGGGCCCGC
This sequence comes from Ehretia macrophylla, assembly GCA_037974665.1. NCBI lineage: Eukaryota > Viridiplantae > Streptophyta > Magnoliopsida > Boraginales > Ehretiaceae > Ehretia > Ehretia macrophylla. The sequence goes on from CM075769.1 coordinate 74,488,772, forward strand.
AAACCTAGGGCGTAGGGCTTGTGACCAGGTCTCCGTCGCTCCGGTGCCCATAACTTTTGATCCGTAAGGAGTTACGAGGCGCACAGCATACCGTTGGAAAGCTCTCTGAGAGCTCTACGACGGGGGCAGCTAGCTAGCTCGTTTTGCTCCATTTGGAGCTCAAAGTTGAACGTTTTCATCAGTTTCGGGCCACTTTTCTTCTTTTGCTCTGTTTTTTCATCCCGGATCGTACGTCTTGTGCTGTTAAAAGGACGACAACCTTACTCGCGGCACATTAGAGGACCCTACAATGCGTCGATATCACGTCTTGCGAGGATAATGTGTTGTTGAGGCGGATGGGTTGTCGTTAAGCCCATTGGGCCGTTTGAATGGGCCATATCTCTAGGCTGGGACTGTGAATCGTTAACACAAAAAGGAATTGTGCCCTCAACATGACGGGTACGATCATACCAGCACTAATGCACCGGATCCCATCAGAACTCCGAAGTTAAGCGTGCTTGGGCGAGAGTAGTACTAGGATGGGTGACCCCCTGGGAAGTCCTCGTGTTGCACCCCCCTTTTCAATTTTTTTTGCTCCGGTTAGGGTTGCCAAGATACTTTACCCACCACATTTCTATTATCGAATCCCACGGCACCTTGGGCAAGACAAATTCTCTTCACGTGGAGGCTGGGCCCGCAAACCGAGGGCGTAGGGCTTGTGACCAGGTCTCCGTCGCTCCGGTGCCCATAAATTTTGATCCGTAAGGAGTTACGAGGCGCACAGCATACCGTTGGAAAGCTCTCTGAGAGCTCTACGACGGGGCCAGCAAGCTAGCTCGCTGTACCCTTTTCGGAGCCCAAAATCAAATGTTTTCATCAGTTTCGGGCCACTTTTCTTCTTTTGCTCTGTTTTTTCATCCCGGATCGTACGTCTTGTGCTGTTAAAAGGACGACAACCTTACTCGCGGCACATTAGAGGACCCTACAATGCGTCGATATCACGTCTTGCGAGGATTCTTCGTTGTTGAAGCGGATGGGTTGTCGTTAAGCCCATTGGGCCTTTTGAATGGGCCATATCTCAAGGCTGGGACTGTGAACCGTCAACACATAAAGGAATTGTGCCCTCAACATGACGGGTGCGATCATACCAGCACTAATGCACCGGATCCCATCAGAACTCCGAAGTTAAGCGTGCTTGGGCGAGAGTAGTACTAGGATGGCTGACCCCCTGGGTAGTCCTCGTGTTGCACCCTCCTTTTCAATTTTTTTTGCTCCGGTTAGGGTTGCCAAGATACTTTACCCACCACATTTCTATTATCGAATCCCACGGCACCTTGGGCAAGACAACTTCTCTTCACGTGGAGGCTGGGCCCGCAAACCGGTGCCCATAACTTTTGATCCGTAAGGAGTTATGAGCCGCACAGCATACCGTTGGAAAGCTCTCTGAGAGCTCTACGACGGGGGCAGCAAGCTAGCTCGCTGTGCCCTTTTCGGAGCTCAAAATCGAACGTTTTCATCAGTTTCGGGCCACTTTTCTTCTTTTGCTCTGTTTTTCCATCCCGGATCGTACGTCGTGAGCTGTTAAAAGGACGACAACCTTACTCGCGGCACATTAGAGGACCCTACAATGCGTCGATATCACGTCTTGCGAGGATGTTGCGTTGTTGAAGCGGATGGGTTGTCGTTAAGCCCATTGGGCCTTTTGAATGGGCCATATCTCTAGGCTGGGACTGTGAACCGTTAACAAATAAAGGAATTGTACCCTCAACATGACGGGTGCGATCATACCAGCACTAATGCACCGGATCCCATCAGAACTCCGAAGTTAAGCGTGCTTGGGCGAGAGTAGTACTAGGATGGGTGACCCCCTGGGAAGTCCTCGTGTTGCACCCCCCTTTTCAATTTTTTTTGCTCCGGTTAGGGTTGCCAAGATACTTTACCCACCACATTTCTATTATCGAATCCCACGGCACCTTGGGCAAGACAACTTCTATTCACGTGGAGGCTGGGCCCGCAAACCGGGGGCGTAGGGCTTGTGACCAGGTCTCCGTCGCTCCGGTGCCCATAACTTTTGATCCGTAAGGAGTTACGAGGCGCACAGCATACCGTTGGAAAGCTCTCTGAGAGCTCTACGACGGTGGTAGCTAGCTAGCTCGATGTGCCCTTTTCGGTGCTCAAAATCGAACGTTTTCATCAGTTTTGGGTCACTTTTCTTCTTTTGCTATGTTTTTCCGTCCCGGATCGTACGTCGTGAGCTGTTAAAAGGACGACAACCCTACTCGCGGCACATTAGAGGACCATACAATGCGTCGATATCATGTCTTACGAGGATGCGGCGTTGTTGAAGCGGATGGGTTGTCGTTAAGCCCATTGGGCCTTTTGAATGGGCCATATATCTAGGCTGGGACTGTGAACCGTTAACACATTAAGGAATTGTGCCCTCAACATGACGGGTGCGATCATACCAGCACTAATGCACCGGATCCCATCAGAACACCGAAGTTAAGCGTGCTTGGGCGAGAGTAGTACTAGGATGTGTGACCCCCTAGGAAGTCCTCGTGTTGCACCCCCCTTTTTCAATTTTTTTTGCTCCGGTTAGGGTTGCCAAGATACTTTACCCACCACATTTCTATTATCGAATCCCACGGCACCTTGGGCAAGACAACTTCTATTCACTTGGAGGCTGGGCCCGCAAACCGAGGGCGTAGGGCTTGTGACCAGGTCTCCGTCGCTCCGGTGCCCATAACTTTTGATCCGTAAGGTGTTACGAGGCGCACAGCATACCGTTGGAAAGCTCTCTGAGAGCTCTACGACGGGGGCAGCTAGCTAGCTCGTTGTGCCCTTTTCGGAGCTCAAAATCGAACGTTTTCATCAGTTTCGGTTCACTTTTCTTCTTTTGCTCTATTTTTCCGTCCCGGATCGTACGTTGTGAGCTGTTAAAAGGACGACAACCATACTCGCGGCACATTAGAGGACCCTACAATGCGTCGATATCACGTCTTGCGAGGATACTGTGTTGTTGAAGCGGATGGGTTGTCGTTAAGCCCATTGGGCCGTTTGAATGGGCCATATCTCTAGGCTGGGACTGTGAATCGTTAACACAAAAAGGAATTGTGCCCTCAACATGACGGGTACGATCATACCAGCACTAATGCACCGGATCCCATCAGAACTCCGAAGTAAAGCGTGCTTGGGCGAGAGTAGTACTAGGATGGGTGACCCCCTGGGAAGTCCTCGTGTTGCACCCCCCTTTTCAATTTTTTTTGCTCCGGTTAGGGTTGCCAAGATACTTTACCCACCAAATTTCTATTATCGAATCCCACAGTACCTTGGCCAAGACAACTTCTCTTCACGTGGAGGCTGGGCCCGCAAACCGAGGGCGTAGGGCTTGTGACCAGGTCTCCGTCGCTCCGGTGCCCATAACTATTGTTCCGTAAGGAGTTACGAGGCGAACAGCATACCGTTGGAAAGCTCCCAGAGAGCTCTACGATGCGGGTAGCTAACTAGCTCGCTGTGCCCTTTTCGGAGCTCAATATCGAACGTTTTCATCAGTTTCGGGCCACTTTTCTTCTTTTGCTATGTTTTTCCGTCCCGGATCGTACGTCGTGAGCTGTTAAAAGGACGACAACTTTACTCGCGGCACATTAGAGGACCCTACAATGCGTCGATATCACGTCTAGCGAGGATGCTGCGTTGTTGAAGCTGATGGGTTGTCGTTAAGCCCATTGGGCCTTTTGAATGGGCCATATCTCTAGGCTGGGACTGTGAACTGTTAACACATAAAGGAATTGTGCCCTCAACATGACGGGTGCGATCATACCAGCACTAATGCACCGGATCCCATTAGAACTCCGAAGTTAAGCGTGCTTGGGCGAGAGTAGTACAAGGATGGGTGACCCCCTGGGAAGTCCTCGTGTTACACCCCCCTATTCAATTTTTTTTGTTCCGGTTAGGGTTGCCAAGATACTTTACCCACCACATTTCTGTTATCGAATCCCACGGCACCTTGGGCAAGACAACTTCTCTTCACGTGGAGGCTGGGCCCGCAAACCGAGGGCGTAGGACTTGTGACCAGGTCTCCGTCGCTCCGGTGCCCATAACTTTTGATCCGTAAGGAGTTACGAGGCGCACAGCATGCCGTTGGAAAGCTCTCTGAGAGCTCTACGACGGGGGCAGCAAGCTAGCTCGCTGTGCCCTTTTTGGAGCTCAAAATCGAACGTTTTCATCAGTTTCGGGCCACTTTTCTTTTTTTGCTCTATTTTTTCCGTCCCGGATCGTACGTCGTGAGCTGTTAAAAGGACGACAACCTTACTCGCGGCACATTAGAGGACCCTACAATGCGTCGATATCACGTCTTGCGAGGATGCTGCGTTGTTGAAGCGGATGGGTTGTCGTTAAGCCCATTGGGCCTTTTGAATGGGCCATATCTCTAGGCTGGGACTGTGAACCGTTAACACATAAAGGAATTGTGCCCTCAACATGACGGGTGCGATCATACCAGTACTAATGCACCGGATCCCATCAGAACTCCGAAGTTAAGCGTGCTTGGGCGAGAGTAATACTAGGATGGGTGACCCCCTGGGAAGTCCTCGTGTTGCACCCCCATTTTCAAATTTTTTTGCTCCGGTTAGGGTTTCCAAGATACTTTACCCACCACATTTCTATTATCGAATCCCACGGCACCTTGGGCAAGACAACTTCTATTCACGTGGAGGCTGGGCCCGCAAACCAAGGGCGTAGGGCTTGTGAGCAGGTCTCCGTCGCTCCGGTGCCCGTAACTTTTGATCCGTAAGGCGTTACGAGGCGCACAGCATACCGTTGGAAAGCTCTCTGAGAGCTCTACGACGGGGTCAACTAGCTGGCTCGCTATGCCCTTTTCGGAGCTCAAAATCGAACGTTTTCATCAATTTCGGGCCACTTTCCTTCTTTTGCTCTGTTTTTCCGTCCCGGATCGTACGTCGTGAGCTGTTAAAAGGAAGACAACCTTACTCGCGGCACATTAGAGGACCCTACAATGCGTCGATATCACGTCTTGCGAGGATGCTGCGTTGTTGAAGCGGATGGGTTGTCGTTAAGCCCATTGGGCCTTTTGAATGGGCCATATCTCTAGGCTGGGACTGTGAACCGTTAACACATAAAGGAATTGTGCCCTCAACATGACGGGTGCGATCATACCAGCACTAATGCACCGGATCCCATCAGAACTCCGAAGTTAAGCGTGCTTGGGCGAGAGTAGTACTAGGATGTGTGACCCCCTGGGAAGTCCTCGTGTTGCACCCCCCTTTTCAATTTTTTTTGCTCCGGTTAGGGTTGCCAAGATACTTTACCCACCACATTTCTATTATCGAATCCCACGGCACCTTGGGCAAGACAACTTCTCTTCACGTGGAGGCTGGGCCCGCAAACCGAGGGCGTAGGGCTTGTGACCAGGTCTCCGTCGCTACGGTGCCCATAACTTTTGATCCATAAGGAGTTACGAGGCGCACAGCATACCGTTGGAAAGCACTCTGAGAGCTCTACTACGGGGGCCGCTAGCTTGCTCGCTGTGCCCTTTCGGGAGCTCAAAATCAAAAGTTTTCATCAGTTTCGGGCCACTTTTCTTCTTTTGCTCGGTTTTTCAGTCCCGGATCGTACGTCGTGAGCTGTTAAAAGGACTACAACCTTACTCGCGGCACATTAGAGGACCATACAATGCGTCGATATCAAGTCTTGCGGGGATGCTGCGTTGTTGAAGCGGATGGGTTGTCGTTAAGCCCATTGGGCCTTTTGAATGGGTCATATCTCTAGGATGGGACTTTGAACCGTTAACACATAAAGGAATTGTGCCCTCAACATGACGGGTGCGATCATACCAGCACTAATGCACCGGATCCCATCAGAACTCCGAAGTTAAGCGTGCTTGGGCGAGAGTAGTACTAGGATGGGTGACCCCCTGGGAAGTCCTCGTGTTGCACCCACCTTTTCAATTTTTTTTGCTCCGGTTAGGGTTGCCAAGGTACTTTACCCACCACATTTCTATTATCGAATCCCACGGCACCTTGGGCAAGACAACTTCTATTCACGTGGAGGCTGGGCCCGCAAACCGAGGGCGTAGGGCTTGTGACCAGGTCTCCGTCGCTCCGGTGCCCATAACTTTTGATCCGTAAGGAGTTACGAGGCGCACAGCATACCGTTGGAAAGCTCTCTGAGAGGTCTACGACAGGGGCAGCTAGCTAGCTCGCTGTGCCCTTTTCGGTGCTCAAAATTGAACATTTTCATCAGTTTCGGGCCACTTTTCTTCTTTTGCTCTGTTTTTCCGTCCCGGATCGTACGTCGTGAGCTGTTAAAAGGATGACAACCTTACTCGCGGCACATTAGAGGACCCTACAATGCGTCGATATCACGTCTTTCGAGGATGCTGCGTTGTTGAAGCGGATGGGTTGTCGTTAAGCCCATTGGGCCTTTTGAATGGGCCATATCTCTAGGCTGGGACAGTGAACCGTTAACACATAAAGGAATTATGCCCTCAACATGACGGGTGCGATCATACCAGCACTAATGCACCGGATCCCATCCGAACTCCGAAGTTAAGCGAGCTTGGGCGAGAGTAGTACTAGGATGGGTGACCCCCTGTGAAGTCCTCGTGTTGCACCCCCCTTTTCAATTTTTTTTGCTCCGGTTAGGGTTGCCAAGATACTTTACCCACCACATTTCTATTATCGAATCCCACAGCACCTTGGGCAAGACTACGTCTATTCACGTGGAGGCTGGGCCCGCAAACCGAGGGCATAGGGCTTGTGACCAGGTCTCCGTCGCTCCGGTGCCCATAACTTTTGATCCGTAAGGAGTTACGAGGCGCACAGCATACCATTGGAAAGCTCTCTGAGAGCTCTACGACGCGGGCAGCTCGCAGGCTCGCTTTGCCCTTTCCGGAGCTCAAAATCGAACGTTTTCATCAGTTTCGGGCCACTTTTCTTCTTTTGCTCTTTTTTTTCGCCCCGGATCGTACGTCGTGAGGTGTTAAAAGGACGACAACCTTACTCGCGGCACATTATAGGACACTACAATGCGTCGATATCACGTCTTGCGAGGATGCAGCGTTGTTGAAGCGGATGGGTTGTCGTTAAGCCCATTGGGCCTTTTGAATAGGCCATATCTCTAGGCTGGGACTGTGAACCGTTAACACATAAAGGAATTGTGCCCTCAACATGACGGGTGCGATCATACCAGCACTAATGCACCGGATCCCATCAGAACTCCGAAGTTAAGCGTGCTTGGGCGAGAGTAGTACTAGGATGGGTGACCCCCTGGGAAGTCCTCGCGTTGCACCCACCTTTTCAATTTTTTTTGCTCCGGTTAGGGTTGCCAAGATACATTACCCACCACATTTCTATTATCGAATCCCACGGCACCTTGGGCAAGACAACTTCTATTCACGTGGAGGCTGGGCCCGCAAACCGAGGGCGTAAGGCTTGTGACCAGGTCTCCGTCGCTCCGGTGCCCATAACTTTTGATCCGTAAGGAGTTACGAGGCGCACAGCATACCGTTGGAAAGCTCTCTGAGAGATCTACGACGGGGGCAGCAAGCTAGCTCGCTGTGCCCTTTTCGGAGCCCAAAATCAAACGTTTTCTTCAGTTTTGGGCCACTTTTCTTCTTTTGCTCTGTTTTTCCGTCTCGGATCGTACGCCATGAGTTGTTAAAAGGACGATAACCTAACTCGCGGGACATTAGAGGGCCCTACAATGCGTCGTGAGCTGGTTTGAGGGCCCAACCTCTACGAGGATGCTGCGTTGTTGAAGCGGATGGGTTGTTGTTAAGCCCATTGGGCCTTTTCAATGGGCCATCTCTCTAGGCTGGGACTGTGATTCGTTAACACAAAAAGGAATTCTGCCCTCAACATGACGGGTGCGATCATACCAGCACTAATGCACCGGATCCCATCAGAACTCCGAAGTTGAGCGTGCTTGGGCGAGAGTAGTACTAGGATGGGTGACCCCCTGGGAAGGCCTCGTGTTGCTCAACCTTTTCAATTTGTTTTGCTCCGGTTAGGGTTGCAAAGTTACTTTACCCACCACATTTCTATTATCGAATCCCACGGCACCTTGGGCAAGACAACTTCTATTCACGTGGAGGCTGGGCCTGCAAACCGAGGGCGTAGGGCTTGTGACCAGGTCTCCGTCGCTCCGGTGCCCATAACTTTTGATCCGTAAGGAGTTACGAGGCGCACAGCATACCGTTGGAAAGCTCTCTGAGAGCTCTACGACCGGGGTAGCTAGCTAGCTCGTTGTGCCCTTTTCAGAGCTCAAAATCGAACGTTTTCATCAGTTTCGGGCCACTTTTCTTTTTTTGCTCTATTTTTTCGTCCCGGATCGTACGTCGTGTGCTGTTAAAAGGACGACAACCTTACTCGCGGCACATTAGAGGACCCTACAATGCGTCGATATCACGTCTTGCGAGGATAATGTGTTGTTGAGGCGGATGGGTTGTCGTTAAGCCCATTGGGCCGTTTGAATGGGCCATATCTCTAGGCTGGGACTGTGAATCGTTAACACAAAAAGGAATTGTGCCCTCAACATGACGGGTACGATCATACCAGCACTAATGCACCGGATCCCATCAGAACTCCGAAGTAAAGCGTGCTTGGGCGAGAGTAGTACTAGGATGGGTGACCCCCTGGGAAGTCCTCGTGTTGCACCCCCCTTTTCAATTTTTTTTGCTCCGGTTAGGGTTGCCAAGATACTTTACCCACCAAATTTCTATTATCGAATCCCACAGCACCTTGGCCAAGACAACTTCTCTTCACGTGGAGGCTGGGCCCGCAAACCGAGGGCGTAGGGCTTGTGACCAGGTCTCCGTCGCTCCGGTGCCCATAACTATTGTTCCGTAAGGAGTTACGAGGCACACAACATACCGTTGGAAAGCTCTCTGAGGGCTCTACGACGTGGGTAGCTAGCTAGCTCGCTTTGCCTTTTTCGGAGCTCAAAATCGAACGTTTTCATCAGTTTCGGTTCACTTTTCTTCTTTTACTCTATTTTTCCGTCCCGGATCGTACGTCGTGAGCTGTTAAAAGGACGACAACCTTACTCGCGGCACATTAGAGGACCCTACAATGCGTCGATATCACGTCTTGCGAGGATACTGTGTTGTTGAAGCGGATGGGTTGTCGTTAAGCCCATTGGGCCGTTTGAATGGGCCATATCTCTAGGCTGGGACTGTGATTCGTTAACACAAAAAGGAATTGTGCCCTCAACATGACAGGTGCGATCATACCAGCACTAATGCACCGGATCCCATCAGACCTCCGAAGTTAAGCGTGCTTGGGCGAGAGTAGTACTAGGATGGGTGACCCCCTGGGAAGTCCTCGTGTTGCACCCCCCTTTTCAATTTTTTTTGCTCCGGTTAGGGTTGCCAAGATACTTTACCCACCACATTTCTATTATCGAATCCCACGGCACCTTGGGCAAGACAACTTCTCTTCACGTGGGGCTGGGCCCGCAAATCGAGGGCGTAGGGCTTGTAACCAGGTCTCCGTCGCTCCGGTGCCCATAACTTTTGATCCGTAAGGAGTTAAGAGGCGCACAACATACCGTTGGAAAGCTCTCTGAGAGCTCTACGACGGGGGCCGCTAACTTGCTCGCTGTGCCCTTTTCGGAGCTCAAAATCGAACGTTTTCATCAGTTTCGGGCAACTTTTCTTCTTTTGCTATGTTTTTCCGTCCCGGATCGTACGTCGTGAGCTGTTAAAAGGACGACAACCTTACTCGCGGCACATTAGAGGACCCTACAATGCGTCGATATCACGTCTTGCAGGGATGCTGCGTTGTTGAAGCAGATGGGTTGTCGTTAAGCCCATTGGGCCGTTTGAATGGGCCATATCTCTAGGCTGGGACTGTGAACCGTTAACACATAAAGGAATTGTGCCCTCAACATGACGGGTGCGATCATACCAGCACTAATGCACCGGATCCCATTAGAACTCCGAAGTTAAGCGTGCTTGGGCGAGAGTAGTACTAGGATGGGTGACCCCCTGGGAAGTCCTCGTGTTGCACCCCCTTTTCAATTTTTTTTGCTCCGATTAGGGTTGCCAAGATACTTTACCCACCACATTTCTATTATCGAATCCCACGGAACCTTGGGCAAGACAACTTCTCTTCACGTGGAGGCTGGGCCCGCAAACCGAGGGCGTAGGGCTTGTGACCAGGTCTCCGTCGCTCCGGTGCCCATAACTTTTGATCCGTAAGGAGTTACGAGGCGCACAGCATACCGTTGGAAAGCTCTCAGAGAGCTCTACGACGGGAGCAGTGAGCTAGCTCGCTGTACCCTTTTTGGAGCTCAAAATCGAACGTTTTCATCAGTTTCGGGCCACTTTTCTTCTTTTGCTCTGTTTTTCCGTCCCAGATCGTACGTCGTGAGCTGTTAAAAGGACAACAACCTTACTCGCGGCACATTAGAGGACCCTACAATGCTTCGATATCACGTCTTGCGAGGATGCTACGTTGTTGAAGCGGATGGGTTGTCGTTAAGCCCATTGGGCCTTTTGAATGGGCCATATCTCTAGGCTGGGACTGTGAACCGTTAACACATAAAGGAATTGTGCCCTCAACATGACGGGTGCGATCATACCAGCACTAATGCACCGGATCCCATCAGAACTCCGAAGTTAAGCGTGCTTGGGCGAGAGTAGTACTAGGATGGGTGACTCCCTGGGAAGTCCTCGTGTTGCACCCCCTTTTCAATTTTTTTTGCTCCGGTTAGGGTTGCCAAGATACTTTACCCACCACATTTCTATTATCGAATCCCACAGAACCTTGGGCAAGACAACTTCTCTTCACGTGGAGGCTGGGCCCGCAAACCGAGGGCGTAGGGCTTGTGACCAGGTCTCCGTTGCTCCGGTGCCCATAACTTTTGATCCGTAAGGAGTTACGAGGCGCACAGCATACCGTTGGAAAGCACTCAGAGAGCTCTACGACGGGAGCAGTGAGCCAGCTCGCTGTACCCTTTTAGGAGCTCAAAATCGAACGTTTTCATCAGTTTTGGGCCACTTTTCTTCTTTTGCTCTGTTTTTCCGTCCCGGATCGTACGTCGTGAGCTGTTAAAAGGACAACAACCTTACTCGCGGCACATTAGAGGACCCTACAATGCTTCGATATCACGTCTTGCGAGGATACTGTGTTGTTGAAGCGGATGGGTTGTCGTTAAGCCCATTGGGCCGTTTGAATGGGCCATATCTCTAGGCTGGGACTATGATTCGTTAACACATAAAGGAATTGTGCTCTCAACATGACGGGTGCGATCATACCAGCACTAATGCACCGGATCCCATTAGAACTCCGAAGTTAAGCGTGCTTGGGCGAGAGTAGTACAAGGATGGGTGACCCCCTGGGAAGTCCTCGTGTTACACCCCCTTTTCAATTTTTTTTGCTCCGGTTAGGGTTGCCAAGATACTTTACCCACCACATTTCTGTTATCGAATCCCACGGCACCTTGGGCAAGACAACTTCTCTTCACGTGGAGGCTGGGCCCGCAAACCGAGGGCGTAGGACTTGTGACCAGGTCTCCGTCGCTCCGGTGCCCATAACTTTTGATCCGTAAGGAGTTACGAGGCGCACAGCATACCGTTGGAAAGCTCTCTGAGAGCTCTACGACGGGGGCAGCAAGCTAGCTCGCTGTGCCCTTTTAGGAGCTCAAAATCGAACGTTTTCATCAGTTTTGGGCCACTTTTCTTCTTTTGCTCTGTTTTTTCCGTCCCGGATCGTACGTCGTGAGCTGTTAAAAGGACGACAACCTTACTCGCGGCACATTAGAGGACCCTACAATGCGTCGATATCACGTCTTGCGAGGATGCTGCGTTGTTGAAGCGGATGGGTTGTCGTTAAGCCCATTGGGCCTTTTTAATGGGCCATATCTCTAGGCTGGGACTGTGAACCGTTAACACATAAAGGAATTGTGCCCTCAACATGACGGGTGCGATCATACCAGTACTAATGCACCGGATCCCATCAGAACTCCGAAGTTAAGCGTGCTTGGGCGAGAGTAGTACTAGGATGGGTGACTCCCTGGGAAGTCCTCGTGTTGCACCCCCCTTTTCTATTTTTTTTGCTCCGGTTAGGGTTGCCAAGATACTTTACCCACCACATTTCTATTATCGAATCCCACGTCACCTTGGGCAAGACAACTTCTCTTCACGTGGAGGCTGGGCCCGCAAACCGAGGGCGTAGGGCTTGTGACCAGGTCTCCGTCGCTACGGTGCCCATAACTTTTGATCCGTAAGGAGTTACGAGGCTCCCAGCATACGGTTGGAAAGCTCTCTGAGAGCTCTCCGACGGGGGCAGCTAGCTTGCTCGCTGTGCCCTTTCCGGAGTTCAAAATCAACCGTTTTCATCAGTTTCGGGCCACTTTTCTTCTTTTGCTCTATTTTTCCGTCCCGGATCGTACGTCGTGAGTTGTTAAAAAGACGACAACCTTACTCGCGGCACATTAGAGGACCCTACAATGCGTTGATATCAAGTCTTGCGAGGATGCTGCGTTGTTGAAGCGGATAGGTTGTCGTTAAGCCCATTGTGCCTTTTGAATGGGCCATATCTCTAGGCTGGGACTGTGAACCGTTAACACATAAAGGAATTGTGCCCTCAACATGACGGGTGCGATTATACCAGCACTAATACACCGGATCCCATAAGAACTCCGAAGTTAAGCGTGCTTGGGCGAGAGTAGTCCTAAGATGGGTGACCCCCTGGGAAGTCCTCGTGTTGCACCCACCTTTTCAATTTGTTTTGCTCCGGTTTGGGTTGCCAAAATACTTTATCCACCACATTTCTATTATCGAATCCCACGGCACCTTGGGCAAGACAACTTCTATTCACGTGGAGGCTGGGCCCGCAAACCGAGGGCGTAGGGCTTGTGACCAGGTCTCCGTCGCTCCGGTGCCCATAACTTTTGATCCGTAAGGAGTTACGAGGCGCACAGCATACCGTTGGAAAGCTCTCTGAGTGCTCTACGACAGGGGCAGCTTGCTAGCTCGCTTTGCCCTTTTCGGAGCTCAAAATCGAACGTTTTCATCAGTTTCGGGCCACTTTTCTTCCTTTGCTCTGTTTTTCCATCCCGGATCGTACGTCGTGAGCTGTTAAAAGGACGACAACCTTACACGTGGCACATTAGAGGACCCTACAATGCGTCGATATCACGTCTTTCGAGGATGCTGCGTTGTTGAAGCGGATGGGTTGTCGTTAAGCCCATTGGGCCTTTTGAATGGGCCATATCTCTAGGCTGGGACTGTGAACCGTTAACACATAAAGGAATTGTGCCCTCAACATGACGGGTGCGATCATACCAGTACTAATGCACCGGATCCCATCCGAACTCCGAAGTTAAGCGAGCTTGGGCGAGAGTAGTACTAGGATGGGTGACCCCCTGTGAAGTCCTCGTGTTGCACCCCCCTTTTCAATTTTTTTTGCTCCGGTTAGGGTTGCCAAGATTCTTTACCCACCACATTTCTATTATCGAATCCCACGGCACCTTGGGCAAGACTACTTCTATTCACGTGGAGGCTGGGCCCGCAAACCGAGGGCATAGGGCTTGTGACCAGGTCTCCGTCGCTCCGGGGCCCATAACTTTTGATCCGTCAGGAGTTACGAGGCGCAAAGCATACCGTTGGAAAGCTCTCTAAGAGCTCTACGACGTGGGCAGCTAGAAGGCTCGCTGTGCCCTTTCCGGAGCTCAAAATCGAACGTTTTCATCAGTTTCGGGCCACTTTTCTCTTTTGCTCTGTTTTTCCGCCCCGGATCGTACGTCGTGAGGTGTTAAAAGGACGACAACCTTACTCGCGGCACATTATAGGACCCTACAATGCGTCAATATCACGTCTTGCGAGGATGCTGCGTTGTTGAAGCGGATGGGTTGTCGTTAAGCCCATTGGGCCTTTTGAATGGGCCATATCTCTAGGCTGGGACTATGAACCGTTAACACATAAAGGAATTGTGCCCTCAACATGACGGGTGCGATCATACCAGCACTAATGCACCGGATCCCATCAGAACTCCGAAGTTAAGCGTGCTTGGGCGAGAGTAGTACTAGGATGGGTGACCCCCTGGGAAGTCCTCGTGTTGCACCCACCTTTTCAATTTTTTTTGCTCCGGTTAGGGTTGCCAAGATACATTACCCACCACATTTCTATTATCGAATCCCACGGCACCTTGGGCAAGACAACTTCTCTTCACGTGGAGGCTGGGCCCGCAAATCGAGGGCGTAGGGCTTGTGACCAGGTCTCCGTCGCTACGGTGTCCATAACTTTTGATCCGTAAGGAGTTACGAGGCGCACAGCATACGGTTGGAAAGCTCTCTGAGAGCTCTACTACGGGGGCAGCTAGCTTGCTCGCTGTGCCCTTTCCGGAGCTCAAAATCAAAAGTTTTCATCAGTTTCGGGCCACTTTTCTTCTTTTGCTCGGTTTTTCCGTCCCGGATCGTACGTCGTGAGCTGTTAAAAGGACGACAACCTTACTCGCGGCACATTAGAGGACCCTACAATGCGTCGATATCAAGTCTTGCGAGGATGCTGCGTTGTTGAAGCGGATGGGTTATCGTTAAGCCTATTGGGCCTTTTGAATGGGCCATATCTCTAGGCTGGGACTGTGAACCGTTAACACATAAAGGAATTGTGCCCTCAACATGACGGGTGCGATCATACCAGCACTAATGCACCGGATCCCATCAGAACTCCGAAGTTAAGCGTGCTTGGGCGAGAGTAGTACTAGGATGGGTGACCCCCTGGGAAGTCCTCGTGTTGCACCCATCTTTTCAATTTTTTTTGCTCCGGTTTGGGTTGCCAAGGTACTTTACCCACCACATTTCTATTATCGAATCCCACGGCACCTTGGGCAAGACAACTTCTATTCACGTGGAGGCTGGGCCCGCAAACCGAGGGCGTAGGGCTTGTGACCAGGTCTCCGTCGCTCCGGTGCCCATAACTTTTGATCCGTAAGGAGTTACGAGGCGCACAGCATACCGTTGGAAAGCTCTCTGAGAGCTCTACGACAGGGGCAGCTAGCTAGCTCGCTTTGCCCTTTTCAGAGCTCAAAATCGAACGTTTTCATCAGTTTCGGGCCACTTTTCTTCTTTTGCTCTGTTTTTCCGTCCCGGATCGTACGTCGTGAGCTGTTAAAAGGACGACAGCCTTACACGTGGCACATTAGAGGACCCTACAATGCGTCGATATCACGTCTTTCGAGGATGCTGCGTTGTTGAAGCGGATGGGTGGTCGTTAAGCCCATTGGGCCTTTTGAATGGGCCATATCTCTAGGCTGGGACTGTGAACCGTTAACACATAAAGGAATTGTGCCCTCAACATGACGGGTGCGATCATACCAGTACTAATGCACCGGATCCCATCCGAACTCCGAAGTTAAGCGAGCTTGGGCGAGAGTAGTACTAGGATGGGTGACCCCCTGTGAAGTCCTCGTGTTGCACCCCCCTTTTCAATTTTTTTTGCTCCGGTTAGGGTTGCCAAGATACTTTACCCACCACATTTCTATTATCGAATCCCACGGCACCTTGGGCAAGACTACGTCTATTCACGTGGAGGCTGGGCCCGCAAACCGAGGGCATAGGGCTTGTGACCAGGTCTCCGTCGCTCCGGTGCCCATAACTTTTGATCCGTAAGGAGTTACGAGGCGCACAGCATACCGTTGGAAAGCTCTCTGAGAGCTCTACGACGGGGGCAGCTAGCAGGCTCGCTGTGCCCTTTCCGGAGCTCAAAATCGAACGTTTTCATCAGTTTCGGGCCACTTTTCTTCTTTTGCTCTGTTTTTCCGCCCCGGATCGTACGTCGTGAGGTGTTAAAAGGACGACAACCTTACTCGCGGCACATTAGAGGACCCTACAATGCGTCGATATCACGTCTTGCGAGGATGCTGCGTTGTTGAAGCGGATGGGCTGTCGTTAAGCCCATTGGGCCTTTTGAATGGGCCATATCTCTAGGCTGGGACTGTGAACCGTTAACACATAAAGGAATTGTGCCCTCAACATGACGGGTGCGATCATACCAGCACTAATGCACCGGATCCCATCAGAACTCCGAAGTTAAGCGTGCTTGGGCGAGAGTAGTACTAGGATGGGTGACCCCCTGTGAAGTCCTCGTGTTGCACCCCCCTTTTCAATTTTTTTTGCTCCGGTTAGGGTTGCCAAGATTCTTTACCCACCACATTTCTATTATCAAATCCCACGGCACCTTGGGCAAGATAACTTCTCTTCACGTGGAGGCTGGGCCCGCAAACCGAGGGCGTAGGGCTTGTGACCAGGTCTCCGTCGCTCCGGTGCCCATAACTTTTGATCCGTAAGGAGTTACGAGGCGCACAGCATACCGTTGGGAAGCACTCTGAGAGCTCTACGACGGGGGCAGCTAGCTAGCTCGCTGTGCCCTTTTCGGAGCTCAATATCGAACGTTTTCATCAGTTTCGGGCCACTTTTCTTCTTTTGCTATGTTTTTCCGTCCCGGATCGTACGTCGTGAGCTGTTAAAAGGACGACAACTTTACTCGCGGCACATTAGAGGACCCTACAATGCGTCGATATCACGTCTAGCGAGGATGCTGCGTTGTTGAAGCTGATGGGTTGTCGTTAAGCCCATTGGGCCTTTTGAATGGGCCATATCTCTAGGCTGGGACTGTGAACTGTTAACACATAAAGGAATTGTGCCCTCAACATGACGGGTGCGATCATACCAGCACTAATGCACCGGATCCCATTAGAACTCCGAAGTTAAGCGTGCTTGGGCGAGAGTAGTACAAGGATGGGTGACCCCCTGGGAAGTCCTCGTGTTACACCCCCCTTTTCAATTTTTTTTGCTCCGGTTAGGGTTGCCAAGATACTTTACCCACCACATTTCTGTTATCGAATCCCACGGCACCTTGGGCAAGACAACTTCTCTTCACGTGGAGGCTGGGCCCGCAAACCGAGGGCGTAGGACTTGTGACCAGGTCTCCGTCGCTCCGGTGCCCATAACTTTTGATCCGTAAGGAGTTACGAGGCGCACAGCATTCCATTGGAAAGATCTCTGAGAGCTCTACGATGGGGGCAGCAAGCTAGCTCGCTGTGCCCTTTTAGGAGCTCAAAATCGAACGTTTTCATCAGTTTCGGGCCGCTTTTCTTCTTTTGCTCTGTTTTTTCCGTCTCGGATCGTACGTCGTGAGCTGTTAAAAGGACGACAACCTTACTCGCGGCACATTAGAGGACCCTACAATGCGTCGATATCACGTCTTGCGAGGATGCTGCGTTTTTGAAGCGGATGGGTTGTCGTTAAGCCCATTGGGCCTTTTGAATGGGCCATATCTCTAGGCTGGGACTGTGAACCGTTAACACATAAAGGAATTGTGCCCTCAACATGACGGGTGCGATCATACCAGTACTAATGCACCGGATCCCATCAGAACTCCGAAGTTAAGCGTGCTTGGGCGAGAGTAATACTAGGATGGGTTACCCCCTGGGAAGTCCTCGTGTTGCACCCCCATTTTCAATTTTTTTTGCTCCGGTTAGGGTTTCCAAGATACTTTACCCACCACATTTCTATTATCGAATCCCACGGCACCTTGGGCAAGACAACTTCTATTCACGTGGAGGCTGGGCCCGCAAACCATGGGCGTAGGGCTTGTGACCAGGTCTCCGTCGCTCCGGTGCCCATAACTTTTGATCCGTAAGGAGTTACGAGGCGCACAGCATACCGTTGGAAAGCTCTCTGAGAGATCTACGACAGGGTCAACTAGCTGGCTCGCTGTGCCCTTTTCGGAGCTCAAAATCAAACGTTTTCATCAATTTCGGGGCACTTTCCTTCTTTTGCTCTGTTTTTCCGTCCCGGATCGTACGTCGTGAGCTGTTAAAAGGACGACAACCCTACTCGTGGCACATTAGAGGACCCTACAATGCGTCGATATCACGTCTTATGAGGATGCTGCGTTGTTGAAGCGGATGGGTCGTCGTTAAGCCCATTGGGCCTTTTGAATGGGCCATATCTCTAGGCTGGGACTGTGAACCGTTAACACATAAAGGAATTGTGCCCTCAACATGACGGGTGCGATCATACCAGCACTAATGCACCGGATCCCATCAGAACTCCGAAGTTAAGCGTGCTTGGGCGAGAGTAGTACTAGGATGGGTGACCCCCTGGGAAGTCCTCGTGTTGCACCCCCATTTTCAATTTTTTTTGCTCCGGTTAGGGTTTCCAAGATACTTTACCCACCACATTTCTATTATCGAATCCCACGGCACCTTGGGCATGACAACTTCTATTCACGTGGAGGCTGGGCCCGCAAACCATGGGCGTAGGGCTTGTGACCAGGTCTCCGTCGCTCCGGTGCCCATAACTTTTGATCCGTAAGGAGTTACGAGGCGCACAGCATACCGTTGGAAAGCTCTCTGAGAGATCTACGACGGGGTCAACTAGCTGGCTCGCTGTGCCCTTTTCGGAGCTCAAAATCAAACGTTTTCATCAATTTCGGGGCACTTTCCTTCTTTTGCTCTGTTTTTCCGTCCCGGATCGTACGTCGTGAGCTGTTAAAAGGACGACAACCTTACTTGCGGCACATTAGAGGACTCTACAATGCGTCGATATCACGTCTTGCGAGGATGCTGCCTTGTTTAAGCGGAGGGGTTGTCGTTAAGGCCATTGGTCCTTTTGAATGGGGCATATCTCTATGCTGGGACTGTGAACCATTAAGACATAAAGGAAGTGTGCGCTCAACATGATGGGTGCGATCGTACCAGCACTAATGCACCGGATCCCATCAGAACTCCAAAGTTAAGCGTGCTTGGGCGAGAGTAGTACTAGGATGGGTGACCCCCTGGGAAGTCCTCGTGTTGCACCCACCTTTTCAATTTTTTTTGCTCCGGTTAGGGTTGCCAAGGTACTTTACCCACCACATTTCTTTTATCGAATCGAACGGCACCTTGGGCAAGACAACTTCTATTCACGTGGAGGCTGGGCCCGCAAACCGAGGGCGTAGGGCTTGTGACCAGGTCTCCGTCGCTCCGGTGCCCATAACTTTTGATCCGTAAGGAGTTACGAGGCGCACAGCATACCGTTGGAAAGCTCTCTGAGAGCTCTACGACAGGGGCAGCTAGCTAGCTCGCTTTGCCCTTTTCAGAGCTCAAAATCGAACGTTTTCATCAGTTTCGGGCCACTTTTCTTCTTTTGCTCTGTTTTTCCGTCCCGGATCGTACGTCGTGAGCTGTTAAAAGGACGACAACCTTACACGCGGCACATTAGAGGACCCTACAATGCGTCGATATCACGTCTTTCGAGGATGCTACGTTGTTGAAGCGGATGGGTTGTCGTTAAGCCCATTGGGCCTTTTGAGTGGGCCATATCTCTAGGCTGGGACTGTGAACCGTTAACACATAAAGGAATTGTGCCCTCAACATGATGGGTGCGATCATACCAGCACTAATACAGCGGATCCCATCCGAACTCCGAAGTTAAGCGAGCTTGGGCGAGAGTAGTACTAGGATGAGTGACCCCCTGTGAAGTCCTCGTGTTGCACCCCCCTTTTCAATTTTTTTTGCTCCGGTTAGGGTTGCCAAGATGCTTTACCCACCATATTTCTATTATCGAATCCCACGGCACCTTGGGCAAGACTACTTCTATTCACGTGGAGGCTGGGCCCGCAAACCGAGGGCATAGGGCTTGTGACCAGGTCTCCGTCGCTCCGGTGCCCATAACTTTTGATCCGCAAGTAGTTACGAGGCGCACAGCATATCGTTGGAAAGCTCTCTGAGAGCTCTGCGACAGGGGTAGCTAGCTAGCTCGCTTTGCCCTTTCGGAGCTCAAAATCGAACGTTTTCATCAGTTTCGGTCCACTCTTCTTCTTTTGCCCACTCTTTCCGTCTCGGATCGTACGTCGTGAGCTGTTAAAAGGACGACAACCTTACTCGCGGCACATTAGAGGACCCTACAATGCGTCGATATCACGTCTTGCGAGGATGCTGCGTTGTTGAAGCGGATGGGTTGTCATTAAGCCCATTGGGCCTTTTGAATGGGCCATATCTCAAGGCTGGGACTGTGAACCGTTAACACATAAAGGAATTGTGCCCTCGACATGACGGGTGCGATCATACCAGCACTAATGCACCGGAACCCATCAGAACTCCGAAGTTAAGCGTGCTTGGGCGAGAGTAGTACTAGGATGGGTGACACCCTGTGAAGTCCTCGTGTTGCACCCCCCTTTTCAATTTTTTTTGCTCCGGTTAGGGTTGCCAAGATACTTTACCCACCACATTTCTATTATCGAATCCCACGGCACCTTGGGCAAGACAACTTCTCTTCACGTGGAGGCTGGGCCCGCAAACTGAGGGCGTAGGGCTTCTGACCAGGTCTCCGTCGCTCCGGGTCCCATAACTTTTGATCCGTAAGGAGTTACGAGGCGCACAACATACCGTTGGAAAGCTCTCTGAGAGCTCTACGTCGGGGGCAGCTAGCTTGCTCGCTGTGCCCTTTTCAGAGCTCAAAATCAAATGTTTTCATCAGTTACGGGCCACTTTTCTTCTTTTGCTCTATTTTTCCGTCCCGGATCGTACGTCGTGAGCTGTTAAAAGGACAACAACCTTACTCGCGGCACATTAGAGGACGCTAAAATGCGTCGATATCACGTCTTGCGAGGATGGTGTGTTGTTGAACTGGATGGGTTGTCGTTAAGCCCATTGGGCCTTTTGAATGGGCCATATCTCTAGGCTAGGACTGTGAACCGTTAACACATAAAGGAATTGTGCCCTCAACATGACGGGTGCGATCATACCAGCACTAATGCACTGGATCCCATCAGAACTCCGAAGTTAAGCGTGCTTGGGCGAGAGTAGTACTAGGATGGGGTCAGAAGTCCTCGTGTTGCACCCCCCCTTTCAATTTTTTTTGCTCCGGTTAGGGTTGCCAAGATTCTTTACCCACCACATTTCTATTATCGAATCCCACGGCACCTTGGGCAAGACAACTTCTCTTCACGTGGAGGCTGGGCCCGCAAACCGAGGGCGTAGGGCTTGTGACCAGGTCTCCGTCGCTCCGGTGCCCATAACTTTTGATCCGTAAGGAGTTACAAGTCGCACAGCATACCGTTGGAAAGCTCTCTGAGAGCTCTACGACGAAGGCAGCAAGCTGGCTCGCTTTGCCCTTTTCGGAGCACAAAATTGAACGTTTTCATCAGTTTTGGGCCACTTTTCTTCTTTAGCTCTGTTTTTCCGTCCCGGATCGTACGTCGTGAGCTGTTAAAAGGACGATAACCCTACTCGCGGCACATTAGAGGACCCTACAATGTGTCGATATCACGTCTTGTGAGGGTGCTGTGTTGTTGAAGCGGATGGGTTGTCGTTAAGCCCATTGGGCCTTTTGAATGGGCCATATCACTAGGCTGGGACTGTGAACCGTTAACACATAAAGGAATTGTGCCCTCAACATGACGGGTGCGATCATACCAGCACTAATGCACCGGAACCCATCAGAACTCCGAAGTTAAGCGTGCTTGGGCGAGAGTAGTACTAGGATGGGTGACCCCCTGGGAAGTCCTCGTGTTGCATACCCTTTTCAATTTTTTTTGCTCCGGTTAGGGTTGCCAAGATACTTTACCCACCACATTTCTATTATCAAATCCCACGGCACCTTGGGCAAGACAACTTCTCTTCACGTGGAGGCTGGACCCGCAAACCGAGGGCATAGGGCTTGTGACCGGGTCTCCGTCGCTCCTGTGCCCATAACTTTTGATCCGTAAGGAGTTACGAGGCGCACAACATACCGTTGGAAAGCTCTCTGAGAGCTCTACGATGGGGGCAGCAAGCTAGCTCATTATGCACTTTTCAGAGCTCAAAATCGAACGTTTTCATTAGTTTCGGGCCACTTTTCTTCTTTTGCTCTGTTTTTCCGTCCCGGATCGTACGTCGTGAGCTGTTAAAAGGACGACAACCTTACTCGCGGCACATTAGAGGACCCTACAATGCGTCGATATCACGTCTTGCGAGGATGCTGCGTTGTTGAAGCGGATGGGTTGTCGTTAAGCCCATTGGGCCTTTTGAATGGGCCATATCTCTAGGCTGGGACTGTGAACCGTTAACACATAAAGGAATTGTGCCCTCAACATGACGGGTGCGATCATACCAGCACTAATGCACCGGATCCCATCAGAACTCCGAAGTTAAGCGTGCTTGGGCGAGAGTAGTACTAGGATGGGTGACCCCCTGGGAAGTCCTCGTGTTGCACCTCCCTTTTCAATTTTTTTTGCTCCGGTTAGGGTTGCCAAGATACTTTACCCACCACATTTCTATTATCGAATCCCACGGCACCTTGGGCAAGACTACTTCTATTCACGTGGAGGCTGGGCCCGCAAACTGAGGGCGTAGGGCTTGTGACCAGGTCTCCGTCGCTCCGGTGCCCATAACTTTTGATCCGTAAGGAGTTACGAGGCGCACAGCATACCGTTGGAAAGCTCTCTGAGAGCTCTACGACGGGGGCAGCAAGCTAGCTCGCTGTGCCCTTTTCGGAGCTCAAAATCGAACGTTTTCATCAGTTTCGGGCCACTTTTCTTCTTTTGCTCTGTTTTTCCGTCCCGGATCGTACGTCGTGAGCTGTTAAAAGGACGACAACCCTACTCGCGGCACATTAGAGGACCCTACAATGCGTCGATATCACGTCTTGCGAGGATGCTGCGTTGTTGAAGCTGATGGGTTGTCGTTAAGCCCATTGGGCCTTTTGAATGGGCCATATCTCTAGGCTGGGACTGTGAACCATTAACACATAAAGGAATTGTGCCCTCAACATGACGGGTGCGATCATACCAGCACTAATGCACCGGATCCCATCAGAACTCCGAAGTTAAGAGTGCTTGGGCGAGAGTAGTACTAGGATGGGTGACCCCCTGGGAAGTCCTCGTGTTGCACCCCCCTTTTCAATTTTTTTTGCTCCGGTTAGGGTTGCCAAGATACTTTACCCACCACATTTCTATTATCGAATCCCACGGCACCTTGGGCAAGACAACTTCTCTTCACGTGGAGGCTGGGCCCGCAAACCGAGGGCGTAGGGCTTGTGACCAGGTCTCCGTCGCTCCGGTGCCCATACCTTTTGATCCGTAAGGAGTTACGAGGTGCACAGCATACCGTTGGAAAGCTCTTTGAGAGCTCTACGACGAGGGCAGCTAGCTAGCTTGCTGGGCCTTTTTCGGAGCTCAAAATTGAACGTTTTCATCAGTTTCGGGCCACTTTTCTTCTTTTGCTCTGTTTTTCCGTCCCGGATCGTACGTCGTGAGCTGTTAAAAGGACGACAACCTTACTCGCGGCACATTAGAGGACCCTACAATGCGTCGATATCACGTCTTGCGAGGATGCTGCGTTGTTGAAGCGGATGGGTTGTCGTTAAGCCCATTGGGCCTTTTGAATGGGCCATATCTCTAGGCTGGGACTGTGAACCGTTAACACATAAAGGAATTGTGCCCTCAACATGACGGGTGCGATCATACCAGCACTAATGCACCGGATCCCATCAGAACTCCGAAGTTAAGCGTGCTTGGGCGAGAGTAGTACTAGGATGGGTGACCCCGTGGGAAGTCCTCGTGTTGCACCCCCATTTTCAATTTTTTTTGCTCCGGTTAGGGTTGCCAAGATACTTTACCCACCACATTTCTATTATCGAATCCCACGGCACCTTGGGCAAGACAACTTCTCTTCACGTGGAGGCTGGGCCTGCAAACCGAGGGTGTAGGGCTTGTGACCAGGTCTCCGTCGCTCCGGTGCCCATAACTTTTGATCCGTAAGGAGTTACGAGGCGCACAGCATACCGTTGGAAAGCTCTCTGAGAGCTCTACGACGGGGGCAGCTAGCTAGCCCGCTATGCCCTTTTCGGAGCTCAAAATCGAACGTTTTCATCAGTTTCGGGCCACTTTTCTTCTTTTGCTCTGTTTTTCCGTCCCGGATCGTACGTCGTGAGCTGTTAAAAGGACGACAACCCTACTCGCGGCACATTAGAGGACCCTACAATGCGTCGATATCACGTCTTGCGAGGATGCTACGTTGTTGAAGCTGATGGGTTGTCGTTAAGCCCATTGGGCCTTTTGAATGGGCCATATCTCTAGGCTGGGACTGTGAACCATTAACACATAAAGGAATTGTGCCCTCAACATGACGGGTGCGATCATACCAGCACTAATGCACCGGATCCCATCAGAACTCCGAAGTTAAGCGTGCTTGGGCGAGAGTAGTACTAGGATGGGTGACCCCCTGGGAAGTCCTCGTGTTGCACCCCCCTTTTCAATTTTTTTTGCTCCGGTTAGGGTTGCCAAGATACTTTACCCACCACATTTCTATTATCGAATCCCATGGCACCTTGGGCAAGACAACTTCTCTTCACGTGGAGGATGGGCCCGCAAACCGAGGGCGTAGGGCTTGTGACCAGGTCTCCGTCGCTCCGGTGCCCATAACTTTTGATCCGTAAGGAGTTACGAGGCGCACAGCATACCGTTGGAAAGCTCTCTGAGAGCTCTACGACGGGTGCAGCTAGCTAGCTTGCTGTGCCCTTTTCGGAGCTCAAAATCGAACGTTTTCATCAGTTTCGGGCCACTTTTCTTCTTTTGCTCTGTTTTTCCGTCCTGGATCGTACGTCGTGAGCTGTTAAAAGGACGACAACCCTACTCGCGGCACATTAGAGGACCCTACAATGCGTCGATATCACGTCTTGCGAGGATGCTGCGTTGTTGAAGCTGATGGGTTGTCGTTAAGCCCATTGGGCCTTTTGAATGGGCCATATCTCTAGGCTGGGACTGTGAACCGTTAACACATAAAGGAATTGTGCCCTCAACATGACGGGTGCGATCATACCAGCACTAATGCACCGGATCCCATCAGAACTCCGAAGTTAAGCGTGCTTGGGCGAGAGTAGTACTAGGATGGGTGACCCCCTGGGAAGTCCTCGTGTTGCACCCCACTTTTCAATTTTTTTTGCTCCAGTTAGGGTTGCCAAGATACTTTGCCCACCACATTTCTATTATCGAATCCCACGGCACCTTGGGCAAGACAACTTCTCTTCACGTGGAGGCTGGGCCCGCAAACCGAGGGCGTAAGGCTTGTGACCAGGTCTCCATCGCTCCGGTGCCCATAACTTTTGATCCGTAAGGAGTTACGAGGCGCACAGCATACTGTTGGAAAGCTCTCTGAGAGCTCTACAACCGGGGCAGCTAAATAGCTCGCTGTGCCCTTTTTCGAACTCAAAATCGAACGTTTTCATCAGATTCGGGCCACTTTTCTTCTTTTGCTCTGTTTTTCCGTCCTGGATCGTATGTCGTGAGCTGTTAAAAGGATGACAACCTTACTCGCGGCACATTAGAGGACCCTACAATGCGTCGATATCACGTCTTGCGAGGATGCTGCGTTGTTGAAGCGGATGGGTTGTCGTTAAGCCCATTGGGTCTTTTGAATGGGCCATATCTCTAGGCTGGGACTGTGAACCGTTAACACATAAAGGAATTGTGCCCTCAACATGACGGGTGCGATCATACCAGCACTAATGCACCGGATCCCATCAGAACTCCGAAGTTAAGCGTGCTTGGGAGAAAGTAGTACTAGGATGGGTGACCCCCTGGGTAGTCCTCGTGTTGCACCCCCCTTTTCAATTTTTTTTGCTCCGGTTAGGGTTGCCAAGATACTTTATCCACCACATTTCTATTATCGAATCCCACAGCACCTTGGGCAAGAAAACTTCTCTTCACGTGGAGGCTGATCCCGCAAACCGGTGCCCATTACTTTTGATCCGTAAGGAGTTACGAGGCGCACAACATACCGTTGAAAAGCTCTCTGAGAGCTCTACGATGGGGGCAGCAAGCTAGCTTGCTATGCCCTTTTCGGAGCTCTAAATCGAACGTTTTCATCAGTTTTGGGCCACTTTTCTTCTTTTGCTCTGTTTTTCCGTCCCGGATCGTACTTCGTGAGCTGTTAAAAGGACGACAACCTTACACGCGGCACATTAGAGGACCCAACAATGCGTCGATATCACGTCTTTCGAGGATGCTGCGTTGTTGAAGCGGATGGGTTGTCGTTAAGCCCATTGGGCCTTTTGAATGGGCCATATCTCTAGGCTGGGACTGTGAACCGTTAACACATAAAGGAATTGTGCCCTCAACATGACGGGTGCGATCATACCAGCACTAATGCACCGGATCCCATCAGAACTCCGAAGTTAAGCGTGCTTGGGCGAGAGTAGTACTAGGATGGGTGACCCCCTGGGAAGTCCTCGTGTTGCACCCCCCTTTTCAATTTTTTTTTCTCCGGTTAGGGTTGCCAAGATACTTTACCCACCACATTTCTATTATCAAATCCCACGGCACCTTGGGCAAGACTACTTCTATTCACGTGGAGTCTGGGCCCGCAAACCGAGGGCGTAGGGCTTGTGACTAGGTCTCCGTCGCACCGGTGTCCATAACTTTTGATCCGTAAGGAGTTACGAGGCGCACAGCATACCATTGGAAAGCTCTCTGAGAGCTCTACGACAGGGGCAGCTAGCTAGCTTGCTTTGCCCTTTTCGGAGCTCAAAATTGAATGTTTTCATCAGTTTCGGGCCAATTTTCTTCCTTTGTTCCATTTTTCCGTCCCGGATCGTACGTCGTGAGGTGTTAAAAGGACGACAACCTTACTCGCGGCACATTAGAGGACCCTACAATGCGTCGATATCACGTCTTGCGAGGATGCTGCGTTGTTGAAGCGGATGGGTTGTCGTTAAGCCCATTGGGCCTTTTGAATAGGCCATATCTCTAGGCTGGGACTGTGAACCGTTAACACATAAAGGAATTGTGCCCTCAACATGACGGGTGCGATCATACCAGCACTAATGCACCGGATCCCATCAGAACTCCAAAGTTAAGCGTGCTTGGGCGAGAGTAGTACTAGGATGGGTGACCCCCTGGGAAGTCCTCGTGTTGCACCCACCTTTTCAATTTTTTTTGCTCCGGTTAGGGTTGCCAAGATACATTACCCACCACATTTCTATTATCGAATCCCACGGCACCTTGGGCAAGACAACTTCTATTCACGTGGAGGCTGGGCCCGCAAACCGAGGGCGTAGGGCTTGTGACCAGGTCTCCGTCGCTCCGGTGCCCATAACTTTTGATCCGTTAGGAGTTACGAGGCGCACAGCATACCGTTGGAAAGCTCTCTGAGAGCTCTACGACGGGGTCAGCTAGCTGGCTCGCTGTGCCCTTTTCGGAGCTCAAAATCGAACGTTTTCATCAATTTCGGTCCACTTTCCTTCTTTTGCTCTGTTTTTCCATCCCGGATCGTACGTCGTGAGCTGTTAAAAGGACGACAACCCTACTCGCGGCACATTAGAGGACCCTACAATGCGTCGATATCACGTCTTGCGAGGATGCTGCGTTGTTGAAGCGGATGGGTTGTCGTTAAGCCCATTGGGCCTTTTGAATGGGCCATATCTCTAGGCTGGGACTGTGAACCGTTAACACATAAAGGAATTGTGCCCTCAACATGACGGGTGCGATCATACCAGCACTAATGCACCGGATCCCATCAGAACTCCGAAGTTAAGCGTGCTTGGGCGAGAGTAGTACTAGGATGGGTGACCCCCTGGGAAGTCCTGGTGTTGCACCCACCTTTTCAATTTTTTTTGCTCCGGTTAGGGTTGCCAAGATACTTTACCCACCACATTTCTATTATCGAATCCCACGGCACCTTGGGCAAGACAACTTCTCTTCACGTGGAGGCTGGGCCCGCAAATCGAGGGCGTAGGGCTTGTGACCAGGTCTCCGTCGCTACGGTGCCCATAACTTTTGATCCGTAAGGAGTTACGAGGCGCACAGCATACCGTTGGAAAAATCTCTGAGAGCTCTACGACGGGGGCAGCTAGCTTGCTCGCTGTGCCCTTTTCGGAGCTCAAAATCGAACATTTTCATCAGTTTCGGGCCACATTTCTTCCTTTGCTCTGTTTTTTCGTCCCGGATCGTACGTCGTGAGCTGTTAAAAGGACGACAACCTTACTCGCGGCACATTAGAGGACCCTACAATGCGTCGATATCACGTCTTGCGAGGATGCTGCGTTGTTGAAGCGGATGGGTTGTCGTTAAGCCCATTGGGCCTTTTGAATGGGCCATATCTCTAGGCTGGGACTGTGAACCGTTAACACATAAAGGAATTGTGCCCTCAACATGACGGGTGCGATCATACCAGCACTAATGCACCGGATCCCATCAGAACTCCGAAGTTAAGCGTGCTTGGGTGAGAGTAGTACTAGGATGGGTGACCTCCTGGGAAGTCCTCGTGTTGCACCCATCTTTTCAATTTTTTTTGCTCCGGTTAGGGTTGCCAAGGTACTTTACCCACCACATTTCTATTATCGAATCCCACGGCACCTTGGGCAAGACAACTTCTATTCACGTGGAGGCTGGGCCCGCAAACCGAGGGCGTAGGGCTTGTGACCAGGTCTCCGTCGCTCCGGTGCCCATCAATTTTGATCCGTAAGGAGTTACGAGGCGCACAGCATACCGTTGGAAAGCTCTCTGAGAGCTCTACGACAGGGGCAGCTAGCTAGCTCGCTTTCCCCTTTTCGGAGCTCAAAATCAAACGTTTTCATCAGTTTCGGGCCACTTTTCTTCTTTTGGTCTGTTTTTCCGTCCCGGATCGTACGTCGTGAGCTGTTAAAAGGACAACAACCTTACACACGGCACATTAGAGGACCCTACAATGCGTCGATATCACGTCTTTCGAGGATGCTGCGTTGTTGAAGCGGATGGGTGGTCGTTAAGCCCATTGGGCCTTTTGAATGGGCCATATCTCTAGGCTGGGACTGTGAACCGTTAACACATAAAGGAATTGTGCCCTCAACATGACGGGTGCGATCATACCAGCACTAATGCACCGGATCCCATCAGAACTCCGAAGTTAAGCGTGCTTGGGCGAGAGTAGTACTAGGATGGGTGACCCCCTGTGAAGTCCTCGTGTTGCACCCCCCTTTTCAATTTTTTTTGCTCCGGTTAGGGTTGCCAAGATTCTTTACCCACCACATTTCTATTATCGAATTCCACGGCACCTTGGGCAAGACTACTTCTATTCACGTGGAGGCTGGGCCCGCAAACCGAGGGGGTAGGGCTTGTGACCAGATCTCCGTTGCTCCGGTGCCCATAACTTTTGATCCGTAAGGAGTTACGAGGCGCACAGCATACCGTTGGAAAGCTCTCTGAGAGCTCTACGACGGGGGCAGCTAGATAGCTCGCTGTGCCCTTTTCGGAGCTCAAAATCGAATGTTTTCATCAGTTTCGAGCCACTTTTCTTCTTTTGCTCTATTTTTACGTCCTGGATCGTACGTCGTGAGCTGTTAAAAGGACGACAACCCAACTCGCGGCACATTAGAGGACCCTACAATGCGTCGATATCACGTCTTGCGAGGATGCGGCGTTGTTGGAGCGGATGGGTTGTCGTTAAGCCCATTGGGCCTTTTGAATGGGTCATATCTCTAGGCTGGGACTGTGAACCGTTAACACATAAAGGAATTGTGCCCTCAACATGACAGGTGCGATCATACCAGCACTAATGCACCGGATCCCATCAGAACTCCGAAGTTAAGCGTGCTTGGGCGAGAGTAGTACTAGGATAGGTGACCCCTTGGCAAGTCCTAGCGTTGCACCCCCCTTTTCAATTTTTTTTGCTCCGATTAGGGTTGCCAAGATACTTTACCCACCACATTTCTATTATCGAATCCCACGGCACCTTGGGCAAGACAACTTCTCTTCACGTGGAGGCTGGGCCCGCAAACCGGTGCCCATAACTTTTGATCCGTAAGGAGTTACGAGGTGCACAGCATACCGTTGGAAAGCTCTCTGAGAGCTCTACGATGGGTGCAGCAAGCCAGCTTGCTGTGCCCTTTTCGGAGCTCAAAATCGAACGTTTTCATCAGTTTCGGGCCACTTTTCTTCTTTTGCTCAGTTTTTCCGTCCCGGATCGTACGTCGTGAGCTATTAAAAGGACGACAACCTTACTCGCGGCACATTAGAGGACCCTACAATGCGTCGATATCACGTCTTGCGAGGATGCTGCGTTGTTGAAGCGGATGGGTTGTCGTTAAGCCCATTGGGCCTTTTGAATGGGCCATATCTCTAGGCTGGGACTGTGAACCGTTAACACATAAAGGAATTGTGCCCTCAACATGACGGGTGCGATAATACAAGCACTAATGCACCGGATCCCATCAGAACTCCGAAGTTAAGCGTGCTTGGGCAAGAGTAGTACTAGGATGGGTGATCCCCTGGGAAGTCCTCGTGTTGCACCCCCCTTTTCAATTATTTTTGCTCCGGTTAGGGTTGCCAAGATACTTTACCCACCACATTTCTATTATCGAATCCCACGGCACCTTGGTTAAGACAACTTCTCTTCACGTGGAGGCTGGGCCCGCAAACTAGTGCCCATAACTTTTGATCCGTAAGGAGTTACGAGGCACATAGCATACCGTTGGAAAGCTCTCTGAGAGCTCTACGACGGGGGCAGCAAGCTAGTTTGCTGTGCCCTTTTCGGAGCTCAAAATCGAACGTTTTCATCAGTTTCGGGCCACTTTTCTTCTTTTGCTCTGTTTTTTCGTCCCGGATCGTACGTCGTGAGCTGTTAAAAGGACGACAACCTTACTCGCGGCACATTAGAGGACCCTACAATGCGTCGATATCACGTCTTGCGAGGATGCTGCGTTGTTGAAGCGGATGGGTTGTCGTTAAGCCCATTGGGCCTTTTGAATGGGCCATATCTCTAGGCTGGGACTGTGAACCGTTAACACATAAAGGAATTGTGCCCTCAACATGACGGGTGCGATCATACCAGCACTAATGCACCGGATCCCATCAGAACTCCGAAGTTAAGCGTGCTTGGGTGAGAGTAGTACTAGGATAGGTGACCCACTGGGAAGTCCTCGTGTTGCACCCACCTTTTCAATTTTTTTTGCTCCGGTTAGGGTTGCCAAGGTACTTTACCCACCACATTTCTATTATCGAATCCCACGGCACCTTGGGCAAGACAACTTCTATTCACGTGGAGGCTGGGCCCGCAAACCGAGGGCGTAGGGCTTGTGACCAGGTCTCCGTCGCTACGGTGCCCATAACTTTTGATCCGTAAGGAGTTACGAGGCGCACAGCATACCGTTTGAAAGCTCTCTGAGAGCTCTACGACGGGAGCAGCTAGCTAGCTCGCTTTGCCCTTTTCGGAGCCTAAAATCGAACATTTTCATCAGTTTCGGGCCACTTTTCTTCTTTTGCTCTGTTTTTCCGTCCCGGATCGTACGTCGTGAGCTGTTAAAAGGACGACAACCCTACTCGCGGCACATTAGAGGACCCTAAAATGCGTCGATATCACGTCTTGCGAGGATGGTGCGTTGTTGAAGCGGATGGGTTGTCGTTAAGCCCATTGGGCCTTTTGAATGGGCCATATCTCTAGGCTAGGACTGTGAACCGTTAACACATAAAGGAATTGTGCCCTCAACATGACGGGTGCGATCATACCAGCACTAATGCACTGGATCCCATCAGAACTCCGAAGTTAAGCGTGCTTGGGCGAGAGTAGTACTAGGATGGGTGACCCCCTGTGAAGTCCTCGTGTTGCACCCCCCTTTTCAATTTTTTTTGCTCCGGTTAGGGTTGCCAAGATTCTTTACCCACCACATTTCTATTATCGAATCCCACGGCACCTTGGGCAAGACAACTTCTCTTCACGTGGAGGCTGGGCCCGCAAACCGAGGGCGTAGGGCTTGTGACCAGGTCTCCGTTGCTACGGTGCCAATAACTTTTGATCCGTAAGGAGTTACGAGGCGCACAACATACCATTGGAAAGCTCTCTGAGAGATCTACGATGGGGCCAGCTAGCTAGCTAGCGGTGCCCTTTCTGGAGCTCAAAATCGAACGTTTTCATCAGTTTTGGGCCACTTTTCTTCTTTTGCTCTGTTTTTCCGTCCCGAATCGTACGTCGTGAGCTGTTAAAAGGACGACAACCCTACTCGCGGCACATTAGAGGACCCTACAATGCGTCGATATCACGTCTTGCGAGGATGCTGCGTTGTTGAAGCGGATGGGTTGTCGTTAAGCCCATTGGGCCTTTTGAATGGGCCATATCTCTAGGCTGGGACTGTGAACCATTAACACATAAAGGAATTGTGCCCTCAACATGACGGGTGCGATGATACCAACACTATTGCACCGGATCCCATCAGAACTCCGAAGTTAAGCGTTCTTGGGCGAGAGTAGTACTAGGATGGGTGACCCCCTGGGAAGTCCTCTTGTTGCACCCCCCTTTTCAATTTTTTTTGCTCCGATTAGTGTTGCCAAGATACTTTAACCACCACATTTCTATTATCGAATCCCACGGCACCTTGGGCAAGAAAACTTCTCTTCACGTGGAGGCTGGGCCTGCAAACCGGTGCCCATAACTTTTGATCCGTAAGGAGTTACGAGGTGCACAGCATACCGTTGGAAAGCTCTCTGAGAGCTCTACGACGGGTGCAGCAAGCCAGCTTGCTATGCCCTTTTTGGAGCTCAAAATCGAACGTTTTCATCAGTTTCGGGCCACTTTTCTTCTTTTGCTCAGTTTTTCCGTCCCGGATCGTACGTCGTGAGCTATTAAAAGGACGACAACCTTACTCGCGGCACATTAGAGGACCATACAATGCGTCGATATCACGTCTTGCGAGGATGCTGCGTTGTTGAAGCGGATGGGTTGTCGTTAAGCCCATTGGGCCTTTTGAATGGCCCATATCTCTAGGCTGGGACTGTGAACCGTTAACACATAAAGGAATTGTGCCCTCAACATGACGGGTGCGATAATACAAGCACTAATGCACCGGATCCCATCAGAACTCCGAAGTTAAGCGTGCTTGGGCGAGAGTAGTACTAGGATGGGTGACCCCCTGGGAAGTCCTCGTGTTGCACCACCCTTTTCAATTATTTTTGTTCCGGTTAGGGTTGCCAAGATACTTTACCCACCACATTTCTATTATCGAATCCCACGGCACCTTGGTTAAGACAACTTCTCTTCACGTGGAGGCTGGGCCCGCAAACTGGTGCCCATAACTTTTGATCCGTAAGGAGTTACGAGGGACAGAGCATACCGTTGGGGAGCTCTCTGAGGGCTCTACGACGGGGGCAGCAAGCTAGCGTGCTGTGCCCTTTTCGGAGCTCAAAATCGAACGTTTTCATCAGTTTCGGGCCACTTTTCTTCTTTTGCTCTGTTTTTCCGTCCCGGATCGTACGTCGTGAGTTGTTAAAAGGACGACAACCTTACTCGCGGCACATTAGAGGACCCTACAATCCGTCGATATCACGTCTTGCGAGGATACTGCGTTGTTGAAGCGGATGGGTTGTCGTTAAGCCCATTGGGCCTTTTGAATGGGCCATATTTCTAGGCTGGGACTGTGAACCGTTAACACATAAAGGAATTGTGCCCTCAACATGACGGGTGCGATCATACCAGCACTAATGCACCGGATCCCATCAGAACTCCGAAGTTAAGTGTGCTTGGGCGCGAGTAGTACTAGGATGGGTGACCCCCTGGCAAGTCCTCGTGTTGCACCCCCCTTTTCAATTTTTTTTGCTCCGATTAGGGTTGCCAAGATACTTTACCCACCACATTTCTATTATCGAATCCCACGGCACCTTGGGCAAGACAACTTCTCTTCACGTGGAGGCTGTGCCCGCAAACCGATCCCCATAACTTTTGATCCGTAAGGAGTTACGAGGCGCACAGCATACCGTTGGAAAGCTCTCTGAAAGTTCTAGGACGCAGGTAGCAAGCTAGCTTGCTGTGCCCTTTTCGGAGCTCAAAATCGAACGTTTTCATCAGTTTCGGGCCACTTTTCTTCTTTTGCTCTGTTTTTCCGTCCCGGATTGTACGTCGTGAACTGTTAAAAGGATGACAACCTTACTCGCGGCACATTAGAGGACCCTACAATGCGTCGATATCACGTCTTGCGAGGATCCTGCGTTGTTGAAGCGGATGGGTTGTTGTTAAGCCCATTGGGCCTTTTGAATGGGCCATATCTCTAGGCTGGGACTGTGAACTGTTAACACATAAAGGAATTGTGCCCTCAACATCACGGGTGCGATCATACCAGCACTAATGCACCGGATCCCATTTGAACTCCGAAGTTAAGCGTGCTTGGTCGAGAGTAGTACTAGGATGGTTGACCCCCTGGGAACTCCTCGTGTTGCACCCCCCTTTTCAATTTTTTTTGCTCCGGTTAGGGTTGCCAAGATACTTTACCCACCACATTTCTATTATCGAATCCCACGGCACCTTGGGCAAGACAACTTCTCTTCACGTGGAGGCTGGGCCCGCAAACCGAGGGCGTAGGGCTTGTGACCAGGTCTCCGTCGCTCCGGTGCCCATAACTTTTGATCCGTAAGGAGTTACGAGGCGCACAGCATACCGTTGGAAAGCTCTCTGAGAGCTCTACGACGGGGGCAGCCAGCTAGCTTGCGGTTCCCTTTTCGGAGCTCAAAATCGAACGTTTTCATCAGTTTCGGGCCACATTTCTTCTTTTGCTCTGTTTTTCAGTCCCGGATCGTACGTCAAGAGCTGTTAAAAGGACGACAACCTTACTCGCGGCACATTAGAGGACCCTACAATGCGTCGATATCACGTCTTGCGAGGATGTTGCGTTGTTGAAGCGGATGGGTTGTCGTTAAGCCCATTGGGCCTTTTGAATGGGCCATATCTCTAGGCTGGGATTGTGAACCGTTAACACATAAAGGAATTGTGCCCCCAACATGACGGGTGCGATCATACCTGCACTAATGCACCGGATCCCATCAGAACTCCGAAGTTAAGCGTGCTTGGGCGAGAGTAGTACTAGGATGGGTGACCCCCTTGGAAGTCCTCGTGTTGCACCCCCCTTTTCAATTTTTTTTGCTCCGGTTAGGGTTGCCAAGATACTTTACCCACCACATTTCTATTATCGAATCCCACGGCACCTTGGGCAAAACAACTTCTCTTCACGTGGAGGCTGGGACCGCAAACCGGTGCCCATAACTTTTGATCCGTAAGGAGTTACGAGGCGCACAGCATACCTTGGAAAGCTCTCTAAGAGCTCTACGACGGGGGCAGCAAGCTAGCTTGCTGTGCCCTTTTCGGAGCTCAAAATCGAACGTTTTCATCAGTTTCAGGCCACTTTTCTTCTTTTGCTCTGTTTTTCCGTCCCGGATCGTACGTCGTGAGCTGTTAAAAGGACGACAACCTTACTCGCGGCACATTAGAGGACCCTACAATGCGTCGATATCACGTCTTGCGAGGATGCTGCATTGTTGAAGCGGATGGGTTGTCGTTAAGCCCATTGGGCCTTTTGAATGGGCCATATCTCTAGGCTGGGACTGTGAACCGTTAACACATAAAGGAATTGTTTCCTCAACATGACGGGTGCGATCATACCAGCACTAATGCACCGGATCCCATCAGAACTCCGAAGTTAAGCGTGCTTGGGCGAGAGTAGTACTAGGATGGGTGACCCCCTTGGAAGTCCTCGTGTTGCACCCCCCTTTTCAATTTTTTTTGCTCCGGTTAGGGTTGCCAAGATACTTTACCCACCACATTTCTATTATCGAATCCCACGGCACCTTGGGCAAGACAACTTCTCTTCACGTGGAGGCTGGGCCCGCAAACCGGTGCCCATAACTTTTGATCCGTAAGGAGTTACGAGGCGCACAGCATACCGTTGGAAAGCTCTCTGAGAGCTCTACGACGGGGGCAGCAAGCTTGCTTGCTGTGCCCTTTTCGGAGCTCAAAATCGAACGTTTTCATCAGTTTCGGGCCACTTTTCTTCTTTTGCTCTATTTTTCCGTCCCGGATCGTACGTCGTGAGCTGTTAAAAGGACGACAACCTTACTCGCGGCACATTAGAGGACCCTACAATGCGTCGATATCACGTCTTGCGAGGATGCTGCGTTGTTGAAGCGGATGGGTTGTCGTTAAGCCCATTGGGCCTTTTGAATGGGCCATATCTCTAGGCTGGGACTGTGAACCGTTAACACATAAAGGAATTGTGCCCTCAACATGACTGGTGCGATCATACCAGCACTAATGCACCGGATCCCATCAGAACTCCGAAGTTAAGCGTGCTTGGGCGAGAGTAGTACTAGGATAGGTGACCCCCTGGCAAGTCCTAGTGTTGCACCCCCCTTTTCAATTTTTTTTGCTCCGATTAGGGTTGCCAAGATACTTTACCCACCACATTTCTATTATCGAATCCCACGGCACCTTGGGCAAGACAACTTCTCTTCACGTGGAGGCTGTGCCCGCAAACCGGTGCCCATAACTTTTGATCCGTAAGGAGTTACGAGGCGCACAGCATACCGTTGGAAAGCTCTCTGAGAGCTCTACGACGGGGGCAGCAAGCTAGCTTGCTGTGCCCTTTTCGGAGCTCAAAATCGAACGTTTTCATCAGTTTCGGGCCACTTTTCTTCTTTTGCTCTGTTTTTCCGTCCCGGATCGTACGTCGTGAGCTGTTAAAAGGACGACAACCTTACTCGCGGCACATTAGAGGACCCTACAATGCGTCGATATCACGTCTTGCAAGGATGCTGCGTTGTTGAAGCGGATGGGTTGTCGTTAAGCCCATTGGGCCTTTTGAATGGGCCATATCTCTAGGCTGGGACTGTGAACTGTTAACACATAAAGGAATTGTGCCCTCAACATGACGGGTGCGATCATACCAGCACTAATGCACCGGATCCCATTTGAACTCCGAAGTTAAGCGTGCTTGGGCGAGAGTAGTACTAGGATGGTTGACCCCCTGGGAACTCCTCGTGTTGCACCCCCCTTTTCAATTTTTTTTGCTCCGGTTAGGGTTGCCAAGATACTTTACCCACCACATTTCTATTATCGAATCCCACGGCACCTTGGGCAAGATAACTTCTCTTCACGTGGAGGCTGGGCCCGCAAACCGAGGACGTAGGGCTTGTGACCAGGTCTCCGTCGCTCCGGTGCCCATAACTTTTGATCCGTAACGAGTTACGAGGTGCACAGCATACCGTTGGAAAGCTCTCTGAGAGCTCTACGACGGGGGCAGCTAACTAGCTCGCTATGCCATTTTAGGAGCCCAAAATCAAACGTTTTCATCAGTTTCGGGCCACTTTTCTTCTTTTTCTCAATTTTTCCATCCCGGATCGTACGTCGTGAGCTGTTAAAAGGATGACAACCTTACTCGCGGCACATTAGAGGACCCTACAATGCGTCGATATTACGTCTTGCGAGGATGCTGCGTTGTTGAAGCGGATGGGTTGTCGTTAAGCACATTGGGCCTTTTGAATGGGCCATATCTGTAGGCTGGGACTGTGAACTGTTAACACATAAAGGAATTGTGCCCTCAACATGACGGGTGCGATCATACCAGCACTAATGCACCGGATCCCATTAGAACTCCGAAGTTAAGCGTGCTTGGGCGAGAGTAGTACTAGGATGCGTGACCCCCTGGGAAGTCCTTGTGTTGCACCCCCCTTTTCAATTTTTTTTTGCTCCGGTTAGGGTTGCCAAGATACTTTACCCACCACATTTCTATTATCGAATCCCACGGCACCTTGGGCAAGACAACTTCTCTTCACGTGGAGGCTGGGCCCGCAAACCGAGGGCGTAGGGCTTGTGACCAGGTCTCCGTCGCTCCGGTGCCCATAACTTTTGATCCGTTAGGAGTTACGAGGCGCACAGCATAACGTTCGAAAGCTCCCTAAGAGCTCTGCGACGGGGGCAGCTAGCTAGCTCGTTGTGCCCTTTTCGGAGATCAAAATTGAACGTTTTCATCAGTTTCGGGTCAATTTTCTCCTTTTTCTCTGTTTTTCCGTCCCGGATCGTACGTCGTGAGCTGTTAAAAGGATGACAACCTTACTCGCGGCACATTAGAGGACCCTACAATGCGTCGATATCACGTCTTGCAAGGATGCTGCGTTGTTGAAGCGGATGGCTTGTCGTTAAGCCCATTGGGCCTTTTGAATGGCCCATATCTCTAGGCTGGGACTGTGAACTTTTAACACATAAAGGAATTGTGCCCTCAACATGACGGGTGCGATCATACCAGCACTAATGCACCGGATCCCATCAGAACTCCGAAGTTAAGCGTGCTTGGGCGAGAGTAGTACTAGGATAGGTGACCCCCTGGCAAGTCCTAGTGTTGCACCCCCCTTTTCAATTTTTTTTGCTCCGATTAGGGTTGCCAAGATACTTTACCCACCACATTTCTATTATCGAATCTCACGGTACCTTGGGCAAGACAACTTCTCTTCACGTGGAGGCTGGGCTCGCAAACCGGTGCCCATAACTTTTGATCCGTAAGGAGTTACGAGGCGCACAGCATACCGTTGGAAAGCTCTCTGAGAGCTCTGCAACGGGGGCAGCTAGCTAGCTCGTTGTGCCCTTTTCGGACCTCAAAGTTGAACTTTTTCATCAGTTTCGGGCCACTTTTCTTCTTTTGCTCTGTTTTTCCGTCCCGGATCGTACGTCGTGAGCTGTTAAAAGGACGACAACCTTACTCGCGGCACATTAGAGGACCCTACAATGCGTCGATATCACGTCTTGCGAGGATGCTGCGTTGTTGAAGCGGATGGGTTGTCGTTAAGCCCATTGGGCCTTTTGAATGGCCCATATCTCTAGGCTGGGACTGTGAACTGTTAACACATAAAGGAATTGTGCCCTCAACATGACGGGTGCGATCATACCAGCACTAATGCACCGGATCCCATTTGAACTCCGAAGTTAAGCGTGCTTGGGCGAGAGTAGTACTAGGATGGTTGACCCCCTGGGAACTCCTCGTGTTGCACCCCCCTTTTCAATTTTTTTTGCTCCGGTTAGGGTTGCCAAGATACTTTACCCACCACATTTCTATTATCGAATCCCACGGCACCTTGGGCAAGACAACTTCTCTTCACGTGGAGGCTGGGCCCGCAAACCGAGGGCGTAGGGCTTGTGACCAGGTCTCCGTCGCTCCGGTGCCCATAACTTTTGATCCGTAAGGAGGTACGAGGCGCACAGCATACCGTTGGGAGGCCCTCTGAGAGCTCTGCGTCGGGGGCAGTTTGCTAGCTCGTTGTGCCCTTTTCGGAGCTCAAAATTGAACGTTTTCATCAGTTTCGGGTCAATTTTCTTCTTTTTCTCTGTTTTTCCGTCCCGGATCGTACGTCGTGAGCTGTTAAAAGGACGACAACCTTACTCGCGGCACATTAGAGGACCCTACAATGCGTCGATATCACGTCTTGCGAGGATGCTGCGTTGTTGAAGCGGATGGGTTGTCGTTAAGCCCATTGGGCCTTTTGAATGGGCCATATCTCTAGGCTGGGACTGTGAACCGTTAACACATAAAGGAATTGTGCCCTCAACATGACGGGTGCGATCATACCAGCACTAATGCACCGGATCCCATCAGAACTCCGAAGTTAAGCGTGCTTGGGCGAGAGTAGTACTAGGATGGTTGACCCCTTGGGAAGTCCTCGTGTTGCACCCCCCTTTTCAATTTTTTTTGCTCCGGTTAGGGTTGCCAAGATACTTTACCCACCACATTTCTATTATCGAATCCCACGGCACCTTGGGCAAGACAACTTCTCTTCACGTGGAGGCTGGGCCCGCAAACTGGTGCCCATAACTTTTGATCCGTAAGGAGTTACGAGGCGCACAGCATACCGTTGGAAAGCTCTCTGAGAGCTCTACGACGGGGGCAACAAGCTAGCTTGCTGTACCCTTTTCGGAGCTCAAAATCGAACGTTTTCATCAGTTTCGGGCCACTTTTCTTCTTTTCCTCTGTTTTTCTGTCCCGGCTCGTACGTCGTGAGCTGTTAAAAGGACGACAGCTTTACTCGCGGCACATTAGAGGACCCTACAATGCGTCGATATCACGTCTAACGAGGATGCTGTGTTGTTGAAGCGGATGGGTTGTCGTTAAGCCCATTGGGCCTTTTGAATGGGCCATATCTCTAGGCTGGGACTGTAAACCGTTAACACATAAAGGAATTGTGCCCTCAACATGACGGGTGCGATCATACCAGCACTAATGCACCGGATCCCATCAGAACTCCGAAGTTAAGCGTGCTTGGGCGAGAGTAGTACTAGGATGGGTGACCCCCTGGGAAGTCCTCGTGTTGCACCACCCTTTTCAATATTTTTTTCTCCGGTTAGGGTTGCCAAGATATTTTACCCACCACATTTCTATTATCGAATCCCACGGCACCTTGGGCAAGACAACTTCTCTTCACGGTGAGGCTGGGCCCGCAAACCGAGCGCGTAGGGCTTGTGACTAGGTCTCCGTCGCTCCGGTGCCCATAACTTTTGATCCGTAAGGAGTTAAGAGGCGCACAGCATACTGTTGGAAAGCTCTCTGAGAGCTCTACGAAAGGGGCAGCAAGCAAGCTTGCTCTGCCCTTTTTGGAGCTCAAAATCGAACGTTTTCATCAGTTTCGGGCCACTTTTCTTCTTTTGCTATGTTTTTCCGTCCCGGATCGTACGTCGTGAGCTGTTAAAAGGATGACAACCTTACTCGCGGCACATTAGAGGACCCTACAATGCGTCGATATCACGTCTTGAGAGGATGCTGCGTTGTTGAAGCGGATGGGTTGTCGTTAAGCCCATTGGGCCTTTTGAATGGGCCATATCTCTAGGCTGGGACTGTGAACCGTTAACACATAAAGGAATTGTGCCCTCAACATGACGGGTGCGATCATACCAGCACTAATGCACCGGATCCCATCAGAACTCCGAAGTTAAGCGTGCTTGGGCGAGAGTAGTACTAGGATGGGTGACCCCCTGGGAAGTCCTCGTGTTGCACCCCCCTTTTCAATTTTTTTTGCTCCGGTTAGGGTTGCCAAGATACTTTACCCACCACATTTCTATTATCGAATCCCATGGCACCTTGGGCAAGACAACTTCTCTTCACGTGGAGGCTGGGCCCGCAAACCGAAGGCGTAGGGCTTGTGACCAGGTCTCCGTCGCTCCAGTGCCCATAACTTTTGATCCGTAAGGAGTTACGAGGCACACAGCATACCGTTGGAAAGCTCTCTAAGAGCTCTACGACGGGGGCAGCAAGCCAGCATGCTTTGCCCTTTTTGGAGCTCAAAATCGAACATTTTCATCAGTTTCGGGCCACTTTTCTTCTTTCGCTCTATTTTTCCATCCCGGATCGTACGTCGTGAGCTGTTAAAAGGACCACAACCTTACTCGCGGCACATTAGAGGACCCTACAATGCGTCGATATCACGTCTTGTGAGGATGCTGCGTTGTTGAAGCGGATGGGTTGTCGTTAAGCCCATTGGGCCTTTTGAATGTGCCATATATCTAGGCTGGGACTGTGAACATTAAAAACAAAAGGGATTTGTGCCCTCAACATGACGGGTGCAATCATACCAGCACTAATGCACCGGATCCCATCAGAACTCCGAAGTTAAGCGTGCTTGGGTGAGAGTAGTACTAGGATGGGTGACCCCCTGGGAAGTCCTCGTGTTGCACCCCCCTTTTCAATTTTTTTTGCTCCGGTTCGGGTTGCCAAGATAATTTACCCACCACATTTCTATTATCGAATCCCACGGCACCTTGGGCAAGACAACTTCTCTTCAAGTGGAGGCTGGGCCCGCAAACCGGTGCCCATAACTTTTG
This sequence comes from Ehretia macrophylla, assembly GCA_037974665.1. Lineage (NCBI taxonomy): Eukaryota > Viridiplantae > Streptophyta > Magnoliopsida > Boraginales > Ehretiaceae > Ehretia > Ehretia macrophylla. The sequence goes on from CM075769.1 coordinate 74,530,327, forward strand.
ATCCGTAAGGAGTTACGAGGCGCACAGCATACCGTTGGAAAGCTCTCTGAGAGCTCTATGACGGGGGCAGCAAGCTAGCTTGCTTTGCCCTTTTCAGAGCTCAAAATTGAACGTTTTCATCAGTTTCGGGCCACTTTTCTTCTTTTGCTCTGTTTTTCCGTCCCGGATCGTACGTCGTGAGCTGTTAAAAGGACGACAACCTTACTCGCGGCACATTAGAGGACCCTACAATGCGTCGATATCACGTCTTGCGAGGATGCTGCGTTGTTGAAGCGGATGCGTTGTCGTTAAGCCCATTGGGCCTTTTGAATGGGCCATATCTCTAGGCTGGGACTGTGAACCGTTAACACATAAAGGAATTGTGCCCTCAACATGACGGGTGCGATCATACCAGCACTAATGCACCGGATCCCATCAGAACTCCGAAGTTAAGCGTGCTTGGGCGAGAGTAGTACTAGGATGGGTGACCCCCTGGGAAGTCCTCGTGTTGCACCCCCCTTTTCAATATTTTTTTCTCCGGTTAGGGTTGCCAAGATACTTTACCCACCACATTTCTATTATCGAATCCCACGGCACCTTGGGCAAGACAACTTCTCTTCACGTGGAGGCTGGGCCCGCAAACCGGTGCCCATAACTTTTGATCCGTAAGGAGTTACGAGGCGCATAGCATACCGTTGGAAAGCTCTCTGAGAGCTCTACGACGGGGGCAGCAAGCTAGCTTACTGTGCCCTTTTCGGAGCTCAAAATCGAACGTTTTCATCAGTTTCGGGCCACTTTTCTTCTTTTCCTCTGTTTTTTCATCCCGGATCGTACATCGTGAGCTGTTAAAAGGACGACAACCTTACTCGCGGCACATTAGAGGACCCTACAATGCGTCGATATCACGTCTTGCGAGGATGCTGCGTTGTTGAAGCGGATGGGTTGTCGTTAAGCCCATTGGGCCTTTTGAATGGGCCATATCTCTAGGCTGGGACTGTGAACCGTTAACACCTAAAGGAATTGTGCCCTCAACATGACGGGTGCGATCATACCAGCACTAATGCACCGGATCCCATCAGAACTCCGAAGTTAAGCGTGCTTGGGCGAGAGTTGTACTAGGATGGGTGACCCCCTGGGAAGTCCTCGTGTTGCACCCCCCTTTTCAATGTTTTTTTCTCCGGTTAGGGTTGCCAAGATACTTTACCCACCACATTTCTATTATCGAATCCCACGGCACCTTGGGCAAGACAACTTCTCTTCACGTGGAGGCTGGGCCCGCAAACCGGTGCCCATAACTTTTGATCCGTAAGGAGTTACGAGGCGCACATCATACCGTTGGAAAGCTCTCTGAGAGCTCTACGATGGGGGCAGCAAGCTAGCTCGCTGTGCCCTTTTCGGAGCTCAAAATCGAACGTTTTCATCACTTTCGGGCCACTTTTCTTCTTTTGTTCTGTTTTTCCGTCCCGGATCGTACGTCGTGAGCTGTTAAAAGGACGACAACCTTACTCGAGGCACATTAGAGGACCCTACAATGCGTCGATATCACGTCTTGCGAGGATACTGCGTTGTTGAAGCGGATGGGTTGTCGTTAAGCCCATTGGGCCTTTTGAATGGGCCATATCTCTAGGCTGGGACTGTGAACTGTTAACACATAAAGGAATTGTGCCCTCAACATGACGGGTGCGATCATACCAGCACTAATGCACCGGATCCCATTAGAACTCCGAAGTTAAGCGTGCTTGGGCGAGAGTAGTACTAGGATGGTTGACCCCCTGGGAACTCCTCGTTTTGTACCCCCATTTTCAATTTTTTTTGCTCCGGTTAGGGTTGCCAAGATACTTTACCCACCACATTTCTATTATCGAATCCCACGGCACCTTGGGCAAGACAACTTCTCTTCACGTGGAGGCTGGGCCCGTAAACCGAGGGCGTAGGGCTTGTGACCAGGTCTCCGTCGCTCCGGTGCCCATAACTTTTGATCCGTAAGGAGTTACGAGGCGCACAGCATACCGTTGGAAAGCTCTCTGAGTGCTCTACGACGGGGGCAGCTAGCTAGCGTGCTGTGCCCTTTTCGGAGCTCAAATTCGAACGTTTTCATCAGTTTCGGGCCACTTTTCTTCTTTTGCTATGTTTTTCCGTCCCGGATCGTACGTCGTGAGCTGTTAAAAGGACGACAACATTACTCGCGGCATATTAGAGGACCCTACAATGCGTCGATATCACGACTTGCGAGGATGCTGCGTTGTTGAAGCGGATGGGTTGTCGTTAAGCCCATTGGGCCTTTTGAATGGGCCATATCTCTAGGCTGGGACTGTGAACTCTTAACACATAAAGGATTTGTGCCCTCAACATGACGGGTGCGATCATACCAGCACTAATGCACCGGATCCCATTAGAACTCCGAAGTTAAGCGTGCTTGGGCGAGAGTAGTACAAGGATGGTTGACCCCCTAGGAACTCCTCGTGTTGCACCCCCCTTTTCAATTTTTTTTGCTCCGGTTATGGTTGCCAAGAATCTTTACCCACCACATTTCTATTATCGAATCCCACGGCACCTTGGGCAAGACAACATCTCTTCACGTGGAGGCTGGTTCCGCAAACCGAGGGCGTAGGGCTTGTGACCAGGTCTCCGTCGCTCCGGAGCCCATAACTTTTCACCCGTAAGGAGTTCCGAGGCGCACAGCATACCGTTGGAAAGCTCTCTGAGAGCTCTACGACGGGGGCAGCAAGCTAGCTCGCTGTTCCCTTTTCGGAGCACAAAATCGAAAGTTTTCATCAGTTTCGGGCCACTTTTATTCTTTTGCTCTGTTTTTCCGTCCCGGATCATACGTCGTGAGCTGTTAAAAGGATGACAACCTAACTCGCGGGACATTAGAGGGGCCAAAAATGCGTCGATATCACGTCTTGAGAGGATGCTGCGTCGTTGAAGTGGATGGGTTATCGTTAAGCCCAATGGGCCTTTTGAATGGGCCATCTCTCTGGGCTGCGACTTTGAACCGTCAACACATAAAGAATTTGTGCCCACAACATGACGGGTGCGATCATACCAGCACTAATGCACCGGATCCCATCAGAACTCTGAAGTTAAGCGTGCTTGGGCGAGAGTAGTACTAGGATGGGTGACCCCCTGGGGAGTCCTCGTGTTGCACCCCACTTTTCAAGTTTTTTTGCTCCGGGTAGGGGGTCCAAGATACTTTACCCACCACATTTCTATTATCGAATCCCACGGCACCTTGGGCAAGATAACTTCTCTTCACGTGGAGGCTGGGCCAGCAAACCGAGGGCGTAGGGCTTGTGACCAGGTCTCCGTCGCTCCGGTGCCCATAATTTTTGATCCGTAAGGAGTTACGAGGCGCACAGCATACCGTTGGAAAGCTCTCTGAGAGGTCTACGACAGGGGCAGCTAGCTAGCTCGCTGTGCCCTTTTCGGTGCTCAAAATTGAACATTTTCATCAGTTTCGGGCCACTTTTCTTCTTTTGCTCGGTTTTTCCACCCCGGATCGTACGTCGCGAGCTGTTAAAAGGACTACAACCTTACTCGCGGCACATTAGAGGACTTTACATTGCGTCGATATCACGTCTTGCGAGGATGCTGCGTTGTTGAAGCGGATGGGTTCTCGTTAAGCCCATTGGGCCTTTTGAATGGGCCATATCTCTAGGCTGGGACTGTGAACCGTTAACACAAAAAGGAATTGTGCCCTCAACATGACGGGTGCGATCATACCAGCACTAATGCACCGGATCCCAACAGAACTCCGAAGTTAAGCGTGCTTGGGCGAGAGTAGTACTAGGATGGGTGACCCCCTGGGAAGTCCTCGTGTTGCACCCCCCTATTCAATTTTTTTTGCTCCGGTTAGTGTTGCAAGATACTTTACCCACCACATTTCTATTATCGAATCCCACGGCACCTTGGGCAAGACAACTTCTCTTCACGTGGAGGCTGGGCCCGCAAACCGAGGGCGTAGGGCTTGTGACCAGGTCTCCGTCGCTCCGGTGCCCATAACTTTTGATCCGTAAGGAGTTACGACGCGCACAGCATACCGTTGGAAAGCTCTCTGAGAGCTCTACGACGGTGGCAGCAAGCTCGCTCGCTGTGCCCTTTTCGGGGCTCAAAATTGAACGTTTTCATCAGTTTCGGGCCACTTTTCTTCTTTTGCTCTGTTTTTCCGTCCCGGATCGTACGTCGTGACCTGTTAAAAGGAAGACAACCTTAATCGCGGCACATTAGAGGACCCTACAATGCGTCGATATCACGTCTTGCGAGGATGCTGCGTTGTTGAAGCGGATGGGTTGTCGTTAAGCCCATTGGGCCTTTTGAATGGGCCATATCTCTAGGCTGGGACTGTGAACCGTTAACACATAAAGGAATTGTGCCTTCAACATGACGGGTGCGATCATACCAGCACTAATGCACCGGATCCCATCAGAACTCCGAAGTTAAGCGTGCTTGGGCGAGAGTAGTACTAGGATGGGTGACCCCCTGGGAAGTCCTCGTGTTGCACACCCCTTTTCAATTTTTTTTGCTCCGGTTAGGGTTGCCAAGATACTTTACCCACCATATTTCTATTATTGAATCCCACGGCACCTTGGGCAAGACAACTTCTCTTCACGTGGAGGCCGGGCCCGCAAACCGGTGCCCATAACTTTTGATCTGTAAGGAGTTACGAGGCGCACAGCATACCGTTGGAAAGCTCTCTGAGAGCTCTACGACGGGGGCAGCTAGCTAGCTCGCTTTTCCCTTTTCGGGGATCAAAATCGAACGTATTCATCCGTTTCGGGCAACTTTTCTTCTTTTGCTCTGTTTTTCCGTCCCGGATCGTACGTCGTGAGCTGTTAAAAAGACGAAAACCTTACTCGCGGCACGTTAGAGGACCCTACAATGCGTCGATATCACGTCTTGCTAGGATGCTGCGTTGTTGCAGCGGATGGGTTGTCGTTAAGCCCATTGGGCCTTTTGAATGGGCCATATCTCTAGGCTGGGACTGTGAACCGTTAACACATAAAGGAATTGGGCCCTCAACATGACGGGTGCGATCATACCAGCACTAATGCAACGGATCCCATCAGAACTCCGAAGTTAAGTGTGCTTGAGCGAGAGTAGTTCTAGGATGGGTGACCCCCTGGGAAGTCCTCGTGTTGCACTCCCTTTTCAATTTTTTTTTCTTTGGTTAGGGTTGCCAAGATACTTTACCCACCACATTTCTATTATCGAATCCCACGGCACCTTGGGCAAGACAACTTCTCTTCACGGGGAGGCTGGGCCCGCAAACCGAGGGCGTAGGGCTTGTGACCAGGTCTCCATCGCTCCGGTGCCCATAACTTTTGATCCGTAAGGAGTTACGAGGCGCACAGCATACCGTTGGAAAGCTCTCTGAGAGCTCTACGACGGGGGCAGCAAGCTAGCTCGCTATTCCCTTTTCGGAGCTCAAAATCGAACGTTTTCATCAGTTTCGGGCCACTTTTATTCTTTTGCTCTGTTTTTCCGTCCCGGATCGTACGTCGTGAGCTGTTAAAAGGATGACAACCTTACTCGCGGCACATTAGAGGACCCTACAAAACGTCGATATCACGTCTTGTAAGGATGCCACATTGTTGAAGCAGATGGGTTGTCGTTAATCCCGTTGGGCCTTTTGAATGGGCCATATCTCTGGACTGGGATTGCGAACTGTAAAAACATAAGGGATTTGTGCCCTCAACATGACGGGTGCGATCTTACAAGCACTAATGTACTGGATCCCAACAGAACTCCAAAGTTAAGCGTGCTTGGGCAAGAGTAGTACTTGGATGGGTGACCCCTTGGGAAGTCCTCGTGTTGCACCCCCCTATTCAATTTTTTTTGCTCCGGTTAGGGTGGCCAAGATACTTTACCCACCACATTTCTATTATCGATTCCCACGGCACCTTGGGCAAGACAACTTCTCTTCACGTGGAGGCTGGGCCAGCAAACCGAGGGCGTAGGGCTTGTGACCAGGTCTCCGTCGCTCCGGTGCCCATAACTTTTGATCCGTAAGGAGTTACGAGGCGCACAGCATACTGTTGGAAAGCTCTCTGAGAGCTCTACGACGGGGGCAGCTAGCTAGCTCGCTGTGCCCTTTTCGGAGCTCAAAATCGAACGTTTTCATCAGTTTCGGGCCACTTTTCTTCTTTTGCTCTGTTTTTCCGTCCCGGATCGTACGTCGTGAGCTGTTAAAAGGATGACAACCTTACTCGTGGCACATTAGAGGACCCTACAATACATCGATATCACGTCTTGCGAGGATGCGGCGTTGTTGAAGCGGATGCGTTGTCGTTAAGCCGATTGGGCCTTTTGAATGGGCCATATCTCTGGGCTGCGACTGTGAACCGTTAACACATAAAGAAATTGTCCCCTCAACATGACGGGTGCTATCAGAGCAGCACTAATGAACCGGATCCCATCAGAACTCCGAAGTTAAGCGTACTTGGGCGAGAGTAGTACTAGGATGGGTGACCCCCTGGGAAGTCCTCGTGTTGCAGCCCCCTTTTCAATTTTTTTTGCTCCGGTTAGGGTTGCCAAGATACTTTACCCACCACATTTCTATTATCGAATCACACGGCACCTTGGGCAAGACAACTTCTCTTCACGTGGAGGCTGGGCCCGCAAACCGAGGGCGTAGGGCTTGAGACCAGGTCTCCGTCGCTCCGGTGCCCATAACTTTTGATCCGTAAGGAGTTACGAGGCACACAGCATACCGTTGGAAAGCTCTCTGAGAGCTCTACGACGGGGGCAGCAAGCTAGCTTGCTTTGCCATTTTCGGAGCTCAAAATCGAACGTTTTCATTAGTTTCGTGCCACTTTTCTTCTTTTGCTCTATTTTTCCGTGCCGGATCGTACGTCGTGAGCTGTTAAAAGGACGACAACCTTACTCGCGGCACATTCGAGGACCCTACAATGGGTCGATATCACGTCTTGCGAGGATGCTGCGTTGTTGAAGCGGATGGGTTGTCGTTAAGCCCCTTGGGCCTTTTGAATGGGCCATCTCTCTACGCTGGGACTGTGAGCCGTTAACACACAAAGGAATTGTGCCCTCAACATGACGGGTGCGATCATACCAGCACTAATGCACCGGATCCCATCAGAACTCCGAAGTTAAGCGTGCTTGGGCGAGAGTAGTACTAAGATGGGTGACCCCCTGGGGAGTCCTCGTGTTGCACCCCACTTGTCAATTTTTTTTGTTCCGGGTAGGGGGTCCAAGATACTTTACCCACCACATTTCTATTATCGAATCCCACGGCACCTTGGGCAAGACAACTTCTCTTCACGTGGAGGCTGGGCCAGCAAACCGAGGGTGTAGGGCTTGTGACCAGGTTTCCGTCGCTCCGGTGCCCATAACTTTTGATCCGTAAGGAGTTACAAGGCGCACAACATACCGTTGGAAAACTCTCTGAGAGCTTTACGACGGGGGCAGCAAGCTAACTCGCTGTGCCCTTTTCGAAGCTCAAAATGGAACGTTTTCATCAGTTTCAGGGCACTTTTATTCTTTGGCTCTATTTTTCCGTCCCGGATCGTACGACGTGAGTTGTTAAAAGGACGACAACCTTACTCGCGGGACATTAGAGGGACCTACAATGCGTCGATATCACGTCTTGCGAGGATGCTGCGTTGTTGAAGCGGATGGGTTCTCGTTAAGCCCATTGGGCATTTTGAATGGGCCATATCTCTAGGCTGGGACTGTGAACTGTTAACACATAAAGGAATTGTGCCCTCAACATGACGGGTGCGATCATACCAGCAAAAATGCACCGGATCCCATTAGAACTCCGAAGTTAAGCGTGCATGGGCGAGAGTTGTACTAGGATGGGTGACCCCCTGGGAAGTCCTCGTGTTGTACCCCCCTTTTCAATTTTTTTTGCTCCGGTTAGTGTTGCCAAGATACTTTACCCACCACATTTCTATCATCGAATCCCACAGCACCTTGGGCAAGACAACTTCTCTTCACGTGGAGGCTGGGCCCGCAAACCGAGAGCGTAGGGCTTGTGACCAGGTCTCCGTCGCTCCGGTGCCCATAACTTTTGATCCGTAAGGAGTTACGAGGCGCACAGCATACCGTTGGAAAGCTCTCTGAGAGCTCTACGATGGGGGCAGCTAGCTAGCTTGCTATGCCCTTTTCGTAGCTCAAAATCGAACGTTTTCATCAGTTTCGGGCCACTTTTCTTCTTTTGCTCTGTTTTTCCATCTCGGATCGTACGTCGTGAGCTGTTAAAAGGATGACAACCTTACTCGCGGCACATTAGAGGACCCTACAATGCGTCGATATCACGTCTTGCGAGGATGCTGCGTTGTTGAAGCGGATGGGTTGTCGTTAAGCCCATTGGGCCTTTTGAATGGGCCATATCTCTAGGCTGGGACTGTGAACCGTTAACACATAAAGGAATTGTGCCCTCAACATGACGGGTGCGATCATACCAGCACTAATGCACCGGATCCCATCAGAACTCCGAAGTTAAGCGTGCTTGGGCAAGAGTAGTACTAGGATGGGTGACCCCCTAGGAAGTCCTCGTGTAGCACCCCCCTTTTCAATTTTTTTTGCTCCGGTAAGGGTTGCCAAGATACTTTACCCACCACATTTCTATTATCGAATCCCACGGCACCTTGGGCAAGACAACTTCTCTTCACATGCAGGCTGGGCTAGCAAACCGACGGCGTAGGTCTTGTGACCAGGTCTCCGTCGCTCCGGTGCCCATAACTTTTGATTCGTAAGGAGTTACGAGGCGCACAGCATACCGTTGGAAAGCTCTCTGAGAGCTCTACGACGGGGGCAGCTAGCTAGCGTGCTGTGCCCTTTTCGGAGCTCAAAATCGAACGTTTTCATCAGTTTCGGGCCACTTTTCTACTTTTGCTATGTTTTTGCGTCCCGTATCGTACGTCATGAGCTGTTAAAAGGATGACAACCTTACTCGCGGCACATTAGAGGACCCTACAATGCGTCGATATCACGTCTTGCTTGGATGCTGCGTTGTTGAAGCGGATGGGTTATCGTTAAGCCCATTGGGCCTTTAGAATTGGCCATCTCTCTAGGCTGTGACTGTGAACCGTTTACACATAAAGGAATTGGGCCCTCAACATGACGGGTGCGATCATACCAGCACTAATGCACCGGATCCCATCAGAACTCCGAAGTTAAGCGTGCTTGGGCGAGAGTAGTACTAGAATGGGTGACCCCCTGTGAAGTCCTCGTGTTGCACCCCCTTTTTCAATTTTTTTTGCTCCGATTTGGGTTGCCAAGGTACTTTACCCACCACATTTCTATTATCGATTCCCACGGAACCTTGGGCAAGACAACTTCTCTTCACGTGGAGGCTGGGCCCGCAAACCGAGGGCGTAGGGCTTGTGACCAGGTCTCCGTCTCTCCGGTGCCCATAACTTTTGATCCGTAAGGAGTTACGAGGCGCACAGCATACCGTTGGAAAGCTCTCTGAGAGCTCTACGACGCGGGCAGCAAGCTTGCTTGCGGGGCCCTTTTCGGAGCTCAAAATCGAACGTTTTCATCAGTTTCGGGCCACTTTTTTTCTTTTGCTCTATTTTTCCGTCCCGGATCGTACGTCGTGAGCTGTTAAAAGGACGACAACCTTACTCGCGGCACATTAGAGGACCCTACAATGCGTCGATATCATGACTTGCGAGGATGCTGCGTTGTTGAAGCGGATGGGTTGTCGTTAAGCCCATTGGGCCTTTTGAATGGGCCATATCTCTAGGCTGGGACTGTGAACCGTTAACACATAAAGGAATTGTGCCCTCAACATGACGGGTGCGATCATACCAGCACTAATGCACCGGATCCCATCAGAACTCCGAAGTTAAGCGTGCTTGGGCGAGAGTAGTACTAGGATGGGTGACCCCCTGGGAAGTCCTCGTGTTGCACCCCCCTTTTCAATTTTTTTTGCTCCGGTTAGGGTTGCCAAGATACTTTACCCACCACATTTCTATTATCGAATCCCACGGCACCTTGGGCAAGACAACTTCTCTTTACGTGGAGGCTGGGCCCACAAATCGAGGGCATAGGGCTTGTGACCAGGTCTCCGTCGCTCCGGTGCCCATAACTTTTGATCCGTAAGGAGTTACGAGGCGCACAGCATACCGTTGGAAAGCTCTCTGAGAGCTCTACGACGGGGGCAGCTAGCTATCTCGCTGTGCCCTTTTCGGAGCTCAAAATCGAACGTTTTCATCAGTTTCGGGCCACTTTTCTTCTTTTACTCTGTTTTTCCGTCCCGGATCGTACGTCGTGAGCTGTTAAAAGGACGACAACCTTACTCGTGGCACATTAGAGGACCCTACAATGCGTCGATATCACGTCTTGCGAGGATGCTGCGTTGTTGAAGCGGATGGGTTGTCGTTAAGCCCATTGGGCCTTTTGAATGGGCCATATTTCTAGGCTAGGACTGTGAACCGTTAACACATAAAGGAATTGTGCCGTCAACATGACGGGTGCGATCATACCATCACTAATGCACCGGATCCCATCAGAACTCCGAAGTTAAGCGTGCTTGGGCAAGAGTAGTACTAGGATGGGTGACCCCCTCGGAAGTTCTCGTGTTGCACCCCCCTTTTCAATTTTTTTTGCTCCGGTTAGGGTTGCCAAGATACTTTACCCAGCACATTTCTATTATTGAATCCCACGGCACCTTGGGCAAGACAACTTCTCTTCACGTGGAGGCTGGTTCCGCAAACCGAGGGCGTAGGGCTTGTAACCAGGTCTCCGTCGTTCCGGTGCCCATAACTTTTGATCCGTAAGGATTTACGAGGCGCACAGCATACCGTTGGAAAGCTCTCTGAGAGCTCTACGACGGGGGCAGCAAGCAAGCTTGCTATGCCCTTTTCGGAGCTCAAAATCGAACGTTTTCATCAGTTTCGGGCCACTTTTCTTCTTTTGCTCTGTTTTTCCGTCCCGGATCGTACGTCGTGAGCTGTTAAAAGGACGACAACCTTACTCGCGGCACATTAGAGGACCCAACAATGCATCGATATCACGTCTTGCGAGGATGCTGTGTTGTTGAAGCAGATGGGTTGTCGTTAAGCCCACTGGGCCTTTTGAATGGGCCATATCTCTAGGCTGGGACTGTGAACCGTTAACACATAAAGGAATTGTGCCCTCAACATGACGGGTGCGATCATACCAGCACTAATGCACCGGATCCCATCAGAACTCCGAAGTTAAGCGTGCTTGGACGAGAGTAGTACTAGGATGGGTGACCCCCTGGGAAGTCCTCGTGTTGCACCCCCCTTTTCAATTATTTTTGCTCCGGTTAGGGTTGCCAAGATACTTTACCCACCACATTTCTATTATCGAATCCCACGGGACCTTGGGCAAAACAACTTCTCTTCACGTCGAGGCTGGGCCCGCAAACCGAGGGCGTAGGGCGTAGGGCTTGTGACCAGGTCTCCGTCGCTCCGGTGCCCATAACTTTTGATCCGTAAGGAGTTACGAGGCGCACAGCATACCGTTTGAAAGCTCTCTGAGAGCTCTACGACGGGGGCAGCAAGCTAGCTTGCAGGGCCCTTTTCAGAGCTCAAAATCGAACATTTTCATCAGTTTCGGGCCATTTTTTTTCTTTTGCTCTATTTTTCCGTCCCGGATCGTACGTCGTGAGCTGTTAAAAGGACGACAACCTTACTCGCGGCACATCAGAGGACCCTACAATGCGTCGATATCACGTCTTGCGAGGATGCTGCGTTGTTGAAGCGGATGGGTTCTCGTTAAGCCCATTGGGCATTTTGAATGGGCCATATCTCTCGGCTGGGACTGTGAACCGTTAACACATAAAGGAATTGGGCCCTCAACATGACGTGTGCGATCATACCAGCACTAATGCACCGGATCCCATCAGAACTCCGAAGTTAAGCGTGCTTGGGCGAGAGTATTACTAGGATGGGTGACCCCCTGGGAAGTCCTCGTGTTGCACCCCCCTTTTCAATTTTTTTTGCTCCGGTTAGGGTTGCCAAGATACTTTACCCACCACATTTCTATTATCGAATCCCACGGCACCTTGGGCAAGACAACTTCTCTTCACGTGGAGGCTGGGCCCGCAAACCGAGGGCGTAGGGCTTGTGACCAGGTCTCCGTCTCTCCGGTGCCCATAACTTTTGATCCGTAAGGAGTTACGAGGCGCACAGCATACCGTTGGAAAGCTCTCTGAGAGCTCTACGATGGGGGCAGCAAGCAAGCTTGCAGGACCCTTTTCAGAGCTCAAAATCGAACGTTTTCATCAGTTTCGGGCCACTTTTCTTCTTTTGCTCTATTTTTCCGTCCCTGATCGTACGTCGTGAGCTGTTAAAAGGACGACAACCTTACTCGCGGCACATTAGAGGACCCTACAATGCGTCGATATCATATCTTGCGAGGATGCTGCGTTGTTGAAGCGGATGGGTTGTCGTTAAGCCCATTGGGCCTTTTGAATGGGCCATATCTCTAGGCTGGGACTGTGAACCGTTAACACATAAAGGAATTGTGCCCTCAACATGACGGGTGCGATCATACCAGCACTAATGCACCGGATCCCATCAGAACTCCGAAGTTAAGCGTGCTTGGGCGAGACTAGTACTAGGATGGGTGACCCCCTGGGAAGTCCTCGTGTTGCACCCCCCTTTTCAATTTTTTTTGCTCCGGTTAGGGTTGCCAAGATACTTTACCCACCACATTTCTATTATCGAATCCCACGGTACCTTGGGCAAGACAACTTCGCTTTACGTGGAAGCTGGGCCCGCAAACCGAGGGCGTAGGGCTTGTGAGCAGGTCTCCGTAGCTCCGGCGCCCATAACTTTTGATCCGTAAGGAGTTCCGAGCCGCACAGCATACCGTTGGAAAGCTCTCTGAGAGCTCTACAACGGGGGCAGCTAGCTACCTCGCTATGCCCTTTTCGGAGCTCAAAATCGAACGTTTTCATCAGTTTCGGGCCACTTTTCTTCTTTTGCTCTGTTTTTCCGTCCCGGATCGTACGTCGTGAGCTGTTAAAAGGACGACAACCTTACTCGTGGCACATTAGAGGACCCTACAATACATCGATATCACGTCTTGCGAGGATGCGGCGTTGTTGAAGCGGATGCGTTGTCGTTAAGCCCATTGGGCGTTCTGAATGGGCCATCTCTCTAGGCTGGGACTGTGAACCGTTAACACATAAAGGAATTGTGCCCTCAACATGATAGGTGCGATCATACCAGCACTAATGCACCGGATCCCATTAGAACTCCGAAGTTAAGCATGCTTTGGCAAGAGTAGTACTAGGATGGGTGACTCCCTCGGAAGTCCCCGTGTTGCACCCCCTTTTTCAATTTTTTTTGCTCCGGTTAGGGTTGCCAAGATACTTTACCCACCACATTTCTATTATCGAATCCCACGGCACCATGGGCAAGACAACTTCTCTTCACGTGGAGGCTGGTTCCGCAAACCGAGGGCGTAGGGCTTGTGACCAGGTCTCCGTCGCTCCGGTGCCCATAACTTTTGATCCGTAAGGAGTTACGAGGCGCACAGCATACCGTTGGAAAGCTCTCTGAGAGCTCTACGACGGGGGCAGCAAGCTTGTTTGCTCTGCCCTTTTCGGAGCTCAAAATCGAACGTTTTCATCAGTTTCGGGCCACTTTTCTTCTTTTTCTCTATTTTTCCGTCCCGGATCGTAAGTCGTGAGCTGTTAAAAGGACGAGAACCTTACTCGCGGCACATTAGAGGACCCAACAATGCATCGATATCACATCTTGCGAGGATGCTGCGTTGTTGAAGAGGATGGGTTGTCGTTAAGCCCATTGGGCCTTTTTAATGGGCCATATCTCTAGGCTGGGACTGTGAACCGTTAACACATAAAGGAATTGTGCCCTCAACATGACGGGTGCGATCATACCAGCACTCATGCACCGGATCCCATCAGAACTCCGAAGTTAAGCGTGCTTGGGCGAGAGTAGTACTAGGATGGGTGACCCCCTGGGAAGTCCTCGTGTTGCACCCCACTTTTCAATTTTTTTTGCTCCCGTTAGGGGGGCCAAGATACTTTACCCACCACATTTCTATTATCGAATCCCACGGCACCTTGGGCAAGACAACTTCTCTTCACGTGGAGGCTGGGCCCGCAAACCGAGGGCGTAGGGCTTGTGACCAGGTCTCCGTCGCTCCGGTGTTCATAACTTTTGATCCGTAAGGAGTTACGAGGCGCACAGCATACCGTTGGAAAGCTCTCTGAGAGCTCTACGACGGGGGCAGCTAGCGAGCTTGCTCTGCCCTTTTCGGAGCTCAAAATTCAACGTTTTCATCAGTTTTGGGCCACTTTTATTCTTTTGCTCTATTTTTCCGTCCCGGATCGTACGTCGTGAGCTGTTAAAAGGACGACAACCTTACTCGCGGCACATTAGAGGACCCTACAATGCGTCGATATCATGTCTTGCGAGGATGCTGCGTTGTTGAAGCGGATGGGTTGTCATTAAGCCCATTGGGCATTTTGAATGGGCCATATCTCTCAGCTGGGACTGTGAACCGTTAACACATAAAAGAATTGTGCCCTCAACATGACGGGTGCGATCATACCAGCACTAATGCACCGGATCCCATCAGAACTCCGAATTTAAGCGTGCTTGGGCAAGAGTAGTACTAGGATGGGTGACCCCTTTGGAAGTCCTCGTGTTGCACCCCCCTTTTGAATTTTTTTTGCTCCGGTTAGGGTTGCCAAGATACTTTACCCACCACATTTCTATTATCGAATCCCACGGCACCTTGGGCAAGACAACTTCTCTTCACGTGGAAGCTGGGCCCGCAAACCGAGGGCGTAGGGCTTGTGACCAGGTCTCCTTCGCTCTGGTGCCCACAACTTTTGATCCGTAAGGAGTTACGAGGCGCACAGCATATCGTTGGAAAGCTCTCTGAGAGCTCTACGACGGGGGCACCAAGCTAGCTCGCTTTGCCCTTTTCGGAGCTCAAAATCGAACGTTTTAATCAGTTTCGGGCCACTTTTCTTCTTTTGCTATGTTTTTCCATCCCGGATCGTACGTCGTGAGCTGTTAAAAGGACGACAACCTTACTCGCAGCACATTAGAGGACCCTACAATGCGTCGATATCATGTCTTGCGAGGATGCTGCGTTGTTGAAGCGGATGGGTTGTCGTTAAGCCCATTGGGCCTTTTGAATGGGCCATCTCTCTAAGTTGGGACTGTGAACCGTTAACACTTAAAGGAATTGGGCCCTCAACATGATGGGTGCGATCATACCAGCACTAATGCACCGGATCCCATCAGAACTCCGAAGTTAAGCGAGCTTGGGCGAGAGTAGTACTAGGATGGGTGACCCCCTGGGAAGTCCTCGTGTTGCACCCCCCTTTTCAATTTTTTTTGCTCCGGTTAGGGTTGCCAAGATACTTTACCCACCACATTTCTATTATCGAATCCCACGGCACCTTGGGCAAGACAACTTCTCTTCACGTGGAGGCTGGGCCCGCAAACCGAGGGCGTAGGGCTTGTGACCAGGTCTCCGTCGCTCCGGTGCCCATAACTTTTGATCCGTAAGGAGTTACGAGGCGCACGGCATACCGTTGGAAAGCTCTCTGAGAGATCTACGAAGCGGCCAGCAAGCTTGCTTGCTGTGCCCTTTTCGGAGCTCAAAATCGAACATTTTCATCAGTTTCGGGCCACTTTTCTTCTTTTGCTCTATTTTTCCGTCCTGGATCGTACGTCGTGAGCTGTTAAAAGGACGACAACCTTACTCGCGGCACATTAGAGGACCCTACAATGCGTCGATATCACGTCTTGCGAGGATGCTGCGTTGTTGAAGCCGATGGGTTGTCGTTAAGCCCATTGGGCCTTTTGAATGGGCCATATCTCTAGGCTGGGACTGTGAACCGTTAACACATAAAGGAATTGTGCCCTCAACATGACGGGTGCGATCATACCAGCACTAATGCACCGGATCCCATCAGAACTCCGAAGTTAAGCGTGCTTGGGCGAGAGTAGTACTAGGATGGGTGACCCCCTGGGAAGACCTCGTGTTGCACCACCCTTTTCAATTTTTTTTGCTCCGGTTAGGGTTGCCAATATACTTTACGCACCACATTTCTATTATCGAATCCCACGGCACCTTGGGCAAGACAACTTCTCTTCACGTGGAGGCTGGGCCCGCAAACCGAGGGCGTAGGGCATGTAACCAGGTCTCCGTCGCTCCGGTGCCCATAACTTTTGATCCGTAAGGAGTTACGAGGCGCACAGCATACCGTTGGAAAGCTCTCTGAGAGCTCTACGACGGGGGCAGCTAACTAGCTCGCTATGCCCTTTTCGGAGCTCAAAATCGAACGTTTTCATCAGTTTCGGGCCACTTTTCTTCTTTTGCTCTGTTTTTCCTTCCCGGATCGTACGTCGTGAGCTGTTAAAAGGACGACAACCTTACTCGCGGCACATTAGAGGACCCTACAATGCGTCGATATCACGTCTTGCGAGGATGCTGCGTTGTTGAAGCGGATGGGTTGTCGTTAAGCCCATTGGGCCTTTTGAATGGGCCATATCTCTAGGCTGGGACTGTGAACCGTTAACACATAAAGGAATTGTGCCCTCAACATGACGGGTGCGATCATACCAGCACTAATGCACCGGATCCCATCAGAACTCTGAAGTTAAGCGTGCTTGGGGGAGAGTAGTACTAGGATGGGTGACCCCCTGGGAAGTCCTCGTGTTGCACCCCCCTTTTCAATTTTTTTTACTCCGGCTAGGGTTGCCAAGATACTTTATCCACCACATTTCCATTATCGAATCCCACGGCACCTTGGGCAAGACAACTTCTCTTCACGTGGAGGCTGGGCCCGCAAACCAAAGGCGTTGGGCTTGTGACCAGGTCTCCGTCGCTCCGGTGCCCATAACTTTTCATCCGTAAGCAGTTACGAGGCGCACAGCATACCGTTGGAAAGCTCTCTGAGAGCTCTACGACGGGGGCAGAAAGCTAGCTTGCTATGCCCTTTTCGGAGCTCAAAATCGAACGTTTTCATCAGTTTCGGGCCACTATTCTTCTTTTGCTCTGTTTTTCCGTCCCGGATCGTACGTCGTGAGTTGTTAAAAGGACGACAACCTTACTTGCGGCACATTAGAGGACCCTACAATGCGTCGATATCACGTCTTGCGAGGATGCTGCGTTGTTGAAGCGGATGGGTTATCGTTAAGCCCATTGGGCCTTTTGAATGGGCCATATCTCTAGGCTGGGACTGTGAACCGTTAACACATAAAGGAATTGTGCCCTCAACATGACGGGTGCAATAATACTAGCACTAATGCACTGGATCCCATCAGAACTCCGAAGTTAAGCGTGCTTGGGCGAGAGTAGTACTAGGATGGGTGACCCCCTGGGAAGTCCTCGTGTTGCACCCCCCTTTTCAATTTTTTTTGCTCCGGTTAGGGTTGCCAAGATACTTTACCCACCAAATTTCTATTATCGAATCCCACGGCACCTTGGGCAAGACAACTTCTCTTCACGTGGAGGCTGGGCCGGCAAACCGAGGGCGTAGGGCTTGTGACCAGGTCTCCGTCGCTCCGGTGCCCATAACTTTTGATCCGTAAGGAGTTACGAGGCGCACAGCATACCGTTGGAAAGCTCTCTGAGAGCTCTACGACGGGGCAGCCAGCTAGCTCGCTGTACCCTCTTCGGAGCTCAAAATCGAACGTTTTCATCAGTTTCGGGCCACTTTTCTTCTTTTGCTCTGTTTTTCCGTCCCGGATCGTACGTCGTGAGCTATTAAAAGGATGACAACCTTACTCGCGGCACATTAGAGGACCCTACAATGCATCGATATCATGTCTTGCGAGGATGCTGCGTTGTTGAAGCGGATGGGTTGTCGTTAAGCCCATTGGGCCTTTTTAATGGGCCATATCTCTAGGCTGGGACTGTGAACCGTTAACACATAAAGGAATTGTGCCCTCAACATAACGGGTGCAATCATACCAGCACTAATGCACCGGATCCCATCAGAACTCCGAAGTTAAGCGTGCTTGGGCGAGAGTAGTACTAGGAAGGGTGACCCCCTGGGAAGTCCTCGTGTTGCACCCCACTTTTCAATTTTTTTTGCTCCGGTTAGGGTTGCCAAGATACTTTACCCACCACATTTCTATTATCGAATCACACGACACCTTGGGCAAGACAACTTCTCTTCACGTGGAGGCTGGGCCCGCAAACCGGTGCCCATAACTTTTGATCCGTAAGGAGTTACGAGGCGCACATCATACCGTTGGAAAGCTCTCTGAGAGCTCTACGACGGGGGCAGAAAGCTAGCTCTCTTTGCCCTTTTCGGAGCTCAAAATCGAACCTTTTCATCAGTTTTGGGCCACTATTCTTCTTTTACTCTGTTTTTCCGTCCCGGATCGTACGTCGTGAGCTGTTAAAAGGACGACAACCTTACTCGCGGCACATTAGAGGACCCTACAATGCGTCGATATCACGTCTTGCGAGGATGCTGCGTTGTTGAAGCGGATGGGTTGTCGTTAAGCCCATTGGGCCTTTTGAATGGGCCATATCTCTAGGCTGGGACTGTGAACCGTTAACACATAAAGGAATTGTACCCTCAACATGACGGGTGCGATCATACCAGCACTAATGCACCGGATCCCATCAGAACTCCGAAGTTAAGCGTGCTTGGGCGAGAGTAGTACTAGGATGGGTGACCCCGTGGGAAGTCCTTGTGTTGCACCCCCCGTTTCAATTATTTTTGCTCCGGTTAGGGTTGCCAAGATACTTTACCCACCACATTTCTATTATCGAATCCCACGGCACCTTGGGCAAGACAACTTCTCTTTACGTGGAGGGTGGGCCCGCAAACCGAGGGCGTAGGGCATGGAACCAGGTCTCCGTCGCTCCGGCGCCCATAACTTTTGATCCGTAAGGAGTTACGAGGCGCACAGCATACCGTTGGAAAGTTCTCTGAGAGCTCTACGACGGGGGCAGAAAGCTATCTCGCTATGCCCTTTTCGGAGCTCAAAATCGAATGTTTTCATCAGTTTCGGGCCACTTTTCTTCTTTTGTTCTGTTTTTTCATCCCGGATCGTACGTCGTGAGCTGTTAAAAGGACGACAACCTTACACGCGGCACATTAGAGGACCCTACAATGCGTCGATATCACGTCTTGCGAGGATGCTGCGTTGTTGAAGCGGATGGGTTGTCGTTAAGCCCATTGGGCCTTTTGAATGGGCCATATCTCTAGGCTGGGACTGTGAACCGTTAACACATAAAGGAATTGTGCCCTCAACATGACGGGTGCGATCATAGCAACACTAATGCACCGGATCCCATCAGAACTCCGAAGTTAAGCGTGCTTGGGGGAGAGTAGTACTAGGATGGGTGACGCCTGGGGAAGTCCTCGTGTTGTACCCCCTTTTTCAATTTTTTTTTCTCCGGCTAGGGTTGCCAAGATACTTTATCCACCACATTTCCATTATCGAATCCCACGGCACCATGGGCAAGACACCTTGTCTTCACGTGGAGGCTGGGCCCGCAAACCAAAGGCGTTGGGCTTGTGACCAGGTCTCCGTCGCTCCGGTGCCCATAACTTTTCATCCGTAAGGAGTTACGAGGCGCACAGCATACCGTTGGAAAGCTCTCTGAGAGCTCTACGACGGGGGCAGAAAGCTAGCTCGCTTTGCCCTTTTTGGAGCTCAAAATCGAACGTTTACATCAGTTTCAGGCCACTTTTCTTCTTTTGCTCTGTTTTTCCGTCCCGGATCGTACGTCGTGAGCTGTTAAAAGGACGACAACCTTACTTGCGGCACATTATTGGACCCTACAATGCGTCGATATCACGTCTTGCGAGGATGCTGCGTTGTTGAAGCGGATGGGTTGTCGTTAAGCCCATTGGGCCTTTTGAATGGGCCATATCTCTAGGCTGGGACTGTGAACCGTTAACACATAAAGGAATTGTGCCCTCAACATGACGGGTGCGATAATACTAGCACTAATGCACTGGATCCCATCAGAACTCTGAAGTTAAGCGTGCTTGGGCGAGAGTAGTACTAGGATGGGTGACCCCCTGGAAAGTCCTCGTGTTGCACCCCCCTTTTCAATTTTTTTTGCTCCGGTTAGGGTTGCCAAGATACTTTACCCACCAAATTTCTATTATCGAATCCCACGGCACTTTGGGCAAGACAACTTCTCTTCACGTGGAGGCTGGGCCGGCAAACCGAGGGCGTAGGGCTTGTGACCAGGTCTCCGTCGCTCCGGTGCCCATAACTTTTGATCCGTAAGGAGTTACGAGGCGCACAGCATACCGTTGGAAAGCTCTCTGAGAGCTCTAAGACGGGGCAGCCAGCTAGCTCGCTGTACCCTTTTCGGAGCTCAAAATCGAACGTTTTCATCAATTTCGGGCCACTTTTCTTCTTTTGCTCTGTTTTTCCGTCCCGGATCGTACGTCGCGAGCTATTAAAAGGATGACAACCTTACTCGCGGCACATTAGAGGACCCTACAATGCATCGATATCATGTCTTGCGAGGATGCTGCGTTGTTGAAGCGGATGGGTTGTCGTTAAGCCCATTGGGCCTTTTGAATGGGCCATATCTCTAGGCTGGGACTGTGAACCGTTAACACATAAAGGAATTGTGCCCTCAACATGACGGGTGCGATCATACCAGCACTAATGCACCGGATCCCATCAGAACTCCGAAGTTAAGCGTGCTTGGGCGAGAGTAGTACTAGGAAGGGTGACCCCCTGGGAAGTCCTCGTGTTGCACCCCACTTTTCACTTTTTTTTTGCTCCGGTTAGGGTTGCCAAGATACTTTACCCACCACATTTCTATTATCGAATCACACGACACCTTGGGCAAGACAACTTCTCTTCACGTGGAGGCTGGGCTCGCAAATCGGTGCCCATAACTTTTGATCCGTAAGGAGTTACGAGGCGCACAGCATACCGTTGGAAAGCTCTCTGAGAGCTCTACGACGGGGGCAGAAAGCTAGCTCCCTTTGCCCTTTTCGGAGCTCAAAATCGAACGTTTTCATCAATTTTGGGCCACTTTTCTTCTTTTGCTCTGTTTTTCCGTCCCGGATCGTACGTCGCGAGCTGTTAAAAGGACGACAACCTTACTCGCGGCACATTAGAGGACCCTACAATGCGTCGATATCACGTCTTGTGAGGATGCTGCGTTGTTGAAGCGGATGGGTTGTCGTTAAGCCCATTGGGCCTTTTGAATGGGCCATATCTCTAGGCTGGGACTGTGAACCGTTAACACATAAAGGAATTGTACCCTCAACATGACGGGTGCGATCATACCAGCACTAATGCACCGGATCCCATCAGAACTCCGAAGTTAAGCGTGCTTGGGCGAGAGTAGTACTAGGATGGGTGACCCCCTGGGAAGTCCTCGTGTTGCACCCCCCTTTTCAATTATTTTTGCTCCGGTTAGGGTTGCCAAGATACTTTACCCACCACATTTCTATTATCGAATCCCACGGCACCTTGGGCAAGACAACTTCTCTTTACGTGGAGGGTGTGCCCGCAAACCGAGGGCGTAGGGCTTGTGACCAGGTCTCCGTCGCTCCGGTGCCCATAACTTTTGATCCGTAAGGAGTTACGAGGCGCACAGCATACCGTTGGAAAGCTCTCTGAGAGCTCTACGACGGGGGCAGCTAGCTAGCTCGCTATGCCCTTTTCGGAGCTCAAAATCGAACGTTTTCATCAGTTTCGGGCCACTTTTCTTCTTTTGCTCTGTTTTTCCATCCCGGATCGTACGTCGTGAGCTGTTAAAAGGACGACAACCTTACACGCGGCACATTAGAGGACCCTACAATGCGTCGATATCACGTCTTGCGAGGATGCTGCGTTGTTGAAGCGGATGGGTTGTCGTTAAGCCCATTGGGCCTTTTGAATGGGCCATATCTCTAGGCTGGGACTGTGAACCGTTAACACATAAAGGAATTGTGCCCTCAACATGACGGGTGCGATCATACCAGCACTAATGCACCGGATCCCATCAGAACTCCGAAGTTAAGCGTGCTTGGGGGAGAGTAGTACTAGGATGGGTGACCCCCTGGGAAGTCCTCGTGTTGCACCCCCCTTTTCAATTTTTTTTACTCCGGCTAGGGTTGCCAAGATACTTTATCCACCACATTTCTATTATCGAATCCCACGGCACCTTGGGCAAGACAACTTGTCTTCACGTGGAGGCTGGGCCCGCAAACCAAAGGCGTTGGGCTTGTGACCAGGTCTCCGTCGCTCCGGTGCCCATAACTTTTCATCCGTAAGGAGTTACGAGGCGCACAGCATACCGTTGGAAAGCTCTCTGAGAGCTCTACGACGGGGGCAGAAAGCTAGCTCGCTATGCCCTTTTCGGAGCTCAAAATCGAACGTTTTCATCAGTTTCGGGCCACTATTCTTCCTTTGCTCTGTTTTTCCGTCCCGGATCATACGTCGTGAGCTGTTAAAAGGACGACAACCTTACTCGCGGCACATTAGAGGACCCTACAATGCGTCGATATCACGTCTTGCGAGGATGCTGCGTTGTTGAAGCGGATGGGTTGTCGTTAAGCCCATTGGGCCTTTTGAATGGGTCATATCTCTAGGCTGGGACTGTGAACCGTTAACACATAAAGGAATTGTGCCCTCAACATGACGGGTGCGATAATACTAGCACTAATGCTCTGGATCCCATCAGAACTCCGAAGTTAAGCGTGCTTGGGCGAGAGTAGTACTAGGATGGGTGACCCCCTGGGAAGTCCTCGTGTTGCACCCCCCTTTTCAATTTTTTTTACTCCGGTTAGGGTTGCCAAGATACTTTACCCACCACATTTCTATTATCGACTCCCACGGCACTTTGGGCAAGACAACTTCTCTTCACGTGGAGGCTGGGCCGGCAAACCGAGGGCGTAGGGCTTGTGACCAGGTCTCCGTCGCTCCGGTGCCCATAACTTTTGATCCGTAAGGAGTTACGAGGCGCACAGCATACCGTTGGAAAGCTCTCTGAGAGCTCTAAGACGGGGCAGCCAGCTAGCTCGCTGTACCCTTTTCGGAGCTCAAAATCGAACGTTTTCATCAATTTCGGGCCACTTTTCTTCTTTAGCTCTATTTTTCTGTCCCGGATCGTACGTCGTGAGCTATTAAAAGGATGACAACCTTACTCGCGGCACATTAGAGGACCCTACAATGCATCGATATCATGTCTTGTGAGGATGATGCGTTGTTGAAGCGGATGGGTTGTCGTTAAGCCCATTGGGCCTTTTGAATGGGCCATATCTCTAGGCTGGGACTGTGAACCATTAACACATAAAGGAATTGTGCCCTCAACATGACGGGTGCGATCATACCAGCACTAATGCACCGGATCCCATCAGAACTCCGAAGTTAAGCGTGCTTGGGCGAGAGTAGTACTAGGAAGGGTGACCCCCTGGGAAGTCCTCGTGTTGCACCCCACTTTTCAATTTTTTTTGCTCCGGTTAGGGTTGCCAAGATACTTTACCCACCACATTTCTATTATCGAATCACACGACACCTTGGGCAAGACAACTTCTCTTCACGTGGAGGCTGGGCCCGCAAACCGGTGCCCATAACTTTTGATCCGTAAGGAGTTACGAGGCGCACATCATACCGTTGGAAAGCTCTCTGAGAGCTCTACGACGGGGGCAGAAAGCTAGCTCTCTTTGCCCTTTTCGGAGCTCAAAATCGAACCTTTTCATCAGTTTTGGGCCACTTTTCTTCTTTTGCTCTATTTTTTCCGTCCCGGATCGTACGTCGTGAGCTCTTAAAAGGACGCCAACCTTCCTCGCAGCACATTAGAGGACCCTACAATGCGTCGATATCACGTCTTGTGAGGATGCTGCGTTGTTGAAGCGGATGGGTTGTCGTTAAGCCCATTGGGCCTTTTGAATGGGCCATATCTCTAGGCTGCGACTGTGAACCGTTAACACATAAAGGAATTGTGCCCTCAACATGACGGGTGCGATCATACCAGCACTAATGCACCGGATCCCATCAGAACTCCGAAGTTAAGCGTGCTTAGGCGAGAGTAGTACTAGGATGGGTGACCCCTTGGGAAGTCCTCGTGTTGCACCCCCCTTTTCAATTATTTTTGTTCCGGCTAGGGTTGCCAAGATACTTTACCCACCACATTTCTATTATCGAATCCCACGGCACCTTGGGCAAGACAACTTCTCTTCACGTGGAGGCTGGGCCCGCAAACCGAGGGCGTAGGGCCTGTGACCAGGTCTCCGTCGCTCCGGTGCCCATAACTTTTGATCCGTAAGGAGTTACGAGGCGCACAACATATCATTGGAAAGCACTCTGAGAGCTCTACGACGGGGGCAGCAAGCTCGCTTGCTGTGCCCTTTTCGGACCTCAAAATCGAACGTTTTCATCAGTTTCGGGCCACTTTTCTTCTTTTGCTCTGTTTTTCCATCCCGGATCGTACGTCGTGAGCCGTTAAAAGGACGACAACCTTACTCAGGGCACATTAGAGGACCCTACAATGCGTCGATATCACGTCTTGCGAGGATGCTGCGTTGTTGAAGCGGATGGGTTGTCGTTAAGCCCATTGGGCCTTTTGAATGGGCCATATCTCTAGGCTGGGACTGTGAACCGTTAACACATAATGGAATTGTGCCCTCAACATGACGGGTGCGATCATACGAACACTAATGCACCGGATCCCATTAGAGCTCCGAAGTTAAGCGTGCTTGGGCGAGAGTAGTACTAGGATGGGTGATCCCCTGGGAAGTCCTCGTGTTGTACCCCCCTTTTCAATATTTTTTGCTCCGGTTAGGGTTGCCAAGATACTTTATCCACCACATTTCTATTATCGAATCCCACGGCACCTTGGGCAAGACAACTTCCCTTTACGTGGAGGCTGGGCCAGCAAACCGAGGGCGTCGGGCTTGTGACCAGGTCTCCGTCGCTCCGGTGCCCATAACTTTTGATCCGTAAGGACTTACGAGGCGCACAGCATACCGTTGGAAAGCTCTTTGAGAGCTCTACGTCGGGGGCAGCAAGCTAGCTTGCTGTGCCCTTTTCGGAGCTCAAAATCGAACGTTTTCATCAGTTTCAGGCCATTATTCTTCTTTTGCTCTGTTTTTCCATCCCGGATCGTACGTCGTGTGCTGTTAAAAGGACGACAACCTTACTCGCGGCACATTAGAGGACCCTACAATGCGTCGATATCACGTCTTGCGAGGATGCTGCGTTGTTGAAGCGGATGGGTTGTCGTTAAGCCCATTGGGCCTTTTGAATGGGCCATATCTCTAGGCTGGGACTGTGAACCGTTAACACATAAAGGAATTGTGCCCTCAACATGACGGGTGCGATCATACCAGCACTAATGCACCGGATCCCATCAGAACTGCGAAGTTAAGCGTGCTTGGGCGAGAGTAGTACTAGGATGGGTGCCCCCCTGGGAAGTCCTCGTGTTGCACCCCCCTTTTCAATTTTTTTTACTCCGGTTAGGGTTGCCAAGATACTTTACCCACCACATTTCTATTATCGAATCCCACGGCACCTTGGGCAAGACAACTTCTCTTCACGTGGAGGCTGGGCCGGCAAACCGAGGGCGTAGGGCTTGTGACCAGGTCTCCGTCGCTCTGGTGCCCATAACTTTTGATCCGTAAGGAGTTACGAGGCGCACAGCATACCGTTGGAAAGCTCTCTGAGAGCTCTACGACGGGGCAGCCAGCAAGCTCGATGTACCCTTTTTGGAGCTCAAAATTGAACGTTTTCATTAGTTTCAGGCCACTTTTCTTCTTTTGCTCTGTTTTTTCATCCCGGATTGTATGTCGTGAGCTGTTAAAAGGACGACAACCTTACACGCGGGACATTAGAGAGCCTTACAACTCATCGTTATCATGTCTTGCGAGAATTCTACGTTGTTGAAGCGGATGGGTTGTCGTTAAGCCCATTGGGCCTTTTGAATGGGCCATATCTCTAGGCTGGGACTGTGAACCGTTAACACATAAAGGAATTGTGCCCTCAACATGACGGGTGCGATCATACCAGCACTAATGCACCAGATCCCATCAGAACTCCGAAGTTAAGCGTGCTTGGGCGAGAGTAGTACTAGGATGGGTGACCCCCTGGGAAGTCCTCGTGTTGCACCCCCCTTTTCAATTTTTTTTGCTCCGATTAGGGTTGCCAAGATACTTTACCCACCACATTTCTATTATCGAATCCCACGGCACCTTGGGCAAGACAACTTCTCTTCACGTGGAGGCTAGTCCCGCAAACCGAAGGCGTTGGGCTTGTGACCAGGTCTCCGTCGCTCCGGTGCCCATAACTTTTCATCCATAAGGACTTACGAGGCGCACAGCATACCGTTGGAAAGCTCTCTGAGAGCTCTACGACGGGGGCAACCAGCTAGCTCGCTGTACCCTTTTCGGAGCACAAAATCGAACGTTTTTATCATTTTCGTGCCACTTTTCTGATTTTGCTCTGTTTTTTTGTCCCGTATCGTATGTCGTGAGCAGTTAAAAGGACGACAACCTTACTCGCGGGACATTAGAGGACCCTACAACACATCAATATCTCGTCTTGCGAGGATGCTGGGTTGTTGAAGCAAATGGGTTGTCGTTAAGCCCATTGGGCCTTTTGAATGGGCCATATTTCTAGGCTGGGACTGTGAACTGTTAACACATAAAGGAATTGTGCCCTCAACATGATGGGTGCGATCATACCAGCACTAATGCACCGGATCCCATCAGAACTCCGAAGTTAAGCGTGCTTGGGCGAGAGTCGTTCTAGGATGGGTGACCCCTTGGGAAGTCCTCGTGTTGCACCCCCCTTTTCAATTTTTTTTGCTCCGGTTAGGGTTGCCGAGATACTTTACCCACCACATTTCTATTATCGAATCCCACGGCACCTTGGGCAAGACAACTTCTCTTCACGTGGAGGCTGGGCCCGCAAACCGAGGGTGTAGGGCTTGTGACCAGTTCTCCGTCGCTCCGGTGCCCATAACTTTTGATCCGTAAGGAGTTACGAGGCGCACAGCATACCGTTCGAAATCTCTCTGAGAGCTTTACGACGGGGGCAGCAAGCTAGCTCGTTGTGCCCTTTTCGGAGCTCAAAATTGAACGTTTTCATTAGTTTCTGGCCACTTTTCTACTATTGCTCAGTTTTTCCGTCCCGGATCGTACGTCGTGAGCTGTTAAAAGGACGACAACCTTACTCGCGGCACATTAGAGGACTCTACAATGCGTTGATATCACGTCTTGCGAGGATGCAGCATTGTTGAAGCGGATGGGTTGTCGTTAAGCCCATTGGGCCTTTTGAATGGGCCATATCTCTAGGTTGGGACTGTGAACCGTTAACACATAAAGGAATTGTGCCCTCAACATGACGGGTGCGATCATACCAGCACTAATGCACCGGATCCCATCAGAACTCCGAAGTTAAGCGTGCTTGGGCGAGAGTAGTACTAGGATGGGTGACCCCCTGGGAAGTCCTCGTGTTGCACCCCCCTTTTCAATTTTTTTTGCTCCGGTTAGGGTTGCCAAGATACTTTACCCACCACATTTCTATTATCGAATCCCACGGAACCTTGGGCAAGACAACTTCTCTTCACGGGGAGGCTGGGCCCGCAAACCGAGGGCGTAGGGCTTGTGACTAGGTCTCCGTCGCTCCGGTGCCCATAACTTTTGATCCGTAAGGAGTTACGAGGCGCACAGCATACCGTTGGAAAGCTCCCTGAGAGCTCTACGACGGGGGCAGCAACCTAGCATGCTGTGCCCTTTTCGGAGCTCAAAATTGAATGTTTTCATAAGTTTCGGGCCACTTTTCTTCTTTTGCTCAGTTTTTCCGTCCCGGATCCTACGTCGTGAGCTGTTAAAAGGACGACAACCTTACTCGCGGTATATTAGAGCACCCTACAATGCGTCGATATCACGTCTTGCGAGGATGCTGCGTTGTTGAAGCGGATGGGTTGTCGTTAAGCCCATTGGGCCTTTTGAATGGGCCATATCTCTAGGCTGGGACTGTGAACCGTTAACACATAAAGGAATTGTGCCCTCAACATGACGGGTGCGATCATACCAGCACTAATGCACCGGATCCCATCAGAACTCCGAAGTTAAGCGTGCTTGGGCGAGAGTAGTACTAGGATGGGTGACGCCCTGGGAAGTCCTCGTGTTGCACCCCCCTTTTCAATTTTTTTTACTCCGGCTAGGGTTGCCAAGATACTTTACCCACCACATTTCTATTATCGAATCCCACGGCACCTTGGGCAAAACAACTTCTCTTCACGTGGAGGATGGGCCCGCAAACCGAAGGCGTTGGGCTTGTGACCAGGTCTCCGTCGCTCCGGTGCCCATACATTTTCATCCGTAAGGACTTACGAGGCGCACAGCATACCGTTGGAAAGCTCTCTGAGAGCTCTACGACGGGGGCAGCAAGCTAGGTCGCTTTGCCCTTTTCGGAGCTCAAAATCGAACGTTTTTATCAGTTTGGGGCCACTATTCTTCTTTTGTTCTGTTTTTCCATGCCGGATCGTACGTCGTGTGCTGTTAAAAGGACGACAACCTTACTCGCGGCACATTAGAGGACCCTACAATTCGTCGATATCACATCTTGCGAGGATGCTGCGTTGTTGAAGTGGATGGGTTGCCGTTAAGCATATTGGGCCTTTTGAATGGGCCATATCTCTAGGCTGGGACTGTGAACTGGTAACACATAAAGGAAGTGTGCCCTCAACATGACGGGTGCGATCATACCAGCACTAATGCACCGGATCCCATCAGAACTCCGAAGTTAAGCGTGCTTGGGCGAGAGTAGTACTAGGATGGGTGACCCTTGGGAAGTCCTCGTGTTGCACCCCCCTTTTCAATTTTTTTTGCTCTGGTTACGGTTGCTAAGATACTTTACCCACCACATTTCTATTATCGAATCCCACGGCACCTTGGGCAAGACAACTTCTCTTCACGTGGAGGTTGGGCACGCAAACCGAGGGCGTAGGGCTTGTGACCAGGTCTCCGTCGCTGCGGTGCCCATAACTTTTGATCCGTAAGGAGTTACGAGGCGCACAGCATACCGTTGGAAAGCTCTCTGAGAGCTTTACGATGGGGGCAGCAAACTAGCTCGTTGTGCCCTTTTCGGAGCTCAAAATCGAACGTTTTCATTAGTTTCTGGCCACTTTTCTTCTTTTGCTCAGTTTTTCCGTCCCGGATCGAACGTTGTGAGCTGTTAAAAGGACGACAACCTTACTCGCGGCACATTAGAGGACTCTACAATGCGTTGATATCACGTCTTACGAGGATGCTGCGTTGTTGAAGCGGACGGGTTGTCGTTAAGCCCATTGGGCCTTTTGAATGGGCCATATCTCTAGGCTGGGACTGTGAACCGTTAACACATAAAGGAATTGTGCCCTCAACGTGACGGGTGCGATCATACCAGCACTAATGCACCGGATCCCATCAGAACTCCGAAGTTAAGCGTGCTTGGGCGAGAGTAGTACTAGGATGGGTGACCCCCTGGGAAGTCCTCGTGTTGCACCCCCATTTTCAATTTTTTTTACTCCGGCTAGGGTTGCCAAGATACTTTACCCACCACATTTCTATTATCGAATCCCACGGCACCTTGGGCAAGACAACTTCTCTTCACGTGGAGGCTGGGCCCGCAAACCGAAGGCGTTGGGCTTGTGACCAGGTCTCCGTCGCTCCGGTGCCCAAAACTTTTCATCCGTAAGGAGTTACGAGGCGCACAGCATACCGTTGGAAAGCTCTCTGGGAGCTCTACGACGGGGGCAGCAAGCTAGCTCACTGTGCCCTTTTCGGAGCTCAAAATCGAACGTTTTCATCATTTTCGGGCCACTTTTCTTCTTTTGCTCTGTTTTTCTGTCCCGGATCGTACGTCGTGAGGTGTTAAAAGGACGACAACCTTACTCGCGGCACATTAGAGGACCCTACAATCCGTCGATATCACGTCTTGCGAGGATGCTGCGTTGTTGAAGCGGATGGGTTGTCGTTAGGCCCATTGGGCCTTTTGAATGGGCCATATCTCTAGGCTGGGACTGTGAACCGTTAACACATAAAGGAATTGTGCCCTCAACATGACGGGTGCGATCATACCAGCAGTAATGCACCGGATCCCATCAGAACTCCGAAGTTAAGCGTGCTTGGGCGAGAGTAGTACTAGGATGGGTGACCCCCTGGGAAGTCCTCGTGTTGCACCCCCCTTTTCAATTTTTTTTGCTCCGGTTAGGGTTGCCAAGATACTTTACCCACCACATTTCTATTATCGAATCCCATGACACGTTGCGCAAGACAACTTCTCTTCACGTGGAGGCTGGGCCCGCAAACCGGTGCCCATAACTTTTGATCCGTAAGGAGTTACGAGGCGCACAGCATACCGTTGGAAAGCTCTCTAAGAGCTCTGCGACGGGGGCAGCTAGCTAGCTCGCTGTGCCCTTTTCGGAGCTCAAAATCGAACATTTTCATCAGTTTTAGGCCAATTTTCTTCTTCTGCTCTGTTTTTCCGTCCCGGATCGTACGTCGTGAGCTGTTAAAAGGACGACAACCTTACTCGCGGCACATTAGAGGACCCTACAATGCGTCGATATCACGTCTTGCGAGGATGCTGCGTTGTTAAAGCGGATGGGTTGTCGTTAAGCCCATTGGGCCTTTTGAATGGGCCATATCTCTAGGCTGGGACTGTGAACCGTTAACACATAAAGGAATTGTGCCCTCAACATGACGGGTGCGATCATACCAGCACTAATGCACCGGATCCCATCAGAACTCCGAAGTTAAGCGTGCTTGGGCGAGAGTAGTACTAGGATGGGTGACCCCCTGGGAAGTCCTCGTGTTGCACCCCCCTTTTCAATTTTTTTTGCTCCGGTTAGGGTTGCCAAGATACTTTACCCACCACATTTCTATTATCGAATCCCACGGCACCATGGGCAAGAGAACTTCTCTTCACGTCGATGCTGGGCCCGCAAATCGAGGGCGTAGGGCTTGTGACCAGGTCTCCGTCGCTCCGGTGCCCATAACTTTTCATCCGTAAGGAGTTACGAGGCGCACAGCATACCGTTGGAAAGCTCTCTGAGAGCTCTACGACGGGGACAGCTAGTTAGCTCGCTTTGCCCTTTTCGGAGCTCGAACTCGAACGTTTTCATCAGTTTCGGGCCACTTTTCTTCTTTTGCTCTGTTTTTCCGTCCCGAATCATACGTCGTGAGCTGTTAAAAGGACGACAACCTTACTCGCGGCACATTAGAGGACCCTACAATGCGTCGATATCACGTCTTGCGAGGATGCTGCGTTGTTGAAGCGGATGGGTTGTCGTTAAGCCCATTGGGCCTTTTGAATGGGTCATATCTCTAGGCTGGGACTGTGAACCGTTAACACATAAAGGAATTGTGCCCTCAACATGA
Organism: Ehretia macrophylla; assembly: GCA_037974665.1. Classification (NCBI taxonomy): domain Eukaryota; kingdom Viridiplantae; phylum Streptophyta; class Magnoliopsida; order Boraginales; family Ehretiaceae; genus Ehretia; species Ehretia macrophylla. Next base: position 74,561,588 of record CM075769.1, read on the forward strand.
CGGGTGCGATCATACCAGCACTAATGCACCGGATCCCATCAGAACTCCGAAGTTAAGCGTGCTTGGGCGAGAGTAGTACTAGGATGGGTGACCCCCTGGGAAGTCCTCGTGTTGCACCCCCCCTTTTCAATTTTTTTTGCTCCGGTTAGGGTTGCCAAGATACTTTACCCACCACATTTCTATTATCGAATCCCACTGCACCTTGGGCAAGACAACTTCTCTTCACGTGGAAGCTGCGCCCGCAAACCGGTGCCCATAACTTTTGATCCGTAAGGAGTTACGAGGCGCACAGAATACCGTTGGAAAGCTCTCTGAGAGCTCTACGATGGGGGTAGCTAGCTAGCTCGCTGTGCCCTTTTCAGAGCTCAAAATCGAACGTTTTCATCAGTTTCGGGCCACTTTTCTTCTTTTGCTCTGTTTTTCCGTACCGGATCGTACGTCGTGAGCTATTAAAAGGACGACAACCTTACTCGCGGCACATTAGAGGACCCTACAATGCGTCGATATCACGTCTTGCGAGGATGCTGCGTTGTTGAAGCGGATGGGTTGTCGTTAAGCCCATTGGGCCTTCTGAATGGGTCATATCTCTAGGCTAGGTCTGTGAACCGTTAACATATAAAGGAATTGTGCGCTCAACATGACTGGTGAGATCATACCAGCACTAATGCACTGGATCCCATCAGAACTCCGAAGTTAAGCGTGCTTGGGCGAGAGTAGTACTAGGATGGGTGACCCCCTGGGAAGTCCTCGTGTTGCACCTCCCTTTTCAATTTTTTTTGCTCCGGTTAGGGTTGCCAATATACTTTACCCACCACATTTCTATTATCGAATCCCACGGCACCTTCTCTTCACGTGGAGGCTGGGCCTGCAAACCGAGGGCGTAGGGCTTGTGACCAGGTCTCCGTCGTTCCGGTGCCCATAACTTTTGATCCGTAAGGATTTACGAGGCGCACATCATACCGTTGGAAAGCTCTCTGAGAGCTCTACGACGGGGGCAGCTAGCTAGCTCGCTTTGCCCTTTTCGGAGCTCAAAATCAAACGTTTTCATCAGTTTCGGGCCACTTTTCTTTTTTTGCTCTGTTTTTCCGTCCCGGATCGTACGTCGTGAGCTGTTAAAAGGACGACAACCTTACTCGCGGCACATTAGAGGACCCTACAATGCGTCGATATCACGTCTTGCGAGGATTCTGCGTTGTTGAAGCGGATGGGTTGTCGTTAAGCCCATTGGGCCTTTTGAATGGGTCATATCTCTAGGCTGGGACTGTGAACCGTTAACACATAAAGGAATTGTGCCCTCAACATGACGGGTGCGATCATACCAGCACTAATGCACCGGATCCCATCAGAACTCCGAAGTTAAGCGTGCTTGGGCGAGAGTAGTACTAGGATGGGTGACCCCCTGGGAAGTCCTCGTGTTGCACCTCCCTTTTCAATTTTTTTTGCTCCGGTTAGGGTTGCCAAGATACTTTACCCACCACATTTCTATTATCGAATCCCACGGCACCATGGGCAAGACAACTTCTCTTCACGTCGATGCTGGGCCCGCAAACCGAGGGCGTAGGGCTTGTGACCAGGTCTCCGTCGCTCCGGTGCCCATAACTTTTGATCCGTAAGGAGTTACGAGGCGCACAGCATACCGTTGGAAAGCTCTCTGAGAGCTCTACGACGGGGACAGCTAGTTAGCTCGCTTTGCCCTTTTCGGAGCTCGAACTCGAACGTTTTCATCAGTTTCGGGCCACTTTTCTTCTTTTGCTCTGTTTTTCCGTCCCGGATCATACGTCGTGAGCTGTTAAAAGGACGACAACCTTACTCGCGGCACATTAGAGGACCCTACAATGCGTCGATATCACGTCTTGCGAGGATGCTGCGTTGTTGAAGCGGATGGGTTGTCGTTAAGCCCATTGGGCCTTTTGAATGGGTCATATCTCTAGGCTGGGACTGTGAACCGTTAACACATAAAGGAATTGTGCCCTCAACATGACAGGTGCGATCATACCAGCACTAATGCACCGGATCCCATCAGAACTCCGAAGTTAAGCGTGCTTGGGCGAGAGTAGTACTAGGATGGGTGACCCCCTGGGAAGTCCTCGTGTTGCACCCCTCCTTTTCAATTTTTTTTGCTCCGGTTAGCGTTGCCAAGATACTTTACCTACCACATTTCTGTTATCGAATCCCACCGCACCTTGCGCAAGACAACTTCTCTTCACGTGGGGGCTGGGCCCGCAAACCGGGGCCCATAACTTTTGATCCGTAAGGAGTTACGAGGCGCACAGCATACCGTTGGAAAGCTCTCTAAGAGCTCTATGATGGGGACAGCTAGCTAGCTCGTTGTGCCCTTTTTGGAGCTCAAAATCGAACGTTTTCATCAGTTTCAGGCCACTTTTCTTCTTTTGCTATATTTTTTCGTCCCGGATCGTACATCGTGAGTTGTTGAAAGGATGACAACCGTACTCGTGGGACATTAGAGGGCCCTACAATGCGTCGATATCACGTCTTGCGAGGATGCTGCGTTGTTGAAGCGGATGGGTTATCGTTAAGCCCATTGGGCCTTTTGAATGGGCCATATCTCTAGGCTGGGACTGTGAACCGTTAACACATAAAGGAATTGTGCCCTCAACATGACGGGTGCGATCATACCAGCACTAATGCACCGGATCCCATCAGAACTCCGAAGTTAAGCGTGCTTGGGCGAGAGTAGTACTAGGATGGGTGACCCCCTGGGAAGTCCTCGTGTTGCACCTCCCTTTTCAATTTTTTTTGCTCCGGTTAGGGTTGCCAAGATACTTTACCCACCACATTTCTATTATCGAATCCCACGGCACCTTGGGCAAGACAACTTCTCTTCACGTGGAGGCTGGGCCCGCAAACCGAGGGCGTAGGGCTTGTGACCAAGTCTCCGTCATTCTGGTGCCCATCACTTTTGATCCGTAAGGAGTTACGAGGCGCACATCATACCGTTGGAAAGCTCTCTGAGAGCTCTACGACGGGGGCAGCGAGCTAGCTCGCTGTGCCCTTTTCGGAGCTCAAAATCAAACGTTTTCATCAGTTTCGGGCCACTTTTCTTGTTTTGCTCTGTTTTTCCATCCCGGATCGTACGTCGTGAGCTGTTAAAAGGACGACAACCTTACTCGCGGCACATTAGAGGACCCTACAATGCGTCGATATCACGTCTTGCGAGGATGCTGCGTTGTTGAAGCAGATGGGTTGTCGTTAAGCCCATTGGGCCTTTTGAATGGGCCATATCTCTAGGCTGGGACTGTGAACCGTTAACACATAAAGGAATTGTGCCCTCAACATGACGGGTGCGATCATACCAGCAATAATGCACCGGATCCCATCAGAACTCCGAAGTTAAGCGTGCTTGGGCGAGAGTAGTACTAGGATGGGTGACCCCCTGGGAAGTCCTCGTGTTGCACCCCCCTTTTTTCTATTTTTTTTGCTCCTGTTAGGGTTGCCAAGATACTTTACCCACCACATTTCTATTATCGAATCCCACTGCAACTTGGGCAAGACAACTTCTCTTCACGTGGAGGCTGGGCCCGCAAACCGAGGGCGTAGGGCTTGTGACCAGGTCTCCGTCGCTCCGGTGCCCATAACTTTTGATCCGTAAGGAGTAACGAGGCGCACAGCATACCATTGGAAAGCTCTCTGAGAGCTCTACGACGGGGGCAGCAAGCTAGCTCGCTGTGCCCTTTTCGGAGCTCAAAATCGAACGTTTTCATTAGTTTTGGGCCACTTTTCTTCTTTTGCCCTGTTTTTCCGTCCCGGATCGTACGTCGTGAGCTGTTAAAAGGACGACAACCTTACTCGCAGCACATTAGAGGACCCTACAATGCGTCGATATCACGTCTTGCGAGGATGCTGCGTTGTTGAAGCGGATGGGTTGTCGTTAAGCCCATTGGGCCTTTTTAATGGGCCATATCTCTAGGCTGGGACTGTGAACCATTAAAACATAAAGGAATTGTGCCCTCATAATGACGGGTGCGATCATACCAGCACTAATGCACCAGATCCCATCAGAACTCCGAAGTTAAGCGTGCTTGGGCGAGAGTAGTACTAGGATGGGTGACCCCCTGGGAAGTCCTCGTGTTGCACCCCCCTTTTCAATTTTTTTTGCTCCGGTTAGGGTTGCCAGATACTTTATCCGCCACATTTCTATTATCGAATCCCATAGCACCTTGGGCAAGACAACTTCACTTCACGTGGAGGCTGGGCCCGCAAACCGAGGGCGTAGGGCTTTTGACTAGGTCTCCATCGCTCTGGTGCCCATAACTTTTGATCCGTAAGGAGTTACGAGGTGCACAGTATACCGTTGGAAAGCTCTCTGAGAGCTCTACGACAGGGGCAGCTAGCTAGCTTGCTGTACCATTTTCGGAGCTCAAAATCGAACGTTTTCATCAGTTTTGGGCCACTTTTCTTTTTTTGCTCTGTTTTTCCGTCCCGGATCGTACGTCGTGAGCTGTTAAAAGGACGACAACCTTAGTCGCGGCACATTAGAGGACCCTACAATGCGTCGATATCACGTCTTGCGAGGATGCTGCGTTGTTGAAGCGGATGGGTTGTCGTTAAGCCCATTGGGCCTTTTGAATGGGTCATATCTCTTGGCTGGGACTGTGAACCGTTAACACATAAAGGAATTGTGCCCTCAACATGACGGGTGCGATCATACCAGCACTAATGCACCGGATCCCATCAGAACTCCGAAGTTAAGCGTGCTTGGGCGAGAGTAGTACTAGGATGGGTGACCCCCTGGGAAGTCCTCGTGTTGCACCCCCCTTTTCAATTTTTTTTGCTCCGGTTAGGGTTGCCAAGATACTTTACCAACCACATTTCTATTATCGAATCTCACTGCACATTTGGCAAGACAACTTCACATCACGTGGAGGCTGGGGCCGCAAACCGGTGCCCATAACTTTTGATCCGTAAGGAGTTACGAGGCGCACAGCATACTGTTAGAAAGCTCTCTGAGAGCTCTACGACGGGGGCAACTAGCTAGCTCTCTTTGCCCTTTTCGGAGCTCAAAATCGAATGTTTTCATCAGTTTAGGGCCACTTTTCTTCTTTCGCTCTGTTTTTCCGTCCCGGATCGTACGTCGTGAGCTGTTAAAATGACGACAACCATACTCGCGGCACATTAGAGGACCCTACAATGCGTCGATATCATGTCCTGCGAGGATGCTGCGTTGTTGAAGCGGATGGATTGTCGTTAAGCCCATTGGGCCTTTTGAATGGGCCATATCTCTAGGCTGGGACTGTGAACCATTAACACATAAAGGAATTGTGCCCCCAACATGACGGGTGCGATCATACCAGCACTAATGCACGGGATCCCATCAGAACTCCGAAGTTAAGCGTGCTTGGGCGAGAGTAGTACTAGGATGGGTGACCCCTTCGGAAGTCCTCGTGTTGCACCCCCCTTTTCAATTTTATTTGCTCCGGTTAGGGTTGCCAAGATACTTTACCCACCACATTTCTATTATCGAATCCCACGGCACCTTGGGCAAGACAACTTCTCTTCACGTCGATGCTGGGCCCGCAAACCGAGGGCGTAGGGCTTGTGACCAGGTCTCCGTCGCTCCGGTGCCCATAACTTTTGATCCGTAAGGAGTTACGAGGCGCACAGCATACCGTTGGAAAGCTCTCTGAGATCTCTACGAAGAGGGCAGCAAGCTAACTTGCTGTGCCCTTTTCGGAGCTCAAAATCGAACGTTTTCATTAGTTTCGGGCGACTTTTCTTCTTTTGCTCTATTTTTCTGTCCCGGATCGTACGTCGTGAGCTGTTAAAAGGACGACATCCTTACTCGCGGCACATTAGAGGACCCTACAATGCGTCGATATCACGTCCTGCGAGGATGCTGCGTTGTTGAAGCGGATGGTTGTCGTTAAGCCCATTGGGCCTTTTGAATGGGCCATATCTCTAGGCTGGGACTGTGAACCGTCAACACAGAAGGGATTTGTGCCATCAACATAACGGGTGCGATCATACTTGCACTAATGCATCGGATCCCATCAGAACACCGAAGTTAAGCATGCTTGGGCGAGAATAAGACTAGGATGGGTGACCCTCTGGGAAGTCCTCGTATTGCGCCCCCCTTTTAAATTTTTTTTGCTCCGGTTAGGGTTGCCAAGATACTTTACCCACCACATTTCTATTATCGAATCCCACGGCACCTTGGGCAAGACAACTTCTCTTCACGTCGATGCTGGGCCCGCAAACCAAGGGCGTAGGGCTTGTGACCAGGTCTCCGTCGCTCCGGTGCCCATAACTTTTGATCCGTAAGGAGTTACGAGGCGCACAGCATACCGTTGGAAAGCACTCTGAGAGGTCTACGACGGGCGCAGCAAGAAAGCTCGCTTTGCCCTTTTCGGAGCTCAAAATTGAAGGTTTTCATTAGTTTCGGGTCACTTTTCTTCTTTTCCTCTATTTTTTCGTCCCGGATCGTACGTCGTGAGCTGTTAAAGGACGACAACCTTACTCGCGGCACATTAGAGGACCCTACAATGCGTCGATATCACGTCTTGCGAGGATGCTGCGTTGTTGAAGCGGATGGGTTGTCGTTAAGCCCATTGGGCCTTTTGAATAGGCCATATCTCTAGTCTGGGACTGTGAACCGTTAACACATAAAGGAATTGTGCCCTCAACATGACGGGTGCGATCATACCAGCACTAATGCACCGGATCCCATCAGAACTCCGAAGTTAAGCGTGCTTGGGCGAGAGTAGTTCTACGATGAGTGACCCCCTGGGAAGTCCTCGTGTTGCACCCCCCTTTTCAATTTTTTTTGCTCCGATTAGGGTTGCCAAGATACTTTACCCACCACATTTCTATTATCGAATCCCACGGCACCTTGGGCAAGACAACTTCTCTTCACGTGGAGGCTGGGCCCACAAACCGGTGCCCATAACTTTTGATCCGTAAAGAGTTACGAGGCGCACAACATACCGTTGGAAAGCTCTCTGAGAGCTCTACGACGGGGGCAGCTAGCTAGCTCGTTGTGCCCTTTTTGGAGCTCAAAATCGAACGTTTTCATCAGTTTCGGGCCACTTTTCTTCTTTTGCTCTGTTTTTTCGTCCCGGATTGTACGTCGTGAGCTGTTAAAAGGACGACAACCTTACTCGTGGCACATTAGAGGACCCTACAATGCGTCGATATCACGTCTTGCGAGGCTGGGCCCGCAAACCAAAGGCGTTGGGCTTGTGACCAGGTCTCCGTCGCTCCGGTGCCCATAACTTTTGATCCGTAAGGAGTTACGAGGCGCACAGCATACCATTGGAAAGCTCTCTGAGAGCTCTACGACGTGGGCAGCTAACTAGCTCGCTATGCCCCTTTCGGAGCTCAAAATCGAACGTTTTCATTAGTTTCGGGCCACCTTTCTTCTTTCGCTCTTTTTTTTCGTCCCGGATCGTACGTCGTGAGCTGTGAAAAGGACGAAAACCTTACTCACGGCACATTAGAGGACCCTACAATGCGTCGATATCACGTCTTGCGAGGATGCTGCGTTGTTGAAGCGAATGGGTTGTCGTTAAGCCCATTGGGACTTTTGAATGGGCCATATCTCTAGGCTGGGACTGTGAACCATTAAAACATAAAGGAATTGTGCCCTCAACATGACGGGTGCGATCATACCAGCACTAATGCACCAGATCCCATCAGAACTCCGAAGTTAAGCGTGCTTGGGCGAGAGTAGTATTAGGATGGGTGACCCCCTGGGAAGTCCTCGTGTTGCACCCCCCTTTTCAATTTTTTTTGCTCCGATTAGGGTTGCAAAGATACTTTACCCACCACATTTCTATTATCGAATCCCACTGCACCTTGGGCAAGACAACTTCTCTTCACATGGAGGCTGGGCCCGCAAACCAAGGGCGTAGGGCTTGTGACCAGGTCTCCGTCGCTCCGGTGCCCATAACTTTTGATCCGTAAGGAGTTACGAGGCACACAGCATACCGTTGGAAAGTTCTCTGAGAGCTCTACGACAGGGGCAACAAGCTAGCTTGCTGTGCCCTTTTCGGAGCTCAAAATCGAACGTTTTCATCAGTTTTGGGCCACTTTTCTTTTTTAGCTCTGTTTTTCCGTCCCGGATCGTACGTCGTGAGCTGTTAAAAGGACGACAACCTTAATCGCGGCACATTAGAGGACCCTACAATGCGTCGATATCCCGTCTTGCGAGGATGCTGCGTTGTTGAAGCGGATGGGTTGTCGTTAAGCCCATTGGGCCTTTTCAATGGGCCATATCTCTAGGCTGGGACTGTGAACCGTTAACGCATATAGGAATTGTGCCCTCAACATGACGGTTTCGATCATACCAGCACTAATGCACTGGATCCCATCAGAACTCCGAAGTTAAGCGTGCTTGGGCGAGAGTAGTACTAGGATGGGTGACCCCCTGGGAAGTCCTCGTGTTGCACCCCCCTTTTAAATTTTTTTTGCTCCGGTTAGGGTTGCCAAGATACTTTACCCACCACATTTCTATTATCGAATCCCACGGCACCTTGGGCAAGACAACCTGTCTTCACGTCGTGGCTGGGCCCGCAAACCAAGGGCGTAGGGCTTGTGACCAGGTCTCCGTCGCTCCGATGCCCATAACTTTTGATCCGTAAGGAGTTACGTGGCGTCCAGCATACAGTTGGAAAGCACTCTGATAGCTCTACGATGGGGGCAGCAAGCAAGCTCGGGTTGCCCTTTTCGGAGCTCAAAATCGAACGTTTTCATTAGTTTCGGGTCACTTTTCTTCTTTTGCTCTATTTTTCCGTCCCGGATCGTACGTCGTGAGCTGTTAAAGGACGAGAACCTTACTCGCGGCATATTAGAGGACCCTACTATGCGTCGATATCACGTCTTGCGAGGATGCTGCGTTGTTGAAGCGGATGGGTTGTCGTTAAGCCCATTGGGCCTTTTGAATGGGCCATATCTCTAGTCTGGGACTGTGAACCGTTAACACATAAAGGAATTGTGCCCTCAACATGACGGTTGCGATCATACCAGCACTAATGCACCGGATCCCATCAGAAGTCCGAAGTTAAGCGTGCTTGGGCGAGAGTAGTTCTAGGATGAGTGCCCCCCTGGGAAGTCCTCGTGTTGCACCCCCCTTTTCATTTTTTTTTGCTCCGGTTAGGGTTGCCAAGATACTTTACCCTCCACATTTCTATTATCGAATCCCACAGCACCTTGGGCAAGACAACTTCTCTTCACGTGGAGGCTGGGCCCACAAACCGGTGCCCATAACTTTTGATCCGTAAAGAGTTACGAGGCGCACAACATACCGTTGGAAAGCTCTCTGAGAGCTCTACGACGGGGGCAGCTAGCTAGCTCGTTGTGCCCTTTTTGGAGCTCAAAATCGAACGTTTTCATCAGTTTCGGGCCACTTTTCTTCTTTTGCTCTGTTTTTTCGTCCCGGATTGTACGTCGTGAGCTGTTAAAAGGACGACAACCTTACTCGTGGCACATTAGAGGACCCTACAATGCGTCGATATCACGTCTTGCGAGGATGCTGCGTTGTTGAAGCGGATGGGTTGTCGTTAAGCCCATTGGGACTTTTGAATGGGCCATATCTCTAGGCTGGGACTGTGAACCATTAAAACATAAAGGAATTGTGCCCTCAACATGACGGGTGCGATCATACCAGCACTAATGCACCAGATCCCATCAGAACTCCGAAGTTAAGCGTGCTTGGGCGAGAGTAGTACTAGGATGGGTGACCCCCTGGGAAGTCCTCGTGTTGCACACCCCTTTTCAATTTTTTTTGCTCCGATTAGGGTTGCCAAGATACTTTACCCACCACATTTCTATTATCGAATCCCACTGCACCTTGGGCAAGACAACTTCTCTTCACATGGAGGCTGGGCCCGCAAACCAAGGGCGTAGGGCTTGTGACCAGGTCTCCGTCGCTCCGGTGCCCATAACTTTTGATCCGTAAGGAGTTACGAGGCACACAGCATACCGTTGGAAAGTTCTCTGAGAGCTCTACGACAGGGGCAACAAGCTAGCTTGCTGTGCCCTTTTCGGAGCTCAAAATCGAACGTTTTCATCAGTTTTGGGCCACTTTTCTTTTTTAGCTCTGTTTTTCCGTCCCGGATCGTACGTCGTGAGCTGTTAAAAGGACGATAACCTTACTCGCGGCACATTAGAGGACCCTACAATGCGTCGATATCACGTCTTGCGAGGATGCTGCGTTGTTGAAGCGGATGGGTTGTCGTTAAGCCCATTGGGCCTTTTGAATGGGTCATATCTCTAGGCTGGGACTGTGAACCGTTAACACATAAAGGAATTGTGCCCTCAACATGATGGGTGCGATCATACCAGCACTAATGCACCGGATCCAATCAGAACTCCGAAGTTAAGCGTGCTTGGGCGAGAGTAGTACTAGGATGGGTGACCCCCTGGGAAGTCCTCGTGTTGCCCCCCCCCCCCATTTCAATTTTTTTTGCTCCGGTTATGGTTGCCAAGATACTTTACCCACCACATTTCTATTATCGAATCCCACTGCACCTTTGGCAAGACAACTTCTCTTCACGTGGAGGCTGGGCCCGCAAACCGGTGCCCATAACTTTTGATCCGTAAGGAGTTACGAGGCGCACAGCATACCGTTGGAAAGCTCCCTGAGAGCTCTACGACGGGGGCAGCAAGCCAGCTTGCTATGCCCTTTTCGGAGCTCAAAATCTTACGTTTTCATTAGTTTCGGGCCACTTTTCTTCTTTTGCTCCATTTTTTCGTCCCGGATCGTACGTCGTGAGCTGTTAAAAGGACGACAACCTTACTCGCGGCACATTAGAGGACCCTACAATGCGTCGATATCACGTCTTGCGAGGATGTTGCGTTGTTCAAGCGGATGGGTTGTCGTTAAGCCCATTGGGCCTTTTGAATGGGCCATATCTCTAGGCTGGGACTGTGAACCGTTAACACATAAAGGAATTGTGCCCTCAACATGACGGGTGCGATCATACCAGCACTAATGCACCGGATCCCATCAGAACTCTGAAGTTAAGCATTCTTGGGCGACAGTAATACTAGGATAGGTGACCCCCTGGAGAGTCCTAGTGTTGCACCCCCCTTTTCAATTTTTTTTGCTCCGGTTAGGGTTGCCAAGATACTTTACCCACCACATTTCTATTATCGAATCCCACGGCACCTTGGGCAAGACAACTTCTCTTCACGTGGAGGCTGGGCCCGCAAATCGGTGCCCATAACTTTTGATCCGTAAGGAGTTACGAGGCGCACAGCATACCGTTGGAAAGCTCTCTGAGAGCTCTACGACGGGGGCAGCTAGCTAGCTCGCTTTGCCCTTTTTGGAGCTCAAAATCGAACGTTTTCATCAGTTTCGGGCCACTTTTCTTTTTTTGCTCTGTTTTTCCGTCCCGGATCGTACGTCGTGAGCTGTTAAAAGGACGACAACCTTACTCGCGGCACATTAGAGGACCCTACAATGCGTCGATATCACGTCTTGCGAGGATGCTGCGTTGTTGAAGCGGATGGGTTGTCGTTAAGCCCATTGGGCCTTTTGAATGGGCCATATCTCTAGGCTGGGACTGTGAACCGTTAACACATAAAGGAATTGTGCCCTCAACATGACGGGTGCTATCATACCAGCCCCAATGCACGGGATCGCATCAGAACTCCGAAGTTAAGCGTGCTTGGGCGAGAGTAGTACTAGGATGGGTGACCCATTTGGAAGTCCTCGTGTTGCACCCCCCTTTTCAATTTTTTTTGCTCCGGTTAGGGTTGCCAAGATACTTTACCCACCACATTTCTATTATCGAATCCCACGGCACCTTGGGCAAGACAACTTCTCTTCACGTCGATGCTGGGCCCGCAAACCGAGGGCGTAGGGCTTGTGACCAGGTCTCCGTCGCTCCGGTGCCCATAACTTTTGATCCGTAAGGAGTTACGAGACGCACAGCATACCGTTGGAAAGCTCTCTGAGAGCTCTACGATGGGGGCAGCAAGCTAGCTTGCTGTGCCCTTTTCGGAGCTCAAAATCGAACGTTTTCATTAGTTTCGGGCCACTTTTCTTCTTTTGCTCTGTTTTTCTGTCCCGAATCGTACGTCGTGAGCTGTTAAAAGGACGACAACCTTACTCGCGGCACATTAGAGGACCCTACAATGCGTCGATATCACGTCTTGCGAGGATGCTGCGTTGTTGAAGCGGATGGGTTGTCGTTAAGCCCATTGGGCCTTTTGAATGGGACATATCTCTAGGCTGGGACTGTGAACCATTAACACATAAAGGAATTGTGCCCTCAACATGACGGGTGCGATCATACCAGCACTAATGCACCGGATCCCATCAGAACTCCGAAGTTAAGCGTGCTTGGGCGAGAGTAGTACAAGGATGGGTGACCCCCTTGGAAGTCCTCGTGTTGCACCCCCCTTTTCAATTTTTTTTGCTCCGGTTAGGGTTGCCAAGATACTTTACCAACCACATTTCTATTATCGAATCCCATGGCACCTTGGGCAAGACAACTTCTCTTCACGTCGATGCTGGGCCCGCAAACCGAGGGCGTAGGGCTTGTGACCAGGTCTCCGTCGCTCTGGTGCCCATAACTTTTGATCCGTAAGGAGTTACGAGGCGCACATCATACCGTTGGAAAGCTCCCTGAGAGCTCTACGACGGGGGCAGCCAGCTAGCTTGCTGTGCCCTTTTCGGAGCTCAAAATTGAACGTTTTCATCAGTTTCGGGCCACTTTTCTTTTTTTGCTCTGTTTTTCCGTCCCGGATCGTACGTCGTGAGCTGTTAAAAGGACGACAACCTTACTCGCGGCACATTAGAGGACCCTACAATGCGTCTATATCACGTCTTGCGAGGATGCTGCGTTGTTGAAGCGGATGGGTTGTCGTTAAGCCCATTGGGCCTTTTGAATGGGCCATATCTCTAGGCTGGGACTGTGAACCATTAACACATAAAGGAATTGTCCCCTCAACATGACGGGTGCGATCATACCAGCACTAATGCACCAGATCCCATCAGAACTCCGAAGTTAAGCGTGCTTGGGCAAGAGTAGTACTAGGATGGGTGACCCCCTGGGAAGTCCTCGTGTTGCACCCCCCTTTTCAATTTTTTTTGCTCCGGTTAGGGTTGCCAAGATACTTTACCCACCACATTTCTATTATCGAATCCCACGGCACCTTGGGCAAGACAACTTCTATTCACGTCGATGCTGGGCCCGCAAACCAAGGGCGTAGGGCTTGTGACCAGGTCTCCGTCGCTCCGGTGCCCATAACTTTTGATCCGTAAGGAGTTACGAGGCGCACAGCATACCGTTGGAAAGCTCTCTGAGAGCTCAACGACGGGGGCAGCAAGCAAGCTCGCTGTGCCCTTTTTGGAGCTCAAAATTGAACGTTTTCATTAGTTTCGGGTCACTTTTCTTCTTTTGCTCTATTTTTCCGTCCCGGATCATACGTCGTGAGCTGTTAAAAGGACGACAACCTTACTCGCGGCACATTAGAGGACCCTACAATGCGTCGATATCACGTCTTGCGAGGATGCTGCGTTGTTGAAGCGGATGGGTTGTCGTTAAGCCCATTGGGCCTTTTGAATGGGCCATATCTCTAGTCTGGGACTGTGAACCGTTAACACATAAAGGAATTGTGCCCTCAACATGACGGGTGCGATCAAACCAGCACTAATGCACCGGATCCCATCAGAACTCCGAAGTTAAGCGTGCTTGGGCGAGAGTAGTACTAGGATTGGTGAACCCCTCGGATGTCCTCGTGTTGCACCCTCTTTTCAATTTTTTTTGCTCCGGTTAGGGTTGCCAATATACTTTACCCACCACATTTCTATTATCGAATCCCACTGCACCTTGGGCAAGACAACTTCTCTTCACGTGGAGGCTGGGCCCGCAAACCGAGGGCGTAGGGCTTGTGACCAGGTCTCCGTCGCTACGGTGCCCATAACTTTTGATCCGTAAGGAGTTACGAGGCGCACAACATACCGTTGGAAAGCTCTCTAAGAGCTCTACGACGGGGGTAGCAAGCTACCTTGTTGTACCCTTTTCGGAGCTCAAAATCGAACGTTTTCATTAGTTTCGGGCCACTTTTCTTCTTTTGCTATGTTTTTCCGTCCCGGATCGTACGTCGTGAGCTGTTAAAAAGACGACTACCTTACTCGCGGCACATTAGAGGACCCTACAATGCGTTGATATCACGTCTTGCGAGGATGTTGCGTTGTTGAAGGAGATAGGTTGTCGGTAATCCTATTGGGCCTTCTGAATGGGTCATATCTCTAGGCTGGGACTGTGAACCGTTAACACATAAAGGAATTGTGCCCTCAACATGACGTGTGCGATCATACCAACACTAATGCACCGGATCCCATCAGAACTCCGAAGTTAAGCGTGCTTGGGCGAGAGTAGTACTAGGATGGGTGACCCCCTGGGAAGTCCTCGTGTTGCACCCCCCTTTTCAATTTTTTTTGCTCCGGTTAGGGTTGTCAAGATACTTTACCCACCACATTTCTATTATCGAATCTCACGGCACCTTGGGCAAGATAACTTCTCTTCAAGTGGAGGCTGGGCCCGTAAACCGGTGCCCATAACTTTTGATCCGTAAGGAGTTACGAGGCGCACAACATACCGTTGGAAAGCTCTCTAAGAGCTCTACGACGGGGGCAGCTAGCTAGATCGCTGTGCCCCTTTCGGAGCTCAAAATCGAACGTCTTCATAAGTTTCGGGCCACTATTCTTCTTTTGATCTGTTTTTCCATCTTGGATCGTACGTCGTGAGCTGTTAAAAGGACGACAACCTTACTCGCGGCACATTAGAGGACCCTACAATGCGTCGATATCACGTCTTGCGAGGCTACTGCGTTGTTGAAGCGGATGGGTTGTCGTTAAGCCCATTGGGCCCTTTGAATGGGCCATATCTCTAGGCTGGGACTGTGAACCGTTAACACATAAAGGAATTGTGCCCTCAACATGACGGGTGCGATCAAACCAGCACTAATGCACCGGATCCCATCAGAACTCCGAAGTTAAGCGTGCTTGGGCGAGAGTAGTACTAGGATTGGTGACCCCCTGGGAAGTCCTCGTGTTGCACCCCCCTTTTCAATTTTTTTTGCTTTGGTTAGGGTTGCCAAGATACTTTACCCACCACATTTCTATTATCGAATCCCACGGCACCTTGGGCAAGACAACATCTCTTCACGTGGAGGCTGGGCCCGCAAATCGGTGACCATAACTTTTGATCCGTAAGGAATTACGAGGCGCACAGCATACTGTTGGAAAGCTCTCTGAGAGCTCTACGACGGGGGCAGCTAGCTAGCTTGCTCTACCCTTTTGGGAGCACAAAATCGAACGTTTTAATCAGTTTTGGGCTACTTTTCTTCTTTTGCTCTGTTTTTTCGTCCCGGATCGTACGTCGTGAGCTGTTAAAAGGACGACGACCTTACTCGCGGCACATTAGAGGACCCTACAATGCGTCGATATCACGTCTTGCGAGGATGCTGCGTTGTTGAAGCGGATGGGTTGTCGTTAAGCCCATTGGGCCTTTTGAATGGGCCATATCTTTAGGCTGGGACTGTGAACCGTTAACACATAAAGGAATTGTGCCCTCAACATGACGGGTGAGATCATACCAGCACTAATGCACCGGATCCCATCAGAACTCCGAAGTTAAGCGTGCTTGGGCGAGAGTAGTACTAGGATGGGTGACCCCCTTGGAAGTCCTCGTGTTGCACCCCCCTTTTCAATTTTTTTTGCTCCGGTTAGGGTTGCCAATATACTTTACCCACCACATTTCTATTATCGAATCCCACGGCACCTTGGGCAAGACAACTTCTCTTCACGTGGAGGCTGGGCCCGCAAACCGAGGGCGTAGGGCTTGTGACCAGGTCTCCGTCGCTCCGGTGCCCATAACTTTTGATCCGTAAGGAATTACGAGGCGCACAGCATACCGTGGGAAAGATCTCTGAGAGCTCTATGACGGGGGCAGCTAGCTAGCTTGCTGTGCCCTTTTCCGAGCTCAAAATCGAACGTTTTCATTAGTTTCGGGCCACTTTTCTTCTTTTGCTCTGTTTTTCGTCCCGGATCGTACGTCGTGAGCTGTTAAAAGGACGACAACCTTACTCGCGGCACATTAGAGGACCCTACAATGCGTCGATATCACGTCTTGCGAGGATGCTGCATTTTTTAAGCGGATGGGTTGTCGTTAAGCCCACTGGCCTTTTGAATGGGTCATATCTCTAGGCTTGGACTGTGAACCCTTAACACATAAAGGAATTGTGCCCTCAACATGACGGGTGCGATCATAGCAGCACTAATGCACCAGATCCCATCAGAACTGCGAAGTTAAGCGTGCTTGGGCGAGAGTAGTACAAGGATGGGTGACCCCCTGGGAAGTCCTCGTGTTGCACCCCCCTTTTCAATTTTTTTTGCTCCGGTTAGGGTCGCCAAGATACTTTACCCACCACATTTCTAATATCGAATCCCACGGCACCTTGGGCAAGACAACTTCTCTTCACGAGGAGGCTGGGCCCGCAAACCGGTGCCCATAACTTTTGATCCGTAAGGTGTTACGAGGTGCACAGCATACTGTTGGAAAGCTCTCTGAGAGCTCTACGATGGGGGCAGCTAGCTAGCTTGCTCTGCCTTTTTTGGAGCACAAAATCGAACATTTTCATCAGTTTCGGGCTACTTTTCATTTTTTGCTCTGTTTTTCCGTCCCGGATCGTATGTCGTGAGCTGTTAAAAGGACGACAACCTTACTCGCGGCACATTAGAGGACCCTACAATGCGTCGATATCACGTCTTGCGAGGATGCTGCGTTGTTGAAGCGGATGGGTTGTCGTTAAGCCCATTGGGCCTTTTGAATGGGCCAGATCTCTAGGCTGGGACTGTGAACCGGTAACACATAAAGGAATTGTGCCCTCAACATGACGGGTGCGATCATACCAGCACTAATGCACCGGATGCCATCAAAACTCCGAAGTTAAGCGTGCTTGGGCGAGAGTAGTACTAGGATGGGTGACCCCTAGGGAAGTCCTCGTGTTGCACCCCTTTTTTCCATTTTTTTTTCTCCGGTTAGGGTTGCCAAGATACTTTATCCACTACATTTCTATTATCGAATCCCACGGCACCTTGGGCGAGACAACTTCTCTTAACGTGGAGGCTGGGCCCGCAAACCGAGGGCGTAGGGCTTGTGACCAGGTCTCCGTCGCTCCGGTGCCCATACCTTTTGATCCGTAAGGAGTTACGAGGCGCACAGCATACCGTTGGAAAGCTCTCGGAGAGCTCTACGACGGGGGCAGCAATCTAGTTCGCTATGCCCTTTTCAGAGCTCAAAATCGAACGTTTTCATTAGTTTCGGGCCACTTTTCTTCTTTTGCTCTTTTTTTCCGTCCCAGATCGTACGTCGTTAGTTCATAAAAGGACGAGTACCTTACTCGCGGCACATTAGAGGACCCTACAATGCGTCGATATCACGTCTTGCGAGGATGCTGCGTTTTTTAAACGGATGGGTTGTCGTTAAGCCCATTGGGCCTTTTGAATGGGTCATATCTCTAGGCTGGGACTGTGAACCGTTAACACATAAAGGAAGTGTGCCCACAACATGACGGGTACGATCATACCAGCACTAATGCACCGGATCCCACTAGAACTCCGAAGTTAAGCGTGCTTGGGCGAGAGTAGTACTAGGATGGGTGACCCCCTGGAAAGTCCTCGTGTTGCACCCCCCTTTTCTATTTTTTTTGCTCCGGTTAGGGTTGCCAAGATACTTTACCCACCACATTTCTATTATCGAATCCCACGGCACCTTGGGCGAGACAACTTCTCTTCACGTCGATGATGGGCCCGCAAACCGAGGGCGTAGGGCTTATGACCAGGTCTCTGTCGCTCCGGTGCCCATAACTTTTGATCCGTAAGGAGTTACGAGGCGCACAGCATACCGTTGGAAAGCTCTCTGAGAGCTCTACGACAGGGGCAGCAAGCTAGCTAGCTATGCCATTTTCGGAGCTCAAAATCGAACGTTTTCATCAGTTTCGGGCCACTTTTCTTCTTTTGCACTATTTTTCCGTCTCGGATCGTACGTCGTGAGCTGTTAAAAGGACGACAACCTTACTCGTGGCACATTAGAGGACCCTACAATGCGTCGATATCACGTCTTGTGAGGATGCTTCGTTGTTGAAGCGGATGGGTTGTCGTTAAGCCCATTGGGCCTTTTGAATGGGCTATATCTCTAGGCTGGGACTGTGAACCGTTAAAACATAAAGGAATTGTGCCCTCAACATGACGGGTGCGATCATACCAGCACTAATGTACTGGATCCCATCAGAACTCCGAAGTTAAGCATGCTTGGACGAGAGTAGTACTAGGATGGGTGACCCCCAGGGAAGTCCTCGTGTTGCACCCACTTTTCAATTTTTTTTGCTCCTGTTTGGGTTGCCACGATACTTTCTCCACCACATTTCTATTATCGAATCCCATGGCACCTTGGGCAAGACAACTTCGCTTCCCGTCGATGCTAGGCCCGCAAACCGAGGTCGTAGGGCTTGTGACCAGGTCTCCGTCGCTCCGGTGCCCATAACTTTTGATCCGTAAGGAGTTACGAGCCGTATAGCATACCGTTGGATAGCTCTCTGAGAGCTATACGACGGGGGCAGCAAGCTAGCTTGCTGTGCCCTTTTTGGAGCTCAAAATCGAACGTTTTCATTAGTTTCGGGCCACTTTTCTTCTTTTCCTCTGTTTTTCCGTCTCGGATCGTACGTCGTGAGCTGTTAAAAGGAAGACAACCTTACTCGCGGCACATTAGAGGACCCTGCAATGCGTCGATATCACGTCTTGCGAGGATGCTGCGTTTTTTAAGCGGATGGGTTGTCGTTAAGCCCATTGGGCCTTTTGAATGCGTCATATCTCTAGGCTGGGACTGTGAACCGTTAACACATAAAGGAATTGTGCCCTCAACATGACGGGTGCGATCATACCAGCACTAATGCACCGGATCCCATCAGAACTCTGAAGTTAAGCGTGCTTGGGCAAGAGTAGTACTAGGATGGGTGACCCCTGGGGAAGTCCTCGTGTTGCACCCCCCTTTTCAATTTTTTTTGCTCCGGTTAGGGTTGCTAAGATACTTTACCAACCACATTTCTATTATCGAATCCCACGGCACCTTTGGCAAGACAACTTCTCTTCACGTGGATGCTGGGCCCGCAAACCGAGGGCGTAGGGCTTGTGACCAGGTTTCCGTCGCTCCGGTGCCCATAACTTTTGATCCGTAAGGAGTTACGAGGCGCACAGCATACCGTTGGAAAGCTCTCTGAGAGCTCTACGATGAGGGCAGCAAGCTAGCTTGCTTTGCCCTTTTCGTAGCTCAAAATCGAACGTTTTCATCAGTTTCGGGCCACTTTTCTTCTTTTGCTCTGTTTTTCCGTCCCGGATCGTACGTCGTGAGCTGTTAAAAGGATGACAACCTTACTCGCGGCACATTAGAGGACCCTACAATGCGTCGATATCACGTCTTGCGAGGATGCTGCGTTGTTAAAGCGGATGGGTTGTCATTAAGCCCATTGGGCCTTTTGAATAGGCCATAACTCTAGGCTGGGACTGTGAACCGTTAACACATAAAGGAATTGTGCCCTCAACATGACGGGTGCGATCATACCAGCACTAATGACCGGATCCCATCAGAACTCCGAAATTAAGCGTGCTTGGGCGAGAGTAGTACTAGGACGGGTGACCCCCTGGGAAGTCCTCGTGTTGCACCCCCCTTTTCAATTTTTGTTGCTCCGGTTAAGGTTGCCAAGATACTTTACCCCCCACATTTCTATTATCGAATCCCACGGCACCTTGGGCAAGACAACTTCACTTCACGTGAAGGCTGGGCCCGCAAACCGGTGCCCATAACTTTTGATCCGTAAGGAGTTACGAGGCGCACAACATACCGTAGGAAAGCTCTCTGAGAGCTCTACGACGGGGACAGCCAGCTAGCTCGATGTGCCCTTTTCGGAGCTCAAAATCGAACATTTTCATCAGTTTCGGGCCACTTTTCTTCTTTTGCTCTGTTTTTCGTCCCGGATCGTACGTCGTGAGCTGTTAAAAGGACGACAACCTTACTCGCGGCACATTAGAGGACCCTACAATGCGTCGATATCACGTCTTGCGAGGATGTTGCGTGGTTGAAGCGGATGGGTTGTGGTTAAGCCCATTGGGCCTTTTGAATGGGCCATATCTCTAGGCTGGGACTGTGAACCGTTAACACATAAAGGAATTGTGCCCTCAACATGACGGGTGCGATCATACCAGCACTAATGCACCGAATCCATCAGAACTCCGAAGTTAAGCGTGCTTGGGCGAGAGTAGTACTAGGATGGGTGACCCCCTGGGAAGTCCTCGTGTTGCACCCCCCTTTTCAATTTTTTTTGCTCCGGTTAGGGTTGCCAAAATACTTTACCCACCACATTTCTATTATCGAATCCCACGGCACCTTGGGCAAGACAACTTCTCTTCACGTGGAGGCTGGGCCCGCAAACTGAGGGCGTAGGGCTTGTGACCAGGTCTCCGTCGCTCCGGTGCCCATAAATTTTGGTCCGTAAGGAGTTCCGAGGCGCACAGCATACCGTTGGAAAGCTCCCTGAGAGCTCTACGACGGGGGCAGCAAGCTAGCTCGATGTGCCCTTTTCAGAGCTCAAAATCGAACGATTTCATGAGTTTCGGGCGACTTTTCTTCTTTGGCTCTGTTTTTCCGTCCCGGATCGTACGTCGTGAGCTGTTAAAAGGATGACAACTTTACTCGCGGCACATTAGAGGACCCTACAATGCGTCAATATTATGTCTTGCGAGGATGCTGCGTTGTTGAAGCGGATGGGTTGTCGTTAAGCCCATTGGGCCTTTTGAATGGGTCATATCTCTAGGCTGCGACTGTGAACCGTTAACACATAAAGGAATTATGCCTTCAACATGACGGGTGATCATACCAGCATTAATGCACCGGATCCCATCAGAACTGCGAAGTTAAGCGTGCTTGGGCGAGAGTAGTACTAGGATGGGTGACCCCCAGGGAAGTCCTCGTGTTGCACCCCACTTTTCAATTTTTTTTGCTCCGGTTAGGGTTGCCAAGATACTTTACCCACCACATTTCTATTATCGAATCCCACGGCACCTTGGGTAAGACAACTTCTCTTCACGTGGAGGCTGGGCTCGCAAACCGGGGCCCATAACTTTTGATCCGTAAGGAGTTTCGAGGCGCACAATATACCGTTGCAATGCACTCTGAGAGCTCTACGACGGGGGCAGCTAGCTAGCTCGCTTTGCCCTTTTCGGAGCTCAAAATGGAACGTTTTCATCAGTTTCGGGCCACTTTTCTTCTTTTGCTCTGTTTTTCCGTCCCGGATCGTACGTCGTGAGCTGTTAAAAGGACGACAACCTTACTCGCGGCACATTAGAGGACCCTACAATGCGTCGATATCACGTCTTGCTAGGATACTGCGTTGTTGAAGCGGATGGGTTGTCGTTAAGCCCATTGGGCCTTTTGAATGGGCCATATCTCTAGGCTGGGACTGTGAACCGTTAACACATAAAGGAATTGTGCCCTCAACATGACGGGTGCGATCATACCAGCACTAATGCACCGGATCCCATCAGAACTCCGAAGTTAAGCGTGCTTGGGCGAGAGTAGTACTAGGATGGGTGACCCCATGGAAAGTCCTCATGTTGGACCCCCCATTTTCAATTTTTTTTGCTCCGGTTAGGGTTGCCAAGATACTTTACCCACCACATTTCTATTATCGAATCCCACGGCACCTTGGGCAAGACAACTTCTCTTCACGTGGAGGCTGGGCCCGCAAACCAGTGCCCATAACTTTTGATCCGTAAGGAGTTACGAGGCGCACAGCATACCATTGGAAAGCTCTCTGAGAGCTCTACGACGTGGGCAGCTAACTAGCTCGCTATGCCCTTTTCGGAGCTCAAAATCGAACGTTTTCATCAGTTTCGGGCCACTTTTCTTCTTTTGCACTATTTTTCCGTCCCGGATCATACGTCGTGAGCTGTTAAAAGGACGACAACCTTACTCGCGGCACATTAGAGGACCCTACAATGCGTCGATATCACGTCTTGCGAGGATGCTGCGTTGTTGAAGCGGATGGGTTGTCGTTAAGCCCATTGGGCCTTTTGAATGGGCCAGATCTCTAGGCTGGGACTGTGAACCGTTAACACATAACGGAATTGTGACCTAAACATGACGGGTGCTATCATACCAGCACTAATGCACCGGATCCCATCAGAAATCCGAAGTTAAGCGTGCTTGGGCGAGAGTAGTACTAGGATAGGTGACCCCCTGGGAAGTCCTCGTGTTGCACCCCCCTTTTCAATTTTTTTTGCTCCGGTTAGGGTTGCCAAGATACTTTACCCACAACATTTCTATTATCGAATCCCACTGCACCTTGGGCAAGACAACTTCTCTTCACGTCGATGCTGCGCCCGCAAACCGAGGGCGTAGGGATTGTGACCAGGTCTCCGTCGCTCCGGTGCCCATAACTTTTGATCCGTAAGGAGTTACGAGGCGCACAGTATACCGTTGGAAAGCTCTCTGAGAGCTCTACGACAGGGGCAGCAAGCTAGCTTGCTATGCCCTTTTCGGAGCTCTAAATCGAACGTTTTCATTAGTTTCAGGCAACTTTTCTTCTTTTGCACTGTTTTTCCATCCCGGATCGTACGTCGTGAGCTGTTAAAAGGACGACAACCTTACTCGCGGCATATTAGAGGACCCTACAATGCGTCGATATCACGTCTTGCGAGGATGCTGCGTTGTTGAAGCGGATGGGTTGTCGTTAAGCCCATTGGGCCTTTTGAATGGGCCATATCTCTAGGCTAGGACTGTGAACCGTTAACACATAAAGGAATTGTGCCTTCAACATGACGGGTGCGATCATACCAGCACTAATGTACCGGATCCCATCAGAACTCCGAAGTTAAGCATACTTGGGCGATAGTAGTACTAGGATGGGTGACCCCCTATGAAGTCCTGGTGTTGCACCCCCCTTTTCAATTTTTTTTGCTCCGGTTTGGGTTGCCAAGATACTTTATCCACCACATTTCTATTATTGAATCCCACGGCACCTTGGGCAAGACAACTTCGCTTCACGTGGAGGCTGGCCACACAAACTGGTGCCCATAACTTTTGATCCGTAAGGAGTTACGAGGCGCACAGCATACCGTTGGAAAGCTCTCTGAGAGCTCTACGACGGGGGCAGCAAGCTAGCTTGCTCTGCCCTTTTCGGAGCTCAAAATCGAACGTTTTCATTAGTTTCGGTCCACTTTTCTTCTTTTGCTCTGTTTTTCCATCCCGGATCGTACGTCGTGAGCTGTTAAAAGGATGACAACCTTAGTCGCGGCACATTAGAGGACCCTACAATGCGTCGATATGACGTCTTGCGAGGATGCTGCATTGTTGAAGCGGATGGGTTGTCGTTAAGCCCATTGGGCCTTCTGAATGGGCCATCTCTCTAGGCTGGGTCTGTGAACCGTTAACACATAAAGGAATTGTGCCCTCAACATGACGGGTGAGATCATACTAGCACTAATGCACCGGATCCCATCAGAACTCCGAAGTTAAGCGTGCTTGGGCGAGAGTAGTACTAGGATGGGTGACCCCCTGGGAAGTCCTCGTGTTGCACCCCCCTTTTCAATTTTTTTTGCTCCGGTTATGGTTGCCAAGATACTTTACCCACCACATTTCTATTATCGAATCCCACGGCACCTTGGGCAAGACAACTTCTATTCACCTCAATGCTGGGCCCGCAAACCGAGGGCGTAGGGCTTATGACCAGGTCTCCGTCGCTCCGGTACCCATAACTTTTGATCCGCAAGGAGTTACAAGGCGCACAGCATACCGTTGGAAAGCTCTCTGAGAGCTCTACGACGGGGACAGCAAGCTAGCTCACTGTGCCCTTTTCTGAGCTCAAAATCGAACATTTTCATTAGTTTCGGGCCACTTTTCTTCTTTTGCTCTGTTTTTCCGTCCCGGATCGTACGTCGTGAGCTGTTAAAAGGACGACAACCTTACTCGCGGCACATTAGAGGACCCTACAATACGTCGATATCACGTCTTGCGAGGATGCTGCGTTGTTGAAGCGGATGGGTTGTCGTTAAGCCCATTGGGCCTTTTGAATAGGCCAACTCTCTAGGTTGGGACTGTGAACCGTTAACACATAAAGGAATTTTGCCCTCAACATGACGGGTGCAATCATACCAGCACTAAAGCACAGGATCCCATCAGAACTCCGAAGTTAAGCATGCCTGGGCGAGAGTAGTACTAGGATGGGTGACCCCCTGGGAAGTCCTCGTGTTGCACCCCCCTTTTCAATTTTTTTTGCTCCGGTTATGGTTGCCAAGATACTTTACCAACCACATTTCTATTATCGAATCCCACGGCACCTTGGGCAAGACAACTTCTCTTCACGTCGATGCTGGGCCCGCAAACCGAGGGCGTAGGGCTAGTGACCAGGTCTCCGTCACTCCAGTGCCCATTACTTTTGATCCGTAAGGAGTTACGAGGCGCACAGCATACCGTTGGAAAGCTCTTTGAGAGCTCTACGACGGGGGCAGCAAGTTAGCTTGCTGTGCCCTTTTCGGAGCTCAAAATTGAACGTTTTCATTAGTTTCAGCCCACTTTCTTCTTTTGCTCTGTTTTTCCGTCCCGGATCGTACGTCGTGAGCTGTTAAAAGGACGACAACCTTACTCGCGGCAAATTAGAGGACCCTACAATACGTCGATATCACATCCTGCGAAGATGCTGCGTTGTTGGAGCGGATGGGTTGTTGTTAAGCCCATTGGGCCTTTTGAATAGGCCATATCTCTAGGCTAGGACTATGAACCGTTAACACATATAGGAATTGTGCCCTCAACATGACGGGTGTGATCATACCAGCACTAATGCACCGGATCCCATCAGAACTCCGAAGTTAAGCATGCTTGGGCGAGAATAGTACTAGGATGGGTGACCCCCTGGGAAGTCCTCGGGTTGCCCCTACCTTTTCAATTTTTTTTGCTCCGGTTAGGGTTGCCAAGATACTTTACCCTCCACATTTCTATTATCAAATCCCACGACACCTTGGGCAAGACAACTTCTCTTCACATGGAGGCTGGTCCCGCAAACCGAGGGCGTAGGGCTTGTGACCAAGTCTCCGTCGCTCCGGTGCCCATAACTTTTGATCCGTAAGGAGTTACAAGTCGCAGAGCATACCGTTGGAAAGCTCTCTGAAAGCTCTACGACGGGGGCAGCAAGCTAGCTCGCTGTGCCCTTTTCGGAGCTCAAAATCGAACGTTTTCATTAGTTTCAGGCCACTTTTCTTCTTTGGCTCTGTTTTTCCGTCCCGGATCGTACGTCGTGAGCTGTTAAAAGGACGACAACCTTACTCGCGGGACATTAGAGGGCCCTACAATGCATTGATATCACGTCTTGCAAGGATGCTGGGTTGTTGAAGCGGATGGGTTGTCGTTAAGCCCATTGGGCGCTGTGAATGGGCCATCTCTCTAGGCTGGGACTGTGAACTGTTAACACACAAAGGAATTGTGCCATCAACATGACGGGTGGGATCATACCAGCACTAATGCACCGGATCCCATCAGAACTCCGATGTTAAGCGTGCTTGGCGAGAGTAGTACTAGGATGGGTGATCCCCAGGGAAGTCCTCGTGTTGCACCCCCCTTTTCAATTTTTTTTGCTCCGGTTACGGTTGCCAAGACACTTTGTCCACCACATTGCTATTATCGAATCCCACGGCACCTTGGGCAAGACAACTTCTCTTCACGTGGAGGCTGGGCCCGCAAACCGGTGCCCATAACTTTTGATCCGTAAGGAGTTACGAGGCGCACAACATACCGTTGGAAAGCTCTCTGAGAGCTCTACGACGGGGGCAGCTAGCTAGCTTGCTATGCCCTTTTCGGAGCTCAAAATCGAACGTTTTCATCAGTTTTGGGCCACTTTTCTTCTTTTGCTCTATTTTTCCGTCCCGTATCGTACGTCGTGAGCTGTTAAAAGGACGACAACCTTACTCGCGGCACATTAGAGGACCCTACAATGCGTCGATATCACGTCTTGCGAGGATGCTGCGATATTGAAGCGGATGGGTTGTCGTTAAGCCCATTGGGCCATTTGAATGGGCCATATCTCTAGGCTGGGACTGTGAACCGTTAACACATAAAGGAATTGTGCCCTCAACATGACGGGTGCGATCATACCAGCACTAATGCACCGGATCCCATCAGAACTCCGAAGTTAAGCATGCTTGGGCGAGAGTAGTACTAGGATGGGTGACCCCCTGGGAAGTCCTCGTGTTGCACCCCCTTTTTCAATTTTTTTTGCTCCGGTTAGGGTTGCCAAGATACTTTACCCACCACATTTCTATTATCGAATCCCACGGCACCTTGGGCAAGACAACTTCCCTTCACGTGGAGGCTGGGCCCGCAAACCGAGGGCGTAGGGCTTGTGATCAGGTCTCCGTCGCTCCGGTGCCCATAACTTTTGATCCGTAAGGAGTTACGAGTCGCACAGCATACCATTGGAAAGCTCCTTGAGAGCTCTACGACGGGGGCAGCAAGCTGGCTTGCTGTGCCCTTCTCGGAGCCCAAAATCGAACGTTTTCATCAATTTCGGGCCACTTTTCTTCTTTTGCTCTGTTTTTCCGTCCCGGATAGTACGTCATGAGCTGTTAAAAGGACGACAATCTAAATCATGGGACATTAGAGGGCCCTACAACGCGTCGATATCACGTCTTGCGAGGATACTGCGTTGTTGAAGCGGTTGGGTTGTTGTTAAACCCATTGGGCCTTTTGAATGGGTCATATCTCTAGGCTGGGACTATGAACCGTTAACACATAAAGGAATTGTGCCCTCAACATGACGGGTGCGATCATACCAGCACTAATGCACCGGATCCCATCAGAACTCCGAAGTTAAGCATGCTTGGGCGAGAGTAGTACTAGGATGGGTGACCCCTTCGAAAGTCCTCGTGTTGCACCCCCCTTTTCAATTTTTTTTGCACCGGTTAGGGTTGCCAAGATACTTTCCCCACCACATTTCTATTATCGAATCCCACGGCACCTTGGGCAAGACAACTTCTCTTCACGTAGATGCTGGGCCCGCAAACCGAGGGAGTAGGGCTTGTGACCAGGTCTCCGTCGCTCCGGTGCCCATAACTTTTGATCCGTAAGGAGTTACGAGTCGCACAGCATACCGTTGGAAAGCTCTCTGAGAGCTCTACGACGGGGGCAGCAAGCTAGCTTGCTATGCCTTTTTCGGAGCTCAAAATCGAACGTTTTCAATAGTTTCGGGCTACTTTTCTTCTTTTGCTCTGTTTTTCCGTCCCGGATCGTACGTCGTGAGCTGTTAAAAGGACGACAACCTTACTCGCGGCACATTAGAGGACCCTACAATGCGTCGATATCACGTCTTGCGAGGATGCTGCGTTGTTGAAGCGGATGGGTTGTCGTTAAGCCCATTGTGCCTTTTGAATGGGTCATATCTCTAGGCTGGGACTGTGAACTGTTAACACATAAAGTAATTGTGCCCTCAACATGACGGGTGCGATCATACCAGCACTAATGCACCGGATCCCAGCAGAACTCCGAAGTTAAGCGTGCTTGGGCGAGAGTAGTACTAGGATGGGTTACCCCCTGGGAAGTCCTCGTGTTGCACCCCCCTTTTCAATTTTTTTTGCTCCGGTTAGGGTTGCCAAGATACTTTACCCTCCACATTTCTATTATCGAATCCCACGACACCTTGGGCAAGACAACTTCTCTTCACGTGGAGGCTGGGCCCGCAAACCGAGGGCGTAGGGGTTGTTACCAGGTCTCCGTCGCTCCGGTGCCCATAACTTTTGATCCGTAAGGAGTTACAAGTCGCACAGCATACCGTTGGAAAGCTCTCTGAAAGTTCTATGACGGGGGCAGCAAGCTAGCTTGCTGTGCCCTTTTCGGAGCTCAAAATCGAACGTTTTCATTAGTTTCGGGCCACTTTTCTTCTTTTGCTCTATTTTTTGGTCGCGGATCTTACGTCCTGAGCTGTTAAAAGGACGACAACCTTACTCGCGGAACATTAGAGGACCCTACAATGCGTCGATATCACGTCTTGCGAGGATGCTGCGTTGTTGAAGCGGATGGGTTGTTGTTAAGACCATTGGGCCTTTTGAATGGGCCATATCTCTAGGCTGGGACTGTGAACCGTTAACACATAAAGGAATTGTGCCCTCAACATGACGGGTGCGATCATACCAGCACTAATGCACCGGATCCCATCAGAACTCCGAAGTTAAGCGTGCTTGGGCGAGAGTAGTACTAGGCTGGGTGACCCCGTGGGAAGTCCTCGTGTTGCACCCCCCTTTTCAATTTTTTTTGCTCCTGTTAGGGTTGCCAAGATACTTTACCCACCACATTTCTATTATAAAATCCCACTGCACCTTGGGCAAGACAACTTCTCTTCACGTGGAGGCTGGGCCCGCAAACCGAGGGCGTAGGGCTTGTGACCAGGTCTCCGTCGCTCCGGTGCCCATAACTTTTGATCCGTAAGGAGTTACGAGGCGCACAGCATACCGTTGGAAAGCTCTCTGAGAGCTCTACGACGGCGGCAACAATCAAGCTCGCTATGCCCTTTTCGGAGCTCCAAATCGAACGTTTTCATTAGTTTCGGGCCACTTTTCTTCTTTTCCTCTGTTTTTCCGTCCCGGATCGTACCTCGTGAGCTGTTAAAAGGACGACAACCTTACTCGCGGCACATTAGAGGACCCTACAATGTGTCGATATCACGTCTTGCGAGGATGCTGCGTTGTTGAAGCGGATGGGTTGTCGTTAAGCCCATTGGGCCTTTTGAATGGGTCATATCTCTAGGCTGGGACTGTGAACCGTTAACACATAAAGGAATTGTGCCCTCAACATGACGGGTGCGATCATACCAGCACTAATGCACCGGATCCCATCAGAACTCCGAAGTTAAGCGTGCTTGGGCGAGAGTAGTACTAGGATGGGTGACCCCTTGGGAAGTCCTCGTGTTGCACCCCCCTTTTCAATTTTTTTTGCTCCGGTTAGGGTTTCCAAGATACTTTACCCACCACATTTCTATTATCGAATCCCACTGCACCTTGGGCAAGACAACTTCTCTTCACATGGAGGCTGGGCCCGCAAACCGAGGGCGTAGGGCTAATGACCAGGTCTCCGTCGCTCCGGTGCCCATAACTTTTGATCAGTAAGGAGTTACGAGGCGCACAGCATACCGTTGGAAAGCTCTCTGAGAGCTCTACAACGGGGGCAGCAAGCTAGCTCGCTGTGCCCTTTTCGGAGCTCAAAATCGAACGTTTTCATTAGTTTCGTGCCACATTTCTTCTTTTGCTCTGTTTTTTCGTACCGGATCGTACGTCGTGAGCTGTTAAAAGGACGCCAACCTTACTCGCGGCACATTAGAGGACACTACAATGCGTCGATATCACGTCTTGCGAGGATGCAGCGTTGTTGAAGAGGATGGGTTGTCGTTAAGCCCATTGGGCCTTTTGAATGGGCCATATCTCTAGGCTGGGACTGTGAACCGTTAACACATAAAGGAATTGTGCCCTCAACATGACGGGTGCGATCATACCAGCACTAATGCACCGGATCCCATCAGAACTCCGAAGTTAAGCGTGCTTGGGCGAGAGTAGTACTAGAATGGGTGACCCCCTGGGAAGTCCTCGTGTTGCACCCCCCTTTTCAATTTTTTTTGCTCCGGTTAGGGTTGTCAAGATACTTTACCCACCACATTTCTATTATCGAATCCCACTGTACCTTGGGCAAGACAACTTCTCTTCACGTGGAGGCTGGGCCCGCAAACCGAGGGCGTAGGGCTAATGACCAGGTCTCCGTCGCTCCGGTGCCTATAACTTTTGATCCGTAAGGAGTTACGAGGCGCACAGCATACCGTTGGAAAGCTCTCTGAGAGCTCTACGACAGGGGCAACAAGCAAGCTCGCTGTGCCCTTTTCGGAGCTCAAAATCGAACGTTTTCATTAGTTTCGGGCCACTTTTCTACTTTTGCTCTGTTTTTCCATCCCGGATCGTACGCCGTGAGTTGTTAAAAGGACGAAACCTTATTCGCGGCACATTAGAGGACCCTACAATGCGTCGATATCACGTCTTGCGAGGATGCTGCGTTGTTGAAGCGGATGGGTTATCGTTAAGCCCATTGGGCCTTTTGAATGGGTCATATCTCTAGGCTGGGACTGTGAACCGTTAACACATAAAGGAATTGTGCCCTCAACATGACGGGTGCGATCATACCAGCACTAATGCACCGGATCCCATCAGAACTCCGAAGTTAAGCGTGCTTGGGCGAGAGTAGTACTAGGATGGGTGACCCCCTGGGAAGTCCTCGTGTTGCACCCCCCTTTTCAATTTTTTTTGCTCCGGTTAGGGTTGCCAAGATACTTTACCCACCACATTTCTATTATCGAATTCCACTGCACCTTGGGCAAGACAACTTCTCTTCACGTGGAGGCTGGGCCCGGAAACCGAGGGCGTAGGGCTTGTGACCAGGTCTCCGTCGCTCCGGTGCCCATAACTTTTGATCCGTAAGGACTTACGAGGCGCACAGCATACCATTGGAAAGCTCTCTGAGAGCTCTACGACTGGGGCAGCTAGCTAGCTCGCTGTGCCCTTTTCGGAGCTCAAAATCGAACGTTTTCATTAGTTTCGGGCCACTTTTCTTCTTTTGCTCTGTTTTTCCGTCGCGGATCGTACGTCGTGAGCTGTTAAAAGGACGACAACCTTACTCGCGGCACATTAGAGGACCCTACAATGCGTCGATATCACGTCTTGCGAGGATGCTGCGTTGTTGAAGCGGATGGGTTGTCGTTAAGCCCATTGGGCCTTTTGAATGGGTCATATCTCTAGGCTGGGACTGTGAACCGTTAACACATAAAGGAATTGTGCCCTCAACATGACGGGTGCGATCATACCAGCACTAATGCACCGGATCCCATCAAAACTCCGAAGTTAAGCGTGCTTGGGCGAGAGTAGTACTAGGATGGGTGACCCCCTGGGAAGTCCTCGTGTTGCAACCCCCTTTTCTATTTTTTTTGCTCCGGTTAGGGTTGCCAAGATACTTTACCCACCACATTTCTATTATCGAATCCCACGGCACCTTGGGCAAGACAACTTCTCTTCACGTGGAGGCTGGGCCCGCAAACCGAGGGCATAGGGCTTGTGACCAGGTCTCCGTCGCTCCGGTGCCCATAACTTTTGATCCGTAAGGAGTTACGAGGCGCACAGCATACCGTTGGAAAGCTCTCTGAGAGCTCTACGACAGGGGCAGCGAGCTTGCTCGCTGTGCACTTTTCGGAGCTCAAAATAGAACGTTTTCATCAGTTTCGGGCCACTTTTCTTCTTTTGCTCTGCTTTTCCGTCTCGGATCGTACGTCGTGAGCTGTTAAAAGGACGACAACCTTACTCGCGGCACAGTAGAGGGCCCTACAATGCGTCGATATCACGTCTTGCGAAAATGCTGCGTTGTTGAAGCGGATGGGTTGTCGTTAAGCCCATTGGGCCTTTTCAATGGGCCATCTCTCTATGGTGGGACTGTGAACCGTTAACACATATAGGAATTGCGGCCCTCAGCATGACGGGTGCGATCATACCAGCACTAATGCACCGGATCCCATCAGAACTCCGAAGTTAAGCGTGCTTGGGCGAGAGTTGTACTAGGATGGTTGACCCCTTGGGAAGTCCTCGTGTTGCACCCCTTTTCAATTTTTTTTGCTCCCGTTAGGGTTGCCAAGATACTTTATCCACCGCTTTTCTATTATCGAATCTCACGGCACCTTGGGCATAACAACTTCTCTTCACGTCGATGCTAGGCCCGCAAACCGAGGGCCTAGGTCTTGTGACTAGGTCTCCGTCGCTCCGGTGCCCATAACTTTTGATCCGTAAGGAGTTACGAGGCGCACAACATACCGTTGGAAAGCTCTCTGAGAGCTCTACGACAAGGGCAGCAAGCTAGCTTGCTCTGCCCTTTTCGGAGCTCAAAATCGAACGTTTTCATTAGATTCGGGCCACTTTTCTTTTTTTGCTCTGTTTTTCCGTCCCGGATCGTACGTCGTGGGCTGTTAAAAGGACGACAACCTTACTCGCGGCACATTAGAGGACCCTACAATGCGTCGATATCACGTCTTGCAAGGATGCTGCGTTGTTGAAGCGGATGGGTTGTCGTTAAGCCCATTGGGCCTTTTGAATGGGCCATATCTCTAGGCTGGGATTGTGAACCATTAACACATAAAGGAATTGTGCCCTCAACATGACGGGTGCGATCGTACCAGCACTAATGCACCGGATCCCATCAGAACTCCGAAGTTAAGCGTGCTTGGGCGGGAGTAGTACTAGGATGGATGACCCCTTGGGAAGTCCTCGTGTTGCACCCCCCTTTTCAATTTTTTTTGCTCCGGTTAAGGTTGCCAAGATACTTTACCCACCACATTTCTATTATCGAATCCCACAGCACCTTGGGCAAAACAACTTCTCTTCACGTGGAGGCTGGGCCCGCAAACCGGTGCCCATAACTTTTGATCCGTAAGGAGTTACGAGGCGCACAGCATACCGTTGGAAAGCTCACTGAGAGCTCTACGACGAGGGCAGCAAGCTAGCTTCTTGTGCCCTTTTCGGAGCTCAAAATCGAACGTTTTCATCAGATTCGGGCCACTTTTCTTCTTTTGCTCTGTTTTTCCGTCCCAGATCGTACGTCGTGAGCTGTTAAAAGGACGACAACCTTACTCGCGGCACATTAGAGGACCCTACAATGCGTCGATATCATGTCTTGCGAGGATGCTGTGTTGTTGAAGCGGATGGGTTGTCGTTAAGCCCATTGGGCCTTTTGAATGGGCCATATCTCTAGGCTGGGACTGTGAACCGTTAACACATAATGGAATTGTGCCCTCAACTTGACGGGTGCGATCATATCAGCACTAATGCACCGGATCCCATCAGAACTCCGAAGTCAAGCGTGCTTGGGCTAGAGTAGTACTAGGATGGGTGACCCCCTGGGAAGTCCTCGTGTTGCACCCCCATTTTCAATTTTTTTTGCTCCGGTTAGGGTTGCCAGGATACTTTACCCACCACATTTCTATTATCGAATCCCACTGCACCTTGGGCAAGACAACTTCTCTTCACGTGGAGGCTGGCCCTGCAAACTGAGGGCGTAGGGCTTGTGACCAGGTTTCCGTCGCTCCAGTGCCTATAACTTTTGATCCGTAAGGAGTTATGCGGCGTACAACATACCGTTGGAAAGCTCTCTGAGAGCTTTACGACGGTAGCAGCAAGCCGGCTTGCTGTGCCATTTTCGGAGCTCAAAATCGAACGTTTTCATTAGTTTCGGGCCACTTTTCTTCTTTTGCTCTGTGTTTTCGTCCCGGAGCGTACGTCGTGAGCTGTTAAAAGGATGACAACCTTACTCGAAGCACATTAGAGGACCCTACAATGCGTCGATATCAGGTTTTGCCAGGATGCTGCGTTGTTGAAGCTGATGGGTTGTCGTTAAGCCCATTGGGCCTTTTGAATGGGTCATATCTCTAGGCTGCGACTGTGAACCGTTAACAGATAAAGGAATTGTACCCTCAACATAACGGGTGCCATCATACCAATACTAATGCACCGGATCCCATCAGAAATCTGAAGTTAAGCGTGCTTAGGCGAGAGTAGTACTAGGATGGGTGACCCCTTGGGAAGTCCTCGTGTTGCACCCCCCTTTTCAATTTTTTTTGCTCCGGTTAGGGTTGCGAAGATACTTTACCCACCACATTTCTATTATCGAATCCCACGGCACCTTGGGCAAGACAATTTCTCTTCACGTGGAGGCTGGGCCCGGAAACCGAGGGCGTAGGGCTTGTGACCAGGTCTCCGTCGCTCCGGTGCCCATAACCTTTGATCCGTAAGGAGTTACGACCCGCACAGCATACCGTTGGAAAGCTCTCTGAGAGCTCTACGACGGGGTCTGCTAGCAAGCTAGCTGTGCCCTTTTTGGAGCTTAAAATCGAACGTTTTCATCAGTTTCGGACAACTTTTCTTCTTTTGATCTATTTTTTCATCCCGGATCGTACGTTTTGAGCTGTTAAAAGGACGACAACCTTACTCGCGGTACATTAGAGGACCCTACAATGCCTCGATATCACGTCTTGCGAGGATGCTGCGTTGTTGAAGCGGATGGGTTGTCGTTAAGCCCATTGGGCCTTTTGAATGGGCCATATCTCTAGGCTGGGACTGTGAACCGTTAACACATAAAGGAATTGTGCCCTCAACATGACGGGTGCGATCATACCAGCACTAATGCACCGGATCCCATCAGAACTCCGAAGTTAAGCGTGCTTGGGCGAAAGTAGTACTAGGATGGGTGACCCCTGGGAAGTCCTCGTGTTGCACCCCCCTTTTCAATTTTTTTTGCTCCGGTTAGGGTTGCCAAGATACTTTACCCACCACATTTCTATTATCGAATCCCACGGCACCTTGGGCAAGACAACTTCTCTTCACGTGGAGGCTGGGCCCGCAAACCGGTGCCCATAACTTTTGATCCGTTAGGAGTTACGAGGCGCACAGCATACCGTTGGAAAGCTCTCTGAGAGCTCTACGACTGGGGCAGCAAGCTGGCTTGCTGTGCCCTTTTCGGAGCTCAAAATTGAACGTTTTCATCAGTTTCGGGCCACTTTTCTTCTTTTGCTCTGTTTTTTCGTCCCGGATCGTACGTCGTGAGCTGTTAAAAGGACGACAACCTTACTCGCGGCACATTAGAGGACCCTACAATGCATCGATATCACGTCTTGCGAGGATGCTGCGTTGTTGAAGCGGATGGGTTGTCGTTAAGCCCATTGGGCCTTTTGAATGGGCCATATCTCTAGGCTGGGACTGTGAACCGTGTTAACACATTAAGGAATTGTGCCCTCAACATGACGGGTGCGATCATACCTGCACTAATGCACCGGATCCCATCAGAACTCTGAAGTTAAGCGTGCTTGGGCGAGAGTAGTACTAGGATGGGTGACCCCCTGGGAAGTCCTCGTGTTGCACCCCCCTTTTCAATTTTTTTTGCTCTGGTTAGCGTTGCCAAGATACTTTACCCACCACATTTCTATTATCGAATCCCACGGCACCTTGGGCAAGACAACTTCTCTGCACGTGGAGGCTGGGCCCGCAAACCGAGGGCGTAGGGCTTGTGACCAGGTCTCCGTCGCTCCGGTGCCCATAACTTTTGATCCGTAAGGAGTTACGAGGCGCACAGCATACCGTTGGAAAACTCTCTGAGAGCTCTACGACGGGGGCAGCTAGCTCACTGTGCCCTTTTCGGAGCTCAAAATCGAACGTTTTCATCAGTTTCGGGCCACTTTTCTTCTTTTGCTCTATTTTTCCGTCCCGGATCGTACGTCGTGAGCTGTTAAAAGGACGACAACCTTACTCGCGGCACATTAGAGGACCCTACAATGCGTCGATATCACGTCTTGCGAGGATGCTTCGTTGTTGAAGCAGATGGGTTGTCGTTAAGCCCATTGGGCCTTTTGAATGGGTCATATCTCTAGGCTGGGACTGTGAACCGTTAACACATAAATGAATTGTGCCCTCAACATGACGGGTGCGATCATACCAGCACTAATGCACCGGATCCCATCAGAACTCCGAAGTTAAGCGTGCTTGGGCAAGAGTAGTACTAGGATGGGTGACCCCCTGGGAAGTCCTCGTGTTGCACCCCCCTTTTCAATTTTTTTTGCTCCGGTTAGGGTTGCCAAGATACTTTACCCACCACATTTCTATTATCGAATCCCACGGCACCTTGGGCAAGACAACTTCTCTTCACGTGGAGGCTGGGCCCGCAAACCGGTGCCCATAACTTTTGATCCGTAAGGAGTTACGAGGTGCACAGCATACCGTTGGAAAGCTCTCTGAGAGCTCTACGACGGGGGCAGCGAGCTAGCTCGCTGTGCCCTTATCGGAGCTCAAAATCGAACGTTTTCATCAGTTTCGGGCCACGTTTCTTCTTTTGCAATGTTTTTCCGTCCCGGATCGTACGTCGTGAGCTGTTAGAAGGACGACAACCTTACTCGTGGCACATTAGAGGACCCTACAACGCGTCGATATCACGTCTTGCGAGGATGCTGCGTTGCTGAAGCGGATGGGTTGTCATTAAGCCCATTGGGCCTTTTGAATGGGCCATATCTCTAGGCTGGGACTGTGAACCGTTAACACATAAAGGAATTGTGCCCTCAACATGACGGGTGCAATCATACCAGCACTAATGCACCGCATCCCATCAGAACTCCGAAGTTAAGCGTGCTTGGGCGAGAGTAGTACTAGGATGGGTGACCCCCTGGGAAGTCCTCGTGTTGCACCCCCCTTTTCAATTTTTTTTGCTCCGGTTAGGGTTGCCAAGATACTTTACCCACCACATTTCTATTATCGAATCCCACGGCACCTTGGGCAAGACAACTTCTCTTCACGTGGAGGCTGGGCCCGCAAACCGAGGGCGTAGGGCTTGTGACCAGGTCTCCGTCGCTCCGGTGCCCATAACTTTTGATCCGTAAGGAGTTACGAGGCGCACAGCATACCGTTGGAAAGCTCTCTGAGAGCTCTACGACGGGGGCAGCAAGCTAGCCCGCCGTGCCCTTTTCGGAGCTCAAAATCTAACGTTTTCATTAGTTTCGGGCCACTTTTCTTCTTTTACTCTGTTTTTTCGTCCCGGATCGTACGTCGTGAGCTGTTAAAAGGACGACAACCTTACTCGCGGCACATTAGAGGACCCTACAATGCGTCGATATCACGTCTTGCGAGGATGTTGCGTTGTTGAAGCGGATGGGTTGTCGTTAAGCCCATTGGGCCTTTTGAATGGGTCATATCTCTAGGCTGGGACTGTGAACCGTTAACACATAAAGGAATTGTGCCCTCAACATGACGGGTGCAATCATACCAGCACTAATGCACCGGATCCCATCAGAACTCCGAAGTTAAGCGTGCTTGGGCGAGAGTATTACTAGGATGGGTGACCCCCAGGGAAGTCCTCGTGTTGTACCCACCTTTTCAATTTTTTTTACTCCGGTTAGGATTGCCAAGATACTTTACCCACCACATTTCTATTATCGAATCCCACGGCACCTTGGGCAAGACAACTTCTCTTCACGTCAATGCTGGGCCCGCAAACCGAGGGCATAGGCCTTGTGACCAGGTCTTCGTCGCTCCGGTGCCCATACCTTTTGATCGGTAAGGAGTTACGAGGCGCACAGCATACCTTTGGAAAGCTCTCCGAGAGCTCTACGACGGGGGCAGCAAGCTAGCTCGCTATGCCATTTTCGGAGCTCAAAATCGAACGTTTTCATTAGTTTCGATCCACTTTTCTTCTTTTGCTCTACTTTTCTGTCCCGGATCGTCCGTCGTGAGCTGTTAACACGACGACACCCTTACTCGCGGCACATTAGAGGACCCTACAATGCGTCGATATCATGTCTTGCGAGGATGCTACGTTGTTGAAGCGGATGGGTTGTCGTTAAGCCCATTGGGCCTTTTGAATGGGTCATATCTCTAGGCTGGGACTGTGAACCGTTAACACATAAAGGAATTGTGCCCTCAACATGGCCGGTGCGATCATACTAGCACTAATGCACCGGATCCCATCAGAACTCCGAAGTTAAGCGTGCTTGGGCTAGAGTAGTACTAGGATGGGTGACCCCCTGGGAAGTCCTCGTGTTGCACCCCCTTTTTCAATTTTTTTTTGCCCCGGTTAGGGTTGCCAAGACACTTTACCTACCACATTTCTATTATCGAATCCCACTGCACCTTGGGCAAGACAACTTCTCTCCACTTGGAGGCTGGGCCCACAAACCGAGGGCGTAGTGCTTGTTACCAGGTCTCTGTCCCTCCGATGCCCATAACTTTTGATCCGTAAGGAGTTACGAGGCGCACAACATACCATTGGAAAGCTCTACAAGAGCTCTATGACGGGGACAGCCAGCTAGCTCGCTGTGCCCTTTTCGGAGCTCAAAATCGAACGTTTTATTTAGTTTCGGGCAACTTTTCTACTTTTGCTCTATTTTTCCGTCCCGGATCGTACGTCGTGAGCTGTTAAAAGGAAGACAACCTTACTCGCGGCACATTAGAGGACCCTACAATGCGTCGAGATCACGTCTTGCTAAGATGCTGCGTTGGTGAAGCCGCTTGGTTGCCGGTAAGGCCATTCGGCCTTTTGAAAGGGCCATATCTCTAGGCTGGGACTGTGAACCGTTAACACATAAAGGAATTGTGCCTCAACATGACGGGTTCGATCATACCAGCACCAATGCACCGGATCCCATCAGAACTCCGAAGTTAAGCGTGCTTGGGCGAGAGTAGTACTAGGATGGGTGACCCCCTAGGAAGTCCTCGTGTTGTACCCCCCTTTTCAATTTTTTTTGCTCCGGTTAGGGTTGCCAAGATACTTTACCCACCACATTTCTATCATCGAATCCCACGGCACCTTGGGCAAGACAACTTCTCTTCACGTGGAGGCTGGGCCCGCAAACCGGTGCCCATAACTTTTGATCCGTAAGGAGTTACGAGGCGCACAGCATACCGTTGAAAAGCTCTCTGAGAGCTCTACGACGAGGGCAGCTAGCTAGCACGCTGGGCCCTTTTCGGAGCTCAAAATTGAATCTTTTCATCTGTTGCAGGCCACTTTTCTGCTTTTGCTTTGTTTTTTCCTCCCGAATCGTACGTCGTGAGCTGCTAAAAGGACGACATCCTTACTCGCGGCAGATTAAAGGACCCTACAATGCGACGATATCCCGTCTTGCTAGGATACTGCATTGTTGAAGCAGATGGGTTATCGTTAAGCCCAGTTGGCCTTTTGAATTGGCCATCTCTCTAGGCTGGGATTGTTAACCGTTAACACATAAAGGAATTGTGCCCTCAACATGACGGGTGCGATCATACCAGCACTAATGCACAGGATCCCATCAGAACTCTAAAGTTAAGCATGCTTGGGCGAGAGTAGTACTAGGAAAGGTGACCCCCTGGGAAGTCCTCGTGTTGCACCCCCCTTTTCAATTTTTTTTTCTCCGGTTAGGGTTGCCAAGATACTTTACCCAGCACATTTCTATTATCGAATCCCACAGCACCTTGGGCAAGACAACTTCTCTTCACGTGGAGGCTTGGCCCGCAAACCGGTGCCCATAACTTTTGATCCGTAAGGAGTTACGAGGCGCACAGCATACCGTTGGAAAGCTCTCTGGGAGCTCTACGATGTGGGCAGCAAGCTAGCTTGCTCTATACTTTTCGGAGCTCAAAATCGAACGTTTTCATTAGTTTCGGGCCACTTTTCCTCTTTTGCTCTGTTTTTCCGTCCGGATCGTACGTCGTGAGCTGTTAAAAGGACGACAACCTTACTCGCGGCACATTAGAGGACCCTACATTGCGTCGATATCACGTCTTGCGAGGATGCTGCGCTGTTGAAGCGGATGGGTTGTCGTTAAGCCCATTGGGCCTTTTGAATGGGCCATATCTCTAGGCTGGGATTGTGAACCGTTATCACATAAAGGAATTGTGCCCTCAACATGACGGGTGCGATCATACCAGCACTAATGCACAGGATCCCATCAGAACTCTGAAGTTAAGCGTGCTTGGACGAGAGTAGTACTAGGATGGGTGACCCCCTGGGAAGTCCTCGTGTAGCACCCCCCTTTTCAATTTTTTTTGCTCCGGTTAGGGTTGCCAAGATACTTTACCCAGCACATTTCTATTATCGAATCCCACGGCACCTTGGGCAAGACAACTTCTCTTCACGTGGAGGCTGGGCCCGCAAGCCGGTGCCCATAACTTTTGATCCGTAAGGAGTTACGAGGTGCAAAGCATACCGTTGGAAAGCTCTATGAGAGCTCTACGACGGGGGCAGCAAGCTAGCTTGCTGTGCCCTTTTCGGAGCTCAAAATAGAACGTTTTCATTAGTTTCTGGCCACTTTTCTTCTTTTGCACTGTTTTTCCGTCCCG
The DNA here is from genome assembly GCA_037974665.1 of Ehretia macrophylla. Taxonomy (NCBI): domain Eukaryota; kingdom Viridiplantae; phylum Streptophyta; class Magnoliopsida; order Boraginales; family Ehretiaceae; genus Ehretia; species Ehretia macrophylla. Next base: position 74,601,519 of record CM075769.1, read on the forward strand.
GATCGTACGTCGTGAGCTGTTAAAAGGACGACAACCTTACTCGCGGCACATTAGAGGACCCTACAATGTGTCGATATCACGTCTTGCGAGGATGCTGCGTTGTTGAAGCGGATGGGTTATCGTTAAGCCCATTGGGCCTTTTGAATGGGCCATATCTCTAGGCTGGGACTGTGACCCGTTAACACATAAAGGAATTGTGCCCTCAACATGACGTGTGCGATCATACCAGCACTAATGCACAGGATCCCATCAGAACTCTGAATTTAAGCGTGCTTGGGCGAGAGTAGTACTAGGATGGGTGACCCCCTGGGAAGTCCTCGTGTTGCACCCCCCTTTTCAATTTTTTTTGCTCCGGTTAGGGTTGCCAAGATACTTTACCCACCACATTTCTATTATCGAATCCCACGGCACCTTGGGCAAGACAACTTCTCTTCACGTGGAGGCTGGGCCCGCAAACCGGTGCCCATAACTTTTGATCCGTAAGGAGTTACGAGGCGCACAGCATACCGTTGGAAAGCTCTCTGAGAGCTCTACGACGGGGGCAGCTAGCTAACTCGCTCTGCCCTTACCGGAGCTCAAAATCGAACGTTTTCATCAGTTTCGGGCCACTTTTCTTCTTTAGCTCTATTTTTCCGTCCCGGATCGTACGTCGTGAGCTGTTAAAAGGACGACAACCTTACTCGCGGCACATTAGAGGACCCTACAATGTGTCGATATCACATCTTGCGAGGATGCTGCGTTGTTGAAGCGGATGGGTTGTCGTTAAGCCCATTGGGCCTTTTGAATGGGCCTTATCCTTAGGCTGGGACTGTGAACCGTCAACACATAAGGGATTTGCGCCCTCAACATGACGGGTGCAATTATACCAACACTAATGCACCAGATCCCATCAGGACTCCGAAGTTAAGCGTGCTTAGGAGAGAATAGTACTAGGATGGGTGACTCCCTGGGAAGTCCTTGTGTTGCACCCCCATTTTCTATTTTATTTGCTCCGGTTAGGGTTGCCAAGATACTTTACCCACCACATTTCTATTATCGAATCCCACGGCACCTTGGGCAAGACAACTTCTCTTCACGGGGAGGCTGGGCCCGCAAACCGAGGGCGTAGTGCTTTTGACTAGGTCTCCGTCGCTCCGGTGCCCATAACTTTTGATCCGTAAGGAGTTACGAGGCGCACAGAATACCGTTGAAAATCTCTCTGAGATCTCTACGACGGGGGCAGCTAGCTAGCTTGCTTTGCCCTTTTCGGAGCTCAAAATCGAACGTTTTCATTAGTTTCGGGCCACATTTCTTCTTTTGCTCTGTTTTTCCGTCCTGGATCGTACGTCGTGAGCTGTTAAAAGGATGACAACCTTACTCGCGGCACATTAGAGGACCCTACAATGCGTCGATATCACGTCTTGCGAGGATGCTGCGTTGTTGAAGCGGATGGGTTGTCGTTAAGCCCATTGGGCCTTTTGAATGGGTCATATCTCTAGGCTGGGACTGTGAACCGTTAACACATAAAGGAATTCTGCCCTCAACATGACGGGTGCGATCATACCATCACTACTGCACCGGAACCCATCAGAACTCTGAAGTTAAGCGTGCTTGGGCGAGAGTAGTACTAGGATGGGTGACCCCCTGGGAAGTCCTTGTGTTGCACATCCTTTTTCAATTTTTTTTGCTCCGGTTAGGGTTGCCAAGATACTTTACCCACCACATTTCTATTATCGAATCCCACGGCACCTTGGGCAAGACAACTTCTCTTCACGTGGAGGCTGGGCCAGCAAACCGAGGGCGTAGGGCTTGTGACCAGGTCTCCGGCGCTCCGGTGCCCATAACTTTTGATCCGTAAGGAGTTACGAGGCGCACAGCATACCGTTGGAAAGCTCTCTGAGCGCTCTACGACAGGGCCACCAAGCTAGCTTGCTATGCCCTTTTCGGAGCTCAAAATCGAATGTTTTCATCAGTTTCGGGCCACTTTTCTTCTTTTGCTCTGTTTTTCCGTTCCGGATCGTACGTCGTGAGCTGTTAAAAGGACGACAACCTTACTCGCGGCACATTTGAGGACCCTACAATGCGTCAATATCACGTCTTGCGAGGATGCTGCGTTGTTGAAGCGGATGGGTTTTGGTTAAGCCCATTGGGCCTTTTGAATGGGCCATATCTCTAGGCTGGGACAGTGAACCGTTAACACATAAAGGAATTGTGCCCTCAACATGACGGGTGCGATCATACCAGCACTAATGCACCGGATCCCATCAGAACTCCCAAGTTAAGCGTGCTTGGGCGAGAGTAGTACTAGGATGGGTGACCCCCTGGGAAGTCCTCGTGTTGCACCCCCTTTTCAATTTTTTTTGCTCCGGTTAGGGTTGCCAAGATACTTTACCCACCACATTTCTATTATCGAATCCCATGGCACCTTGGGCAAGACAACTTCTCTTCTGGTGGAGGCTGGGCCCGCAAACCGAGGGCGGAGGGCTTGTGACCAGGTCTCCGTCGCTCCGGTGCCCATAACTTTTGATCCGTAAGGAGGTACGAGGCGCACAGCATACCGTTGGAAAGCTCTCTGAGAGCTCTACGACGGGGGTAGCTAGTTAGCTCGCTGTACCCTTTTCGGATCTCAAAATAGAAAGTTTTCATCAGTTTCGGGCCACTTTTCTTCTTTTGCTCTGTTTTTCCGTCCCGGATCGTACGTCGTGAGCTGCTAAAAAGACGACAACCTTACTCGCGGCACATTAGAGGACCCTACAATTCGTCAATATCACGTCTTGTGAGGATCCTGCGTTGTTGAAGCGGATGTGTTGTCGTTAAGGCTATTGGGTCTTTTGAATGGGTCATATCTCTAGGCTGGGACTGTGAACCGTTAACACATAAAGGAATTGTGCCCTCAACATGACGGGTGCGATCATACCAGCACTAATGCACCAGATCCCATCAGAACTCCGAAGTTAAGCGTGCTTGGGCGAGAGTAGTACTAGGATGGGTGACAGCCTGGGAAGTCCTCGTGTTGCACCCCCCTTTTCAATTTTTTTTGCTCCGGTTAGGGTTGCCAAGATACTTTACCCACCACATTTCTATTATCGAATCCCACGGCACCTTGGGCAAGACAACTTCTCTTCACGTCGAGGCTGGGCCCGCAAACCGAGGGCGTAGGGCTTGTGACCAGGTCTCCGTCGCTCCGGTGCCCATAACTTTTGATCCGTAAGGAGTTATGAGGCGCACAGCATACCGTTGGAAAGCACTTTGAGAGCCCTACGACGCGGGCAGCAAGCTAGCTCACTTTGCCCTTTTCGGACCACAAAATCGAACATTTTCATTAGTTTCGGGCCACTTTTCTTCTTTTGCTCTGTTTTTCCGTCCCAGATCGTACGTCGTGAGCAGTTAAAAGGACGACAACCTTACTCGCGAAAAATTAGAGGACCCTACAATGCGTCGATATCCCGTCTTGCGAGGATGCTGCGTTGTTGAAGCGGATGGGTTGTCGTTAAGCCCATTGGGCCTTCTGAATGGGCCATATCTCTAGGCTGGGACTGAGAACCGTTAACACATAAAGGAATTGTGCCCTCAACATGACGGGTGCGATCATACCAGCACTAATGCACCGGATCCCATCAGAACTCCGAAGTTAAGCGTGCTTGGGCGAGAGTAGTACTAGGATGGGTGACCCCCTGGGAAGTCCTCGTGTTGCATCCCCTTTTCAATTTTTTTTGCTCCGGTTAGGGTTGCCAAGATACTTTACCCACCACATTTCTATTATCGAATCCCATGGCACCTTGGGCAAGACAACTTCTCTTCACGTCGAGGCTGGGCCCGCAAACCGAGGGCGCAGGGCTTGTGACCAGGTCTCCGTCGCTCCGGTGCCCATAACTTTTTATCCGTAAGGAGTTACTAGGTGCACAGCATACCGTTGGAAAGCTCTTTGAGAGCTCTACGACGCGGGCAGCAAGCTAGCTCACTTTGCCCTTTTCGGACCTCAAAATCGAACGTTTTCATTAGTTTCGGGCCACTTTTCTTCTTTTGCTCTGTTTTTCCATCCCAGATCGTACGTCGTGAGCAGTTAAAAGGACGACAACCTTACTCGCGGCACATTAGAGGACCCTACAATGCGTCGATATCTCGTCTTGCGAGGATGCTGCGTTGTTGAAGCGGATGGGTTGTCGTTAAGCCCATTGGGCCTTTTGAATGGGCCATATCTCTAGGTTGGGACTGTGAACCGTTAACACATAAAGGAATTGTGCCCTCAACATGACGGGTGCGATCATACCAGCACTAATGCACCGGATCCCATCAGAACTCCAAAGTTAAGCGTGCTTGGGCGAGAGTAGTACTAGGATGGGTGACCCCCTGGGAAGTCCTCGTGTTGCACCCCCTTTTCAATTTTTTTTGCTCCGGTTAGGGTTGCCAAGATACTTTACCCACCACATTTCTATTATCGAATCCCACGGCACCTTGGGCAAGACAACTTCTATTCACGTCGAGACTGGGCCCGCAAACCGGTGCCCATAACTTTCGATCCGTAAGGAGTTACGAGGCGCACAGCATACCGTTGGAAAGTTCTCTGAGAGCTCTACGACGGGGGCAGTTAGCTAGCAGGCTAGGCCCTTTTTGTACCTCAAAATCGAATGTTTTCATCAGTTTCGGGCCATTTTTTTTTTTTTGCTCTGTTTTTCTGTCCCGGATCGTACGTCGTGAGCTGTTAAAAGGACAACAACCTTACTCGCGGCACATTAGAGGACCCTACAATGCGTCGATATCACGTCTTGCGAGGATGCTGTGTTGTTGAAGCGAATGGGTTATATCTCTAGGCTGGGACTGTGAACCGTTAACACATAAAGGAATTGTGCCCTCAACATGACGGGTGCGATCATACCAGCACTAATGCACCGGATCCAATCAGAACTCCGAAGTTAAGCGTGCTTGGGCGAGAGTAGTACTAGGATGGGTGACCCCCTCGGAAGTCCTCGTGTTGCACCCCCATTTTCAATTTTATTTGCTCCGGTTAGGGTTGCCAAGATACTTTACCCACCACATTTCTATTATCGAATCCCACGGCACCTTGGGCAAGACAACTTCTCTTCACGTGGAGGCTGGGCCCGTAAATCGAGGGCGTAGGGCATGTGACCAGGTCTCCGTCGCTCCGGTGCCCATAACTTTTGATCCGTAAGGAGTTACGAGGCGCACAGCATACCGTTGGAAAGCTCTCTGAGAGCTCTACGACCGGGGCAGCAAGCTAGCTCGCTGTGTCCTTTTCGGAGCTCAAAATCGAACGTTTTTATCAGTTTCGGGCCACTTTTCTTTTTTTACTCTACTTTTCCGTCCTGGATCGTACGTCGTGAGTTGTTAAAAGGACGACAACCTTACTCGCGGCACATTAGGGGACCCTACAATGCGTCGATATCACGTCTTGCGAGGATGCTGCGTTGTTGAAGCGGATGGGTTGTCGTTAAGCCCATTGGGCCTTTTGAATGGGTTATATCTCTAGGCTGGGACTGTGAACCGTTAACACATAAAGGAATTGTGCCCTCAACATGATGGGTGCGATCATACCAGCACTAATGCACCGGATCCCATCAGAACTCCGAAGTTAAGCGTGCTTGGCCGAGAGTAGTACTAGGATGGGTGACCCCCTGGGAAGTCCTCGTGTTGCACCCCCCTTTTCAATTTTTTTTGCTCCGGTTAGGGTTGCCAAGATACTTTACCCACCACATTTCTATTATCGAATCCCACGGCACCTTGGGCAAGACAACTTCTCTTCACGGGGAGGCGGGGCCCGCAAACCGAGGGCGGAGTGCTTTTGACTAGGTCTCTGTCGCTCCGGTGCCCATAACTTTTGATCCGTAAGGAGTTACGAGGCGCACAGCATACCGTTGGAAAGCTCTCTGAGAGCTCTACGACGCGGGCAGCAAGCTAGCTCGCTGCGCCCTTTTCGGAGCTCAAAATCGAACGTTTTCATTAGTTTTGGGCCACTTTTCTTCTTTTGCTCTATTTTTCCGTCCCGGATCGTACGTCGTGAGTTGTTAAAAGGACGACAACCTTACTCGCGGCACATTAGAGGACCCTACAATGCCTCGATATCACGTCTTGCGAGGATGCTGTGTTGTTGAGGCGGATGGGTTGTCGTTAAGCCCATTGGGCCTTTTGAATGGGCCATACCTCTAGGCTGGGACTGTGAACCGTTAACACATAAAGGAATTCTGCCCTCAACATGACGGGTGCGATCATACCAGCACTAATGCACCGGAACCCATCAGAACTCCGAAGTTAAGCGTGCTTGGGCGAGAGTAGTACTAGGATGGGTGACCCCCTGGGAAGTCCTCGTGTTGCACCCCCCTTTTCAATTTTTTTTGCTCCGGTTAGGGTTGCCAAGATACTTTACCCACCACATTTCTATTATCGAATCCCACGGCACCTTGGGCAAGACAACTTCTCTTCACGTGGAGGCTGGGCCCGCAAACCGAGGGCGTAGGGCTTGTGACCAGGTCTCCGGCGCTCCGGTGCCAATAACTTTTGACCCTTAAGGAGTTACGAGGCGCACAGCATACCGTTGGAGAGCTCTCTGAGAGCTCTACGACGCGGGCAGCAAGCTAGCTCGCTGTGCCCTTTTCGGAGCTCAAAATCGAACGTTTTCATTAGTTTAGGGCCACTTTTCTTCTTTTGCTCTATTTTTCCGTCCCGGATCGTACGTCGTGAGTTGTTAAAAGGACGACAACCTTACTCGCGGCACATTAGAGGACCCTACAATGCGTTGATATCACGTCTTGCGTGGATGCTGAGTTGTTGAGGCGGATGGGTTGTCGTTAAGCCCATTGGGCCTTTTGAATGGGCCATACCTCTAGGCCGGGACAGTGAACCGTTAACGCATAAAGGAATTGTGCCCTCAACATGACGGGGGCGATCATACCTGCACTAATGCACCGGATCCCATCAGAACTCCGAAGTTAAGCGTGCTTGGCCGAGAGTAGTACTAGGATGGGTGACCCCCTGGGAAGTCCTCGTGTTGCACCCCCTTTTCAATTTTTTTTGCTCCGGTTAGGGTTGCCAAGATACTTTACCCACCACATTTCTATTATCGAATCCCACGGCACCTTGGGCAAGACAACTTCTCTTCACGTGGAGGCTGGTCCCGCAAACCGGTGCCCATAACTTTTGATCCGTAAGGAGTTACGAGGCGCACAGCATACCGTTGGAAAGCTCTCTGAGTGCTCTACGACGGGGGCAGCTAGCTAGCTCGCTTTGCCGTTTTCGGAGCTCAAAATCGAACGTTTTCATCAGTTTCGGGCCACTTTTCTTCTTTTGCTCTGTTTTTCCGTCCCGGATCGTACGTCGTGAGCTGTTAAAAGGACGACAACCTTACTCGCGGCACATTAGAGGACCCTACAATGCGTCCATATCACGTCTTGCGAGGATGCTGCGTTGTTGAAGCGGATGGGTTGTCGTTAAGCCCATTGGGCCTTTTGAATGGGTCATATCTCTAGGCTGGGACTGTGAACCGTTAACACATAAAGGAATTGTGCCCTCAACATGACGGGTGCGATCATACCAGCACTAATGCACCGGATCCCATCAGAACTCCGAAGTTAAGCGTGCTTGGGCGAGAGTAGTACTAGGATGGGTGACCCCCTGGGAAGTCCTCGTGTTGCACATCCTTTTTCAATTTTTTTTGCTCCGGTTAGGGTTGCCAAGATACTTTACCCACCACATTTCTATTATCGAATCCCACGACACCTTGGGCAAGACAACTTCTCTTCACGTGGAGGCTGGGCCAGCAAACCGAGGGCGTAGGGCTTGTGACCAGGTCTCCGGCGCTCCGGTGCCCATAACTTTTGATCCGTAAGGAGTTACGAGGCGCACAGCATACCGTTGGAAAGCTGTCTGAGAGCTCTACGACAGGGCCATCAAGCTTGCTTGCTGTGCCCTTTTCGGTGCTCAAAATCGAACGTTTTCATCAGTTTCGGGCCACTTTTCTTCATTTTGCTCTGTTTTTCAGTCCCGGATCATACGTCGTGAGCTGTTAAAAGGACGACAACCTTACTCGCGGCACATTAGAGGACCCTACAATGCGTCCATATCACGTCTTGCGAGGATGCTGCGTTGTTGAAGCGGATGGGTTGTCGTTAAGCCCATTGGGCCTTTTGAATGGGTCATATCTCTAGGCTGGGACTGTGAACCGTTAACACATAAAGGAATTCTGCCCTCAACATGATGGGTGCGATCATACCAGCACTAATGCACCGGGTCCCATCAGAACTCCGAAGTTAAGCGTGCTTGGCCGAGAGTAGTACTAGGATGGGTGACCCCCTGGGAAGTCCTTGTGTTGCACATCCTTTTTCAATTTTTTTTGCTCCGGTTAGGGTTGCCAAGATACTTTACCCACCACATTTCTATTATCGAATCCCACGGCACCTTGGGCAAGACAACTTCTCTTCACGTCGAGGCTGGGCCCGCAAACCGAGGGCGTAGGGCTTGTGACCAGGTCTCCGTCGCTCCGGTGCCCATAACTTTTGATCCGTAAGGAGGTACGAGGCGCACAGCATACCGTTGGAAAGCTCTCTGAGAGCTCTACGACGGGGGTAGCTAGTTAGCTCGCTGTACCCTTTTCGGATCTCAAAATAGAAAGTTTTCATCAGTTTCGGGCCACTTTTCTTCTTTTGCTCTGTTTTTCCGTCCCGGATCGTACGTCGTGAGCTGCTAAAAAGACGACAACCTTACTCGCGGCACATTAGAGGACCCTACAATTCGTCAATATCACGTCTTGCGAGGATGCTGCGTTGTTGAAGCGGATGGGTTGTCGTTAAGCCCATTAGGCCTTTTGAATGGGTCATATCTCTAGGCTGGGACTGTGAACCGTTAACACATAAAGGAATTGTGCCCTCAACATGACGGGTGCGATCATACCAGCACTAATGCACCGGATCCCATCAGAACTCCGAAGTTAAGCGTGCTTGGGCGAGAGTAGTACTAGGATGGGTGACCCCCTGGGAAGTCCTCGTGTTGCACCCCCCTTTTCAATTTTTTTTGCTCCGGTTAGGGTTGCCAAGATACTTTACCCACCACATTTCTATTATCGAATCCCACGGCACCTTGGGCAAGACAACTTCTCTTCACGTCGAGGCTGGGCCCGCAAACCGAGGGCGTAGGGCTTGTGACCAGGTCTCCGCCGCTCCGGTGCCCATAACTTTTGATCCATAAGGAGTTACGAGGCGCACAGCATACCGTTGGAAAGCTCTTTGAGAGCTCTACGACGCGGGCAGCAAGCTAGCTCACTTTACCCTTTTCGGACCTCAAAATCGAACGTTTTCATTAGTTTCGGGCCACTTTTCTTCTTTTGCTCTGTTTTTCCGTCCCGGATCGTACGTCGTGAGCAGTTAAAAGGACGACAACCTTACTCGCGGCATATTAGAGGACCCTACAATGCGTTGATATCACGTCTTGCGAGGATGCTGCGTTGTTGAAGCGGATGGGTTGTCGTTAAGCCCATTGGGCCTTTTGAATGGGCCATATCTCTAGGCTGGGACTGTGAACCGTTAACACATAAAGGAATTGTGCCCTCAACATGACGGGTGCGATCATACCAGCACTAATGCACCGGATCCCATCAGAACTCCGAAGTTAAGCGTGCTTGGGCGAGAGTAGTACTAGGATGGGTGACCCCCTGGGAAGTCCTCGTGTTGCACCCCCTTTTCAATTTTTTTTGCTCCGGTTAGGATTGCCAAGATACTTTACCCACCACATTTCTATTATCGAATCCCATGGCACCTTGGGCAAGACAACTTCTCTTCACGTCGAGGCTGGGCCCGCAAACCGAGGGCGCAGGGCTTGTGACCAGGTCTCCGTCGCTCCGGTGCCCATAACTTTTGATCCGTAAAGAGTTACGAGGCGCACAGCATACCGTTGGAAAGCTCTCTGAGAGCTCTACGATGGGGTCAGCTAGCTAGCTCCCTGTGCCCTTTTTGGAGCCCAAAATCGAACATTTTCATCAGTTTCGGGCCACTTTTCTTCTTTTGCTCTGTTTTTCCGTCCCGGATCGTACGTCGTGAGCAGTTAAAAGGACGACAACCTTACTCGCGGCACATTAGGGGACCCTACAATGCGTCGATATCACGTCTTGCGAGGATGCTGCGTTGTTGAAGCGGATGGGTTGTCGTTAAGCCCATTGGGCCTTTTGAATTGGCCATATCTCTAGGCTGGGACTGTGAATCGTTAACACATAAAGGAATTGTGCCCTCAACATGACGGGTGCGATCATACCAGCACTAATGCACCGGATCCCATCAGAACTCTGAAGTTAAGCGTGCTTGGGTGAGAGTAGTACTAGGATGGGTGACCCCCTGGGAAGTCCTCGTGTTACACCCCCCTTTTCAAATTTTTTTTCTCCGGTTAGGGTTGCCAAGATACTTTACCCACCACATTTCTATTATCGAATCCCACGGCACCTTGGGCAAGACAACTTCTCATCACGTCGAGGCTGGGCCCGCAAACCGAGGGCGTAGGGCTTGTGTCCAGGTCTCCGTCGCTCCGGTGCCGATAACTTTTGATCCGTAAGGAATTACGAGGCGCACAGCATACCGTTGGAAAGCTCTCTGAGAGCTCTACGACGGGGGTAGCATGCTAGCTCGCTGTGCTCTTTTCGGAGATAAAAATCGAACGTTTTCATTAGTTTCGGGCCACTTTTCTTCTTTTGCTCTGTTTTTCCGTCCCGGATCGTACGCCGTGGGCTGTTAAAAGGATGACAACTTTACTCACGGGAAATTAGAGGGCCGTACAATGCGTCGATATCACGTCTTGCGAGGATGCTGCGTTGTTGAAGCAGATGGGTTATCGTTAAGCCCATTGGGCCTTTTGAATGGGCCATATCTCTAGGCTGGAACTGTGAACCATTAACACATAAAGGAATTATGCCCTCAACATGACGGGTGCGATCATACCCGCACTAATGCACCGGATCCCATCAGAACTCCGAAGTTAAGCGTGCTTGGGCGAGAGTAGTACTAGGATGGGTGACCCCCTGGGAAGTCCTCGTGTTGCACCCCCCTTTTCAATTTTTTTTGCTCCGGTTAGGGTTGCCAAGATACTTTACCCACCACATTTCTATTATCGAATCCCACGGCACCTTGGGCAAGACAACTTCTCTTCACTTCGAGGCTGGGCCCGCAAACCGGTGCCCATAACTTTTTATCCGTAAGGAGTTACGAGGCGCACAGCATACCGTTGGAAAGCTCTCTGAGAGCTCTACGACGGGGTCAGCTAGCTAGCTCGCTCTGCCCTTTTCAGAGCTCAAAATTGAACGTTTTCATCAGTTTCGGGCAGCTTTTCTTCTTTTGCTCTGTTTTTCCGTCCCGGATCGTACGTCGTGAGCTGTTAAAAGGACGACAACCTTACTCGCGGCATATTAGAGGACCCTACAATGCGTCGATATCACGTCTTGCGAGGATGCTGCGTTGTTGAAGCGGATGGGTTGTCGTTAAGCCCATTGGGCCTTTTGAATGGGCCATATCTCTAGGCTGGGACTGTGAACCGTTAAAACATAAAGGAATTGTGCCCTCAACATGACGGGTGCGATCATACCAGCACTAATGCACCGGATCCCATCAGAACTCCGAAGTTAAGCCAGCTTGGGCGAGAGTAGTACTAGGATGGGTGACCCCCTGGGAAGTCCTCGTGTTGCACCCTCCTTTTCAATTTTTTTTGCTCCGGTTAGGGTTGCCAAGATACTTTACCCACCACATTTCTATTATCGAATCCCACGGCACCTTGGGCAAGACAACTTCTCTTCACGTGGAGGCTGGGCCCCCAAACCGTGGGCGTAGGGCTTGTGACCAGGTCTCCGTCGCTCCGGTGCCGATAACTTTTGATCCGTAAGGAGTTACGAGGCGCACAGCATACCGTTGGAAAGCTCTCTGAGAGCTCTACGACGGGGGCAGCAAGCTGGCTTGCTTTTCCCTTTTCGGAGCTCAAAATCGAACGTTTTCATTAGTTTCGGGCCACTTTTCTTCTTTTCCTCTGTTTTTCCGTCCCGGATCGTACGTCGTGAGCTGTTAAAAGGACGACAACCTTACTCGCGGCACATTAGAGGACCCTACAATGCGTCGATATCACGTCTTGCGAGGATGCTGCGTTGTTGAAGAGGATGGGTTGTCGTTAAGCCCACTGGGCCTTTTGAATGGGTCATATCTCTAGGCTGGGACTGTGAACCGTTAACACATAAAGGAATTGTGCCCCCAACATGACGGGTGCGATCATACCAGCACTAATGCACCGGATCCCATCAGAACTCCGAAGTTAATCGTGCTTGGGCGAGAGTAGTACTAGGATGGGTGACCCCCTGGGAAGTCCTCGTGTTGCACCCCCCTTTTCAATTTTTTTTGCTCCGGTTAGGGTTGCCAAGATACTTTACCCACCACATTTCTATTATCGAATCCTACGGCACCTTGGGCAAGACAACTTCTCTTCACGTCGAGGCTGGGCCCGCAAACCGAGGGCGTAGGGCTTGTGACCAGGTCTCCGTCGCTCCGGAGCCCATAACTTTTGATCTGTAAGGAGTTACGAGGCGCACAGCATACCGTTGGAAAGCTCTCTGAGAGCTCTACGACGGGGGCAGCAAGCTAGCTAGCTGTGCCCTTTTTGGAGCTCAAAATCGAACGTTTTCATCAGTTTCCGGCCACTTTTCTTCTTTTGCTCTATTTTTCCGCCCCGGATCGTACGTCGTTAGCTGTTAAAAGGACGACAACCTTACTCGCGGCACATTAGAGGACCCTACAATGCGTCGATATCACGTCTTGCGAGGATGCTGCGTTGTTGAAGCAGATGGGTTGTCGTTAAGCCGATTGGGCCTTTTGAATGGGCCATATCTCAAGGCTGGGACTGTGAACCGTTAACACATAAAGGAATTGTGCCCTCAACATGACGGGTGAGATCATACCAGCACTAATGCACCGGATCCATTCAGAACTCCGAAGTTAAGCGTGCTTGGGCGAGAGTAGTACTAGGATGGGTGACCCCCTGGGAAGTCCTCGTGTTGCACCCCCCTTTTCAATTTTTTTTGCTCCGGTTAGGGATGCCAAGATACTTTACCCACCACATTTCTATTATCGAATCCCACGGCACCTTGGGCAAGACAACTTCACTTCACGTGGAGGCTGGGCCCGCAAACCGGTGCCCATAACTTTTGATATGTAAGGAGTTACGAGGCACACAGCATACCGTTGGAAAGCTCTCTGAGAGCTGTACGACGAGGGCAGCTAGTTAGCTTGCTATGCCATTTTCGGAGCTCAAAATCGAACGTTTTCATCAGTTTCGGGCCACTTTTCTTCTTTTCCTATGTTTTTCCGTCCCGGATCGTACGTCGTGAGCTGTTAAAAGGACGACAACCTTACTCGCGGCACATTAGAGGACCCTACAAAGCGTCAATATCACGTCTTGCGAGGATGCTGCGTTGTTGAAGCGGATGGGTTGTCGTTAAGCCGATTGGGCCTTTTGAATGGCCCATATCTCTAGGCTGGGACTGTGAACCGTTAACACATAAAGGAATTGTGCCCTCAACATGACGGGTGCGATCATACCAGCACTAATGCACCGGATCCCATCAGAACTCCGAAGTTAAGCGTGCTTGGGCGAGAGTAGTACTAGGATGGGTGACCCCCTGGGAAGTCCTCGTGTTGCACCCCCCTTTTCAATTTTTTTTGCTCCGGTTAGGGATGCCAAGATACTTTACCCACCACATTTCTATTATCGAATCCCACGGCACCTTGGGCAAGACAACTTCACTTCACGTGGAGGCTGGGCCCGCAAACCGAGGGCGTAGGGCTTGTGACCAGGTCTCCGTCCCTCCGGTGCCGATAACTTTTGATCCGTAAGGAGTTACGAGGCGCACAGCATACCGTTGGAAAGCTCTCGGAGAGCTCTACGACGGGGGCAGCAAGCCAATTTGCTGTGCCCTATTCGGAGCTCAAAATCGAACGTTTTCATTAGTTTCGGGCCACTTTTCTTCTTTTGCTCTATTTTTCCGTCCCGGTTCGTACGTCGTGAGCTGTTAAAAGGACGACAACCTTACTCGCAGCACATTAGAGGACCCTACAATGCATCGATATCACGTCTTGCGAGGATGCTGCGTTGTTGAAGGGGATGGGTTGTCGTTAAGCCCATTGGGCCTTTTGAATGGGTCATATCTCTAGGCTGGGACTGTGAACCGTTAACACATAAAGGAATTGTGCCCTCAACATGACGGGTGCGATCATACCAGCACTAATGCACCGGATCCCATCAGAACTCCAAGGTTAAGCGTGCTTGGGCGAGAGTAGTACTAGGATGGGTGACCCCCTGGGAAGTCCTCGTATTGCACCCCCAGTTTCAATTTTTTTTTGCTCCGGTTAGGGTTTCCAAGATCCTTTACCCACCACATTTCTATTATCGAATCCCACGGCACCTTGGGCAAGACAACTTCTCTTCACGTGGAGGCTGGGCCCGCAAACCGAGGGCGTAGGGCTTGTGATCCGTAAGGAGTTACGAAGTGCATAACATACAGTTGGAAAGCTCTCTGAGAGCTCTACGACGGGGGCAGCTAGCTAGCTTGCTGTGCCCTTTTCGGAGCTCAAAATCGAACGTTTTCATTAGTTTCGGGCCACTTTTCTTCTTTTGCTCTGTTTTTCCGTCCCGGATCGTACGTCGTGTGCTGTTAAAAGGACGACAACCTTACTCGCTTCACATTAGAGGACCCTACAATGCGTCGATATCACGTCTTGCGAGGATGCTGCGTTGTTGAAGCGGATGGGTTGTCGTTAAGCCCATTGGGCCTTTTGAATGGGCCATATCTCTAGGCTGGGACTGTGAACCGTTAACACATAAAGGAATTGTGCCCTCAACATGACGGGTGCGATCATACCAGCACTAATGCACCGGATCCCATCAGAACTCCAAAGTTAAGCGTGATTGGGCGAGAGTAGTACTAGGATGGGTGACCCCCTGGGAAGTCCTCGTGTTGCACCCCCCTTTTCAATTTTTTTTGCTCCGGTTAGGGTTACCAAGATACTTTACCCACCACATTTCTATTATCGAATCCCACGGCACCTTGGGCAAGACAACTTCTCTTCACGTGGAAGCTGGGCCCGCAAACCGGTGCCCATAACTTTTGATCCGTAAGGAGTTACGAGGCACACAGCATACCGTTGGAAAGATCTCTGAGAGCTCTACGACGGGGGCAGCTTGTTAGCTCGCTTTGCCCTTTTCAGAGCTCAAAATCGAACGTTTTCATCAGTTTCGGGCCACTTTTCTTCTTTTGCTCTGTTTTTCCGTCCCGGATCGTACATCGTGAGCAGTTAAAACGACAACAACCTTACTCGCGGCACATTAGAGGACCCTACAATGCGTCGATATCACGTCTTGCGAGGATGCTGCGTTGTTGATGCGGATGGGTTGTCGTAAAGCCCATTGGGCCTTTTGAATGGGCCATATCTCTAGGCTGGGACTGTGAACCGTTAACACATAAAGGAATTGTGCCCTCAACATGACGGGTGCGATCATACCAGCACTAATGCACCGGATCCATTCAGAACTCCGAAGTTAAGCGTGCTTGGGCGAGAGTAGTACTAGGATGGGTGACCCCCTGGGAAGTCCTCGTGTTGCACCCCCCTTTTCAATTTTTTTTGCTCCGGTTAGGGTTGCCAAGATACTTTACCCACCACATTTCTATTATCGAATCCCACGGCACCTTGGGCAAGACAACTTCTCTTCACGTGGAGGCTGGGCCCGCAAACCGGTGCCGATAACTTTTGATCCGTAAGGAGTTACGAGGCGCACAGCATACCGTTGGAAAGCTCTCTGAGAGCTCTACGACGAGGGCAGCTAGCTATCTCGCTGTGCAATTTTCAGAGCTCAAAATCGAACGTTTTCATCAGTTTCGGGCCACTTTTCTTCTTTTGCTCTGTTTTTCTATCCCGGATCGTACGTCGTGAGCTGTTAAAAGGACGACAACCTTACTCGCGGCACATTAGAGGACCCTACAATGCGTCGAGATCACGCCTTGCGAGGAAGCTGCGTTGTTGAAGCGGATGGGTTGTCGTTAAGCCCATTGGGCCTTTTGAATGGGTCATATCTCTTGGCTGGGACTGTGAACCGTTAACACATAAAGGAATTGTGCCCTCAACATGACGGGTGCGATCATACCAGCACTAATGCACCGGATCCCATCTGAACTCCAAAGTTAAGCGTGCTTGGGCGAGAGTAGTACTAGGATGGGTGACCCCCTGGGAAGTCCTCGTGTTGCACCCCCCTTTTCAATTTTTTTTGCTCCGGTTAGAGTTGCCAAGATACTTTACCCACCAAATTTCTATTATCGAATCCCACGGCACCTTGGGCAAGACAACTTCTCTTCATGTGGAGGCTGGGCCCGCAAACCCGTGACCATAACTTTTGATCCGTAAGGAGTTACGAGGCGTACAGCATACCGTTGGAAAGATCTCTGAGTGCTCTACGACGGGGGCAGCTAGCTAGCTCGCTGTGCCCTTTTCGGAGCTAAAAATCGAACGTTTTAATCAATTTCAGGCCACTTTTCTTCTTTTGCTCTGTTTTTTCATCCCAGATCGTACGTCGTGTTAAAAGGACGACAACCTTACTCGCGGCACATTAGAGGACCCTACAATGCATCGATATCACGTCTTGCGAGGATGCTGCGTTGTTGAAGCGGATGGGTTGTCGTTAAGCCCATTGGGCCTTTTGAATGGGTCATATCTCTAGGCTGGGACTGTGAACCGTTAACTCATAAAGGAATTGTGCCCTCAACATGACGGGTGCGATCATACCAGCACTAATGCACCGGATCCCATCAGAACCCTGAAGTTAAGCGTGCTTGGGCGAGAGTAGTACTAGGATGGGTGACCCCCTGGGAAGTCCTCGTGTTGCACCCCCCTTTTCAATTTTTTTTGCTCCGGTTAGGGTTGCCGAGATACTTTACCGACCACATTTCTATTATCGAATCCCACGGCACATTGGGCAAGACAACTTCTCTTCACGTCGAGGCTGGGCCCGCAAACCGAGGGCGTAGGGCTTGTTACCAGGTCTCCGTCGCTCCGGTGCCCATAACTTTTGATCCGTAAGGAGTTACGCGGCGCACAGCATACCGTTGGGAAGCTCTCTGAGAGCTCTACGACGGGGGCAGCAAGTTAGCTCGCTATGCCCTTTTCGGAGCTAAAAATCGAACTATTTCATTAGTTTCGGGCCACTTTTCTTCTTTTGCTCTGTTTTTCCGTCCAGGATCGTACGTCGGGAGCTGTTAAAAGGACGACAACCTTACTCGCGGCACATTAGAGGACCCTACAATGCGTCGATATCACGTCTTGCGAGGATGCTACGTTGTTGAAGCGGATGGGTTTTCGTTAAGCCCATTGGGCCTTTTGAATGGGCCATATCTCTAGGCTGGGACTGTGAACCGTTAACACATAAAGGAATTGTGCCCTCAACATGACGGGTGCGATCATACCAGCACTAATGCACCGGATCCCATCAGAACTCCGAAGTTAAGCGTGCTTGGGCGAGAGTAGTACTAGGATGGGTGACCCCCTGGGAAGTCCTCGTGTTGCACCCCCCTTTTCAATTTTTTTTGCTCCAGTTAGGGTTGCCAAAATACTTTACCCACCACATTTCTATAATCGAATCCCACGGCACCTTGGGCAAGACAACTTCTCTTGACGTGGAGGCTGGGCCCGCAAACCGGTGCCCATAACTTTTGATCCGTAAGGAGTTACGAAGTGCATAACATACAGTTGGAAAGCTCTCTGAGAGCTCTACGACGGGGGCAGCTAGCTAGCTTGCTGTGCCCTTTTCGGAGCTCAAAATCGAACGTTTTCATTAGTTTCGGGCCACTTTTCTTCTTTTGCTCTGTTTTTCCGTCCCGGATCGTACGTCGTGAGCTGTTAAAAGGACGACAACCTTACTCGCGCCACATTAGTGGACCCTACAATGCGTCGATATCACGTCTTGCGAGGATGCTGCGTTGTTGAAGCGGATGGGTTGTCGTTAAGCCCATTGGGCCTTTTGAATGGGCCATATCTCTAGGCTGGGACTGTGAACCGTTAACACATAAAGGAATTGTGCCCTCAACATGACGGGTGCGATCATACCAGCACTAATGCACCGGATCCCATCAGAACTCCGAAGTTAAGCGTGATTGGGCGAGAGTAGTACTAGGATGGGTGACCCCCTGGGAAGTCCTCGTGTTGCACCCCCCTTTTCAATTTTTTTTGCTCCGGTTAGGGTTGCCAAGATACTTTACCCACCACATTTCTATTATCGAATCCCACGGCACCTTGGGCAAGACTACTTCTCTTCATGTGGAAGCTGGGCCCGCAAACCGGTGCCCATAACTTTTGATCCGTAAGGAGTTATGAGGCGCACAGCATTCCGTAGGAAAGATCTCTGAGAGCCCCACGACGGGGGCAGCTAGCTAGCTTGCTTTGCCCTTTTCAGAGCTCAAAATCGAACGTTTACATCAGTTTCGGGCCACTTTTCTTCTTTTGCTCTGTTTTTCCGTCCCGGATCGTACATCGTGAGCAGTTAAAACGACAACAACCTTACTTGCGGCACATTAGTGGACCCTACAATGCGTCGATATCACGTCTCGCGAGGATGCTGCGTTGTTGAAGCGGATGGGTTGTCGTTAAGCCCATTGGGCCTTTTGAATGGGTCATATCTCTAGGCTGGGACTGTGAACCGTTAACACATAAAGGAATTGTGCCCTCAACATGACAGGTGCGATCATACCAGCACTAATGCACCGGATCCATTCAGAACTCCGAAGTTAAGCGTGCTTGGGCGAGAGTAGTACTAGGATGGGTGACCCCCTGGGAAGTCCTCGTGTTGCACCCCCCTTTTCAATTTTTTTTGTTCCGGTTAGGGTTGCCAAGATACTTTACCCACCACATTTCTATTATCGAATCCCACGGCACCATGGGCAAGACAACTTCTCTTCACGTGGAGGCTAGGCCCGCAAACCGCTGCCCATAACTTTTGATACGTAAGGAGTTACGAGGCGCACAGCATACCGTTGGAAAGCTCTCTGAGAGCTCTACGACGAGGGCAGCTAGCTAGCTCGCTGTGCCATTTTTGGAGCTCAAAATCGAACGTTTTCATCAGTTTCGAGCCACTTTTCTTCTTTTGCTCTGTTTTTCCATCCCGGATCGTACGTCGTGAGCTATTAAAAGGACGACAACCTTACTCGCGGCACATTAGAGGACCCTACAATGCGTCGATATCACGTCTTGCGAGGAAGCTGTGTTGTTGAAGCGGATGGGTTGTCGTTAAGCCCATTGGGCCTTTTGAATGGGTCATATCTCTAGGCTGGGACTGTGAACCGTTAACACATAAAGGAATTGTGCCCTCAACATGACGGGTGCGATCATACCAGCACTAATGCACCGGATCCCATCAGAACTCCAAGGTTAAGCGTGCTTGGGCGAGAGTAGTACTAGGATGGGTGACCCCCTGGGAAGTCCTCGTGTTGCACCCCCCTTTTCAATTATTTTTGCTCCAGTTAGGGTTGCCAAGATACTTTACCCACCACATTTCTATTATCGAATCCCACGGCACCTTGGGCAAGACAACTTCTCTTCACGTGGAGGCTGCGCCCGCAAACCGGTGCCCATAACTTTTGATCCGTAAGGAGTTACGAGTCGCACAGCATACCGTTGGAAAGATCTCTGAGAGCTCTATGACGGGGGCAGCTAGCTAGCTCGCTGTGCCCTTTTCGGAGCTCAAAATCGAACGTTTTCATCAGTTTCGGGCCACTTTTCTTCTTTTGCTTTGTTTTTTCGTCCCGGACCGTACGTCGTGTTAAAAGGACGACAACCTCACTCACGGCACATTAGAGGGCCCTACAATGCGTCGATATCACGTCTTGCGAGGATGCTGCGTTGTTGAAGCGGATGGGTTGTCGTTAAGCCCATTGGGCCTTTTGAATGGGCCATATCTCTAGGCTGGGACTGTGAACCGTTAACACTTAAAGGAATTGTGCCCTCAACATGACGGGTGCGATCACACCAGCACTAATGCACCGGATCCCATCAGAACTCCGAAGTTAAGCGTGCTTGGGCGAGAGTAGTACTAGGATGGGTGACCCCCTGGGAAGTCCCCGTGTTGCACCCCCCTTTTGAATTTTTTTTGCTCCGGTTAGGGTTGCCAAGATACTTTACCCACCACATTTCTATTATCGAATCCCACGGCACCTTGGACAAGACAACTTCTCTTCACGTGGAGGCTGGGCCCGCAAACCGAGGGCGTAGGGCTTGTGACCAGGTCTCCGTCGCTCCGGTGCCCATAACTTTTGATCTGTAAGGAGTTACGAGGCGCACAACATATCGTTGGAAAGCTCTCTGAGAGCTCTACGACGAGGGCAGCAAGCTAGCTTGCTTTGCCCTTTTCGGAGCTCAAAATTGAACATTTTCATTAGGTTCGGGCCACTTTTCTTTTTTTGCTCTGTTTTTCCATCCCGGATCGTACGTCGTGAGCTGTTAAAAGGACGACAACCTTACTCGCGGCACATTAGAGGACCCTACAATGCGTCGATATCACGTCTTGCGAGGATGCTGCGTTGTTGAAGCGGATGGGTTGTCGTTAAGCCCATTGGGCCTTTTGAATGGGCGATATCTCTAGGCTGGGACTGTGAACCGTTAACACATAAAGGAATTGTGCCCTCAACATGACGGGTGCGATCATACCAGCACTAATGCACCGGATCCCATCAGAACTCCGAAGTTAAGCGTGCTTGGGCGAGAGTAGTACTAGGATGGGTGACCCCCTAGGAAGTCCTCGTGTTGCACCCCACTTTTGAATTATTTTTGCTCCGGTGGGGGGTGGCAAGGTACTTTACCGACCACATTTCTATTATCGAATCCCACGGCACCTTGGGCAAGACAACTTCTCTTCACGTGGAGGTTGGGCCCACAAACCGGTGCCCATAACTTTTGATCCGTAAGGAGTTACGAGGCGCACAGCATACCGTTGGAAAGCTCTCCGAGAGCTCTACGACGGGGGCAGCGAGCTAGCTCGCATTGCCCTTTTTGGAGCGCAAAATCGAATGTTTTCATCAGTTTCGGCCAACTTTTCTTTTTTTGCTCTGTTTTTCCGTCCCGTTTCATACGTCGTGCGCTGTTAAAAGGACGACTACCTTACTCGCGGAACATTAGAGGACCTTACAATGCGTCGATATCACGTCTTGCGAGGATGCTGCGTTGTTGAAGTAGCTGGGTTGACGTTAAGCCCATTGGGCGTATTGAATAGGTCATATCTCTATGCTGGGACTGTGAACCGTTAACACTTAAAGGAATTGTGCCCTCAACATGACGGGTGCGATCATACCAGCACTAATGCACCGGATCCCATCAGAACTCCGAAGTTAAGCGTGCTTGGGCGAGAGTAGTACTAGGACGGGTGACCCCCTGGGAAGTCCTCGTGTTGCACCCCCCTTTTCAATTTTTTTTGCTCCGGTTAGGGTTGCCAAGATACTTTACCCACCACATTTCTATAATCGAATCCCGCGGCACCTTGGGCAAGACAACTTCTCTTCACGTGGAGGCTGGGCCCGCAAACCGGTGCCCATAACTTTTGATCCGTAAGGAGTTACGAAGCGCAAAGCATACCGTTGGAAAGCTCTCTGAGAGCTCGACGACGGGGGCAGCTAGCTAGCTTGCTGTGCCCTTTTCGGAGCTCAAAATCGAACGTTTTCATTAGTTTTGGGCCACTTTTCTTCTTTTGCTCTGTTTTTTCATCCCGGATCGTACGTCGTGAGCTGTTTAAAGGACGACAACCTTACTCGCGCCACATTAGAGGACCCTACAATGCGTTGATATCACGTCTTGCGAGGATGCTGCGTTGTTGAAGCGGATGGGTTGTCGTTAAGCCCATTGGGCCTTTTGAATGGGCCATATCTCTAGGCTGGGACTGTGAACCGTTAACACATAAAGGAATTGTGCCCTCAACATGACGGGTGCGATCATACCAGCACTAATGCACCGGATCCCATCAGAACTCCGAAGTTAAGCGTGCTTGGGCGAGAGTAGTACTAGGATGGGTGACCCCCTGGGAAGTCCTCGTGTTGCACTCCCCTTTTCAATTTTTTTTGCTCCAGTTAGGGTTGCCAAGATACTTTACCCACCACATTTCTATTATCGAATCCCACGGCACCTTGGGCAAGACAACTTCTCTTCACGTGGAGGCTGGGCCCGCAAACCGGTGCCCATAACTTTTGATCCGTAAGGAGTTACGAGGTGCACAGCATACCGTTGGAAAGATCTCTGAGAGCTCTATGACGGGGGCAGCTAGCTAGCTCGCTTTGCCCTTTTCGGAGCTCAAAATCGAACGTTTTCATCAGTTTTGGGCCACTTTTCTTCTTTTGCTCTGTTTTTCCATCCCGGATCGTACGTCGTGAACTGTTAAAAGGACGACAACCTTACTCGCGGCACATTAGAGGACCCTACAATGCGTCGATATCACGTCTTGCGAGGATGCTGCGTTGTTGATGCGGATGGGTTGTCGTTAAGCCCATTGGGCCTTTTGAATGGGCCATATCTCTAGGCTGGGACTGTGAACCGTTAACACATAAAGGAATTGTGCCCTCAACATGACGGGTGCGATCATACCAGCACTAATGCACCGGATCCCATCAGAACTCCGAAGTTAAGCGTGCTTGGGCGAGAGTAGTACTAGGATGGGTGACCCCCTAGGAAGTCCTCGTGTTGCACCCCCCTTTTCAATTTTTTTGCTCCGATTAGGGTTGCCAAGATACTTTACCCACAACATTTCTGTTATCGAATCCCACGGCCCCTTGGGCAAGACAACTTCTCTTCACGTGGAGGCTGGGCCTGCAAACCGAGGGCGTAGGGCTTGTGACCTGGTCTCCGTCGCTCCGTTGCCCTTAAATTTTGATCCGTAAGGAGTTACGAGGCGCACAGCATACCGTTGGAAAGCTCTCTGAGAGCTATACGACGGGGGTAGCAAGCAAGCTCGCTGTGCCCTTTTCGGAGCTCAAAATCGAACGTTTTCATCAGTTTCGGTCCACTTTTCTTTTTTTGCTCTGTTTTTCCGTCCCGGATCGTACGTCGTGAGCTGTTAAAAGGATGACAACCTTACTCGCGGCACATTAGAGGACCCTACAATTCGTCGATATCACGTCTTGCGAGGATGCTACGTTGTTGAAGCGGATGGGTTGTCGTTAAGCCCATTGGGCCTTTTGAATGGGCCATATCTCTAGGCTGGGACTGTGAACCGTTAACACATAAAGGAATTGTGCCCTCAACATGACGGGTGCGATCATACCAGCACTAATGCACCGGATCCCATCAGAACTCCGAAGTTAAGCGTGCTTGGGCGAGAGTAGTACTAGGATGGGTGACCCCCTGGGAAGTCCTCGTGTTGCACCCCCCTTTTCAATTTTTTTTGCTCCGGTTAGGGTTGCCAAGATACTTTACCCACCACATTTCTATTATCGAAACCCACGGCACCTTGGGCAAGACAACTTCTCTTCACGTGGAGGCTGGGCCCGCAAACCGAGGGCGTAGGGCTTGTGACCAGGTCTCCGTCGCTCCGGTGCCGATAACTTTTGATCCGTAAGGAGTTACGAGGCGCACAACATACCGTTGGAAAGCTCTCTGAGAGCTCTACGACGGGGGCTGCAAGCTAGCTTGCTTTGCCCCTTTCGGAGCTCAAAATTGAACGTTTTCATTAGTTTCGGGCCACTTTTCTTCTTTTGCTCTGTTTTTCCTTCCCGGATCGTACGTCGTGAGCTGTTAAATGGACGACAACCTTACTAGAGGCACATTAGAGGACCCTACAATGCGTCGATATCACGTCTTGCGAGGATGCTGCGTTGTTGAAGCAGATGGGTTGTCGTTAAGCCCATTCGGCCTTTTCAATGGGCCATATCTCTAGGCTGGGACTGTGAACCGTTAACACATAAAGGAATTGTGCCCTCAACATGACGGGTGCGATCATACCAGCACTAATGCACCGGATCCCATCAGAACTCCGAAGTTAAGCGTGCTTGGGCGAGAGTAGTACTAGGATGGGTGACCCCCTGGGAAGTCCTCGTGTTGCACCCCCCTTTTCAATTTTTTTTTGCTCCGGTTAGGGTTGCCAAGATACTTACCCACCACATTTCTATTATCGAATCCCACGGCAGCTTGGGCAAGACAACTTCTCTTCACGTGGAGGCTGGGCCCGCAAACCGGTGCCCATAACTTTTGATCCGTAAGGAGTTACGAGGCGCACAGCATACCTTTGGAAAGCATTCTGAGAGCTCTATGAGGGAGGCAGCTAGCTAGCACGCTGTGCCCTTTTCCGAGCTCAAAATCGAACGTTTTCATCAGTTTCGGGCCACTTTTCTTCTTTTGCTCTGTTTTTCCGTCCCGGATCGTACGTCGTGAGCTGTTAGAAGGACGACAACCTTACTCGCGGCACATTAGAGGACCCTACAATGCGTCGATATCACGTCTTGCGAGGATACTGCGTTGTTGAAGCGGATGGGTTGTCGTTAAGCCCATTGGGCCTTTTGAATGGGCCATATCTCTAGGCTGGGACTGTGAACCGTTAACACATAAAGGAATTGTGCCCTCAACATGACGGATGCGATCATACCAGCACTAATGCACCGGATCCCATCAGAACTCCGAAGTTAAGCGTGCTTGGGCGAGAGTAGTACTAGGATGGGTGACCCCCTGGGAAGTCCTCGTGTTACACCCCCATTTTCAATTTTTTTTTGCTCCGGTTAGGGTTGCCAAGATACTTTACCCACCACATTTCTATTATCGAATCCCACGGCACCTTGGGCAAGACAACTTCCCTTCACGTGGAAGCTGGGCCCGCAAACCGGTGCCCATAACTTTTGATCCGTAAGGAGTTACGAGCCGCACAGCATACCGTTGGAAAGCTCTCTGAGAGCTCTACGACGGGGGCAACTAGCTAGCTTGCTGTGCCCTTTTCGGAGCTCAAAATCGAACGTTTTCATTAGTTTCGGGCGACATTTCTTGTTTTGCTCTGTTTTTTCATCCCGGATCGTACCTCGTGAGCTGTTAAAAGGACGACAACCTTACTCGCGCCACTTTAGAGGACCCTACAATGCGTCGATATCACATCTTGCGAGGATGCTGCGTTGTTGAAGCGGATGGGTTGTCGTTAAGCCCATTGGGCCTTTTGAATGGGCCATATCTCTAGGCTGGGACTGTGAACCGTTAACACATAAAGGAATTGTGCCCTCAACATGACGGGTGCGATCATACCAGCACTAATGCACCGGATCCCATCAGAACTCCGAAGTTAAGCGTGCTTGGGCGAGAGTAGTACTAGGATGGGTGACCCCCTGGGAAGTCCTCGTGTTGCACCCCCCTTTTCAATTTTTTTTTCTCCAGTTAGGGTTGCCAAGATACTTTACCCACCACATTTCTATTATCGAATCCCACGGCACCTTGGGCAAGACAACTTCTCTTCACGTGGAGGCTGGGCCCGCAAACCGGTGCCCATAACTTTTGATCCGGAAGGAGTTACGAGGCGCACAGCATACCGTTGGAAAGATCTCTGAGAGCTCTACGACGGGGGCAGCTAGCTAGCTCGCTTTGCCCTTTTCGGAGCTCAAAATCGAACGTTTTCATCAGTTTTGGGCCATTTTTCTTCTTTTGCTCTGTTTTTCCATCCCGGATCGTACCTCGTGAGCTGTTAAAAGGACGACAACCTTACTCGCGGCACATTAGAGGACCCTACAATGCGTCGATATCACGTCTTGCGAGGATGCTGCGTTGTTGATGCGGATGGGTTGTCGTTAAGCCCATTGGGCCTTTTGAATGGGCCATATCTCTAGGCTGGGACTGTGAACCGTTAACACATAAAGGAATTGTGCCCTCAACATGACGGGTGCGATCATACCAGCACTAATGCACCGGATCCCATCAGAACTCCGAAGTTAAGCGTGCTTGGGCAAGAGTAGTACTAGGATGGGTGACCCCTTGGGAAGTCCTCGTGTTGCACCCCCCTTTTCAATTTTTTTGCTCCGGTTAGGGTTGCCAAGATACTTTACCCACAACATTTCTATTATCGAATCCCACGGCACCTTGGGCAAGACAACTTCTCTTCACGTGGAAGCAGGGCCTGCAAACCGAGGGCGTAGGGCTTGTGACCAGGTCTCCGTCGCTCCGGTGCCCATAACTTTTGATCCTTAAGGAGTTGCGAGGCGCACAACATGCCGTTGGAAAGATCTCTGAGAGCTCTACGACGAGGACAGCCAGCAAGCTCGCTGTGCCCTTTTCGGAGCTCAAAATCCAACGTTTTCATCAGTTTCGGTCCACTTTTCTTTTTTTGCTCTGTTTTTCCGTCCCGGATCGTACGTCGTGAGCTGTTAAAAGGACGACAACCTTACTCGCGGCACATTAGAGGACCCTACAATGCGTCGATATCACGTCTTGCGAGGATGCTGCGTTGTTGAAGCAGATGGGTTGTCGTTGAGCCCATTCGTCCTTTTCAATGGGCCATATCTCTAGGCTGGGACTGTGAACCGTTAACACATAAAGGAATTGTGCCCTCAACATGACGGGTGCGATCATACCAGCACTAATGCACCGCATCCCATTAGAACTCCGAAGTTAAGCGTGCTTGGGCGAGAGTAGTACTAGGATGGGAGACCCCCTGGGAAGTCCTCGTGTTGTACCCCCCTTTTCAATTTTTTTGCTCCGGTTAGGGTTGCCAAGATACTTTACCCACCACATTTCTATTATCGAATCCCACGGCAGCTTGGGCAAGACAACTTCTCTTCACGTGGAGGCTGGGCCCGCAAACCGGTGCCCATAACTTTTGATCCGTAAGGAGTTATGAGGCGCACAGCATACCGTTGGAAAGCACTCTGAGAGCTCTATGACGGGGGCAGCTAGCTAGCTCGCTATGCCCTTTTCGGAGCTCAAAATCGAACGTTTTCATCAGTTTCGGGCCACTTTTCTTCCTTTGCTCTGTTTTTCCATCCCGGATCGTACGTCTTGAGTTGTTAAAAGGACGACAACCTTACTCGCGGCACATTAGAGGACCCTACAATGCGTCTATATCACGTCTTGCGAGGATGCTGCGTTGTTGAAGCGGATGGGTTGTCGTTAAGCCCATTGGGCCTTTTGAATGGGTCATATCTCTAGGCTGGGACTGTGAACCGTTAACACATAAAGGAATTGTGCCCACAACATGACGGGTGCGATCATACCAACACTAATGCACCGGATCCCATCAGAACTCCGAAGTTAAGCGTGCATGGGCGAGAGTAGTACTAAGATGGGTGACCCCCTGGGAAGTCCTCGTGTTGCACCCCCCTTTTCAATTTTTTTTGCTACGGTTAGGGTTGCCAAGATACTTTACCCACCACATTTCTATTATCGAATCCCACGGCACCTTGGGCAAGACAACTTCTCTTCACGTGGAAGCTGGGCCTGCAAACCGAGGGCGTAGGGCTTGTGACCAGGTCTCCGTCGCTCCGGTGCCCATAACTTTTGATCCGTAAGGAGTTACGAGGCGCACAGCATACAGTTGGAAAGCTCTCTGAGAGCTCTACGACGGGGGCAGCCAGCTAGCTTGCTGTGCCCTTTTCGGAGCTCAAAATCGAACGTTTTCACCAGTTTCGGGCCACTTTTCTTCTTTTGCTCTGTTTTTCCGTCCCGGATCGTACGTCGTGAGCTGTTAAAAGGACGACAACCTTACTCGTGGCACATTAGAGGACCCTACAATGCGTCGATATCACGTCTTGCGAGGATGCTGCGTTGTTGAAGTGGATGGGTTGTCTTTAAGGCCATTGGGCCTTTTGAATGGGTCATATCTCTATGCTGGGACTGTGAACCGTTAACACATAAAGGAATTGTGCCCTCAACATGACGGGTGCGATCATACCAGCACTAATGCACCGGATCCCATCAGAACTCCGAAGTTAAGCGTGCTTGGGCGAGAGTAGTACTAGGATGGGTGACCCCCTGGGAAGTCCTCGTGTTGCACCCCCCTTTTCAATTTTTTTTGCTCCGGTTAGGGTTGCCAAGATACTTTACCCACCACATTTCTATTATCGAATCCCACGGCACCTTGGGCAAGACAACTTCTCTTCACGTGGAGGCTGGGCCGGCAAACCGAGGGCGTAGGGCTTGTGACCAGGTCTTCGTCTCTCCGGTGCCCATAACTTTTGATCCGTAAGGAGTTACGAGGCGCACAGCATACCGTTGGAAAGCTCTCTGAGAGCTCTACGATGGGGGCAGCAAGTTAGCTTGTTGTGCCCTTTTCGGAGCTCAAAATCGAACATTTTCATCAGTTTCGGGCCAATTTTCTTCTTTTGCTCAGTTTTTCCTTCCCGGATCGTACGTCGTGAGCTGTTAAAAGGATGACAACTTTACTCGCGGCACATTAGAGGACCCTACAATGCGTCGATATCACGTCTTGCGAGGATGCTGCGTTGTTGAAGCGGATGGGTTGTCGTTAAGCCCATTGTGCCTTTTGAATGGGTCATATCTCTAGGCTGGGACTGTGAACCATTAACAGATAAAGGAATTGTGCCATCAACATGATAGGTGTGATCATACCAGCACTAATGCACCGGATCCCATCAGAACTCCGAAGTTAAGCGTGCTTGGGCGAGAGGTGTACTAGGATGGGTGACCCCCTAGGAAGTCCTCGTGTTGCACCCCCCTTTTCAATTTTTTTTGCTCCGGTTAGGGTTGCCAAGATACTTTACCCACCACATTTCTATTATTGAATCCCACGGCACCTTGGGCAAGACAACTTCTCTTCACGTGGAGGCTGGGGCCGTAAACCGAGGGCGTAGGGATTGTGACCAGGTCTCCGTCGCTCCGGTGCCCATAACTTTTGATCCATAAGGAGTTACGAGGCGCACAGCATACCGTTGGAAAGCTCTCTGAGAGCTCTACGACTGGGGCTGCAAGCTAGCTTGCTTTGCCCTTTTCGGAGCTCAAAATCGAACGTTTTCATTAGTTTCGGGCCACTTTTCTTCTTTTGCTCTGTTTTTCCTTCCCGGATCGTACGTCGTGAGCTGTTAAATGGACGACAACCTTACTCGAGGCACATTAGAGGACCCTACAATGAGTCGATATCACGTCTTGCGAGGATGCTGCGTTGTTGAAGCAGATGGGTTGTCGTTAAGCCCATTCGGCCTTTTCAATGGGCCATATCTCTAGGCTGGGACTGTGAACCGTTAACACATAAAGGAATTGTGCCCTCAACATGACGGGTGCGATCATACCAGCACTAATGCACCGGATCCCATCAGAACTCCGAAGTTAAGCGTGCTTGGGCGAGAGTAGTACTCGGATGGGTGACCCCCTGGGAAGTCCTCGTGTTGCACCCCCCTTTTCAATTTTTTTTGCTCCGGTTAGGGTTGCCAAGATACTTTACCCACCACATTTCTATTATAGAATCCCACTGCACCTTGGGCAAGACAACTTCTCTTCACGTGGAGGCTGGGCCCACAAATAGGTGCCCATAACTTTTGATCCGTAAGGAGTTACGTGGCGCACAGCATACCGTTGGAAAGCTCTCTGAGAGCTCTACGACGGGGGCAGCTAGCTAGCTCGCTGTGCCATTTTGAGAGCTCAAAATCGAACGTTTTCATCAGTTTTGGGCCACTTTTCTTCTTTTGCTCTGTTTTTCCGTCCCGGATCGTAAGTCGTGAGCTGTTAAAAGGACAACAACCTTAATCGCGGCACATTAGAGGACCAATAATGCGTCGATATCACGTCTTGCAAGGATGCTGCGTTGTTGAAGCAGATGGGTTGTCGTTAAGCCCATTGGGCCTTTTGAATGGGCCATATCTCTAGGCTGGGACTGTGAACCGTTAACACATAAAGGAATTGTGCCCTCAACATGATGGGTGCGATCATACCAGCAGTAATGCACCGGATCCCATCAGAACTCCGAAGTTAAGCGTGCTTGGACGAGAGTAGTACTAGGATGGGTGACCCCCTGGGAAGTCCTCGTGTTGTACCCCTCTTTTCAATTTTTTTTTCTCCAGTCTGGGTTGCCAAGATACTTTACCCACCACATTTCTATTATCGAATCCCACGGCACCTTGGGCAAGACAACTTCTCTTCACGTGGAGGCTGGGCCGGCAAACCGAGGGCGTAGGGCTTGTGACCAGGTCTTCGTCTCTCCGGTGCCCATAACTTTTGATCCGTAAGGAGTTACGAGGCGCACAGCATACCGTTGGAAAGCTCTCTGAGAGCTCTACGATGGGGG
This sequence comes from Ehretia macrophylla, assembly GCA_037974665.1. Lineage (NCBI taxonomy): Eukaryota > Viridiplantae > Streptophyta > Magnoliopsida > Boraginales > Ehretiaceae > Ehretia > Ehretia macrophylla. The sequence goes on from CM075769.1 coordinate 74,631,738, forward strand.
CAGCAAGTTAGCTTGTTGTGCCCTTTTCGGAGCTCAAAATCGAACATTTTCATCAGTTTCGGGCCAATTTTCTTCTTTTGCTCAGTTTTTCCTTCCCGGATCGTACGTCGTGAGCTGTTAAAAGGATGACAACTTTACTCGCGGCACATTAGAGGACCCTACAATGCGTCGATATCACGTCTTGCGAGGATGCTGCGTTGTTGAAGCGGATGGGTTGTCGTTAAGCCCATTGGGCCTTTTGAATGGGTCATATCTCTAGGCTGGGACTGTGAACCGTTAACACATAAAGGAATTGTGCCCTCAACATGACGGGTGCGATCATACCAGCACTAATGCACCGGATCCCATCAGAACTCCTAAGTTAAGCGTGCTTAGGCAAGAGTAGTACTAGGATGGGTGACCCCCTGGGAAGTCCTCGTGTTGCACCCCCCTTTTCAATTTTTTTTGCTCCGATTAGGGTTGCCAAGATACTTTACCCACCAAATTTCTATTATCGAATCCCACGGCACCTTGGGCAAGACAACTTCTCTTCACGTGGAGGATGGGCCCGCAAACTGAGGGGGTAGGGCTTGTGACCAGGTCTCCGTCGCTCCGGTGTCCATAACTTTTGATCCGTAAGGAGTTACGAGGCGCACAGCATACCGTTGGAAAGCTCTCTGAGAGCTCTACGACGGGGGTAGGAAGCTAGCTCGCTATGCTCTTTTAGGAGCTCAAAATCGAACGTTTTCATCAGTTTCGGGCCACTTTTCTTCTTTTGCTCTGTTTTTTCGTCCCGGATCGTACGTCGTGAGCTGTTAAAAGGACGACAACCTTACTCGCGGCACATTAGAGGACCCTACAATGCGTCGATATCACGTCTTGCGAGGATGCTGTGTTGTTGAAGCGGATGGGTTGTCGTTAAGCCCATTGGGCCTTTTGAATGGGCCATATCTCTAGGCTGGGACTGTGAACCGTTAACACATAAAGGAATTGTGCCCTCAACATGACGGGTGCGATCATACCAGCACTAATGCTCCGAATCCCATCAGAACTCCGAAGTTAAGCGTGCTTGGGCGAGAGTAGTACTAGGATGGGCGACCCCCTGGGAAGTCCTCGTGTTGCACCCCCCTTTTCAATTTTTTTTGCTCCGGTTAGGGTTGCCAAGATACTTTACCCACCACATTTCTATTATCGAATCCCACGGCACCTTGGGCAAGACAACTTCTTTTCACGTGGAGGCTGGGCCCGCAAACCGGTGCCCATAACTTTTGATCCGTAAGGAGTTACGAGGTGCACAGCATACCGTTGGAAAGCTCTCTGAGAGCTCTACGACGGGGGTAGCTAGCAAGCTCGCTGTGCCCTTTTTGGAGCTCAAAATCGAACGTTTTCATCAGTTTCGGGCCACTTTTCTTCATTTGCTCTGTTTTTCAGGCCCGGATCGTACGTCGTGAGCTGTTAAAAGGACGACAACCTTACTCGCGACACATTAGAGGACCCTACAATGCGTCGATATCACGTCTTGCGAGGATGCTGCGTTGGTGAAGAGGATGGGTTGTCGTTAAGCCCATTGGGCCTTTTGAATGGGCCATATCTCTAGGCTGGGACTGTGAACCTTTAACAAATAAAGGAATTGTGCCCTCAACATGACGGGTGCGATCATACCAGCACTAATGCACCGAATCCCATCAGAACTCCGAAGTTAAGCGTGCTTGGGTGAGAGTAGTACTAGGATGGGTGACCCCCTGGGAAGTCCTCGTGTTGCACCCCCCTTTTCAATTTTTTTTGCTCCGGTTAGGGTTGCCAAGATACTTTACCCACCATATTTCTATTATCGAATCCCACGGCACCTTGGGCAAGACAACTTCTCTTCACGTGGAGGCCGGGCCCGCAAACCGGTGCCCATAACTTTTGATCCGTAAGGAGTTACGAGGCGCACAGCATACCGTTGGAAAGCTCTCTGAGAGCTCTACGACGGGGGCAGCAATCTAGCTCGCTGTGCCCTTTTTGGAGCTCAAAATCGAACATTTTCATCAGTTTCGGGCTACTTTTATTCTTTTGCTCTGTTTTTCCATCCCGGATCGTACGTCGTGAGCTGTTAAAAGGACGACAACCTTATTCGCGGCACATTAGAGGATCCTACAATGCGTCGATATAACGTCTTGCGAGGATGCTGCGTTGTTGAAGTGGATGGGTTGTCGTTAAGCCCATTGGGCCTTTTGAATGGGTCATATCTCTAGGCTGGGACTGTGAACCGTTAACACATAAAGGAATTGTGCCCTCAACATGACGGGTGCGATCATACCAGCACTAATGTACCGGATCCCATCAGAACTACGAAGTTAAGCGTGCTTGGGCGAGAGTAGTACTAGGATGGGTGACCCCTTGGGAATTCTCGTGTTGCACCCCCCTTTTCAATTTTTTTGCTCCGGTTAGGGTTGCCAAGATACTTTACCCACCACATTTCTATTATCGAATCCCACGGCACCTAGGGCAAGACAACTTCTCTTCACGTGGAGGCTGGGCCTGCAAACCGAGGGCGTAGGGCTTGTGACCAGGTCTCCGTCGCTCCGGTGCCCATAACTTTTGATCCGTAAGGAGTTACGAGGCGCACAGCATACCGTTGGAAAACTCTCTGAGAGCTCTACAACGGGGGCAGCAAGCTTGCTTGCTGTGCCCTTTTCGGAGCTCAAAATTGAACTTTTTCATCAGTTTCGGGCCACTTTTCATTTTTTACTCTGTTTTTCAATCCCGGATCGTATGTCTCGAGCTATTAAAAGGACGACAATCTTACTCGCGCCACATTAGAGGACCCTACAATGCGTCGATATCACGTCTTGCAAGGATGCTGCGTTGTTGAAGCGGATGGGTTGTCGTTAAGCCCATTGGGCCTTTTGAATGGGCCATATCTCTAGGCTGGGACTGTGAACCGTTAACACATAAAGGAATTGTGCCCTCAACATGACGGGTGCGATCATACCAGCACTAATGCACCGGATCCCATCAGAACTCCGAAGTTAAGCGTGCTTGGGCGAGAGTAGTACTAGGATGGGTGACCCCTAGGGAAGTCCTCGTGTTGCACCCCCCTTTTCAATTTTTTTTGCTCCGGTTAGGGTTGCCAAGATACTTTACCCACCACATTTCTATTATCGAATCCCACGGCACCTTGGGCAAGACAACTTCTCTTCACGTGGAGGCTAGGCTTGCAAACCGAGGGCGTAGGGCTTGTGACCAGGTCTCCGTCGCTCCAGTTCCATAACTTTTTATCCGTAAGGAGTTACGAGACGCACAGCATACCGTTGGAAAGCTCTCTGAGAGCTCTACGACGGGTGTAGCAAGCTAGCTCGCTTTGCCCTTTTCGGAGCTCAAAATCAAACATTTTCATTAGTTTCGGGCCACTTTTCTTTTTTTGCTCTGTTTTTCCGTCCCGGATCGTACGTCGTGAGCTGTTAAAAGGACGACAACCTTACTCGCGGCACATTAGAGGACCCTACAATGCGTCGATATCACGTCTTGCGAGGATGCTGCGTTGTTGAAGCGGATGGGTTGTCGTTAAGCCCATTGGGCCTTTTGAATGGGCCATATCTCTAGGCTGGGACTGTGAACCGTTAACACATAAAGGAATTGTGCCCTCAACATGACGGGTGCGATCATACCAGCACTAATGCACCGGATCCCATAAGAACTCTGAAGTTAAGCGTGCTTGGGCGAGAGTAGTCCTAGGATGGGTGACCCCCTGGGAAGTCCTCGTGTTGCACCCCCCTTTTCACTTTTTTTTGCTCCGGTTAGGGTTGCCAAGATACTTTACCCACCACATTTCTATTATCGAATCCCACGGTACCTTGGGCAAGACAACTTCTCTTAACGTGGAGGCTGGGCCCGCAAACCGGTGCCCATAACTTTTGATCCGTAAGGAGTTACGAGGTGCACAGCATACCGTTGGAAAGCACTCTGAGAGCTCTACGACGGGGGAAGCTAGCTAGCTCGCTGTACCCTTTTCGGAGTTAAAAATCGAACGTTTTCATCAGTTTCGGGCCACTTTTCTTCTTTTGCTCTGTTTTTCCGTCCCGGATCGTACGTCGTGAGCTGATAAAAGGACGACAACCTTACTCGCGGCACATTAGAGGACCCTACAATGCGTCGATATCACGTCTTGCAAGGATGCTGCGTTGTTGAAGCGGATGGGCTGTCGTTAAGCCCATTGGGCCTTTTGAATGGGCCATATCTCTAGGCTGGGACTGTGAGCCGTTAACACATAAAGGAATTGTGCCCTCAACATGACGGGTGCCATCATACCAGCACTAATGCACCGGATCCCATCAGAACTCCGAAGTTAAGCGTGCTTGGGCGAGAGTAGTACTAGGATGGGTGACCCCCTGGGAAGTCCTCGTGTTGCACCCCGCTTTTCAATTTTTTTTGCTCCGGTTAGGGTTGCCAAGATACTATACCCACCACATTTCTATTATTGAATCCCACAGCACCTTGGGCAAGACAACTTCTCTTCACGTGGAGGCTGGGCCCGCAAACCGAGGGCGTAGGGCTTGTGACTAGGTCTCCGTTGCTCCGGTGCCCATAACTTTTGATCCGTAAGGAGTTACGAGGCGCACAGCATACCGTTGGAAAGCTCTCTGAGAGCTCTACGACGGGGGCAGCTAGTTAGCTTGTTGTGCCCTTTTCGGACCTCAAAATCGAACGTTTTCATCAATTTCGGGCCACTTTTCTTTTTTTGCTCTGTTTTTCCGTCCCGGATCGTACGTCGTGAGCTGTTAAAAGGACGACAACCTTACTCGCGGCACATTAGAGGACCCTACAATGCGTCGATATCACGTCTTGCGAGGATGCTGCGTTGTTGAAGCGGATGGGTTGTCGTTAAGCCCATTGGGCCTTTTGAATGGGTCATATCTCTAGGCTGGGACTGTGAACCGTTAACACATAAAGGAATTGTGCCCTCAACATGACGGGTGTGATCATACCAGCACTAATGCACCGGATCCCATCAGAACTCCGAAGTTAAGCGTGCTTGGGCGAGAGTAGTACTAGGATGGGTGATCCCCTGGGAAGTCCTCGTGTTGTACCCCCCTTTTCAATTTTTTTTTCTCCGGTTAGGGTTGCCAAGATACTTTACCCACCACATTTCTATTATCGAATCCCACGACACCTTGGGCAAGACAACTTCCCTTGACGTGGAGACTGGGCCCGCAAACCGGTGCCCATAACTTTTGATCCGTAAGGAGTTACGAGGCGCACAGCATACCGTTGGAAAGCTCTCTGAGAGCTCTAAGACGGGGGCAGCCAGCTAGGTCGCTGTGCCCGTTTCGGAGCTCAAAATCGAATGTTTTCATCAGTTTCGGGCCACTTTTCTTCTTTTGCTCTATTTTTCCGTCCCGGATCGTACGTCGTGAGCTGTTAAAAGGACGACAACCTTACTCGCGGCACATTAGAGGACCCTACAATGCGTCGATATCACGTCTTGCGAGGATGCTGCGTTGTTGAAGCGGATGGGTTGTCGTTAAGCCCATTGGGCCTTTTGAATGGGTCATATCTCTAGGCTGGGACTGTGAACCGTTAACACATAAAGGAATTGTGCCCTCAACATGACGGGTGCGATCATACCAGCACTAATGCACCGGATCCCATCAGAACTCCGAAGTTAAGCGTGCTTGTGCGAGAGTAGTACTAGGATGGGTGACCCCCTGGGAAGTCCTCGTGTTGCACCCCCCCTTTTCAATTTTTTTTACTCCGGTTAGGGTTGCCAAGATACTTTACCCACCACATTTCTATTATCGAATCCCACGGCACCTTGGGCAAGACAATTTCTCTTCACGTGGAAGCTGGGCCTGCAAACCGAGGGCGTAGGGCTTGTGACCAGGACTCCGTCGCTCCGGTGCCAATAACTTTTGATCCGTATGGAGTTACGAGGCGCACAGCATACCGTTGGAAAGCTCTCTGAGAGCTCTACGATAGGAGCAGCTAGCTAGCTTGCTGTGCCTTTTCAGAGCTCAAAATCGAACGTTTTCATCAGTTTCGGGCCACTTTTCTTTTTTTGCTCTGTTTTTCCGTCCCGGATCGTACGTCATGAGCTGTTAAAAGGACGACAACCTTACTCGCGGCACATTAGAGGACCCTACAATGCGTCGATATCACGTCTTGCGAGGATGCTGCGTTGTTGAAGCGGATGGGTTGTCGTTACGCCCATTGGGCCTTTTGAATGGGTCATATCTCTAGGCTGGGACTGTGAACCGTTAACACATAAAGGAATTGTGCCCTCAACATGACGGGTGCGATCATACCAGCACTAATGCACCGGATCCCATCAGAACTCTGATGTTAAGCGTGCTTGGGCGAGAGTAGTACTAGGATGGGTGACCCCCTGGGAAGTCCTCGTGTTGCACCCCCATTTTCAATTTTTTTTGCTCCGGTTTGGGTTTCCAAGATACTTTATCCACCACATTTCTATTATCGAATCCCACGGCACCTTGGGCAAGACAACTTCTCTTCACGTGGAGGCTGGGCCCGCAAACCGATGCCCATAACTTTTGATCCGTAAGGAGATACGAGGCGCACAGCATACCGTTGGAAAGCTCTCTGAGAGCTCTACGACGGGGGTAGCTAGCTAGCTCGCTGTGCCCTTTTCGGAGTTCAAAATCGAACGTTTTCATCAGTTTCGTGGCACTTTTCCTCTTTTGCACTGTTTTTCCGTCCCGGATCGTACGTCGTGAGCTGTTAAAAGGATGAAAACCTTACTCGCGGCACATTAGAGGACCCTACAATGCGTCGATATCACGTCTTGCGAGGATGCTGCGTTGTTGAAGCGGATGGGTTGTCGTTAAGCCCATTGGGCCTTTTGAATGGCCCATATCTCTAGGCTGGGACTGTGAACCGTTAACACATAAAGGAATTGTGCCCTCAACATGACGGGTGCGATCATACCAGCACTAATCCACAGGATGCCATCAGAACTCCGAAGTTAAGCGTGCTTGGGCGAGAGTAGTACAAGGATGGGTGACCCCCTGGGAAGTCCTCGTGTTGCACCCCCTTTTCAATTTTTTTTGCTCTTGTTAGGGTTGCCAAGATACTTTACCCACTATATTTCTATTATCGAATCCCACTGCACCTTGGGCAAGACAACTTCTCTTCACGTGAAGGCTGGGCCCGCAAACCGAGGGCGTAAGGCTTGTGACTAGGTCTCCGTCGCTCCGGTGCCCATAACTTTTGATCCGTAAAGATTTACGAGGCGTACAGCAAACCGTTGGAAAGCTCTCTGAGAGCTCTACGACGGGGGCAGCTAGCTAGCTTGCTGTGCCCTTTTCGGAGCTCAAAATCAAGCGTTTTTATTAGTTTCGGGCCACTTTTCTTCTTTTGCTCTATTTGTCCGTCGCGGATCGTATGTCGTGAGCTGTTAAAAGGACGACAACCTTACTCGCGGCACATTAGAGGACCCTACAATGCGTCAATATCACGTCTTGCGAGGATGCTGCGTTGTTGAAGCGGATGGGTTGTCATTAAGCCCATTGGGCCTTTTGAATGAGCCATATCTCCAGGCTGGGACTGTGAATCGTTAACACATAAAGGAATTGTGCCCTCAACATGACGGGTGGGATCATACAAGAACTAATGCACCGGATCCCATCAGAACTCCGAAGTTAAGCGTGCTTGGGCGACAGTAGTACTAGGATGGGTGACCCCCTGGGAAATCCTCGTGTTGCACCCCCCTTTTCAATTTTTTTTGCTCCGGTTAGGGTTGCCAAGATACTTTACCCACCACATTTCTATTATCGAATCCCATGGCACCTTGGGCAAGACAACTTCTCTTCACGTGGAGGCTGGGCCCGCAAACCGAGGGCGTAGGGCTTGTGACCAGGTCTCCGTCGCTCCGGTGCCCAAAACTTTTGATCCGTAAGGAGTTACGAGGCGCACAGCATACCGTTGGAAAGCTCTCTGAGAGATCTACGACGGGGGCAGCCAGCTAGCTCGCTGTACCCTTTTCAGAGCTCAAAACTGAACGTTTTCATTAGTTTCGGGCCATTTTTCTTCTTTTGCTCTGTTTTTCCGTCCCGGATCGTACGTCGTGAGCTGTTAAAAGGACGACAACCTTACTCACGGAACATTAGAGGACCCTACAATGCGTCGATATCATGTCTTGCGAGGATGCTGCGTTGTTGAAGCAGATGGGTTGTCGTTAAGCCCATTGGGCCTTTTGAATGGGTCATATCTCTAGGCTGGGACTGTGAACTGTTAACACATAAAGGAATTTTTCCCTCAACATGACGGGTGCGATCGTACCAACACTAATGCACCGAATCCCATCAGAACTCCGAAGTTAAGCGTGCTTGGCCGAGAGTAGTACTAGGATGGGTGACCCCCTGGGAAGTCCTCGTGTTGCACCCCCATTTTCAATTTTTTTTGCTCCGGTTAGGGTTGCCAAGATACTTTACCCACCACATTTCTATTGTCGAATCCCACTGCACCTTGGGCAAGACAACTTCTCTTCACGTGGAGGCTGGACCCGCAAACCGAGGGCGTAGGGCTTGTGACTAGGTCTCCGTCGCTCCGGTGCCCATAACTTTTGATCCGTAAGGAGTTTCGAGGCGTACAGCATACCGTTGGAAAGCTCTCTGAGAGCTCTACGACGGGGGCATCAAGTTAGCTCGTTGTGCCCTTTTCGGAGCTCAGAATCAAACGTTTTCATTAGTTTTGGGCCACTTTTCTTTTTTTGTTCTGTTTTTCCAACCCGGATCGTACGTCGTGAGCTGTTAAAAGGACGACAACCTTACTCGCGGCACATTAGAGGACCCTATAATGCGTCGATATCACGTCTTGCGAGGATGCTGCGTTGTTGAAGCGGATGGGTTGCCGTGAAGCCCATTGGGCCTTTTGAATGGGCCATATCTCTAGGCTGGGACTGTGAACCGTTAACACATAAAGGAATTGTGCCCTCAACATGACTGGTGCGATCATACCAGCACTAATGCACCGGATCCCATCAGAACTCCGAAGTTAAGCGTGCTTGGGCGAGAGTAGTACTAGGATGGGTGACCCCCTGGGAAGTCCTCGTGTTGCACCCCCTTTTCAATTTTTTTTGCTCCGGTTAGGGTCGCCAAGATACTTTACCCACCACATTTCTATTATCGAATCCCACGGCACCTTGGGCAGGACAACTTCTCTTCACGTGGAGGCTGGGCCCGCAAACCGGTGCCCATAACTTTTGATCCGTAAGGAGTTACGAGGCGCACAGCATACCGTTGGAAAGCTCTCTGAGAGCTCTACGACGGGGGCAGCTAGCTAGCTTGCTGTGCCCTTTTCGGAGCTCAAAATCGAACGTTTTCATCAGTTTCGAGCCACTTTTCTTCTTTTGCTCTGTTTTTCCATCCCGGATCGTACGTCGTGAGCTGTTAAAAGGACGACAACCTTACTCGCGGCACATTAGAGGACCCTACAATGCGTCGATATCACGTCTTGCGAGGATGCTGCGTTGTTGAAGCGGATGGGTTGTCGTTTAGCCCAATGGGCCTTTTGAATGGGCAATATATCTAGGCTGGGACTGTGAACCGTTAACACATAAAGGAATTGTGCCCTCAACATGACGGGTGCGATCATACCAGCACTAATGCACCGGATCCCATCAGAACTCCGAAGTTAAACGTGCTTGGGCGAGAGTAGTACTAGGATGGGTGACCCCCTGGGAAGTCCTCGTGTTGCACCCCCCTTTTCAATTTTTTTTGCTCCGGTTAGGGTTGCCAAGATACTTTTCCCAACACATTTCTATTATCTAATCCCACCGCACCCTGGGCAAGGGAACTTCTCTTCACGTGGAGGCTGGGTCCGCAAACCGAGGGCGTAGGGCTTGTGACCAGGTCTCCTTCGCTCTGCTGCCCATAACTTTTGATTCGTAAGGAGTTACGAGGCGCACAGCATACCGTTGGAAAGCTCTCTGAGAGCTCTACGACGGGGGCAGCTAGCTAGCTTGCTGTGCCCTTTTCGGAGTTCAAAATCGAACGTTTTCATCAGTTTCGGGCCATTTTCCTTCTTTTTCTTTGTTTTTCCGTCCCGGATCGTACGTCGTGAGCTGTTAAAAGGACGACAACCTTACTCGCGGCACATTAGAGGACCCTACGATGCGTTGATATCACGTCTTGCGAGGATGCTGCATTGTTGAAGCGAATGGGTTGTCGTTAAGCCCATTAGGCCTTTTGAATGGGTCATATCTCTAGGCTGGGACTGTGAACCGTTAACACATAAAGGAATTGTGCCCTCAACATGACGGGTGCAATCATACCAGCACTAATGCACCGGATCCCATCAGAACTCCGAAGTTAAGCGTGCTTGGGCGAGAGTTGTACTAGGATGGGTGACCCCCTGGGAAGTCCTCGGGTGGCACCGCCATTTTCGAGTTTTTGTGCTCCGGTTAGGGTGGCCAAGAGACTTTACCCACCACATTTCTATTATCGAATCCCACGGCACCTTGCGTAAGACAACTTCTCTTCACGTGGAGGCTGGTCCCGCAAACCGGTGCCCATAACTTTTGATCCGTAAGGAGTTACGAGGCGCACAGCATACCGTTGGAAAGCTCTCTGAGAGCTCTACGACGGGCGCAGCTAGCTAGCTCGCTTTTCCCTTTTCGGAGCTCAAAATCGAACATTTTCTTCAATTTCGGGCCACTTTTCTTCTTTTGCTCTGTTTTTCCATCCCGGATCGTACGTCGTGAGCTGTTAAAAGGACGACAACCTTACTCGCGGCACATTAGAGGACCCTACAATGCGTCGATATCACGTCTTGCGAGGATGCTGCGTTGTTGAAGCGGATGGGTTGTCGTTAAGCCCATTGGGCCTTTTGAATGGGTCATATCTCTAGGCTGCGACTGTGAACCGTTAACACATAAAGGAATTGTGCCCTCAACATGACGGGTGCGATCATACCAGCACTAATGCACAGGCTCCCATCAGAACTCCGAAGTTAAGCGTGCTTGGGCGAGAGTAGTACTAGGATGGGTGACCCCCTGGGAAGTCCTCGTGTTGCACCCCCCTTTTCAATTTTTTTTGCTCCGGTTAGGGTTGCCAAGATACTTTACCCACCACATTTCTATTATCGAAACCCACGGCACCTTGGGCAAGACAACTTCTCTTTACGTGGAGGCTGGGCCCGCAAACCGACGGCATAGGGCTTGTGACCAGGTCTCCGTCGCTCCGGTGCCCATAACTTTTGATCCGTAAGGAGTTACGAGGCGCACAGCATACCGTTAGAAAGCTCTCCGAGAGCTCTACGACGGGGGCAGCATGCTAGCTCGCTTTGCCCTTTTCGGAGGTCAAAATCGAACATTTTCATTAGTTTCGGGCCACTTTTCTTCTTTTGCTCTGTTTTTCCGTCCCGGATCGTACGTCGTGAGCTATTAAAAGGACGACAATCTTACTCGCAGCACATTAGAGGACCCTACAATGCGTCGATATCATGTCTTGCGAGGATGCTGCGTTGTTGAAGCGGATGGGTTGTCGTTAAGCCCATTGGGCCTTTTGAATGGGCCATATCTCTAGGCTGGGACTGTGAACCGTTAACACATAAAGGAATTGTGCCCTCAACATGACGGGTGCGATCATACCAGCACTAATGCACCGGATCCCATCAGAACTCCGAAGTCAAGCGTGCTTGGGTGAGAGTTGTACTAGGATGGGTGACCCCCTGGGAAGTCCTCGTGTTGCATCGCCCTTTTCAATTTTTTTTTCTCCGGTTAGGGTTGCCAAGAGACTTTACCCACCACATTTCTATTATCGACTCCCACGGCACCTTGGGCAAGACAACTTCTCTTCACGTGGAGGATGGGCCCGCAAACCGGTGCCCATAACTTTTGATCCGTAAGGAGTTACGAGGCGCACAGCATACCGTTGGAAAGCTCTCTGAGAGCTCTACGACGGGGGCAGCTAGCTAGCTCGCTTTGCCCTTTTCGGAGCTCAAAATCGAACGTTTTCATCAGTTTTGGGCCACTTTTCTTCTTTTGCTCTGTTTTTCCGTCCCGGATCGTACGTCGTGAGCTGTTAAAAGGAGGACAACCTTACTCGCAGCACATTAGAGGACCCTACAATGCGTCGATATCACGTCTTGCGAGGATGCTGCGTTGTTGAAACGGATGGGTTGTCATTAAGCCCATTGGGCCTTTTGAATGAGTCATATCTCTAGGCTGGGACTGTGAACCGTTAACACATAAAGGAATTGTGCCCTCAACATGACGGGTGCGATCATACCAGCACTAATGCACCAGATCCCATCAGAACTCCGAAGTTAAGCGTGCTTGGGCGAGAGTAGTACCAGGATGGGTGACCCCCTGGGAAGTCCTCGTGTTGTACCCTCCTTTTCAATTTTTTTTGCTCCGGTTAGGGTTGCCAAGATACTTTACCCACCACATTTCTATTATCGAATCACACGGCACCTTGGGCAAGACAACTTCTGTTTACGTGGAGGCTGGGCCCGCAAACCGAGGGCGTAGGGCTTGTGACCAGGTCTCCGTCGCTCCGGTGCCCATAACTTTTGATCCATAAGGAGTTACGAGGCGCACAACATACCGTTGGAAAGCTCTCTGAGAGCTCTACGACGGGGGCAGCTAGCTTGCACGCTGTGCCCTTTTCGGAGCTCAAAATCGAACGTTTTCATCAGTTTCGGGCCACTTTTCTTCTTTTGCTCTGTTTTTCCGTCCCGGATCGTACGTCGTGAGCTGTTAAAAGGACGACAACCTTACTCGCAGCACATTAGAGGACCCTACAATGTGTCGATATCACGACTTGCGAGGATGCTGCGTTGTTGAAGCGGATGGGTTGTCGTTAAGCCCATTGGGCCTTTTGAATGAGTCATATATCTAGGCTGGGACTGTGAACCGTTAACAAATAAAGGAATTGTGCCCTCAACATGACGGGTGGATCATACCAGCACTAATGCACCGGATCCCATCAGAACTCCGAAGTTAAGCGTGCTTGGGCGAGAGTAGTACTAGGATGGGTGACCCCCTGGGAAGTCTTCGTGTTGTACCCCCTTTGTCAATTTTTTTTGCTCCGGTTAGGGTTGCCGAGTTACTTTACCCACCACATTTCTATTATCGAATCCCACGGCACCTTGGGCAAGACAACTTCTCTTCACGTGGAGGCTGGGCCCGCAAACCGAGGGCGTAGGGCTTGTGACCAGGTCTCCGTCGCTCCGGTGCCCATAACTTTTGATCCGTAAGGAGTTACGAGGCGCACAGCATACCGTTGGAAAGCTCTCTGAGAGCTCTACGGCGGGGGCAGCAAGCTAGCGCGCTGTGCCCTTTTTGGAGCTCAACATCGAACATTTTCATTAGTTTCAAGCCACTTTTCTTCTTTTGCTCCGTTTTTCCGTCCCGGATCGTACGTCGTGAGCTGTAAAAAGGACGACAACCTTACTCGCGGCACATTAGAGGACCCTACAATGCGTCGATATCACGTCTTGCGAGGATGCTGCGTTGTTGAAGCGGATGGGTTGTCGTTAAGCCCATTGGGCCTTTTGAATGGGCCATATCTCTAGGCTGGGACTGTGAACCGTTAACACATAAAGGAATTGTGCCCTCAACATGAATGGTGCGATCATACCAGCACTAATGCACCGGATCCCATCAGAACTCCGAAGTTAAGCGTGCTTGGGCGAGAGTAGTACTAGGATGGGTGACCCCCTGGGAAGTCCTCGTGTTGCACCCACCTTTTCAATTTTTTTTGCTTCGGTTAGGGTTGCCAAGATACTTTACACACCATATTTCTATTATCGAATCACACGGCACCTTGGGCAAGATCACTTCTCTTCACGTGGAGGCTGGGCCCGCAAACCGAGGGCGTAGGGCTTGTGACCAGGTTTCGGTCGCTCCGGTGCCCATAACTTTTGACCCGTATGGAGTTACGAGGCGCACAGCATACCGTTGGAAAGCACTCTGAGAGCTCTACGACGGGGACAGCAAGCTATCTTGCTCTGCCCTTTTCGGAGCTCAAAATCGAACGTTTTCATCAGTTTCGGGCCACATTTCTTCTATTGCTCTGTTTTTTCGTCCTGGATCGTACGTCGTGAGCTGTTAAAAGGACGACAACCTTACTCGGGTCACATTAGTGGACCCTACAATGTTTCGATATCACGTCTTGCGAGGAGGCTGCGAGATTGAGGCGGGTGGGGTGTCGGGAAGCCCATTGGGCCTTTCGAATGGGCCATATCTCTAGGTTGGGACTGTGAACCGTTAACACATAAAGGAATTGTGCCCTCAATATGACGGGTGCGATCATACCAGCACTAATGCACCGGATCCCATCAGAACTCTGAAGTTAAGCATGCTTGGGCGAGAGTAGTACTAGGATGGGTGACCCCCTGGGAAGTCCTCGTGTTGCACCCCCCTTTTCAATTTTTTTTGCTCCGGTTAGGGTTGCCAAGATACTTTACCCACCACATTTCTATTATCGAATCCCACGGCACCTTGGGCAAGACAACTTCTCTTCACGTGGAGGCTGGGCCCGCAAACCGAGGGCGTAGGGCTTGTGACCAGGTCTCTGTCGCTCCGGTGCCCATAACTTTTTATCCGTAAGGAGTTACGAGGCGCACAGCATACCGTTGGAAAGCTCTCTGAGAGCTCTACGACGGGGGCAGCTAGCTTGCTCGCTGTGCCCTTTTCGGAGCTCAAAATCGAACATTTTCATCAGTTTCGGGCCACTTTTCTTCTTTTGCTCTGTTTTTCCATCCCGGATCGTACGTCGTGAGCTGCTAAAAGGACGACAACCTTACTCGCGGCACATTAGAGGACCCTACAATGCGTCGATATCACGTCTTGCGAGGATGCTGCGTTGTTGAAGCGGATGGGTTGTCGTTAAGCCCCATTGGGCCTTTTGAATGGGCCATATCTCTAGGCTGGGACTGTGAACCGTTAACACATAAAGGAATTGTGCCCTCAATATGACGGGTGCGATCATACCAGCACTAATGCACCGGATCCCATCAGAACTCCGAAGTTAAGCGTGCTTGGGCGAGAGTAGTACTAGGATGGGTGACCCCTTGGGAAGTCCTCGTGTTGCACCCCCTTTTCAATTTTTTTTGCTCCGGTTAGGGTTGCCAAGATACTTTACCCACCACATTTCTATTATCGAATCCCACGGTACCTTGGGCAAGACAACTTCTCTTCACGTGGAGGCTGGGCCCGCAAACCGAGGGCGTAGGGCTTGTGACCAGGTCTCGGTCGCTCCGGTGCCCATAACTTTTGATCCGTAAGGAGTTACGAGGCGCACAGCATACCGTTGGAAAGCTCTCTGAGAGCTCTACGACGGGGGCAGCTAGTTATCTCGCTATGCCCTTTTCGGAGCTCAAAATCGAACGTTTTCATCAGTTTCGGGCCACTTTTCTTCATTTGCTCTGTTTTTCCGTCCCGGATCGTACGTCGTGAGCTGTTAAAAGGACGACAACCTTACTCGCGGCACATTAGAGGACCCTTCGATGCGTCGATATCACGTCTTGCGAGGATGCTGCGTTGTTGAAGTGGATGGGTTGTCGTTAAGCCCATTGGGCCTTTTGAATGGGCCATATCTCTAGGCTGGGACTGTGAACCGTTAACACATAAAGGAATTGTGCCCTCAACATGACGGGTGCGATCATACCAGCACTAATGCACCGGATCCCATCAGAACTCCGAAGCAAAGCGTGCTTGGGCGAGAGTAGTCCTAGGATGGGTGACCCCCTGGGAAGTCCTCGTGTTGCATCCTCCTTTTCAATATTTTTTCCTCCGGTTAGGGTTGCCATGATACTTTATCCACCCCATTTCTATTATCGAATCCCACGGTACCTTGGGCAAGACAACTTCTCTTCACGTGGAGGCTGGGCCCGCAAACCGAGGGCGTAGGGCTTGTGACCAGGTCTCGGTCGCTCCGGTGCCCATAACTTTTGATCCGTATGGAGTTACGAGGCGCACAGCATACCGTTGGAAAGCTCTCTGAGAGCTCTACGACGGGGGCAGCTAGTTATCTCGCTATGCCCTTTTTGGAGCTCAAAATCGAACGTTTTCATCAGTTTCGGGCCACTTTTCTTCATTTGCTCTATTTTTCCGTCCCGGATCGTACGTCGTGAGCTGTTAAAAGGACGACAACCTTACTCGCGGCACATTAGAGGACCCTTCAATGCGTCGATATCACGTCTTGCGAGGATGCTGCGTTGTTGAAGCGGATGGGTTGTCGTTAAGCCAATTGGGCCTTTTGAATGGGTCATATCTCTAGGCTGGGACTGTGAACTGTTAACACATAAAGGAATTGTGCCCTAAACATGACGGGTGCGATCATACCAGCACTAATGCACCAGATCCCATCAGAACTCCGAAGTTAAGCGTGCTTGGGCGAGAGTAGTACTAGGAAGGGTGACCCCCTGGGAAGTCCTCGTGTTGCACCCCCCTTTTCAATTTTTTTTGCTCCGGTTAGGGTTGCCAAGATACTTTACCCACCACATTTCTATTATCGAATCCCACGGCACCTTGGGCAAGACTATTTCGCTTCACATAGAGGCTGGGCCAGCAAACCGAGGGCGTGGGGCTTGTGACCAGGTCTCCGTCGCTCCGGTGCCCATAACTTTTGATCCGTAAGGAGTTAGTGGCGCACAGCATACCGTTGGAAAGCTTTCTAAGAGCTCTACGATGGGGGCAGCTAGCTATCTAGCTTTGCCCTTTTCGGAGCTCAAAATCGAACGTTTTCATCAGTTTCGGGCCACTTTTCTTCTTTTGCTCTGTTTTTCCGTCCCGGATCGTACGTCGTGAGCTGTTAAAAGGACGACAACCTTACTCGCGGCACATTAGAGGACTCTTCAATGCGTCGATATCACGTCTTGCGAGGATGCTGCGTTGTTGAAGTGGATGGGTTGTCGTTAAGCCCATTGGGCCTTTTGAATGGGCCATATCTCTAGGCTGGGACTGTGAACTGTTAACACATAAAGGAATTGTGCCCTCAACATGACGGGTGCGATCATACCAGCACTAATGCACCGGATCCCATCAGAACTCCGAAGTTAAGCGTGCTTGGGCGAGAGTAGTACTAGGATGGGTGACCCCCTGCGAAGTCCTCGTGTTGCACCCCCCTTTTCAATTTTTTTTGCTCCGGTTAGGGTTGCCAAGATACTTTACCCACCACATTTCTATTATCGAATCCCACGGCACCTTGGGCAAGACAACTTCTCTTCACGTGGAGGCTGGGCCCGCAAACCGAGGGCGTAGGGCTTGTGACCAGGTCTCCGTCGCTCCGGTGCCCATAACTTTTGATCCGTAAGGAGTTACGAGGCGCACAGCATACCGTTGGAAACCTCTCTGAGAGCTCTACGACGGGGACAGCTAGCTAGCTCGTTGTGCCCTTTTCGGAGCTCAAAATCGAACGTTTTCATCAGATTTGGGCCACTTTTCTTCTTTTGCTCTGTTTTTCCGTCCCGGATCGTACGTCGTGAGCTGTTAAAAGGATGACAACCTTACTCGCGGCACATTAGAGGACCCTACAATGCGTCGATATCACGTCTTGCGAGGATGCTGCGTTGTTGAAGCGGATGGGTTGTCGTTAAGCCCATTGGGCCTTTTGAATGGGCCATATCTCTAGGATGGGACTGTGAACCGTTAACACATAAAGGAATTGTGCCCTCAACATGACGGGTGCGATCATACTAGCACTAATGCACCGGATCCCATCAGAACTCCGAAGTTAAGCGTGCTTGGGCGAGAGTAGTACTAGGATGGGTGACCCCCTGGGAAGTCCTCGTGTTGCACCGCCTTTTTCAATTTTTTTTGCTCCGGTTAGGGTTGCCAAGATTCTTTACCCACCACATTTCTATTATCAAATCCCACGGCACTTTGGGCAAGACAACTTCTCTTCACGTGGAGGCTGGGCCCGCAAACCGGTGCCTAAAATTTTGATCCGTAAGGAGTTACGAGGCGCACAGCATACCGTTGGAAAGCACTCTGAGAGCTCTACGATGGGGACAGCTAGCTAGCTCGCTGTGCCCTTTTCGGAGCTCGAAATCGAACGTTTTCATCAGTTTCGGGCCACTTTTCTTCTTTTGCTCTGTTTTTCCGTCCCGGATCGTACGTCGTGAGCTGTTAAAAGGACGACAACCTTACTCGCGGCACATTAGAGGACCCTACAATGCGTCGATATCACGTCTTGCGAGGATGCTGCGTTGTTGAAGCGGATGGGTTATCGTTAAGCCCATTGGGCCTTTTGAATGGGCCATATCTCTAGGCTGGGACTGTGAACCGTTAACACATAAAGGAATTGTGCCCTCAACATGACGGGTGCGATCATACCAGCACTAATGCACCGGATCCCATCAGAAATCCGAAGTTAAGCGTGCTTGGGAGAGAGTAGTACTAGGATGGGTGACGCCCTGCGAAGTCCTCGTGTTGCACCCCCCTTTTCAATTTTTTTTTGCTCCGGTTAGGGTTGTCAAGATACTTTACCCACCACATTTCTATTATCGAATCCCATGGCACCTTGGGCAAGAAAACTTCTCTTCACGTGGAGGCTGGGCCCGCAAACCGAGGGCGTAGGGCTTGTGACCAGGTCTCCGTCGCTCCGGTTCCCATAACTTTTGATCCGTAAGGAGTTAAGAGGCACACAGCATACAGTTGGAAAGCTCTCTGATAGCTCTACGACGGGGGCAGCCAGCTAGCTCACTCTGCCCTTTTCGGAGCTCCAAATCGAACGTTTTCATCAGTTTCGGGCAACTTTTCTTCTTTTGCTCTGTTTTTCCGTCCCGGATCGTACGTCGTGAGCTGTTAAAAGGACGACAACCTTACTCGCGGCACATTAAAGGACCCTACAATGCGTCGATATCACGTCTTGCGAGGATGCTGCGTTGTTGAAGCGGATGGGTTGTCGTTAAGCCCATTGGGCCTTTTGAATGGGCCATATCTCTAGGCTGGGACTGTGAACCGTTAACACATAAATGAATTGTGCCCTCAACATGACGGGTGCGATCATACCAGCACTAATGCACCGGATCCCATCAGAACTCCGAAGTTAAGCGTGCTTGGGCGAGAGTAGTACTAGGATGGGTGACCCCCTGGGAAGTCCTCGTGTTGCACCCCCTTTTTCAATTTTTTTTGCTCCGGTTAGGGTTGCCAAGATACTTTACGCACCACATTTCTATTATCGAATCCCACGGCACTTTGGGCAAGACAACTTCTCTTCACGTGGAGGCTGGGCCCGCAAACCGGTGCCCATAACTTTTGATCCGTAAGGAGTTACGAGGCGCACAGCATACCGTTGGAAGGCTCTCTGAGAGCTATACGACCGGGACAGCTAGCTAGCTCGCTGTGCCCTTTTCGGAGCTCGAAATCGAACGTTTTCATCAGTTTCGGGCCACTTTTCTTCTTTTGCTCTGTTTTTCCGTCCCGGATCGTACGTCGTGAGCTGTTAAAAGGACGACAACCTTACTCGCGGCACATTAGAGGACCCTACAATGAGTCGATATCACGTCTTGCGAGGATGCTGCGTTGTTGAAGCGGATGGGTTGTCGTTAAGCCCATTGGGCCTTTTGAATGGGCCATATCTCTAGGCTGGGACTGTGAACTGTTAAGACCTAAAGGAATTGTGCCCTCAACATGACGGGTGGGATCATACCAACACTAATCCACCGGATCCCATCAGAACTCCGAAGTTAAGTGTGCTTGGGTGAGAGTTGTTCTAGGATGGGTGACCCCCTGCGAATTCCTCGTGTTCCACCCCCCTTTTCAATTTTTTTTGCTCCGGTTAGGGTTGCCAAGATACTTTACCCACCACATTTCTATTATCGAATCCCACGGCACCTTGGGCAAGACAACTTCTCTTCACGTGGAGGTTTGGCCCGCAAACCGAGGGCGTAGGGCTTGTGACCAGGTCTCCGTCGCTCCGGTGCCCATAAATTTTGATCCGTAAGGAGTTATGTGGCACACAGCATACCATTGCAAAGGTCTCCGAGAGCTCTACGACGGGGGTAGCTAGCTAGCTCGCTATGCCCTTTTTGGGCCCAAAATCGAACGTTTTCATCAGTTTCGAGCCACTTTTCTTCATTTGCTATGTTTTTCCGTCCCGGATCGTACGTCGTGAGCTGTTAAAAGGACGACAACCTTACTCGCGGCACATTAGAGGACCCTACAATACGTCGATATCACGTCTTGCGAGGATGCTGCGTTGTTGAAGCGGATGGGTTGTCGTTAAGACCGTTAGGCCTTTTGAATGGGCCATATCTCTAGGCTGGGACTGTGAACCGTTAACACATAAAGGAATTGTGCCCTCAACATGACGGGTGCGATCATACCAGCACTAATGCACCAGATCCCATCAGAACTCCGAAGTTAAGCGTGCTTGGGCGAGAGTAGTACTAGGATGGGTGACCCCCTGGGAAGTCCTCGTGTTGCACCCCGCTTTTCAAATTTTTTTGTTCCGGTTAGTGTTGCCAAGATACTTTACCCACCACATTTCTATTATTGAATCCCACGGCACCTTGGGCAAGACAACTTCTCTTCACGTGGAGGCTGGGCCCGCAAACCGGAGCCCATAACTTTTGATTCCTAAGGAGTTACGAGTCGCACAGCATACCGTTGGAAAGCTCTCTGAGAGCTCTACGACAGGGGCAGCGAGCCAGCTCGCTGTGCCCTTTTTGGAGCTCAAAATCGAACGTTTTGATCAGTTTCGGGCCACTTTTCTTCTATTGCTCTATTTTTCCATCCCGGATCGTACGTCGTGAGTTGTTAAAAGGACGACAACCTTACTCGCGGCACATTAGAGGACCCTACAATGCGTCGATATCACGTCTTGCGAGGATGCTGCGTTGTTGAAGCGGATGGGTTGTCGTTAAGCCCATTGGGCCTTTTGAATGGGCCATATCTCTAGGCTAGGACTGTGAACCGTTAACACATAAAGGAATTGTGCCCTCAACATGACAGGTGTGATCATATCAGCACTAATGCACTGGATCCCATCAGAATTCCGAAGTTAAGCGTGCTTGGGCCATAGTAGTACTAAGATGGGTGACCCCCTGGGAAGTCCTCGTCTTGAACCCCCCTTTTCAATTTTTTTTGCTCCGGTTAGCGTTGCCAAGATACTTTATCCACCACATTTCCATTATCGAATCCCACGGCACCTTGGGCAAGGCAACTTCTCTTCACGTGGAGGTTGGGCCCGCAAACCGAGGGCGTAGGGCTTGTGACCAGGTCTCCGTCGCTCCGGTGCCCATAACTTTTGATCCGTAAGGAGTTACGAGGCGCACAGCATACCGTTGGAAAGCACTCTGAGAGCTCTACAACGGGGGCAGCTAGCTAGCTCACCGTGCCCTTTTCGGAGCTCAAAATCGAACGTTTTCATCAGTATCGGGCCACTTTTCTTCTTTTGCTCCGTTTTTCCATCCCGGACCGTACGTCGTGAGCTGTTAAAAGGACGACAACCTTACTCGTGACACATTAGAGGACCCTACAATACGTCGATATCACGTCTTGCGAGGATGCTGCGTTGTTGAAGCGGATGGATTGTCGTTAAGCCCATTGGGCCTTTTAAATGGGCCATATCTCTAGGCTGGGACTGTGAACCGTTAACACATAAACGAATTGTGCCCTCAACAAGACGGGTGCGATCATACCAGCACTAATGCACTGGATCCCATCAGAACTCCGAAGTTAAGCGTGCTTTGGCGAGAGTAGTACTAGGATGGGTGACCCCATGGGAAGTCCTCGTGTTGCACCCCCCTTTTCAATTTTTTTTGCTCCGGTTAGGGTTGCCAAGATACTTTACCCACCACATTTCTATTATCGAATCCCATGGCACCTTGGGCAAGACAACTTCTCTTCACGGGGAGGCTGGGCCCGCAAACCGAGGGCGTAGGGCTTGTGACTAGGTCTCCGTTACTCCGGTGCCCATAACTTT
The DNA here is from genome assembly GCA_037974665.1 of Ehretia macrophylla. NCBI lineage: Eukaryota > Viridiplantae > Streptophyta > Magnoliopsida > Boraginales > Ehretiaceae > Ehretia > Ehretia macrophylla. Next base: position 74,653,595 of record CM075769.1, read on the forward strand.
TGATCCGTAAGGAGTTACGAGGCGCACAGCATACCCTTGGAAAGCTCTCTGAGAGCTCTACGACGAGGGCAGCTAGCTATCCCGTTGTGCCCTTTTCGGAGCTCAAAATCGAACGTTTTCATCATTTTCTGGCCACTTTTCTTCTTTTGCTCTGTTTTTCCGTCCCGGATCGTACGTCGTGAGCTGTTAAAAGGACGACAACCTTACTCGCGGCACATTAGAGGACCCTACAATGCGTCGATATCACGTCTTACGAGGATGCTGCGTTGTTGAAGCGGATGGGTTGTCGTTAAGCCCATTGGGCCTTTTGAATGGGTCATATCTCTAGGCTGGGACTGTGAACCGTTAACACATAAAGGAATTGTGCCCTCAACATGACGGGTGCGATCATACCAGCACTAATGCACCGGATCCCATCAGAACTCCGAAGTTAAGCGTGCTTGGGCGAGAGTAGTACTAGGATGGGTGACCCCCTGGGAAGTCCTCGTGTTGCGCCCCCCTTTTCAATTTTTTTTGCTCCGGTTAGGGTTGCCAAGATACTTTACCCACCACATTTCTATTATTGAATCCCACGGCACCTTGGGCAAGACAACTTCTCTTCACGTTGAGGCTGGGCCCGCAAACCGGTGCCCATAACTTTTGATCCGTAAGGAGTTTTACGAGGCGCACAGCATACCGTTGGAAAGCTCTCTGAGAGCTCTACAACGGAGGCAGCTAGCTAGCTTGCTGTGCCCTTTTCGGAGCTCAAAATCGAACGTTTTCATCAGTTTCGGGCCACTTTTCTCCTTTTGCTCTGTTTCTCCGTCCCGGATCGTACGTCGTGAGCTGTTAAAAGGACGACAACCTTAGTCGCGGCACATTAGAGGACCCTACAATGCGTCGATATCACGTCTTGCGAGGATGCTGCGTTGTTGAAGCGGATGGGTTGTCGTTAAGCCCATTGGGCCTTTTGAATGGGCCATATCTCTAGGCTGGGACTGTGAACCGTTAACACATAAAGGAATTGTGCCCTCAACATGACAGGTGCGATCATACCAGCACTAATGCACCGGATCCCATCAGAACTCTGAAGTTAAGCATGCTTGGGCGAGAGTAGTACTAGGATGGGTGACCACCTGGGAAGTCCTTGTGTTGCACCCCCCTTTTCAATTTTTTTTGGTCCGGTTAGTGTTGCCAAGATACTTTACCCACCACATTTCTATTATCGAATCCCACGGCACCTTGGGCAAGACAACTTCTCTTCACGTGGAGGCTGGGCCCGCAAACCGAGGGCGTAGGGCTTGTGACCAAGTCTCCGTCGCTCCGGTGCCCATAACTTTTGATCCGTAAGGAGTTACGAGGCGCACTGCATACCGTTGGAAAGCTCTCTGAGAGCTCTACGACGGGGGCAGCAAGCTTGCTTGTTGTGCCCTTTTCGGAGCTCAAAATTGAACGATTTCATCAGTTTCGGGCCACTTTTCTTTTTTTGCTCTGTTTTTCCGTCCCGGATCGTACGTCGTGAGCTATTAAAAGGACAACAACCTTACTCGCGGCAGATTAGAGGACCCTACAATGCGTCGATATCACTTCTTGCGAGGATGTTGCGTTGTTGAAGCGGATGGGTTGTCGTTAAGCCCATTGGGCCTTTTGAATGGGCCATATCTCTAGGCTGGGACTGTGAACCGTTAACACATAAAGGAATTGTGCCGTCAACATGACGGGTGCGATCATACCAGCACTAATGCACCGGATCCCATCAGAACTCCGAAGTTAAGCGTGCTTGGGCGAGAGTAGTACTAGGATGGGTGACCCCCTGGGAAATCCTCGTGTTGCACACCCCTTTTCAATTTTTTTTGCTCCGGTTAGGGTTGCCAAGATACTTTACCCACCACATTTCTATTATCGAATCCCACGGCACCTTGGGCAAGACAACTTCTCTTCACGTGGAGGCTGGGCCCGCAAACCGTTGCCCATAACTTTTGATCCGTAAGGAGTTACGAGGCGAACAGCATACCGTTGGAAAGCTCTCTGAGAGCTCTACGACGGGGGCAGCTAGCTAGCTCGCTATGCCCTTTTCGAAGCTCAAAATCGAACGTTTTCATCAATTTCGGGCCACTTTTCTTCTTTTGCCCTGTTTTTTCGTCTGGGATCGTATGTCGTGAGCTGTTAAAAGGACGACAACCTTACTCGCGGCACATTAGAGGACCCTACAATGCGTCGATATCATGTCTTGCGAGGATGCTGCGTTGTTGAAGCGGATGGGTTGTCGTTAAGCCCATTGGGCCTTTTGAATGGGCCATATCTCTAGGTTGGGACTGTGAACCGTTAACACATAATGGAATTGTGCCCTCAACATGACGGGTGCGATCATACCAGCACTAATGCACCGGATCCCATCCGAACTCCGAAGTTAAGCGTGCTTGGGCGAGAGTAGTACTAGAATGGGTGACCCCCTGGGAAGTCCTCGTGTTGCACCCCCCTTTTCAATTTTTTTTACTCCGGTTAGGGTTGCCAAGATACTTTACCCACCACATTTCTATTATCGAATCCCACGGCACCTTGGGCAATACAGCTTCTCTTCACGTGGAGGCTGGGCCCGCAAACCGAGGACTTAGGGCTTGTGACCAGGTCTTCGTCGCTCCGGTGCCCCTAACTTTTGATCCGTAAGGAGTTACGAGGCGCACAGCATACCGTTGGAAAGCTCTCTGCGAGCTCTACGAAAGGGGCAGCAAGCTTGCTTGCTTTGCCCTTTTCGGAGCTCAAAATCGAATGTTTTCATCAGTTTCGGGCCACTTTTCTTCTTTTACTCTGTTTTTCCGTCCCGGATCGTACGTCGTGAGCTGTTAAAAGGATGACAACCTTACTCGCGGCACATTAGAGGACCCTACAATGCGTCGATATCACGTCTTGCGAGGATGCTGCGTTGTTGAAGCGGATGGGTTGTCGTTAAGCCCATTGGGCCTTTTGAATGGGCCATATCTCTAGGCTGGGACTGTGAACCGTTAACACATAAAGGAATTGTGCCCTCAACATGACGGGTGCGATCATACCAGCACTAATGCACCGGATCCCATCAGAACTCCGAAGTTAAGCGTGCTTGGGCGAGAGTAGTACTAGGATGGGTGACCCCCTGGGAAGTCCTCGTGTTGCACCCCCCTTTTCAATTTTTTTTGCTCCGGTTAGGGTTGCCAAGATACTTTACCCACCACATTTCTATTATCGAATACCACGGCACCTTGGGCAAGACAACTTCTCTTCACGTGGAGGCTGGGCCCGCAAACCGAGGGTGTAGGGCTTGTGACCAGGTCTCCGTCGCTCCGGTGCCCATAACTTTTGATCCGTAAGGAGTTACGAGGCGCACAGCATACCGTTGGAAAGCTCTCTGAGAGCTCTACGACGGGGGCAGACAGCAAGCTAGCTGTCCCCTTTTCGGAGCACAAAATCGAACGTTTTCATTAGTTTCAGTCCACTTTTCTTCTTTTGCTCTGTTTTTCGGTCCCGGATCGTACGTCGTGAGCTGTTAAAACGACGACAACCTTACTCGCGGCAGATTAGAGGACCCTACAATGCGTCGATATCACGTCTTGCGAGGATGTTGCGTTGTTGAAGCGGATGGGTTGTCGTTAAGCCCATTGGGCCTTTTGAATGGGCCATATCTCTAGGCTGGGACTGTGAACCGTTAACACATAAAGGAATTGTGCCCTCAACATGACGGGTGCGATCATACCAGCACTAATGCACCGGATCCCATCAGAACTCCGAAGTTAAGCGTGCTTGGGCGAGAGTAGTACTAGAATGGGTGACCCCCTGGGAAGTCCTCGTGTTGCACCCCCCTTTTCAATTTTTTTTGCTCCGGTTAGGGTTGCCAAGATACTTTACCCACCACATTTCTATTATCGAATCCCACGGCACCTTGGGCAAGACAACTTCTCTTCACGTGGAGGCTGGGCCCGCAAACTGAGGGCGTAGGGCTTGTGACCAGGTCTCCGTCGCTCCGGTGCCCATAACTTTTGATCCGTAAGGAGTTACGAGGCGCACAGCATACCGTTGGAAAGCTCTCTGAGAGCTCTACGACAGGGGCAGCGAGCTAGCATGCTTTGCCCTTTTCGGAGCTCAAAATCGAACGTTTTCATCAGTTTTGGGCCACTTTTCTTCTTTTGCTCTATTTTTCTGTCCCGGATCGTACGTCGTGAGCTGTTAAAAGGACGACAACCTTACTCGCGGCACATTAGAGGACCCTACAATGCGTCGATATCACGTCTTGCGAGGATGCTGCGTTGTTGAAGCGGATGGGTTGTCGTTAAGCCCATTGGGCCTTTTGAATGGGCCATATCTCTAGGCTGGGACTGTGAACCGTTAACACATAAAGGAATTGTGCCCTCAACATGACGGGTGTGATCATACCAGCACTAATGCACCGGATCCCATCAGAACTTCGAAGTTAAGCGTGCTTGGGCGAGAGTAGTACTAGGATGGGTGAGCCCCTGGGAAGTCCTCGTGTTGCACCCCCTTTTCAATTTTTTTTGCTCCGGTTAAGGTTGCCAAGATACTTTACCCACCACATTTCTATTATCGAATCCCATGGCACCTTGGGCAAGACAACTTCTCTTCACGTGGAGGCTGGGCCCGCAAACCGGTGCCCATAACTTTTGATCCGTAAGGAGTTACGAGGCGCACAGCATACCGTTGGAAAGCTCTCTGAGAGCTCTACGACGGGGGCAGCTAGCTAGCTCGCTTTGCCCTTTTCGGAGCTCAAAATCGAACGTTTTCATCAATTTCGGGCCACTTTTCTTCTTTTGCTCTGTTTTTCCGTCCCGGATCGTACGTCGTGAGCTGTTAAAAGGACGACAACCTTACTCGCGGCACATTAGAGGACCCTACAATGCGTCGATATCACGTCTTGCGAGGATGCTACGTTGTTGAAGCGGATGGGTTGTCGTTAAGCCCATTGGGCCTTTTGAATGGGCCATATCTCTAGGCTGGGACTGTGAACCGTTAACACATAAAGGAATTGTGCCCTCAACATGACGGGTGCAATCATACCAGCACTAATGCACCGGATCCCATCAGAACTCCGAAGTTAAGCGTGCTTGGGCGAGAGTAGTACTAGGATGGGTGACCCCCTGGGAAGTCCTCGTGTTGCACCCACTTTTCAATTTTTTTTGCTCCGGTTAGGGTTGCCAAGATACTTTACCTACCACATTTCTATTATCGAATCCCACGGCACCTTGGGCAAGACAACTTCTCTTCACGTGGAGGCTGGGCCTGCAAACCGAGGGCGTAGGGCTTGTGACCAGGTCTCCGTCGCTCCGGTGCCCATAACTTTTGATCCGTAAGGAGTTACGAGGCGCACAGCATACCGTTGGAAAGCTCTCTGAGAGCTCTACGACGGTGGCAGCAAGCTAGCTTGTTATGCCCTTTTCGGAGCTCAAAATCGAATGTTTTCATCAGTTTCGGGCCACTTTTCTTCTTTTGCTCTGTTTTTCCGTCCCGGATCGTACGTCGTGAGCTGTTAAAAGGACGACAACCTTACTCGCGGCACATTAGAGGACCCTACAATGCGTCGATATCACGTCTTGCGAGGATGCTGCGTTGTTGAAGCGGATGGGTTGTCGTTAAGCCCCATTGGGCCTTTTCAATGGGCCATATCTCTAGGCTGGGACTGTGAACCGTTAACACATAAAGGAATTGTGCCCTCAATATGACGGGTGCGATCATACCAGCACTAATGCACCGGATCCCATCAGAACTCCGAAGTTAAGCGTGCTTGGGCGAGAGTAGTACTAGGATGGGTGACCCCCTGGGAAGTCCTCGTGTTGTACCCCCTTTTTCAATTTTTTTTGCTCCGGTTAGGGTTGCCAAGATACTTTACCCACCACATTTCTATTATCGAATCCCACGGCACCTTGGGCAAGACAACTTCTCTTCACGTGGAGGCTGGGCCCGCAAACTGAGGGTGTAGGGCTTGTGACCAGGTCTCGGTCGCTCCGGTGCCCATAACTTTTGATCCGTATGGAGTTACGAGGCGCACAGCATACCGTTGGAAAGCTCTCTGAGAGCTCTACGACGGGGGCAGCTAGTTATCTCGCTATGCCCTTTTTGGAGCTCAAAATCGAACGTTTTCATCAGTTTCGGGCCACTTTCCTCATTTGCTCTGTTTTTCCATCCCGGATCGTATGTCGTGAGCTGTTAAAAGGACGACAACCTTACTCGCGGCACATTAGAGGCCCCTACAATGCGTCGATATCACGACTTGCGAGGATGCTGCGTTTTTGAAGCGGATGGATTGTCGTTAAGCCCATTGGGCCTTTTGAATGGGTCATATCTCTAGGCTGGGACTGTGAACCATCAACACATAAGGGAATTGTGCCCTAAACATGATGGGTGCAATAATACTAGCACTAATGCACCAGATCCAATCAAAACTCCGAAGTTAAGCGTGCTTGGGCGAGAGTAGTACTAGGAAGGGTGACCCCCTGGGAAGTCCTCGTGTTGCACCCCCCTTTTCAATTTTTTTTGCTCCGGTTAGGGTTGCCAAGATACTTTACCCACCACATTTCTATTATCGAATCCCACGGCACCTTGGGCAAGACAACTTCTCTTCACGTGGAGGCTGGGCCCGCAAACCGAGGGCGTAGGGCTTGTGACCAGGTCTCCGTCGCTCCGGTGCCCATAACTTTTGATCCGTAAGGAGTTACGAGGCGCACAGCATACCGTTGGAAAGCTCTCTGAGAGCTCTACGACGGGGGCAGCTATCCTGTTCGCTGTGCCCTTTCTGGAGCACAAAATCGAACATTTTCATCAGTTTCGGGCCACTTTCCTCATTTGCTCTGTTTTTCCATCCCGGATCGTATGTCGTGAGCTGTTAAAAGGACGACAACCTTACTCGCGGCACATTAGAGGCCCCTACAATGCGTCGATATCACGACTTGCGAGGATGCTGCGTTTTTGAAGCGGATGGATTGTCGTTAAGCCCCATTGGGCCTTTTGAATGGGCCATATCTCTAGGCTGGGACTGTGAACCGTTAACACATAAAGGAATTGTGCCCTCAATATGACGGGTGCGATCATACCAGCACTAATGCACCGGATCCCATCAGAACTCCGAAGTTAAGCATGCTTGGGCGAGAGTAGTACTAGGATGGGTGACCGCCTGGGAAGTCCTCGTGTTGCACCCCCTTTTCAATTTTTTTTGCTCCGGTTAGGGTTGCCAAGATACTTTACCCACCACATTTTTATTATCGAATCCCACGGCGCCTTGGGCAAGACAACTTCTCTTCACGTGGAGGCTGGGCCTGCAAACCGAGGGCGTAGGGCTTGTGACCAGGTCTCGGTCGCTACGGTGCCCATAACTTTTGATCCGTAAGGAGTTACGAGGTGCACAGCATACCGTTGGAAACCTCTCTGAGAGCTCTACGACGGGGGCAGCTAGTTATCACGCTATACCCTTTTCGGAGCTCAAAATCGAACGTTTTCATCAGTTTCGGGCCACTTTTCTTCTTTTGCTCTGTTTTTCCGTCCCGGATCGTACGTCGTGAGCTGTTAAAAGGACGACAACCTTACTCGCGGCACATTAGAGGACCCTTCAATGCGTCGATATCACGTCTTGCGAGGATGCTGCGTTGTTGAAGTGGATGGGTTGTCGTTAAGCCCATTGGGCCTTTTGAATGGGCCATATCTCTAGGCTGGGACTGTGAACCGTTAACACATAAAGGAATTGTGCCCTCAACATGACGGGTGCGATCATACCAGCACTAATGCACCGGATCCCATCAGAACTCCGAAGTTAAGCGTGCCTGGGCGAGAGTAGTACTAGGATGGGTGACCCCCTGGGAAGTCCTCGTGTTGCACCCCCCTTTTCAATTTTTTTTGCTCCGGTTAGGGTTGCCAAGATACTTTACCCACCACATTTCTATTATCGAATCCCACGGCACCTTGGGCAAGACAACTTCTCTTCACGTGGAGGCTGGGCCAGCAAACCGAGGGCGTAGGGCTTGTGACCAGGTCTCCGTCGCTCCGGTGCCCATAACTTTTGATCCGTAAGGAGTTACGAGGCGCACAGCATACCGTTGGAAAGCTCTCTGAGAGCTCTACGACGGGGGCAGCAAGCTAGCTCGCTGTGCCCTTTTCGGAGCTCAAAATCGAACATTTTCATTAGTTTCGGCCACTTTTCTTCTGTTGCTCCATTTTTTCGTCCCGGATCGTACGTCGTGAGCTGTTAAAAGGAAGACAACCTTACTCACGGCACATTAGAGGACCCTACAATGCGTTGATATCACGTCTTGCGAGGATGCTGCGTTGTTGAAGCGGATGGGTTGTCGTTAAGCCCATTGGGCCTTTTGAATGGGCAATATCTCTAGGATGGGACTGTGAACCGTTAACACATAAAGGAATTGTGCCCTCAACATGACGGGTGCGATCATACCAGCACTAATGCACCGGATCCCATCAGAACTCCGAAGTTAAGCGTGATTGGGCGAGAGTAGTACTAGGATGGGTGACCCCCTGGGAAGTCCTCGTGTTGCACCCCCCTTTTCAATTTTTTTTGCTCCGGTTAGGGTTGCCAAGATACTTTACCCACCACACTTCTATTATCAAATCCCACGGCACTTTGGGCAAGACAACTTCTCTTCACGTGGAGGCTGGGCCCGCAAACTGGTGCCCATAACTTTTGATCCGTAAGGAGTTACGAGGCGCACAGCATACCGTTGGAAATCACTATGAGAGCTCTACGACGAGGACAGCTAGCTAGCTCGCTGTGCCCTTTTCGGAGCTCGAAATCGAACGTTTTCATCAGTTTCGGGCCACTTTTCTTCTTTTGCTCTGTTTTTCCGTCCCGGATCGTACGTCGTGAGCTGTTAAAAGGATGACAACCTTACTCGCGGCACATTAGAGGACCCTACAATGCGTCGATATCACGTCTTGCGAGGATGCTACGTTGTTGAAGCGGATGGGTTGTCGTTAAGCCCATTGGGCCTTCTGAATGGGCCATCTCTTTGGGCTGGGACTGTGAACCGTTAACACATAAAGGAATTGTGCCATCAACACGACGGGTACCATCATACCAGCACTAATGCTCCGGATCCCATCAGAAATCTGAAGTTAAGCCTGCTTGGGCGAGAGTAGTACTAGGATGGGTGACCCCCTGAGAAGTCCCCGTGTTGCACCCCCCATTTCAATTTTTTTTGCATCGGTTAGGGTTGTCAAGATACTTTACCCACCACATTTCTATTATTGTATCCCACGGCACCTTGGGCAAGAAAACTTCTCTTCTCGTGGAGGCTGGGCCCGCAAACCGAGGGCGTAGGGCTTGTGACCAGGTCTCCGTCGCTCCGGTTCCCATAACTTTTGATCCGTAAGGAGTTAAGAGGCACACAGCATACCGTTGGAAAGCTCTCTGATAGCTCTACGACGGGGGCAGCAAGCTAGCGCACTCTGCCTTTTTTGGAGCTCAAAATCGAACGTTTTCATCAGTTTCGGGCCACTTTTCTTCTTTTGCTCTGTTTTTCCGTCCCGGATCGTACGTCGTGAGCTGTTAAAAGGACGACAACCTTACTCGCGGCACATTAGAGGACCCTACAATGCGTCGATATCACGTCTTGCGAGGATGCTGCATTGTTGAAGCGGATGGGTTGTCGTTAAGCCCATTGGGCCTTTTGAATGGGCCATATCTCTAGGCTGGGACTGTGAACCGTTAACACATAAAGGAATTGTGCCCTCAACATGACGGGTGCGATCATACCAGCACTAATGCACCGGATCCCATCAGAACTCTGAAGTTAAGTGTGCTTGGGTGAGAGTTGTACTAGGATGGGTGACCCCTGCGAATTCCTCGTGTTCCACCCCCCTTTTCAATTTTTTTTGCTCCGGTTAGGGTTGCCAAGATACTTTACCCACCACATTTCTATTATCGAATCCCACGGCACCTTGGGCAAGACAACTTCTCTTCACGTGGAGGCTGGGCCCGCAAACCGGAGCCCATAACTTTTGATCCGTAAGGAGTTACGAGTCGCACAGCATACCGTTGGAAAGCTCTCTGAGAGCTCTACGACTGGGGCAGCGAGCTAGCACGCTGTGCCCTTTTTGGAGCTCAAAATCGAACGTTTTCATCAGTTTCGGGCCACTTTTCTTCTATTGCTCTATTTTTCCATCCCGGATCGTACGTCGTGAGCTGTTAAAAGGACGACAACCTTACTCGCGGCACATTAGAGGACCCTACAATGCGTCAATATCACGTCTTGCGAGGATGCTGCGTTGTTGAAGCGGATGGGTTGTCGTTAAGCCCATTGGGCCTTTTGAATGGGCCATATCTCTAGGCTAGGACTGTGAACCGTTAACACAGAAAGGAATTGTACCCTCAACATGCCAGGGGCGATCAGACCAGCACTAATGCACCGGATCCCGTCAGAACCCCGAAGTTAAGCGTGCTTGGGCGAGAGTAGTACTAGGATGGGTGACCCCCTGGGAAGTCCTTGTGTTGCACCCCCCTTTTCAATTTTTTTTGCTCCGGTTAGGGTTGCCAAGATACTTTACCCACCACATTTCTATTGTCGAATCCCACTGCACCTTGGGCAAGACAACTTCTCTTCACGTGGAGGCTGGGCCCGCAAACCGAGGGCGTAGGGCTTGTGACCAGGTCTCCGTCGCTCCGGTGCCCATAACTTTTGATCTGTAAGGAGTTACGAGGCGCACAACATACCGTTGCAAAGCTCTCTGAGAGCTCTACGACGGGGGCTGCAAGCTAGCTCGCTATGCCCTTTTCAGAGCTCAAAATCGAACGTTTTCATCAGTTTCGTGCCACTTTTCTTCTTTTGCTCTGTTTTTCCGTCCCGGATCGTACGTCGTGAGCTGTTAAAAGGACGACAACCTTAGTCGCGGCACATTAGAGGACAATACAATGCGTCGATATCACGTCTTGCGAGGATGCTGCGTTGTTGAAGCGGATGGGTTGTCGTTAAGCCCATTGGGCCTTTTGAATGGGTCATATCTCTAGGCTGGGACTGTGAACCGTTAACACATAAAGGAATTGTGCCCTCAACATGACGGGTGCGATCATACCAGCACTAATCCACCGGATCCCATCAGAACTCCGAAGTTAAGCATGCTTGGGCGAGAGTAGTACTAGGATGGGTGACCCCCTGGGAAGTCCTCGTGTTGCACCCCCCTTTACAATTTTTTTTGGTCCGGTTAGTGTTGCCAAGATACTTTACCCACCACATTTCTATTATCGAATCCCACGGCACCTTGGGCAAGACAACTTCTCTTCACGTGGAGGCTGGGCCCGCAAACCGAGGGCGTAGGGCTTGTGACCAGGTCTCCGTCGCTCCGGTGCCCATAACTTTTGATCCGTAAGGAGTTACGAGGCGCACAGCATACCGTTGGAAAGCTCTCTGAGAGCTCTACGATGGGGGCAGCAAGCTTGCTTGCTGTGCCCTTTTCGGAGCTCAAAATCGAACGTTTTCATCAGTTTCGGGCCACTTTTCTTCTTTAGGTCTGTTTTTCCGTCCCGGATCGTACGTCGTGAGCTGTAAAAAGAACGACAACCTTACTCGCGGCACATTAGAGGACGCTACAATGCGTCGATATCCCGTCTTGCGAGGATGTTTCGTTGTTGAAGCGGATGGGTTGTCGTTAAGCCCATTGGGCCTTTTGAATGGGCCATCTCTCTGGGCTGAGGCTGTGAACCGTCAACACATAAAGGATTTGTGCCCTAAACATGCCGGGTGCGATCATACCAGCACTAATGCACCGGATCCCATCAGAACTCTGAAGTTAAGAGTGCTTGGGCGAGAGTAGTACTAGGATGGGTGACCCCTTGGGAAGTCCTCGTGTTGCACCCCACTTTACAATTTTTTTTGCTCCGGTTAGGGTTGCCAAGATACTTTACCCACCACATTTCTATTATCGAATCCCACGGCACCTTGGGCAAGACAATTTCTCTTCACGTGGAGGCTGGGCCCGCAAACCGGTGCCCATAACTTTTGATCCGTAAGGACTTACGAGGCGCACAGCATACCGTTGGAAAGCTCTCTGAGAGCTCTACTTCGGGGGCAGCCAGCTAGCTCGCTTTTCCTTTTTCGGAGCTCAAAATCGAACGTTTTCATCAGTTTCGGTCCACTTTTTTGCTTTTGCTCTATTTTTTCGTCCCGGATCGTACGTCGTGAGTTGTTAAAAGGACGACAACCTTACTCGTGGCACATTAGAGGACCCTACAATGCGTCGATATCCTGTCTTGCGAGGATGCTGTGTTGTTGAAGCGGATGGGTTGTCGTTAAGCCCATTGGGCCTTTTGAATAGGCCATATCTGTAGGCTAGGACTGTGAACCGTCAACACATAAAGGAATTGTGCCCTCAACATGACGAGTGCGATCATACCTGCACTAATGCACCGGATCCCATCAGAACTCCAAAGTTAAGCGTGCTTGGGCGAGAGTAATTCTAAAATGGGTGACCTCCTGGGAAGTCCTCGTGTTGCAACCCTCTTTTCAATTTTTTTTCCTTCGGTTAGGGTTGCCAAGATACTTTATCCACCACAATTCTATTATCGAATCCCACGGCACCTTGGGCAAGACAACTTCTCTCCACGTGGAGGCTGGGCCCGCAAACCGGTGCCCATAACTTTTGATCCGTAAGGAGTTACGAGGCGCACAGCATACCGTTGGAAAGCTCTCTGAGAGCTCTACGACGGGGGCAGCTTGCTAGCTCGCTGTGCCCTTTTCGAAGCTCAAAATCGAACGTTTTCATCAATTTTGGGCCACTTTTCTTCTTTTGCTCTGTTTTTTCGTCCGGGATCGTACGTCGTGAGCTGTTAAAAGGACGACAACCTTACTCGCTGCACATTAGAGGACCCTACAATGCATCGATATCATGTCTTGCGAGGATGCTGCGTTGTTGAAGCGGATGGGTTGTCGTTAAGCCCATTGGGCCTTTTGAATGGGCCATACCTCTAGGCTGGGACTGTGAACCGTTAACACATAAAGGAATTGTGCCCTCAACATGACGGGTGCGATCATACCAGCACTAATGCATCGGATCCCATCAGAACTCCGAAGTTAAGCGTGCTTGGGCGAGAGTAGTACTAGGATGGGTGACCCCTTGGGAAATCCTCGTGTTGGACCCCCATTCTTTAATTTTTTTTGGTCCGGTTAGTGTTGCCAAGATACTTTACCCACCACATTTCTATTATCGAATCCCACGGCACCTTGGGCAAGACAACTTCTCTTCACGTGGAGGCTGGGCCCGCAAACCGAGGGCGTAGGGCTTGTGACCAGGTCTCCGTCGCTCCGGTGCCCATAACTTTTGATCCGTAAGGAGTTACGAGGCGCACTGCATACCGTTGGAAAGCTCTCTGAGAGCTCTACGACGGGGGCAGCAAGCTTGCTTGTTGTGCCCTTTTCGGAGCTCAAAATTGAACGATTTCATCAGTTTCGGGCCACTTTTCTTTTTTTGCTCTGTTTTTCCGTCCCGGATCGTACGTCGTGAGCTGTTAAAAGGGCGACAACCTTACTCGCGGCACATTAGAGGACCCTACAATGCGTCGATATCACGTCTTGCGAGGATGCTTCGTTGTTGAAGCGGATGGGTTGTCGTTAAGGCCATTGGGCCTTTTGAATGGGCTATATCTCTAGGCTGGGACTATGAACCGTTAACCCATAAAGGAATTGTGCCCTCAACATGACGGGTGCGATCATACCAGCACTAATGCACCGGATCCCATCAGAACTCCGAAGTTAAGAGTGCTTGGGCGAGAGTAGTACTAGGATGGGTGACCCCCTGGGAAGTCCTCGTGTTGCACCCCCCTTTTCAATTTTTTTTGCTCCGGTTAGGGTTGCCAAGATACTTTACCCACCACATTTCTATTATCGAATCCCACGGCACCTTGGGCAAGACAACTTCTCTTCACGTGGAGGCTGGGCCCGCAAACCGGTGCCCATAACTTTTGATGCGTAAGGAGTTACGAGGCGCACAGCATACCGTTGGAAAGCTCTCTGAGAGCTCTACGACGGGGGCAGCCAGCTAGCTCGCTTTTCCTTTTTCGGAGCTCAAAATCGAACGTTTTCATCAGTTTCGGGCCACTTTTCTTCTTTTGCTCTGTTTTTTCATCCCGGATCGTACGTCGTGAGCTGTTAAAAGGACGACAACCTTACTCGCGGCACATTAGAGGACCCTACAATGCGTCGATATCATGTCTTGCGAGGATGCTGCATTGTTGAAGCGGATGGGTTGTCGTTAAGCCCATTGGGCCTTTTGAATGGGCCATATCTCTAGGCTGGGACTGTGAACCGTTAACACATAAAGGAATTGTGCCCTCAACATGACGGGTGCGATCATACCAGCACTAATGCACCGGATCCCATCAGAACTCCGAAGTTAAGCGTGCTTGGGCGAGAGTAGTACTAGAATGGGTGACCCCCTGGGAAGTCCTCGTGTTGCACCCCCTTTTCAATTTTTTTTGCTCCGGTTAGGGTTGCCAAGATACTTTACCCACCACATTTCTATTATCGAATCCCACGGCACCTTGGGCAAGACAACTTCTCTTCACGTGGAGGGTGGGCGCGCTAACCGAGGCCCATAACTTTTGATCCGTAAGGAGTTACGAGGCGCACAGCATACCGTTGGAAAGCTCTCTGAGAGCTCTACGACGGGGGCAGCTAGCTAGCTCGCTGTGCCCTTTTCGAAGCTCAAAATCGAACGTTTTCATCAATTTTGGGCCACTTTTCTTCTTTTGCTCTGTTTTTTCGTCCGGGATCGTACGTCGTGAGCTCTTAAAAGGACGACAACCTTACTCGCGGCACATTAGAGGACCCTACAATGCATCGATATCATGTCTTGCGAGGATGCTGCGTTGTTGAAGCGGATGGGTTGTCGTTAAGCCCATTGGGCCTTTTGAATGGGCCATATCTCTAGGCTGGGACTGTGAACCGTTAACACATAAAGGAATTGTGCCCTCAACATGACGGGTGCGATCATACCAGCACTAATGCACCGGATCCCATCAGAACTCCGAAGTTAAGCGTGCTTGGGCGAGAGTAGTACAAAGATGGGTGACCCCCTGGGAAGTCCTCGTGTTGCACCCCCCTTTTCAATTTTTTTTGCTCCGGTTAGGGTTGCCAAGATACTTTACCCACCACATTTCTATTATCGAATACCACGGCACCTTGGGCAAGACAACTTCTCTTCACGTGGAGGCTGGGCCCGCAAACCGAGGGCGTAGGGCTTGTGACCAGGTCTCCGTCGCTCCGGTGCCCATAACTTTTGATCCGTAAGGAGTTACGAGGCGCACAGCATACCGTTGGAAAGCTCTCTGAGAGCTCTACGACGGGGGCAGCCTGCAAGCTAGCTTTCCCCTTTTCGGAGCTCAAAATCGAACGTTTTCATTAGTTTCGGTCCACTTTTCTTCTTTTGCTCTGTTTTTCGGTCCCGGATCGTACGTCGTGAGCTGTTAAAACGACGACAACCTTACTCGCGGCAGATTAGAGGACCCTACAATGCGTCGTTATCACGTCTTGCGTGGATGTTGCGTTGTTGAAGCAGATGGGTTGTCGTTAAGCCCATTGGGCCTTTTGAATGGGCCATATCTCTAGGCTGGGACTGTGAACCGTTAACACATAAAGGAATTGTGCCCTCAACATGACGGGTGCGATCATACCAGCACTAATGCACCGGATCCCATCAGAACTCCGAAGTTAAGCGTGCTTGGGCGAGAGTAGTACTAGGATGGGTGACCCCTTGGGAAGTCCTCGTGTTGGACCCCCATTTTCAATTTTTTTTGCTCCGGTTAGGGTTGCCAAGATACTTTACCCACCACATTTCTATTATCGAATCCCACGGCACCTTGGGCAAGACAACTTCTCTTCACGTGGAGGCTTGGCCCGCAAACCGGTGCCCATAACTTTTGATCTGTAAGGAGTTACGAGGCGCACAGCATACCGTTGGAAAGCTCTCTGAGAGCTCTACGACGGGGGCAGCTAGCTAGCTCGCTGTGCCCTTTTTGGAGCTCAAAATCGAACATTTTCATCAGTTTCGGGCCACTTTTCTTCGTTTGCTCTGTTTTTTCGTCCGGGATCGTACGTCGTGGGTTGTTAAAAGGACGACAACCTTACTCGTGGCACATTAGAGGACCCTACAATGCGTCAATATCACGTCCTGCGAGGATGCTGCGTTGTTGAAGCGGATGGGTTGTCGTTAAGCCCATTGGGCCTTTTGAATAGGTCATATCTCTAGGCTGGGACTGTGAACCGTTAACACATAAAGGAATTGTGCGCTCAACATGACGGGTGCGATCATACCAGCACTAATGCACCGGATCCCATCAGAACTCCGAAGTTAAGCGTGCTTGGGCGAGAGTAGTACTAGGATGGGTGACCCCCTGGGAAGTCCTCGTGTTGCACCCCCCTTTTCAATTTTTTTTGCTCCGGTTAGGTTTGCCAAGATACTTTACCCACCACATTTCTATTATCGAATCCCATGACACCTTGGGCAAGACAACTTCTCTTCACGTGGAGGCTGGGCCCGCAAACCGAGGGCGTAGGGCTTGTGACCAGGTCTCCGTCGCTCCGGTGCCCATAACTTTTGATCCGTAAGGAGTTACGAGGCGCACTGCATACCGTTGGAAGGCTCTCTAAGAGCTCTACGACGGGGGCAGCAAGCTAGCTCGGTGTGCCCTTTTCGGAGCTCAAAATATAATGTTTTCATCAGTTTCGTGCCACTTTTCTTCTTTTGCTCTGTTTTTTCGTCCCAGATCGTACGTCGTGAGCTGTTAAAAGGACGGCAACCTTACTCACGGCACATTAGAGGACCCTATAATGCGTCGATATCACGTCTTTCGAGGATGCTGCGTTGTTGAAGCGGATGGGTTGTCGTTAAGCCCATTGGGCCTTTTGAATGGGTCATATCTCTAGGCTGGGACTGTGAACCGTTAACACATAAAGGAATTGTGCCCTCAACATGACGGGTGCGATCATACCAGCACTAATGCACCGGATCCCATCTAAACTCCGAAGTTAAGCGTGCTTGGGCGAGAGTAGTACTAGGATGGGTGACCCCCTGGGAAGTCCTCGTGTTGCACCCCCCTTTTCAATTTTTTTTGCTCCGGTTAGGGTTGCCAAGATACTTTACCCACCACATTTCTATTATCGAATCCCACGGCACCTTAGGCAAGACAACTTCTCTTCACATGGAGGCTGGGCCCGCAAACCGGTGCCCATAACTTTTGATCTGTAAGGAGTTACGAGGCGCACAGCATACCGTTGGAAAGCTCTCTGAGAGCTCTACGACGGGGGCAGCAAGCAATTTTGCTGTGCCCTTTTCGGAGCTCAAAATCGAACGTTTTCATCAGTTTCGGGCCACTTTTCTTCTTTTGCTCTGTTTTTCCGTCCCGGATCGTACATCGTGAGCTGTTAAAAGGACGACAACCTTACTCACGGCACATTAGAGGACCCTACAATGCGTCGATATCACGTCTTGCGAGGATGCTGCGTTGTTGAAGCGGATGGGTTGTCGTTAAGCCCATTGGGCCTTTTGAATGGTCCATATATCTAGGCTGGGACTGTGAACCGTTAACACATAAAGGAATTGTGCCCTCAACATGACGGGTGCGATCATACTGGCACTAACGCACCGGATCCCATCAGAACTCCGAAGTTAAGCGTGCTTGGGCGAGAGTAGTACTAGGATGGGTGACCCCCTGGGAAGTCCTCGTGTTGCACCCCCCTTTTCAATTTTTTTTGCTACGGTTAAGGTTGCCAAGATACTTCACCCACCACATTTCTATTATCGAATCCCACGGCACCTTGGGCAAGACAACTTCTCTTCACGTGGAGGCTGGGCCCGCAAACCGAGGGCGTAGGGATTGTGACCAGGTCTCCGTTGCTCCGGTGCCCATAACTTTTGATCCGTAAGGAGTTACGAGGCGCACAACATACCGTTGGAAAACTCTCTGAGAGCTCTACGACGGAGGCAACAAGCTCGCTTGCTGTGCCCTTTTCGGAGCTCAAAATCGAACGTTTTCATCAGTTTCGGGCCACTTTTCTTCTTTTGCTCTGTTTTTCCGTCCCGGATCGTACGTCGTGAGCTGTTAAAAGGACGACAACCTTACTCGAGGCACATTAGAGGACCCTACAATGCGTCGATATCACGTCTTGCGAAGATGCTGCGTTGTTGTAGCGGACGGGTTGTCGTTAAGCCCATTGGGCCTTTTGAATTGGCCATATCTCTAGGCTGGGACTGTGAACCGTTAACACATAAAGGAATTGTGCCCTCAACATGACGGGTGCGATCATACCAGCATTAATGCACCGGATCCCATCAGAACTCCGAAGTTAAGCGTGCTTGGGCGAGAGTAGTACTAGGATGGGTGACCCCCTAGGAAGTCCTCGTGTTGCACCCCCCTTTTTAATTTTTTTTGCTCCGGTTAGGGTTGCCAAGATACTTTACCCACCACATTTCTATTATCGAATCCCACGGCACCTTGGGCAAGACAACTTCTCTTCACGTGGAGGCTGGGCCCGCAAACCGAGGGCGTAGGGCTTTTGACCAGGTCTTCGTCGCTCTGGTGCCCATAACTTTTGATCCGTAAGGAGTTACGAGGCGCACAGCATACCGTTGGAAAGCTCTCTGAGAGCTCTACGACGGAGGCAGCAAGCTAGCTCGCTGTGCCCTTTTCGGAGCTCAAAATTGAACGTTTTCATCAGTTTCGGGCCACTTTTCTTCTTTTGCTCTGTTTTTCCGTCCCGGATCGTACGTCGTGAGCTGTTAAAAGGACGACAACCTTACTCGCGGCACATTAGAGGACCCTACAATGCGTCGATATCACGTCTTGCGAGGATGCTGCGTTGTTGAAGCGGATGGGTTGTCGTTAAGCCCATTGGGCCTTTTGAATGGGCCATATCTCTAGGCTGGGACTGTGAACCGTTAACACATAAAGGAATTGTGCCCTCAACATGACGGGTGCGATCATACCAGCACTAATGCACCGGATCCCATCAGAACTCCGAAGTTAAGCGTGCTTGGGCGAGAGTAGTACTAGGATGGGTGACCCCCTGGGAAGTCCTCGTGTTGTACCCCCTTTTCAATTTTTTTTGCTCCGGTTAGGGTTGGCAAGATACTTTACCCACCACATTTCCATTATCGAATCCCACGGTACCTTGGGCAAGCCAACTTCTCTTCACGTGGAGACTGGGCCCGCAAACCGAGGGCGTAGGGCTTGTGACCAGGTCTCCGTCGCTCCGGTGCCCATAACTTTTGATCCGTAAGGAGTTACGAGGCACACAGCATACCGTTGGAAAGCTCTCTGAGAGCTCTACGACGAAGGCAACAAGCTAGCTTGCTGTGCCCTTTTTGGAGCTCAAAATCGAACGTTTTCATCAGTTTCGGGCCACTTTTCTTCTTTTGCTCTGTTTTTCCGTCCCGGATCGTACGTCGTGAGCTGTTAAAAGGATGACAACCTTACTCGCGGCACATTAGAGGACCCTACAATGCGTCGATATCACGTCTTGCGAGGATGCTGCGTTGTTGAAGCGGATGGGTTGTCGTTAAGCCCATTGGGCCTTTTGAATGGGCCATATCTCTAGGCTGGGACTATGAACCGTTAACACATAAAGGAATTGTGCCCTCAACATGACGGGTGCGATCATACCAGCACTAATGCACCGGATCCCATCAGAACTCCGAAGTTAAGCGTGCTTGGGCAAGAGTAGTACTAGGATGGGTGACCCCCTGGGAAGTCCTCGTGTTGCACCCCCCTTTTCAATTTTTTTTGCTCCGGTTAGGGTTGCCAAGATACTTCACCCACCACATTTCTATTATCGAATCCCACGGCACCTTGGGCAAGACAACTTCTCTTCACGTGGAGGCTGGGCCCGCAAACCGAGGGCGTAGGGCTTGTGACCAGATCTCCGTCGCTCCGGTGCCCATAACTTTTGATCCGTAAGGAGTTACGAGGCGCACAACATACCGTTGGAAAGCTCTCTGAGAGCTCTACGATAGAGGCAACAAGCTAGCTCGCTGTGCCCTTTTCGGAGCTCAAAATCGAACGTTTTCATCAGTTTCGGGCCACTTTTCTTCTTTTGCTCTGTTTTTCCGTCGCGGATCGTACGTCGTGAGCTGTTAAAAGGACGACAACCTTACTCGCGGCACATTAGAGGACCCTACAATGCATCGATATCACGTCTTGCGAGGATGCTGCGTTGTTGAAGCGGATGGGTTGTCGTTAAGCCCATTGGGCCTTTTGAATGGGCCATATCTCTAGGTTGGGACTGTGAACCGTTAACAAATAAAGGAATTGTGCCCTCAACATGACGGGTGCGATCATACCAGCACTAATGCACCGGATCCCATCAGAACTCCGAAGTTAAGCGTGCTTGGGCGAGAGTAGTACTAGGATGGGTGACCCCCTGGGAAGTCCTCGTGTTGCACCCCCCTTTTCAATTTTTTTTGCTCCGGTTAGGGTTGCCAAGATACTTTACCCACCACATTTCTATTATCGAATCCCACGGCACCTTGGGCAAGACAACTTCTCTTCACGTGGAGGCTGGGCCCGCAAACCGAGGGCGTAGGGCTTGTGACCAGGTCTCCGTCGCTCCGGTGCCCATAACTTTTGATCCGTAAGGATTTACGAGGCGCAGAGCATACCGTTGGAAAGCTCTCTGAGAGCTCTACGACGGGGGCAGCTAGCTAGCATGCTGTGCCCTTTTCGGAGCTCAAAATCGAACGTTTTCATCAGTTTCGGGCCAATTTTCTACTTTTGCTCTGTTTTTTCGTCCTGGATCATACGTCGTGAGCTGTTAAAAGGACGACAACCTTACTCGCGTCACATTAGAGGACCCTAAAATGCGTCGATATCACGTCTTTCGAGGATGTTGTGTTGTTAAAGCGGATGGGTTGTCGTTAAGCCCATTGGGCCTTTTGAATGGGCCATATCTCTAGGCTGGGACTGTGAACCGTTAACACATAAAGGAATTGTGCCCTCAACATGACGGGTGCGATCATACAAGCACTAATGCACCGGATCCCATTAGAACTCCGAAGTTAAGCGTGCTTGGGCGAGAGTAGTACTAGGATGGGTGACCCCCTGGGAAGTCCTCGTGTTGCACCCCCTTTTCAATTTTTTTTGCTCTGATTTGGGTTGCCAAGATACTTTACCCACTGCATTTCTCTTATCGAATCCCACGGCACCTTGGGCAAGACAACTTCTCTTCACGTGGAGGCTGGGCCCGCAAACCGAGGACGTAGGGCTTGTGACCAGGTCTCCGTCGCTCCGGTGCCCATAACTTTTGATCCGTAAGGAGTTACGAGGCGCACAGCATACCGTTGGAAAGCTCTCTGAGAGCTCTACGACGGGGGCAGCTAGCTAGCCTGCTGTGCCCTTTTCGGAGCTCAAAATCGAACGTTTTCATCAGTTTCGGGCCACTTTTCTTCTTTTGCTCTATTTTTCTGTCCCGGATCGTACGTCGTGAGCTATTAAAAGGACGACAACCTTACTCGCGGCACATTAGAGGACCCTACAATGCGTCGATATCACGTCTTGCGAGGATGCTGCGTTGTTGAAGCGGATGGGTTGTCGTTAAGCCCATTGGGCCTTTTGAATGGGCCATATCTCTAGGCTGGGACTGTGAACCGTTAACACATAAAGGAATTGTGCCCTCAACATGACGGGTGCGATCATACCAGCACTAATGCACCGGATCCCATCAGAACTCCGAAGTTAAGCGTGCTTGGGCGAGAGTAGTACTAGGATGGGTGACCCCCTGGGAAGTCCTCGTGTTGCACCCCCTTTTCAATTTTTTTTGCTCCGGTTAGGGTTGCCAAGATACTTTACCCACCACATTTCCATTATCGAATCCCACGGCACCTTGGGCAAGACAACTTCTCTTCACGTGGAGGCTGGGCCCGCAAACCGAGGGCGTAGGGCTTGTGACCAGGTCTCCGTCGCTCCGGTGCCCATAACTTTTGATCCGTAAGGAGTTACGAGGCACACAACATACCGTTGGAAAGCTCTCTGAGAGCTCTACGACGAAGGCAACAAGCTAGCTTGCTGTGCCCTTTTTGGAGCTCAAAATCGAACGTTTTCATCAGTTTCGGGCCACTTTTCTTCTTTTGCTCTGTTTTTCCGTCCCGGATCGTACGTCGTGAGCTGTTAAAAGGATGACAACCTTACTCGCGGCACATTAGAGGACTGTACAATGCGTCGATATCACGTCTTGCGAGGATGCTGCGTCGTTGAAGCAGATGGGTTGTCATTAAGCCCATTGTGCCTTTTGAATAGGCCATCTCTCAAAGCTGGGACTGTGAACCGTTAACACATAAAGGAATTGTGCCCTCAACATGACGGGTGCAATCATACCAGCACTAATGCACCGGATCCCATCAGGACTCCGAAGTTAAGCGTGCTTGGGCGAGAGTAGTACTAGGATGGGTGACCCCCTGGGAAGTCCTCGTGTTGCACCCCCCTTTTCAATTTTTTTTGCTCCGGTTAGGGTTGCCAAGATACTTTACCCACCACATTTCTATTATCGAATCCCACGGCACCTTGGGCAAGACAACTTCTCTTCACGGGGAGGCTGGGCCCACAAACCGAGGGCGTAGGGCTTGTGACTAGGTCTCCGTCGTTCCGGTGCCCATAACTTTTGATCCGTAAGGAGTTACGAGGCGCACAACATACCGTTGGAAAGCTCTCTGAGAGCTCTACGACAGGGGCAGCTAGCTAGCTTTATGTGCCCTTTTCGGAGCTCAAAATCGAACGTTTTCATCAGTTTCGGGCCACTTTTCTTCTTTTGCTCTGTTTTTCCGTCCCGGATCGTACGTCGTGAGCTGTTAAAAGGACGACAACCTTACTCGCGGCACATTAGAGGACCCTACAATGCGTCGATATCACGTCTTGCGAGGATGCTGCGTTGTTGAAGCGGATGGGTTGTCGTTAAGCCCATTGGGCCTTTTGAATGGGTCATATCTCTAGGCTGGGACTGTGAACCGTTAACACATAAAGGAATTGTGCCCTCAACAAGATGGGTGCGATCATACCAGCACTAATGCACCGGATCCCATCAGAACTCCGAAGTTAAGCGTGCTTGGGCGAGAGTAGTACTAGGATGGGTGACCCCCTGGGAAGTCCTCGTGTTGCACCCCCCTTTTCAATTTTTTTTGCTCCGATTAGGGTTGCCAAGATACTTTACCCACCACATTTCTATTATCGAATCCCACGGCACCTTGGGCAAGACAACTTCTCTTCACGTGGAGGCTGGGCCCGCAAACCGGTGCCCATAACTTTTGATCCGTAAGGAGTTACGAGGCGCACAGCATACCGTTGGAAAGCTCTCTGAGAGCTCTACAACGGGGGAAGCTAGCTAGCTTGTTGTGCCCATTTCGGAGCTCAAAATCGAACGTTTTCATCAGTTTCGGGCCACTTTTCTCCTTTTGCTCTGTTTTTCCGTCCCGGATCGTACGTTGTGGGCTGTTAAAAGGACGACAACCTTACTCGCGGCACATTGGAGGACCCTACAATGCGTCGATACCACGTCTTGCGAGGATACTGCGTTGTTGAAGCGGATGGGTTGTCGTTAAGCCCATTGGGCCTTTTGAATGGGCCATATCTCTAGGCTGGGACTGTGAACCGTTAACACATAAAGGAATTGTGCCCTCAACATGACGGGTGCGATCATACCAGCACTAATGCACCGGATCCCATCAGAACTCTGAAGTTAAGCGTGCTTGGGCGAGAGTAGTACTAGGATGGGTGACCCCCTAGGAAGTCCTCGTGTTGCACCCCCCTTTTCAATTTTTTTTGCTCCGGTTAGGGTTGCCTAGATACTTTACCCACCATATTTCTATTATCGAATCCCACGGCACCTTGGGCAAGACAACTTCTCTTCACGTGGAGGCTGGGCCCGCAAACCGGTGCCCATAACTTTTGATCCGTAAGGAGTTACGAGGCGCACAGTATACCGTTGGAAAGCTCTCTGAGAGCTCTACGACGGGGTCAGCAAGTTGGCTCGCTGTGCCCTTTTTGGAGCTCAAAATAGAACGTTTTCATTAGTTTCGGGCCACTTTTCTTCTTTTGCTCTGTTTTTTCATCCCGGATCGTACGTCGTGAGCTGTTAAAAGGACGACAACCTTACTCGCGGCACATTAGAGGACCCTACAATGTGTCGTTATCACGTCTTGCGAGGATGCTGCTTTGTTGAAGCGGATTGGTTGTCATTAAGCCCATTGGGCCTTTTGAATGGGCCATATCTCTAGGCTGGGACTGTGAACCGTTAACACATAAAGGAATTGTGCCCTCAACATGACGGGTGCGATCATACCAGCACTAATGCACCGGATCGCATCAGAACTCCGAAGTTAAGCGTGCTTGGGCGAGAGTAGTACTAGGATGGGTGACCCCCTGGGAAGTCCTCGTGTTGCACCCCCCTTTTCAATTTTTTTTGCTCCGGTTAGGGTTGCCAAGATACTTTACCCACCACATTTCTATTATTGAATCCCACGGCACCTTGGGTAAGACAACTTCTCTTCACGTGGAGGATGGGCCTGCAAACCGGTGCCCATAACTTTTGATCCGTAAGGAGTTACGAGGCGCACAGCATACCGTTGGAAAGCTCTATGAGAGCTCTACGACGGGGGCAGCTAGCTAGCTCGTTGTGCCCTTTTCGGAGCTCAAAATCGAACGTTTTCATCAGTTTTGGGCCACTTTTCTTCTTTTGCTATGTTTTTCCATCCCGGATTGTACGTCGTGAGCTGTTAAAAGGACGACAACCCTACTCGCGGCACATTAGAGGAACCTACAATGCGTCGATATCACGTCATGCGAGGATGCTGCGTTGTTGAAGCGGACGGGTTGCCGTTAAGCCCATTGGGCCTTTTGAATGGGTCATATCTCTAGGCTGGGACTGTGAACCGTTAACACATAAAGGAATTGTGCCCTCAACGTGACGGGTGCAATCATACCAGCACTAATGCACCGGATCCCATCAGAACTTCGAAGTTAAGCGTGCTTGGGCCAGAGTAGTACTAGGATGGGTGACCCCATTGGAAGTCCTCGTGTTGCACCCCCCCTTTCAATTTTTTTTGCTCCGGTTAGAGTTGCCAAGATAATTTAACCACCACATTTCTATTATCGAATCCCACGGCACCTTGGGCAAGACAACTTCGCTTCACGGGGTGGCTGGGCCCGCAAACCGAGGGCGTAGGGCTTGTGAGCAGGTCTCCGTTGCACCGGCGCCCATAACTTTTGATCCGTAAGGAGTTACGAGGCGCACAGCATACCGTTGGAAAGCTCTCTAAGAGCTCTACGACGGGGTTAGCAAGCTAGCTCGCTGTGCCTCTTTTGGAGCTCAAAATCGAACGTTTTCATCAGTTTCGGGCAACTTTTCTTCTTTTTCTCTGTTTTTCCGTCCCGGATCGTACGTCGTGAGCTGTTAAAAGGATGACAACCTTACTCGCGGCACATTAGAGGACCCTACAATGCGTCGATATCATGTCTTGCGACGATGCTGCTTTGTTGAAGCGGATGGGTTGTCGTTAAGCCCATTGGGCCTTTTCAATGGGTCATATCTCTAGGCTGGGACTGTGAACCGTTAACACATAAAGGAATTGGGCCCTCAACATGACGGGTGCGATCATACCAGCACTAATACACCGGATACCATCAGAACTCCGAAGTTAAGCGTGCTTGGGCGACAGTAGTACTAGGATGGGTGACCCCCTGGGAAGGCCTCGTGGTGCACCCCCAGTTTCAATTTTTCTTTGCTTCGATTAGGGTTGCCAAGATACTTTCCCCACCACATATCTATTATCGAATCCCACGGCACCTTGGGCAAGACTACTCCTCTTCACGTGGAGGCAGGGCCAGCAAACCGGTGCCCATAACTTTTGATCCGTAAGGAGTTACGTGGCGCACATCATACCGTTGGAAAGCTCTCTGAGAGCTCTACGACGGGGGCAGCTATCTAGCTAGCTGTGCAATTTTCGGAGCTCAAATTCGAATGTTTTCATTAGTTTCGGGCCACTTTTCTTCTTTTGCTCTGTTTTTCCGTCCCGCATCGTACGTCGTGAGCTGTTAAAAGGACGACAACCTTACTCGCGGCACATTAGAGGACCCTACAATGCGTCGATATCACGTCTTGCGAGGATGCTGCGTTGTTGAAGCAGATGGGTTGTCGTTAAGCCCATTGGGCCTTTTGAATGGGCCATATCTCTAGGCTAAGACTGTGAACCGTTAACACATAAAGGAATTGTGCCGTCAACATGTCGGGTGCGATCATACCAGCACTAATGCACCGGATCTCATCAGAACCCCGAAGTTAAGCGTGCTTGGGCAAGAGTAGTACTAGGATGGGTGACCCCCTGGGAAGTCCTCGTGTTGCACCCCTCTTTTCAATATTTTTTGCTCCGGTTAGGGTTGCCAAGATACTTTACCCACCACATTTCTATTATCGAATTCCACGGCACCATGGGCAAGACAACTTCTCTTCACGTGGAGGCTGGGCCCGTAAACCGAGGGCGTAGGGCTTGTGACCAGGTCTCCGTCGCTCCGGTACCCATAACTTTTGATCCGTAAGGAGTTACGATGCGTACAGCATACCTTTGGAAAGCTCTCTGATAGCACTACGACGGGGGCAGCAAGCTCGCTTGCTTTGCCCTTTTCGGAGCTCAAAATCGAACGTTTTCATCAGTTTCTGGCCACTTTTATTCTTTTGCTCTGTTTTTCCGTCCCGGATAGTACGTCGTGAGCTGTTAAAAGGACGACAACCTTACTCGCGGCACATTAGAGGACCCAACAATGCGTTGATATCACGTCTTGCGAGGATGCTGCGTTGCTGAAGCGGATGGCTTGTCGTTAAGCCCATTGGGCCTTTTGAATGGGTCATATCTCTGGGCTGGGACTGTGAACCGTTAACACATAAAGGAATTGTGCCCTCAACATGACGGGTACGATCATACCAGCACTAATGCACCTGATCCCATCAGAACTCCGAAGTTAAGCGTGCTTGGGCGAGAGTAGTACTAGGATGGGTGACCCCCTGGGAAGTCCTCGTGTTGCACCCCCCTTTTCAATTTTTTTTGCTCCGGTTAGGGTTGCCAAGATACTTTACCCACCACATTTCTATTATCGAATCCCACGGCACCTTGGGCAAGACAACTTCTCTTAACGTGGAGGCTGGGCCCGCAAACCGAGGGCGTAGGGCTTGTGACCAGGTCTCCGTCGCTCCGGTGCCCATAACTTTTGATCCGTAAGGAGTTACGAGGCGCACAGCATACCGTTGGAAAGCTCTCTGAGAGCTCTACGACGGGGGTAGCAAGCTAGCTCGCTGTGCCCTTTTCGGAGCTCAAAATCGAACGTTTTCATTAGTTTCGGGCCACTTTTCTTCTGTTGCTCTGTTTTTCCGTCCCGGATCGTACGTCGTGAGCTGTTAAAAGGACGACAACCTTACTCGCGGCACATTAGAGGACCCTACAATGCGTCGATATCACGTCTTGCGAGGATGCTGCGTTGTTGAAGCGGATGGGTTGTCGTTAAGCCCATTGGGCCTTTTGAATGGGCCATATCTCTAGGCTGGGACTGTGAACCGTTAACACATAAAGGAATTGTGCCCTCAACATGACGGGTGCGATCATACCAGCCCTAATGCACCGGATCCCATCAGAACTCCGAAGTTAAGCGTGCTTGGGCGAGAGTAGTACTAGGATGGGTGACCCCCTGGGAAGTCCTCGTGTTGCACCCCCCTTTTCAATTTTTTTTGCTCCGGTTAGGGTTGCCAAGATACTTTACCCACCACATTTCTATTATCGAATCCCACGGCACCTTGGGCAAGACAACTTCTCTTCACGTGGAGGCTGGGCCCGCAAACCGGTGCCCATAACTTTTGATCCGTAAGGAGTTACGAGGCGCACAACATACCGTTGGAAAGCTCTCTGAGAGCTCTACGACGGGGGCATCTAGCTAGCTACCTGTGCCCTTTTCGGAGCTCAAAATCGAACGTTTTCATCAGTTTCGGGCCACTTTTCTTCTTTTGCTCTGTTTTACCGTCCCGGATCGTACGTCGTGAGCTATTAAAAGGACGACAACCCTACTCGTGGCACATTAGAGGACCCTACAATGCTTCGATATCACGTGTTGCGAGGATGCTGCGTTGTTGAAGCGGATGGGTTGTTGTTAAGCCCATTGGGCCTTTTGAATGGGTCATATCTCTAGGCTGGGCCTGTGAACCGTTAACACATAAAGGACTTCTGCCCTCAACATGACGGGTGCGATCATACCAGCACTACTGCACCGGATCCCATCAGAACTCCGAAGTTAAGCGTGCTTGGGCGAGAGTAGTACTAGGATGGGTGACCCCCTGGGAAGTCCTCGTGTTGCACCCCCCTTTTCAATTTTTTTTGCCCCGGTTAGGGTTGCCAAGATACTTTACCCACCACATTTCTATTATCGAATCCCACGGCACCTTGGGCAAGACAACTTCTCTTCACGTGGAGGCTGGGCCCGCAAACCGAGGGCGTAGGGCTTGTGACCAGGTCTCCGTCGCTCCGGTGCCCATAACTTTTGATCCGTAAGGAGTTACGCGGCGCACAGCATACCGTTGGAAAGCTCTCCGAGAGCTCTACAACAGGGGTAGCTAGCTAGCTCGCCGTGCCCTTTTTGGAGCTCAAAATCGAACGTTTTCATCAGTTTCGGGCCTCTTTTCTTCTTTCGCTATGTTTTTTGTCCCCGATCCTACGTCGTCAGCTGTTAAAAGTACGACAGCCTTACTCGCGGGACATTAGAGGGCCCTACCACACGGCGAGATCACGTCGTGCGAGGATGCTGCGTTGTTGAAGCGGATGGGTTGTCGTTAAGCCCAATGGGCCTTTTGAATGGGTCATATATCTAGGCTGGGACTGTGAACCGTTAACACATAAAGGAATTGTGCCCTCAACATGACGGGTGCGATCATACCAGCACTAATGCACCGGATACCATCAGAACTCCGAAGTTAAGCGTGCTTGGGCGACAGTAGTAATAGGATGGGTGACCCCCTGGGAAGTCCTCGTGTTGCACCCCCCTTTTCAATTTTTTTTTGCTTCGATTAGGGTTGCCAAGATACTTTACCCACCACATTTCTATTATCGAATCCCACGACACCTTGGGCAAGACAACTTCTCTTCACGTGGAGGCTGGGCCCGCAAACCGGTGCCCATAACTTTTGATCCGTAAGGAGTTACGTGGCGCACAGCATACCGTTGGAAAGCTCTCTGAGAGCTCTACGACGGGGGCAGCTCTCTAGCTAGCTGTGCCATTTTCGGAGCTCAAAATCTAACGTTTTCATTAGTTTCAGGCCACTTTTCTTCTATTGCTCTGTTTTTCCGTCCCGGATCGTACGTCGTGAGCTGTTAAAAGGACGACAACCCTACTCGTGGCACATTAGAGGACCCTACAATGCGTCGATATCACGTCATGTGAGGATGCTGCGTTGTTGAAGCGGATGGGTTGCCATTAAGCCCATTGGGCCTTTTGAATGGGTCATATCTCTAGGCTGGGAATGTGAACCGTTAACACATAAATGAATTCTGCCCTCAACATGACGGGTGCGATCATACCAGCACTAATGCACCGGATCCCATCAGAACTCCGAAGTTAAGCGTGCTTGGGCGAGAGTAGTACTAGGATGGGTGACCCCCTGGGAAGTCCTCGTGTTGCACCCCCCTTTTCAATTTTTTTTGCCCCGGTTAGGGTTGCCAAGATACTTTACCCACCACATTTCTATTATCGAATCCCACGGCACCTTGGGCAAGACAACTTCTCTTCACGTGGAGGCTGGGCCCGCAAACCGAGGGCGTAGGGCTTGTGACCAGGTCTCCGTCGCTCCGGTGCCCATAACTTTTGATCCGTAAGGAGTTACGAGGCGCACAGCATACCGTTGGAAAGCGCTCTGAGAGCTCTACGACGGGGGTAGCTAGATAGCTAGCTATGCCCTTTTCGGAGCTCAAAATCGAACGATTTCATCAGTTTCGGGCCACTTTTCTTCTTTTGCTCTGTTTTTCCGTCCCGGATCGTACGTCGTGAGCTGTTAAAACAACAAAAGCCTTACTCGCGGCACATTAGAGGACCCTACAATGCGACGACATCACGTCTTACGAGGATGCTGCGTTGTTGAAGCGGATGGGTTGTCGTTAAGCCCATTGGGCCTTTTGAATGGGCCATATCTCTAGGCTGGGACTGTGAACCGTTAACACATAAAGGAATTGTGCCCTCAACATGACGGGTGCGATCATACCAGCACTAATGCACCGGATCCCATCAGAACTCCGAAGTTAAGCTTGCTTGGGCGAGAGTAGTACTAGGATGGGTGACCCCCTGGGAAGTCCTCGTGTTGCACCCCCCTTTTCAATTTTTTTTTGCTTCGATTAGGGTTGCCAAGATACTTTACCCACCACATTTCTATTATCGAATCCCACGACACCTTGGGCAAGACAACTTCTCTTCACGTGGAGGCTGGGCCCGCAAACCGGTGCCCATAACTTTTGATCCGTAAGGAGTTACGTGGCGCACAGCATACCGTTGGAAAGCTCTCTGAGAGCTCTACGACGGGGGCAGCAATCTAGCTAGCTGTGCCATTTTCGGAGCTCAAAATCGAACGTTTTCATTAGTTTCAGGCCACTTTTCTTCTTTTGCTCTGTTTTTCCGTCCCGGATCGTATGTCGTGAGCTATAAAAAGGACGACAACCTTACTCGCGGCAAATTAGAGGACCCTACAATGCGTCGATCTCCCGTCTTGTGAGGCTGCTGCGTTGTTCAAGCGGATGGGTTGCCGTTAAGCCTATTGGGCCTTTTGAATGGGCCATATCTCTAGGCTGGGACTGTGAACCGTTAACACATAAAGGAATTGTGCCCTCAACATGACGGGTGCGATCATACCAGCACTAATGCACCGGATCCCATCAGAACTCCGAAGTTAAGCGTGCTTGGGCGAGAGTAGTACTAGGATGGGTGACCCCATGGGAAGTCCTCGTGTTGCACCCCCCTATTCAATTTTTTTTGCTCCGGTTAGGGTTGCCAAGATACTTTACCCACCACATTTCTATTATCGAATCCCACGGCACCTTGGGCAAGACAACTTCTCTTCACGTGGAGGCTGGGCCCGCAAACCGAGGGCGTAGGGCTTGTGACCAGGTCTCCGTCGCTCCGGTACCCATAACTTTTGATCCGTAAGGAGTTACGATGTGCACAGCATACCTTTGGAAAGCTCTCTGATAGCTCTACGACGGGGGCAGCAAGCTCGCTTGCTTTGCCCTTTTCGGAGCTCAAAATCAAACGTTTTCTTCAGTTTCTGGCCACTTTTATTCTTTTGCTCTGTTTTTCCCTCCCGGATCGTACGTCGTGAGCTGTTAAAAGGAAGACAACCTTACTCGCGGCACATTAGAGGACCCAACAATGCGTTGATATCACGTCTTGCGAGGATGCTGCGTTGCTGAAGCGGATGGCTTGTCGTTAAGCCCATTGGGCCTTTTGAATGGGTCATATCTCTGGGCTGGGACTGTGAACCGTTAACACATAAAGGAATTGTGCCCTCAACATGACGGGTGCGATCATACCAGCACTAATGCACCTGATCCCATCAGAACTCCGAAGTTAAGCGTTCTTGGGCGAGAGTAGTACTAGGATTGGTGACCCCCTGGGAAGTCCTCGTGTTGCACCCCCCTTTTCAATTTTTTTTACCCCGGTTAGGGTTGCCAAGATACTTTACCCACCAAATTTCTATTATCGAATCCCCCGGCACCTTGGGCAAGACTCCTTCTCTTCACGTGGAGGCTGGGCCCGCAAACCGAGGGCGTAGGGCTTGTGACCAAGTCTCTGTCGCTCCGGTGCCCATAACTTTTGATCCGTAAGGAGTTACGAGGCGCACAGCATACCGTTGGAAAGCTTTCTGTGAGCTGTACGACTGGGGTAGCAAGCTAGCTCACTGTGCCCTTTTCGGAGCCCAAAATCGAACGTTTTCATTAGTTTCGGTCCACTTTTCTTCTTTTTCTCTGTTTTTCCGTCCCGGATGGTCCGTCGTGAGCTGTTAAATGGACGACAACCTTACTCGAGGCACATTAGAGGACCCTACAATGCGTCGATATCACGTCTTGCGAGGATGCTGCGTTGTTGAAGTGGATGGGTTGTCGTTAAGCCCATTGGGCCTTTTGAATGGGCCATATCTCTAGGCTGCGACTGTGAACCGTTAACACATAAAGGAATTGTGCCCTCAACATGACGGGTGCGATCATACCAGCACTAATGCACCGGATCCCATCAGAACTCCGAAGTTAAGCGTGCTTGGGCGAGAGTAGTACTAGGATGGGTGACCCCCTGGGAAGTCCTCGTGTTGCACCCCCCTTTTCAATTTTTTTTGCTCCGGTTAGGGTTGCCAAGATACTTTACCTACCACATTTCTATTATCGAATCCCACGGCACCTTGGGCAAGACAACTTCTCTTCACGTGGAGGCTGGGCCCGCAAACCGGTGCCCATAACTTTTGATCCGTAAGGTGTTACGAGGCGCACAACATACCGTTGGAAAGCTCTCTGAGAGCTCTACGACAGGGGTAGCAAGCTAGATTGCTGTGCCCTTTTCGCAGCTCTAATTCGTACGTTTTCATCAGTTTCGGGCAAATTTTCTTCTATTGCTCTATTTTTCCGTCCCGGATCGTACGTCGTGAGCTTTTAAAAGGACGACAACCTTACTCGCGGCACATTAGGGGACCCTACAATGCGTCGATATCACGTCATGTGAGGATGCTGCGTTGGTGAAGCGGATGGGTTGACGGTAAGCCCATTGGGCCTTTTGAATGGGTCATATCTCTACGCTGGGACTGTGAACCGTTAACACATAAAGGAATTCTGCCCTCAACATGACGGGTGCGATCATACCAGCACTAATGCACCGGATCCCATCAGAACTCCGAAGTTAAGCGTGCTTGGGCGAGAGTAGTACTAGGATGGGTGACCCCCTGGGAAGTCCTCGTGTTGCATCCCCCTTTTCAATTTTTTTTGCCCCGGTTAGGGTTGCCAAGATACTTTATCCACCACATTTCTATTATCGAATCCCACGGCACCTTGGGCAAGACAACTTCTCTTCACGTGGAGGCTGGGCCCGCAAACCGAGGGCGTAGGGCTTGTGACCAGGTCTCCGTCGCTCCGGTGCCCATAACTTTTGATCCGTAAGGAGTTACGAGGCGCACATCATACCGTTGGAAAGCTCTCTGAGAGCTCTACGTTGGGGGCAGCAAGGTAGCTCGCTGTGCCCTTTTCGGAGGTCACAATCGAACGTTTTCATTAGTTTAGGGCCACCTTTCTTCTTTTGCTCTGTTTTTCCGTCCCGGATCGTACGTCGTGAGCTGTTAAAAGGACGACAACCTTACTCGAGGCACATTAGAGGACCCTACAATGCGTCGATATCACGTCTTGCGAGGATGCTGCGTTGTTTTAGCGGATGGGTTGTCGTTAAGCCCATTGGGCCTTTTGAATGGGCCATATCTCTAGGCTGGGACTGTGAACCGTTAACACATAAAGGAATTGTGCCCTGAGCATGACAGTTGCGATCATACCAGCACTAATGCACCGGATCCCATCAGACCTCCGAAGTTAAGCGTGCTTGGGCGAGAGTAGTACTAGGATGGGTGACCCCCTGGGAAGTCCTCGTGTTGCACCCCCCTTTTCAATTTTTTTTGCTCCGGTTAGGGTTGCCAAGATACTTTACCCACCACATTTCTATTATCGAATCCCACGGCACCTTGGGCAAGGCAACTTCTCTTCACGTGGGGGGTGGGGCCGCAAACCGGTGCCGATTACTTTTGATCCGTAAGGAGTTATGAGGCGCACAGCATGCCGTTCGAACGCTCTCTGAGAGCTCTACGACGGGGGCATCTAGCTAGCTCGCTGTGCCCTTTTCGGAGCTCAAAATCGAACGTTTTCATCAGTTTCGGGCCACTTTTCTTCTTTTGCTCTGTTTTTCCATCCCGGATCGTACGTCGTGAGCTGTTAAAAGGACGACAACCTTACTCGCGGCACATTAGAGGACCCTACAATGCGACGATATCACGTCATGCGAGGATGCTGCGTTGTTGAAGCGGATGGGTTGCCGTTAAGCCCATTGGGCCTTTTGAATGGGTCATATCTCTGGGCTGGGACTGTGAACCGTTAACACATAACGGAATTCTGCCCTCAACATGATGGGTGCGATCATACCAACACTAATGAACCGGATCCCATCAGAACTCCGAAGTTAAGCGTGCTTGGGCGAGAGTAATACTAGGATGGGTGACCCCCTGGGAAGTCCTCGTGTTGCACCCCCCTTTTCAATTTTTTTTGCTCCGGTTAGGGTTGCCAAGATACTTTACCAACCACATTTCTATTATCGAATCCCACGGCACCTTGGGCAAGACAACTTCTCTTCACGTGGAGGCTGAGCCCGCAAACCGAGGGCGTAGGGCTTGTGACCAGGTCTCCGTCGCTCCGGTGCCCATAACTTTTGATCCGTATGGAGTTACGAGGCGCATAGCATACCGTTGGAAAGCTCTCTGAGAGCTCTACGATGGGGGTAGCTAGATAGCTCGTTGTGCCCTTTTCAGAGCTCAAAATCGAACGTTTTTATCAGTTTCGGGCCACTTTTCTTTTTTTGCTCTGTTTTTTCATCCCGGTTCGTACGTCGTGAGCTGTTAAAAGGATGACAACCTTACTCGCGGCACATTAGAGAACCCTACAAACCGTCGATATCACGTCTTGCGAGGATGCTGCGTTGTTGAAGCGGATGGGTTGTCGTTAAGCCCATTGGGCCTTTTGAATGGATCATATCTCTAGGCTGGGACTGTGAACCGTTAACACATAAAGGAATTGTGCCCTCAACATGACGGGTGCGATCATACCAGCACTAATGCACCGGATCCCATCAGAACTCCGAAGTTAAGCGTGCTTGGGCGAGAGTAGTACTAGGATGGGTGACCCCCTGGGAAGTCCTCGTGTTGCACCCCCCTTTTCAATTTTTTTTTGCTTCGGTTAGGGTTGCCAAGATACTTTACCCACCACATTTCTATTATCGAATCCCACGGCACCTTGGGCAAGACAACTTCTCTTCACGTGGAGGCTGGGCCCGCAAACCGGTGCCCATAACTTTTGATCCGTAAGGAGTTATGAAGCGCACAGCATACCGTTGGAAAGCTCTCTGAGAGCTCTACGACGGGTGTAGCTAGATAGCT
This sequence comes from Ehretia macrophylla, assembly GCA_037974665.1. Classification (NCBI taxonomy): domain Eukaryota; kingdom Viridiplantae; phylum Streptophyta; class Magnoliopsida; order Boraginales; family Ehretiaceae; genus Ehretia; species Ehretia macrophylla. The sequence continues at coordinate 74,688,778 of CM075769.1, forward strand.
CGTTGTGCCCTTTTTGGAGCCCAAAATTGAATATTTTCATCAGTTTCGGGCCACTTTTCTTCTTTTGCTCTATTTTTCAGTCCCGGATCGTTCGTCGTGAGTTGTTAAAAGGACGACAACCCTACTCGCGAGACATTAGAGGGCCCTACAACACGTCGATATCACGTCTTGCGAGGATGTTGTGTTGTTGAAGCGGATGGGTAGTCATTAAGCCCATTGGGGCTTTTGAAAGGACCATATCTCTATGCTGGGACTGTGAACCATTAACACATAAAGGAATTGTGCCCTCAACATGACGGGTGCGATTATACCAGCACTAATGCACCGGATCCCATCAGAACACCGAAGTTAAGCGTGCTTGGGCGAGAGTAGTACTAGGATGGGTGACCCCCTGGGAAGTCCTGGTGTTGCACCACCCTATTCAATTTTTTTTGCTCCGGTTAGGGTTCCCAAGGTACTTTACCCACCACATTTATCTTATCGAATCCCGCGGCACCTTGGGCAAGACAACTTCTCTTCACGTGGAGGCTGGGCCCGCAAACCGAGGGCGTAGGGCTTGTGACTAGGTCTCCGTCGCTCCGGTGCCCATAACTTTTGATCCGTAAGGAGTTACGAGGCGCAAAGCATACCGTTGGAAAGCTCTCTGAGAGCTCTACGACGGGGGTAGCAAGCTAGCTCGCTTTGCCCTTTTCGGAGCTTACAATCGAACGTTTTCATCAGTTTCGGGCCACTTTTCTTCTTTTGCTCTGTTTTTTCATCCCGGATCGTACGTCGTGAGCTATTAAAAAGATGACAACTTTACTCGCGGCACATTAGAGGACCCTACAATGCGTCGATATCACGTCTTGCGAGGATGCTGCGTTGTTGAAGCGGATGGGTTATCGTTAAGCCCATTGGGCCTTTTGAATGGGCCATATCTCTAGGCTGGGACAATGAACCGTTAACACATAAAGGAATTGTGCCCTCAACATGACGGGTGCGATCATACCAGCGCTAATGCACCGGATCCCATCAGAACTCCGAAGTTAAGCGTGCTTGGGCGAGAGTAGTACTAGGATGGGTGACCCCCTGGGAAGTCCTCGTGTTGCACCCCCCTTTTCAATTTTTTTTGCTCCGGTTAGGGTTGCCAAGATACTTTACCCACCACATTTCTATTATCGAATCCCACCGCACCTTGGGCAAGACAACTTCTCTTCACGTGGAGGCTGGGCCCGCAAACCGAGGGCGTAGGGCTTGTGACCAGGTCTCCGTCGCTCCGGTGCTAATAACTTTTGATCCGTAAGAAGTGACGAGGCGCACAGCATACCGTTGGAAAGCTCTCTGAGAGCTCTACGACGGGGGTAGCAAGCTAGCTAGCTGTGCCCTTTTCGGAGCTCAAAATCGAACGTTTTCATTAGTGTCGGGCCACTTTTCTTCTTTTGCTCTGTTTTTCCATCCCGGATCGTACGTCGTGAGTTGTTAAAAGGACGACAACCTTACTCACGGCACATTAGAGGACCCTACAATGCGTCGATATCACGTCTTGCGAGGATGCTGCATTGTTGAAGCGGATGGGTTATCGTTAAGCCCATTGGGACTTTTGAATTGGCCATATCTCTAGGCTGGGACTGTGAACCGTTAACACATAAAGGAATTGTGCCCTCAACTTGTCGGGTGCGATCATACCAGCACTAATGCACCGGATCCCATCAGAACTCCGAAGTTAAGCGTGGTTGGGCGAGAGTAGTACTAGGATGGGTGACCCCCTGGGAAGTCCTCGTGTTGCACCCCCCTTTTAAATTTTTTTTGCTCCGGTTAGGGTTGCCAAGATACTTTATCCACCACATTTCTATTATCGAAGCCCACAGCACCTTGGGCAAGACAACTTCTCTTCACGTGGAGGCTGGGCCAGCAAACCGAGGGCGTAGGGCATGTGACCAGGTCTCCGCCGCTCCGGTGCCAATAACTTTTGATCCGTAAGGAGTTACGAGGCGCATAGCATACCGTTGGAAAGCTCTCTGAGAGCTCTACGACGGGGGAAGCATGCTAGCATGCTGTGCCCTTTTTGGAGCTCAAAATCGAACATTTTACAAGTTTCGGGCCACTTTTCTTCTTTTGCTTTGTTTTTCCGTCCCGGATCGTACGTCGTGAGCTGTTAAAAGGACGACAACCTTACTCGCGGCACATTAGAGGACCCTACAATGCGTCGATATCACGTCTTGCGAGGATGCTGCGTTGTTGAAGCGGATGGGTTGTCGTTAAGCCCATTGGGCCTTTTGAATGGGCCATATCTCTAGGCTAGGACTATGAACCGTTAACACATAAAGGAATTGTGCCCTCAACATGACGGGTGCGATCATACCAGCACTAATGCACCGGATCCCATCAGAACTCCGAAGTTAAGCGTGCTTGGGCGAGAGTAGTACTAGGATGGGTGACCCCCTGGGAAGTCCTCGTGTTGCACCCCCCTTTTCAATTTTTTTTGCTCCGGTTAGGGTTGCCAAGATACTTTACCCACCACATTTCTATTATCGAATCCCATGGCACCTTGGGCAAGACAACTTCTCTTCACGTGGAGGCTGGGCCCGCAAACCGAGGGCGTAGGGCTTGTGACCAGGTCTCCGTCGCTCCGGTGCCCATAACTTTTGATCCGTAAGGAGTTACGAGGCGCATAGCATACCGTTGGAAAGCTCTCTGAGAGCTCTACGACGGGGGCAGCAAGCTGGCTTGCTGTGCCCTTTTCGGAGCTCAAAATCGAACATTTTCATCAGTTTCGGGCCACTTTTCTTCTTTTGCTATGTTTTTCCGTCCCGGATCGTACGTCGTGAGCTGTTAAAAGGACGACAACCTTACTCGCGGCACATTAGAGGACCCTACAATGCGTCGATATCACGTCTTGCGAGGATGTTGCGTTGTTGTAGCAGATGGGTTGTCGTTAAGCCCATTGGGCCTTTTGAATGGGTCATATCTCTAGGCTGGGACTGTGAACCGTTAACACATAAAGGAATTGTGCCCTCAACATGACGGGTGCGATCATACCAGCACTAATGCACCGGATCCCATCAGAACTCCGAAGTTAAGCGTGCTTGGGCGAGAGTAGTACTAGGATGGGTGACCCCCTGGGAAGTCCTCGAGTTGCACCCCCCTTTTCAATTTTTTTTTCTCCGGTTAGGGTTGCCAAGATACTTTACCCACCACATTTCTATTATCGAATCCCACGGCACCTTGGGCAAGACAACTTCGCTTCACGTGGAGGCAGGGCCCGCAAACCGAGGCCGTAGGGCTTGTGACCAGGTCTCCGTCGCTCTGGTGCCAATAACTTTTGATTCGTAAGGAGTTATGCGGCGCATAGCATACCGTTGGAAAACTCTCCGAGAGCTCTACGACGGGGGCAGCAAGCTTGCTCGCTTTGCCCTTTTTGGAGCCCAAAATTGAACGTCTTCATCAGTTTCGGGCCACTTTTCTTCTTTTGCTCTGTTTTTCCGTCCCGGATCGTACGTCGTGAGCTGTTAAAAGGACGACAACCTTACTCGCGGGAAATTAGAGGACCCTACAATGCGTCGATATCACGTCTTGCGAGGATGCTGCGTTGTTGAAGCAGATGGGTTGTCGTTAAGCCAATTGGGCCTTTTGAATGGGTCATATCTCTAGGCTGGGACTGTGAACCGTAAACACATAAAGGAATTGTGCCCTCAACATGACGGGTGCGATCATACCAGCACTAATGCATCGGATCCCATCAGAACTCCGAAGTTAAGCGTGCTTGGGCGAGAGTAGTACTAGGATGGGTGACCCCCTGGGAAGTCCTCGTGTTGCACCCCCCTTTTCAATTTTTTTTGCTCCGGTTAGGGTTGCCAATATACTTTACCCACCACATTTCTATTATCGAATCCCACGGCACCTTGGGCAAGACAACTTCTCTTCACGTGGAGGCTGGGCCCGCAAACCGAGGGCGTAGGGCTTGTGACCAGGTCTCCGTCGCTCCGGTGCCCATAACTTTTGATCCGTAAGGAGTTACGAGGCGCACAGCATGCCGTTGGAAAGCTCTCTGAGAGCTCTACGACGGGGGCAGCAAGCCAACTTGCTATGCCCTTTTCGGAGCTCAAAATCGAACGTTTTCATTAGTTTCGGGCCACTTTTCTTCTTTTGCTCTGTTTTTTCGTCCCGGATTGTACGTCGTGAGTTGTTAAAAGGATGACAACCTTACTCGCGGCACATTAGAGGACCCTACAATGCGTCGATATCATGTCTTGCGAGGATGCTGCGTTGTTGAAGCGGATGGGTTGTCGTTAAGCCCATTGGGCCTTTTGAATGGGTCATATCTCTAGGCTGGGACTGTGAACCGTTAACACATAAAGGAATTGTGCCCTCAACATGACGGGTGCGATCATACCAGCACTAATGCACCGGATCCCATCAGAACTCCGAAGTTAAGCGTGCTTGGGCGAGAGTAGTACTAGGATGGGTGACCCCCTTGGAAGTCCTCGTGTTGCACCCCCGTTTTCAATTTTTTTTGCTCCGGTTAGGGTTGCCAAGATACTTTACCCTCCACATTTCTATTATCGAATCCCGCGGCACCTTGGGCAAGACAACTTCTCTTCACGTGGAGGCTGGGCCCGCAAACCGGTGCCCATAACTTTTGATCCGTAAGGAGTTACGAGGCGCACAACATACCGTTGTAAAGCTCTCTAAGAGCTCAACGACGGGGGCAGCAAGCTAGCTCGTTGTGCCCTTTTCAGAACTCAAAATCGAACGTTTTCATCAGTTTCGGGCCACTTTTCTAATTTTGCTCTGTTTTTTCATCCCGGATCGTACGTCGTGAGCTGTTAAAAGGACGACAACCATACTCGCGGCACATTAGAGGACCCTACAATGCGTCGATATCACGTCTTGCGAGGATGCTGCGTTGTTGAAGCGGATGGGTTGTCGTTAAGCCCATTGGGCCTTTTGAATGGGTCATATCTCTAGGCTGGGACTGTGAATCGTTAACACATAAAGGAATTGTGCCCTCAACATGACGGGTGCGATCATACCAGCACTAATGCACCGGATCCCATCAGAACTCCGAAGTTAAGCGTGCTTGGGCGAGAGTAGTACTAGGATGGGTGACCCCCTGGGAAGTCCTCGTGTAGCACCCCCCTTTTCAATTTTTTTTGCCCGGTTAGGGTTGCCAAGATACTTTAGCCACCACATTTCTATTATCGAATCCCACGGCACCTTGGGCATGACAACTTCTCTTCACGTGGAGGCTGGGCCCGCAAACCGGTGCCCATTACTTTTGATCCGTAAGGAGTTACGAGGCGCACAGCATACCGTTGGAAAGCACTTTGAGAGCTCTACGACGGGGGCAGCTAGCTAGCTCGCTGTGCCCTTTCCGGAGCTCAAAATCGAACATTTTCATCAGTTTCGGGCCAGTTTTCTTCTTTTGCTCTGTTTTTCCATCCCGGATCGTACGTCGTGAGCTGTTAAAAGGACGACAACCTTACTCGCGGCACATTAGAGGACCCTACAATGCGTCGATATCACATCTTGCGAGGATGCTGCGTTGTTGAAGCGGATGGGTTGTCGTTAAGCCCATTGGGCCTTTTGAATGGGTCATATCTCTAGGCTGGGACTGTGAACCGTTAACACATAAAGGAATTGTGCCCTCAACATGACGGGTGCGATCATACCAGCACTAATGCACCGGATCCCATCAGAACTCCGAAGTTAAGCGTGCTTGGGCGAGAGTAGTACTAGGATGGGTGACCCCCTGGGAAGTCCTCGTGTTGCACCCCCCTTTTCAATTTTTTTTGCTCCGGTTAGGGTTGCCAAGATACTTTACCCTCCACATTTCTATTATCGAATCCCACGGCACCTTGGGCAAGACAACTTCTCTTCACGTGGAGGCTGGGCCCGCAAACCGGTGCCCATAACTTTTGATCCGTAAGGAGTTACGAGGCGCACAGCATACCGTTGGAAAGCTCTTTGAGAGCTCTACGACGGGGGCAGCAAGCTAGCTCGCTGTGCCCTTTTCGGAGCTCAAAATCGAACTTTTTCATCAGTTTCGGGCCAGTTTTCTTCTTTTGCTCTGTTTTTCCGTCCCGGATCCTACGTCGTGAGCTGTTAAAAGGATGACAACCTTACTCGCGGCACATTAGAGGACCCTACAATGCGTCGACATCACATCTTACGAGGATGCTGCGTTGTTGAAGCGGATGGGTTGTCGTTAAGCCCATTGGGCCTTTTGAATGGGTCATATCTCTAGGCTGGGACTGTGAACCGTTAACACATAAAGGAATTGTGCCCTCAACATGACGGGTGCGATCATACCAGCACTAATGCACCGGATCCCATCAGAACTCCGAAGTTAAGCGTGCTTGGGCGAGAGTAGTACTAGGATGGGTGACCCCCTGGGAAGTCCTCGTGTTGCACCCCCCTTTTCAATTTTTTTTGCTCCGGTTAGGGTTGCCAAGATACTTTACCCTCCACATTTCTATTATCGAATCCCACGGCACCTTGGGCAAGACAACTTCTCTTCACGTGGAGGCTGGGCCCGCAAACCGGTGCCCATAACTTTTGATCCGTAAGGAGTTACGAGGCGCACAGCATACCGTTGGAAAGCTCTTTGAGAGCTCTACGACGGGGGCAGCTAGCTAGCTCGCTGTGCCCTTTTCGGAGCTCAAAATCGAACATTTTCATCAGTTTCGGGCCAGTTTTCTTCTTTTGCTCTGTTTTTCCATCCCGGATCGTACGTCGTGAGCTGTTAAAAGGACGACAACCTTACTCGTGGCACATTAGAGGACCCTACAATGCGTCGATATCACATCTTGCGAGGATGCTGCGTTGTTGAAGCGGATGGGTTGTCGTTAAGCCCATTGGGCCTTTTGAATGGGTCATATCTCTAGGCTGGGACTGTGAACCGTTAACACATAAAGGAATTGTGCCCTCAACATGACGGGTGCGATCATACCAGCACTAATGCACCGGATCCCATCAGAACTCCGAAGTTAAGCGTGCTTGGGCGAGAGTAGTACTAGGATGGGTGACCCCCTGGGAAGTCCTCGTGTTGCACCCCCCTTTTCAATTTTTTTTCCTTCGGTTAGGGTTGCCAAGATACTTTACCCTCCACATTTCTATTATCGAATCCCACGGCACCTTGGGCAAGACAACTTCTCTAAACGTGGAGGCTTGGCCCGCAAACCAGTGCCCATAACTTTTGATCCGTAAGGAGTTACGACGCGCACAGCATACCGTTGGAAAGCTCTTTGAGAGCTCTACGACGGGGGCAGCTAGCTAGCTCGCTGTGTCCTTTTCGGAGCTCAAAATCGAACATTTTCATCAGTTTCGGGCCAGTTTTCTTCTTTTGCTCTGTTTTTCCGTCCCGGATCGTACTTCGTGAGCTGTTAAAAGGACGACAACCTTACTCGCGGCACATTAGAGGACCCTACAATGCGTCGATATCACATCTTGCGAGGATGCTGCGTTGTTGAAGCGGATGGGTTGTCGTTAAGCCCATTGGGCCTTTTGAATGGGTCATATCTCTAGGCTGGGACTGTGAACCGTTAACACATAAAGGAATTGTGCCCTCAACATGACGGGTGCGATCATACCAGCACTAATGCACCGGATCCCATCAGAACTCCGAAGTTAAGCGTGCTTGGGCGAGAGTAGTACTAGGATGGGTGACCCCCTGGGAAGTCCTCGTGTTGCACCCCCCTTTTCAATTTTTTTTGCTCCGGTTAGGGTTGCCAAGATACTTTACCCTCCACATTTCTATTATCGAATCCCACGGCACCTTGGGCAAGACAACTTCTCTTCACGTGGAGGCTGGGCCCGCAAACCGGTGCCCATAACTTTTGATCCGTAAGGAGTTACGAGGCGCACAACATACCGTTGGAAAGCTCTCTGAGAGCTCTACGACGGGGGCAGCTAGCTAGCTTGCTGTGCCCTTTTTGGACCTCAAAATCGAACATTTTCATCAGTTTCGGGCCACTTTTCTTCTTTTGCTCTGTTTTTCTGTCCCGGATCGTAAGTCGTGAGCTGTTAAAAGGACGACAAACTTACTCGCGGCACATTAGAGGACCCTACAATGCGTCGATATCACATCTTGCGAGGATGCTGCATTGTTGAAGCGGATGGGTTGTCGTTAAGCCCATTGGGCCTTTTGAATGGGTCATATCTCTAGGCTGGGACTGTGAACCGTTAACACATAAAGGAATTGTGCCCTCAACATGACGGGTGCGATCATACCAGCACTAATGCACCGGATCCCATCAGATCTCCGAAGTTAAGCGTGCTTGGGCGAGAGTAGTACTAGGATGGGTGACCCCCTGGGAAGTCCTCGTGTTGCACCCCCCTTTTCAATTTTTTTTGCTCCGGTTAGCGTAGCCAAGATCCTTTCGCCACCCCATTTCTATTATCGATTCACACGGCACCTTGGGCAAGACAACTTCTCTTCACGTGGAGGCTGGGCCCGCAAACCGGTGCCCATAACTTTTGATCCGTAAGGAGTTACGAGGCGTACAGCATACCGTTGGAAAGCTCTCTGAGAGCTCTACGACGGTGGAAGCTAGCTTGCTCATTGTGCCCATTTTTGGAGCCCAAAATCTAACATTTTCATCAGTTTCGGGCTACTTTTCTTCTTTTGCTCTATTTTTCGTCCCGGATCGTACGTCGTGAGCTGTTAAAAGGACGACAACAATACTCGCGGAACATTAGAGGGCCCTACACCGCGTCGATATCACATCTTGGGAGGATGCTGCGTTGTTTAAGCGGATGGGTTGTCGTTAAGCCCATTAGGCCTTCTGAATGGCCATCTCTCTAGGCTGGGACTGTGAACCGTTAACACATAAAGGAATTGTGCCCTCAACATGACGGGTGCGATCATACCAGCACTAATGCACCGGATCCCATCAGAACTCTGAAGTTAAGCGTGCTTGGGCGAGAGTAGTACTAGGATGGGTGACCCCCTGGGAAGTCCTCGTGGGGCACCCCCCTTTTCAATTTTTTTTGCTCCGGTTAGCGTAGCCAAGATACTTTACCCTCCACATTTCTATTATCGAATCCCACGGCACCTTGGGCAAGACAACTTCTCTTCACGTGGAGGCTGGGCCCGCAAACCGGTGCCCATAACTTTTGATCCGTAAGGAGTTACGAGGCGCACAACATACCGTTGGAAAGCTCTCTGAGAGCTCTACGACGGGGGCAGCTAGCTAGCTTGCTGTGCCCTTTTCGGAGCTCAAAATCGAACGTTTTCATCAGTTTCGGGCCACTTTTCTTCTTTTGCTCTGTTTTTCCGTCCCGGATCGTACGTCGTGAGCTGTTAAAAGGACGACAACCTTACTTGCGGCACATTAGAGCACCCTACAATGCGTCGATATCATGTCTTGCGAGGATGATGCGTTGTTGAAGCGGATGGGTTCTCGTTAAGCCCATTGGGCCTTTTGAATGGGTCATATCTCTAGGCTGGGACAGTGAACCGTTAACACATAAAGAAATTGTGCCCTCAACATGACGGGTGCGTTCATACCAGCACTAATGCACCGGATCCCATCAGAACTCCGAAGTTAAGCGTGCTTGGGCGAGAGTAGTACTAGGATGGGTGACCCCCTGGGAAGTCCTCGTGTTGCACCCCCCTTTTCAATTTTTTTTGCTCCGGTTAGGCTTGCCAAGATACTTTACCCACCACCTCTCTATTATCGAATCTCACGGCACCTTGGGCAAGACAACTTCTCTTCACGTGGAGGCTGGGCCCGCAAACCGAGGGCGTAGTGCTTGTGACCAGGTCTCCGTCGCTCCGGTGCCCATAACTTTTGATCCGTAAGGAGTTACGAGGCGCACAGCATACCGTTGGAAAGCTCTCTGAGAGCTCTACGACAGGGGCAACAAGCTAGCTTGCTGTGCCCTTTTCGGAGCTCAAAATCGAACGTTTTCATCAGTTTCGGGCCACTTTTCTTCTTTTTCTATGTTTTTCCGTCCCGGATCGTACGTCGTGAGCTGTTAAAAGGACGATAACCTTACTCGCGGCACATTAGAGGACCCTACAATGCGTCGATATCCCGTCTTGCGAGGATGCTGCGTTGTTGAAGCGGGTGGGTTGTCGTTAAGCCCATTGGGCCTTTTGAATGGGCCATATCTCTAGGCTGGGACTGTGAACCGTTAACACATAAAGGAATTGTGCCATCAACACGACGGGTGCGATCATACCAGCACTCATGCACCGGATCCCATCAGAACTCCGAAGTTAAGCGTGCTTGGGCGAGAGTAGTACTAGGATGGGTGACACCCTGGAAAGTCCCCGTGTTGCACCCCCCTTTTCAATTTTTTTTGCTCCGGTTAGGGTTGCCAAGATACTTTACCCACCACATTTCTAAATCGAATCCCACGGCACCTTGGGCAAGGCAACTTCTCTTCACGTGGAGGCTGGGCCCGCAAACCGGTGCCCATAACTTTTGATCCGTAAGGAGTTACGAGGCGCACAGCATACCGTTGGAAAGCTCTCTGAGAGCCCTACGATAGGGGCAGCTAGCTAGCTCTCTGTGCCCTTTTCGGAGCTCAAAATATGACGTTTTCATCAGTTTCGGGCCACTTTTCTTCTTTTGCCCTGTTTTTCCGTCCCGTATCGTACGTCGTGAGCTGTTAATAGGACGACAACCTTACTCGCGGCACATTAGAGGACCCTACAATGCGTCGATATCACGTCTTGCGAGGATGCTGCGTTGTTGAAGCGGGTGGGTTGTCGTTAAGCCCATTGGGCCTTTTGAATGGGTCATATCTCTTGGCTGGGACTGTGAACCGTTAACACATAAAGGAATTGTGCCCTCAACATGACGGGTGCGATCATACCAGTACTAATGCACCAGATCCCATCAGAACTTCGAAGTTAAGCGTGCTTGGGCGAGAGTAGTACTAGGATGGGTGACCCCCTGGGAAGTCCTCGTGTTGCACCCCCCTTTTCAATTTTTTTTGCTCCGGTTAGGGTTGCCAAGATACTTTACCCACCACATTTCTATTATCGAATCCCACGGCACCTTGGGCAAGACAACTTCTCTTCACGTGGAGGCTGGGCCCGCAAACCGGTGCCCATAACTTTTGATCCGTAAGGAGTTACGAGGCGCACAACATACCGTTGGAAAGCTCTCTGAGAGCTCTACGACGGGGGCAGCTAGCTAGCTTGCTTTGCCCTTTTCGGAGCTCAAAATCGAACGTTTTCATCAGTTTCGGGCCACTTTTCTTCTTTTGCTCTGTTTTTTCGTCCCGGATCGTACGTCGTGAGCTGTTAAAAGGACGACAACCTTACTCGCGGCACATTAGAGGACCCTACAATGCATCGATATCACGTCTTGCGAGGATGCTACGTTGTTGAAGCGGATGGGTTGTCGTTAAGCCCATTGGGCCTTTTGAATGGGCCATCTCTCTAGGCTGGGACTGTGAACCGTTAACACATAAAGGAATTGTGCCCTCAACATGATGGGTGCGATCATACCAGCACTAATGCACCGGATCCTATCAGAACTCCGAAGTTAAGCGTGCTTAGGAGAGAGTAGTACTAGGATGGGTGACCCCTTGGGAAGTCCTCGGGTTGCACCCCCCTTTTCAAATTTTTTTGCTCCGGTTAGGGTTGCCAAGATACTTTATCCACCATATTTCTATTATCGAATCCCACGGCACCTTGGGCAAGGCAACTTCGCTTCACGTGGAGGCTGGGCCTGCAAACCGGTGCCCATAACTTTTGATCCGTAAGGAGTTACGAGGCGCACAGCATACCGTTGGAAAGCTTTCTGAGAGCTCTACGACGAGGGCAGCTAGCTAGCTCGTTGTGCCCTTTTCGGAGCCCAAAATCGAATGTTTTTATGTATTTCGGGCCACTTTTCTTCTTTTACTCTCTTTTTTCATCCCGGATCATACGTCGTGAGCTGTTAAAAGGACGACAACCAAACTTGCGAGACATTAGAGGTCCAAACAATGCGTCGATATCCCGTCTTGCGAGGATGCTGCGTTGTTGAAGCGGGTGGGTTGTCGTTAAGCTCATTGGGCCTTTTGAATGGGCCATATCTCTAGGCTGGGACTGTGAACCGTTAACACATAAAGGAATTGTGCCCTCAACATTACGGGTGCGATCATACAAGCACTAATGCACCAGATCCCATTAGAACTCCAAAGTTAAGCGTGCTTGGGCGAGAGTAGTACTAGGATGGGTGACCCCCATGGAAGTCCTCGTGTTGCACCCCCCTTTTCAATTTTTTTTGCTCCGGTTTGGGTTGCCAAGATACTTTACCCACCACATTTCTATTATCGAATCCCACGGCACCTTGGGCAAGACAACTTCTCTTCACGTGGAGGCTGGGCCCGCAAACCGAGGGCGTAGGGCTTGTGACCAGGTCTCCGTCGCTCCGGTGCCCATAACTTTTGATCCGCAAGGAGTTACGAGGCGCACAGCATACCGTTGGAAAGCTCTCTGAGAGCTCTACGACGGGGGCTGCAAGCTAGCTTGCTGTGCCCTTTTCGGAGCTCAAAATCGAACGTTTTCATCAGTTTCGGGCCACTTTTCTTCTTTTGCTCTGTTTTTCCGTCCCGGATCGTACGTCGTGAGCTGTTAAAAGGACGACAACCTTACCCGGGGCACATTGGAGGACCCTACAATGCATCGGTATCCCGTCTTGCGAGGATGCTGTGTTGTTGAATTGGGTGGGTTGTCGTTAAGCCCATTGGTCCTTTTGAATGGGCCATATCTCTAGGCTGGGACTGTGAACCGTTAACACATAAAGGAATTGTGCCCTCAACATGACGGGTGCGATCGTACCAGCACTAATGCACCGGTTCCCATCAGAACTCCGAAGTTAAGCGTGCTTGGGCGAGAGTAGTACTAGGATGGGTGACCCCGTGGGAAGTCCTCGTGTTGCACCCCGCTTTTGAATTTTTTTTGCTCCTGTTAGGGTTGCCAAGATACTTTACCCACCACATTTCTATTATCGAATCCCACGGCACCTTGGGTAAGACAACTTCTCTTCACGTGGAGGCTGGGCTCGCAAACCGGTGCCCATAACTTTTGATCCGTAAGGAGTTACGAGGCGCACAGCATACCATTGGAAAGCTCTCTGAGAGCTCTACGACGGGGGCAGCTAGCTAGCTCGTTGTGCTCTTTTCGGAGCTCAAAATCGAACGTTTTCATCAGTTTTGGGCCAATTTTCTGTTTTTGCTCTGTTTTTCCGTCCCGGATCGTACGTCGTGAGCTGTTAAAAGGACGACAACCTTACTCGCGGCACATTAGAGGACCCTACAATGCGTCGATATCACGTCTTACGAGGATGCTGCGTTGTTGAAGCGGATGGGTTGTCGTTAAGCCCATTGGGCATTTTGAATGAGCCATATCTCTAGACTGGGACTGTGAACCGTTAACACATAAAGGAATTGTGCCCTCAACATGACGGGTGCGATCATAGCAGCACTAATGCACCGGATCCCATCAGAACTCCGAAGTTAAGCGTGCTTGGGCGAGAGTAGTACTAGGATGGGTGACCCACTGGGAAGTCCTCGTGTTGCACCCCCCTTTTCAATTTTTTTTGCTCCGATTAGGGTTGCCAAGATACTTTACCTACCACATTTCTATTATCGAATCCCACGGCACCTTGGGCAAGACAACTTCTCTTCACGTGGAGGCTGCGCCCGCATACCCAGGGCGTAGGGTTTGTGACCAGGTCTCCGTCGCTCCGGTGCCCATAACTTTTGATCCGTAAGGAGTTACGAGACGCACAGCATACCGTTGGAAAGCTCTCTAGGAGCTCTACGACTGGGGTAGCAAGCTTGCTTGCTATGCCCTTTTCAGAGCTCAAAATCGAATGTTTTCATCAGTTTCGGGCCACTTTTCTTCTTTTGCTCTGTTTTTCCGTCCCGGATCGTACGTCGTGAGCTGTTAAAAGGACAACAACCTTACTCGCGGCACATTAGAGGACCCTACAATGCGTCGATATCACGTCTTGCGAGGATGCTGCGTTGTTGAAGCGGATGGGTTGTCGTTAAGCCCATTGGGCCTTCTGAATCGGCCATCTCTCTAGGCTGGGTCTGTGAACCGTTAACACATAAAGTAATTGTGCCTCAACATGACAGGTGCGATCATTCCAGTATTAAGCCACCGGATCACATCAGAACTCCGAAGTTAAGCGTGCTTGTGCGAGAGTAGTACTAGGATGGGTGACCCCTAGGGAAGTCCTCGTGTTGCACCCCCCTTTTCAATTTTTTTTGCTCCGGTTGGGGTTGCCAAGATCCTTTATCCACCGCATTTCTATTATCAAATCCCGCGGTACCTTGGGCAAGACAACTTCTCTTCACGTGGAGGCTGTGCCTGTAAACCTAGCGCGTAGGGCTTGTGACCAGGTCTCCGTCGCTCCGGTCCCACAACTTTTTATCCGTAAGGAGTTACGAGGCGCACAGCATACCGTTGGAAAGCTCTCTGAGAGCTCTACGATGGGGGCAGAAAGCTAGCACGCTGTGCCCTTTTTGGAGCTCAAAATCGAACGTTTTCATTAGTTTCCGGCCACTTTTCTTTTTTTGCTCTGTTTTTCCGTCCCGGATCGTACGTCGTGAGCTGTTAAAAGGATGACAACCTTACTCGTGGCACATTAGAGGACCCGACAATGCGTCGATATCACGTCTTGCGAGGATGCTGCGTTGTTGAAGCGGATGGGTTGTCGTTAAGCCCATTGGGCCTTTTGAATGGGTCATATCTCTAGGCTGGGACTGTGAACCGTTAACACATAAAGGAATTGTGCCCTCAACATGACGGGTGCGATCATACCAGCACTAATGCACCGGATCCCATCAGAACTCCGAAGTTAAGCGTGCTTGGGCGAGAGTAGTCCTAGGATGGGTGACCCCCTGGGAAGTCCTCGTGTTGCACCCCCCTTTTCACATTTTTTTGCTCCGGTTAGGGTTGCCAAGATACTTTACCCACCACATTTCTATTATCGAATCCCACGGCACCTTGGGCAAGACAACTTCTCTTCACGTGGAGGCTGGGCCCGCAAACCGGTACCCATAACTTTTTATCCGTAAGGAGTTACGAGGTGCACAGCACACCGTTGGAAAGCACTCTGAGAGCTCTACGACGGGGGTAGCTAGCTAGCTCGCTGTGCCCTTTTCGGAGCTCAAAATCAAACGTTTTCTTCAGTTTCGGGCCACTTTTCTTCTTTTGCTCTGTTTTTCCGTCCCGGATCGTACGTCGTGAGTTGTTAAAAGGACCACAACCTTACTCGCGGCACATTAGAGGACCCTACAATGCGTCGATATCACGTCTTGCGAGGATGCTGCGTTGTTGAAGCGGATGGGTTGTCGTTAAGCCCATTGGGCCTTTTGAATGGGCCATATCTCTAGGCTGGGCCTGCAAATCGAGGGCGTAGGGCTTGTGACTAGGTCTCCATCGCTCCGGTGCCCATAACTTTTGATCCGTAAGGAGTTACGAGGCGCACAGCATGCCGTTGGAAAGCTCTCTGAGAGCTCTACGACGTGGGCAGCAAGCTAGCTTGCTATGCCCATTTCGGAGCACAAAATCGAACGTTTTCATTAGTTTCGGGCCACTTTTATTCTTTTGCTCTGTTTTTCCGTCCTGGGTCCTACGTCGTGAGCTGTTAAAAGGACGACAACCTTACTCGCGGCACATTAGAGGACCCTACAATGTGTCGATATCACGTCTTGCGAGGATGCTGCGTTGTTGAAGCGGATGGGTTGTCGTTAAGACCATTGGGCCTTTTGAATGGGTCATACCTCTAGGCTGGGACTGTGAACCGTTAACACATAAAGGAATTGTGCCCTCAACATGACGGGTGCGATCATACCAGCACTAATGCACCGGATCCCATCAGAACTCCGAAGTTAAGCGTGCTTGGGCGAGAGTAGTACTAGGATGGGTGACCCCCTGGGAAGTCCTCGTGTTGCACCCCCCTTTTCAATTTTTTTTGCTCCGGATAGGGTTGCCAAGATACTTTACCCACCACATTTCTATTATCGAATCCCACGGCACCTTGGGCAAGACAACTTCGCTTCATGTAGAGGCTGGGCCCGTAAACCGAGGGCGTGGGGCTTGTGACTAGGTCTCCATCGCTCCAATGCCCATTACTTTCGATCAGTAAGAAGTTTTGCGGCGCATAGTATACCGTTGGAAAGCTCTCTGTGAGCTCTACGACGGGGGCAGCAAGCTAGCTCGCTGTGCCCTTTTCAGAGCTCAAAATCAAACGTTTTCATTAGTTTCGGGCCACTTTTCTTCTTTTGCTCTATTTTTTCGTCCCGGATCGTACGTCGTGAGCTGTTAAAAGGACGACAACCTTACTCGCGGCACATTAGAGGACCCTACAATGCGTCGATATCACGCCTTGCGAGGATGCTGCGTTGTTGAAGCGGATGGGTTCTTGTTAAGCCCATTGGGCCTTTTGAATGGGCCATATCTCTAGGCTGGGACTGTGAACCGTTAACACATAAAGGAATTGTGCCCTCAACATGACGGGTGCGATCATACCAGCACTAATGCACCGGATCCCATCAGAACTCCGAAGTTAAGCGTGCTTGGGCGAGAGTAGTACTAGGATGGGTGACCCCCTGAGAAGTCCTCGTGTTGCACCCCCCTTTTCAATTTTTTTTGCTCCGGTTAGGGGTACCAAGATACTTTACCCACCACATTTCTATTATCGAATCCCACAGCACCTTGGGCAAGACAACTTCTCTTCACGTGGAGGCTGGGCCCGCAAACCGAGGGCGTAGGGCTTGTGACCAGGTCTCCGTCGCTCCGGTGCCCATAACTTTTGATCCGTAAGGAGTTACGAGGCGCACAGCATATCGTTGGAAAGCTCTCTGAGAGCTCTGCGACGGGGGCAGCAAGCAAGCTTGCTGTACCCTTTTCGGAGCTCAAAATCAAACGTTTTCATAAGTTTCGGGCCACTTTTCTTCTTTTGCTCTGTTTTTCCGTCCCGGATCGTACGTCGTGAGCTGTTAAAAGGACGACAACCTTACTCGCGGCAGATTATAGGACCCTACAATGCGTCGATATCACGTCTTGCGAGGATACTGCGTTGTTGAAGCGGGTGGGTTGTCGTTAAGCCCATTGGGCCTTTTGAATGGGTCATATCTCTAGGCTGAGACTGTGAACCGTTAACACATAAAGGAATTGTGCCCTCAACATGACGGGTGCGATCATACCAGCACTAACGCACAGAATCCCATCAGAACTCCGAAGTTAAGCGTGCTTGGGCGAGAGCAGTACTAGGATGGGTGACCCCCTGGGAAGTCCTCGTGTTGCACCCCCCTTTTCAATTTTTTTTGCTCCAGTTAGGGTTGCCAAGATACTTTACCCACCACATTTCTATTATCGAATCCCACGGCACCTTGGGCAAGACAACTTCTCTTCACGTGGAGGCTGGGCCCGCAAACCGAGGGCGTAGGGCTTGTGACCAGGTCTCCGTCGCTCCGGTGCCCATAACTTTTGATCCGTAAGGAGTTACGAGGCGCACAGCATACCGTTGGAAAGCTCTCTGTGAGCTCTACGACGGGGGCAGCAAGCTAGCTTGCTGTGCCCTTTTCAGAGCTCAAAATCGAACGTTTTCATCAGTTTCGGGCCACTTTTCTTCTTTTGCTCTATTTTTCCGTCCCGGATCGTACGTCGTGAGCTGTTAAAAGGACGACAACCTTACTCGCGGCACATTAGAGGACCCTACAATGCATCGATATCACGTCTTGCGAGGATGCTGCGGTGTTGAACTGGATGGGTTCTCGTTAAGCCCATTGGGCCTTTTGAATGGGCCATATCTCTAGGCTGGGACTGTGAACCGTTAACACATAAAGGAATTGTGCCCTCAACATGACGGGTGCGATCATACCAGCACTAATGCACCGGATCCCATCAGAACTCCGAAGTTAAGCGTGCTTGGGCGAGAGTAGTACTAGGTTGGGTGACCCCCTGGGAAGTCCTCGTGTTGCACCCCCCTTTTCAATTTTATTTGCTCCGGTTAGGGTTGCCAAGATACTTTACCCACCACATTTCTATTATCGAATCCCACAGCACCTTGGGCAAGACAATTTCTCTTCACGTGGATGCTGGGCCCGCAAACCGAGGGCGTAGGGCTTGTGACCAGGTCTCCGTTGCTCCGGTGCCCATAACTTTTGATCCGTAAGGAGTTACGAGGCGCACAGCATACCGTTGGAAAGCTCTCTGAGAGCTCTGCGACGGGGGCAGCAAGCAAGCTTGTTGTACCCTTTTCGGAGCTCAAAATCAATCGTTTTCATAAGTTTCGGGCCACTTTTCTTCTTTTGCTCTGTTTTTCCGTCCCGGATCGTACGTCGTGAGCTGTTAAAAGGACGACAACCTTACTCGCGGCCGATTATAGGACCCTACAATGCGTAGATATCACGTCTTGCGAGGATACTGCGTTGTTGAAGCGGGTGGGTTGTCGTTAAGCCCATTGGGCCGTTTGAATGGGTCATATCTCTAGGCTGAGACTGTGAACCGTTAACACATAAAGGAATTGTGCCAAGATACTTTACCCACCACATTTCTATTATCGAATCCCACGGCACCTTGGGCAAGTCAACTTCTCTTCACGTCGAGGCTGGGCCCGCAAACCGAAGGCGTAGGGCTTGTGACCAGGTCTGCGTCGCTCCGGTGCCCATAGCTTTTGATCTGTAAGGAGTTACGAGGCGAACAGCATACCGTTGGAAAGCTCTCTGAGAGCTCTACGACGGGGCCAGCCAGCTAGCTCGCTGTGCCCTTTTCAGAGCACAAAATCGAACGTTTTCATTAGTTTCGGGCCACTTTTCTTCTTTTGCTCTGTTTTTCCGTCCCGGATCGTACGTCGTGAGCTGTTAAAAGGACGACAACCTTACTCGCGGCACATTAGAGGACCCTACAATATGTCGAGATCACGTCTTGCGAGGACGCTGCGTTGTTGAAGCGGATGGGGTGTTGTTAAGCCCATTGGGCCTTTTGAATGGGCCATATCTCTTGGCTGCGACTGTGTGCCGTAAGCACATAAAGGAATTGGGCCGTCAACATGACGTGTGCGATCATACCAGCACTAATGCACCGGATCCCTTCAGAACTCCGAAGTTAAGCGTGCTTGGGCGAGAGTAGTACTAGGATGGGTGACCCCCTGGGAAGTCCTCGTGTTGCACCCCCCTTTTCAATTTTTTTTGCTCCGGTTAGGGTTGCCAAGATACTTTACCCACCACATTTCTATTATCGAATCCCACGGCACCTTGGGCAAGACAACTTCTCTTCACGTGAAGGCTGAGCCCGTAAACCGGTGCCCATAACTTTTGATCCGTAAGGAGTTACGCGGTGCACAACATACCGTTGGAAAGCTCTCTGAGAGCTCTACGACGGGGGCAGCCAGCTTGCTCGTTGTGCCCTTTTCGGAGCTCAAAATCGAACGTTTTCATCAGTTTCGGGCCACTTTTCTTCTTTTGCTCTGTTTTTCCGTCCCGGATCGTACGTCGTGAGCTATTAAAAGGACGACAACCTTACTCGCGGCACATTAGAGGACCCTACAATGCGTCGATATCACGTCTTGCGAGGATGCTGCGTTGTTGAAGCGGATGGGTTGTCGTTAAGCCCATTGGGCCTTTTGAATGGGCCATATCTCTAGGCTGCGACTGTGAACCGTTAACACATAAAGGAATTGTGCCTTCAACATGATGGGTGCGATCATACCAGCACTAATGCACAGGATCCCATCAGAACTCCGAAGTTAAGCGTGCTTGGGCGAGAGTAGTACTAGGATGGGTGACCCCCTGGGAAGTCCTCGTGTTGCACCCCCCTTTTCAATTTTTTTTGCTCCGGTTAGGGTTGCCAAGATACTTTACCCACCACATTTCTATTATCGAATCCCACGGCACCTTGGGCAAGACAACTTCTCTTCACGTGGAAGCTGGGCCTGCAAACCGAGGGCGTAGGGCTTGTGACCTGGTCTCCGTCGCTCCGGTGCCCATAACTTTTGATCCGTAAGGAGTTACGAGGAGCACAGCATACCGTTGGAAAGCTTTTTGAGAGCTCTGCGACGGGGGCAGCCAGCTAGCTCGCTGTGCCCTTTTCAGAGCGCAAAATCGAACGTTTTCATTAGTTTCGGGCCACTTTTCTTCCTTTGCTCTGTTTTTCCGTCCCGGATCGTACGTCGTGAGCTGTTAAAAGGACGACAACCTTAGTAGAGGACCCTACAATGCGTCGATTTCACGTCTTGCGAGGATGCTGCGTTGTTGAAGCGGATGGGTTGTCGTTAAGCCCATTGGGCCTTTTGAATGGGTCATATCTCTAGGCTGGGACTGTGAACCGTTAACACATAAAGGAATTTTGCCCTCAACATGACGGGTGCGATCATACCAGCACTAATGCACCGGATCCCATCAGAACTCCGAAGTTAAGCGTGCTTGGGCGAGAGTAGTACTAGGATGGGTGACCCCCTGGGAAGTCCTCGTGTTGCACCCCCCTTTTCAATTTTTTTTGCTCCGGTTAGGGTTGCCAAGATACTTTACCCACCACATTTCTATTATCGAATCCCACGGCACCTTGGGCAAGACAACTTCTCTTCACGTGGAGGTTGGGCACGCAAACCGTTGCCCATAACTTTTGATCCGTAAAGAGTTGCGAGGCGCACAGCATACAGTTGGAAAGCTCTCTGAGAGCTCTACGACGGGGGCAGCAAGCAAGCTTGCTGTGCCATTTTCGGAGCTCAAATTCGAACGTTTTCATCAGTTTCGGGCCACTTTTCTTCTTTTGCTCTTTTTTTCGTCCCGAATCGTACATCGTGCGCTGTTAAAAGGACGACAACCTTACTCGCGGCACATTAGAGGACCCTACAATGCGTCGATATCACGTCTTGCGAGGATGCTGCATTGTTGAAGCAGATGGATTGTCGTTAAGCCCATTGGGCCTTTTGAATGGGTCATATCTCTAGGCTGGGACTGTGAACCGTTAACACATAAAGGAATTTTGCCCTCAACATGAAGGGTGCGATCATACCAGCACTAATGCACCGGATCCCATCAGAACTCCGAAGTTAAGCGTGCTTGGCCGAGAGTAGTACTAGGATGGGTGACCCCCTGGGAAGTCCTCGTGTTGCACCCCCATTTTCAATTTTTTTTGCTCCGGTTAGGGTTGCCAAGATACTTTACCCACCACATTTCTATTATCGAATCCCACGGCACCTTGGGCAAGACAACTTCTCTTCACGTCGAGGCTGGGCCCGCAAACCGAGGGCGTAGGGCTTGTGACCAGGTCTCCGTCGCTCCGGTGCCCATAACTTTTGATCTGTAAGGAGTTACGAGGCGCACAGCAAACCGTTGGAAAGCTCTCTGAGAGCTATACGACGGGGGCAGCTAGCTAGCTTGCTCTGCCCTTTTCGGAGCTCAAAATCGAACGTTTTCATTAGTTTCGGGCCACTTTTATTCTTTTGCTCTGTTTTTCCGTCCCGGATCGTACGTCGTGAGCTGTTAAAAGGACGACAACCTTAGTCGCGCCACATTAGAGGACCCTACAATGCGTCGATATCACGTCTTGCGAGGATGCTGCGTTGTTGAAGCGGATGGGTTGTCGTTAAGCCCATTGGGCCTTTTGAATGGGTCATATCTCTAGGCTGGGACTGTGAACCGTTAACACATAAAGGAATTGTGCCCTCAACATGACGGGTGCGATCATACCAGCACTAATGCACCGGATCCCATCAGAAATACGAAATTAAGCGTGCTTGGGCGAGAGTAGTACTAGGACGGGGGACCCCCTGGGAAGTCCTCGTGTTGCACCCCCCTTTTCAATTTTTTTTGCTCCGGTTAGGGTTGCCAAGATACTTTACCCACCACATTTCTATTTTCGAATCCCACTGCACCTTGGGCAAGACAACTTCTCTTCACGTGGAGGCTGGGCCCACAAACCGAGGGCGTAGGGCTTGTGACCAGGTCTCCGTCGCTCCGGTGGCCATAACTTTTGATCCGGACGAAGTTACGAGGCGCATAGCATACCGTTGGAAAGCTCTCTGAGAGCTCTACGACGGGGGCTGCAAGCTAGCTCGCTATGCCCTTTTCGGAGCTCAAAATCGAACGTTTTCATCAGTTTCGGGCCACTTTTCTTCTTTTTCTCTGTTTTTCCGTCCCGGATCGTACGTCGTGAGCTGTTAAAAGGACGACAACCCTAGTCGCGGCACATTAGAGGACAATACAATGCGTCGATATCACGTCTTGCGAGGATGCTGCGTTGTTGAAGCGGATGGGTTGTCGTTAAGCCCATTGGGCCTTTTGAATGGGTCATATCTCTAGGCTGGGACTGTGAACCGTTAACACATAAAGGAATTGTGCCCTCAACATGACGGGTGCGATCATACCAGCACTAATGCACCAGATCCCATCAGAACTCCGAAGTTAAGCGTGCTTGGGCGAGAGTAGTACTAGGATGGGTGACCCCCTCGGAAGTCCTCGTGTTGCACCCCCCTTTTCAATTTTTTTTGCTCCGGTTAGGGTTCCCAAGATAGTTTACCCACCATATTTCTATTATCGAATCCCACGGCACCTTGGGCAAGACAACTTCTCTTCACGTCCAGGCTGGGCCCGCAAACCGAGGGCGTAGGTCTTGTGACCAGGTCTCCGTCGCTCTGGTGCCCATAACTTTTGATCTGTAAGGAGTTACGAGGCGCACAGCATACCGTTGGAAAGCTCTCTTAGAGCTCTACAACGGGGGCAGCAAGCTTGCTTGCTGTGCCCTTTTCGGAGCTCAAAATCGAACGTTTTCATTAGTTTCGGGCCACTTTTCTTCTTTTGCTCTGTTTTTCCGTCCCGGATCGTACGTCGTGAGCTGCTAAAAGGACGACAACCTTACTCGCGGCACATTAGAGGACCCTACAATGCGTCGATATCATGTCTTGCGAGGATGTTGCGTTGTTGAAGCGGATGGGTTGTCGTTAAGCCCATTGGGCCTTTTGAATGGGCCATATCTCTAGGCTGGGACTGTGAACCGTTAACACATAAAGGAATTGTGCCCTCAACATGACGGGTGCGATCATACCAGCACTAATGCACCGGATCCCATCAGAACTCCGAAGTTAAGCGTGCATGGGCGAGAGTAGTACTAGGATGGGTGACCCCCTGGGAAGTCCTCGTGTTGCACCCCACTTTTCAATTTTTTTTGCTCCGGTTAGGGTTGCCAAGATACTTTACCCACCACATTTCTATTATCGAATCCCACTGCACCTTGGGCAAGACAACTTCTCTTCACATGGAGGCTGGGCCCGCAAACAGAGGGCTTAGGGCTTGTGACCAGGTCTCCGTCGCTCCGGTGCCCATAACTTTTGATCCGTAAGGAGTTACGAGGCGCACAACATACAGTTGGAAAGCTCTCTGAGAGCTCTACGACGGGGGCAGCAAGCTAGCTCACTGTGCCCTTTTCAGAGCTCAAAATCGAACGTTTTCATTAGTTTCGGGCCACTTTTCTTCTTTTGCTCTGTTTTTCCGTCCCGGATCGTACGTCGTGAGCTGTTAAAAGGACGACAACTTTACTCGCGGCACATTAGAGGACCCTACAATGCGTCGATATCACGTCTTGCGAGGATGCTGCGTTGTTGAAGCGGATGGGTTGTCGTTAAGCCCATTGGGCCTTTTGAATGGGCCATATCTCTAGGCTGGGACTGTGAACCGTTAACACATAAAGGAATTGTGCCCTCAACATGACGGGTGCGATCATACCAGCACTAATGCACCGGATCCCATCAGAACTCCGAAGTTAAGCGTGCTTGGGCGAGAGTAGTACTTGGAAGGGTGACCCACTGGGAAGTCCTCGTGTTGCACCCCCCTTTTCAAGTTTTTTTACTCCGGTTAGGGTTGCCAAGATACTTTACCCACCACATTTCTATTATCGAATCCCACGGCACCTTGGGCAAGACAACTTCTCTTCACGTGGAGGCTGGGCCCGCAAACCGGTGCCCATAACTTTTGATCCGTAAGGAGTTACGAGGCGCACAGCATACCGTTGAAAAGCTCTCTGAGAGCTCTACGACGAGGGCAGCCAGCTAGCTTGCTGTGCCCTTTTCAGAGCTCAAAATCGAACGTTTTCATCAGTTTCGGGACACTTTTCCACTTTTACTCTGTTTTTCTGTCCCGGATCGTACGTCGTGAGCTGTTAAAAAGACGACAACCTTACTCGCGGCACATTAGAGGACCCTACAATGCATCGATATCACGTCTTGCGAGGATGCTGCGTTGTTGAAGCGGATGGGTTGTCGTTAAGCCCATTGGGCCTTTTCAATGGGCCATATCTCTAGGCTGGGACTGTTAACCGTTAACACATAAAGGAATTGTGCCCTCAACTTGACAGGTGCGATCATACCAGCACTAATGCACCGGATCCCATCAGAACTCCGAAGTTAAGCGTGCTTGGGCGAGAGTAGTACTAGGATGGGTGACCCGTTGGGAAGTCCTCGTGTTGCACCCCCCTTTTCAATTTTTTTTGCTCCGGTTAGGGTTGCCAAGATACTTTACCCACCACATTTCTGTTATCGAATCCCACGGCACCTTGGGCAAGATAACTTCTCTTCACGTGGAGGCTGGGCCCGCAAACCGGTGCCCATAACTTTTGATCCGTAAGGAGATATGAGGCGCACAGCATAAAGTTGGAAAGCTCTCTGAGAGCTCTACGACGGGGGCAGCTAGCTAGCTCGCTGTGCCCTTTTCGGAGATCAAAATCGAACGTTTTCATCAGTTTCGGGCCATTTTTCTTCTTTTGCTCTGTTTTTCCGTCCTGGATCGTACGTCGTGAGCTGTTAAAAGGACGACAACCTTACTCGCGGCACATTAGAGGACACTACAAAGCGTCGATATCACGTCTTGCGAGGATGCTGCGTTGTTGAAGCGGATGGGTTGTCGTTAAGCCCATTGGGCCTTTTGAATGGGCCATATCTCAAGGCTTGGACTGTGAACCGTTAACACATAAAGGAATTGTGCCCTCAACATGACGGGTGCGATCATACCAGCACTAATGCACCGGATCCCATCAGAACTCCGAAGTTAAGCGTGCTTGGGCGAGAGTAGTACTAGGATGGGTGACCCCCTGGGAAGTACTCGTGTTGCACACCCCTTTTCAATTTTTTTTGCTCCGGTTAGGGTTGCCAAGATACTTTACCCACCACATTTCTATTATCGAATCCCACGGCACCTTGGGCAAGACAACTTCTCTTCACGTGGAGGCTGGGCCCGCAAACCGGTGCCATAACTTTTGATCCGTAAGGAGTTACGAGGCGCACAGCATACCGTTGGAAACTCTCTGAGAGCTCTACGATGGGGGCAGCTAGCTAGCTCGTTTGGCCCTTTTCGGAGCACAAAATCGAACGTTTTCATCAGTTTCGGGCCACATTTCTTCTTTTGCTCTGTTTTTCCATCCCAGATCGTACGTCGTCAGCTGTTAAAAGGACGACAACCTTACTCGCAGCACATTAGAGGACCCTAAAATGCGTCGATATCATGTCTTACGAGGATGCTGCGTTGTTGAAGCGGATGGGTTGTCGTTAAGCCCATTGGGCCTTTTGAATGGGCCATATCTCTAGGCTGGGACTGTGAACCGTTAACACATAAAGGAATTGTGCCCTCAACATGACGGGTGCGATCATACCAGCACTAATGCACCGGATCCCATCAGAACTCCGAAGTTAAGCGTGCTTGGGCGAGAGTTGTACTAGGATGGGTGACCCCCTGGGAAGTCCTCGTGTTGCACCCCCCTTTTCAATTTTTTTTGCTCCGGTTAGGGTTGCCAAGATATTTTACCCACCACATTTCTATTATCGAATCCCACGGCACCTTGGGCAAGACAACTTCTCTTCACGTGGAGGCTGGGCCCGCAAACCGGTGGCCACAACTTTTGATCCGTAAGGAGTTACGAGGCGCACAGCATACCGTTGGAAAGCTCTCTGAGAGCTCTACAACGGGGGTAGCTAGCTAGCTTGCTGCGCCCTTTTTGGAGCTCAAAATCGAACGTTTTCATCAGTTTCGGGCCACTTTTCTTCTTTTGCTCTATTTTTCCATCCCAGATCGTACGTCGTGAGCTATTAAAAGGACGACAACCTTACTCGCGGCACATTAGAGGACCCTACAATGCGTCGATATCACGTCTTGCGAGGTTGCTGCGTTGTTGAAGTGGATGGGTTGTCGTTAAGCCCCTTGGGCCTTCTGAATGGGCCATATCTCTAGGCTGGGACTGTGAACCGTTAACACATAAAGGAATTGTGCCCTCAACATGACGGGTGCGATCATACCAGCACTAATGCACCGGATTCCATAAGAACAACGAAGTTAAGCGTGCTTTGGAGAGAGTAGTACTAGGATGGTTGACCCCCTGGGAAGTCCCCGTGTTGCACCCCCTTTTCAATTTTTTTTGCTCCGGTTAGGGTTGCCAAGAAACTTTACCCACCACATTTCTATTATCGAATCCCCCGGCACCTTGGGCAAGACAACTTCTCTTCACGTGGAGGCTGGGCCCGCAAACCGATGCCCATAACTTTTGATCCGTAAGGAGTTACGAGGCGCACAGCATACCGGTGGAAAGGTCTCTGAGAGCTCTACGACGGGGGCAGCCAGCTAGCTCGTTGTGCCTGCAAACCGAGGGCGTAGGGCTTGTGACCAGGTCTCCGTCGCTCCGGTGCCCATAACTTTTGATCCGTAAGGAGTTACGAGGAGCACAGCATACCGTTGGAAAGCTCTCTGAGAGCTCTACGACTGGCGCAGTAAGCCAGCGTGCTGTGCCCTTTTCGAAGCTCAAAATCGAACGTTTTCATCAGTTTCGGGCCACTTTTCTTCTTTTGCTATGTTTTTCCGTCCCGGATCGTACGTCGTGAGCTGTTAAAAGGATGACAACCTTACTCGCGGCACATTAGAGGACCCTACAATGCGTCGATATCACGTCTTGCGAGGATGCTGCGTTGTTGAAGCGAATGGGTTGTCGTTAAGCCCATTGGGCCTTTTGAATGGGCCATATCTCTAGGCTGGGACTGTGAACCGTTAACACATAATGGAATTGTGCCCTCAACATGACGGGTGCAATCATACAAGCACTAATGCACCGGATCCCATCTGAAGTCCGAAGTTAAGCGTGCTTGGGCGACAGTAGTACTAGGATGGGTGACCCCCTGGGAAGTCCTCTTGTTGCACCCCCCTTTTCCATTTTTTTTGCTTCGGTTAGGGTTGCCAAGATACTTTACCCACCACATTTCTATTATCGAATCCCACGGCACCTTGGGAAGACAACTTCTCTTCACGTGGAGGCTGGCCCCGCAAACCTTGGGCGTAGGGCTTGTGACCAGGTCTCCGTCGCTCCGGTTCCCATAACTTTTGATCTGTAAGGAGTTACGAGGCGCACAGCATACCGTTGGAAAGCTCTCTGAGAGCTCTATGACGGGGGCACCTAGCTAGCGTGCTGTGTCCTTTTCGGAGCTCAAAATCGAACGTTTTCATCAGTTTCGGGCCACTTTTCTTCTTTTGCACTGTGTTTCCGTCCCGGATCGTACGTCGTGAGCTGTTAAAAGGACGACAACCTTACTTGCGGCACATTAGAGGACCCTACAATGCGTCGATATCACGTCTTGCGAGGATGCTGCGTTGTTGAAGCGGATGCGTTGTCGTTTAGCCCAATGGGCCTTTTGAATGGGCGATATCTCTAGGCTGGGACTGTGAACCGTTAACACATAAAGGAATTGTGCCCTCAACATGACGGGTGCGATCATACCAGCACTAATGCACTGGATCCTATCAGAACTCCGAAGTTAAGCGTGCTTGGGCGAGAGTAGTACTAGGATGGGTGAACCCCTGGGAAGTCCTCATGTTGCACCCCCCTTTTCCATTTTTTTTGCTCCGGTTAGGGTTGCCAAGATACTTTACCCACCACATTTCTATTATCGAATCCCACGGCACTTTGGGCAAGACAACTTCGCTTCAAGTGGAGGCTGGGCCCGCAAACCGAGGGCATAGGGCTTGTGACCAGGTGTCTGTCGCTCCGGTGCCCATAACTTTTTATCCGCAAGGAGCTACGCGACGTACAGCATACCGTTGGAAAGCTCTCTGAGAGCTCTACGACGGGGGCATCTTGCTCGCTGTGCCCATTTCGTAGCTCAAAAACGAACGTTTTCATTAATTTTGGGCCACTTTTCTTCTTTTGCTCTGTTTTTCCGTCCCGGATCGTACGTCGTGAGCTATTAAAAGGACGACAACCTTACTCGCGGCACATTAGAGGATTCTACAATGCGTCGATATCACATCTTGCGAGGATGCTGCGTTGTTGATGCGGATGGGTTGTCGTTAAGCCCATTAGGTCTTTTGAATGGGCCATATCTCTGGGCTGGGACTGTGAACCGTTAACACAAAAAGGAATTGTGCCCTCAACATGAAGGGTGCGATCATACCAGCAATAATGCACTGGATCCCATCAAAACTCCAAAGTTAAGCGTGTTTGGGCGAGAGTAGTACTAGGATGGGTGACCCCTTGGGAAGTCCTTGTGTTGCACCCCCCTTTTCAATTTCTTTTGCTCCGGTTAGGGTTGCCAAGATACTTTACCCACCACATTTCTATTATCGAATCCCACGGCACCTTGGGCAAGACAACTTCTCTTCACATGGAGGCTGGGCCCGCAAACCGAGCCCACAGGGCTTGTGACCAGGTGTCCGTCGCTCCGGTGCCCATAACTTTTGATCCGTAAGGAGTTACGAGGCGCACAGCATACCGTTGGAAAGTTCTCTGAGAGCTCTACGACGGGGGAAACAAGCTAGCTCGCTTTGCCCTTTTCGGAGCTTAAAATCGAACGTTTTCATCAGTTTCGGGCAACTTTTCTTCTATTGCTCTGTTTTTCCGTCCCGGATCGTACGTCGTGAGCTGTTAAAAGGACGACAACCTTACTCGCTGCACATTAGAGGACCCCACAATGCGTCGATATCACGTCTTGCGAGGACGCTGCTTTGTTGAAGCGGATGGGTTGTCGTTAAGCCCATTGGGCCTTTTGAATGGGCCATATCTCTAGGCTGGGACTGTGAACCGTTAACACATAAAGGAATTGTGCCCTCAACATGACGGGTGCGATCATACCAGCACTAATGCACCGGATCCCATCAGAACTCCGAAGTTAAGCGTGCTTGGGCGAGAGTAGTACTAGGATGGGTGACCCCTTGGGAAGTCCTCGTGTTGCACCCCCCTTTTCAATTTTTTTTGCTCCGGTTAGGGTTGCCAAGATGCTTTACCCACCACATTTCTATTATCGAATCCCACGGGACCTTGGGCAAGACAACTTCTCTTCACGTGGAGGCTGGGCCCGCAAACCGAGGGCGTAAGGCTTGTGACCAGGTCTCCGTCGCTCCGGTGCCCATAACTTTTGATCCGTAAGGAGTTATGTGGCGCACAGCATACCGTTGCAAAGATCTCCGATAGCTCTACGAAGGGGGCAGCGAGCTTGCTCGTTTTGCCCTTTTTGGAGCCCAAAATAACACGTTTTCATCAGTTTCTGGCCGCTTTTTTTCTATTGCTTTGTTTTTCTGTCCCGGATCATACGTCGTGAGCAGTTAAAATGACGACAACCTTACTCGCGGCACATTAGAGGACCCCACAATGCGTCGATATCACGTCTTGCGAGGACGCTGCTTTTTTTGAAGCGGATGGGTTTTCGTTAACCCCATTGGGCCTTTTGAATGGACCATATCTCAAGGCTCAGACTGTGAACCGTTAACACATAAAGGAATTGTGCCCTCAACATGACGGGTGCGATCATACCTGCACTAATGCACCGGATCCCATCAGAACTCCGAAGTTAAGCATGCTTGGGCGATTGTAGTATTAGGATGGGTGACCCCTGGGAAGTCCTCGTGTTGCACCCCCCTTTTCAATTTTTTTTGCTCCGGTTAGGGTTGCCAAAATACTTTATCCACCACATTTCTATTATCGAATCCCACGGCACCTTTGGGCAAGACAAATTCTCTTCACGTGGAGGCTGGACCCGCAAACCGAGGGCGTAGGGCTTGTGACCAGGTCTCCGTCGCTCCGGTGCCCTTAACATTTGAACCGTAAGGAGTTACGAGGCGCACAACATAACATTGGAAAGCTCTCTGAGAGCTCTACGACGGGGGTAGCAAGCTAGCTCGCAGTACCATTTTCGGAGCTCAAAATCGAACGATTTCATTAGTTTCGGGACACTTTTCTTCTTTTGCTCTGTTTTTTCGTCCCGGATCGTACGTCGTGAGCTGTTAAAAGGATGACAACCTTAATCGCGGCACATTAGAGGACCCTATAATGCGTCGATATCACGTCTTGCGAGGATGCTGCGTTGTTGAAGCGGATGGGTTGTCGTTAAGCCCATTGGGCCTTTTGAATGGGCCATATCTCTAGGCTGGGACTGAGAACCGTTAACACATAAAGGAATTGTTCCCTCAACATGACGGGTGCGATCATACCAGCACTAATGCACCGGATCCCATCAGAAATCCGAAGTTAAGCGTGCTTGGGCGAGAGTAGTACTAGGATGGGTGACCCCCTGGGAAGTTCTCGTGTTGCACCCCCCTTTTCAATTTTTTTTGCTCCGGTTAGGGTTGCCAAGATACTTTACCCACCACATTTCTATTATCGAATCCCACGGCACCTTGGGCAAGACAACTTCTCTTCACGTGGAGGCTGGGCCCGCAAACCGGTGCCCATAACTTTTGATCCGTAAGGAGTTACGAGGCGCACAACATACCGTTGGAAAGCTCTCTGAGAGCTCTACGACGGGGGCAGCTAGCTAGCTCGCTGTGCCCTTTTCGGAGCTCAAAATCGAACGTTTTCATCAGTTTCGGGCCACTTTTCTTCTTTTGCTCTGTTTTTCCGTCCCGGATCGTACGTCGTGAGCTGTTAAAAGGACGACAACCTTACTCGCGGCACATTAGAGGACCCTAAAATGCGTCGATATCACGTCTTGCGAGGATGCTGCGTTGTTGAAGCGGATGGGTTGTCGTTAAGCCCATTGGGCCTTTTGAATGGGCCATATCTCTAGGCTGGGACTGTGAACCGTTAACACATAAAGGAATTGTGCCCTCAACATGACGGGTGCGATCATACCAGCACTAATGCACCGGATCCCATCAGAACTCCGAAGTTAAGCGTGCTTGGGCGAGAGTAGTACTAGGATGGGTGACCCCCTGAGAAGTCCTCGTGTTGCACCCCCCTTTTCAATTTTTTTTGCTCCGGTTAGGGGTACCAAGATACTTTACCCACCACATTTCTATTATCGAATCCCACAGCACCTTGGGCAAGAAAACTTCTCTTCACGTGGAGGCTGGGCCCGCAAACCGAGGGCGTAGGGCTTGTGACCAGGTCTCCGTCGCTCCGGTGCCCATAACTTTTGATCCGTAAGGAGTTACGAGGCGCACAGCATATCGTTGGAAAGCTCTCTGAGAGCTCTGCGACGGGGGCAGCAAGCAAGCTTGCTGTACCCTTTTCGGAGCTCAAAATCAAACGTTTTCATAAGTTTCGGGCCACTTTTCTTCTTTTGCTCTGTTTTTCCGTCCCGGATCGTACGTCGTGAGCTGTTAAAAGGACGACAACCTTACTCGCGGCAGATTATAGGACCCTACAATGCGTCGATATCACGTCTTGCGAGGATACTGCGTTGTTGAAGCGGGTGGGTTGTCGTTAAGCCCATTGGGCCTTTTGAATGGGTCATATCTCTAGGCTGAGACTGTGAACCGTTAACACATAAAGGAATTGTGCCCTCAACATGACGGGTGCGATCATAC
Source organism: Ehretia macrophylla (assembly GCA_037974665.1). Lineage (NCBI taxonomy): Eukaryota > Viridiplantae > Streptophyta > Magnoliopsida > Boraginales > Ehretiaceae > Ehretia > Ehretia macrophylla. Next base: position 74,720,488 of record CM075769.1, read on the forward strand.
CAGCACTAATGCACCGGCTCCCATCAGAACTCCGAAGTTAAGCGTGCTTGGGCGAGAGTAGTACTAGGATGGGTGACCCCCTGGGAAGTCCTCGTGTTGCACCCCCCTTTTCAATTTTTTTTGCTCCAGTTAGGGTTGCCAAGATACTTTACCCACCACATTTCTATTATCGAATCCCACGGCACCTTGGGCAAGACAACTTCTCTTCACGTGGAGGCTGGGCCCGCAAACCGGTGGCTATAACTTTTGATCCGTAAGGAGTTACGAGGCGCACAGCATACCGTTGGAAAGCTCTCTAAGAGCTCTACGACGGGGGCAGCCAGCTAGCTCCTTGTACCCTTTTCGGAGCTCAAAATCGAACGTTTTCATCAGTTTCGGGCCACTTTTCTTCTTTTGCTCTGTTTTTCCGTCCCGGATCGTACGTCGTGAGCTAGTAAAAGGACGACAACCTTACTCGCGGCACATTAGAGGACCCTACAATGCGTCGATATCACGTCTTGCGAGGATGTTGCGTTGTTGAAGCGGATGGGTTGTAGTTAAGCCTATTGGGCCTTTTGAATGGGCCATATTTCTAGGCTGGAACTGTGAACCGTGAACACATAAAGGAATTGTGCCCTCAACATGACGGGTGCGATCATACCAGCACTAATGCACCGGATCCCATCAGAACTCCGAAGTTAAGCGTGGTTGGGCGAGAGTAGTACTACGATGGGTGACCCCATGGGAAGCCCTCGTGTTGCACCCCCCTTTTCAATTTTTTTTGCTCCGGTTAGGGTAACCAAGATACTTTACCCACTACATTTCTATTATCGAATCCGATGGCACCTTGGGCAAGACACCTTCTCTTCACGTGGAGGCTGGGCCCGCAACCCGGTGCCCATAACTTTTGATCCGTAAGGAGTTACGAGGCGCACAGCATACCGTCGGAAAGCTCTCTGAGAGCTCTTCGACGGGGGCAGAAAGCTAGCTCGCTGTGCCCTTTTCGGAGCTCAAAATTGAACGTTTTCATTAGTTTCGGGCCACTTTTTTTCTTTTGCTCTGTTTTTCCGTCCCGAATCGTACGTCGTGAGCTGTTAAAAGGATGACAACCTTACTCGCGGCACATTAGAGGTCCCTAAAATGCGTCGATATCACGTCTTGCGAGGATGATGCGTTGTTGAAGCGGATGGGTTGTCGTTAAGCCCATTGGGCCTTTTGAATGGGCCATTTCTCTAGGCTGGGACTGTGAACCGTTAACACATAAAGGAATTGTGCCCTCAACATGACGGGTGCGATCATACCAGCACTAATGCACCGGATCCCATCAGAACTCCGAAGTTAAGCGTGCTTGGGCGAGAGTCGTACTAGGATGGGTGACCCCCTGGGAAGTCCTCGTGTTGCACCCCCCTTTTCAATTTTTTTTGCTCCGGTTAGGGTTGCCAAGATACTTTACCCACCACATTTCTATTCTCGAATCCCACTGCACCTTGGGCAAGACAACTTCTCTTCACGTGGAGGCTGGGCCCGCAAACCTAGGGCGTAGGGCTTATGACCAGGTCTCCGTCGCTCTGGTGCCCATAACTTTTGATCCGTAAGGAGTTACGAAGCGCACAACATACCGTTGGAAAGCTCTCTGAGAGCTCTACGACGAGGGCAGCAAGCGAACTCGCAGTGCCCATTTCGGAGCACAAAATCGAACGTTTTCATTAGTTTCGGGCCACATTTCTTCTTTTGCTCTGTTTTTCCATCCCGGATCGTACGTCGTGAGCTGTTAAAAGGACGACAACCATACTCGCGGCACATTAGAGGACCCTACAATGCGTCGATATCACGTCTTGCGAGGATGCTGCGTTGTTGAAGCGGATGGGTTGTCGTTAAGCCCATTGGGCCTTTTGAATGGGCCATATCTCTAGGCTGGGACTATGAACCGTTAACACATAAAGGAATTCTGCCCTCAACATGACGGGTGTGAACATAACAGCACTAATGTACCGGAACCCATCAGAACTCCGAAGTTAAGCGTGCTTGGGCGAGAGTAGTACTAGGATTGGTGACCCCCTGGGAAGTCCTCGTGTTGCACCCCCCTTTTCAATTTTTTTTGCTCCGGTTAGGGTTGCCAAGATACTTTACCCACCACATTTCTATTATCGAATCCCACGGCACCTTGGGCAAGACAACTTCTCTTCACGTGGAGGCTGGGCCTACAAATCGGTGCCATAACTTTTGATCCGTAAGGAGTTACGAGGCGCACAGCATACCGTTGGAAAGCTCTCTGAGAGCTCTACAACGGGGGCAGCTAGCTAGCTCGTTGTGCCCTTTTCGGAGCTCAAAATCGAACGTTTTCATCAGTTTCGGGCCACTTTTCTTCTTTTGCTCTGTTTTTCCGTCCCGGATCGTACGTCGTCAGCTGTTAAAAGGACGACAACCCTACTCGCGGCACATTAGAGGACCCTAAAATGCGTCGATATCACGTCTTGCGAGGATGCTGCGTTGTTGAAGCGGATGGGTTGTCGTTAAGCCCATTGGGCCTTTTGAATGGGCCATATCTCTAGGCTGGGACTGTGAACCGTTAACACATAAAGGAATTGTGCCCTCAACATGACGGGTGCGATCATACCAGCACTAATGCACCGGATCCCATAAGAACTACGAAGTTAAGCGTGCTTTGGCGAGAGTAGTACTAGGATGGGTGACCCCCTGGGAAGTCCTCGTGTTGCACCCCATTTTCAATTTTTTTTGCTCCGGTTAGGGTTGCCAAAATACTTTACCCACCACATTTCTATTATCGAATCCCACGGCACCTTGGGCAAGACAACTTCTCTTCACGTGGAGGCTGGGCCCGCAAACCGAGGGCGTAGGGCTTGTGACTAGGTCTCCGTCGCTCCGGTGCCCATAACTTTTGATGCGTAAGGAGTTACGAGGAGCACAGCATACCGTTGGAAAGCTCTCTGAGAGCTCTACGACTGGGGCAGCAAGCTAGGTTGGTGTGCTCTTTTCGGAGCTCAAAATCGAACGTTTTCATCAGTTTCGGGCCAATTTTCTTCTTTTGCTCTGTTTTTCCGTCCCGGATCGTACTTCGTGAGCTGTTAAAAGGACGACAACCTTCCTCGCGGCACATTAGAGGACCCTACAATGCATCGATATCACGTCTTGCGAGGATGCTGCGTTGTTGAAGCGAATGGGTTGTCGTTAAGCCCATTGGGCCTTTTGAATGGGCCATATCTCTAGGCTGGGACTGTGAACCGTTAACACATAATGGAATAGTGCCCTCATCATGTCGGGTGCAATCATACCAGCACTAATGCACTGGATCCCATCTGAAGTCCAAAGTTAAGCGTGCTTGGGCGACAGTAGTACTAGGATGGGTGACCCCCTGGGAAGTCCTCTTGTTGCACCCCCCTTTTCCATTTTTTTTGCTTCGGGTAGGGTTGCCAAGATACTTTACCCACCACATTTCTATTATCGAATCCCACTGCACCCTGTGCAAGACAACTTCTCTTCACGTGTAGGCTGGGCCCGCAAACCGAGGTCGTAGGGCTTGTGACCAGGTCTCCGTCACCCCGGTGCCCATAACTTTTGATCCGTAAGGAGTTACGAGGCGTACAACATACCATTGGAAAGCTCTCTGAGAGCTCTACGACGGGGGCAGCAAGCTAGCTCGCTGTACCCATTTCGGAGCTCAAAATCGAACGTTTTCATCAGTTTCGGGCCACTTTTCTTCTTTTGCTCGATTTTTCCGTCCCGGATCGTACTTCGTGAGCTGTTCAAAGGACGACAACCTTACTCGCGGCACATTAGAGGACCCTACAATGCGTCGATATCACGTCTTGCGAGGATGCTGCGTTGTTGAAGCGGATGCGTTGTCGTTTAGCCCAATGGGCCTTTTGAATGGGCGATATCTCTAGGCTGGGACTGTGAACCGTTAACACATAAAGGAATTGTGCCCTCAACATGACGGGTGCGATCATACCAGCACTAATGCACTGGATCCTATCAGAACTCCGAAGTTAAGCGTGCTTGGGCGAGAGTAGTACTAGGATGGGTGAACCCCTGGGAAGTCCTCATGTTGCACCCCCCTTTTCCATTTTTTTTGCTCCGGTTAGGGTTGCCAAGATACTTTACCCACCACATTTCTATTATCGAATCCCACGGCACCTTAGGCAAGACAACTTCTCTTCACGTGGAGGCTGGGCGCGCAAACCGAGGGCGTAGGGCTTGTGACCAGGTGTCCGTCGTTCCGGTGCCCATAACTTTTGATCCGTAAGGAGTTACGAGGTGCACAGCATACGGTTGGAAAGCTCTCTGAGAGCTCTACGACGAGGGCAGCTAGCTAGCTTGCTATGCCCTTTTCGGAGCTCAAAATCGAACGTTTTCATCAGTTTCGAGCCACTTTTCTTCTTTTGCTCTGTTTTTCCATCCCGGATCGTACGTCGTGAGCTGTTAAAAGGACGACAACCTTACTCGCGGCACATTAGAGGACCCTACAATGCGTCGATATCACGTCTTGCGAGGATGCTGCGTTGTTGAAGCGGATGGGTTGTCGTTTAGCCCAATGGGCCTTTTGAATGGGCAATATATCTTGGCTGGGACTGTGAACCGTTAACACATAAAGGAATTGTGCCCTCAACATGACGGGTGCGATCATACCAGCACTAATGCACCGGATCCCATCAGAACTCCGAAGTTAAGCGTGCTTGGGCGAGAGTAGTACTAGGATGGGTGACCCCCTGGGAAGTCCTCGTGTTGCACCCCCCTTTTCCATTTTTTTTGCTCCGGTTAGGGTTGCCAAGATACTTTACCCACCACATTTCTATTATCGAATCCCACGGCACCTTGGGCAAGACAACTTCTCTTCACGTGGAGGCTGGGCCCGCAAACCGAGGGCGTAGGGCTTGGGACCAGGTGTCCGTCGCTCCGGTGCCCATAACTTTTGATCCGTAAGGAGTTACGAGGCGCACAGCATACCGTTGGAAAGCTCTCTGAGAGCTCTACGACGGGGGCATCTTGCTCGCTGTGCCCATTTCGTAGCTCAAAATCGAACGTTTTCATGAATTTTGGCCCCCTTTTCTTCTTTTGCTCTGTTTTTCCGTCCCGGATCGTACGTCGTGAGCTGTTAAAAGGACGACAACCTTACTCGCGGCACATTAGAGGATTCTACAATGCGTCGATATCACATCTTGCGAGGATGCTGCGTTGTTGATGCGGATGGGTTGTCGTTAAGCCCATTGGGCCTTTTGAATGGGCCATATCTCTAGGCAGGGACTGTGAACCGTTAACACAAAAAGGAATTGTGCCATCAACATGACGGGTGCGATCATACCAGCACTAATGCACCGGATCCCATCAAAACTCCGAAGTTAAGCGTGTTTGGGCGAGAGTAGTACTAGGATGGGTGACCCCTTGGGAAGTCCTCGTGTTGCACCCCCCTTTTCAATTTTTTTTGCTTCGGTTAGGGTTGCCAAGATACTTTATCCACCACATTTCTATTATCGAATCCCACAGCACCTTGGGCAAGACAACTTCTCTTCACGGGGAGGCTGGGCCCGCAAACCGAGGGCATAGGGCTTGTGACCAGGTGTCCGACGCTCCGGTGCCCTTAACTTATTATATGTAAGGAGTTACGCGGCGTACAGCATACCGTTGGAATGTTCTCTGAGAGCTCTACGACAGGGGTAGCAAGCTAGCTCGCTGTGCCCTTTTCGGAGCTCAAAATCGAACGTTTTCATTAGTTTCGGGCCACTTTTCTTCTATTGCTCTGTTTTTCCGTCCCGGATCGTACGTCGTGAGCTGTTAAAAAGACGACAACCTTACTCGCGGCACATTAGAGGATCCTACAATGCGTCGATATCACGTCTTGCGAGGATGCTGCGTTGTTGAAGCGGATGGGTTGTCGTTAAGCCTATTGGGCCTTTTTAATGGGCCATATCTCTAGGCTGGGACTGTGAACCGTTAACACATAAGGAATTGTGCCCTCAACATGACGGGTGCGATCATACCAGCACTAATGCACCGGATCCCATCAGAACTCCGAAGTTAAGCGTGCTTGGGCGAGAGTAGTACTAGGATGGGTGACCCCTTGGGAAGTCCTCGTGTTGTACCCCCCTTTTCAATTTTTTTTGCTCCGGTTAGGGTTGCCAAGATACTTTACCCACCACATTTCTATTATCGAATCCCACGGCACCTTGGGCAAGACAACTTCTCTTCACGTGGAGGTTGGGCCCGCAAACCGAGGGCGTAAGCCTTGTGACCAAGTCTCCGTCGCTCCGGTGCCCATAACTTTTGATCCGTAAGGAGTTACGAGGCGCACTTCATACCGTTGGAAAGTTCTCTGAGAGCTCTACGACGGGGGAAGCAAGCTAGCTCGCTTTGCCCTTTTCGGAGCTCAAAATCGAACGTTTTCATCAGTTTCGGGCCACTTTTCTTCTTTTGCTCTGTTTTTCCGTCCCGGATTGTACGTCGTGAGCAGTTAAAAGGACGACAACCTTACTCGCGGCACATTAGAGGACCCTACAATGCGTCGATATCACGTCTTGCGAGGACGCTGCGTTGTTGAAGCGGATGGGTTGTCGTTAAGCCTATTGGGCCTTTTTAATGGGCCATATCTCTAGGCTGGGACTATGAACCATTAACACATAAAGGAATTGTGCCCTCAACATGACGGGTGCGATCATACCAGCACTAATGCACCGGATCCCATCAGAACTCCGAAGTTAAGCGTGCTTGGGCGAGAGTAGTACTAGGATGGGTAACCCCTGGGAAGTCCTCTTGTTGCACCCCTCTTTTCAATTTTTTTTGCTCCGGTTAGGGTTGCCAAGATACTTTACCCACCACATTTCTATTATCGAATCCCACTGCACCTTGGGCAAGACAACTTCTCTTCACGTGGAGGCTGGGCCCGCAAACCGAGGGCGTAGGGCTTGTGACCAGGTCTCCGTCGCTCCGGTGCCCATAACTTTTGATCCGTAAGGAGTTACGAGGCGCACAACATACCATTGGAAAGCTCTCTGAGAGCTCTACGACGGTGGCAGCAAGCTAGCTAGCTATGCCCTTTTCGGAGCTCAAAATCGAACGTTTTCATTAGTTTCGGGCCACTTTTCTTCTTTTGCTCTGTTTTTCCGTCCTGGATCGTACGTCGTGAGCTGTTAAAAGGACGACAACCTTACTCGTGGAACATTAGAGGACCCTACAATGCGTCGATATCACGTCTTGCGAGGATGCTGCGTTGTTGAAGCGAATGGGTTGTCGTTAAGCCCATTGGGCCTTTTGAATGGGCCATATCTCTAGGCTGGGACTGTGAACCGTTAACACATAATGGAATTGTGCCCTCAACATGACGGGTGCAATCATACAAGCACTAATGCACCGGATCCCATCTGAAGTCCGAAGTTAAGCGTGCTTGGGCGACAGTAGTACTAGGATGGGTGACCCCCTGGGAAGTCCTCTTGTTGCACCCCCCTTTTCAATTTTTTTTGCTCCGGTTAGGGTTGCCAAGATACTTTACCCACCACATTTCTATTATCGAATCCCACTGCACCTTGGGCAAGACAACTTCTCTTCACGTGGAGGCTGGGCCCGCAAACCGAGGGCGTAGGGCTTGTCAACAGGTCTCCGTCGCTCCGGTGCCCATAACTTTTGATCCGTAAGGAGTTACGAGGCGCACAGCTTACCGTTGGAAAGCTCTCTGAGAGCTCTAGGCCGGGGGCAGCTAGCTAGCTTGCCCTGCCCTTTTCGGAGCTCAAAATCGAACGTTTTCATCAGTTTCGGGCCACTTTTCTTCTTTTGCTCTGTTTTTCCGTCCCGGATCGTACGTCGTGAGCTGTTAAAAGGACAACAACCTTACTCGCGGCACATTAGAGGATCCTACAATGCGTCGATATCACGTCTTGCGAGGATGCTGCGTTGTTGAAGCGGATGGTTTGTCGTTTAGCCCAATGGGCCTTTTGAATGGGCAATATCTCTAGGCTGGGACTGTGACCCGTTAACACATAAAGGAATTGTGCCCTCAACATGACGGGTGCGATCATACCAGCACTAATGCACCGGATCCCATCGGAACTCCGAAGTTAAGCGTGCTTGGGCGAGAGTAGTACTAGGATGGGTGAACCCCTGGGAAGTCCTCATGTTGCACCCCCCTTTTCCATTTTTTTTGCTCCGGTTAGGGTTGCCAAGATACTTTACCCACCACATTTCTGTTATCGAATCCCACGGCACCTTAGGCAAGACAACTTCTCTTCACGTGGAGGCTGGGCCCGCAAACCGAGGGCGTAGGGCTTGTGACCAGGTGTCCGTCGCTCCGGTGCCCATAAGTTTTGATCCGTAAGGAGTTACGAGGCGCACAGCATACAGTTGGAAGGCTCTCTGAGAGGTCTACGACGGGGGCAGCAAGCTCGCTTGCTGTGCCCTTTTCAGAGCTCAAAATCGAACGTTTTCATCAGTTTCGGGCCACTTTTCTTCTTTTGCTCTGTTTTTCCGTCCCGGATCGTACGTCGTGAGCTGTTAAAAGGACGAAAACCTTACTCGCGGCACATTAGAGGACCCTACAATGCGTTGATATCACGTCTTGCGAGGATGCTGCGTTGTTGAAGCGGATGGGTTGTCGTTTAGCCCAATGGGCCTTTTGAATGGGCAATATCTCTAGGCTGGGACTGTGAACCGTTAACACATAAAGGAATTGTGCCCTCAACATGACGGGTGCGATCATACCAGCACTAATGCACCGGATCCCATCAGAACTCCGAAGGTAAGCGTGCTTGGGCGAGAGTAGTGCTAGGATGGGTGACCCCCTGGGAAGTCCTCGTGTTGCACCCCCCTTTTCCATTTTTTTTGCTCCGGTTAGGGTTGCCAAGATACTTTACCCACCACATTTCTATTATCGAATCCCACGGCACCTTGGGCAAGACAACTTCTCTTCACGTGGAGGCTGGGCCCGCAAACCGAGGGCGTAGGGCTTGTGACCAGGTATCCGTCGCTCCGGTGCCCATAACTTTTGATCCGTAAGGAGTTACGAGGCGCACAGCATACCGTTGGAAAGCTCTCTGAGAGCTCTACGACGGGGGCATCTTGCTCGCTGTGCCCATTTCGTAGCTCAAAATCGAACGTTTTCATGAATTTTGGGCCACTTTTCTTCTTTTGCTCTGTTTTTCCGTCCCGGATCGTACGTCGTGAGCTGTTAAAAGGACGACAACCTTACTCGCGGCACATTAGAGGATTCTACAATGCGTCGATATCACATCTTGCGAGGATGCTGCGTTGTTGATGCGGATGGGTTGTCGTTAAGCCCATTAGGCCTTTTGAATGGGCCATATCTCTAGGCTGGGACTGTGAACCGTTAACACAAAAAGGAATTGTGCCCTCAACATGACGGGTGCGATCATACCAGCACTAATGCATTGGATCCCATCAAAACTCCGAAGTTAAGCTTGTTTGGGCGAGAGTAGTACTAGGATGGGTGACCCCTTGGGAAGTCCTCGTGTTGCACCCCCCTTATCAATTTCTTTTGCTCCGGTTAGGGTTGCCAAGATACTTTACCCACCACATTTCTATTATCGAATCCCACAGCACCTTGGGCAAGACACCTTCTCTTCACGTGGAGGATGGGCCCGCAAACCGAGGGCGTAGGGCTTGTGACCAGGTCTCTGTCGCTCCGGTGCCCATAACTTTTGATCCGTAAGGAGTTACGAGGCGCACAGCATACCGTTGGAAAGTTCTCTGAGAGCTCTACGACGGGGGTAACAAGCTAGCTCGCTGTGCCCTTTTCGGAGCTCAAAATCGAACGTTTTCATCAGTTTCGGGGCACTTTTCTTCTTTTCCTCTGTTTTTCCGTCCCGGATCGTACGTCGTGAGCTGTTAAAAGGACGACAACCTTACTCGCGGCACATTAGAGGACCCCACAATGCGTCGATATCACGTCTTGCGAGGACGCTGCTTTGTTGAAGTGGATGGGTTGTCGTTAAGCCTATTGGGCCTTTTTAATGGGCCATATCTCTAGGCTGGGACTGTGAACCGTTAACACATAAGGACTTGTCCCCCCAACATGACGGGTGCGATCATACTAGCACTAATGCACCGGATCCCATCAGAACTCCGAAGTTAAGCGTGCTTGGGCGAGAGTAGTACTAGGATGGGTGACTCCTTGGGAAGTCCTCGTGTTGCACCCCCCTTTTCAATTTTTTTTGCTCCGGTTAGGGTTGCCAAGATACTTTACCCACCACATTTCTATTATCGAATCCCACGGAACCTTGTGCAAGACAACTTCTCTTCACGTGGAGGTTGGGCCCGCAAACCGAGGGCCTAAGGCTTGTGACCAGGTCTCCGTCGCTCCGGTGCCCATAACTTTTGATCCGTAAGGAGTTACGAGGCGCACAGCATACCGTTGGAAAGTTCTCTGAGAGCTCTACGACGGGGGAAACAAGCTAGCTCGCTTTGCCCTTTTTGGAGCTCAAAATCGAACGTTTTCATCAGTTTCGGGCCACTTTTCTTCTATTGCTCTGTTTTTCCGTCCCGGATCGTACGTCGTCAGCAGTTAAAAGGACGACAACCTTACTCGCGGCACATTAGAGGACCCCACAATGCGTCGATATCACGTCTTGCGAGGACGCTGCTTTGTTGAAGCGGATGGGTTGTCGTTAAGCCTATTGGGCCTTTTTAATGGGCCATATCTCTAGGCTGGGACTGTGAACCGTTAACACATAAAGGAATTGTGCCCTCAACATGACGGGTGCGATCATACCTGCACTAATGCACCGGATCCCATCAGAACTCCGAAGTTAAGCATGCTTGGGCGATTGTAGTATTAGGATGGGTGACCCCTGGGAAGTCCTCGTGTTGCACCCCCCTTTTCAATTTTTTTTGCTCCGGTTAGGGTTGCCAAGATACTTTACCCACCACATTTCTATTATCAAATCCCACTGCACCTTTGGGCAAGACAACTTCTCTTCACGTGGAGGCTGGGCCCGCAAAGCGAGGGCGTAGGGCTTGTGACCAGGTCTCCGTCGCTCCGGTGCCCATAACGTTTGATCCGTAAGGAGTTACGAGGCGCACAACATACCATTGGAAAGCTCTCTGAGAGCTCTACGACGGGGGTAGCAAGCTAGCTCGCAATGCCCTTTTCGGGTCTCAAAATCCATCGTTTTCATTAGTTTCGGCCCACTTTTCTTCTTTTGCTCTGTTTTTCCGTCCCGGATCGTACGTCGTGACTTGTTAAAAGGACGACAACCTTACTCGCGGCACATTAGAGGACCCTATAATGCGTCGATATCACGTCTTGCGAGGATGCTGCGTTGTTGAAGCGGATGGGTTGTCGTTAAGCCCATTGGGCCTTTTGAATGGGCCATATCTCTAGGCTGGGACTGTGAACCGTTAACACATAAAGGAATTGTTCCCTCAACATGACGGGTGCGATCATACCAGCACTAATGCACCGGATCCCATCAGAAATCCGAAGTTAAGCGTGCTTGGGCGAGAGTAGTACTAGGATGGGTGACCCCCTGGGAAGTTCTCGTGTTGCACCCCCTTTTCAATTTTTTTTGCTTCGGTTAGGGTTGCCAAGATACTTTACCCACCACATTTCTATTATCGAATCCCACGGCACCTTGGGCAAGACAACTTCTCTTCACGTGGAGGCTGGGCCCGCAAACCGGTGCCCATAACTTTTGATCCGTAAGGAGTTACGAGGCGCACAACATACCGTTGGAAAGCTCTCTGAGAGCTCTACGACGGGGGCAGCTAGCTAGCTCGTTGTGCCCTTTTCGGAGCTCAAAATCGAACGTTTTCATCAGTTTCGGGCCACTTTTCTTCTTTTGCTCTGTTTTTCCGTCCCGGATCGTACGTCGTGAGCTGTTAAAAGGACGACAACCTTACTCGCGGCACATTAGAGGACCCTATAATGCGTCGATATCACGTCTTGCGAGGATGCTGCGTTGTTGAAGCAGATGGGTTGTCGTTAAGCCCATTGGGCCTTTTGAATGGGCCATATCTCTAGGCTGGGACTGTGAACCGTTAACACATAAAGGAATTGTGCCCTCAACAAGACGGGTGCGATCATACCAGCACTAATGCACCGGATCCCATCAGAACTCCGAAGTTAAGCGTGCTTGGGCGAGAGTAGTACTAGGATGGGTGACCCCCTGGGAAGTCCTCGTGTTGCACCCCCCTTTTCAATTTTTTTTGCTCCGGTTAGCGTTGCCAAGATACTTTACCCACCACATTTCTATTATCGAATCCCACGGCACCTTGGGCAAGACAACTTCTATTCACGTGGAGGGTGGGCCCGCAAACCGAGGGCGTAGGGCTTGTGACCAGGTCTCCGTCGCTCCGGTGCCCATAACTTTTGATCCGTAAGGAGTTACGAGGCGCACAGCATACCGTTGGAAAGCTCTCTGTGAGCTCTACGACGGGGGCAGCAAGCTAGCTCGCTGTGCCCTTTTCAGAGCTCAAAATCAAACGTTTTCATTAGTTTCGGGCCACTTTTCTTCTTTTGCTCTGTTTTTTCGTCCTGGATCGTACGTCGTGAGCTGTTAAAAGGACGACAACCTTACTCGAGGCACATTAGAGGACCCTACAATGCGTCGATATCACGTCTTGCGAGGATGCTGCGTTGTTGAAGCGGATGGGTTCTCGTTAAGCCCATTGGGCCTTTTGAATGGGCCATATCTCTAGGCTGGGACTGTGAACCGTTAACACATAAAGGAATTGTGCCCTCAACATGACGGGTGCGATCATACCAGCACTAATGCACCGGATCCCATCAGAACTCCGAAGTTAAGCGTGTTTGGGCGAGAGTAGTACTAGGATGGGTGACCCCCTGGGAAGTCCTCGTGTTGCACCCCCCTTTTCAATTTTTTTTGCTCTGGTTAGGGTTGCCAAGATACTTTACCCACCACATTTCTATTATCGAATCCCACGGCACCTTGGGCAAGACAACTTCTCTTCACGTGGAGGCTGGGCCCGCAAACCGCTGCCCATAACTTTTCATTCGTAAGGAGATACGAGGCACACAGCATACCGTTGGAAAGCTCTCTGAGAGCTCTACGACGGAGGCAGCTAACTTGCTCGCAGTACCCTTTTCGGAGCTCAAAATCGAACGTTTTCATCAGTTTCGGGCCACTTTTCTTCTTTTGCTCTATTTTTCCGTCCCGGATCGTACGTCGTGAGCTGTTAAAAGGACGACAACCTTACTCGCGGCACATTAGAGGACCCTACAATGCGTCGATATCACGTCTTGCGAGGATGCTGCGTTGTTGAAGCGGATGGGCTGTCGTTAAGACCATTGGGCCTTTTGAATGGGTCATATCTCTAGGCTGGGACTATGAACCGTTAACACATAAAGGAATTGTGCCCTCAACATGACGGGTGCGATCATACCAGCACTAATGCACCGGATCCCATCAGAACTCCGAAATTAAGCGTGCTTGGGCGAGAGTAGTACTAGGACGGGTGACCCCCTGGGAAGTCCTCGTGTTGCATCCCCCTTTTCAATTTTTTTTGCTCCGGTTAAGGTTGCCAAGATACTTTACCCCCCACATTTCTATTATCGAATCCCACGGCACCTTGGGCAAGACAACTTCTCTTCACGTGGAGGCTGGGCCCGCAAACCGGTGCCCATAACTTTTGATCCGTAAGGAGTTACGAGGCGCACAACATACCGTTGGAAAGCTCTCTGAGAGCTCTACGACGGGGGCAGCCAGCTAGCTCGCTGTGCCCTTTTCGGAGCTCAAAATCGAACATTTTCATCAGTTTCGGGCCACTTTTCTTCTTTTGCTCTGTTTTCCATCCCGGATCGTACGTCGTGAGCTGTTAAAAGGACGACAACCTTACTCGCGGCACATTAGAGGACCCTATAATGCGTCGATATCACGTCTTGCGAGGATGCTGCGTTGTTGAAACGGATGGGTTGTTGTTAAGCCCATTGGGCCTTTTGAATGGGCCATATCTCTAGGCTGCGACTGTGAACCGTTAACACATAAAGGAATTGTGACATCAACATGACGGGTGCGATCATACCAGCACTAATGCACCGGATCCCATCAGAACTCCGAAGTTAAGCGTGCTTGGGCGAGAGTAGTACTAGGATGGGTGACCCCCTGGGAAGTCCTCGTGTTGCACCCCCCTTTTCAATTTTTTTTGCTCCGGTTAGGGTTGCCAAGATACTTTACCCACCACATTTCTATTATCGAATCCCACGGCACCTTGGGCAAGACAACTTCTCTTCACGTGGAAGCTGGGCATGCAAACCGAGGGCGTAGGGCTTGTGACCAGGTCTCCGTCGCTCCGGTGCCCATAACTTTTGATCCGTAAGGAGTTACGAGGCGCACAACATACCGTTGGAAAGCTCTCCGAGAGCTCTACGACAGGGGCAGCTAGCTAGCTCGTTTTGCCCTTTTCGGAGCTCAAAATCGAACGTTTTCATCAGTTTCAGGCCACTTTTCTTCTTTTGCACTATTTTTCCGTCCCGGATCGTACGTCGTGAGCTGTTAAAAGGATGACAACCTTACTCGCGGCACATTAGAGGACCCTACAATGCGTCGATATCACGTATTGCGAGGATGCTGCGTTGTTGAAGCGGATGGGTTGTCGTTAAGCCCATTGGGCCTTTTGAATGGGTCATATCTCTAGGCTGGGACTGTGAACCGTTAACACATAAAGGAATTGTGCCATCAACATGACGGGTGCGATCATACGAACACTAATGCACCGAATCTCATCAGAACTGCAAAGTTAAGCGTGCTTGGGCGAGAGTAGTACTAGGATGGGTGACCCCTCGGGAAGTCCTCGTGTTGCACCCCCTTTTCAATTTTTTTTGCTCCGGTTAGGGTTGCCAAGATACTTTACCCACCATATTTCTATTATCGAATCCCGCGGCACCTTGGGCAAGACAACTTCTCTTCACGTGGAGGCTGGGCCCGCAAAACGAGGGCGTAGGGCTTGTGACTAGGTCTCCGTCGCTCCGGTGCCCATAACTTTTGATCCGTAAGGAGTTACGAGGCGCACAACATACCGTTGGAAAGCTCTCTGAGTGCTCTACGACGGGGGCAGCTAGCTAGCTCGTTGTGCCCTTTTCGGAGCTCAAAATCGAACGTTTTCATCAGTTTCGGGCCACATTTCTTCTTTTGCTCTGTTTTTTCGTCCCGGATCGTACGTCGTGAGCTGTTAAAAGGACGACAACCTTACTTGCGGCATATTAGAGGACCCTACAATGCGTCGATATCACGTATTGCGAGGATGCTGCGTTGTTGAAGCGGATGGGTTGTCGTTAAGCCCATTGGGCCTTTTGAATGGGTCATATCTCTAGGCTGGGACTGTGAACCGTTAACACATAAAGGAATTTTGCCCTCAACATGAAGGGTGCGATCATACCAGCACTAATGCACCGGATCCCATCAGAAATCCGAAGTTAAGCGTGCTTGGCCGAGAGTAGTACTAGGATGGGTGACCCCCTGGGAAGTCCTCGTGTTGCACCCCCATTTTCAATTTTTTTTGTTCCGGTTAGGGTTGCCAAGATACTTTACCCACCACATTTCTATTATCGAATCCCACGGCACCTTGGGCAAGACAACTTCTCTTCACGTCGAGGTTGGGCCCGCAAACCGAGGGCGTAGGGCTTGGGACCAGGGCTCCGTCGCTCCGTTGCCCATAACTTTTGATCCCTAAGGAGGTACGAGGCGCACAGCATACCGTTGGAAAGCTTTCTGAGAGCTCTACGACAGAGGCAGCTAGCTAGCTCGTTATGCCCTTTTCGGAGCTCAAAATCGAACGTTTTCATCAGTTTCGGACCACTTTTATTCTTTTGCTCTGTTTTTCCGTCCCGGATCGTACGTCGTGAGCTGTTAAAAGGACGACAACCTTAGTCGCGGCACATTAGAGGACAATACAATGCGTCGATATCACGTCTTGCGAGGATGCTGCGTTGTTGAAGCGGATGGGTTGTCGTTAAGCCCATTGGGCCTTTTGAATGGGTCATATCTCTAGGCTGGGACTGTGAACCGTTAACACATAAAGGAATTGTGCCCTCAACATGACGGGTGCGATCATACCAGCACTAATGCACCGGATCCCATCAGAAATACGAAATTAAGCGTGCTTGGGCGAGAGTAGTACTAGGACGGGGGACCCCCTGGGAAGTCCTCGTGTTGCACCCCCCTTTTCAATTTTTTTTGCTCCGGTTAGGGTTGCCAAGATACTTTACCCACCACATTTCTATTTTCGAATCCCACTGCACCTTGGGCAAGACAACTTCTCTTCACGTGGAGGCTGGGCCCACAAACCGAGGGCGTAGGGCTTGTGACCAGGTCTCCGTCGCTCCGGTGGCCATAACTTTTGATCCGGACGAAGTTACGAGGCGCACAGCATACCGTTGGAAAGCTCTCTGAGAGCTCTACGACGGGGGAAGCAGGCTAGCCCGCTATGCACTTTTCGGAGCTCAAAATCGAACGTTTTCATCAGTTTCGGGCCACTTTTCTTCTTTTGCTCTGTTTTTCCGTCCCGGATCGTACGTCGTGAGCTGTTAAAAGGACGACAACCTTAGTCGCGGCACATTAGAGGACCGTACAATGCGTCGATATAACGTCTTGCGAGGATGCAGCATTGTTGAAGCGGATGGGTTGTCGTTAAGCCCATTGGGCCTTTTGAATGGGTCATATCTCTGGGCTGGGCCTGTGAACCGTTAACACATAAAGGAATTGTGCCCCCAACATGACGGGTGCGACCATACCAGCACTAATGCACCGGATCCCATCAGAACTCTGAAGTTAAGCGTGCTTGGGCGAGAGTAGTACTAGGATGGGTGACCCCCTGGGAAGTCCTCGTGTTGCACCTCCCTTTTATATTTTTTTTGCTCCGGTTGGGGTTCCCAAGATAGTTTACCCACCACATTTCAATTATCGAATCCCACGGCACCTTGGGCAAGACAACTTCTCTTCACGTCCAGGCTGGGCCCGCAAACCGAAGGCGTAGGGCTTGTGACCAGGTCTCCGTCGCTCCGGAGCCCATAACTTTTGATCCGTAAGGAGTTACGAGGCGCACAGCATACCGTTGGAAAGCTCTCTGAGAGCTCTACGACAAGGGCAGCAAGCTTGCTTGCTGTGCCCTTTTCGGAGCTCAAAATCGAACGTTTTCATCAGTTTCGGGCCACTTTTCTTCTTTTGCTCTGTTTTTCCGTCCCGGATCGTACGTCGTGAGCTGCTAAAAGGACGACAACCTTACTCGCGGCACATTAGAGGACCCTACAATGCGTCGATATCATGTCTTGCGAGGATGTTACGTTGTTGAAGCGGATGGGTTGTCGTTAAGCCCATTGGGCCTTTTGAATGGGCCATATCTCTAGGCTGGGACTGTGAACCGTTAACACATAAAGGAATTGTGCCCTCAACATGACGGGTGCGATCATACCAGCACTAATGCACCGGATCCCATCAGAACTCCGAAGTTAAGCGTGCTTGGGCGAGAGTAGTACTAGGATGGGTGACCCCCTGGGAAGTCCTCGTGTTGCACCCCCCTTTTCAATTTTTTTTGCTCCGGTTAGGGTTGCCAAGATACTTTACCCACCACATTTCTATTATCGAATCCCACTGCACCTTGGGCAAGACAACTTCTCTTCACGTGGAGGCTGGGCCCGCAAACAGAGGGCTTAGGGCTTGTGACCAGGTCTCCGTCGCTCCGGTGCCCATAACTTTTGATCCGTAAGGAGTTACGAGGCGCACAACATACAGTTGGAAAGCTCTCTGAGAGCTCTACGACGGGGGCACCAAGCTAGCTCACTGTGCCCTTTTCAGTGCTCAAAATCGAACGTTTTCATTAGATTCGGGCCACTTTTCTTCTTTTGCTCTGTTTTTCCGTCCCGGATCGTACGTCGTGAGCTGTTAAAAGGACGACAACTTTACTCGCGGCACATTAGAGGACCCTACAATGCGTCGATATCACGTCTTGCGAGGATGCTGCGTTGTTGAAGCGGATGGGTTGTCGTTAAGCCCATTGGGCCTTTTGAATGGGCCATATCTCTAGGCTGGGACTGTGAACCGTTAACACATAAAGGAATTGTGCCCTCAACATGACGGGTGCGATCATACCAGCACTAATGCACCGGATCCCATCAGAACTCCGAAGTTAAGCGTGCTTGGGCGAGAGTAGTACTTGGATGGGTGACCCACTGGGAAGTCCTCGTGTTGCACCCCCCTTTTCAATTTTTTTTGCTCCGGTTAGGGTTGCCAAGATACTTTACCTACCACATTTGTATTATCGAATCCCACGGCACCTTGGGCAGGACAACTTCTCTTCAGGTGGAGGCTGGGCCCGCAAACCGGTGCCCATAACTTTTGATCCGTAAGGAATTACGAGGTGCACAACATACCGTTGAAAAGCTCTCTGAGAGCTCTACGACGAGGGCTGCTAGCTAGCTCGCTATGCCCTTTTCAGATCTCAAAATCGAACGTTTTCTTCAGTTTCGGGCCACTTTTCTACTTTTGCTCTGTTTTTCTGTCCCGGATCGTACGTCGTGAGCTGTTAAAAGGACGACAACCTTACTCGCGGCACATTAGATGACTCTACAATGCGTCGTTAGCACGTCTTGCGAGGATGCTGCGATATTGAAGCGGATGGGTTGTCGTTAAGCCCATTGGGCCTTTTGAATGGGCCATATCTCTAGGCTGGGACTGTGAACCGTTAACACATAAAGGAATTGTGCCCTCAACATGACGGGTGCGATCATACCAGCACTAATGCACCGGATCCCATCAGAACTCCGAAGTTAAGCGTGCTTGGGCGAGAGTAGTACTAGGATGGGTGACCCCCTGGGAAGTCCTCGTGTTGCACCCCCCTTTTCAATTTTTTTTGCTCCGGTTAGGGTTGCCAAGATACTTTACCCACCACATTTCTATTATCGAATCACACGGCACCTTGGGCAAGACAACTTCTCTTCACGTGGAGGCTGGGCCCGCAAACCGGTGCCCATAACTTTTGATCCGTAAGGAGATATGAGGCGCACAGCATAAAGTTGGAAAGCTCTCTGAGAGCTCTACGACGGGGGCAGCTAGCTAGCTCGCTGTGCCCTTTTCGGAGATCAAAATCGAACGTTTTCATCAGTTTCGGGCCATTTTTCTTCTTTTGCTCTGTTTTTCCGTCCTGGATCGTACGTCGTGAGCTGTTAAAAGGACGACAACCTTACTCGCGGCACATTAGAGGACACTACAAAGCGTCGATATCACGTCTTGCGAGGATGCTGCGTTGTTGAAGCGGATGGGTTGTCGTTAAGCCCATTGGGCCTTTTGAATGGGCCATATCTCAAGGCTTGGACTGTGAACCGTTAACACATAAAGGAATTGTGCCCTCAACATGACGGGTGCGATCATACCAGCACTAATGCACCGGATCCCATCAGAACTCCGAAGTTAAGCGTGCTTGGGCGAGAGTAGTACTAGGATGGGTGACCCCTGGGAAGTACTCGTGTTGCACCCCCCTTTTCAATTTTTTTTGCTCCGGTTAGGGTTGCCAAGATACTTTACCCACCACATTTCTATTATCGAATCCCACGGCACCTTGGGCAAGACAACTTCTCTTCACGTGGAGGCTGGGCCCGCAAACCGGTGCCATAACTTTTGATCCGTAAGGAGTTACGAGGCGCACAGCATACTGTTGGAAAGCTCTCTGAGAGCTCTACGACGGGGGCAGCTAGCTAGCTCGTTGTGCCCTTTTCGGAGCACAAAATCGAACGTTTTCATCAGTTTCGGGCCACATTTCTTCTTTTGCTCTGTTTTTCCATCCCAGATCGTACGTCGTCAGCTGTTAAAAGGACGACAACCTTACTCGCAGCACATTAGAGGACCCTAAAATGCGTCGATATCACATCTTGCGAGGATGCTGCGTTGTTGAAGCGGATGGGTTGTCGTTAAGCCCATTGGGCCTTTTGAATGGGCCATATCTCTAGGCTGGGACTGTGAACCGTTAACACATAAAGGAATTGTGCCCTCAACATGACGGGTGCGATCATACCAGCACTAATGCACCGGATCCCATAAGAACTCCGAAGTTAAGCGTGCTTGGGCGAGAGTCGTACTAGGATGGGTGACCCCCAGGGAAGTCCTCGTGTTGCACCCCCCTTTTCAATTTTTTTTGCTCCGGTTAGGGTTGCCAAGATACTTTACCCACCACATTTCTATTATCAAATCCCACTGCACCTTGGGCAAGACAACTTCTCTTCACGTGGAGGCTGGGCCCGCAAACCGAGGGCGTAGGGCTTGTGAACATGTCTCCGTCGCTCCGGTGCCCATAACTTTTGATCCGTAAGGAGTTACGAGGCGTACTGCATACCGTTGGAAAGCTCTCTGAGAGCTCTACGATGGGGGCAGCAAGCTAGCACGCTGAGCCCTTTTCGGAGCTCAAAATCGAATGTTTTCATTAGTTTCAGGCCACTTTTTTTCTTTTGCTCTGTTTTTCCGTCCCGGATCGTACGTCGTGAGCTGTTAAAAGGATGACAACCTTACTCGCGGCACATTAGAGGTCCCTAAAATGCGTCGATATCACGTCTTGCGAGGATGATGCGTTGTTGAAGCGGATGGGTTGTCGTTAAGCCCATTGGGCCTTTTGAATGGGCCATTTCTCTAGGCTGGGACTGTGAACCGTTAACACATAAAGGAATTGTGCCCTCAACATGACGGGTGCGATCATACCAGCACTAATGCACCGGATCCCATCAGAACTCCGAAGTTAAGCGTGCTTGGGCGAGAGTCGTACTAGGATGGGTGACCCCCTGGGAAGTCCTCGTGTTGCACCCCCCTTTTCAATTTTTTTTGCTCCGGTTAGGGTTGCCAAGATACTTTACCCACCACATTTCTATTGTCGAATCCCACTGCACCTTGGGCAAGACAACTTCTCTTCACGTGGAGGCTGGGCCCGCAAACCTAGGGCGTAGGGCTTATGACCAGGTCTCCGTCGCTCTGGTGCCCATAACTTTTGATCCGTAAGGAGTTACGAAGCGCACAACATACCGTTGGAAAGCTCTCTGAGAGCTCTACGACGAGGGCAGCAAGCGAACTCGCAGTGCCCTTTTCGGAGCACAAAATCGAACGTTTTCATTAGTTTCGGGCCACATTTCTTCTTTTGCTATGTTTTTCCATCCCGGATCGTACGTCGTGAGCTGTTAAAAGGACGACAACCATACTCGCGGCACATTAGAGGACCCTACAATGCGTCGATATCACGTCTTGCGAGGATGCTGCGTTGTTGAAGCGGATGGGTTGTCGTTAAGCCCATTGGGCCTTTTGAATGGGCCATATCTCTAGGCTGGGACTGTGAACCGTTAACACATAAAGGAATTCTGCCCTCAACATGACGGGTGTGAACATAACAGCACTAATGTACCGGATCCCATCAGAACTCCGAAGTTAAGCGTGCTTGGGCGAGAGTAGTACTAGGATGGGTGACCCCTGGGAAGTACTCGTGTTGCACCCCCCTTTTCAATTTTTTTTGCTCCGGTTAGGGTTGCCAAGATACTTTACCCACCACATTTCTATTATCGAATCCCACGGCACCTTGGGCAAGACAACTTCTCTTCACGTGGAGGCTGGGCCCGCAAACCGGTGCCATAACTTTTGATCCGTAAGGAGTTACGAGGCGCACAGCATACCGTTGGAAAGCTCTCTGAGAGCTCTACAACGGGGGCAGCTAGCTAGCTCGTTGTGCCCTTTTTGGAGCTCAAAATCGAACGTTTTCATCAGTTTCGGGCCACTTTTCTTCTTTTGCTCTGTTTTTCCGTCCCGGATCGTACGTCGTCAGCTGTTAAAAGGACGACAACCCTACTCGCGGCACATTAGAGGACCCTAAAATGCGTCGATATCACGTCTTGCGAGGATGCTGCGTTGTTGAAGCGGATGGGTTGTCGTTAAGCCCATTGGGCCTTTTGAATGGGCCATATCTCTAGGCTGGGACTGTGAACCGTTAACACATAAAGGAATTGTGCCCTCAACATGACGGGTGCGATCATACCAGCACTAATGCACCGGATCCCATAAGAACTACGAAGTTAAGCGTGCTTTGGCGAGAGTAGTACTAGGATGGGTGACCCCCTGGGAAGTCCTCGTGTTGCACCCCATTTTCAATTTTTTTTGCTCCGGTTAGAGTTGCCAAGATACTTTACCCGCCACATTTCTATTATCGAATCCCACGGCACCTTGGGCAAGACAACTTCTCTTCACGTGGAGGCTGGGCCTGCAAACCGAGGGCGTAGGGCTTGTGACCAGGTCTCCGTCGCTCCGGTGCCCATAACTTTTGATCCGTAAGGAGTTACGAGGAGCACAGCATACCGTTGGAAAGCTCTCTGAGAGCTCTACGACGGGGGCAACAAGCAAGCTTGCTGTGCGATTTTCAGAGCTCAAAATCGAACGTTTTCATCAGTTTCGGGTCAATTTTCTTCTTTTGCTATGTTTTTCCGTCCCGGATCGTACGTCGTGAGCTGTTAAAAGGATGACAACCTTACTCGCGGCACATTAGAGGACCCTACAATGCGTCGATATCACGTCTTGCGAGGATGCTGCGTTGTTGAAGCGAATGGGTTGTCGTTTAGCCCATTGGGCCTTTTGAATGGGCCATATCTCTAGACTGGGACTGTGAACCGGTAAGACATAATGGAAGTGTGCCCTCAACATGACGAGTGCAGCCATACAAGCACTAATGCACCGGATCCCATCTGAAGTCCGAAGTTAAGCGTGCTTGGGCGACAGTAGTACTAGGATGGGTGACCCCCTGGGAAGTCCTCTTGTTGCACCCCCCTTTTCCATTTTTTTTGCTCCGGTTAGGGTTGCCAAGATACTTTACCCACCACATTTCTATTATCGAATCCCACTGCACCTTGGGCAAGACAACTTCTCTTCACGTGGAGGCTGGGCCCGCAAACCGAGGGCGTAGGGCTTGTGAACAGGTCTCCGTCGCTCCGGTGCCCATAACTTTTGATCCGTAAGGAGTTACGAGGCGCACAGCATACCGTTGGAAAGCACTCTGAGAGCTCTACGACGAGGGTAGCAAGCTAGCTTGCTGAGCCCTTTTCGGAGGCCAAAATCGAATGTTTTCATCAATTTTAGGCCACTTTTCTTCTTTTGCCCTGTTTTTTCGTCCCGAATCGTACGTCGTGAGCTGTTAAAAGGACGACAACCTTACTCGCGGAACATTAGAGGATCCTACAATGCGTCAATATCACGTCTTGCGAGGATGCTACGTTGTTGAAGCGGATGGGTTGTCGTTTAGCCCAATGGGCCTTTTGAATGGGCAATATCTCTAGGCTGGGACAGTGAGCCGTTAACAATTAAAGAAATTATGTCCTCAGCATGACGGGTGCGATCATATCACCACTAATGCACCGGATCCCATCAGAACTCCGAAGTTAAGCGTGCTTCGGCGAGAGTAGTACTAGGATGGGTGACCCCCAGGGAAGTCCTCGTGTTGCACCCCCCTTTTCAATTTTTTTTGCTCCGGTTAGGGTTGCCAAGATACTTTACCCACCACGTTTCTATTATCGAATCCCACGGCACCTTAGGCAAGAAAACTTCTCTTCACGTGGAGGCTGGGCCCGCAAACCGAGGGCATAGGGCTTGTAACTAGGTCTCCGTCGCTCCGGTGCCCATAACTTTTGATCCGTAAGGAATTACGAGGCGCACAGCATACCGTCGGAAAGCTCTCTGAGAGCTCTACGACGGGGGCAGCAAGCTAGCTAGCTGTACCCTTTTCGGAGCTCAAAATCGAACGTTTTCATCAGTTTCGGGCCACTTTTCTACATTTGCTCTGTTTTTCTGTCCCGGATCGTACGTCGTGAGCTGTTAAAAGGACGACAACCTTACTCGCGGCACATTAGAGGACCCTACAATGCGTCGATATAACGTCTTGCGAGGATGCTGCGTTGTTGAAGCGGATGGGTTTTCGTTAAGCCCATTGGGCCTTTTGAATGGGCCATATCTCTAGGCTGGGACAGTGAACCGTTAACACATAAAGGAATTGTGCCCTCAACATAACGGGTGCGATCATACCAGCACTAATGCACCGGATCCCATCAGAACTCTGAAGTTAAGCGTGCTTGGGCGAGAGTAGTACTAGGATGGGTGACCCCCTGGGAAGTCCTTGTGTTGCACCCCCCTTTTCAATTTTTTTTGCTCCGGTTAGGGTTGCCAAGATACTTTACCCACCACATTTCTATTATCGAATACCACGGCACCTTGGGCAAGACAACTTCACTTCACGTGGAGGCTGGGCCCGCAAATCGGTGCCCATAACTTTTGATCCATAAGGAGTAACGAGGCGCACAGCATACCGTTGGAAAGCTCTCTGAGAGTTCTACGACGGGGGCAGCAAGCTAGCTCACTGTGCCCTTTTCGGAGCTCAAAATTGAACGTTTTCATCAGTTTCGGGCCACTTTTCTTCTTTTGCTCTGTTTTTCCGTCCCGGATCGTACGTCGTGAGATGTTAAAAGGACGACAACTTTACTCGCGGTACACTAGAGGACCCTACAATGCGACGATATCACGTCTTGCGAGGATGCTGCGTTGTTGAAGCGGATGGGTTGTCGTTAAGCCCATTGGGCCTTTTGAATGGGCCATATCTCTAGGCTGGGACTGTGAACCGTTAACACATAAAGGAATTGTGCCCTCAACATGACGGGTGTGATCATACCAGCACTAATGCACCGGATCCCATCAGAACTCTGAAGTTAAGCGTGCTTGGGCGAGAGTAGTACTAGGATGGGTGACCCCCTGGGAAGTCCTCATCTTGCACCCCCCTTTTCAATTTTTTTTGCTCCGGTTAGGGTTGCCAAGATACTTTACCCACCACATTTCTATTATCGAATCCCATTGCACCTTGGGCAAGACAACTTCTCTTCACGTGGAGGTTGGGCCCGCAAACCGGTGCCCATAACTTTTGATCCGTAAGGAGTTACGAGGCGCACAGCATACCGTTGGAAAGCTCTCTGAGAGCTCAACGACGGGGGCAGCTAGCTGGCTCGCTGTACCCTTTTCGGGGCTCAAAATCGAACATTTTCATCAGTTTCGGGCCACTTTTCTTCTTTTGCTCTGTTTTCCCGTCCCGGATCGTACGTCGTGAGCTGTTAAAAGGACGACAACCTTACTCGCGGCACATTAGAGGACCCTACAATGCGTCGATATCACGTCTTGCGAGGATGCTGCGTTGTTGAAGCTGATGGGTTGTCGTTAAGCCCATTGGGCCTTTTGAATGGTCCATATCTCTAGGCTGGGACTGTGAACCGTTAACACATAAAGGAATTGTGCCCTCAACATGACGGGTGCGATCATACCAGCACTAATGCACCGGATCCCATCAGAACTCCGAAGTTAAGCGTGCTTGGGCGAGAGTAGTACTAGGATGGGTGACCCCCTGGGAAGTCCTCGTGTTGCACCCCCCTTTTCAATTTTTTTTGCTTCGGTTAGGGTTGCCAAGATACTTACCCACCACATTTCTATTATCGAATCCCACGGCACCTTGGACAAGACAACTTCTCTTCACGTGGAGGTTGGTCCTGCAAACCGGTGCCCATAACTTTTGATCCGTAAGGAGTTACGAGGCGCACAGCATATCGTTGGAAAGCTCTCTGAGAACTCTACGACGGGGCAGCTAGCTAGCTTGCTGTGCCCTTTTCGGAGCTCAAAATCGAACGTTTTCATCAGTTTCGGGCCACTTTTCTTCTTTTGCTCTGTTTTTCTGTCCCGGATCGTACGTCGTGAGCTGTTAAAAGGATGACAACCCTACTCGCGGCACATTAGAGGACCCTACAATGCGTCGATATCACGTCTTGCGAGGATGCTGCGTTGTTGAAGCGGATGGGTTGTCGTTAAGCCCATTGGGGCTTTTGAATGGGCCATATCTCTAGGCTGGGACTGTGAACCGTTAACACATAAAGGAATTGTGCCCTCAACATGACGGGTGCGATCATACCAGCACTAATGTACCGGATCCCATCAGAACTCCGAAGTTAAACGTGCTTGGGCGAGAGTAGTACTAGGATGGGTGACCCCCTGGGAAGTCCTCGTGTTGCACCCCCCTTTTCTTTTTTTTTTGCTCCGGTTTGGGTTGCCAAGATACTTTACCAACCACATTTCTATTATCGAATCCCACGGCACCTTGGGCAAGACAACTTCTCTTCACGGGGAGGCTGGGCCCACAAACCGAGGGCGTAGGGCTTGTGACAAGGTCTCCGTCGCTCCGGTGCCCATAACTTTTGATCCGTAAGGAGTTACGAGGCGCACAGCATACCGTTGGAAAGCTCTCTGAGAGCTCTACGACGGGGGCAGCTAGCTAGATCGCTGTGCCCTTTTCGGAGCTCAAAATCGAACGTTTTCATCAGTTTCGGGCCACTTTTCTTCTTTTGCTCTGTTTTTCCATCCCGGATCGTACGTCGTGAGCTGTTAAAAGGATGACAACCTTACTCGCGGCACATTACAGGACCCTACAATGCGTCGATATCACGTCTTGCGAGGATGCTGCGTTGTTGAAGCGGATGGGTTGTCGTTAAGCCCATTGGGCCTTTTGAATGGGCCATATCTCTAGGCTGGGACTGTGAACCGTTAACACATAAAGGAATTGTGCCCTCAACATGACGGGTGCGATCATACCAGCACTAATGCACCGGATCCCATCAGAACTCCGAAGTTAATTGTGCTTGTGCGAGAGTAGTACTAGGGTGGGTGACCCCTTGGGAAGGCCGCGTGTTGCAACCCCCTTTTCAATTTTTTTTGCTCCGGTTTGGGTTGCCATGATACTTCACCCACCACATTTCTATTATCGAATCCCACGGCACCTTGGGCAAGACAACTTCTCTTCACGTGGAGGCTGGGCCGGCAAACCGGTGCCCATAACTTTTGATCTGTAAGGAGTTACGAGGCGCACAGCATAGCGTTGGAAAGCTCTCTTAGAGCTCTACAACGGGGGCAGCTAGCTAGCTTGCTGTGCCCTTTTCGAAGCTCAAAATCGAACGTTTTCATCAATTTCGGGCCACTTTTCTTCTTTTGCTCTGTTTTTCCGTCCCGGATCGTATGTTGTGAGCTGTTAAAAGGACGACAACCTTACTCGCGGCACATTAGAGGACCCTACAATGCGTCGATATCACGTCTTGCGAGGATGCTGCGTTGTTGAAGCGGATGGGTTGTCGTTAAGCCCATTAGGCCTTTTGAATGGGCCATATCTCTAGGCTGGGACTGTGAACCGTTAACACATAAAGGAATTGTGCCCTCAACATGATGGGTGCGATCATACCAGCACTAATGCACCGGATCCCATCAGAACTCCGAAGTTAAGCGTGCTTGGGCGAGAGTAGTACTAGGATGGGTGACCCCCTGGGAAGTCCTCGTGTTGCACCCCCCTTTTCAATTTTTTTTGCTCCGGTTAGGGTTGCCAAGATACTTTACCCACCATATTTGTATTATCGAATCCCACGGCACCTTGGGCAAGAAAACTTCTCTTCACGTGGAGGATGGGCCCGCAAACCGAGGGCGTAGGGCTTGTGACCAGGTCTCCGTCGCTCTGGTGCCCATAACTTTTGATCCGTAAGGAGTTACGAGGCGCACTGCATACCGTTGGAAAGCTCTTTGAGAGCTCTACGACGAGGGCAGCAAGCTAGCTTGCTGTGCCCTTTTCGGAACTCAAAATCGAACGTTTTCATCAGTTTCAGGCCACTTTTCTTCTTTTGCTATGTTTTTCCGTCCCGGATCGTACGTCGTGAGCTGTTAAAAGGACGACAACCTTACTCGCGGCACATTAGAGGACCCTACAATGCGTCGATATCACGTCTTGCGAGGATGCTGCGTTGTTGAAGCGGATGGGTTGTCGTTAAGCCCATTGGGCCTTTTGAATAGGCCATATCTCTAGGCTGGGACTGTGAACCGTTAACACATAAAGGAATTGTACCCTCAACATGACGGGTGCGATCATACCAGCACTAATGCACCGGATCCCATCAGAACTCCGAAGTTAAGCGTGCTTGGGCGAGAGTAGTACTAGGATGGGTGACCCCCTGGGAAGTCCTCGTGTTGCACCCCCCTTTTCAATTTTTTTTGCTTCGGTTAGGGTTGCCAAGATGCTTTACCCACCATATTTCTATTATCGAATCCCACGGCACCTTGGGCAAGACAACTTCTCTTCACGTGGAGGCTGGGCCCGCAAACCGAGGGCGTAGGGCTTGTGAGCAGGTCTCCGTCGCTCCGGTGCCCATAACTTTTGATCCGTAAGGAGTTACGAGGCGCACTGCATACCGTTGGAAAGCTCTCTGAGAGCTCTACGACGGGGGCAGCAAGCTTGCTCGCTGTGCCCTTTTTGGAACTCAAAATCGAACGTTTTCATCAGTTTCGGGCCACTTTTCTTCTTTTCCTCTGTTTTTCCGTCCCGGATCGTACGTCGTGAGCTGTTAAAAGGACGACAACCTTACTCGCGGCACATTAGAGGACCCTACAATGCGTCGATATCACGTCTTGCGAGGATGCTGCGTTGTTGAAGCGGATGGGTTGTCGTTAAGCCCATTGGGCCTTTTGAATGGGCCATATCTCTAGGCTGGGACTGTGAACCGTTAACACATAAAGGAATTGTGCCCTCAACATTACGGGTGCAATCATACCAGCACTAATGCACCGGATCCCATCAGAACTCCGAAGTTAAGCGTGCTTGGGCGAGAGTAGTACTAGGATGGGTGACCCCCTGGGAAGTCCTCGTGTTGCACCCCCGTTTTCAATTTTTTTTGCTCCGGTGAGGGTTGCCAAGATACTTTACCCACCACATTTCTATTATCGAATCCCACGGCACCTTGGGCAAGACAACTTCTCTTCACGTGGAGGCTGGGCCCGCAAACCGGTGCCCATAACTTTTGATCCGTAAGGAGTTACGAGGGGCACAACATACCGTTGGAAAGCTCTCTGAGAGCTCTACGACGGGGCCGGCAAGCTAGCTTGCGTTGCCCTTTTCGGAGCTCAAAATCGAACGTTTTCATCAGTTTCGGGCCACTTTTCTTCTTTTGCTCTGTTTTTTCGTCCCGGATCATACGTCATGAGCTGTTAAAAGGATGACAACCTTACTCGCCGCACATTAGACAACCCTACAATGCGTAGATATCACGTCTTGCAAGGATGCTGCGTTGTTGAAGCGGATGGGTTGTCGTTAAGCCCATTGGGCCTTTTGAATGGGCCATATCTCTAGGCTGGGACTGTGAACCGTTAACACATAAAGGAATTGTGCCCTCAACATGACGGGTGCGATCATACCAGCACTAATGCACCGGATCCCATCAGAACTCCGAAGTTAAGCGTGCTTGGGCGAGAGTAGTACTAGGATGGGTGACCCCCTGGGAAGTCTTCGTGTTGCACCCCCCTTTTCAATTTTTTTTGCACCGGTTAGGGTTGCCAAGATACTTTACCCACCACATTTCTATTATCGAATCCCACGGCACCTTGGGCAAGACAACTTCTCTTCACGTGGAGGCTGGGCCCGCAAACCGATGGCGTAGGGCTTGTGACCAGGTCTCTGTCGCTCCGGTGCCCATAACTTTTGATCCGTAAGGAGTTACGCGGCGCACAGCATACCGTTAGAAAGTTCTCTGAGAGCTCTACGACGGGGGCAGCAAGCAAGCTTGCTGTGCCCTTTTCGGAGCTCAAAATCGAACGTTTTCATCAGTTTCGGGCTACTTTTCTTCGTTTGCTCTATTTTTCCGTCCCGGATCGTACGTCGTGAGCTATTAAAAGGACGACAACCTTACTCGCGGCACATTAGAGCACCCTACAATGCATCGATATCACGTCTTGCGAGGATGCTGCGTTGTTGAAGCGGATGGGTTGTCGTTAAGCCCATTGGGCCTTTCGAATGGGCCATATCTCTAGGCTGGGACTGTGAACCGTTAACACATAAAGGAATTGTGCCCTCAACATGACGGGTGCGATCATACCAGCACTAATGCACCGGATCCCATCAGAACTCCGAAGTTAAGCGTGCTTGGGCGAGAGTAGTACTAGGATGGGTGACCCCCTGGGAAGTCCTCGTGTTGCACCCCCCTTTTCAATTTTTTTTGCTCCGGTTAGGGTTGCCAAGATACTTTACCCACCACATTTCTATTATCGAATCCCACGACACCTTGGGCAAGACAACTTCTCTTCACGTGGAGGCTGGGCCCGCAAACCGAGGGCGTAGGGCTTGTGACCAGGTCTCCGTCGCTACGGTGCCCTTAACTTTTGATCCGTAAGGAGTTACGAGGCGCACAGCATACCGTTGGAAAGCTCTCTGAGAGCTCTACGACGGGGGCAGTTAGCTAGCACGTTGTGCCCTTTTCGGAGCTCAAAATCGAACGTTTTCATCAGTTTCGGGCCACTTTTCTTCTTTTGCTCTGTTTTTCCATCCCGAATCGTACGTCGTGAGCTATTAAAAGGACGACAACCTTACTCGCGGCACATTAGAGGACCCTACAATGCATCGATATCACGTCTTGCGAGGATGCTTCGTTGTTGAAGCGGATGGGTTGTCGTTAAGCCCATTGGGCCTTTTGAATGGGTCATATCTCTAGGCTGGGACTGTGAACCGTTAACACATAAAGGAATTGTGCCCTCAACATGACGGGTGCGATAACACCAGCACTAATGCACCGGATCCCATCAGAACTCCGAAGTTAAGCGTGCTTGGGCGAGAGTAGTACTAGGATGGGTGACCCCCTGGGAAGTCCTCGTGTTGCACCCCCCTTTTCAATTTTTTTTGCTCCGGTTAGCGTTGCCAAGATACTTTACCCCCCACATTTCTATTATCGAATCCCATGGTACCTTGGGCAAGACAACTTCTCTTCACGTGGAGGCTGGGCCCGCAAACCGAGGGCGTAGGGCTTGTGACCAGGTGTCCGTCGCTCCGGTGCCCATAACTTTTTATCCGTAAGGAGTTACGAGGCGCACAGCATACCGTTGGAAAGCTCTCTGAGAGCTCTACGACGGGGGCATCTTGCTCGCTGTGCCCATTTCGTAGCTCAAAATCGAACGTTTTCATTAATTTTGGGCCACTTTTCTTCTTTTGCTCTGTTTTTCCGTCCCGGATCGTACGTCGTGAGCTATTAAAAGGACGACAACCTTACTCGCGGCACATTAGAGGATTCTACAATGCGTCGATATCACATCTTGCGAGGATGCTGCGTTGTTGATGCGGATGGGTTGTCGTTAAGCCCATTAGGCCTTTTGAATGGGCCATATCTCTAGGCTGGGACTGTGAACCGTTAACACAAAAAGGAATTGTGCCCTCAACATGACGGGTGCGATCATACCAGCGCTAATGCACCGGATCCCATCAGAACTCCGAAGTTAAGCGTGCTTGGGCGAGAGTAGTACTAGGATGGGTGACCCCTTGGTATGTCCAAGTGTTGCACCCCACTTTTCAATTTTTTTTGCTCCGGTTAGGGTTGCCAAGATACTTTACCCACCACATTTCTATTATCGAATCCCACGGCACCTTGGGCAAGACAACTTCTCTTCACGTGGAGGCTGGGCCCGCAAACCGAGGGCGTAGGGCTTGTGACCAGGTGTCCGTCGCTCCGGTGCCCATAACTTTTGATCCGTAAGGAGTTACGAGGCGCACAGCATACCGTTGGAAAGCTCTCTGAGAGCTCTACGACGGGGGCAGCTAGCTAGCTCGCTTTGCCCTTTTCGGAGCTCAAAATCGAACGTTTTCATCAGTTTCGGGCCACTTTTCTTCTTTAGCTCTGTTTTTCCGTCCCGGATCGTACGTCGTGAGCTGTTAAAAGGACGACAACCTTACTCGCCGCACATTAGAGGACCCTACAATGCGTCGATATCACGTCTTGCGAGGATGCTGCGTTGTTGAAGCGGATGGGTTGTCGTTAAGCCCATTGGGCCTTTTGAATGGGCCATATCTCTAGGCTGGGACTGTGAACCGTTAACACAAAAAGGAATTGTGCCCTCAACATGACGGGTGCGATCATACCAGCACTAATGCACCGGATCCCATCAGAACTCCGAAGTTAAGCGTGCTTGGGCGAGAGTAGTACTAGGATGGGTGACCCCTTGGGAAGTCCTCGTGTTGTACCCCCCTTTTCAATTTTTTTTGCTCCGGTTAGGGTTGCCAAGATACTTTACCCACCACATTTCTATTATCGAATCCCACGGCACCTTGGGCAAGACAACTTCTCTTCACGTGGAGGTTGGGCCCGCAAACCGAGGGCGTAAGCCTTGTGACCAAGTCTCCGTCGCTCCGGTGCCCATAACTTTTGATCCGTAAGGAGTTACGAGGCGCACTTCATACCGTTGGAAAGTTCTCTGAGAGCTCTACGACGGGGGAAGCAAGCTAGCTTGCTTTGAGCTTTTCGGAGCTCAAAATCGAACGTTTTAATCAGTTTCGGGCCACTTTTCTTCTTTTGCTCTGTTTTTCCGTCCCGGATTGTACGTCGTGAGCAGTTAAAAGGACGACAACCTTACTCGCGGCACATTAGAGGACCCTACAATGCGTCGATATCACGTCTTGCGAGGACGCTGCGTTGTTGAAGCGGATGGGTTGTCGTTAAGCCTATTGGGCCTTTTTAATGGGCCATATCTCTAGGCTGGGACTATGAACCATTAACACATAAAGGAATTGTGCCCTCAACATGACGGGTGCGATCATACCAGCACTAATGCACCGGATCCCATCAGAACTCCGAAGTTAAGCGTGCTTGGGCGAGAGTAGTACTAGGATGGGTGACCCCCTGGGAAGTCCTCGTGTTGCACCCCCTTTTCAATTTTTTTTGCTCCGGTTAGGGTTGCCAAGATACTTTACCCACCACATTTCTATTATCGAATCCCACGGCACCTTGGGCAAGACAACTTCTCTTCACGTGGAGGCTGGGCCCGCAAACCGAGGGCGTAGGGCTTGTGACCAGGTCTCCGTCGCTCCGGTGCCCATAACTTTTGATCCGTAAGGAGTTACGATGCGCACAGCATACCGTTGGAAATCTCTCTGAGAGCTCTACGACGGGGGCAGCTAGCTAGCTTGCTGTGCCCTTTTCGGAGCTCAAAATCGAAAGTTTTCATCAGTTTCGGGCCACTTTTCTTCTTTTGCTCTGTTTTTCCGTCCCGGATCGTACGTCGTGAGCTGTTAAAAGGACGACAACCTTACTCGCGGCACATTAGAGGACCCTACAATGCGTCGATATCACGTCTTGCGAGGATGCTGCGTTGTTGAAGCGGATGGGTTGTCGTTTAGCCCAATGGGCCTTTTGAATGGGCAATATCTCTAGGCTGGGACTGTGAACCGTTAACACATAAAGGAATTGTGCCCTCAACATGACGGGTGCGATCATACCAGCACTAATGCACCGGATCCCATCAGAACTCCGAAGTTAAGCGTGCTTGGGCGAGAGTAGTACTAGGATGGGTGACCCCCTGGGAAGTCCTCGTGTAGCACCCCCCTTTTTCATTTTTTTTGCTCCGGTTAGGGTTGCCAAGATACTTTACCCACCACATTTCTATTATCGAATCCCACGGCACCTTGGGCACGACAACTTCTCTTCACGTGGAGGCTGGGCCCGCAAACCGAGGGCGTAGGGCTTGTGACCAGGTGTCCGTCGCTCCGGTGCCCATAATTTTTGATCCGTAAGGAGTTACGAGGCGCACAGCATACTGTTGGAAAGCTCTTTGAGAGCTCTACGACGGGGGCAGCTTGCTCGCTGTGCCCATTTCGAAGCTCAAAATCGAACGTTTTCATTAATTTTGGGCCACTTTTCTTCTTTTGCTCTGTTTTTCCGTCCCGGATCGTACGTCGTGAGCTGTTAAAAGGATGACAACCTTACTCGCGGCACATTAGAGGACCCTACAATGCGTCGATATCACGTCTTGCGAGGATGCTGCGTTGTTGAAGCGGGTGGGTTGTCGTTTAGCCCATTGGGCCTTTTGAATGGGCCATATCTCTAGGCTGGGACTGTGAACCGTTAACACAAAAAGGAATTGTGCCCTCAACATGACGGGTGCGATCATACCAGCACTAATGCACCGGATCCCATCAGAACTCCGAAGTTAAGCGTGCTTGGGCGAGAGTAGTACTAGGATGGGTGACCCCTTGGGAAGTCCTCGTGTTGCACCCCCCTTTTCAATTTTTTTTGCTCCGGTTAGGGTTGCCAAGATACTTTACCCACCACATTTCTATTATCGAATCCCATGGCACCTTGGGCAAGACAACTTCTCTTCACGGGGAGGCTGGGCCCGCAAACCGAGGGCGTAGGGCTTGTGACCAGGTCTCCGTCGCTCTGGTGGCCATAACTTTTGATCCGTAAGGAGTTACGAGGCGCACAACATACCGTTGGAAAGCTCTCTGAGAGCTCTACGATGGGGGCAGCACGCTAGATCACTTTGCCCTTTTCGGAGCTCAAAATCGAACGTTTTCATCAGTTTCGGGCCACTTTTCTTCTTTTGCTCTGTTTTTCCATCCCGGATCGTACGTAGTGAGATGTTAAAAGGACGACAACCCTACTCGCGGCACATTAGAGGACCCTACAATGCGTCGATATCACGTCTTGCGAGGATGCTGCGTTGTTGAAGCGGATGGGTTTTCGTTAAGCCCATTGGGCCTTTTGAATGGGTCATATCTCTAGGCTGGGACTGTGAACCGTTAACACATAAAGGAATTGTGCCCTCAACATGACGGGGGCGATCATACCAGCACTAATGCACCGGATCCCATCAGAACTCCGAAGTTAAGCGTGCTTGGGCGAGAGTAGTACTAGGATGGGTGACCCCCTGGGAAGTCCTCGTGTTGCACCCCCCTTTTCAATTTTTTTTGCTCCGGTTAGGGTTGCCAAGATACTTTACCCACAACATTTCTATTATCGAATCCCACGGCACCTTGGGCAAGACAACTTCTCTTCACGTGGAGGCTGGGCCCGCAAACCGGTGCCCATAACTTTTGATCCATAAGGAGTTACGAGGCGCACAACATACCGTTGGAAAGCTCTCTGAGAGCTCTACGACGGGGGCAGCTAGCTAGCTCGTTGTGCCATTTTCGGAGCTCAAAATCGAACGTTTTCATCAGTTTCGGGCCACTTTTCTTCTTTTGCTCTGTTTTTCCGTCCCGGATCGTACGTCGTGAGCTGTTAAAAGGACGACAACCTAACTCGCGGCACATTAGAGGACCCTACAATGCGTCGATATCACGTCTTGCGAGGATGCTGCGTTGTTGAAGCGGATGGGTTTTCGTTAAGCCCATTGGGCCTTTTGAATGGGTCATATCTCTAGGCTGGGACTGTGAACCGTTAACACATAAAGGAATTGTGCCCTCAACATGACGGGTGCGATCATACCAGCACTAATGCACCGGATCCCATCAGACCTCCGAAGTTAAGCGTGCTTGGGCGAGAGTAGTACTAGGATGGGTGACCCCCTGGGAAGTCCTCGTGTTGCACCCCCCTTTTCAATTTTTTTTGCTCCGGTTAGGGTTGCCAAGATACTTTACCCACCACATTTCTATTATCGAATCCCATGGCACCTTGGGTAAGACAACTTCTCTTCACGGGGAGGGTGGGCCCGCAAACCGAGGGCGTAGGGCTTGTGACTAGGTCTCCGTCACTCCGGTGCCCATAACTTTTGATCCGTTAGGAGTTACGAGGCACACAGCATACCGTTGGAAAGTTCTCTGAGAGCTCTACGACGGGGGCAGCAATCTAGCTCGCTTTGCCCTTTTCGGAGCTCAAAATCGAACGTTTTCATCAGTTTCGGGCCAATTTTCTTCTTGTGCTCTGTTTTTCCGTCCCGGATCGTACGTCGTGAGCTGTTAAAAGGACGACAACCTTACTCGCGGCACATTAGAGGACCCTACAATGCGTCGATATCACGTCTTGCTAGGATGCTGCGTTGTTGAAGCGGATGGGTTGTCGTTAAGCCCATTGGGCCTTTTGAATGGGTCATATCTCTAGGCTGGGACTGTGAACCGTTAACACATAAAGGAATTGTGCCCTCAACATGACGGGTGCGATCATACCAGCACTAATGCACCGGATCCCATCAGAACTCCGAAGTTAAGCGTGCTTGGGCGAGAGTAGTACTAGGATGGGTGACCCCCTGGGAAGTCCTCGTGTTGCACCCCCCTTTTCAATTTTTTTTGCTCCGGTTAGGGTTGCCAAGATACTTTACCCACCACATTTCTATTATCGAATCCCACGGCACCTTGGGCAAGACAACTTCTCTTCACGTGGAGGCTGGGCCCGCAAACCGGTGCCCATAACTTTTGATCCGTAAGGAGTTACGAGGCGCACAACATACCGTTGGAAAGCTCTCTGAGAGCTCTACGACGGGGGCAGCCAGCTAGCTCGCTGTGCCCTTTTCGGATCTCAAAATCGAACATTTTCATTAGTTTCGGGCCACTTTTCTTCTTTTGCTCAGTTTTTCCGTCCCGGATCGTACGCCGTGAGCTGTTAAAAGGACGACAACCTTACTCGCGGCACATTAGAGGACCCTACAATGCGTCGATATCACGTCTTGCGAGGATGCTGCGTTGTTGAAGCGGATGGGTTGTCGTTAAGCCCATTGGGCCTTTTGAATGGGCCATATCTCTAGGCTGGGACTGTGAACCGTTAACACATAAAGGAATTGTGCCCTCAACATGACGGGTGCGATCATACCAGCACTAATGCACTGGATCCCATCAGAACTCCGAAGTTAAGCGTGCTTGGGCGAGAGTAGTACTAGGATGGGTGACCCCTTGGGAAGTCCTCGTGTTGCACCCTCATTTTCAATTTTTTTTGCTCCGGTTAGGGTTGCCAAGATACTTTACCCACCACATTTCTATTATCGAATCCTTCGGCACCTTGGGCAAGACAACTTCTCTTCACGTGGAGGCTGGGCCCGCAAACCGAGGGCGTAGGGCTTGTGACCAGGTCTCCGTTGCTCCGGTGCCCATAACTTTTGATCCGTAAGGAGTTACGAGGCGCACAGCATACCGTTGGAAAGCTCTCTGAGAGCTCTACGACGGGGGCAGCTAGCTAGCTCGCTGTGCCCTTTTCGGAGCTCAAAATCGAACGTTTTCATCAGTTTCGGGCCACTTTTCTTCTTTTGCTCTGTTTTTCCGTCCCAGATCGTACGTCGTGAGCTGTTAAAAGGACGACAACCTTACTCGTGGCACATTAGAGGACCCTACAATGCGTCGATATCACGTCTTGCGAGGATGCTGCGTTGTTGAAGCGGATGGGTTGTCGTTAAGCCCATTGGGCCTTTTGAATGGGCCATATCTCTAGGCTGGGACTGTGAACCGTTAACACATAAAGGAATTGTGCCCTCAACATGACAGGTGCAATCATACCAGCACTAATGCACCGGATGCCATCAGAACTCCGAAGTTAAGCGTGCTTGGGCGAGAGTTGTACTAGGACGGGTGACCCCCAGGGAAGTCCTTGTGTTGCACCCCCCTTTTCAATTTTTTTTGCTCCGGTTAGGGTTGCCAAGATACTTTACCCACCACATTTCTATTATCAAATCCCACGGCACCTTGGGCAAGACAAATTCTCTTCATGTGGAGGCTGGGCCCGCAAACCGAGGGCGTAGGGCTTGTGACCAGGTCTCCGTCGCTCCAGTGCCCATAACTTTTGATCCGTAAGGAGTTACGAGGCGCACAGCATACCGTTGGAAAGCTCTCTGAGAGCTCTACGACGGGGGCAGCAAGCTACCTCACTCTGGCCTTTTCGGAGCTCAAAATCGAACGTTTTCATCAGTTTCGGGCCACTTTTCTTCTTTTTCTCTATTTTTCCGTCCCGGATCGTACGTCGTGAGCTGTTAAAAGGACGACAACCTTACTCGCGGCACATTAGAGGACCCTACAATGCGTCGATATCACGTCTTGCGAGGATGCTGCGTTGTTGAAGCGGATGGGTTGTCGTTAAGCCCATTGGGCCTTTTGAATGGGCCATATCTTTAGGCTGGGACTGTGAACCGTTAACACATAAAGGAATTGTGCCCTCAACATGACGGGTGCGATCATACCAGCACTAATGCACCGGATCCCATCAGAACTCCGAAGTTAAGCGTGCTTGGGCGAGAGTAGTACTAGGATGGGTAACCCCCTGGGAAGTCCTCGTGTTGCACCCCCCTTTTCAATTTTTTTTGCTCCGGTTAGGGTTGCCAAGATACTTTACCCACCACATTTCTATTATCGAATCCCACGGCACCTTGGGCAAGACAACTTCTCTTCACGTGGAGGCTGGGCCCGCAAACTGCTGCCCATAATTTTGATCCGTAAGGAGTTACGAGGCGCACAACATACCGTTGGAAAGCTCTCTGAGAGCTCTACAATGGGGGCAGCTAGGTAGCTTCCTGTGCCCTTTTCGGAGCTCAAAATCGAACGTTTTCATCAGTTTCGGGCCACTTTTCTTCTTTTGCTCTGTTTTTCCGTCCCGGATCGTACGTCGTGAGCTGTTAAAAGGACGAGAACCCTACTCACGGCACATTAGAGGACCCTACAATGCGTCGATATCACGTCTTGCGAGGATGCTGCGATATTGAAGCGGATGGGTTGTCGTTAAGCCCATTGGGCCTTTTGAATGGGTCATATCTCTAGGCTGGGACTGTGAACCGTTAACACATAAAGGAATTGTGCCCTCAACATGACGGGTGCGATCATACCAGCACTAATGAACCGAATCCCATCAGAACTCCGAAGTTAAGCGTGCTTGGGCGAGAGTAGTACTAGGATGGGTGACCCCCTGGGAAGTCCTCGTGTTGCACCCCCCTTTTCAATTTTTTTTGCTCCGGTTAGGGTTGCCAAGATACTTTACCCACCACATTTCTATTATCGAATCCCACGGCACCTTGGGCAAGACAACTTCCCTTCACGGGGAGGGTGGGCCCGCAAATCGAGGGCGTAGGGCTTGTGACTAGGTCTCCGTCACTCCGGTGCCCATAACTTTTGATCCGTTAGGAGTTACGGGGCACACAGCATACCGTTGGAAAGTTCTCTGAGGGCTCTACGACGGGGGCAGCAACCTAGCTCGCTTTGCCCCTTTCGGAGCACAAAATCGAACGTTTTCATCAGTTTCGGGCCACTTTTCTTCTTGTGCTCTGTTTTTCCGTCCCGGATCGTACGTCGTGAGCTGTTAAAAGGACGACAACCTTACTCGCGGCACATTAGAGGACCCTACAATGCGTTGATATCACGTCTTGCGAGGATGCTGCGTTGTTGAAGCGGATGGGTTGTCGTTAAGCCCATTGGGCCTTTTGAATGGGTCATATCTCTAGGCTGGGACTGTGAACCGTTAACACATAAAGGAATTGTGCCCTCAACATGACGGGTGCGATCATACTAGCACTAATGCACCGGATCCCATCAGAACTCCGAAGTTAAGCGTGCTTGGGCGAGAGTAGTACTAGGATGGGTGACCCCCTGGGAAGTACTCGTGTTGCACCCCCCTTTTCAATTTTTTTTGCTCCGGTTAGGGTTGCCAAGATACTTTACCCACCACATTTCTATTATCGAATCCCACGGCACCTTGGGCAAGACAACTTCACTTCACGTGGAGGCTGGGCCCGCAAATCGGTGCCCATAACTTTTGATCCGTAAGGAGTTACGAGGCGCACAACATACCATTGGAAAGCTCTCTGAGAGCTCTACGACGTGGGTAGCTAGGTAGCTTGTTGTGCCCTTTTCAGAGCTCAAAATCGAACGTTTTCATCAGTTTCGGGCCACTTTTCTTCTTTTGCTCTATTTTTCCGTCCCGGATCGTACGTCGTGAGCTGTTAAAAGGACGACAACCTTACTCGCGGCACATTAGAGGACCCTACAATGCGTCGATATCACGTCTTGCGAGGATGCTGCGTTGTTGAAGCGGATGGGTTGTCGTTAAGCCCATTGGGCCTTTTGAATGGGCCATATCTCTAGGCTGGGACTGTGAACCGTTAACACATAAAGGAATTGTGCCCTCAACAAGACGGGTGCAATCATACCAGCACTAATGCACCGGATCCCATCAGAACTCCGAAGTTAAGCGTGCTTGGGCGAGAGTAGTACTAGGATGGGTGACCCCCTGGGAAGTCCTCGTGTTGCACCCCCCTTTTCAATTTTTTTTGCTCCGGTTAGGGTTGCCAAGATACTTTACCCACCACATTTCTATTATCGAATCCCACGGCACCTTGGGCAAGACAACTTCTCTTCACGTGGAGGCTGGGCCCGCAAACCGGTGCCCATAACTTTTGATCCGTAAAGAGTTACGAGGCGCACAACATACCGTTGGAAAGCTCTCTGAGAGCTCTACAACGGGGGCAGCTAGGTGGCTTCCTGTGCCATTTTCGGAGCTCAAATTCGAACGTTTTCATCAGTTTCGGGCCACTTTTCTTCTTTTGCTCTTTTTTTCGTCCCGAATCGTACATCGTGCGCTGTTAAAAGGACGACAACCTTACTCGCGGCACATTAGAGGACCCTACAATGCGTCGATATCACGTCTTGCGAGGATGCTGCGTTGTTGAAGCGGATGGGTTGTGGGTAAGCCCATTGGGCCTTTTGAATGGGTCATATCTCTAGGCTGGGACTGTGAACCGTTAACACATAAAGGAATTGTGCCGTCAACATGACGGGTGCGATCATACCAGCACTAATGAACCGGATCCCATCAGAACTCCGAAGTTAAACGTGCTTGGGGGCGAGTAGGACTTGGGGGGGTGACCCCTGGGAAGTGCTGGTGTTGCACCCCCCTTTTCAATTTTTTTTGCTCCGGCTAGGGATGCCAAGATACTCTACCCACCACATTTCTATTATCGAATCCCACGGCACCTTGGGCAAGACAACTTCTCTTCACGTGGAGGCTGGGCCCGTAAACCGGTGCCCATAACTTTTGATCCGTAAGGAGTTACGAGGCGCACAACATACCGTTGGAAATCTCTCTGAGAGCTCTACGACGGGGGCAGCAAGCTAGCTCGTTGTGCCCTTTTCGGAGCTCAAAATCGAACGTTTTCATCAGTTTCGGGCCACTTTTCTTCTTTTGCTCTATTTTTCCGTCCCGGATCGTACGTCGTGAGCTGTTAAAAGGACGACAACCTTACTCGCGGCACATTAGAGGACCCTACAATGCGTCGATATCATGTCTTGTGAGGATGCTGCGTTGTTGAAGCGGATGGGTTGTCGTTAAGCCCATTGGGCCTTTTGAATGGGCCATATCTCTAGGCTGGGACTGTGAACCGTTAACACATAAAGGAATTGTGCCCTCAACATGACGGGTGCGATCATACCAGCACTAATGCACCGGATCCCATCAGAACTCCGAAGTTAAGCGTGCTTGGGCGAGAGTAGTACTAGGATGGGTGACCCCCTGGGAAGTCCTCGTGTTGCACCCTTCTTTTCAATTTTTTTGCTCCGGTTAGGGTTGCCAAGATACTTTACCCACCATATTTCTATTATCGAATCCCACGGCACCTTGGGCAAGACAACTTCTCTTCACGTGGAGGCTGGGCCCGCAAACCGAGGGCGTAGGGCTTGTGACCAGGTCTCCGTCGCTCCGGTGCCCATAACTTTTGATCCGTAAGGAGTTACGACGCGCACAGCATACCGTTGGAAAGCTCTCTGAGAGTTCTACGACGGGGGCAGCAAGTTAGCTCGCTTTGCCCTTTTCGGAGCTCAAAATCAAACGTTTTCATCAGTTTCGGGCCACTTTTCTTCTTTTGCTCTGTTTTTCCGTCCCGGATCGTACGTCGTGAGCTATTAAAAGGACGACAACCTTACTCGCGGCACATTAGAGGGCCCTGCAATGCGTCGATATCACGTCTTGCGAGGATGCTGCGTTGTTGAAGCGGATGGGTTGTCGTTAAGCCCATTGGGCATTTTGAATGGGCCATATCTCTAGGCTGGGTCTGTGAACCGTTAACACATAAAGGAATTGTGCCCTCAACATGACGGGTGCGATCATACCAGCACTAATGCACCGGATCCCATCAGAATTCCGAAGTTAAGCGTGCTTGGGCGAGAGTAGTACTAGGATGGGTGACCCCCTGGGAAGTCCTCGTGTTGAACCCCCCTTCTCAATTTTTTTTTCTCCGGTTAGGGTTGCCAAGATACATTACCCACCACATTTCTATTATCGAATCCCACGACACCTTGGGCAAGACAACTTCTCTTCACGTGGAGGCTGGGCCCGCAAACCGGTGCCCATAACTTTTGATCCGTAAGGAGTTACGAGGCGCACAGCATACCGTTGGAAAGCACTCTGAGAGCTCTACGACGGGGACAACTAGCTAGCTTGCTGTACAATTTTCAGAGCTCAAAATCGAACGTTTTCATCAGTTTCGGGCCACTTTTCTTCTTTTGCCCTATTTTTCCGTCCCGGATCGTACGTCGTGAGCTGTTAAAAGGACGACAACCTTACTCGCGGCACATTAGAGGACCCTACAATGCGTCGATATGACGTCTTGCGAGGATGCTGCGTTGTTGAAGCGGATGGGTTGTCGTTAAGCCCATTGGGCCTTTTGAATGGGCCATATCTCTAGGCTGGGACTGTGAACCGTTAACACAAAAAGGAATTGTGCCCTCAACATGACGGGTGCGATCATACCAGCACTAATGAACCGGATCCCATCAGAACTCCGAAGTTAAGCGTGCTTGGGCGAGAGTAGTACTAGGATGGGTGACCCCCTGGGAAGTCCTCGTGTTGCACCCCACTTTTCAATTTTTTTTGCTCCGGTTAAGGTTGCCAAGATACTTTACCCACCACATTTCTATTATCGAATCTCACGGCACCTTGGGCAAGACAACTTCTCTTCACATTGAGGCTGGGCCCGCAAACCGAGGGCGTAGGGTTTGTTACCAGGTCTCCGTCGCTCCAGTGCCCATAACTTTTGATCCGTAAGGAGTTACGAGGCGCACAGCATACCGTTGGAAAGCTCTCTGAGAGCTCTACAATGGGGGCAGCTAGCTAGCTTGCTTTACCCTTTTCAGAGCTCAAAATCGAACGTTTTCATCAGTTTCGGGCCACTTTTCTTCTTTTGCTCTGTTTTTCCGTCCTGAATCGTACGTCGTGAGCTGTTAAAAGGACGACAACCTAACTCGCGGCACATTAGAGGACCCTACAATGCGTCGATATCACGTCTTGCGAGGATGCTGCGTTGTTGAAGCGGATTGGTTTTCGTTAAGCCCATTGGGCCTTTTGAATTGGTCATATCTCTAGGCTGGGACTGTGAACCATTAACACATAAAGGAATTGTGCCCTCAACATGACGGGTGCGATCGTACCAGCACTAATGCACCGGATCCCATCAGACCTCCGAAGTTAAGCGTGCTTGGACGAGAGTAGTACTAGGATGGGTGACCCCCTAGGAAGTATTCGTGTTGTACCCCGCTTTTCAATTTTTTTTGCTCCGGTTAGGGTTGCCAAGATACTTTACCCACCACATTTCTATTATCGAATCCCAAGGCTCCTAGGGCAAGACAACTTCTCTTCACGTGGAGGCTGGGCCCGCAAACCGAGGGCGTAGTGCTTGTGACCAGGTCTCCGTCGCTCCGGTACCCATAACTTTTGGTCCGTAAGGAGGTACGAGGCGCTCAGCAAACCGTTGGGAAGCTCTCTGAGAGCTCTACGACGGGGGCAACAAGCTAGATCGCTGTGCCCTTTTCGGAGCTCAAAATCGAACGTTTTCATTAGTTTCGGGCCACTTTTCTTCTTTTGCTCTGTTTTTCCTTCCCGGATCATACGTCGTGAGCTGTTAAAAGGACGACAACCTTACTCGCGGCACATTAGAGGACCATACAATGCGTCGATATCACGTCTTGCGAGGATGCTGCGTTGTTGAAGCGGATGGGTTGTCGTTAAGCCCATTGGGCCTTTTGAATGGGCCATATCTCTAAGCTGGGACTGTGAACCGTTAACACATAAAGGAATTGTGCCCTCAACATGACGGGTGCGATCATACCAGCACTATTGCACCGGATCCCATCAGAACTCCGAAGTTAAGCGTGCTTGGGCGAGAGTAGTACTAGGATGGGTGACCCGCTGGGAAGTCCTCGTGTTGCACCCCCATTTTCAATTTTTTTTGCTCCGGTTAGGGTTGCCAAGATACTTTACCCACCACATTTCTGTTATCGAATCCTACGACACCTTGGACAAGACAACTTCTCTTCACGTGGAGGCTGGGCCCGCAAACCGAGGGCGTAGGGCTTGTGACCAGGTCTCCGTCGCTCCGGTGC
This sequence comes from Ehretia macrophylla, assembly GCA_037974665.1. Lineage (NCBI taxonomy): Eukaryota > Viridiplantae > Streptophyta > Magnoliopsida > Boraginales > Ehretiaceae > Ehretia > Ehretia macrophylla. The sequence continues at coordinate 74,764,594 of CM075769.1, forward strand.
CCATAACTGTTGATCCGTAAGGAGTTACGAGGCGCACAGCATCCCGTTGGAAAGCTCTCTGAGAGGTCTATGACGTGGGCAGCTAGACGCTGTGCCCATTTCGGAGCTCAAAATGGAAGGTTTTCATCAGTTTCGGGCCACTTTTCTTCTTTTGCTCTGTTTTTCCGTCCCGGATCGTACGTCGTGAGCTGTTAAAAGGACGACAACCTTACTCGCGGCACATTAGAGGACCCTACAATGCGTCGATATCACGTCTTGCGAGGATGCTGCGTTGTTGAAGCGGATGGGTTGTCGTTAAGCCCATTGGGCCTTTTGAATGGGCCATATCTCTAGGATGGGACTGTGAACCGTTAACACTTAAAGGAATTGTGCCCTCAACATGACGGGTGCGATCATACCAGCACTAATGCACCGGATCCCATCAGGACTCCGAAGTTAAGCGTGCTTGGGCGAGAGAAGTACTAGGATGGGTGACCCCCTGGGAAGTCCTTGTGTTGCACCCCACTTTTCAATTTTTTTTGCTCCGGTTAGGGTTGCCAAGATACTTTACCCACCACATTTCTATTATCGAATCCCACGGCACCTTGGGCAAGACAAATTCTCTTCACGTGGAGGCTGGGCCTGCAAACCGAGGGCGTAGGGATTCTGGCTAGGCCTCCGTCGCTCCGGTGCCTATAACTTTTGATCCGTAAGGAGTTACGAGGCGCACAGCATACCGTTGGAAAGCTCTCTGAGAGCTCTACGACGAGGGCAGCAAGCTATCTCACTCTGGCCTTTTTGGAGCTCAAACTCGAATGTCTTCATCAGTTTCAGGCCACTTTTCTTCTTTTGTTCTCTTTTTCCGTCCCGGATCGTACGTCGTGAGCTATTAAAAGGACGACAACCTTACTCGCGGCACATTAGAGGACCCTACAATGCGTCGATATCACGTCTTGCGAGGATGCTGCGTTGTTGAAGCGGATTTGTTATCGTTAAGCCCATTGGGCCTTTCGAATGGGCCATATCTTTAGGCTGGGACTGTGAACCGTTAACACATAAAGGAATTGTGCCCTCAACATGATGGGTGCGATCATACCAGCACTAATGCACCGGATCCCATCAGAACTCCGAAGTTAAGCGTGCTTGGGCGAGAGTAGTACTAGGATGGGTGACCCCCGGGGAAGTCCTCGTGTTGCACCCCCCTTTTCAATTTTTTTTGCTCCGGTTAGGGTTGCCAAGATACTTTACCCACCACATTTCTATTATCGAATCCCACGGCACCTTGGGCAAGACAACTTCTCTTCACGTGGAGGCTGGGCCCGCAAACCGGTGCCTATAACTTTTGATCCGTAAGGAGTTACGAGGCGCACAGCATACCGTTGGAAAGTTCTCTGAGAGCTCTACGACGGGGGCAGCGAGCTTGCTCGCTGTGCCCTTTTCGGAGCTCAAAATCGAACGTTTTCATCAGTTTCGGGCCACTTTTCTTCTTTTGCTCCATTTTTCCGTCCCGGATCGTACGTCGTGAGCTGTTAAAAGGACGACAACCTTACTCGCGGCACATTAGAGGACCCTACAATGCGTCGATATCACGTCTTGCGAGGATGCTGCGTTGTTGAAGCGGATGGGTTGTCGTTAAGCCCATTGGGCCTTTTGAATGGGCCATATCTCTAGGCTGGGACTGTGAACCGTTAACACATAAAGGAATTGTGCCCTCAACATGATGGGTGCGATCATACCAGCACTAATGCACCGGATCCCATCAGAACTCCGAAGTTAAGCGTGCTTGGGCGAGAGTAGTACTAGGATGGGCGACCCCATGGGAAGTCCTCGTGTTGCACCCCCCTTTTCAATTTTTTTTGCTCCGGTTAGGGTTGCCAAGATACTTTACCCACCACATTTCTATTATCGAATCCCACGGCACCTTGGGCAAGACAACTTCTCTTCACGGGGAGGCTGGGCCCGCAAACCGAGGGAATAGGGCTTGTGACTAGGTCTCCGTCACTCCGGTGCCCATAACTTTTGATCCGTAAGGAGTTACGAGGCGCACAGCATACCGTTGGAAAGTTCTCTGAGAGCTCTACGACGGGGGCAGCAATCTAGCTCGCTTTGCCCTTTTAGGAGCTCAAAATTGAACGTATTCATCAGTTTAGGGCCATTTTTGTTCTTGTGCTCTGTTTTTCTGTCCCGGATCGTACGTCGTGAGCTGTTAAAAGGACGACAACCTTACTCGCGGCACATTAGAGGACCCTACAATGCGTCGATATCACGTCTTGCTAGGATGCTGCGTTGTTGAAGCGGATGGGTTGTCGTTAAGCCCATTGGGCCTTTTGAATGGGTCATATCTCTAGGCTGGGACTGTGAACCGTTAACACATAAAGGAATTGTGCCCTCAACATGACGGGTGCGATCATACCAGCACTAATGCACCGGATCCCATCAGAACTCCGAAGTTAAGCGTGCTAGGGCGAGAGTAGTACTAGGATGGGTGACCCCCTGGGAAGTCCTCGTGTTGCACCCCCCTTTTCAATTTTTTTTGCTCCGGTTAGGGTTGCCAAGATACTTTACCCACCACATTTCTATTATCGAATCCCACGGCACCTTGGGCAAGACAACTTCTCTTCACGTGGAGGCTGGGCCCGCAAACCGGTGCCCATAACTTTTGATCCGTAAGGAGTTACGAGGCGCACAACATACCGTTGGAAAGCTCTCTGAGAGCTCTACAACGGGGGCAGCTAGGTAGCTTGCTGTGCCCTTTTCGGAGCTCAAAATCGAACATCTTCATCAGTTTCGGGCCACTTTTCTTCTTTTGCTCTGTTTTTCCGTCCCGGATCGTACGTCGTGAGCTGTTAAAAGGACGACAACCTTACTCGCGGCACATTAGAGGACCCTACAATGCGTCGATATCATGTCTTGCGAGGATGCTGCGTTGTTGAAGCGGATGGGTTGTCGTGAAGCCCATTGGGCCTTTTGAATGGGCCATATCTCTAGGCTGGGACTGTGAACCGTTAACACATAAAGGAATTGTGCCCTCAACATGACGGGTGCGATCATACCAGCACTAATGCACCGGATCCCATCAGAACTCCGAAGTTAAGCGTGCTTGGGCGAGAGTAGTACTAGGATGGGTGACCCCCTGGGAAGTCCTCGTGTTGCACCCCCTTTTTCAATTTTTTTTTGCTCCGGTTAGGGTTGCCATGATACTTTACCCACCACATTTCTATTATCGAATCCCACGACACCTTGGGCAAGACAACTTCTCTTCACGTGGAGGCTGGGCCCGCAAACCGGTGCCCATAACTTTTGATCCCAATGGAGTTACGAGGCGCACAACATACCGTTGGAAAGCACTCTGAGAGCTCTACGACGGGGGCAGCTAGCTAGCTCGTTGTGCCCTCTTCGAAGCTCAAAATCGAACGTTTTCATCAGTTTCGGGCTACTTTTCTTCTTTTGCTCTATTTTTCCGTCCCGGATCGTACGTCGTGAGCTGTTAAATGGACGACAACCTTACTCGCGGCACATTAGAGGACCCTACAATGCGTCGATATCACGTCTTGCGAGGATGCTGCGTTGTTGAAGCGGATGGGTTGTCGTTAAGCCCATTGGGCCTTTTGAATGGGCCATATCTCTAGGCTGGGACTGTGAACCGTTAACACATAAAGGAATTGTGCCCTCAACATGACGGGTGCGATCATACCAGCACTAATGCACCGGATCCCATCAGAACTCCGAAGTTAAGCGTGCTTGGGCGAGAGTAGTACTAGGATGGGTGACCCCTTGGGAAGTCCTCGTGTTGCACCCCCCTTTTCAATTTTTTTACTCCGGTTAGGGTTGCCAAGATACTTTACCCACCACATTTCTATTATCGAATCCCACGGCACCTTTGGCAAGACAACTTCTCTTCATGTGGAGGCTGGGCCAGCAAAACGAGGGCGTAGGGCTTGTGACCAGGTCTCCGTCGCTCCGGTGCCCATAACTTTTGATCCGTAAGGAGTTACGACGCGCACATCATACCGTTGGAAAGCTCTCTGAGAGTTCTACGACGGGGGCAGCAAGTTAGCTTGCTTTGCCCTTTTCGGAGCTCAAAATCGAACGTTTTCATCAGTTTCAGGCCACTTTTCTTCTTTTGCTCTGTTTTTCCGACCCGGATCGTACGTCGTGAGCTATTAAAAGGACGACAACCTTACTTGCGGGACAATAGAGGTCCCTACATTGCGTCGATATCACGTCTTGCGAGGATGCTGTGTTGTTGAAGCTGATGGGTTGTTGTTATGCCCATTGGGCCTTTTGAATGGGCCATATCTCTAGGCTGGGTCTGTGAACCGTTAACACATAAAGGAATTGTGCCCTCAACATGATGGGTGCGATCATACCAGCACTAATGCACCGGATCCCATCAGAACTCCGAAGTTAAGCGTGCTTGGGCGAGAGTAGTACTAGGATGGGTAACCCCCTGGGAAGTCCTCGTGTTGCACCCCCCTTTTCAATTTTTTTTTCTCCGGTTAGGGTTGCCAAGATACTTTACCCACCACATTTCTATTATCGAATTCCACGGCACCTTGGGCAAGACAACTTCTCTTCACGTGGAGGCTGAGCCCGCAAACCGGTGCCCATAACTTTTGATCCGTAAGGAGTTACGAGGCGCACAGCATACCGTTGGAAAGCTCTCTGAGAGCTCTACGACGGGGGCAGCTAGCTAGCTCGTTGTGCCCTTTTCGGATCTCAAAATCGAACGTTTTCATCAGTTTTGGGCCACTTTTCTTCTTTTGCTATGTTTTTCCGTCCCGGATCGTACGTCGTGAGCTGTTAAAAGGACGACAACCTTACTCGCGGCACATTAGAGGACCCTACAATGCGTCAATATCACATCTTGCGAGGATGCTGCGTTGTTGAAGCGGATGGGTTGTCGTTAAGCCCATTGGGGATTTTGAATGGGCCATATCTCTAGGCTGGGACTGTGAACCGTTAGCACATAAAGAAATTGTGCCCTCAACATGACGGGTGCGATCATACCAACACTAATGCACCGGATCCCATCAGAACTCCGAAGTTAAGCGTGCTTGGGCGAGAGTAGTACTAGGATGGGTGACCCCCTGGGAAGTCCTCGTGTTGCACCCCCCTTTTCAATTTTTTTTGCTCCGGTTAGGGTTGCCAAGATACTTTACCAACCACATTTCTATTATCGAATCGCACGACACCTTGGGCAAGACAACTTCTCTTCACGGGGAGGTTGGGCCCACAAACCGAGGGCGTAGGGCTTGTGACAAGGTCTCCGTCCCTCCGGTGCCCATAACTTTTGATCCGTAAGGAGTTACGAGGCGCACAGCATACCGTTGGAAAGCTCTCTGAGAGCTCTACGACGGGGGCAGCTAGCTAGCTCGTTGTGCCCTTTTCGGAGCTCAAAATCGAATGTTTTCATCAGTTTCGGGCCACTTTTCTTCTTTTGCTCTGTTTTTCCGTCTTGGATCGTATGTCGTGAGCTATTAAAAGGACGACAACCTTACTCGCGGCACATTAGAGGACCCTACAATGCATCGATATCACGTCTTGCGAGGATGCTACGATATTGAAGCGGATGGGTTGTCGTTAAGCCCATTGGGCCTTTTGAATGGGCCATATCTCTAGGCTGAGACTGTGAACCGTTAACACATAAAGGAATTGTGCCCTCAACATGACGGGTGCGATCATACCAACAATAATGCACCGGATCCCATCAGAACTCTGAAGCTAAGCGTGCTTGGGCGAGAGTAGTACTAGGATGGGTGACCCCCTGGGAAGTCCTTGTGTTGCACCCCCCTTTTCAATTTTTTTTGCTCCGGTTTGGGTTGCCAAGATACTTTACCAACCACATTTCTATTATCGAATCCCACGGCACCTTGAGCAAGACAACTTCTCATCACGGGGAGGATGGGCCCACAAACCGAGGGCGTAGGGCTTGTGACAAGGTCTCCGTCACACCGGTGCCCATAACTTTTGATCCGTAAGGAGTTACGAGGCGCACAGCATACCGTTGGAAAGCTCTCTGAGAGCTCTACGATGAGGGCAACTAGCTAGCACGCTATACCCTTTTCGGAGCTCAAAATCGAACGTTTTCTTCAGTTTCGGGCCACTTTTCTTCTTTTGCTCTATTTTTTCATCCTGGATCGTACGCCGTGAGCTGTTAAAAGGACGACAACCTTACTCGCGGCACATTAGAGGACACTACAATGCGTCGATATCACGTCTTGCGAGGATGCTGCGTTGTTGAAGCGGATGGGTAGTCGTTAAGCACATTGGGCCTTTTGAATGGGTCATATCTCTAGGCTGGGACTGTGAACCGTTAACACATAAAGGAATTGTGCCCTCAACATGACGGGTGCGATCATACCAGCACTAATGCACCGGATCCCATCAGAACTCCGAAGTTAAGCGTGCTTGGGCGAGAGTAGTACTAGGATGGGTGACCCCCTGGGAAGTCCTCGTGTTGCACCCCCCTTTTCAATTTTTTTTGCTCCGGTTAGGGCTGCCAAGATACTTTACCCACCACATTTCTATTATCGAATCCCACGGCACCTTGGGCAAGACAACTTCTCTTCACGTGGATGCTGGGCCCGCAAACCGGTGCCCATAACTTTTGATCCGTAAGAAGTTACGAGGCGCACAGTATACCGTTGGAAAGCTCTCTGAGAGCTCTACAACGGGGGCAGCTAGCTAGCTTGCTATGCCCTTTTCGGAGCTCAAAATCGAACGTATTCATCAGTTTCGGGACACTTTTCTTCTTTTGCTCTGTTTTTCCCTCTCGGATCGTACGTCGTGAGCTGTTAAAAGGACGACAACCTTACTCGCGGTACATTAGAGGACCCTACAATGCGTCGATATCACGTCTTGTGAGGATGCTGGGTTGTTGAAGCGGATGGGTTATTGTTAAGCCCATTCGGCCTTCTGAATGGGCCATCTCTCTAGGCTGGGACTGTGAGCCGTTAACAGAAAAAGGAATTGTGCCCTCAACATGACAGGTGCGATCATACCAGTACTAATGCACCGAATACCATGAGAACTCCGAACTTAAGCGTGCTTGGGAGAGAGTACTACTAGGATGGGTGACCCCCTGGGAAGTCCTCGTGTTGCACCGCCTTTTTCAATTTTTTTTGCTCCGGTTAGGGTTGCCAAGATACTTTATCCACCACATTTCTATTATCGAATCCCACGGCACCTTGGGCAAGACAACTTCTCTTCACGTGGAGGCTGGGCCCGTAAACCGAGGGCGTAGGGCTTGTTACCAGGTCTCCGTCGCTCCGGTGCCCATAACTTTTGATCCGTAAGGAGTTACGAGGCGCACTGCATATAGTTGGAAAGCTCTCTGAGAGCTCTACAACGGGGGAAGCTAGCTAGCTTGCTGTGCCCTTTTCGAATCTCAAAATCGAACGTTTTCATCGGTTTCGGGCCACTTTTCTTCTTTTGCTCTGTTTTTCCGTCCCGGATCGTACGTTGTGAGCTGTTAAAAGGACGACAACTTTACTCGCGGCACATTAGAGGACCCTACAATGCGTCGATATCACGTCTTGCGAGGATGCTGCGTTGTTGAAGCGGATGGGTTGTCGTTAAGCCCATTGGGCCTTTTGAATGGGCCATATCTCTAGGCTGGGACTGTGAACCGTTAACACATAAAGGAATTGTGCCCTCAACATGACGGGTGCGATCATACCAGCACTAATGCACCGGATCCTATCAGAACTCTGAAGTTAAGCGTGCTTGGGCGAGAGTAGTACTAGGATGGGTGACCCCCTGGGAAGTCCTCGTGTTGCACCCCCCTTTTCAATTTTTTTTGCTCCGGTTAGGGTTGCCAAGATACTTTACCCACCACATTTCTATTATCGAATCCCACGGCACCTTGGGCAAGACATCTTCTCTTCACGTGGAGGCTGGGCCCGCAAACCGGTGCCCATAACTTTTGATCCGTAAGGAGTTACGAGGCGCACAGCATACCGTTGGAAAGCTCTCTGAGAGCTCTACGACGGGGGCAGCAAGCCAGCTCGCTGTTCCCTTTTCGGAGCTCAAAATCGAACGTTTTCTTCAGTTTTGGGCCACTTTTCTACTTTTGCTCTGTTTTTCTGTCCCGAATCGAACGTCGTGAGCTGTTAAAAGGACGACAACCTTACTCGCGGCACATTAGAGGACCCTACAATGCGTCGATATCACGTCTTGCGAGGATGCTGCGTTGTTGAAGCGGATGGGTTGTCGTTAAGCCCATTGGGCCTTTTGAATGGGCCATATCTCTAGGCTGGGACTGTGAACCGTTAACACATAAAGGAATTGTGCCCTCAACATGACGGGTGCGATCATACCAGCACTAATGCACCGGATCCCATCAGAACTCCGAAGTTAAGCGTGCTTGGGCGAGAGTAGTACTAGGATGGGTGACCCCCTGGGAAGTCCTCGTGTTGCACCCCCCTTTTCAATTTTTTTTGCTCCGGTTAGGGTTACCAAGATACTTTACCCACCACATTTCTATTATCGAATCCCACGGCACCTTGGGCAAGACAACTTCTCTTCACGTGGAGGCTGGGCCCGCAAACCGGTGCCCATAACTTTTGATCCATAAGGAGTTACGAGGTGCACAGCATACCGTTGGAAAGCTCTCTGAGAGTTCTACGACGGGGGCAGCAAGCTAGCTCACTGTGCCCTTTTCGGAGCTCAAAATTGAACGTTTTCATCAGTTTCGGGCCACTTTTCTTCTTTTGCTCTGTTTTTCCGTCCCGGATCGTACGTCGTGAGATGTTAAAAGGACGACAACTTTACTCGCGGTACACTAGAGGACCCTACAATGCGACGATATCACGTCTTGCGAGGATGCTGCGTTGTTGAAGCGGATGGGTTGTCGTTAAGCCCATTGGGCCTTTTGAATGGGCCATATCTCTAGGCTGGGACTGTGAACCGTTAACACATAAAGGAATTGTGCCCTCAACATGACGGGTGCGATCATACCAGCACTAATGCACCGGATCCCATCAGAACTCTGAAGTTAAGCGTGCTTGGGCGAGAGTAGTACTAGGATGGGTGACCCCCTGGGAAGTCCTCATGTTGCACCCCCCTTTTCAATTTTTTTTGCTCCGGTTAGGGTTGCCAAGATACTTTACCCACCACATTTCTATTATCGAATCCCACGGCACCTTGGGCAAGACAACTTCTCTTCACGGGGAGGCTGGGCCCGCAAACCGGTGCCCATAACTTTTGATCCATAAGGAGTTACGAGGCACACAGCATACCGTTGGAAAGCTCTCTGAGAGCTCAACGACGGGGGCAGCTAGCTAGCTCGCTGTACCCTTTTCGGGGCTCAAAATCGAACATTTTCATCAGTTTCGGGCCACTTTTCTTCTTTTGCTCTGTTTTTCCGTCCCGGATCGTACATCGTGAGCTGTTAAAAGGACGACAACCTTATTCGCGGCACATTAGAGGACCCTACAATGCGTCGATATCACGTCTTGCGAGGATGCTGCGTTGTTGAAGCGGATGGGTTGTCGTTAAGCCAATTGGGCCTTTTGAATGGGCCATATATCTAGGCTGGGACTGTAAACCGTTAACACATAAAGGAATTGTGCCCTCAACATGACGGGTGTGATCATACCAGCACTAATGCACCGGATCCCATCAGAACTCCGAAGTTAAGCATGCTTGGGCGAGAGTAGTACTAGGATGGGTGACCCCCTGGGAAGTCCTCGTGTTGCACCCCCCTTTTCAATTTTTTTTGCTCCGATTAGGGTTGCCAAGATACTTTACCCACCACATTTCTATTATCGAATCCCATGGCACCTTGGGCAAGACAACTTCTCTTCACGTGGAGGCTGGGCCCGGAAACCGAGGGCGTAGGGCTTGTGACCAGGTCTCCGTCGCTCCGGTGCCCATAACTTTTGATCCGTAAGGAGTTACGAGGCGCACAGCATACCGTTGGAACGCTCTCTAAGAGCTCTACGACGAGAACAGCAAGCTAGCTTGCTGTGCCCTTTTCGAAACTCAAAATCGAACGTTTTCATCAATTTCGGGCTACTTTTCTTCTTTTGCTCTGTTTTTCCGTCCCAGATCGTACGTCGTGAGCTGTTTAAAGGACGACAACCTTACTCGCGGCACATTAGAGGACCCTACAATGCGTCGATATCACGTCTTGCGAGGATGCTGCGTTGTTGAAGCGGATGGGTTGTCGTTAAGCCCATTGGGCCTTTTGAATGGGCCATATCTCTAGGCTGGGACTGTGAACCGTTAACACATAAAGGAATTGTGCCCTCAACATGACGGGTGCGATCATACCAGCACTAATGCACCGGATCCCATCAGAACTCCGAAGTTAAGCGTGCTTGGGCGAGAGTAGTACTAGGATGGGTGACCCCCTGGGAAGTCCTCGTGTTGCACCCCCCTTTTCAATTTTTTTTGCTTCGGTTAGGGTTGCCAAGATACTTTACCCACCACATTTCTATTATCGAATCCCACAGCACCTTGGGCAAGACAACTTCTCTTCACGTGGAGGTTGGTCCGGCAAACCGGTGCCCATAACTTTTGATCCGTAAGGAGTTACGAGGCGCACAGCATATCGTTGGAAAGCTCTCTGAGAGCTCTACGACGGGACAGCTAGCTAGCTTGCTGTGCCCTTTTCGGAGCTCAAAATCGAACGTTTTCATCAGTTTCGGGCCACTTTTCTTCTTTTGCTCTGTTTTTCCATCCCGGATCGTACGTCGTGAGCTGTTAAAAGGATGACAACCCTACTCGCGGCACATTAGAGGACACTACAATGCGTCGATATCACGTCTTGCGAGAATGCTGCGTTGTTGAAGCGGATGGGTTGTCGTTAAGCCCATTGGGGCTTTTGAATGGGCCATATCTCTAGGCTGGGACTGTGAACCGTTAACACATAAAGGAATTGTGCCCTCAACATGACGGGTGCGATCATACCAGCACTAATGTACCGGATCCCATCAGAACTCCGAAGTTAAACGTGCTTGGGCGAGAGTAGTACTAGGATGGGTGACCCCCTGGGAAGTCCTCGTGTTGCACCCCCCTTTTCAATTTTTTTTGCTCCGGTTTGGGTTGCCAAGATACTTTACCAACCACATTTCTATTATCGAATCCCACGGCACCTTGGGCAAGACAACTTGTCTTCACGGGGAGGCTGGGCCCACAAACCGAGGGCGTAGGGCTTGTGACAAGGTCTACGTCGCTCCGGTGCCCATAACTTTTGATCCGTAAGGAGTTACGAGGCGCACAGCATACCGTTGGAAAGCTCTCTGAGAGCTCTACGACGGGGGCAGCTAGCTAGAACGCTGTGCCCTTTTCGGAGCTCAAAATCGAACGTTTTCATCAGTTTCGGGCCACTTTTCTTCTTTTGCTCTGTTTTTCCATCCCGGATCGTACGTCGTGAGCTGTTAAAAGGACGACAACCTTACTCGCGGCACATTACAGGACCCTACAATGCGTCGATATCACGTCTTGCGAGGATGCTGCGTTGTTGAAGCGGATGGGTTGTCGTTAAGCCCATTGGGCCTTTTGAATGGGTCATATCTCTAGGCTGGGACTGTGAACCGTTAACACATAAAGGAATTGTGCCCTCAACATGACGGGTGCGATCATACCAGCACTAATGCACCGGATCCCATCAGAACTCCGAAGTTAAGCGTGCTTGGGCGAGAGTAGTACTAGGATGGGTGACCCCCTGGGAAGTCCTCGTGTTGCACCCCCTTTTCAATTTTTTTTGCTCCGGTTAGGGTTGCCATGATACTTCACCCACCACATTTCTATTATCGAATCCCACGGCACCTTGGGCAAGACAACTTCTCTTCACGTGGAGGCTGGGCCGGCAAACCGGTGCCCATAACTTTTGATCCGTAAGGTGTTACGAGGCGCACAGCATAGCGTTGGAAAGCTCTCTTAGAGCTCTACAACGGGGGCAGCTAGCTAGCTTGCTGTGCCCTTTTCGAAGCTCAAAATCGAACGTTTTCATCAATTTCGGGCCACTTTTCTTCTTTTGCTCTGTTTTTCCGTCCCGGATCGTACGTTGTGAGCTGTTAAAAGGATGACAACCTTACTCGCGGCACATTAGAGGACCCTACAATGCGTCGATATCACGTCTTGCGAGGATGCTGCGTTGTTGAAGCGGATGGGTTGTCGTTAAGCCCATTAGCACTTTTCAATGGGCCATCTCTCTTTGCTGGGACTGTGAACCGTTATCACATATAGGAATTGTGCCCTCAACATGATGGGTGCGATCATACCAGCACTAATGCACCGGATCCCATCAGAACTCCGAAGTTAAGCGTGCTTGGGCGAGAGTAGTACTAGGATGGGTGACCCCCTGGGAAGTCCTCGTGTTGCACCCCCATTTTCAATTTTTTTTGCTCCGGTTAGGGTTGCCAAGATACTTTACCCACCATATTTCTATTATCGAATCCCACGACACCTTGGGCAAGAAAACTTCTCTTCACGTGGAGGCTGGGCCCGCAAACCGAGGGCGTAGGGCTTGTGACCAGGTCTCTATCGCTCCGGTGCCCATAACTTTTGATCCCTAAGGATTTACGAGGCGTACAGCATACCGTTGAAAAGCTCTCAAAGAGCTCTACGACGGGGGCAGCTAGCTAGCTCGCTGTGCCCTTTTCGGAGCTCAAAATCGAACGTTTTCATTAGTTTCGGGCCACTTTTCTTCTTTTGCTCTGTTTTTCAGTCCCGGATCGTACGTCGTGAGCTGTTAAAAGGACGACAACCTTACTCGCGGCACATTAGAGGACCCTACAATGCGTCGATATCACGTCTTGCGAGGATGCTGCGTTGTTGAAGCGGATGGGTTGTCGTTAAGTCCATTGGGCCTTTTGAATGGGCCATATCTCTAGGCTGGGACTGTGAACTGTTAACACATAAAGGAATTGTGCCCTCAACATGACGGGTGCGATCATACCAGCACTAATGCACCGGATCCCATCAGAACTCCGAAGTTAAGCGTGCTTGGGCGAGAGTAGTACTAGGATGGGTGACCCCCTGGGAAGTCCTCGTGTTGCACCCCCCTTTTCAATTTTTTTTGCTCCGGTTAGGGTTGCCAAGATACTTTACCCACCATATTTCTATTATCGAATCCCACGGCACCTTGGGCAAGACAACTTCTCTTCACGTGGAGGCTGGGCCGGCAAACCGAGGGCGTAGGGCTTGTGACCAGGTCTCCGTCGCTCCGGTGCCCATAACTTTTGATCCGTAAGGAGTTACGAGGCGCACTGCATACCGTTGGAAAGCTCTCTGAGAGCTCTACGACAGGGGCAGCAAGCAAGCTTGCCGTGCCCTTTTCGGAGCTCAAAATCGAACGTTTTCATCAGTTTCGGGCCACTTTTCTTCTTTTGCTCTGTTTTTCCGTCCCGGATCGTACGTCGTGAGCTGTTAAAAGGACGACAACCTTACTCGCGGCACATTAGAGGACCCTACAATGCGTCGATATCACGTCTTGCGAGGATGCTGCGTTGTTGAAGCGGATGGGTTGTCGTTAAGCCCATTGGGCCTTTTGAATGGGCCATATCTCTAGGCTGGGACTGTGAACCGTTAACACATAAAGGAATTGTGCCCTCAACATTACGGGTGCAATCATACCAGCACTAATGCACCGGATCCCATCAGAACTCCGAAGTTAAGCGCGCTTGGGCGAGAGTAGTACTAGGATGGGTGACCCCCTGGGAAGTCCTCGTGTTGCACCCCCCTTTTCAATTTTTTTTGCTCCGGTGAGGGTTGCCAAGATACTTTACCCACCACATTTATATTATCGAATCCCACGGCACCTTGGGCAAGACAACTTCTCTTCACGTGGAGGCTGGGCCCGCAAACCGGTGCCCATAACTTTTGATCCGTATGGAGTTACGAGGCGCACAGCATACCGTTGGAAAGCTCTCTGAGAGCTCTACGACGTGGCCAGCAACCAAGCTTGCGTTGCCCTTTTCGGAGCTCAAAATCGAACGTTTTCATCAGTTTCGGGCCACTTTTCTTCTTTAGCTCTGTTTTTCCGTCCCGGATCGTACGTCGTGAGCTGTTAAAAGGACGACAACCTTACCCGCGGCACATTAGAGGACCCTACAAAGCGTCGATATCACGTCTTGCGAGGATGCTGCGTTGTTGAAGCGGATGGGTTGTCGTTAAGCCCATTGGGCCTTTTGAATGGGCCATATCTCTAGGCTGGGACTGTGAACCGTTAACACATAAAGGAATTGTGCCCTCAACATGACGGGTGCGATCATACCAGCACTAATGCACCGGATCCCATCAGAACTCCGAAGTTAAGCGTGCTTGGGCGAGAGTAGTACTAGGATGGGTGACCCCCTGGGAAGTCCTCGTGTTGCACCCCCCTTTTCAATTTTTTTTGCTCCGGTTAGGGTTGCCAAGATACTTTACCCACCACATTTCTATTATCGAATCCCACGGCACCTTGGGCGAGACAACTTCTCTTCACGTGGAGGCTGGGCCCGCAAACCGAGGGCGTAGGGCTTGTGACCAGGTCTCTGTCGCTCCGGTGCCCATAACTTTTGATCCGTAAGGAGTTACGAGGCGCACAACATACCGTTGGAAAGCACTCTGAGAGCTCTACGACAGGGGCAGCAAGCTTGCTTGCTGTGCCCTTTTCAGAGCTCAAAATCGAACGTTTTCATCAGTTTCGGGCCACTTTTCATTTTTTGCTCTATTTTTCCATCCCGGATCGTACGTCGTGAGCTATTAAAAGGACGACAACCTTACTCGCGGCACATTAGAGGACCCTACAATGCGTCGATATCACGTCTTGCGAGGATACTGCGTTGTTGAAGCGGATGGGTTGTCGTTAAGCCCATTGGGCCTTTTGAAAGGGCCATATCTCTAGGCTGGGACTGTGAACCGTTAACACATAAAGGAATTGTGCCCTCAACATGACGGGTGCGATCATACCAGCACTAATGCACCGGATCCCATCAGAACTCCGAAGTTAAGCGTGCTTGGGCGAGAGTAGTACTAGGATGGGTGACCCCCTGGGAAGTCCTCGTGTTGCACCCCCTTTTCAATTTTTTTTGCTCCGGTTAGGGTTGCCAAGATACTTTACCCACCACATTTCTATTATCGAATCCCACGACACCTTGGGCAAGACAACTTCTCTTCACGTGGAGGCTGGGCCCGCAAACCGAGGGCGTAGGGCTTGTGACCAGGTCTCCGTCGCTTCGGTGCCCATAAATTTTGATCCGTAAGGAGTTACGAGGCGCACAGCATACCGTTGGAAAGCTCTCTGAGAGCTCTACGACGGGGGCAACTAGCTAGCTCGTTGTGCCCTTTTCGGAGCTCAAAATCGAACGTTTTCATCAGTTTCGGGCCACTTTTCTTCTTTTGCTCTGTTTTTTCGTCCCGGATCGTACGTCGTGAGCTGTTAAAAGGACGACAACCTTACTCGCGGCACATTAGAGGACCCTACAATGCGTCGATATCACGTCTTGCGAGGATGCGACGTTGTTGAAGCGGATGGGTTGTCGTTAAGCCCATTGGGCCTTTTGAATGGGTCATATCTCTAGGCTGGGACTGTGAACCGTTAACACATAAAGGAATTGTGCCCTCAACATGACGGGTGCGATCATACCAGCACTAATGCACCGGATCCCATCAGAACTCCGAAGTTAAGCGTGCTTGGGCGAGAGTAGTACTAGGATGGGTGACCCCCTGGGAAGTCCTCGTGTTGCACCCCCCTTTTCAATTGTTTTTGCTCCGGTTAGGGTTGCCAAGATAATTTACCCACCACATTTCTATTATCGAATCCCACAGCACCTTGGGCAAGACAACTTCTCTTCACGTGGAGGTTGGGCCCGCAAACCGGTGCCCATAACTTTTGATCCGTAAGGAGTTACAAGGCGCACAACATATCGTTGGAAAGCTCTCTGAGAGCTCTACGACGAGTGCAGCAAGCTAGCTTGCTTTGCCCTTTTCGGAGCTCAAAATCGAACGTTTTCATCAGTTTCGAGCCACTTTTCTTCTTTTGCTCTGTTTTTCCGTCCCGGATCGTACGTCGTGAGCTGTTAAAAGGACGACAACCTTACCCGCTGCACATTAGAGGACCCTACAATGCGTCGATATCACGTCTTGCGAGGATGCTGCGTTGTTGAATCGGATGGGTTGTCGTTAAGCCCATTGGGCCTTTTGAATGGGCCATATCTCTAGGCTGGGACTGTGAACCGTTAACACATAAAGGAATTGTGCCCTCAACATGACGGGTGCGATCATACCAGCACTAATGCACCGGATCCCATCAGAACTACGAAGTTAAGCGTGCTTGGGCGAGAGTAGTACTAGGATGGGTGACCCCCTGGGAAGTCCTCGTGTTGCACCCCCCTTTTCAATTTTTTTTGCTCCGGTTAGGGTTGCCAAGATACTTTACCCACCACATTTCTATTATCGAATCCCACGGCACCTTGGGCAAGACAACTTCTCTTCACGTGGAGGCTGGGCCTGCAAACCGAGGTCGTAGGGCTTGTGACCAGGTCTCTGTCGCTCCGGTGCCCATAACTTTTAATCCGTAAGGAGTTACGAGGCGCACAGCATACCGTTGGAAAGCTCTCTGAGAGCTCTACGACGAGGGCAGCAAGCTAGCTTGCCTTGCCCTTTTCGGAGCTCAAAATCGAACGTTTTCATCATATTCGGGCCACTTTTCTTCTTTTGCTCTATTTTTCCGTCCCGGATCGTACGTCGTGAGCTATTAAAAGGACGACAACCTTAGTCGCGGCACATTAGAGGACCCTACAATGCGTCGATATCACGTCTTGCGAGGATGTTGCGTTGTTACAGCGGATGGGTTGTCGTTAAGCCCATTGGGCCTTTTGAATGGGCCATATCTCTAGGCTGGGACTGTGAACCGTTAACACATAAAGGAATTGTGCCCTCAACATGACGGGTGCGATCATACCAGGACTAATGCACCGGATCCCATCAGAACTCCGAAGTTAAGCGTGCTTGGGTGAGAGTAGTACTAGGATGGGTGACCCCCTGGGAAGTCCTCGTGTTGCACCCCCCTTTACAATTTTTTTTGCTCCGGTTAGGGTTGCCAAGATACTTTACCCACCACATTTCTATTATCGAATCCCACGGCACCTTGGGCAAGACAACTTCTCTTCACGTGGAGGCTGGGCCCGCAAACCGAGGGCGTAGGGCTTGTGACCAGGTCTCCGTTGCTCCGGTGCCCATAACTTTTGATCCGTAAGGAGTTACGAGGCGCACAGCATACCGTTGGAAAGCTCTCTGAAAGCTCTACGACGGGGGCAACTAGCTAGCACGCTGTGCCCTTTCCGGAGATCAAAATCGAACGTTTTCATCAGTTTCGGGCCACTTTTCTTCTTTTGCTCTGTTTTTCGGTCCCGGATCGTACGTCGTGAGCTGTTAAAAGGACGACAACCTTACTCGCGGCACATTAGAGGACCCTACAATGTGTCGATATCACGTCTTGCGAGGATTCTGCGTTGTTGAAGCGGATGGGTTGTCGTTAAGCCCATTGGGCCTTTTGAATAGGCCATATCTCTAGGCTAGGACTGTGAACCGTTAACACATAAAGGAATTGTGCCCACAACATGATGGGTGCGATCATACCAGCACTAATGCACCGGATCCCATCAGAACTCCGAAGTTAAGCGTGCTTGGGCGATAGTAGTACTAGGATGGGTGACCTCCTGGGAAGTCCTCGTGTTGCACCCCCCTTTTCAATTTTTTTTGCTCTGGTTACGGTTGCCAAGATACTTTACCCACCACATTTCTATTATCGAATCCCACGGCACCTTGGGCAGGACAACTTCTCTTCACATGGAGGCTGGGCCGGCAAACCGAGGCCGTAGTGCTTGTGACCAGGTCTCTGTCTCTCCGCTGGCCATAACTTTTGATCCGTAAGGAGTTACGAGGCGCACAGCATACCGTTGGAAAGCTCTCTGAGAGCTCTACGACGGGGGCAGCAGGCCAGCATGCTGTGCCTTTTTCGGGGCTCAAAATCGAACGTTTTCATCAGTTTCGGGCCACTTTTCTTCTTTTGCTCTGTTTTTCCGTCCCGGATCGTACGTCGTGAGCTGTTAAAAGGACGACTACCTTACTCGCGGCACATTAGAGGACCCTACAATGCGTCGATATCACATCTTGCGAGGATGCTGCGTTGTTGAAGCGGATGGGTTGTCGTTAAGCCCATTGGGCCTTTTGAATGGGCCATATCTCTAGGCTGGGACTGTGAACCGTTAACACATAAAGGAATTGTGCCCTCAACATGACGGGTGCGATCATACCAGCACTAATGCACCGGATCCCATCAGAACTCCGAAGTTAAGCGTGCTTGGGCGAGAGTAGTACTAGGATGGGTGACCCCCTGGGAAGTCCTCGTGTTGCACCCCCCTTTTCAATTTTTTTTGCTCCGGTTAGGGTTGCCAAGATACTTTACCCACCACATTTCTATTATCGAATCCCACAGCACCTTGGGCAAGACAACTTCTCTTCACGTGGAGGTTGGGCCCGCAAACCGGTGCCCATAACTTTTGATCCGTAAGGAGTTACGAGGCGCACAGCATACCGTTGGAAAGCACTCTGAGAGCTCTACGACGGGGGCAGCAAGCTAGCTCGCTGTGCCCTTTTCGGAGCACAAAATCGAACGTTTTCATCAGTTTTGGGCCACTTTTCTTCTTTTGCTCTGTTTTTCCGTCCCGGATCGTACGTCGTGAGCTGTTAAAAGGACGACAACCTTACTCGCGGCACATTAGAGGACCCTACAATGCGTCGATATCACGTCTTGCGAGGATGCGACGTTGTTGAAGCGGATGGGTTGTCGTTAAGCCCATTGGGCCTTTTGAATGGGTCATATCTCTAGGCTGGGACTGTGAACCGTTAACACATAAAGGAATTGTGCCCTCAACATGACGGGTGCGATCATACCAGCACTAATGCACCGGATCCCATCAGAACTCCGAAGTTAAGCGTGCTTGGGCGAGAGTAGTACTAGGATGGGTGACCCCCTGGGAAGTCCTCGTGTTGCATCCCTCTTTTCAATTTTTTTTGCTCCGGTTAGGGTTGCCAAGATACTTTACCCATCACATTTCTATTATCGAATCCCACGGCACCTTGTGCAAGACAACTTCTCTTCACGTGGAGGCTGGGCCCGCAAACCGAGGGCGTAGGGCTTGTGACCAGGTCTCCGTCGCTCCGGTGCCCACAACTTTTGATCCGTAAGGAGTTACGTTGGGCACAGCATACCGTTGGAAAGCTCTCTGAGAGCTCTACGACGGGGGCAGCTAGCTAGCTCGCTTTGCCCTTTTCGGAGCTCAAAATCGAACGTTTTCATCAGATTCGGGCCACCTTTCTTCTTTTGCTCTGTTTTTCCGTCCCGGATCGTACGTCGTGAGCTGTTAAAAGGACGACAACCTTACTCGCGGCACATTAGAGGACCCTACAATGCGTCGATATCACGTCTTGCGAGGATGCTGCGTTGTTGAAGCGGATGGGTTGTCGTTAAGCCCATTGCGCCTTTTGAATGGGTCATATCTCTAGGCTGGGACTGTGAACCGTTAACACATAAAGGAATTGTGCCCTCAACATGGCGGGTGCGATCATACCAGCACTACTGCACCGGATCCCATCAGAACTCCGAAGTTAAGCGTGCTTGGGCGAGAGTAGTACTAGGATGGGTGACCCCCTGGGAAGTCCTCATGTTGCACCCCCCTTTTCAATTTTTTTTGCTCCGGTTAGGGTTGCCAAGATACTTTACCCACCGCATTTCTATTATCGAATCCCACAGCACCTTGGGCAAGACAACTTCTCTTCACCTGGAGGCTGGGCCCGCAAACCGAGGGCGTAGGGCTTGTGACCAGGTCTAAGTCGCTCCGGTGCCCATAACTATTGATCAGTAAGGAGTTACGAGGCGCACAGCATACCGTTGGAAAGCTCTCTGAGAGCTCTATGACGAGAACAGCGAGCAAGCTCGCTATGCCCTTTTTGGAGCAGAAAATTGAACGTTTTTATCAGTTTCGGGCCACTTTTCTTCTTTTGCTCTGTTTTTCCATCCCGGATCGTGCGTCGTGAGCTGTTAAAAGGACGACAACCTTACACGCGGCACATTAGAGGACCCTACAATGCGTCGATATCACGTCTTGCGAGGATGCTGCGTTGTTGAAGCGGATAGGTTGTCGTTAAGCCCATTGGGCCTTTTGAATGAGCCATATCTCTAGGCTGGGACTGTGAACCGTTAACACATAAAGGAATTGTGCCCTCAACATGACGGGTGCGATCATACCAGCACTAATGCACCGGATCCCATCAGAACTCCGAAGTTAAGCGTGCTTGGGCGAGAGTAGTACTAGGATGGGTGACCCCCTGGGAAGTCCTCGTGTTGCACCCTCCTTTTCAATTTTTTTTGCTCCAGTTAGGGTTGCCAAGATACTTTACCCACCACATTTCTATTATCGAATCCCACGGCACCTTGGGAAAGACAACTTCTCTTCATGTGGAGGCTGGGCCCGCAAACCGAAGGCGTAGGGCTTGTGACCAGGTCTCCGTCGCTCCGGTGCCCATAACTTTTGATCCGTAAGGAGTTACGAGGCGCACAGTATACCGTTGGAAAGCTCTCTGAGAGCTCTACGACGGGGGCAGCAAGCTGGCTCCCTGTGCCCTTTTCGGAGCTCAAAATCGCACGTTTTCATCAGTTTCGGGCTACTTTTCTTCTTTTGCTCTGTTTTTCCGTCCCGGATCGTACGTCGTGAGCTGTTAAAAGGACGACAACCTTACTCGCGGCACATTAGAGGACCCTACAATGCGTCGATATCACGTCTTGCGAGGATGCTGAGTTGTTGAAGCGGATGGGTTGTCGTTAAGCCCATTGGGCCTTTTGAATGGGCCATATCTCTAGGCTGGGACTGTGAACCGTTAACACATAAAGGAATTGTGCCCTCAACATGACGGGTGCGATCAAATCAGCACTAATGCACCGGATCCAATCAAAACTCCGAAGTTAAGCGTGCTTGGGCGAGAGTAGTACTAGGATGGGTGACCCCCTGGGAAGTCCTCGTGTTGCACCCCCCTTTTCAATTTTTTTTGCTCCGGTTAGGGTTGCCAAGATACTTTACCCACCACATTTCTATTATCGAATCCCACGGCACCTTGGGCAAGACAACTTCTCTTCACGTGGAGGCTGGGCCCGCAAACCGAGGGCGTAGGGCTTGTGACCAGGTCTCCGTCGCTCCGGTGCCCATAACTTTTGATCCGTAAGGAGTTACGAGGCGCACAGCATACCGTTGGAAAGCTCTCTGAGAGCTCTACGACGGGGGTAGCTAGCTAGCTCGCTGTGCCCTTTTTGGAGCTCAAAATCGAACGTTTTCATCAGTTTCGGGCCACTTTTCTTCTTTTGCTCTGTTTTTCCGTCCCGGATCGTACGTCGTGAGCTGTTAAAAGGAAGACAACCTTACTCGCGGCACATTAGAGGACCCTACAATGCGTCGATATCACGTCTTGCGAGGATGCTGCTATGTTGAAGCGGATGGGTTGTCGTTAAGCCCATTGGGCCTTTTCAATGGGTCATATCTCTAGGCTGGGACTGTGAACCGTTAACACATAAAGGAATTGTGCCCTCAACATGACGGGTGCGATCATACCAGCACTAATGCACCGGATCCCATCAGAACTCCGAAGTTAAGCGTGGTTGGACGAGAGTAGTACTAGGATCGGTGACCCCCTGGGAAGTCCTCGTGTTGCACCCCCCTTTTCAATTTTTTTTGCTCCGGTTAGGGTTGCCAAGATACTTTACCCACCACATTTCTATTATCGAATCCCACGGTACCTTGGGCAAGACAACTTCTCTTAAAGTGGAGGCTGGGCCCGCAAACCGGTGCCCATAACTTTGGATCCGAAAGGAGTTACGAGGTGCACAGCATACCGTTGGAAAGCTTTCTGAGAGCTCTACGATGGGGGCAGCAAGCTAGCTCGCTGTGCCCTTTTCGGAGCTCAAAATCGAACGTTTTCATCAGTTTCAGGCCACTTTTCTTCTTTTGCTCTGTTTTTCCATCCCGGATCGTACGTCGTGAGCTGTTAAAAGGACGACAACCTTACTCGCGGCACATTAGAGGACCCTACAATGCGTCGATATCATGTCTTGCGAGGATGTTGCTTGGGCGAGAGTAGTACTAGGATGGGTGACCCCCTGGGAAGTCCTCGTGTTGCACCCTCCTTTTCAATTTTTTTTGCTCCAGTTAGGGTTGCCAAGATACTTTACCCACCACATTTCTATTATCGAATCCCACGGCACCTTGGGAAAGATAACTTCTCTTCACGCAGAGGCTGGGCCCGTAAACCAAGGGCGTGGGGTTTGGGATCAGATCTCCGTCGCTCCGGTGCCCATAACTTTTGATCCGTAAGGATTTACGAGGCGCACAGCATACCATTGGAATGCTCTCCGAGAGCTCTACGACGGGGGCAGCAGCTAGCTCGCTGTGCCCTTTTCGGAGCTCAAAATTGAACGTTTTCATTAGTTTCGGGCCACTTTTCTTCTTTTGCTCTGTTTTTCCGTCCCGGATCGTACGTCGTGAGCTATTAAAAGGACGACAACCTTACTCGAGGCACAATAGAGGACCCTACAATGCGTCGATATCACATCTTGCGAGGATGCTGCATTGTTGAAGCGGATGGGTTGTCGTTAAACCCATTGGGCCTTTTGAATGGGCCATATCTCTAGGATGGGACTGTGAACCGTTATAACATAAAGGAATTGTGCCCTCAACATGATGTGTGCGATCATACTAGCACTAATGCACCGGATCCCATCAGAACTCCGAAGTTAAGCGTGCTTGGGCGAGAGTAGTACTAGGATGGGTGACCCCCTGGGAAGTCCTCGTGTTGCACCCTCCTTTTCAATTTTTTTTGCTCCAGTTAGGGTTGCCAAGACACTTTACCCACCACATTTCTATTATCGAATCCCACGGCACCTTGGGAAAGACAACTTCTCTTCACGTGGAGGCTGGGCCCGCAAACCGGTGCCCATAACTTTTGATCCGTAAGGAGTTACGAGGCGCACAG
Organism: Ehretia macrophylla; assembly: GCA_037974665.1. Classification (NCBI taxonomy): domain Eukaryota; kingdom Viridiplantae; phylum Streptophyta; class Magnoliopsida; order Boraginales; family Ehretiaceae; genus Ehretia; species Ehretia macrophylla. Next base: position 74,787,589 of record CM075769.1, read on the forward strand.
CATACCGTTGGAAAGCTCTCTGAGAGCTCTACGACGGGGGCAGCAAGTGAGCTTGCTGTACCCTTTTCAGAACTCAAAATCGAACGTTTTCATTAGTTTTGGGCCACTTTTCTTTTTTTGCTCTGTTTTTCCGTCCCGGATCGTACGTCGTGAGCTGTTAAAAGGACGACAACCTTACTCGCGGCATATTAGAGGACCCTACAATGCGTCGATATCACGTCTTGCGAGGATGCTGCGTTGTTGAAGCGGATGGGTTGTCGTTAAGCCCATTGGGCCTTTTGAATGGGACATATCTCTAGGCTGGGACTGTGAACCGTTAACACATAAAGGAATTGTGCCCTCAACATGACGGGTGCGATCATACCAGCACTAATGCACCGGATCCCATCAGAACTCCGAAGTTAAGCGTGCTTGGGCGAGAGTAGTACTACGATGGATGACCCCCTGGGAAGTCCTCGTGTTGCACCCCCTTTTCAATTTTTTTTGCTCCGGTTAGGGTTGCCAAGATACTTTACCCACCACATTTCTATTATCGAATCCCACGGCACCTTGGGCAAGACAACTTCTCTTCACGTGGAGGCTGGGCCCGCAAACCGAGGGCGTAGGGCTTGTGACGATGTCTCCGTCGCTCCGGTGCCCATAACTTTTGATCCGTAAGGAGTTACGAGGCGCACTGCATACCGTTGGAAAGCTCTCTGAGAGCTCTACGACGGGGGCAGCTAGCTAGCTTGCTTTGCCCTTTTCGGAGCTCAAAATCGAACGTTTTCATCAGTTTCGGGCCACTTTTCTTCTTTTGCTCTGTTTTTCCATCTCGGATCGTATGTCGTGAGCTGTTAAAAGGACGACAACTTACTCGCGGCACATTAGAGGACCCTACAATGCGTCGATATCACGTCTTGCGAGGATGCTGCGTTGTTGAAGCAGATGGGTTGTCGTGAAGCCCATTGGGCCTTTTGAATGGGCCATATCTCTAGGCTGGGACTGTGAACCGTTAACACATAAAGGAATTGTGCCCACAACATGATGGGTGCGATCATACCAGCACTAATGCACCGGATCCCATCAGAACTCCGAAGTTAAGCGTGCTTGGGCGAGAGTAGTACTAGGATGGGTGACCCCTTGGGAAGTCCTCGTGTTGCACCCCCCTTTTCAATTTTTTTTGCTCCGGTTAGGATTGCCAAGATACTTTACCCACCACATTTCTATTATCGAATCCCACGGCACCTTGGGCAAGACAACTTCTCTTCACGTGGAGGCTGGGCCCGCAAACCGGTGCCCATAACTTTTGATCCGTAAGGAGTTACGAGACGCACAGCATACCGTTGGAAAGCTCTCTGAGAGCTCTACAACGGGGGCAGCAAGCTAGCTTGCTGTGCCCTTTTCAGAGCTCAAAATCGAACGTTTTCATCAGTTTCGGGCCACTTTTCTTCTTTTGCTCTGTTTTTCCGTCCCGGATCGTACGTCGTGTGCTGTTAAAAGGACGACAACCTTACTCGCGGCACATTAGAGGACCCTACAATGCGTCGATATCACGTCTTGCCAGGATGCTGCGTTGTTGAAGCGGATGGGTTGTCGTTAAGCCCATTGGGCCTTTTGAATGGGCCATATCTCTAGGCTGGGACTGTGAACCGTTAACACATAAAGGAATTGTGCCCTCAACATGACGGGTGCGATCATACCAGCACTAATGCACCGGATCCCATAAAAACTCCGAAGTTAAACGTACTTGGGCGAGAGTAGGAGTAGGTTGGGTGACCCCCTGGGAAGTCCTGGTGTTGCACCCCCCTTTTCAATTTTTTTTGCTCCGGTTAGGGTTGCCAAGATACTTTACCCACCACATTTCTATTATCGAATCCCACACCACCTTGGGCAAGACAACTTCTCTTCACGTGGAGGCTGGGCCCGCAAACCGGTGCCAATAACTTTTGATCTGTAACGAGTTACGAGGCGCACAGCATACCGTTGGAAAGCCCTTTGAGAGCTCTACGACGGGGGCAGCTAGCTAGCTCGCTGTGCCCTTTTCGGAGCTCAAAATCGAACGTTTTCATCAGTTTCGGGCCACTTTTCTTCTTTTGCTCTGTTTTTCCGTCCCGGATCGTACGTCGTGAGTTGTTAAAAGGAAGACAACCTTACTCGCGGCACATTAGAGGACCCTACAATGCGTCGATATCACGTCTTGCGAGGATGCTGCAATGTTGAAGCGGATGGGTTGTCGTTAAGCCCATTGGGCCTTTTCAATGGGTCATATCTCTAGGCTGGGACTGTGAACCGTTAACACATAAAGGAATTGTGCCCTCAACATGACGGGTGCGATCATCCAAGCACTAATGCACCGGATCCCATCAGAACTCCGAAGTTAAGCGTGGTTGGGCGAGAGTAGTACTAGGATCGGTGACCCCCTGGGAAGTCCTCGTGTTGCACACCCCTTTTCAATTTTTTTTGCTCCGGTTAGGGTTGCCAAGATACTTTACCCACCACATTTCTATTATCGAATCCCACGGCACCTTGGGCAAGACAACTTCTCTTAACGTGGAGGCTGGGCCCGCAAACCGGTGCCCATAACTTTGGATCCGAAAGGAGTTACGAGGCGCACAGCATACCGTTGGAAAGCTCTCTGAGAGCTCTACGTTGGGGGCAGCAAGCTAGCTCGCTGTGCCCTTTTCGGAGCTCAAAATCGAACGTTTTCATCAGTTTCGGGCCACTTTTCTTCTTTTGCTCTGTTTTTCTGTCCCGGATCGTACGTCGTGAGCTGTTAAAAGGACGACAACCTTACTCGCGGCACATTAGAGGACCCTACAATGCGTCGATATCATGTCTTGCGAGGATGCTGCGTTGTTGAAGCGGATGGGTTGTCGTTAAGCCCATTGGGCCTTTTGAATGGGCCATATCTCTAGGCTGGGACTGTGAACCGTTAACACATAAAAGAATTGTGCCCTCAACATGACGGGTGCGATCATATCAGCACTAATGCACCGGATCCCATAAGAACTCCGAAGTTAAGCGTGCTTGGGTGAGAGTAGTACTAGGATGGGTGACCCCCTGGGAAGTCCTCGTGTTGCACCCCCCTTTTCAATTTTTTTTGCTCCGGTTAGGGTTGCCAAGATACTTTACCCACCAAATTTCTATTATCGAATCCCACGGCACCTTGGGCAAGACAATTTCTCTTCACGTGGAGGCTGGGCCCGCAAACCGGTGCCCATAACTTTTGATCCGTAAGGAGTTACGAGGCGCACAGCATACCGTTGGAAATCTCTCTGAGCGCTCTACGATGCGGGCAGCTAGCTAGCTCGCTGTGCCCTTTTTGGAGCTCAAAATCAAACGTTTTCATCAGTTTCGGGCCACTTTTCTTCTTTTGCTCTGTTTTTCCGTCCCGAATCGTACGTCGTGAGCTGTTAAAAGGACGACAACCTTACTCGCGGCACATTAGAGGACCCTACAATGCGTCGATATCACGTCTTGCGAGGATGCTGCGTTGTTGAAGCGGATGGGTTGTCGTTAAGCCCATTGGGCCTTTTGAATGGGCCATATCTCTAGGCTGGGACTGTGAACCGTTAACACATAAAGGAATTGTGCCCTCAACATGACGGGTGCGATCATACCAGCACTAATGCACCGGATCCCATCAGAACTCTGAAGTTAAGCGTGCTTGGGCGAGAGTAGTACTAGGATGGGTGACCCCTTGGGAAGTCCTCGTGTTGCACCCCCCTTTTCAATTTTTTTTGCTCTGGTTAGGGTTGCCAAGATACTTTACCCACCACATTTCTATTATCGAATCCCACGGCACCTTGGGCAAGACAACTTCTCTTCACGTGGAGGCTGGGCCCGCAAACCGAGGGCGTAGGGCTTGTGACCAGGTCTCCGTCGCTCCGGTGCCCATAACTTTTGATCCGTAAGGAGTTACGAGGCGCACAGCATACCGTTGGAAAGCTCTCTGAGAGCTCTACGACGGGGGCAGAAAGCTAGCTCGCTGTGCCTTTTTCGGAGCTCAAAATCGAACGTTTTCATCAGTTTCGGGCCACTTTTCTTCTTTTGCTCTGTTTTTCCGTCCCGTATCGTACGTCGTGAGCTGTTAAAAGGACGACAACCTTACTCGCGGCACATTAGAGGACCCTACAATGCGTCGATATCACGTCTTGCGAGGATGCTGCGTTGTTGAAGCGGATGGGTTGTCGTTAAGCCCATTGGGCCTTTTGAATGGGCCATATCTCTAGGCTGGGACTGTGAACCGTTAACACATAAAGGAATTGTGCCCTCAACATGACGGGTGCGATCATACCAGCACTAATGCACCAGATCCCATCAGAACTCCGAAGTTAAGCTTGCTTGTGCGAGAATAGTACTATGATGGGTGACCCCCTGGGAAGTCCTCGTGTTGCACCCTCCTTTTCAATTTTTTTTGCTCCGGTTAGGGTTGCCAAGATACTTTACCCACCAAATTTCTATTATCAAATCCCACGGCACCTTGGGCAAGACAACTTCTCTTCATGTGGAGGCTGGGCCCGCAAACCAGTGTCCATAACTTTTGATCCGTAAGGAGTTACGAGGCGTACAACATACCGTTGGAAAGCTCTCTGAGAGCTCTACGACTGGGGCAGCAAGCTAGCTTGCTGTGCCCTTTTCGGAGCTCAAAATCGAACGTTTTCATCAGTTTCGGGCCACTTTTCTTCTTTTGCTCTGTTTTTCCGTCCCGGATCGTACGTCGTGAGCTGTTAAAAGGACGACAACCTTACTCGCGGCACATTAGAGGACCCTACAATGCGTCGATATCACGTCTTGCGAGGATGCTGCGTTGTTGAAGCGGATGGGTTGTCGTTAAGCCCATTGGGCCTTTTGAATGGGCCATATCTCTAGGCTGGGACTGTGAACCGTTAACACATAAAGGAATTGTGCCCTTAACATGACGGGTGCGATCATACCAGCACTAATGCACCGGATCCCATCAGAACTCCGAAGTTAAGCGTGCTTGGGCGAGAGTAGTACTAGGATGGGTGACCCCTTGGGAAGTCCTCGTGTTGCACCCCCCTTTTCAATTTTTTTTGATCCGGTTAGGATTGCCAAGATACTTTACCCACCACATTTCTATTATCGAATCCCACGGTACCTTGGGCAAGACAACTTCTCTTCACGTGGAGGTTGGGCTCGCAAACCGGTGCCCATAAATTTTGATCCGTAAGGAGTTACGAGGCGCACAGCATACCGTTGGAAAGCTCTCTGAGAGCTCTACGACGGGGGCAGCAAGCTGGCTTGTTGTGCCTTTTTCGGAGCTCAAAATCGAACGTTTTCATCAGTTTCGGGCCACTTTTCTTTATTTGCTCTGTTTTCCCGTCCCGGATCGTACGTCGTGAGCTGTTAAAAGGACGACAACCTTACTCGCGGCACATTAGAGGACCCTACAATGCGTCGATATCACGTCTTGCGAGGATGCTGAGTTGTTGAAGCGGATGGGTTGTCGTTAAGCCCATTGGGCCTTTTGAATGGGCCATATCTCTAGGCTGGGACTGTGAACCGTTAACACATAAAGGAATTGTGCCCTCAACATGACGGGTGCGATCATACCAACACTAATGCACCGGATACCATCAGAACTCTGAAGTTAAGCGTGCTTGGGCGAGAGTAGTACTAGGATGGGTGACCCCCTGGGATGTCCTCGTGTTGCACCCCCCTTTTCAATTTTTTTTGCTCCGGTTAGGGTTGCCAAGATAATTCACCCACCACATTTCTATTATCGAATCCCACGGCACCTTGGGCAAGACAACTTCTATTCACGGGGAGGCTGGGCCCGCAAACCGAGGGCGTAGGGCTTGTGACTATTTTTCCGTCGCTCCGGTGCCCATAACTTTTGATCCGTAAGGAGTTACGAGGCACACAGCATACCGTTGGAAAGCTCTCTGAGAGCTCTACGACGGGGGCAGCTAGCTAGCTCACTGTGCCCTTTTCGGAGCTCAAAATCGAACGTTTTCATCAATTTCGGGCCACTTTTTTTCTTTTGCTCTGTTTTTCCATCCCGGATCGTACGTCGTGAGCTGTTAAAAGGAAGACAACCTTACTCGCTGCACATTAGAGGACCCTACAATGCGTCGATATCACGTCTTGCGAGGATGCTGCGTTGTTGAAGCGGATGGGTTGTCGTTAAGCCCATTCGGCCTTTTGAATGGGCCATATCTCTAGGCTGGGACTGTGAACTGTTAACACATAAAGGAATTGTGCCCTCAACATGACGGGTGCGATCATACCAGCACTAATACACCGGATCCCATCAGAACTCCGAAGTTAAGCGTGCTTGGGCGAGAGTAGTACTAGGATGGGTGACCCCCTGGGAAGTCCTCGTGTTGCACCCCCCTTTTCAATTTTTTTTGCTCCGGTTAGGGTTGCCAAGATACTTTACCCACCACATTTCTATTATCGAATCCCACGGCACCTTGGGCAAGACAACTTCTCTTCACGTGGAGGCTGGGCCGGCAAACCGAGGGCGTAGGGCTTGTGACCAGGTCTCCGTCGCTCCGGTGCCCATAACTTTTGATCCGTAAGGAGTTACGCGGTGCACAGCATACCTTTGGAACGCTCTCCGAGAGCTCTACGACAGGGGCAGCAAGCTAGCTTGCTGTGCCCTTTTTGGAGCCCAAAATCGAACATTTTCATCAGTTTCGGGCCACTTTTATTCTTTTGTTATGTTTTTCCGTCCCGGATCGTACGTCGTGAGCTGTTAAAAGGACGACAACCTTACTCGCGGCACATTAGAGGACCCTACAATGCATCGATATCACGTCTTATGAGGATGCTGCGTTGTTGAAGCGGATGGGTTGTCGTTAAGCCCATTGGGCCTTTTGAATGGGCCATATCTCTAGGCTGGGACTGTGAACCGTTAACACATAAAGGAATTGTGCCCTTAACATGACGGGTGCGATCATACCAGCACTAATGCACCGGATCCCATCAGAACTCCGAAGTTAAGCGTGCTTGGGCGAGAGTAGTACTAGGATGGGTGACCCCCTGGGAAGTCCTCGTGTTGCACCCCCCTTTTCAATTTTTTTTGCTCCGGTTAGGATTGCCAAGATACTTTACCCACCACATTTCTATTATCGAATCCCACGGCACCTTGGGCAAGACAACTTCTCTTCACGTGGAGGCTGGGCCCGCAAACCGGTGCCCATAACTTTTGATCCGTAAGGAGTTACGAGGCGCACAGCATACCGTTGGAAAGCTCTCTGAGAGCTCTACGACGGGAGAAGCAAGCTAGCTTGCTGTGCCTTTTTCGGAGCTCAAAATTGAACGTTTTCATCAGTTTCGGGCCACTTTTCTTCTTTTGCTCTGTTTTCCCGTCCCGGATCGTACGTCGTGAGCTGTTAAAAGGACGACAACCTTACTCGCGGCACATTAGAGGACCCTACAATGCGTCGATATCACGTCTTGCGAGGATGCTGCGTTGTTGAAGCGGATGGGTTGTCGTTAAGACCATTGGGCCTTTTGAATGGGCCATATCTCTAGGCTGGGACTGTGAACCGTTAACACATAAAGGAATTGTGCCCTCAACATGACGGGTGCGATCATACCAGCACTAATGCACCGGATCCCATCAGAACTCCGAAGTTAAGCGTGCTTGGGTGAGAGTAGTACTAGGATGGGTGACCCCCTGGGAAGTCCTCGTGTTGCACCCACCTTTTCAATTTTTTTTGCTCCGGTTAGGGATGCCAAGATACTTTACCCACCACATTTCTATTATCGAATCCCACGGCACCTTGGGCAAGTCAACTTCTCTTCACGGGGAGGCTGGGCCCGCAAACCGAGGGCGTAGGGCTTGTGACTATGTCTCCGTCGCTCCGGTACCCATAACTTTTGATCCGTAAGGAGTTACGAGGCACACAGCATACCGTTGGAAAGCTCTCTGAGAGCTCTACGACGGGGGCAGCTAGCTAGCTCACTTTGCCCTTTTCGGAGCTCAAAATCGAACGTTTTCATCAGTTTCGGGCCACTTTTCTTCATTTGCTCTGTTTTTCCATCCCGGATCGTACGTCGTGAGCTGTTAAAAGGACGACAACCTTACTCGCGGCACATTAGAGGACCCTACAATGCGTCGATATCACGTCTTGCGAGGATGCTGCGTTGTTGAAGCAGATGGGTTGTCGTTAAGCCCATTGGGCCTTTTGAATGGGCCATATCTCTAGGCTGGGACTGTGAACCGTTAACACATAAAGGAATTGTGCCCTTAACATGACGGGTGCGATCATACCAGCACTAATGCACCGAATCCCATCAGAACTCGAAAGTTAAGCATGCTTGGGCGAGAGTAGTACTAGGATGGGTGACCCCTTGGGAAGTTCTCGTGTTGCACCCCTCTTTTCAATTTTTTTTGCTCCGGTTAGGGTTGCCAAGATACTTTACCCACCACATTTCTATTATCGAATCCCACGGCACCTTGGGCAAGACAACTTCTCTTCACGTGGAGGCCGGGCCAGCAAACCGAGGGCGTAGGGCTTGTGACCAGGTCTCCGTCGCTCCGGTGCCCATAACTTTTTATTCGTAAGGAGTTACGAGGCGCACAACATACCGTTGGAAAGCTCTCTGAGAGCTCTACGACGGGGGCAGCAAGCTAGCTCGCCGTGCCCTTTTCGGAGCTCAAAATTGAACGTTTTCATCAGTTTCGGGCCACTTTTCTTCTTTTGCTCTATTTTTCCATCCCGGATCGTACGTCGTGAGCTGTTAAAAGGACGACAACCTTACTCGCGGCACATTAGAGGACCCTACAATGCGTCGATATCACGTCTTGTGAGGATGCTGCGTTGTTGAAGCGGATGGGTTATAGTTAAGCCCGTTGGGCCTTTTGAATGGGCCATATCTCTAGGTTGGGACTGTGAACTGTTAACACATATAGGAATTGTGCCCTCAACATGACGGGTGCGATCATACCAGCACTAATGCACCGGATCCCATCAGAACTCCGAAGTTAAGCGTCCTTGGGCGAGAGTAGTACTAGGATGGGTGACCCCCTGGGAAGTCCTCGTGTTGCACCCCCTTTTTCAATTGTCTTTGCTCCGGTTAGGGTTGCCAAGATACTTTATCCACCACATTTCTATTATCGAATCCCACGGCACCTTGGGCAAGACAACTTCTCTTCACGGGGAGGCTGGGCCCGCAAAGCGAGGGCGTAGGGCTTGTGACTAGGTCTCCGTCGCTCCGGTGCCCATAACTTTTGATCCGTAAGGAGTTACGAGGCGCACAGCATACCGTTGGAAAGCTCTCTGAGAGCTCTACGATGGGGGCAGCTAGCTAGCTCGCTGTGCCCTTTTCGGAGCTCAAAATCAAACGTTTTCATCAGTTTCGGTCCACTTTTCTTTTTTTGCTCTGTTTTTCCGTCCCGGATCGTACGTCGTGAGCTGTTAAAAGGACGACAACCTTACTCGCGGCACATTAGAGGACCCTACAATGCGTCGATATCACGTCTTGCGAGGATGCTGCGTTGTTGAAGCGGATGGGTTGTCGTTAAGCCCATTGGGCCTTTTGAATGGGCCATATCTCTAGGCTGGGACTGTGAACTGTTAACACATAAAGGAATTGTGCCCTCAACATGACGGGTGCGATCATACCAGCACTAATGCACCGGATCCCATCAGAACTCCGAAGTTAAGCGTGCTTGGGCGAGAGTAGTATTAGGATGGGTGACCCCCTGGGAAGTCCTCGTGTTGGACCCCCCTTTTCAATTTTTTTTGCTCCGGTTAGGGTTGCCAAGATACTTTACCCACCACATTTCTATTATCGTATCCCACGGCACCTTGGGCAAGACAACTTCTCTTCACGTGGAGGCTGGGCCCGCAAACCGAGGGCGTAGGGCTTTTGACCAGGTCTCCGTCGCTCCAGTGCCCATAACTTTTGATCCGTAAGGAGTAACGAGGTGCACAGCATACCGTTGGAAAGCTCTCTGAGAGCTCTACGACGGGGGTAGCAAGCTTGCTTGCTGTGCCCTTTTTGGAGCTCAAAATCGAACGTTTTCATCAGTTTTGGGCCACTTTTCAACTTTTGCACTGTTTTTCCGTCCCGGATCGTACGTCGTGAGCTGTTAAAAGGACGACAACCCTTCTTGCGGCACATTAGAGGACCCTACTATGCGTCCATATCACGTCTTCCGAGGATGCTGCGTTGTTGAAGCGGATGGGTTGTCGTTAATCCCATTGGGCCTTTTGAATAGGCCATATCTCTAGGCTGGGACTGTGAACCGTTAACACATAAAGGAATTGTGCCCTCAACATGACGGGTGCGATCATACCAGCACTAATGCTCCGGATCCCATCAGAACTCCGAAGTTAAGCGTGCTTGGGCGAGAGTAGTACTAGGATGGGTGACCCCCTGGAAAGTCCTGGTGTTGTACCACCCTTTTCAATTTTTTTTGCTCCGGTTAGCGTTGCCAAGATACTTTATCCAACACATTTTTATTATCAAATCCCACGGTACCTTGGGCAAGACAACTTCTCTTCACGTGGAGGCTGGGCCCGCAAACCGAGGGCGTAGGGCTTGTGACCAGGTCTCCGTCGCTCCGGTGCCCATAACTTTTGATCCGTAAGGAGTTACGACGCGCACAGCATACCGTTGGAAAGCACTTTGAGAGCTCTACGACGAGGGCAGTAAGCTAGCTTGCTTTGCCCTTTTCGGAGCTCAAAATCGAACGTTTTCATCAGTTTCGGGCCACTTTTCTTCTTTTGCTCTGTTTTTCCGTCCCGGATCGTACGTCGTGAGCTGTTAAAAGGACGAAAACCTTACTCACGGCACATTAGAGGACCCTGCAATGCGTCGATATCACGTCTTGCGAGGATGTTGCGTTGTTGAAGCGGATGGGTTGTCGTTAAGCCCATTGGGCCTTTTGAATGGGCCATATCTCTAGGCTGGGACTGTGAACCGTTAACACATAAAGGAATTGTGCCCTCAACATGACGGGTGCGATCATACCAGCACTAATGCACCGGATCCCATCAGAACTCCGAAGTTAAGCGTGCTTGGGCGAGAGTAGTACTAGGATGGGTGACCCCCTGGGAAGTCCTCGTGTTGCACCCCCCTTTTCAATTTTTTTTGCTCCGGTTAGGGTTGCCAAGAAACTTTACCCACCACATTTCTATTATCGAATCCCACGGCACCTTGGGCAAGACAACTTCTCTTCACGTGGAGGCTGGGCCCGCAAACCGGTGCCCATAACTTTTGATCCGTAAGGAGTTACGAGGCGCACAGCATACCGTTGGAAAGCTATCTGAGAGCTCTATGACGGGGGCAACAAGCTAGCTTGCTGTGCCCTTTTCGGAGGTCAAAATCGAACGTTTTCATTAGTTTCGGGCCACATTTCTTCTTTTGCTCTGTTTTTCCGTCCCGGATCGTACGTCGTGAACCGTTAAAAGGACGACAACCTTACTCGCGGCACATTAGAGGACCCTACAATGCGTCGATATCACGTCTTGCGAGGATGCTGCGTTGTTGAAGCGGATGGGTTGTCGTTAAGCCCATTGGGCCTTTTGAATGGGCCATATCTCTAGGCTGGGACTGTGAACCGTTAACACATAAAGGAATTGTGCCCTCAACATGACGGGTGCGATCATACCAGCACTAATGCACCGGATCCCATCAGAACTCTGAAGTTAAGCGTGCTTGGGCGAGTGTAGTACTAGGATGGGTGACCCCCTGGGAAGTCCTCGTGTTGCACCCCCCTTTTCAATTTTTTTTGCTCCGGTTAGGGTTGCCAAGATACTTTACCTACCACATTTCTATTATCGAATCCCACGGCACCTTGGGCAAGACAACTTCTCTTCACGGGGAGGCTGGGCCCGCAAACCGAGGGCGTAGGGCTTGTGACTAGGTCTCCGTCGCTCCGGTTCCCATAACTTTTGATCCGTAAGGAGTTACGAGGCGCACAGCATACCGTTGGAAAGCTCTCTGAGAGCTCTACGACGGGGGCAGCAAGCTAGCTCGCTGTGCCCTTTTCGGAGCACAAAATCGAACGTTTTCATTAGTTTCGGGCCACTTTTCTTCTTTTGCTCTGTTTTTCCGTCCCGGATCGTACGTCGTGAGCTGCTAAAAGGATGACAACCTTACTCGCGGCACATTAGAGGACCCTACAATGCGTCGATATCACGTCTTGCGAGGATGCTGCGTTGTTGAAGCGGATGGGTTGTCGTTAAGCCCATTGGGCCTTTTGAATGGGCCATATCTCTAGGCTGGGACTGTGAACCGTTAACACATAAAGGAATTGTGCCCTCAACATGACGGGTGCGATCATACCCGCACTAATGCACCGGATCCCATCAGAACTCCGAAGTTAAGCGTGCTTGGGCGAGAGTAGTACTAGGATGGGTGACCCCCTGGGAAGTCCTCGTGTTGCACCCCCCTTTTCAATTTTTTTTGCTCCGGTTAGGGTTGCCAAGAAACTTTACCCACCACATTTCTATTATCGAATCCCACGGCACCTTGGGCAAGACAACTTCTCTTCACGTGGAGGCTGGGCCCGCAAACCGGTGCCCATAACTTTTGATCCGTAAGGAGTTACGAGGCGCACAGCATACCGTTGGAAAGCTATCTGAGAGCTCTACGACGGGGGCAACAAGCTAGCTTGCTGTGCCCTTTTCGGAGCTCAAAATCGAACGTTTTCATTAGTTTCGGGCCACTTTTCTTCTTTTGCTCTGTTTTTCCGTCCCGGATCGTACGTCGTGAACCGTTAAAAGGACGACAACCTTACTCGCGGCACATTAGAGGACCCTACAATGCGTCGATATCACGTCTTGCGAGGATGCTGCGTTGTTGAAGCGGATGGGTTGTCGTTAAGCCCATTGGGCCTTTTGAATGGGCCATATCTCTAGGCTGGGACTGTGAACCGTTAACACATAAAGGAATTGTGCCCTCAACATGACGGGTGCGATCATACCAGCACTAATGCACCGGATCCCATCAGAACTCTGAAGTTAAGCGTGCTTGGGCGAGTGTAGTACTAGGATGGGTGACCCCCTGGGAAGTCCTCGTGTTGCACCCCCCTTTTCAATTTTTTTTGCTCCGGTTAGGGTTGCCAAGATACTTTACCTACCACATTTCTATTATCGAATCCCACGGCACCTTGGGCAAGACAACTTCTCTTCACGGGGAGGCTGGGCCCGCAAACCGAGGGCGTAGGGCTTGTGACTAGGTCTCCGTCGCTCCTGTTCCCATAACTTTTGATCCGTAAGGAGTTACGAGGCGCACAGCATACCGTTGGAAAGCTCTCTGAGAGCTCTACGACGGGGGTAGCAAGCTAGCTTGCTATGCCCTTTTCGGAGCACAAAATCGAATGTTTTCATTAGTTTCGGGCCACTTTTCTTCTTTTGCTCTGTTTTTCCGTCCCGGATCGTACGTCGTGAGCTGCTAAAAGGATGACAACCTTACTCGCGGCACATTAGAGGACCCTACAATGCGTCGATATCACGTCTTGCGAGGATGCTGCGTTGTTGAAGCGGATGGGTTGTCGATAAGCCCATTGGGCCTTTTGAATGGGCCATATCTCTAGGCTGGGACTGTGAACCGTTAACACATAAAGGAATTGTGCCCTCAACATGACGGGTGCGATCATACCAGCACTAATGCACCGGATCCCATCAGAACTCCGAAGTTAAGCGTGCTTGGGCGAGAGTAGTACTAGGATGGGTGACCCCCTGGGAAGTCCTCATGTTGCACCCCCCTTTTCAATTTTTTTTGCTCCGGTTAGGGTTGCCAAGATACTTTACCCACCACATTTCTATTATCGAATCCCACGGCACCTTGGACAAGACAACTTCTCTTCACGTGGAGGCTGGGCCCGCAAACCAAGGGCGTCGGGCTTGTGACTAGGTCTCCGTCGCTCCGGTGCCAATAACTTTTGATCCGTAAGGAGTTACGAGGCGCACAGCATACCGTTGGAAAGCTCTGTGAGAGCTCTACGACGGGGGCAGCAAGCTAGCTTGCTGTGCCCTTTTCAGAGCTCAAAATCGAACGTTTTCATCAGTTTCGGGCCACTTTTCTTCTTTTGCTCTGTTTTTCCGTCCCGGATCGTACGTCGTGAGCTGTTAAAAGGACGACAACCTTACTCGCGGCACATTAGAGGACCCTACAATGCGTCGATATCACGTCTTGCGAGGTTGCTGCGTTGTTGAAGCGGATGGGTTGTCGTTAAGCCCATTGGGCCTTTTGAATGGGCCATATCTCTAGGCTGGGACTGTGAACCGTTAACACATAAAGGAATTGTGCCCTCAACATGACGGGTGCGATCATACCAGCACTAATGCACCGGATCCCATCAGAACTGCGAAGTTAAGCGTGATTGGGCGAGAGTAGTACTAGGATGGGTGACCCCCTGGGAAGTCCTCGTGTTGCACCCCCCTTTTCAATTTTTTTTGCTCCGGTTAGGGTTGCCAAGATACTTTACCCACCACATTTCTATTATCGAATCCCACGGCACCTTGGGCAAGACAACTTCTCTTCACGTGAAGGCTGGGCCCGTAAACCGGTGCCCATAACTTTTGATCCGTAAGGAGTTACGAGGCGCACAGCATACCGTTGAAAAGCTCTCTGAGAGCTCTACGACGGGGGCAGCAAGCTTGCTTGCTATGCCCTTTTCGGAGCTCAAAATCGAAAATTTTCATCAGTTTCGGGCCACTTTTCTTCTGTTGCTCTGTTTTTCCATCCCGGATCGTACGTCGTGAGCTGTTAAAAGGACGACAATCTTACTCGCGGCACATTAGAGGACCCTACAATGCGTCGATATCACGTCTTGCGAGGATGCTGCATTGTTGAAGCGGATGGGTTGTCGTTAAGCCCATTGGGCCTTTTGAATAGGCCATATCTCTAGGCTGGGACTGTGAACCGTTAACACATAAAGGAATTGTGCCCTCAACATGACGGGTGCAATCATACCAGCACTAATGCACCGGATCCCATTAGAACTCCGAAGTTAAGCGTGCTTGGGCGAGATTAGTACTAGGATGGGTGACCCCCTGGGAAGTCCTCGTGTTGCACCCCCCTTTTCAATTTTTTTTGCTCCGGTTAGGGTTGCCAAGATACTTTACCCACCACATTTCTATTATCGAATCCCACTGCACCTTGGGCAAGACAACTTCTCTTCACGGGGAGGCTGGGCCCGCAAACCGAGTGCGTAGGGCTAGTGACTAGGTCTCCGTCGCTCCGGTTCCCATTACTTTTGATCTGTAAGGAGTTACGAGGCGCACAGCATACCGTTGGAAAGCTCTCTGAGAGCTCTACGACGGGGGCAGCTAGCTAGCTCGTTGTGCCCTTTTCGGAGCTCAAAATCGAACGTTTTCATCAGTTTCGGGCCACTTTTCTTCTTTTGCTCTGTTTTTCCATCCCGGATCATACGTCGTGAGCTGTTAAAAGGACGACAACCTTACTCGCGGCACATTAGAGGACCCTACAATGCGTCGATATCACGTCTTGCGAGGATGCTGCGTTGTTGAAGCGGATGGGTTGTCGTTAGGCCCATTAGGCCTTTTGAATGGGCCATATATCTAGGCTGGGACTGTGAACCGTTAACACATAAAGGAATTGTGCCCTCAACATGACGGGTGCGATCATACCAGCACTAATGCACCGGATCCCATCAGAACTCCGAAGTTAAGCGTGCTTGGGCGAGAGTAGTACTAGGATGGGTGACCCCTTGGGAAGTCCTCGTGTTGGACCCCCTTTTTCAATTTTTTTTGCTCCGGTTAGGGTTGCCAAGATACTTTACCCACCACATTTCTATTATCGAATCCCACGGCACCTTGGGCAAGACAACTTCTCTTCACGTGGAGGCTGGGCCAGCAAACCGAGGGCGTAGGGCTTGTGACCAGGTCTCCGTCGCTACGGTGCCCATAACTTTTGATCCATAAGGAGTTACGAGGCGCACAGCATACCGTTGGAAAGCTCTCTGAGAGCTCTACGACGGGGGCAGCAAGCTTGCTTGCTGTGCCCTTTTCGGAGCTCAAATCGAACGTTTTCATCTGTTTCGGGCCACTTTTCTCCTTTTGCTCTATTTTTCCGTCCCGGATCGTACGTCGTGAGCTGTTAAAAGGACGACAACCTTACTCGCGGCACATTAGAGGACCCTACAATGCGTCGATATCACGTCTTGCGAGGATGCTGCGTTGTTGAAGCGGATGGGTTGTCGTTAAGCCCATTGGGCCTTTTGAATGGGCCATATCTCTAGGCTGGGACTGTGAACCGTTAACACATAAAGGAATTGAGCCCTCAACATGATGGGTGCGATCATACCTGCACTAATGCACCGGATCCCATCAGAACTCCGAAGTTAAGCGTGCTTGGGCGAGAGTAGTACTAGGATGGGTGACCCCCTGGGAAGTCCTAGTGTTGCACCCCCCTTTTCAATTTTTTTTGCTCCGGTTAGGGTTGCCAAGATACTTTACCCACCACATTTCTATTATCGAATCCCACGGCACCTTGGGCAAGACAACTTCTCTTCACGTGGAGGCTGGGCCCGCAAGCCGAGGGCGTAGGTCTTGTGACCAAGTCTCCGTCGCTCCGGTGCCCATTACTTTTGATCCGTAAGGAGTTACGAGGCGCACAGCATACCGTTGGAAAGCTCTTTGAGAGCTCTACGACAGGGGCAGCAAGCGAGCTCGCTCTGCCCTTTTCGGAGCAAAAAATCGAACGTTTTCATTAGTTTCGGGCAACTTTTCTTCTTTTGCTCTGTTTTTCCGTCCCGGATCGTACGTCGTGAGCTGTTAAAAGGATGACAACCTTACTCGCGGCACATTAGAGGACCCTACAATGCGTCGATATCACGTCTTGCGAGGATGCTGCGTTGTTGAAGCGGATGGGTTGTCGTTAAGCCCATTGGGCCTTTTGAATGGGCCATATCTCTAGGCTGGGACTGTGAACCGTTAACACATAAAGGAATTGTGCCCTCAACATCACGGGTGCGATCATACCAGCACTAATGCACCGGATTCCATCAGAACTCCGAAGTTAAGCGTGCTTGGGCAAGAGTAGTACTAGGATGGGTGCCCCATAGGAAGTCCCTGTGTTTGACCCCCTTTTTCAATTTTTTTTGCCCCGGTTAGGGTTGCCAAGATACTTTATCCACCATATTTCTATTACCAAATCCCACGGCACCTTGGGCAAGACAACTTCGCTTCACGCAGAGGCTAGGCCCGCAAACTGAGGGCGTAGGGCTTGTGACCAGGTCTTCGTCGCTCTGGTTCCCATAACTTTTAATCCGTAAGGTGTTACGAGGGGCACAGCATACCGTTGGAAAGCTCTCTGAGAGATCCACGACGGGGGCAGCAAGCTCGCTTGCTGTGCCCTTTTCGGAGCTCAAATCGAACGTTTTCATCCGTTTCGAGCCACTTTTCTCCTTTTGCTCTGTTTTTCCGTCCCGGATCGTACGTCGTGAGCGGTTAAAAGGACGACAACCTTACTCGCGGCACATTAGAGGACCCTACAATGCGTCGATATCACATCTTGCGAGGATGCTGCGTTGTTGAAGCGGATGGGTTGTCGTTAAGCCCATTGGGCCTTTTGAATGGGCCATATCTCTAGGCTGGGACTGTGAACCGTTAACACATAAAGGAAGTGAGCCCTCAACATGAAGGGAGCGAGCATACCTGCACTAATGCAACGGATTCCATCAGAACTCCAAAGTTAAGCGAGCTTGGGCGAGAGTAGTACTAGGATGGGTGACCCCCTGGGAAGTCCTAGTGTTGCACCCCCCTTTTCAATTTTTTTTGCTCCGGTTAGGGTTGCCAAGATACTTTACCCACCACATTTCTATTATCGAATCCCACGGCACCTTGGGCAAGACAACTTCTCTTCACGTGGAGGCTGGGCCCGCAAGCCGAGGGCGTAGGTCTTGTGACCAAGTCTCCGTCGCTCCGGTGCCCATTACTTTTGATCCGTAAGGAGTTACGAGGTGCACAGCATACCGTTGGAAAGCTCTCTGAGAGCTCTACGACGGGGGCAGCTAGCAGGCTCGCTGTGCCCTTTTCGACGCTCAAAATCGAAAGTTTTAAACAGTTTCGGGCCACTTTTCTTCTTTTGCTCTATTTTTCCGTCCCGGATCATACCTCGTGAGCTGTTAAAAGGAGGACAACCTAACTCGCGGCACATTAGAGAACCCTACAATGCGTCAATATCATGTCTTACGAGGATGCTGCGTTGTTGAAGCAGATGGGTTATCGTTAAGCCCATTGGGCCTTTTGAATGGGCCATATCTCTAGGCTGGGACTGTGAACCGTTAACACATAAAGGAATTGTGCCCTCAACATGACGGGTTCGATCATACCAGCACTAATGCATCGGAACCCATCAGAACTCTAAAGTTAAGCGTGCTTGGGCGAGAGTAGTACTAGGATGGGTGACCCCCTGGGAAGTCCTCGTGTTGCACCCCCCTTTTCAATTTTTTTTGCTCCGGTTAGGGTTGCCAAGATACTTTACCCACCACATTTCTATTATCGAATCCCACGGCACCTTGGGCAAGACAACTTCTCTTCACGTGGAGGATGGGCCCGCAAACCGAGGGCGTAGGGCTTGTGACCAAGTCTCCGTCGCTCCGGTGCCCATAACTTTTGATCCGTAAGGAGTTACGAGGCGCACAGCATACCGTTGGAAAGCTCTCTGAGAGCTCTACGACGGGGGTAGCAAGCTAGCGGGCTATGCCCTTTTCGGGGCTCAAAATCGAAAGTTTTAAACAGTTTCGGGCCACTTTTCTTCTTTTGCTCTATTTTTCCGTCCCGGATCATACGTCGTGAGCTGTTAAAAGGAGGACAACCTTACTCGCGGCACATTAGAGAACCCTACAATGCGTCGATATCACGTCTTACGAGGATGCTGCGTTGTTGAAGCGGATGGGTTGTCGTTAAGCCCATTGGGCCTTTTGAATGGGCCATCTCTCAAGGCTAGGACTGTGAACCGTTAACACATAAAGGAATTGTGCCCTCAACTTGACGAGTGCGATCATACCAGCACTAATGCATCGGATCCCATCAGAACTCTGAAGTTAAGCGTGCTTGGGCGAGTGTAGTACTAGGATGGGTGACCCCCTGGGAAGTCCTCGTGTTGCACCCCCCTTTTCAATTTTTTTTGCTCCGGTTAGGGTTGCCAAGATACTTTACCTACCACACATCTATTATCGAATCCCACGGCACCTTGGGCAAGACAACTTCTATTCACGGGGAGGCTGGGCCCGCAAACCGAGGGCGTAGGGCTTGTGACTAGGTCTCCGTCGCTCCGGTTCCCATAACTTTTGATCCGTAAGGAGTTACGAGGCGCACAGCATACCGTTGGAAAGCTCTATGAGAGCTCTACGACGGGGGCAGCTAGCAGGCTCGCTATGCCCTTTCCGGAGCTCAAAATCGAACGTTTTCATCATTTCGGGCCACTTTTCTTCTTTTTATCTATTTTTCCATCCCGGATCGTACGTCGTGAGTTGTTAAAAGGACGACAACCTTACTCGCGGCACATTAGAGGACCCTACAATGCGTCGATATCACGTCTTGCGAGGATGTTGCGTTGTTGAAGCGGATGGGTTGTCGTTAAGCCCATTGGGCCTTTTGAATGGGCCATATCTCTAGGATGGGACTGTGAACTGTTAACACATAAAGGAATGTGCCCTCAACATGACGGGTGCGATCATACCAGCACTAATGCACCGGATCCCATCAGAACTCCGAAGTTAAGCATGCTTGGGCGAGAGTAGTACTAGGATGGGTGACCCCTTGGGAAGTCCTCGTGTTGCACCCCTCTTTTCAATTTTTTTTGCTCCGGTTAGGGTTGCCAAGATGCTTTACCCACCACATTTCATTAAATCGAATCCCACGGCACCTTGGGCAAGACAACTTCTCTTCACGTGGAGGCTGGGCCCGCAAACTGAGGGCGTAGGGCTTGTGACCAGGTCTCCGTCGCTCCGGTGCCCATAACTTTTGATCTGTAAGGAGTTACGAGGCGCACAGCATACCGTCGTAAAGCTCTCTGAGAGCTCTACGACGGGGCAGCAAGTTAGCTCACTGTTCCCTTTTCGGAGCTCAAAATCGAACGTTTTCATCAGTTTCGGGCCACTTTTCTTCTTTTGCTCTGTTTTTCCGTCCCGGATCGTACATCGTGAGCTGTTAAAAGGACGACAACCTTACTCGCGGCACATTAGAGGACCCTACAATGCGTCGATATCACGTCTTGCGAGGATGCTGCGTTGTTGAAGTAGATGGGTTGTCGTTAAGCCCATTGGGCCTTTTTAATGGGCCATCTCTTTACGATGGGACTGTGAACCGTTAAAATATAAAGGAATTGTGCCCTCAACATGACGGGTGCGATCATACCAGCACTAATGCACCGGATCCCATCAGAACTCCGAAGTTAAGCGTGCTTGGGCGAGAGTAGTACTAGGATGGGTGACCCCCTGGGAAGTCCTCGTGTTGCACCCCCCTTTTCAATTTTTTTTGCTCCGGTTAGGGTTGCCAAGATACTTTACCCACCACATTTCTATTATCGAATCCCACGGCACCTTGGGCAAGACAACTTCTCTTCACGTGGAGGATGGGCCCGCAAACCGGTGCCCATAACTTTTGATCCGTAAGGAGTTACGAGGCGCACAGCATACCGTTGGAAAGCTCTCTGAGAGCTCTACGACTGGGGCAGCTAGCTAGCTCGTTGTGCCCTTTTTGGAGGTCAAAATCGAACGTTTTCATCAGTTTCGGGCCACTTTTCTTCTTTTGCTCTGTTTTTCCGTCCCGGATCATACGTCGTGAGCTGTTAAAAGGACGACAACCTTACTCGCGGCACATTAGAGGACCCTACAATTCGTCGATATCACATCTTGCGAGGATGCTGCGTTGTTGAAGCGGATGGGTTGTCGTTAAGCCCATTGGGCCTTTTGAATGGGCCATATCTCTAGGCTGGGACTGTGAACCGTTAACACATAAAGGAATTGTGCCCTTAACATGACGGGTGCGATCATACCAGCACTAATGCACCGGATCCCATCAGAACTCCGAAGTTAATCGTGCTTGGGCGAGAGTAGTACTAGGATGGGTGACCCTCTGGGAAGTCCTCGTGTTGCACCCCCTTTTCAAGTTTTTTTGCTCCGGTTAGGGTTACCTAGATACTTTACCCACCACATTTCTATTATCGAATCCCACGGCACCTTGGGCAAGACAACTTCTCTTCACGTGGAGGCTGGGCCCGCAAACCGGGGGCGTAGGACTTCTGACTAGTTCTCCGTCGCTCCGGTGCCCTTTACTTTTGATCCGTAAGGAGTTACGAGGCGCACAGCATAACGTTGGAAAGCACTTTGAGAGCTCTACGACGGGGGCAGCAAGCTAGCTCGCTGTGCCCTTTTCGAAGCACAAAATCGAACGTTTTCATTAGTTTCGGGCCACTTTTCTTCTTTTGCTCTATTTTTCTATCCCGGATCGTACGTCGTGAGCTGTTAAAAGGATGACAACCTTACTCGCGGCACATTAGACGACCCTACAATGCGTCGATATCACGTCTTGCGAGGATGCTGCGTTGTTGAAGCGGATGGGTTGTCGTTAAGCCCATTGGGCCTTTTTAATGGGTCATATCTCTAGGCTGGGACTGTGAACCATTAACACAAAAAGGAATTGTACCCTCAACATGACGGGTGTGATCATACCAGCACTAATGCACCGGATCCCATCAGAACTCCGAAGTTTAGCGTGCTTGGGCGCGAGTAGTACTAGAATGGGTGACCCCCTGGGAAGTCCTCGTGTTGCTCCCCCATTTTCAATTTTTTTTTCTCCGGTTAGGGTTGCCAAGATACTTTATCCACCACATTTCTATTATCGAGTCCCACGGCACCTTGGGCAAGACAACTTCGCTTCACGTGGTGGCCGGGCCCACAAACCGAGGTCGTGGGGCTTGTGACCAAGTCTCCATCGCTCCGGTGCCCATAACTTTTGATCCGTAAGGAGTTACGAGACGCACAGCATACCGTTGGAAAGCTCTCCGAGAGCTCTACGATAGGGGCATCAAGCTAGCCCGCTATGCCCTTTTCGGAGCTCAAAAACTAAAGTTTTCATCAGTTTCGTGGCAATTTTCTTCTTTTGGTCTATTTTTCTGTCCCGGATCGTACGTCGTGAGCTGTTAAAAGGACGAAAACCTTACTCGCGGCACATTAGAGAACCCTACAATGCGTCGATATCATATCTTGCGAGGATGCTGCGTTGTTGAAGCGGATGGGTTGTCGTTAAGCCCATTGGGCCTTTTGAATGGGCCATATCTCTAGGCTGGGACTGTGAACCGTTAACACATAAAGGAATTGTGCCTTCAACATGACGGGTGCAATCATACCAGCACTAATGCACCGGATCCCATCAGAACTCCGAAGTTAAGCGTGCTTGGGCGAGAGTAGTACTAGGATGGGTGACCCCCTGGGAAGTCCTGGTGTTGCACCCCCATTTTCAATTTTTTTTGCTCCGGTTAGGGTTGCCAAGATACTTTACCCACCACATTTCTATTATCGAATCCCATGGCACCTTGGGAAAGACAACTTCTCTTCACGGGGAGGCTGGGCCCGCAAACCGAGTGCGTAGGGCTTGTGACTAGGTCTCCGTCGCTCTGGTGCCCATAACTTTTGATCCGTAAGGAGTTAAGAGGCGCACAGCATACCGTCGGAAAGCTCTCTGAGAGCTCTACGACAGGGGCAGCAAGCTTGCTTGCTATGCCCTTTTCGGAGCTCAAAATCGAACGTTTTCATCAGTTTGGGGCCACTTTTCTTCTTTTGCTCTGTTTTTCCATCCCGGATCGTACGTCGTGAGCTGTAAAAAGGACGACAGCCTTACTCGCGGCACATTAGAGGACCCTACAATGTGTTGATATCACGTCTTGCGAGGATGCTGCGTTGTTGAAGTGGATGGGTTGTCGTTAAGCCCATTGGGCCTTTTGAATGGGCCATATCTCTAGGCTGGGACTGTGAACCGTTAACACATAAAGGAATTGTGCCCTCAACATGACGGGTGCGATCATACAAGCTCTAATGCACCGGATCCCATCAGAACTCTGAAGTTAAGCGTGCTTGGGCGAGAGTAGTACTAGGATGGTTGACCCCCTGGGAAGTCCTCGTGTTGCACCCCCCTTTTCAATTTTTTTTGCTCCGGTTAGGGTTGCCAAGATACTTTACCCACCACATTTCTATTATCGAATCCGACGGCACCTTGGGCAAGACAACTTTTCTTCACGGGGAGGCTGGGCCCGCAAAACGAGGGCGTAGGGCTTCTGACTAGGTCTCCGTCGCACCGGTTCCCATAACTTTTGATCCGCAAGGAGTTACGAGGCGCACAGCAGACCGTTGGAAAGCTCTCTGAGAGCTCTACGATGGGGGCAACTAGCTAGCACGCTGTGCCCTTTTCGGAACTCAAAATCGAACGTTTTCATCAGTTTCGGGCCACTTTTCTTCTTTTGGTCTGTTTTTCCGTCCTGGATCGTACGTCGTGAGCTGTTAAAAGGACGACAACCTTACTCGCGGCACATTAGAGGACCCTACAATGCGTCGATATCACGTCTTGTGAGGATGCTACGTTGTTGAAGCGGATGGGTTGTCGTTAAGCCCATTGGGCCTTTTGAATGGGCCATATCTCTAGGCTGGGACTGTGAACCGTTAACACATAAAGGAATTGTGCCCTCAACATGACGGGTGCAATCATACCAGCACTAATGCACCGGATCCCATCAGAACTCCGAAGTTAAGCGTGCTTGGGCGAGAGTAGTACTAGGATGGGTGACCCCCTGGGAAGTCCTCGTGTTGCACCCCCCTTTTCAATTTTTTTTGCTCCGGTTAGGGTTGCCAAGATACTTTACCCACCACATTTCTATTATCGAATCCCACGACACCTTGGGCAAGACAACTTCTCTTCACGTGGAGGCTGGGCCCGTAAACCGGTGCCCATAACTTTTGATTCGTAAGGAGTTACGAGGCGCACAGCATACCGTTGAAAAGCTCTCTGAGAGCTCTATGACGGGGGCAGCAAGCTAGCTTGCTGTGCCCTTTTCGGAGCTCAAAATCGAACTTTTTCATTAGTTTCGGGCAACTTTTCTTCTTTTGCTCTGTTTTTCCGTCCCGGATCGTACGTCGTGAGCTGTTAAAAGGACGACAACCTTACTCGCAGCACATTAGAGGACCTTACAATGCGTCGATATCACGTCTTGCGATGATGCTGCGTTGTTGAAGCGGATGGGTTGTCGTTAAGCCCATTGGGCCTTTTGAATGGGCCATATCTCTAGGCTGGGACTGTGAACCGTTAACACATAAAGGAATTGTACCCTCAACATGACGGGTGCGATCATACCAGCACTAATGCACCGGATCCCATCAGAACTCCGAAGTTAAGCGTGCTTGGGCGAGAGTAGTACTAGGATGGGTGACCCCCTGGGAAGTCCTCGTGTTGCACCCCACTTTTCAATTTTTTTTGCTCCGGTTAGGGTTGCCAAGATACTTTACCCACCACATTTCTATTATCGAATCCCACGGCACCTTGGACAAGACAACTTCTCTTCACGTGGAGGCTGG
This sequence comes from Ehretia macrophylla, assembly GCA_037974665.1. Taxonomy (NCBI): domain Eukaryota; kingdom Viridiplantae; phylum Streptophyta; class Magnoliopsida; order Boraginales; family Ehretiaceae; genus Ehretia; species Ehretia macrophylla. Next base: position 74,812,094 of record CM075769.1, read on the forward strand.
GCCCGCAAACCGAGGGCGTAGGGCTTGTGACCAGGTCTCCGTCGCTCCGGTGCCCATAACTTTTGATCCGTAAGGAGTTACGAGGCGCACAGCATACCGTTGGAAAGCTCTCTGAGAGCTCTACGACGGGGCAGCAAGCTAGCTCGTTGTGCCCTTTTCGGAGCTCAAAATCGAATGTTTTCATCACTTTCGGGCCACTTTTCTTCTTTTGCTCTATTTTTTCATCCCGGATCGTACGTCGTGAGCTGTTAAAAGGACGACAACCTTACTCGCGGCACATTAGAGGACCCTACAATGCGTCGATATCACGTCTTGCGAGGATGCTGCGTTGTTGAAGCGGATGGGTTGTCGTTAAGCCCATTGGGCCTTTTGAATGGGCCATATCTCCAGGCTGGGACTGTGAACCGTTAACACATAAAGGAATTGTGCCCTCAACATGACGGGTGCGATCATACCAGCACTAATGCACCGGATCCCATCAGAACTCCGAAGTTAAGCGTGCTTGGGCGAGAGTAGTACTAGGATGGGTGACCCCCTGGGAAGTCCTCGTGTTGTACCCCCCTTTTCAATTTTTTTTGCTCCGGTTAGGGTTGCCAAGATACTTTACCCACCACATTTCTATTATCGAATCCCACGGCACCTTGGGCAAGACAACTTCCCTTCACGTGGAGGCTGGGCCAGCAAACCGAGGGCGTAGGGCTTGTGACCAGGTCTCCGTCGCTCCGGTGCCCATAACTTTTGATCCGTAAGGAGTTACGAGGCGCACAGCATACCGTTGGAAAGCTCTCTGAGAGCTCTACGACGGTGGCAGCAAGCTAGCAGGCTGTGCCCTTTTCGGAGCTCAAAATCGAACGTTTTCATCAGTTTCGGGCCACTTTTCTTCTTTTGCTCTGTTTTTCCGTCCTGGATCGTACGTCGTGAGCTGTTAAAAGGACGACAACCTTACTCGCGGCACATTAGAGGACCCTACAATGCGTCGATATCACGTCTTGCGAGGATGCTGCGATATTGAAGCGGATGGGTTGTCGTTAAGCCCATTGGGCCTTTTGAATGGGCCATATCTCTAGGCTGGGACTGTGAACCGTTAACACATAAAGGAATTGTGCCCTCAACATGACGGGTGCGATCATACCAGCACTAATGCACCGGATCCCATCAGAACTCCGAAGTTAAGCGTGCTTGGGCGAGAGTAGTACTAGGATGGGTGACACCCTAGGAAGTCCTAGTGTTGCACCCCCCTTTTCAATTTTTTTTGCTCCGGTTAGGGTTGCCAAGATACTTTACCCACCACATTTCTATTATCGAATCCCACGGCACCTTGGACAAGACAACTTCTCTTCACGTCGAGGCTGGGCCCGCAAACCGAGGGCGTATGGCTTGTGACCAGGTCTCCGTCGCTCCGGTGCCCATAACTTTTGATCCGTAAGGAGTTACGAGGCGCACAGCATACCGTTGGAAAGCTCTCTGAGAGCTCTACGACGGGGCAGCAAGCTAGCTCGCTGTGCCCTTTTTAGAGCTCAAAATCGAACGTTTTCATCAGTTTCGGGCCACTTTTCATCTTTTGCTCTATTTTTCCATCCCGGATCGTACGTCGCGAGCTGTTAAAAGGACGACAAGCTTACTCGCGGCATATTAGAGGACCCTACAATGCGTCAATATCACGTCTTGCGAGGATGCTGCGTTGTTGAAGCGGAAGGGTTGTCGTTAAGCCCATTGGGCCTTTTGAATGGGCCATATGTCTAGGCTGGGACTGTGAACAGTTAACACATAAAGGAATTGTGCCCTCAACATGACGGGTGCGATCATACCAGCACTAATGCACCGGATCCCATCAAAACTCCGAAGTTAAGCGTGCTTAGGCGAGAGTAGTACTAGGATGGGTGACCCCCTGGGAAGTCCTCGTGTTTCACCCCTATTTTCAATTTTTTTTGCTCCGGTTAGGGTTGCCAAGATACTTTACCCACCACATTTCTATTATCGAATCCCACGGCACCTTGGACAAGACAACTTCTCTTCACGTGGAGGCTGGGCCCGCAAACCGAGGGCGTATGGCTTGTGACCAGGTCTCCGTCGCTCCGATGCCCATAACTTTTGATCCGTAAGGAGTTACGAGACGCACAGCATACCGTTGGAAAGCTCTCTGAGAGCTCTACGAAGGGGTAGCAAGCCAGCACGCTGTGCCCTTTTCGGAGCTCAAAATCGAAGGTTTTCATCAGTTTCGGGCCATTTTTCTTCTTCTGCGCTATTTTTTCGTCCCGTATCGTACGTCGTGAGCTGTTAAAAGGACGACAACCTTACTCGCGGCACATTAGAGGACCCTACAATGCGTCGATATCACGTCTTGCGAGGATGCTGCGTTGTTGAAGCGGAAGGGTTGTCGTTAAGCCCATTGGGCCTTTTAAATGGGCCATATCTCTAGGCTGGGACTGTGAACCGTTAACACATAAAGGAATTGTGCCCTCAACATGACAGGTGCGATCATACCAGCACTAATGCACCGGATCCCATCAGAACACCGAAGTTACGCGTGCTTGGGCGAGAGTAGTACTAGGATGGGGGACCCCCTAGGAAGTCCTCGTGTTGCACCCCCCTTTTCAATTTTTTTTGCTCCAGTTAGGGTTGCCAAGATACTTTACCCACCACATTTCTATTATAGAATCCCACGGCACCTTGGGCAAGACAACTTCTCTTCACGTGGAGGCTGGGTCCACAAACCGAGGGCGTAGGGCTTATGACCAGGTCTCCGTCGCTCCGGTGCCCATAACTTTTGATCCGTAAGGAGTTACGAGGCGCACAGCATACCGTTGGAAAGCTCTTTGAGAGTTCTATGACGGGGGCAGCAAGCGAGCATGCTCTGCCCTTTTCGCAGCTCAAAATCGAAGGTTTTCATCAGTTTCGGGCCACTTTTCTTCTTTTGCTTTGTTTTTCCGTCCCGGATCGTACGTCGTGAGCTGTGAAAAGGACGACAACCTTACTCGCGGCACATTAGAGGACCCTACAATGCGTCGATATCACGTCTTGCGAGGATGCTGCGTTGTTGAAGCGGAAGGGTTGTCGTTAAGCCCATTGGGCCTTTTAAATGGGCCATATCTCTAGGCTGGGACTGTGAACCGTTAACACATAAAGGAATTGTGCCCTCAACATGACAGGTGCGATCATACCAGCACTAATCCACTGGATCCCATCAGAACTCCGAAGTTAAGCGTGCTTGGGCGAGAGTAGTACTAGGATGGGTGACCCCCTGGGAAGTCCTCGTGTTGCACCCCCCTTTTCAATTTTTTTTGCTCCGGTTAGGGTTGCCAAGATACTTTACCCACCACATTTCTATTATCGAATCCCACGGCACCTTGGACAAGACAACTTCTCTTCACGTGGAGGCTGGGCCCGCAAACTGAAGGCGTAGGGCTTGTGACCAGGTCTCCGTCGCTCCGGTGCCCATAACTTTTGATCCGTAAGGAGTTACGAGGCGCACAGCATACCGTTGGAAAGCTCTCTGAGAGCTCTACGACGGGGCAGCAAGCTAGCTTGCTGTGCCCTTTTCGGAGCTCAAAATCGAACATTTTCATCAGTTTCGGGCCACTTTTCATCTTTTGCTCTATTTTTCCCTCCCGGATCGTACGTCGCGAGCTGTTAAAAGGACGACAAGCTTACTCGCGGCATATTAGAGGACCCTACAATGCGTCAATATCACGTCTTGCGAGGATGCTGCGTTGTTGAAGCGGAAGGGTTGTCGTTAAGCCCATTGGGCCTTCTGAATGGGCCATATCTCTAGGCTGGGTCGGTGAACCGTTAACACATAAAGGAATTGTGCCCTCAACATGACGGGTGCGATCATACCAGCACTAATGAACCGGATCCCATCAGAACTCCTAAGTTAAGCGTGCTTGGGCGAGAGTAGTACCAGGATGGGTGACCCCCTCGGAAGTCCTCGTGTTGCACCCGCATTTTCAATTTTTTTTGCTCCGGTTAGGGTTGCCAAGATAATTTATCCACCACATTTCTATTATCAAATCCCACGGCACCTTGGACAAGACAACTTCTCTTCACGTGGATGCTGCGCCCGCAAACCGAGGGCGTAGGGCTTGTGACCAGGTCTCCGTTGCTCCGGTGCTCATAACTTTTGATCCGTAAGGAGTTACGAGGCGCACAGCATACCATTGGAAAGCTCTCTGAGAGATCTACGACGGGGCAGCCAGCTTGCTCGCTGTGCCCTTTTTGGAGCCCAAAATCGAACGTTTTCATCAGTTTCGGGCCACTTTTCTTCTTTTGCTCTATTTTTCCATCTCAGATCGTACGTCGTGAGATGTTAAAAGGACAACAACCTTACTCGCTGCACATTAGAGGGCCCTATAACTCGTCGATATCACGTCTTGCGAGGATGCTGCATTGTTGAAGCAGATGGGTTGTCGTTAAGCCCATTGGGCCTTCTGAAAGGGCCATTTCTCTAGGCTGGGACTGTGAACCGTTAACACATAAAGGAATTGGGCCCTCAACAAGACAGGTGCGATCATACCAGCACTAATGCACTGGATCCCATCAGAACTCCGAAGTTAAGCGTGCTTGGGCGAGAGTAGTACTAGGATGGGTGACCCCCTGGGAAGTCCTCGTGTTGCACCCCCATTTTCAATTTTTTTTGCTCCGGTTAGGGTTGCCAAGATACTTTACCCACCACATTTCTATTATCGAATCCCACGGCACCTTGGACAAGACAACTTCTCTTCACGTGGAGGCTGGGCCCGTAAACTGAAGGCGTAGGGCTTGTGACCAGGTCTCCGTCGCTCCGGTGCCCATAACTTTTGATCCGTAAGGAGTTACGAGGCGCACAGCATACCGTTGGAAAGCTCTCTGAGAGCTCTACGACGGGGCAGCAAGCTAGCTCGCTGTGCCCTTTTCGGAGCTCAAAATCGAACGTTTTCATCAGTTTCGGGCCACTTTTCATCTTTTGCTCTGTTTTTCCGTCCCGGATCGTACGTCGCGAGCTGTTAAATGGACGACAACCTTACTCGCGGCATATTAGAGGACCCTACAATGCGTCAATATCACGTCTTGCGAGGATGCTACGTTGTTGAAGCAGAAGGGTTGTCTTTAAGCCCATTGGGCCTTTTGAATGGGCCATATGTCTAGGCTGGGACTGTGAACAGTTAACACATAAAGGAATTGTGCCCTCAACATGACGGGTGCGATCATACCAGCACTAATGCACCGGATCCCATCAAAACTCCGAAGTTAAGCGTGCTTGGGCGAGAGTAGTACTAGGATGGGTGACCCTAAGGGAAGTCTTCGTGTTGCACCCACCTTTTCAATTTTTTTTGCTCCGGTTAGCGTTGCCAAGATACTTTACCCACCACATTTCTATTATCGAATCCGACAGCACCTTGGGCATGACAACTTCTCTTCACGTGGAGGCTGGGCCCGCAAACCGGTGCCCATAACTTTTGATCCGTAAGGAGTTACGAGGCGCACAGCATACCGTTGGAAAGCTCTCTGAGAGCTCTACGACGGGGGCAGTAAGCATGCTTGCTTTGCCCTTTTCGGAGCTCAAAATCGAACGTTTTCATCAGTTTCGGGCCACTTTTCTTCTTTTGCTCTGTTTTTCCGTCCCGGATCGTACGTCATGAGCTGTTAAAAGGACGACAACCTTACTCGCGGCACATTAGAGGACCCTACAATGCGTCGATATCACGTCTTGCGAGGATGCTGTGTTGTTGAAGTGGATGGGTTGTCGTTAAGCCCATTGGGCCTTTTGAATGGGCCATATCTCTAGGCTGGGACTGTGTACCGTTAACACATAAAGGAATTGTGCCCTCAACATGTCGGGTGCGATCATACCAGTACTAATGCACCGGATCCCATCAGAACTCCGAAGTTAAGCATGCTTGGGCGAGAGTAGTACTAGGATGGGTGACCCCCTGGGAAGTCCTCGTGTTGCACCCCCCTTTTCAATTTTTTTTGCTCCGGTTAGGGTTGCCAAGATACTTTACCCACCACATTTCTATTATCGAATCCCACGGCACCTTGGGCAAGACAACTTCTCTTCACGTGGAGGCTGGGCCCGCAAACCGAGGGCGTAGGGCTTGTGACCAGGTCTCCGTCGCTCCGATGCCCATAACTTTTGATCCGTAAGGAGTTACGAGGCGCACAGCATACCGTTGGAAAGCTCTCTGAGAGCTCTACGACGGGGGTAGCAAGCCAGCTCGCTGTGCCCTTTTCGGAGCTCAAAATCGAACGTTTTCATCAGTTTCGGGCCATTTTTCTTCTTCTGCGCTGTTTTTTCGTCCCGGATCGTACGTCGTGAGCTGTTAAAAGGACGACAACCTTACTCGCGGCACATTAGAGGACCCTACAATGCGTCGATATCACGTCTTGCGAGGATGCTGCGTTGTTGAAGCGGAAGGGTTGTCGTTAAGCCCATTGGGCCTTTTAAATGGGCCATATCTCTAGGCTGGGACTGTGAACCGTTAACACATAAAGGAATTGTGCCCTCAACATGACGGGTGCGATCGTACCAGCACTAATGCACCGGATCCCATCAGAACTCCGAAGTTACGCGTCCTTGGGCGAGAGTAGTACTAGGATGGGGGACCCCCTCGGAAGTCCTCGTGTTGCACCCCCATTTTCAATTTTTTTTGCTCCGGTTAGGGTTGCCAAGATACTTTACCCACCACATTTCTATTATCGAATCCCACGGCACCTTGGGCAAGACAACTTCTCTTCACGTGGAGGCTGGGTCCGCAAACCGAGGGCGTAGGGCTTATGACCAGGTCTCCGTCGCTCCGGTGCCCATAACTTTTGATCCGTAAGGAGTTACGAGGCGTACAGCATACCGTTGGAAAGCTCTCTGAGAGCTCTACGACGAGGGCAACAAGCTAGCTCGCTATGCCCTTTTCAGAGCTCAAAATCGAACGTTTTCATCAGTTTCGGGACACTTTTCTTCTTTTGCTCTGTTTTTTCGTCCCGGATCGTACGTCGTGAGCTGTTAAAAGGATGACAACCTTACTCGCGGCACATTAGAGGACCCTACAATGCGTTGATATCCCGTCTTGCGAGGATGCTGGGTTGTTGAAGCGGATGGGTTGTCGTTAAGCCCATTGGTCCTTTTGAATTGGCCATATCTCTAGGCTAGGACCGTGAACCGTTAACACATAAAGGAATTGTGCCCTCAACATGATGGGTGCGATCATACCAGCACTAATGCACCGGATCCCTTCAGAACTCCGAAGTTAAGTGTGCTTGGGCGAGAGTAGTACTAGGATGGGTGACCCCCTGGGAAGTCCTCGTGTTGCACCCCCCTTTTTAATTTTTTTTGCTCCGGTTAGGGTTGCCAAGATACTTTACCCACCACATTTCTATTATCGAATCCTACGGCACCTTGGGCAAGACAACTTCTGTTCACGGGGAGGTTGGGCCCGCAAACCGAGGGCGTAGGGCTTGTGACTAGGTCTCCGTCGCTCCGGTGCCCATAACTTTTGTTCCGTAAGAAGTTAAGATGCGCACAGCATACCGTTGGAAAGCTCTCTGAGAGCTCTACGACGGGGGTAGCTAGCTTGCTCGTTTTGCCCTTTTTGGATCTTAAAATCGAGCATTTTCATCAGTTTAGGGCCACTTTTCTTCTTTTGCTCTGTTTTTCCGTCCCGGATCGTACGTCGTGAGCTGTTAAAAGGACGACAACCCTACTCGCGGCACATTAGAGGACCCTACAATGCGTCGATATCACGTCTTGCGAGGATGCTGCGTTGTTGAAGCGGATGGGTTGTCGTTAAGCCCATTGGGCCTTTTGAATGGGCCATATCTCTAGGCTGGGACTGTGAACCGTTAACACATAAAGGAATTGTGCCCTCAACATGACGGGTGCGATCATACCAGCACTAATGCACCGGATCCCATCAGAACTGCGAAGTTAAGCTTGATTGGGCGAGAGTAGTACTAGGATGGGTGACCCCCTGGGAAGTCCTCGAGTTGCACCCCCCTTTTCAATTTTTTTTGCTCCGGTTAGGGTTGCCAAGATACTTTACCCACCACATTTCTATTATCGAATCCCACGGCACCTTGGGCAAGACAACTTCTCTTCACGTGGAGGCTGGGCCCGCAAACCGGTGCCCATAACTTTTGATCCGTAAGGAGTTACGAGGCGCACAGCATACCGTTGGAAAGCTCTCTGAGAGCTCTACGACAGGGGCAGCAAGCTAGCTTGCTTTGCCCTTTTCGGAGCTCAAAATCGAACGTTTTCATCAGTTTTGGGCCACTTTTCTTCTTTTGCTCTGTTTTTCCGTCCCGGATCGTACGTCGTGAGCTGTTAAAAGGACGACAACCTTACTCGCGGCACATTAGAGGACCCTACAATGCGTCGATATCCCGTCTTGCGAGGATGCTGCGTTGTTGAAGCGGATGGGTTGTCGTTAAGCCCATTGGGCCTTTTGAATGGGCCATATCTCTAGGCTGGGACTGTGAACCGTTAACACATAAAGGAATTGTGCCCTCAACATGACGGGTGCGATCATACCAGCACTAATGCACCGGATCCCATCAGAACTCCGTAGTTAAGCATGCTGGGGCGAGAGTAGTACTAGGATGGGTGAACCCCTGGGATGTCCTCGTGTTACACCCCCTTTTCTATTTTTTTTTCTCTGGTTAGGGTTGCCAAGATACTTTACCCACCAGATTTCTATTATCGAATCCCACGGCTCCTTGGGCAAGACAACTTCCCTTCACGTGGAGGCTGGGCCCGCAAACCGAGGGCGTAGGGCTTGTGACCAGGTCTCCGTCGCTCCGGTGCCCATAACTTTTGATCGGTAAGGAGTTACGAGGCGCACAGCATACCGTTGGAAAGCTCTCTGAGAGCTCTAAGACGGGGGCAGCATGCTAGCTCGCTTTGCCCTTTTCAGAGCTAAAAATCGAACGTTTTCATCAGTTTCGGGCCACTTTTCTTCATTTGCTCTGTTTTTCCGTCGCAGATCGTATGTCGTGAGCTGTCAAAAGGACGAAAACCTTACTCGCGGCACGTTAGAGGACCCTACAATGCGTCGATATCACGTCTTGCGAGGATGCTGCGTTGTTGAAGCGGATGGGTTGTCGTTAAGCCCATTGGGCCTTTTGAATGGGCCATATCTCTAGGCTGGGACTGTGAACCGTTAACACATAAAGGAATTGTGCCCTCAACATGACAGGTGCGATCATACCAGCACTAACGCACAAGATCCCATCAGAACTCTGAAGTTAAGCGTGCTTGGGCTAGAGTAGTACTCGAATGGGTGACCCCTTGGGAAGTCCTCGTGTTGCACCCCGCTTTTCAATTTTTTTTGCTCCGGTTTGGGTTGCCAAGATACTTTACCCACCACATTTCTATTATCGAATCCCACGGCACCTTGGACAAGACAACTTCTCTTCACGTTGAGGCTGGGCCCGCAAACCGAGGGCGTAGGGCTTGTGACTAGGTCTCCGTCGCTCCGGTGCCCATAACTTTTGATCCGTAAGGAGTTACGAGGCGCACAGCATACCGTTGGAAAGCTCTCTGAGAGCTCTACGACGGGGGCAACAAGCTAGCTCGCTGTGCCCTTTTCAGAGCTCAAAATCGAACGTTTTCATCAATTTTGGGCCACTTTTCTTCTTTTGCTCTGTTTTTTCGTCCCGGATCGAACGTCGTGAGCTGTTAAAAGGACGACAACCTTACTCGCGGCACATTAGAGGACCCTACAAGGCGGCGATATCACGTCTTGCGAGGATGCTGGGTTGTTGAAGCGGATGGGTTGTCGTTAAGCCCATTGGTCCTTTTGAATGGGCCATATCTCTAGGCTGGGACCGTGAACCGTTAACACATAAAGGAATTGTGCCCTCAACATGATGGGTGCGATCATACCAGCACTAATGCACCGGATCCCTTCAGAACTCCGAAGTTAAGTGTGCTTGGGCGAGAGTAGTACTAGGATGGGTGACCCCCTGGGAAGTCCTCGTGTTGCACCCCCCTTTTCAATTTTTTTTGCTCCGGTTAGGGTTGCCAAGATTCTTTACCCACCACATTTCTATTATCGAATCCTACGGCACCTTGGGCAAGACAACTTCTCTTCACGGGGAGGTTGGGCCCGCAAACCGAGGGCGTAGGGCTTGTGACTAGGTCTCCGTCGCTCCGGTGCCCATAACTTTTGTTCCGTAAGAAGTTAAGATGCGCACAGCATACCGTTGGAAAGCTCTCTGAGAGCTCTACGACGGGGGTAGCAAGCTGGCTTGCTATGCCCTTTTCGGAGCTTAAAATCGAACGTTTTCATCAGTTTCGGGCCACTTTTCTTCTTTTGCTCTGTTTTTCCGTCCCGGATCGTACGTCGTGAGCTGTTAAAAGGACGACAACCCTACTCGCGGCACATTAGAGGACCCTACAATGCGTCGATATCACGTCTTGCGAGGATGCTGCGTTGTTGAAGCGGATGGGTTGTCGTTAAGCCCATTGGGCCTTTTGAATGGGCCATATCTCTAGGCTGGGACTGTGAACCGTTAACACATAAAGGAATTGTGCCCTCAACATGACGGGTGCGATCATACCAGCACTAATGCACCGGATCCCATCAGAACTCCGAAGTTAAGCGTGCTTGGGCGAGAGTAGTACTAGGATGGGTGACCCCCTCGGAAGTCCTCGTGTTGCACCCCCCTTTTCAATTTTTTTTTGCTCCGGTTAGGGTTGCCAAGATACTTTACCCACCACATTTCTATTATCGAATCCCACGGCACCTTGGGCAAGACAACTTCTCTTCACGTGGAGGTTGGGCCCGCAAACCGGTGCCCATAACTTTTGATCCGTAAGGAGTTACAAGGCGCACAGCATACCGTTGGAAAGCTCTCTGAGAGCTCTACGATGGGGGCAGCAAGTTAGCTTGCTGTGCCCTTTTCGGAGCTCAAAATCGAACGTTTTCATCAGTTTTGGGCCACTTTTCTTCTTTTGCTTTGTTTTTCCGTCCCGGATCGTACGTCGTGAGCTGTTAAAAGGACGACAACCTTACTCGCGGCACATTAGAGGACCGTACAATGCGTCGTTATCCCGTCTTGCGAGGATACTGCGTTGTTGAAGCGGATGGGTTGTCGTTAAGCCCATTGGGCCTTTTGAATGGGCCATATCTCTAGGCTGGGACTGTGAACCGTTAACACATAAAGAAATTGTGCCCTCAACATGACGGGTGCGATCATACCAGCACTAATGCACCGTATCCCATCAGAACTCCGAAGTTAAACGTGCTTGGGCGAGAGTAGTACTAGGATGGGTGACACCCTGGGAAGCCCTCGTGTTGCACCCCCCTTTTCAATTTTTTTTGCTCCGGTTAGGGTTGCCAAGATACTTTACCCACCACCTTTCTATTATCGAATCCCACGGCACCTTGGGCAAGACAACTTTTCTTCACGGGAAGGCTGGGCCCAAAAACCGGTGCCCAAAACTTTTGATCCGTAAGGAGTTACGAGGCGCACAACATACCGTTGGAAAGCTCTCTGAGAGCTCTACGACGGGGACAGCAAGCTAGCTTGCTGTGCCCTTTTTGGAGCTCAAAATCTAACGTTTTCATCAGTTTTGGGCCAATTTTCTACATTTTCTCTGTTTTTCCGTCCCGGATCGTACGTCGTGAGCTGTTAAAAGGACGACAACCTTACTCGCGGCACATTAGAGGACCCTACAATGCGTCGATATCCCGTCTTGCGAGGATGCTGCGTTGTTGAAGCGGATGGGTTGTCGTTAAGCCCATTGGGCCTTTTGAATGGGCCATATCTCTAGGCTGGGACTGTGAACCGTTAACACATAAAGGAATTGAGCCATCAACATGACGGGTGCGATCATACCAGCACTAATGCACCAGATCCCATCAGAACTCCGAAGTTAAGCGTGCTTGGGCGAGAGTAGTACTAGGATGGGTGACCCCCAGGGAAGTCCTCGTGTTGCACCCCCCTTTTCAATTTTTTTTCCTCCGGTTAGGGTTGCCAAGATACTTTACCCACCACATTTCTATTATCGAATCCCACGGCACCTTGGGCAAGACAACTTCTCTTCACGGGGAGAATGGGCCCGCAAACCGAGGGCGTAGGGCTTGTGACTAGGTCTCCGTCGCTCCGGTGCCCATAACTTTTGATCCGTAAGGAGTTACGAGGCGCACAGCATACCGTTGGAAAGCTCTCTGAGAGCTCTACGAAAGGTGCAGCAAGCTAGCTTGCTTTGCCCTTTTCAGAGCCTAAACTTGAACATTTTCATAAGTTTCGGGCCACTTTTCTTCTTTTGCTCTGTTTTTCCGTCCCGGATCGTACGTCGTGAGCTATTAAAAGGACCACAACCTTACTCGCGGCACATTAGAGGACCCTACAATGCGTCGATATCACGTCTTGCGAGAATGCTGTGTTGTTGAAGCGGATGGGTTGTCGTTAAACCCATTGAGCCTTTTGAATGGGCCATATCTCTTGGCTGGGACTGTGAATCGTTAACACATAAAGGAATTGTGCCCTCAACATGACGAATGCGATCATACCAGCACTAATGCACCGGATCCCATCAGAACTGCGAAGTTAAGCGTGCTTGGGCGAGAGTAGTACTAGGATGGGTGACCCCCTGGGAAGTCCTCGTGTTGCACCCCCCTTTTCAATTTTTTTTCCTCCGGTTAGGGTTGCCAAGATACTTTACCCACCACATTTCTATTATCGAATCCCACGGCACCTTGGGCAAGACAACTTCTCTTCACGGGGAGGCTGGGCCCGCAAACTGAGGGCGTAGGGCTTGTGACTAGGTCTCCGTCGCTCCGTTGTCCATAACTTTTGATCCGTAATGAGTTACGAGGCGCACAGCATACCGTTGGAAAGCTCTCTGAGAGCTCTACAACGGTGGCAGCAAGCTAGCTTGCTGTGCCCTTTTTGGAGCTTAAAATCGAACGTTTTCATCAGTTTCGGGCCACTTTTCTTCTTTTGCTCTGTTTTTCCGTCCCGGATCGTACGTCGTGAGCTGTTAAAAGGACGACAACCTTACTCGCGGCACATTAGAGGACCCTACAATGCGTCGATATCACGTCCTGCGAGGATGCTGCGTTGTTGAAGCGGATGGGTTGTTGTTAAGCCCATTGGGCCTTTTGAATGGGGCATTTCTCTAGGCTGGGACTGTGAACCGTTAACAAATAAAGGAATTGTGCCCTCAACATGACGGGTGCGATCATACCAGCACTAATGCACCGGATCCCATCAGACCTCTGAAGTCAAGTGTGCTTGGGCGAGAGTAGTACTAGGATGGGTGACCCCCTGGGAAGTCCTCGTCTTGCACCCCATTTTTCAATTTTTTTTGCTCCGGTTAGGGTTGGCAAGATACTTTACCCACCACATTTCTATTATCGAATCCCACGGCACCTTGGGCAAGACAACTTCTCTTCACGGGGAGGATGGGCCCGCAAACCGAGGGCGTAGGGCTTGTGACTAGGTCTCCGTCGCTCCGGTGCCCATAACTTTTGATCCGTAAGGAGTTACGAGGCGCACAGCATACCGTTGGAAAGCTCTCTGAGAGCTCTACAACGGGGGCAGCAAGCTAGCTTGCTGTGCCCTTTTCGAAGCTTAAAATCGAACGTTTTCATCAGTTTCGGGCCACTTTTCTTCTTTTGCTCTGTTTTTCCGTCCCGGATCGTACGTCGTGAGCTGTTAAAAGGACGACAACCTTACTCGCGGCACATTAGAGGACCCTACAATGCGTAGATATCACGTCCTGCGAGGATGCTGCGTTGTTGAAGCGGATGGGTTATCGTTAAGCCCATTGGGCCTTTTGAATGGGGCATATCTCTAGGCTGGAACTGTGAACCGTTAACACATAAAGGAATTGTGCCCTCAACATGACGGGTGCGATCATACCAGCACTAATGCACCGGATCCGATCAGAACTCCGAAGTCAAGTGTGCTTGGGCGAGAGTAGTACTAGGATGTGAGACCCCCTCGGAAGTCCGCGTGTTTGACCCCCCTTTTCAATTTTTTTTGCTCCGGTTAGGGTTGCCAAGATACTTTACCCACCACATTTCTATTATCGAATCCCACGGCACCTTGGGCAAGACAACTTCTCTTCACGTGGAGGCTTGGCCCGCAAACCGAGGGCGTAGGGCTTGTGACCAGGTCTCCGACGCTCCAGTGCCCATAACTTTTGATCCGTAAGGAGTTACGAGGCGCACAGCATACCGTTGGAAAGCTCTCTGAGGGCTCTACGACGGGGGCAGCAAGCCAGCTTACTGCGCCCTTTTCGAAGCTTAAAATCGAACTTTTTCATCAGTTACGGGCCACTTTTCTTCTTTAGCTCTATTTTTCCGTCCCGGATCGTAAGTCGTGAGCTGTTAAAAGGACGACAACCTTACTCGCGGCACATTAGAGGACCCTACAATGCGTCGATATCATGTCCTGCGAGGATGCTGCATTGTTGAAACGGATGGGTTGTCGTTAAGCCCATTGGGCCTTTTGAATGGGGCATATCTCTAGGCTGGAACTGTGAACCGTTAACACATAAAGGAATTGTGCCCTCAACATGACGGGTGCGATCATACCAGCACTAATGCACCGGATCCGATCAGAACTCCGAAGTCAAGTGTGCTTGGGCGAGAGTAGTACTAGGATGGGTGACCCCCTCGGAAGTCCTCGTGTTTCACCCCCCTTTTCAATTTTTTTTGCTCCGGTTAGGGTTGCCAAGATACTTTACCCACCACATTTCTATTATCGAATCCCACGGCACCTTGGGCAAGACAACTTCTCTTCACGGGGAGGATGGGCCTGCAAACCGAGGGCGTAGGGCTTGTGACTAGGTCTCTGTCGCTCCGGTGCCCATAACTTTTGATCCGTAAGGAGTTACGAGGCGCACAGCATACCGTTGGAAAGCTCTCTAAGAGCTCTACGACGAGGGCAGCTAGCTAGCTCGCTGTGCCCTTTTCGGAGCTCAAAATCGAACGTTTTCATCAGTTTCGGGCCACTTTTCTTCTTTTGCTCTGTTTTTCCGTCCCGGATCGTACGTCGTGAGCTGTTAAAAGGACGACAACCTTACTCGCGGCACATTAGAGGACCCTACAATTCGTCGATATCACGTCTTGCGAGGATGCTGCGTTGTTGAAGCGGATGGGTTGTCGTTAAGCCCATTGGGCCTTTTGAATGGGCCATATCTCTAGGCTGGGACTGTGAACCGTTAACACATAAAGGAATTGTGCCCTCAACATGACGGGTGCGATCATACCAGCACTAATGCACCGGATACCATCAGAACTCCGAAGTTAAGCGTGCTTGGGGGAGAGTAGTAGTAGGATGGGTGACCCCGTGGGAAGTCGTCGTCTTGCACCCCCCTTTTCAATTTTTTTTGCTCCGGTTAGGGTTGCCAAGATACTTTACCCACCACATTTCTATTATCGAATCCCACGTCACCTTGGGCAAGACAACTTCTCTTCACGTGGAGGCTTGGCCCGCAAACCGAGGGCGTAGGGCTTGTGACCAGGTCTCCGTCGCTCCAATGCCCATAACATTTGATTCGTAAGGAGTTACGAGGCGCACAGCATACCGTTGGAAAGCTCTCTGAGAGCTCTACGACGGGGGCAACAGCTAGCTCGCTGTGCCCTTTTCGGAGCTCAAAATCAAACGTTTTCATCAGTTTCGGGCCACTTTTCTTCTTTTGCTCTATTTTTCCGTCCCGGATCGTACGTCGTGAGCTGTTAAAAGGACGACAACCTTACTCGCGGCACATTAGAGGACCCTACAATGCGTCGATATCACGTCTTGCGAGGTTGCTGCGTTGTTGAAGCAGATGTGTTGTCGTTAAGCCCATTGGGCCTTTTGAATGGGCCATCTCTCTAGGCTGGGACTGTGAACCGTTAACACATTAAGGAATTGTGCCCTCAACATGATGGGTGCGATCATACCAGCACTAATGCACCGGATCCCATAAGAACTCCGAAGTTAAGCGTGCTTGGGCGAGAGTAGTACTAGGATGGGTGACCCCCTGGGAAGTCCTCGTGTTGCACCCCCCTTTTCAATTTTTTTTGCTCCGGTTAGGGTTGCCAAGATACTTTACCCACCACATTTCTATTATCGAATCCCACGGCACCTTGGGCAAGACAACTTCTCTTCACGTGGAGGCTGGGCCCGCAAACCGGTGCCCATAACTTTTGATCCGTAAGGAGTTACGAGGCGCACAGCATACCGTTGGAAAGCTCTCTGAGAGCTCTACGACGGGGGCAACAAGCTAGCTTGCTTTGCCCTTTTCGGAGCTCAAAATCGAATGTTTTCATCAGTTTCGGGCCATTTTTCTTCTTTTGCTTTGTTTTTCTGTCCCGTATCGTACGTCGTGAGCTGTTAAAAGGATGACAACCTTTCTCGGGGGACATTAGAGGACTCTACATCGCGTCGATATCACGTCTTGCGAGGATGCTCCGTTGTTGGAGCGGATGGGTTGTCGTTAAGCCCATTGGGCCTTTTGAATGGACCATCTCTTTAGGCTAGGACTGTGAACCGTTAACACATAAATGAATTGTGCCCTCAACTTGACGGGTGCGATCATACCAGCACTAACGCACCGGATCTCATCAGAACTCCGAAGTTAAGCGTGCTTGGGCGAGAGTAGTACTAGGATGGGTGACCCCCTGGGAAGTCCTCGTGTTGCACCCCCCTTCTCAATTTTTTTTGCTCCGGTTAGGGTTGCCAAGATACTTTACCCACCACATTTCTATTATCGAATCCCACGGCACCTTGGGCAAGACAACTTCTCTTCACGGGGAGGCTGGGCCCGCAAACCGGGGGCGTAGGGCTTTTGACCAGGTCTCCGTCGCTCCAGTGCCCATAACATTTGATCCGTAAGGAGTTACGCGGCGCGCAGCATACCGTTGGAAAGCTCTCTGAGAGCTCTACGACTGGGGCAGCAAGCTTGCTTGCTGTGTGTGAAGCCCGACCCCGAATTGCGTGCGATACCTCATTTTGCGTACCCTAACCTAGATGTGCATGCCATGACCTAGGTTTGAGAATTGTATTTAGTTTGTGTGTCTTGCATTGAATTTCGTGCATTCATATAGGGTTACGTGCGTTTACTTGAAAAACGTGCGTTCGTCTCGTAGTTCGTGTCCTACCTCGAAGTGCGTGCCCTAAACCTAAAAAAGCGTGCCTACACACTAATCAAGAAAGCATCTTTCACGAAACACTAGACTATTAAACAATTCTACAAAATCCACTAACAATATAATAATCAAAATTCCATTCACTAGAAGACAAAAAGGCACCAAACACTAGACATTCCTTATTCTTTATTCTTTGTTCTTTTTGCAAATTCAACACACAACAATCAACACCCAAAAGATGACACAAATTCAGCCATTTTATTAGCCTTGGCCGACCATACCATGGTCTTGCACAAGGTTTGAGCAAAAAATTCTTTATTCTAATGCATGCCAAGACAACTTATGACACAAAGCCATTAAAAAATTGCTCAAAATCCTTCCACTTGCACAAATTTTCGGCCACTTCATCCTTGCCCATCCTAACAATTTCGAAATATCACATTGGAGACACAAATTGCAGAATTTTGAAGCCCAATGCCGACATACACCTCAAAAAATGCCAAGACCATCATTTCTTTGTCATTTCTCTCATTTCCTGTCACAAACTCTCTCTCCTCTCATTCTTCTCTCTCCATTTCGGTCCTTGGCTGAAATCTCATCATCTTTGTTCATCTTCATCACACCTTGATCGAACAAGGCAAGCAAACCATCAAGAAAACCAAGCAATCAAGCTAGAGTTCGAAAATTTTTCTTGCATGCGCATTTGAAGCTTCATTTCGGCTTTAGGTAAGCTTCTTGACATTCATTTCTTTTCTTCATGTTTTGACTACATGCATGCACTAAGAGGTTGATCACTAGGCTAGGAAAAATAGAGAAAACCAAGTTGAAATCTCAGCCAAGCAAGGAGAAGAACAGATTTGAGCTTCAACCGGGTTTTTGAACATAGTTTGGTTGATTGCAAAGGTGAGGGTTAAAAGCTTTTGAAAACTCTTTGAAATTTCACATGCATGTTCACAAATGAGTATGTTTGCTTCTGTACTTGAGTTATGTGGTCGTCCATGAGCTTAAACAACCATGCATGGCAAGAACTTGGCTTGAAAATGATGCTAGGTGAAGTCGAATTTATGTGACAGCTCTCTGACCAGTCTGTTCGAGGTAATTTTAGCTAAGCAAATGGTGTTGAAAATGCTTCAAAATTGGTAGGTGACTAGTTTGGGCAGTTTTGAACATTTTTCCCAGAAATAGGTCGAAGCAAATTTTGACTCTAAGGTCCTCAAAATGGCAAATCATTAAAATGTGACCAAATCTGGAAATCTGGAAAAATGAATCAGGTTTTGGCAGATGCACTGACCTTGTGGAACGAACCATATTTGACTTAGTAAACGTTGTCCAAAATGCATGAAAATTGGTGTACTACTAGATTTTGCAGTTCTGGACAACTTTGTCAGAAATAGACCAAAGCTAAAAACGACTCTAAGGACCTCAAAAACGTCATTTTCTGAAAAGTGTGCAAATCTGGACAGTTTTGTGTTACCTCACTGTTTCGGTTATAACTAATGATTCTGAACTCCAATTGATGCAAGGCTTGTTTCTGATTTTAGATAACTTCTTAAGCTTTAATTTGACATCTTATTCACTGAATTTGGAGATTGTTTGATTATCCCATTGATCATGAGAAAACAGCCTATTGCAGTAAGTGTTCCACTTAGCTATGTGCTTGGAAAACTATTGTAACCTCTTGTGTGGCACTAGTTGCTTGGAATTGTGGTGTTGGAATGTTATGTGGACTGTTTTAAGCACTTGAGGATGTATGAATTGAATGATGTATGACTTGGGAATGATGTTAAGTTGACTTAGGGTTTGATCGCACGATTATGCATGAAATGGAAACCCTAATGATTAAATATTCTTGCTAAGTGTTAACCATTGGATATTGTGAGGAAACTGTACGTTGCGTGGGCTGCCCGTAAATGTTTTATAACTTTAAAAGTGATCTTGACCATTGCATGTTGACAAATAAGCTTTTCTCGCATTTGAACCCTTGTTGATATCACTACATGTTGAGTAATCTTATCACTTGATTGCGTGGACTTTTAATGAGTTATATGGCCTGTTTTACATGTGTTACATGGCTGCCCGTTTAATTTCCATATAACTCTATATGCCTTTCAAGTGAAATTTCCTGTCCTATCTTGTCCTGCCTGTTTATCTGTCAATGTGCAATCTTATGACTGTCCGGAGGCACCCTCCTTTGTTGTCCCCCTTCTGTGATATATATTCCCTGTCATAAATGTGCATTGCATACAAGGTTGCAACCTTTCCTGTTGGCATGGTAGTGATCACGTACGCCGGGCGGCATCGGGCTTGCCGGTGATACCGTGACCACCATGGTCCCATTCCCTCTCTCGCTTGGGGGCTAGACTTCCTCGGAGAGTTGGGTCGTAGGATTTTGGGGTACATCCGGAGTACACCCACCTGGTGTGTTTGGGGAATGATTTGAAGTCGGCCGCAACAGTCGATCCTGGATCTCATCTGAGAGCAAAAGCTCCCCCTATCCTTTTTATTATATGTGTAAGTACTCCCGCTTGGATCCTAGAGAACCTCGGGGAGGAAAGACTGGTATTCCTGTTTCTGTATTTGTATTTCTGTACTTGTACTTCTGTTGTATTCATGTTTGAAAAAGGGATTTTCATAAGTTTAACCGGAAAATGAGTTTCAAACTTATTTCTCGTTCCCCCTCGCTGAGTTCATAAGGACTCACCCTCTTTCATCATTTCAGGTGAAGAAGAACAGGCACAGGAACCCGAGCTCAATGTACCTAATGATGAACCTCTGGAATGATTGCTTGTTATCGTTGTTTTGCTTGAACGTGACTTCTTGTGAACTTTTGTTACTTATAGACTATTTCCCTCATGTTGTTGTTGTTTGTGATGTAAAAGACCCCCGCTGTAATTTGGGGTCTAATTTTGGGTTGTACTTATTTTAAGTAGACTGATACTAGACATGACACTACTATGATCGTTTTGCTTTTACTATCGTTAGTATCTATCACAGGATATGATGCTTAGTTAAGAAATATGTTAATGAACTTATCCAATCTCAGCAGGTACTCGCTAATAAGCTAAGATCAACAGGTATATTTTGAAATGAGGATAAATGAACAAACGAGACATAGTATCATGTTAGGTTATAAATCAAACGGGACGTCGAATTAACCAATAGGCAATTCAATTGATGGAATAATAGTAATCTTAGCTGGAATTGAATTTGAAATGGTAAATTTTGAGGCTGTTAGAAAATTTAGATCAAAACAAAGAGCTCAATTACAGCCGTCATGCTGCCAAATTTCCAGAAAGTTTTGGAGTCTAGAATAAAACGTTAAGTGTTAAACCTCCTAGAATGATTAAGAATGTGAAAGGACTTGATTGTTTAGATCACACCCTAGTCTAACCTTTATAGGCCGGGTTGGGGCGTGACACTGTGCCCTTTTGGAGCCCAAAATCGAACGGTTTCATCAGTTTCAGGTCACTTTTCTTCTTTTGCTCTGTTTTTCCGTCCCGGATCGTACGTCGTGAGCTGTTAAAAGGACGACAACCTTTCTCGCGGCTCATTAGAGGACCCTACAATGCGTCGATATCACGTCTTGCGAGCATGCTGCGTTGTTGAAGCTGATGGGTTGTCGTTAAGCCCATTGGGCCTTTTGAATGGGCCATATCTCTAGGCTGGGACTGTGAACCGTTAACACATAAAGGAATTGTGCCCTCAACATGACGGGTGCGATCATACCAGCACTAATGCACCGGATCCCATAAGAACTCCGAAGTTAAGCGAGCTTGGGCGGGAGTAGTACTAGGATGGGTGACCCCCTGGGAAGTCCTCGTGTTGCACCCCCTTTTCAATTTTTTTGGCTCCGGTTAGGGTTGCCAAGATACTTTACCCACCACATTTCTATTATCGAATCCCACGGCACCTTGGGCAAGACAACTTCTCTTCACGTGGAGGCTGGGCCCGCAAGCCGGTGGCCAGAACGGTTGATCCGTAAAGAGTTACGAGGCACACAGCATACCGTTGGAAAGCTCTCTGAGAGCTCTACGACGAGGGCAGCCAGCTAGCTCGCTGTGCCCTTTTCAGAGCTCAAAATCGAACGTTTTCATCAGTTTCGGGCCACTTTTCTTCATTTGCTGTGTTTTTCCGTCCCGGATCGTACGTCGTGAACTGTTAAAAGGACGACAACTTTACTCGCGGCACATTAGAGGACCCTACAATGCGTCGATATCACGTCTTGCGAGGATGCTGCGTTGTTGAAGCGGATGGGTTGTCGGTAAGCCCATTGGGCCTTTTGAATGGGCCATATCTCTAGGCTGGGACTGTGAACCGTTAACACATAAAGGAATTGTGCCCTCAACATGACGGGTGCTATCATACCAGCACTAATGCACCGGATCCCATCAGAACTCCGAAGTTAAACGTGCTTGGGCGAGAGAAGTACAAGGATGGGTGACCCCCTGGGAAGTCCTCGTGTTGCACCCCCCTTTTCAATTTTTTTTGCTCCGGTTAGGATTGCCAAGATACTTTACCCACCACATTTCTATTATCGAATCCCCCGATACCTTGGGCAGGACAACTTCTCTTCACGTGGAGGCTGGGCCCGCAAACCGAGGGCGTAGGGCTTGTGACCAGGTCTCCGTCGCTCCGGTGCCCATAACTTTTGATCCGTAAGGAGTTACGAGGCGCACAGCATACCGTTGAAAAGCTCTTTGAGAGCACTACGACGGGGCAGCAAGCTAGCATGCTATGCCCTTTTCGAAGCTTAAAATCGAACGTTTTCATTAGTTTCGGGCCACTTTTCTTCTTTTGCTCTGTTTTTCCGTCCCGGATCGTACGTCGTGAGCTGTTAAAAGGACGACAACCATACTCGCGGCACATTAGAGGACCCTACAATGCGTCGATATCCCGTCTTGCGAGGATGCTGCGTTGTTGAAGCGGATGGGTTGTCGTTAAGTCCATTGGGCATTTTGAATGGGCCATATCTCTAGGCTGGGACTGTGAACTGTTAACACATCAAGGAATTGTGCCCTCAACATGACGGGTGCGATCATACTAGCACTAATGCACCGGATCCCATCAGAACTCCGAAGTTAAGCGTGCTTGGGCGAGAGTAGTACTAGGATGGGTGACCCCCTGGGAAGTCCTCGTGTTGCACCCCCCTTTTCAATTTTTTTTGCTCCGGTTAGGGTTGCTAAGATACTTTACCCACCACATTTCTATTATCGAATCCCACGGCACCTTCGGCAAGATAACTTCTCTTCACGGGGAGCCTGCGCCCGCCAACTGAGCGCGTAGGGCTTGTGACTAGGTCTCCCTCCCTCCGGTGCCCATAACTTTTGATCCGTAAGGAGTTACGAGGCGCACATCATACCGTTGGAAAGCAGTCTGAGAGCTCTACGATGGGGGCAGCAAGCAAGCTCGCTTTACCCTTTTCGGTGCTCAAAATCGAACGTTTTCATCAGTTTCGGGCCACTTTTCTTCCTTTGCTCTGTTTTTCCGTCCCGGATCGTACGTCGTGAGCTGTTAAAAGAACGACAACCTTTCTCGCGGCACATTAGAGGACCCTACAATGCGTCGATATCACGTCTTGCGAGGATGCTGTGTTGATGAAGCGGATGGGTTGTCATTAAGCCCATTGGGACTTCTAAATGGGCCATCTCTCTAGGCTGGGTCTGTGAACCGTTAACAGATAAAAAAATTGTGCCCTCAACATGACGGGTGCGATCATACCAGCACTAATGCACCGGATCCCATCAAAACTCCGAAGTTAAGCGTGCTTGGGCTAGAGTAGTACTAGGATGGGTGACCCCCTGGGAAGTCCTCGTGTTGCACCCCCCTTTTCAATTTTTTTTGCTCCGGTTAGGGTTGCCAAGATACTTTACCCACCACATTTCTATTATCGAATCCCACGGCACCTTGGGCAAGACAACTTCTCTTCACGTGGAGGCTGGGCCCGCAAACCGGTGCCCATAACTTTTGATCCGTAAGTAGTTACGAGGCGCACAGCATACCGTTGGAAAGCTCTCTGAGAGCTCTACGACGGGGGCAGCTAGCTAGCTTGCTGTGCCCTTTTCGGAGCTCAAAATCGAACGTTTTCATCAGTTTCGGGCCACTTTTCATCTTTTGCTCTATTTTTCCGTCCCGGATCGTACGTCGTGAGCTGTTAAAAGGACGACAACCTTACTCGCGGCACATTAGAGGACCCTACAATGCGTCGATATCACGTCTTGCGAGCATGCTGTGTTGTTGAAGCGGATGGGTTGTCGTTAAGCCCATTGGGCCTTTTGAATGGGCCATATCTCTAGGCTGGGACTGTGAACCGTTAACAGATAAAGAAATTGTGCCCTCAACATGACGGGTGCGATCATACCAGCACTAATGCACCGGATCCCATCAGAACTCTGAAGTTAAGCGTGCTTGGGCAAGAGTAGTACTAGAATGAGTGACCCCCTGGGAAGTCCTCGTGTTGCACCCCCCTTTTCAATTTTTTTGCTCCGGTTAGGGTTGCCAAGATACTTTACCCACCACATTTCTATTATCGAATCCCACAGCACCTTGGGCAAGACAACTTCTCTTCACGTGGAGGCTGGGCCCGCAAACCGAGGGCGGAGGGGTTGTGGCGAGGTCTCGGTCGGTCCGGTGCCCATAACTTTTGATCTGTAAGGAGTTACGAGGCGCACAGCATACCGTTGGAAAGCTCTCTGAGAGCTCTACGACGAGGGCAGCAACCAAGCTTGCTGTGCCCTTTTCGGAGCTCAAAATCCAACGTTTTCAATAGTTTCGGGCCACTTTTCTTCTTTTGCTCTGTTTTTCCGTCCCGGATCGTACGTCGTGAGCTGTTAAAAGGATGACAACCTTTCTCCCAGCACATTAGAGGGCCCTACAATGCGTCGATATCACATCTTGCGAGCATGCTGCGTTGTTGAAGCGGATGGGTTGTCGTTAAGCCCATTAGGCCTTTTTAATGGGCTATCTCTCTAGGTGGGACTGTGAACTGTTAACAAATAAAGGAATTGTGCCCTCAACATGACGGGTGCGATCATACCAGCACTAATGCACCTGATCCCATCAGAACTCCGAAGTTAAGCGTGCTTGGGCGAGAGTAGTACTAGGATGAGTGACCCCCTGGGATGTCCTCGTGTTGCACCCCTCTTTTCAATTTTTTTTCCTCCGGTTAGGGTTGCCAAGATACTTTACCCACCACATTTCTATTATCGAATCCCACGGCACCTTGGGCAAGAAAACTTCTCTTCACGTGGAGGCTGGGCCCGCATACCGGTGACCATAACTTTTGATCCGTAAGGAGTTACGAGGCGCACAGCATACCGTTGGGAAGCTCTCTGAGAGCTCTACGACGGGGGTAGCAAGGTGGCTTGCTATGCCCTTTTCGGAGCTCAAAATCGAACATTTTCATCAGTTTCGGGCCACTTTTCTTCTTTTGCTCTGTTTATCCGTCCCGGATCGTAAGTCGTGAGCTGTTAAAAGGACAACAACCTTACTCGCGGCACATTAGAGGTCCCTACAATGCGTCGATATCACGTCTTGCGAGGATTCTGCGTTGTTGAAGCGGATGGGTTGTCGTTAAGCCCATTGGGCCTTTTGAATGGGCCATATCTCTATGCTGGGACTGTGAACCGTTAACAGATAAAGAAATTGTGCCCTCAACATGACGGGTGCGATCATACCAGCACTAATGCACCGGATCCCATCAGAACTCCGAAGTTAAGCGTGCTTGGGCGAGAGTAGTACTAGAATTGGTGACCCCTTGGGAAGTCCTCGTGTTGCTCCCCCCCTTTTCATATTTTTTTCTCCGGTTAGGGTTGCCAAGATACTTTATCCACCACATTTCTATTATCGAATCCCACGGCACCTTGGGCAAGACAACTTCGCTTCACGTGGAGGCCGGGCCCGCAAACCGAGGGCGTAGGGCTTGTGACTAGGTCTCCGTCGCTCCGGTGCCCATAAATTTTGATCCGTAAGGAGTCACGCAGCGCACAGTATACCGTTGGAAAGCTCTCAGAGAGCTCTACGACGAGTACAGCAAGCTAGCTTGCTGTGCCCTTTTCGGAGCTCAAAATCGAACGTTTTCATCAGTTTCGGGCCACTTTTCTTCTTTTGCTCTGTTTTTCCGTCCCGGATCGTACGTCGTGAGCTGTTAAAAGGATGACAACCTTTCTCCCAGCACATTAGAGGACCCTACAATGCGTCGATATCACGTCTTGCGAGCATGCTGCGTTGTTGAAGCGGATGGGTTGTCGTTAAGCCCATTGGGCCTTTTGAATGGGCCATATCTCTAGGCTGGGACTGTGAACCGTTAACAGATAAAGAAATTGTGCCCTCAACATGACGGGTGCGATCATACCAGCACTAATGCACCGGATCCCATCAGAACTCCGAAGTTAAGCGTGCTTGGGCGAGAGTAGTACTAGGATGGGTGACCCCCTGGGAAGTCCTCGTGTTGCACCCCCCTTTTCAATTTTTTTGGCTCCGGTTAGGGTTGCCAAGATACATTACCCACCATATTTCTGTTATTGAATCCCACGGCACCTTGGGCAAGACAACTTCTCTTCACGTGGAGGTTGGGCCCGCAAACCGGTGCCCATAACTTTTCACCCGTACGGAGTTATGAGGCCCACAGCATACCGTTGGAAACCTCTCTGAACGCTCTCCGACGGGGGCAGCAAGCTAGCTTGCTCTGCCCTCTTAGGAGCTCAAAATCGGACGTTTTCATCAGTTTCGGGCCACTTTTCTTCTTTTGCTCTGTTTATCCGTCCCGGATCGTAAGTCGTGAGCTGTTAAAAGGACAACAACCTTACTCGCGGCACATTAGAGGACCCTACAAAGCGTCGATATCACGTCTTGCGAGGATGCTACGTTGTCGAAGCGGATGGGTTGTCGTTAAGCCCATTGGACCTTTTGAATGGGCCATATCTCTACGCTGGGACTGTGAACCGTTAACACATAAAGGAATTGTGCCCTCAACATGACGGGTGCGATCATACCAGCACTAATGCACCGGATCCCATCAGAAGTCAGAAGTTAAGCGTGCTTGGGCGAGAATATTACTAGGATGGGTGACCCCCTGGGAAGTCTTCGTGTTACACCCCCCTTTTCAATTTTTTTTGCAACGGTTTGGGTTGCCAAGATACTTTATCCATCACATTTCTATTATCGAATCCCACGGCACCTTGGGCAAGACAACTTCACTTCACGTGGAGGCTGGGCCCGTAAATCGAGGGCGTAGGGCATGTGACCAGGTCTCCGTCGCTCCGGTGACCATAACTTTTGATCCGTAAGGAGTTACACGGCGCACAGCATACCGTTGCAATGCTCTCTGACAGCTCTACGAAGGGGGCAGCCAGCTTGCTCACTGTGCCCATTTTGGAGCCCAAAATCCAACGTTTTTATCAGTTTCGGGCCAATTTTCTTCTTTTGCTCTATTTTTCCGTCCCGGATCGTACGTCGTGAGCTGTTAAAAGGACGACAACCTTACTCGCGGCACATTAGAGGACCCTACAATGCGTCGATCTCAAGTCTTGCGAGGATGCTGCATTGTTGAAGCGGATGGGTTGTCGTTAAGCCCATTGGGTCTTTCGAATGGGCCATCTCTCTAGGCTGGGACTGTGAACCGTTAACAAATAAAGGAATTGTGCCCTCAACATGACGGGTGCGATCATACCAGCACTAATGCACCGGATCCCATCAGAACTCTGAAGTTAAGCATGCTTGGGCGAGAGTAGTACTAGGATGGGTGACCCCCTGGGAAGTCCTCGTGTTGCAGCCCCCTTTTCAATTTTTTTGCTCCGGTTAGGGTTGCCAAGATACTTTACCCACCACATTTCTATTATCGAATCCCACGGCTCCTTGGGCAAGACAACTTCTCTTCACGTGGAGGCTGGGCCCGCAAACCGAGGGCGTAGGGCTTGTGACCAGGTCTCCGTCGCTCCGGTGCCCATAACTTTTGATCCGTAAGGAGTTACGAGGCGCACAGCATACCGTTGGAAAGCTCTCTGAGAGCTCTACGATGGGGGCAGCAAGATAACTTGTTGTGCCCTTTTCGGAGCTCAAAATTGAACGTTTTCATCAGTTTCGGGCCACTTTTCTTCTTTTGCTCTATTTTTCCGTCCCGGATCGTACGTCGTGAGCTGTTAAAAGGACGACAACCTTACTCGCGGCACATTAGAGGACCCTACAATGCTTCGATATCACGTCTTGCGAGGATGCTGCGTTGTTGAAGCGGATGGGTTGTCGTTAAGCCCATTGGGCCTTTTGAATGGGCCACATCTCTAGGCTGGGACTGTGAACCGTTAACACATAAAGGAATTGTGCCCTCAACATGACGGGTGCGATCATACCAGCACTAATGCACCGGATCCCATCAGAACTCCGAAATTAAGCGTGCTTGGGCGAGAGTAGTACTAGGATGGGTGACCCCCTGGGAAGTCCTCGTGTTGCACCCCCCTTTTCAATTTTTTTGGCTCCGGTTAGGGTAGCCAAGATACTTTACCCACCAAATTTCTATTATCGAATCCCACGGCACCTTGGGCAAGACAACTTCTCTTCACGTGGAGGCTGGGCCCGCAAACCAAGGGCGTAGGGATTGGGACCAGGTCTCCTTCGTTGCAATGCCCATAAGTTTTGATCCGTAAGGAGTTACGAGGCGCACATCATACCGTTGGAAATCTCTCTGAGAGCTCTACGATGGGGGCAGCAAGCTAGCTTGCTGGGCCCTTTTCGGAGCTCAAAATCGAACGTTTTCATTAGTTTCTGGCCACTTTTCTTCTTTTGATCTGTTTTTCTGTCCCGGATCATACGTTGTGAGCTGTTAAAAGGACAACAACCTTACTTGCGGTACATTAGAGGACCCTACAATGCGTCGATATCACGTCTTGCGAGGATGCTGCGTTGTTGAAGCGGATGGGTTGTCGTTAAGCCCATTGGGCCTTTTTAATGGGCCATATCTCTTGGCTGGAACTGTTAACGGTTAACACATAAAGAAATTGTGCCCTCAACATGACGGGTGCGATCATACCAGTTCTAATGCACCGGATCCGATAAGATCTCCGAAGTTAAGCGTGCTTGGGCGAGAGTAGTACTAGGATGGGTGACCCCCTGGGAAGTCCTCGTGTTGCACACCCTTTTCAATTTTTTTTGCTCCGGTTAGGGTTGCCAAGATACTTTACCCACCACATTTCTATTATTGAATCCCACGGCACCTTGGGCAAGACAACTTCTCTTCACGTGGAGGCTGGGCCCGCAAACCGGTGCCCATAACTTTTGATCCGTAAGGAGTTACGAGGCGCACAGCATACCGTTGGAAAGCTCTCTAAGAACTCTACGTCGGGGGCAGCTGGCTAGCTCGCTTTGCCCTTTTCGGAGCTCAAAATCGAACGTTTTCATTAGTTTCGGGCCACTTTTCTTCTTTTGCTCTGTTTTTCCGTCCCGGATCGTACGTCGTGAGCTGTTAAAAGGACGACAACCTTACTCGCGGCACATTAGAGGACCCTACAATGCGTCGATATCACGTCTTGCGAGGATGCTGCGTTGTTGAAGCGGATGGGTTGTCGTTAAGCCAACTGGGCCTTTTGAATGGGCCATATCTCTAGGCTGGGACTGTGAACCGTTAACACATAAAGGAATTGTGCCCTCAACATGACGGGTGCGATCATACGAACACTAATGCACCAGATCCCATCAGAACTCCGAAGTTAAGCGTGCTTGGGCGAGAGTAGTACTAGGATGGGTGACCCCCTGGGAAGTCCTCGTGTTGCACCCCCATTTTCAAATTTTTTTGCTCCGGTTAGGGTTGTCAATATACTTTACCCACCACATTTCTATTAACGAATCCCACGGCACCTTGGGCGAGACAACTTCTCTTCACGTGGAGGCTGGGCCAGCAAACCGAGGGCGTAGGGCTTGTTACCAGGTCTCCGTCGCGCCGGTGCCCATAACTTTTGATCCGTAAGGAGTTACGCGGCGCACAGCATACCGTTGTATAGGTCTCCGAGAGCTCTACGATGGGGGCAGCCAGCAAGCTTGCTTTGCCCTTTTCAGAGCTCAAAATTGAACGTTTTCATCAGTTTCGGGCCACTTTTCTTCTTTTGCTCTGTTTTTTGGTCCCGGATCGTACGTCGTGAGCTGTTAAAAGGACGACAACCTTACTCGCGGCACATTAGAGGACCCTACAATGCGTCGATATCACGTCTTGCGAGAATGTTGCGTTGTTGAAGCGGATGGGTTGTCGTTAAGCCCATTGGGCCTTTTGAATGGGCCACATCTCTAGGCTGGGACTGTGAACCGTTAACACATAAAGGAATTTTGCCCTCAACGTGATGGGTGCGATCATACCAGCACTAATGCATCGGATCCCATCAGAACTCCGAAGTTAAGCGTGCTTGGGCGAGAGTAGTACTAAGATGGGTGACCCCCTGGGAAGTCTTCGTGTTGCACCCCCCTTTTCAATTTTTCTTGCTCCGTTTAGGGTTGCCAAGATACTTTACCCACCACATTTCTATTATCGAATCGCACGGCACCTTGGGCAAGACAACTTCTCCTCACGGGGAGGCTGGGCCCGCAAACCGAGGGTGTAGGGCTTGTTACTAGGTCTCCGTCGCTGTGGTGCCCATAACTTTTGATCCGTAAGGAGTTACGTGGCGCACAGCATACTGTTGGAAAGCTCTCTGAGAGCTCTACTACGGGGGCAGCAAGCTTGCCTGCCGTGCCCTTTTTGGAGCCCAAAATCAAACGTATTCATCAGTTTCATGCCACCTTTCTTCTTTTGCACGTTTTCCGTCCTGGATCGTACGTGGTGAGCTATTAAAAGGAGGACAACCTTACTCGCGGCACATTAGAGGACCCTATAATGCGTCAATATCACGTCTTGCGAGGATGCTGCGTTGTTGAAGCGGATGGGTTGTCGTTAAGCCTATTGGGCCATTTCAATGGGCCATATCTGTAGGCTGGGACTGTGAACCGTTAACACATAAAGGAATTGTTCCCTCAACATGACGGGTGCGATCATACCAGCACTAATGCACCGGATACCATTAGAACTGCGAAGTTAAGCGTGCTTGGGCGAGAGTAGTACTAGGATGGGTGACCCCCTGGGAAGTCCTCGTGTTGCACCCCCCTTTTCAATTTTTTTTGCTCCGGTTAGGGTTGCCAAGATACTTTACCCACCACATTTCTATTATCGAATCCCACAGCACCTTGGGCAAGACAACTTCTCTTCACGTGGAGGCTGGGCCCGCAAACCGAGGGCGTAGGGCTTGTGACCAGGTCTCCGTCGCTCCGGTGCCCATAACTTTTGATCCGTAAGGAGTTACGCGGCGCACAGCATACCGTTGGAAAGCTCTCTGAGAGCTCTATGACAGCGGCAGCAAGCTAACTTGCTATACCCTTTTCGGAGCTCAAAATCGAACGTTTTCATCAGTTTCGGGCCACTTTTCTTCTTTTGCTCTGTTTTTCCGTCCAGGATCGTACGTCGTGAGCTGTTAAAAGGACGACAACCATACTCGCGGCACATTAGAGGACCCTACAATGCGTCGATATCACGTCTTGCGAGGATGCTGCGTTGTTGAAGCGGATGGGTTGTCGTTAAGCCCATTGGGCCTTTTGAAGGGGCCATATCTCTACGCTGGGACTGTGAACCGTTAACACATAAAGGAATTGTGCCCTCAACATGACGGGTGCGATCTTACCAGCACTGATGCACCGGATCCCATCAGAACTCCTAAGTTAAGCGTGCTTGGGCGAGAGTAGTACTAGGATGGGTGACCCACTGGGTGGTCCTCGTGTTGCACCCCCCTTTTCAATTTTTTTAGCTCCGGTTAGGGTTGCCAAGATACTTTACCCACCACATTTCTATTATAGAATCCCACGGCACATTAGGCAAGAAAACTTCGCTTCACGTGGAGGCTGGGCCCGCAAACCGAGCGCGTAGGGCTTGTGACAAGGTCTCCGTCGCTCCGGTGCCCATAACTTTTGATCCGTAAGGAGTTACGCGGCGCACAGCATACCGTTGGAAACCTCTCCTTGAGATCTACGACGTGGGCAGGTAGCTAGCTTGCCGTGCCCTTTTCGGAGCTCAAAATCGAACGTTTTCATCAATTTCGGTCTACTTTTCTTGTTTTGCTCTGTTTTTCCGTCCCGGATCGTACGTCGTGAGCTGTTAAAAGGACGACAACCTTACTCGCGGCACATTAGAGGACCCTACAATGCGTCGATATCACGTCTTGCGAGGATGCTGCGTTGTTGAAGCGGATGGGTTGTCGTTAAGCCCATTGGGCCTTTTGAATGGGCCATATCTCTAGGCTGGGACTGTGAACCGTTAACACATAAAGGAATTGTGCCCTCAACATGACGGGTGCGATCATACCAGCTCTAATGCACCGGATCCCATCAGAACTCCGAAGTTAAGCGTGCTTGGGCGAGAGTCGTACTAGGATGGGTGACCCCCTGGGAAGTCCTCGTGTTGCACCCCCCTTTTCAATTTTTTTTGCTCCGGTTAGGGTTGCCAAGATACTTTACCCACCACATTTCTATTATCGAATCCCACGGCACCTTGGGCAAGACAACTTCTCTTCACGTGGAGGCTGGGCCCGCAAACCGAGGGCGTAGGACTTGTGACAAGGTCTCCGTCGCTCCGGTGCCCATAACTTTTGAACCGTAAGGAGTTACGTGGCGCACAGAATACCGTTGGAAAGCTCTCTGAGAGCTCTACGAAGGGGGCATCTAGCTAGCTTGCCGTGCCCTTTTCGGAGCTCAAAATCGAAAGTTTTCATCAGTTTCAAGCCACTTTTCTTCTTTTGCTCTGTTTTTCCGTCCCGGATTGTACGTCGTGAGCTGTTAAAAGGACGACAACCTTACTCGCGGCACATTAGAGGACCCTACAATGCGACGATATCACGTCTTGCGAGGTTGCTGCGTTGTTGAAGCGGATGGGTTGTCGTTAAGCCCATTGGGCCTTTTGAATGGGCCATATCTCTAGGCTGGGACTGTGAACCGTTAACACATAAAGGAATTGTGCCCTCAACATGACGGGTGCGATCATACCAGCACTAATGCACCGGATCCCATCAGAACTCCGAAGTTAAGCGTGCTTGGGCGAGAGTCGTACTAGGATGGGTGACCCCCTGGGAAGTCCTCGTGTTGCACCCCCCTTTTCAATTTTTTTTGCTCCGGTTAGGGTTGCCAAGATACTTTACCCACCACATTTCTATTATCAAATCCCACGGCACCTTGGGCAAGACAACTTCTCTTCACGTGGAGGCTGGGCCCGCAAACCGAGGGCGTAGGGCTTGTGACCAGGTCTCTGTCGCTCCGGTGCCCATAACTTTTGATTCGTAAGGAGTTACAAGGCGCACAGCATACCGTTGGAAAGCTCTCTGAGAGCTCTACAACGGGGGCAGCCAGCTAGCACGCTTTGCCCTTTTTGGAGCTCAAAATCGAACCTTTTCCTCAGTTTCGGGCCACTTTTCTTCTTTTGCTCTGTTTTTCCGTCCCGGATCGTACGTCGTGAGCTGTTAAAAGGATGACAACCTTACTCGAGGCACATTAGAGGACCCTACAATGCGTCGATATCACGTCTTGCGAGGATGCTGCGTTGTTGAAGCGGATGGGTTGTCGTTAAGCCAATTGGGCCTTTTGAATGGGCCATCTCTCTTGGCTAGGACTATGAACTGTTAACACATAAAGGAATTGTGCCCTCAACAAGACGGGTGCGATCATACCATTACTAATGCACCGGATCCCATTAGAACTCTGAAGTTAAGCGTGCTTGGGCAAGAGTAGTGCTAGGACGGGTGACCCCCTAGGAAGTCCTCATGTTGCATCCCCCTTTTCAATTTTTTTTGCTCCGGTTGGGGTTGCCAAGATACTTTACCCACCACATTTCTATTATCGAATCCCACGGCACCTTGGGCAAGACAACTTCTCTTCACGGGGAGGCTGGGCCCGCAAACCGAGGGCGTAGGGCTTGTTACTAGGTCTCCGTCGCTTCGGTGCCCATAACTTTTGATCCGTAAGGAGTTACGAGGCGCACAGCATACCGTTGGAAAGCTCTCTGAGAGCTCTACGATGGGGGCAGCAAGCTTGCTTGCCTTGCCCTTTTCGGAGCTCATAATCGAACGTTTTCATCAGTTTCGGGCCACTTTTCTTCTTTCGCTTTGTTTTTCTGTCTCGGATCGTACGTCGTGAGCTGTTAAAAGGAGGACAACCTTACTCGCGGCACATTAGAGGACCCTACAATGCGTCGATATCACGTCTTGCGAGGATGCTGCATTGTTGAAGCGGATGGGTTGTCGTTAAGCCTATTGGGCCTTTTCAATGGGCCATATCTGTAGGCTGGGACTGTGAACCGTTAACACATAAAGGAATTGTGCCCTCAACATGACGGGTGCGATCATACCAGCACTAATGCACCGGATCCCATCAGAACTCCGAAGTCAAGCGTGCTTGGGCGAGAGTAGTACTAGGATGGGTGACCCCCTGGGAAGTCCTCGTGTTGCACCCCCCTTTTAAATTTTTTTTGTTCCGGTTAGGGTTGCCAAGATACTTTACCCACCACATTTCTATTATCGAATCCCACGGCACCTTGGGCAAGACAACTTCTCTTCACGTGGAGGCTGGGCCCGCAAACCGAGGGCGTAGGGCTTGTGACCAGGTCTCCGTCGCTCCGGTGCCCATAACTTTTGATCCTTAAGGAGTTACGAGGCGCACAACATACCGTTGGAAAGCTCTCTGAGAGCTCTATGACAGCGGCAGCAAGCAAGCTTGCTATGCCCTTTTCGGAGCTCAAAATCGAACGTTTTCATCAGTTTCGGGCCACTTTTCTTCTTTTGCTCTGTTTTTCCGTCCCGGATCGTACGTCGTGAGCTGTTAAAAGGATGACAACCTTACTCGCGGCACATTAGAGGACCCTACAATGCATCGATATCACGTCTTGCGAGGATGCTGCGTTGTTGAAGCGGATGGGTTGTCGTTAAGCCCATTGGGCCTTTTGAATGGGCCATATCTCTAGGCTGGGACTGTGAACCGTTAACACATAAAGGAATTGTGCCCTCAACATGACGGGTGCGATCATACCAGCACTAATGCACCGGATCCCATCAGAACTCCGAAGTTAAGCGTGCTTGGGCGAGAGTAGTACTAGGATGGGTGACCCCCTGGGAAGTCCTCGTGTTGCACCCCCCTTTTCAATTTTTTTTGCTCCGGTTAGGGTTGCCAAGATACTTTACCCACCACATTTCTATTATCGAATCCCACGGCACCTTTGGCAAGACAACTTCTCTTCACGTGGAGGCTGGGCCCGCAAACCGAGGGCGTAGGGCTTGTGACTAGGTCTCCGTCGCTCCGGTACCCATAACTTTTGATCCGTAAGGAGTTACGAGGCGCACAGCATTCCGTTGGAAAGCTCTCTGAGAGCTGTACGAAGGGGGCAGCTAGCTAGCTTGCCGTGCCCTTTTCGAAGCTCAAAATCGAAAGTTTTCATCAGTTTCGGGCCACTTTTCTTCTTTTGCTCTGTTTTTCTGTCCCGGATCGTACGTCGTGAGCTGTTAAAAGGACGACAACCTTACTCGCGGCACATTAGAGGACCCTACAATGCGTCGATATCACGTCTTGCGAGGATGCTACGTTGTTGAAGCGGATGGGTTGTCGTTAAGCCCATTGGGCCTTTTGAATGGGCCATATCTCTAGGCTGGGACTGTGAACCGTTAACACATAAAGGAATTGTGCCCTCAACATGACGGGTGCGATCATACCAGCACTAATGCACCGGATCCCATCAGAACTCCGAAGTTAAGCGTGCTTGGGCGAGAGTCTTACTAGGATGGGTGACCCCCTGGGAAGTCCTCGTGTTGCACCCCCTTCTAAATTTTTTTTACTCTGGTTAGGGTTGCCAAGATACTTTATCCACCATAATTCTATTATCAAATCCACAGGACCTTGGGCAAGACAACTTCTCTTCACGTGGAGGCTGGGCCCGCAAACCGAGGGTGTAGGGCATGTGACCAGGTCTTTGTCGCTCCGGTGCCCATAACTTTTGATCCATAAGGAGTTACAAGGCGCACAGCATACCGTTGGAAAGCTCTCTGAGAGCTCTACAACGGGGGCAACCAGCTAGCACGCTCTGCCCTTTTCGGAGCTCAAAATCGAACGTTTTCATCAGTTTCGGGCCACTTTTCTTCTTTTGCTCTATTTTTCCGACCCGGATCGTACGTCGTGAGCTGTTAAAAGGACGACAACCTTCCTCGCGGCACATTAGAGGACCCTACAATGCGTCGATATCACGTCTTGCGAGGATGCTGCGTTGTTGAAGCGGATGGGTTGTCGTTAAGCCCATTGGGCCTTTTGAATGGGCCATATCTCTAGGCTGGGACTGTGAACCGTTAACACATAAAGGAATTGTGCCCTCAACATGACGGGTGCGATCATACCAGCACTAATGCACCGGATCCCATCAGAACTCCGAAGTCAAGCGTGCTTGGGCGAGAGTAGTACTAGGATGGGTGACCCCCTGGGAAGTCCTCGTGTTGCACCCCCCTTTTCAATTTTTTTTGCTCCGGTTAGGGTTGCCAAGATACTTTACCCACCACATTTCTATTATCGAATCCCACTGCACCTTGGGCAAGACAACTTCTCTTCACGTGGAGGCTGGGCCCGCAAACCGAGGGCGTAGGGCTTGTGACCAGGTCTCCGTCGCTCCGGTGCCCATAACTTTTGATCCGTAAGGAGTTACGCGGCGCACAGCATACCGTTGGAAAGCTCTCTGAGAGCTCTATGACAGCGGCAGCAAGCTAACTTGCTATACCCTTTTCGGAGCTCAAAATCGAACGTTTTCATCAGTTTCGGGCCACTTTTCTTCTTTTGCTCTGTTTTTCCGTCCAGGATCGTACGTCGTGAGCTGTTAAAAGGACGACAACCATACTCGCGGCACATTAGAGGACCCTACAATGCGTCGATATCACGTTTTGCGAGGATGCTGCGTTGTTGAAGCGGATGGGTTGTCGTTAAGCCCATTGGGCCTTTTGAATGGGCCATATCTCTAGGCTGGGACTGTGAACTGTTAACCCATAAAGGAATTGTGCCCTCAACATGACGGGTACGATCATACCAGCACTAATGCATCGGATCCCATCAGAACTTCGAAGTTAAGCGTGCTTGGACAAGAGTAGTACTAGGATGGGTGACCCCCTAGGAAGTCCTCGTCTTGCACCCCCCTTTTCAATTTTTTTTTTGCTCTGGTTAGGGTTGCCAAGATACTTTACCCACCACATTTCTATTATCGAATCCCATGGCACCTTGGGCAAGACAACTTCTCTTCACGTGGAGGCTGGGCCCGCAAACCGATGGCGTAGGGCTTGTGACCAGGTCTCCGTCGCTCCGGTGCCCCGTAACTTTTGATCCGTAAGGAGTTACGCGGAGCACAGCATACCGTTGGAAAGCTCTCCGAGAGCTCTACGACGGGGGCAGGTAGCTAGCTGGCCGTGCCCTTTTCGGAGCTCAAAATCGAACGTTTTCATCATTTTCGGGCTACTTTTCTTTTTTTTGCTCTGTTTTTCCGCACCGGATCGTACGTCGTGAGCTGTTAAAAGGACGACAACCTTACTCGCGGCACATTAGAGGACCCTACAATGCGTCAATATCACGTCTTGCGAGGATGCTGCGTTGTTGAAGCGGATGGGTTGTCGTTAAGCCCATTGGGCCTTTTGAATGGGCCATATCTCTAGGCTGGGACTGTGAACCGTTAACACATAAAGGAATTGTGCCCTCAACATGACGGGTGCGATCATACCAGCACTAAAGCACCGGATCCCATCAGAACTCCGAAGTTAAGCGTGCTTGGGCGAGAGTAGTACTAGGATGGGTGACCCCCTGGGAAGTCCTCGTGTTGCACCCCCCTTTTCAATTTTTTTTGCTCCGGTTTAGCGTTGCCAAGATACTTTACCCACCACATTTCTATTATCGAATCCCACGGCACCTTGGGCAAGACAACTTCTCTCACGTGGAGGCTGGGCCCGCAAATCGAGGGCGTAGGCTTGTGACCAGGTCCCCGTCGCTCCGGTGCCCATAACTTTTGATCCGTAAGGAGTTACGAGGCGCACAGCATACCGTTGGAAAGCTCTCTGAGAGCTCTACGACGGGGGCAAAGAGCTAGCTTGCTGTGCCCTTTTCGGAGCTCAAAATCGAACGTTTTCATTAGTTTCGGACCACTTTTCTTCTTTTGCTCTGTTTTTCTGTCCCGGATCGTACGTCGTGAGCTGTTAAAAGGACGACAACCTTACTCGCGGCACATTAGAGGACCCTACAATGCGACGATATCACGTCTTGCGAGGATTCTGCGTTGTTGAAGCGGGTGGGTTGTCGTTAAGCCCATTGGGCCTTTTGAATGGGCCATATCTCTAGGCTGGGACCGTGAACCGTTAACACATAAAGGAATTGTGCCCTCAACATGACGGGTGCGATCATACCAGCACTAATGCACCGGATCCCATCAGAACTCCGAAGTTAAGCGTGCTTGGGCGAGAGTAGTACTAGGATGGGTGACCCCCTGGGAAGTCCTCGTGTTGCACCCCCCTTTTCAATTTTTTTTGCTCCGGTTAGGGTTGCCAAGATACTTTACCCACCACATTTCTATTATCGAATCCCACGGCACCTTGGGCAAGACAACTTCTCTTCACGGGGAGGCTGGGCCCGCAAACCGAGGGCGTAGGGCTTGTGACTAGGTCTCCGTCGCTCCGGTGCCCATAACTTTTGATCCGTAAGGAGTTACGAGGCGCAAAGCATACCGTTGGAATGCTCTCTGAGAGCTCTACGACGGGGGTAGCTAGCTAGCTAGGTGTGCCCTTTTCGGAGCTCAAAATTGAACGGTTTGATCAGTTTTGGTCCAGTTTTCTTCTTTTGCTCTGTTTTTCCGTCCCGGATCGTACGTCGTGAGCTGTTAAAAGAACGACAACCTTACTCGCGGCACATTAGAGGACCCTACAATGTGTCGATATCACGTCTTGCGAGGATGCTGCGTTGTTGAAGCGGATGGGTTGTCGTTAAGCCCATTGGGCCTTTTGAATGGGCCATATCTCTAGGCTGGGACTGTGAACCGTTAACACATAAAGGAATTGTGCCCTCAACATGACGGGTGCGATCATACCAGCACTAATGCACCGGATCCCATCAGAACTCCGAAGTTAAGCGTGCTTGGGCGAGAGTAGTACTAGGATGGGTGACCCCCTGGGAAGTCCTCGTGTTGCACCCCCCTTTTCAATTTTTTTTGCTCCGGTTAGCGTTGCCAAGATACTTTACCCAGCACATTTCTATTATCGAATCCCACGGCACCTTGGGCAAGACAACTTCTCTTCACGTGGAGGCTGGGCCTGCAAACCGATGGCGTAGGGCTTGTGACCAGGTCTCCATCGCTCCGGTGCCCATAACTTTTGATCCGTAAGGAGTTACGAGGCCCACAGCATACCGTTGGAAAGCTCTCTGAGAGCTGTACGACGTGGGTAGCAAGCTAGCTCGTTGTGCCCTTTTCGGAACTCAAAATCGAACGCTTTCATTAGTTTCGGGCCACTTTTCTTCTTTTGCTCTGTTTTTCCATACCGGATCGTAAGTCGTGAGCTGTTAAAAGGACCACAACCTTACTCGCGGCACATTAGAGGACCCTACAATGCGTCGATATCACGTCTTGCGAGGATGCTGCGTTGTTGAAGCGGATGGGTTGTCGTTAAGCCCATTGGGCCTTTTGAATGGGCCATATCTCTAGGCTGGGACTGGGAACCGTTAACACATAGAGGAATTGTGCCCTCAACATGACGGGAGCGATCATACCAGCACTAATGCACCGGATCCAATCAGAACTCCGAAGTTAAGCGTGCTTGGGCGAGAGTAGTACTAGGATGGGTGACCCCCTGGGAAGTCCTCGTGTTTTACCCCCCTTTTCAAATTTTTTTGCTCCGGTTAGGGTTGCCAAGATACTTTACCCAACACATTTCAATTATCGAATCACACGGCACCTTGGCCAAGACAACTTCGCTTCACGTGGAGGCTGGGCCAGCAAACCGAGGGCGTAGGACTTGTGACCAGGTCTCCGTCACTCCGGTACCCATAACTTTTGATCCGTAAGGAGTTACGCGGCGCACAGCATACCGTTCCAAAGCTCTCCGAGAGCTCTACGATGGGGGCAGGTAGCTAGCTCGCCGTGCCCTTTTCGGAGCTTAAAATCGAACGTTTTCATCAGTTTCGGGCTATTTTTTTACTTTTGCTCTATTTTTCCATCCCGGATCGTACGTCGTGAGCTGTTAAAAGGACGACAACCTTACTCGCGGCACATTAGAGGACCCTACAATGCGTCGATATCACGTCTTGCGAGGATGCTGCGTTGTTGAAGCGGTTGGGCTGTCGTTAAGCCCATTGGGCCTTTTGAATGGGCCATATCTCTAGGCTGGGACTGTGAACCGTTAACACATAAAGGAATTGTGCCCTCAACATGACGGGTGCGATCATACCAGCACTAATGCACCGGATCCCATCAGAATTCCGAAGTTAAGCGTGCTTGGGCGAGAGTAGTACTAGGATGGGTGACCCCCTGGGAAGTCTTCGTGTTGCACCCCCTTTTACAATTTTTTTTGCTCCGGTTAGGGTTGCCATGATACTTTACCCACCACATTTCTATTATCGAATCACACGGCACCTTGGGCAAGATAACTTCTCTTCACGTGGAGGCTGGGCCCGCAAACCGAGGGCGTAGGGCTTGTGATCAGGTCTCCATCGCTCCGGTGCCCATAACTTTTGATCCGTAAAGAGTTACGCGGCGCACAGCATACCGTTGTAAAGCTCTCCGAGAGCTCTACAACGGGGGCTGCCAGCTAGCTCGCTGTGCCCTTTTCGGAGATCAAAATCGTACGTTTTCATCAGTTTCGGGCCACTTTTCTTCTTTTACTCTGTTTTTCCGTCCCGGATCGTACGTCGTGAGCTGGTAAAAGGAGGACAACCTTACTAGCGGCACATTAGAGGACCCTACAATGCGTCGATATCACGTCTTGCGACGATGCTACGTTGTGGAAGCGGATGGGTTGTCGTTAAGCCCATTGGGCCGTTTGAATGGGCCATATCTCTACGCTGGGACTGTGAACCGTTAACACATAAAGTAATTGGGCCCTCAACATGACGGGTGCGATCATACCAGTACTAATGCACAGGATCCCATCAGAACTCCGAAGTTAAGCGTGCTTGGGCGAGAGTAGTACTATGATGGGTGACCCCCTAGGAAGTCCTCGTGTTGCACCCCCCTTTTCAATTTTTTTTTCTCCGGTTAGGGTTGCCAAGATACTACCCACCACATTTCTATTATCGAATCCCACGGCACCTTGGGCAAGACAACTTCTCTTCACGTGGAGGCTGGGCCCGCAAAACGAGGGCGTAGGGCTTGTGACCAGGTCTTCGTCGCTCCGGTGCCCATAACTTTTGATCCGTAAGGAGTTACGAGGCGCCCAGCAAAGCGTTGGAAAGCCCTTTGACAGCCCTCCGACGGGGGCAGCAAGCTAGCTTGCTGTGGCCTTTTCGGAGCTCAAAATCGAACGTTTTCATCAGTTTCGGGACACTTTTCTTCTTTTGCTATGTTTTTCCGTCCCGGATCGTACGTCGTGAGTTGTTAAAAGGACGACAACCATACTCGCGGCACATTAGAGGACCCTACAATGCGTCGATATCACGTCTTGCGAGGATGCTGCGTTGTTGAAGCGGATGGGTTGTCGTTAAGCCCATTGGGCCTTTTGAATGGGCCATATCTCTAGGCTGGGACTGTGAACCGTTAACACATAAAGGAATTGTGCCCTCAACATGACGGGTGCGATCATACCAGCACTAAAGCACCGGATCCCATCAGAACTCCGAAGTTAAGCGTGCTTGGGCGAGAGTAGTACTAGGATGGGTGACCCCCTGGGAAGTCCTCGTGTTGCACCCCCCTTTTCAATTTTTTTTGCTCCGGTTAGGGTTGCCAAGATACTTTACCCACCACATTTCTATTATCGAATCCCACGGCACCTTGGGCAAGACAACTCCTCTTCACGTGGAGGTTGGGCCTGCAAACCGGTGCCCATAACTTTTGATCCGTAAGGAGTTACGAGGCGCACAGCATACCGTTGGAAAGCACTCTAAGAGCTCTACGACAGGGGTAGCGAGCTAGCTCGCTTTGCCCATTTCGGCGCTCAAAATCGAACGTTTTCATCAGTTTCGGGCCACTTTTCTTCTTTTGCTCTGTTTTTCCATCCCGGATCGTACGTCGTGAGCTGTTAAAAGGACGACAACCTTACTCGCGGCACATTAGAGGACCCTACAATGCGTCGATATCACGTCTTGCGAGGATGCTGCGTTGTTGAAGCGGATGGGTTGTCGTTAAGCCCATTGGGCCTTTTGAATGGGCCATATCTCTAGGCTGGGACTGTGAACCGTTAACACATAAAGGAGTTGTGCCCTCAACATGACGGGTGCGATCATACCAGCACTAATGCACCGGATCCCATCAGAACTACGAAGTTAAGCGTGCTTGGGCGAGAGTAGTACTAGGATGGGTGACCCCCTGGGAAGTCCTCGTGTTGCACCCCCCTTTTCAATTTTTTTTGCTCCGGTTAGGGTTGCCAAGATACTTTACCCACCAAATTTCTGTTATCGAATCCCACGGCACCTTGGGCAAGACAACTTCTCTTCACGTGGAGGCTGGGCCCGCAAACCGAGGGCGTAGGGCTTGTGACCAGGTCTCCATCGCTCCGGTGCCCATAACTTTTGATCCGTAAGGAGTTACGCGGCGCACAGCATACCGTTGTAAAGCTCTTCGAGAGCTCTACGACGGGGGTAGCCAGCTAGCTCGCTTTGCCCTTTTCGGAGCTCAAAATCGAACGTTTTCATCAGTTTCGGGCCACTTTTCTTCTTTTGCTCTGTTTTTCCATCCCGGATCGTACGTCGTGAGCTGTTAAAAGGACGACAACCTTACTCGCGCCACATTAGAGGACCCTACAATGCGTCGATATCATGTCTTGCGAGGATGCTGCGTTGTTGAAGCGGATGGGTTGTCGTTAAGCCCATTGGGCCTTTTGAATGGGCCATATCTCTAGGCTGGGACTGTGAACCGTTAACACATAAAGGAATTGTGCCCTCAACATGACGGGTGCGATCATACCAGCACTAATGCACCGGATCCCATCATAACTCCGAAGTTAAGCGTGCTTGGGAGAGAGTAGTACTAGGATGGGTGACCCCCTGGGAAGTCCTCGTGTTGCACCCCCCTTTTCAATTTTTTTTGTTCCGGTTAGGGTTGCCAAGATACTTTACCCACCACATTTCTATTATCGAATCCCACGGCACCTTGGGCAAGACAACTTCTCTTCACGTGGAGGTTGGGCCCGCAAACCGAGGGCGTAAAGCTTGTGACCAGGTCTCCGTCGCTCCGGTGCCCATAACTTTTGATCCGTAAGGAGTTACGCAGCGCACAGTATACCGTTGTAAAGCTCTCCGAGAGCTCTACGACGGGGGAAGCCAGTTAGCTCGCTTTGCCCTTTTCGGAGCTCAAATTCGAACGTTTTCATCAGTTTCGGGCCACTTTTCTTCTTTTGCTCTGTTTTTCCGTCCCGGATCGTACGTCGTGAGCTGTTAAAAGGACGAAAACCTTACTCGCGGCACATTAGAGGACCCTACAATGCATCGATATCACGTCTTGCGAGGATGCTGCGTTGTTGAAGCGGATAGGTTGTCGTTAAGCCCATTGGGCCTTTTGAATGGGCCATATCTCTAGGCCGGGACTGTGAACCGTTAACACATAAAGGAATTGTGCCCTCAACATGACGGGTGCAATCATACCAGCACTAATGCACCGGATCCCATCAGAACTCCGAAGTTAAGCGTGCTTGGGCGAGAGTAGTACTAGGATGGGTGACCCCCTGGGATGTCCTCGTGTTGCACCCCCCTTTTCAATTTTTTTTGCTCCGGTTAGGGTTGCCAAGATACTTTACCCACCACATTTCTATTATCGAATCCCACGACAACTTGGGCAAGACAACTTCTCTTCACGTGGAGGTTGGACCTGCAAACCGAGGGCGTAGGGTTTGTGACCAGGTCTCCGTCGCTCCGGTGCCCATAACTTTTGATCCGTAAGGAGTTACGAGGCGCACAGCATACCGTTGGAAATCTCTCTGAGAGCTCTACGACGGGGGCAGCAAGCATGCTTGCTATGCCCTTTTCGGAGCTCAAAATCGAACGTTTTCATCAGTTTCGGGCCACTTTTCATCTTTAGCTCTGTTTTCTGTCCCGGATCGTATGTCGTGAGCTGTTAAAAGGACAACAACCTTACTCGCGGGACATTAGAGGGCCCTACAATGCGTCGATGTCACGTCTTGCGAGGATGCTGCGTTGTTGAAGCGGATGAGTTATCGTTAAGCCCATTGGGCCTTTTGAATGGGCCATATCTCTAGGATGGGACTGTGAACTGTTAACAAATAAAAGAATTGCGCCCTCAACATGACGGGTGCGATCATACCAGCACTAATGCACCGGATCCCATCAGAACTCCGAAGTTAAGCGTGCTTGGGCGAGAGTAGCACTAGGATGGATGACCCTCTGGGAAGTCCTCGTGTTGCACCCCCCTTTTCAATTTTTTTTGCTCCGGTTAGGGTTGCCAAGATACTTTATCCACCACATTTCTTTTATTGAATCCCACGGCACCTTGGGCAAGACAACTTCTCTTCACGTGGAGGATGGGCCTGCAAACCGAGGGC
Source organism: Ehretia macrophylla (assembly GCA_037974665.1). Lineage (NCBI taxonomy): Eukaryota > Viridiplantae > Streptophyta > Magnoliopsida > Boraginales > Ehretiaceae > Ehretia > Ehretia macrophylla. The sequence continues at coordinate 74,855,904 of CM075769.1, forward strand.
ATAGGGCTTGTGACCTGGTCTCCGTCGCTCCGGTGGCCATAACTTTTGATCCGTAAGGAGTTACGCCGCGCACAGCATAGCGGTGGAAAGCACTCCGAGAGCTCTACGACGGGGGCAGGGAGCTAGCTCGCTGTACCCTTTTCGGAGCTCAAAATCGAACGTTTTCATCAGTTTCGGGTTACTTTTCTTCTTTTGCTCTGTTTTTCTGTCCCGGATCGGACATCGTGAGCTTGTAAAAGGACGACAACCTTACTCACGGCACATTAGAGGACTCTACAATGCGTCGATATCACGTCTTGCGTGGGTGCTGCGTTGTTGAAGCGGATGGGTTGTCGTTAAGCCCATTGGGCCTTTTGAATGGGCCATATCTCTAGGCTGGGACTGTGAACCGTTAACACATAAAGGAATTGTGCCCTCAACATGACGGGTGCGATCATACCAGCACTAATGCACCGGATCCCATCAGAACTCCGAAGTTAAGCGTGCTTGGGCGAGAGTAGTACTAGGATGGGTGACCACCTGGGAAGTCCTCGTGTTGCACCCCCCTTTTCAATTTTTTTTTGATCCGGTTAGGGTTGCCAAGATACTTTACCCACCACATTTCTATTATCGAATCCCACGGCACCTTGGGCAAGACAACTTCTCTTCACGGGGAGGCTGGGCCCGCTAACCGACGGCGTAGAGCTTGTGACTAGGTCTCCGTCGCTCCGGTGCCCATAACTTTTGATCCGTAAGGAGTTACGAGGCGCACATCATACCGTTGGAAAGCTCTCTGAGATCTTTACGACAGGGGTAGCTAGCTAGCTTGCTATGCCCTTTCCGGAGCTCAAAATTGAACGTTTACATCAGTTTTGGGCCACTTTTCTTCTTTTGCTTTATATTTCTGACCCGGATCGAGCGTCGTGAGCCATTAAAAGGACGACAACTTTACTAGAGGCACATTAGAGGGCCCTACAAAGTGTCGATATCACGTCTTGCGAAGATGCAGCGTTGTTGAAGCAGATGGGTTGTCGTTAAGCCCATTGGGCCTTTTGAATGGGCCATCTCTCTAGGCTGGGACTGTGAACTGTTAACACATAAAGGAATTGTGCCCTCAACATGACGGGTGCGATCATACCAGCACTAATGCACCGGATCCCATCAGAACTCCGAAGTTAATTGTGCTTGGGCGAGAGTAGTACTAGGATGGGTGACCCCCTGGGAAGTCCTCGTGTTGCACCCCCCTTTTCAATTTTTTTTGCTCCGGTTAGGGTTGCCAAGATACTTTACCCACCACATTTCTATTATCGAATCCCACGGCACCTTGGGCAAGACAACTTCTCTTCACGTGGAGGCTGGGCCCGCAAACCGAGGGCGTAGGGCTTGTGACCAGGTCTCCGTCGCTCCGGTGCCCATAACTTTTGATCCGTAAGGAGTTACACGGCGCACAGCATACCGTTGGAAAGCACTCCGAGAGCTCTACGACGGGGGCAGGTAGCTAGCTCGCCGTGCCCTTTTTGGAGCTCAAAATCGAAAGTTTTCATCAGTTTCGGGCTACTTTTCTTCTTTTGCTCTGTTTCTCCGTCCCGGATCGTACGTCGTGAGCTGTTAAAAGGACGACAACCTTACTCGCGGCACATTAGAAGACCCTACAATGCGTCGATATCACGTCTTGCGAGGATGCTGCGTTGTTGAAGCGGATGGGTTGTCGTTAAGCCCATTGGGCCTTTTGAATGGGCCATATCTCTAGGTTGGGACTGTGAACCGTTAACACATAAAGGAATTGTGCCCTCAACATGACAGGTGCGATCATACCAGAACTAATGCACCGGATCCCATCAGAACTCCGAAGTTAAGCGTGCTTGGGCGAGAGTAGTACTAGGATGGGTGACCCCCTGGGAAGTCCTCGTGTTGTACCCCCCATTTCAATTTTTTTTGCTCCGGTTAGGGTTGCCAAGATACTTTACCCACCACATTTCTATTATCGAATCCCACGGCACCTTGGGCAAGACAACTTCTCTTCACGTGGAGGCTGGGCCCGCAAATCGAGGGCGTAGGGCTTGTGACTAGGTCTCCGTCGCTCCGGTGCCCATAACTTTTGATCCGTAAGGAGTTACGCGGCGCATAGCATACCGTTGTAAAGCTCTTCGAGAGCTCTACGACTGGGGCAGCCAGCTAGCTCGCTTTGCCCTTTTCGGAGCTCAAAATCGAATGTTTTCATCAGTTTCGGGCCACTTTTCTTCTTTTGCTCTGTTTTTCCGTCCCGGATCGTACGTCGTGAGCTGTTAAAAGGACGACAACCTTACTCGCGGCACATTAGAGGACCCTACAATGCGTCGATATCACGTCTTGCGAGGATGCTGCGTTGTTGAAGCGGATGGGTTGTCGTTAAGCCCATTGGGCCTTTTGAATGGGCCATATCTCTAGGCTGGGACTGTGAACCGTTAACACATAAAGAAATTGTGCCCTCAACATGACGGGTGCGATCATACCAGCACTAATGCACCGGATCCCATCAGAACTCCGAAGTTAAGCGTGCTTGGGCGAGAGTAGTACTAGGATGGGTGACCCCCTGGGAAGCCCTCGTGTTGCACCCCCCTTTTCAATTTTTTTTGCTCCGGTTAGGGTTGCCAAGATACTTTACCCACCACATTTCTATTATCGAATCCCACGGCACCTTGGGCAAGACAACTTCTCTTCACGTGGAGGCTGGGCCCGCAAACCGAGGGCGTAGGGGTTGTGACCAGGTCTCCATCGCTCCGTTGCCCATAACTTTTGATCCGTAAGGAGTTACGCGGCGCACAGCATACCGTTGTAAAGCTCTCCGAGAGCTCTACGACTGGTGAAGCCAGCTAGCTCGCTTTGCGCTTTTCGGAGCTCAAAATCGAACGTTTTCATCAGTTTCGGGCCAATTTTCTTCTTTTGCTCTGTTTTTCCGTCCCGGATCGTACGTCGTGAGCTGTTAAAAGGACGACAACCTTACTCGCGGCACATTAGAGGACCCTACAATGCGTCGATATCACGTCTTGCGAGGATGCTGCGTTGTTGAAGCGGATGGGTTTTCGTTAAGCCCATTGGGCCTTTTGAATGGGCCATATCTCTAGGCTGGGACTGTGAACCGTTAACACATAAAGGAATTGTGCCCTCAACATGACGGGTGCGATCATACCAGCACTAATGCACCGGATCCCATCAGAACTCCGAAGTTAAGCGTGCTTGGGCGAGAGTAGTACTAGGATGGGTGACCTCCTGGGAAGTCCTCGAGGTGCACCCCCCTTTTCAATTTTTTTTGCTCCGGTTAGGGTTGCCAAGATACTTTACCCACCACATTTCTATTATCGAATCCCACGGCACCTTGGGCTAGGCAACTTCTCTTCACGTGGAGGCTGGGCCCACAAACCGAGGGCGTAGTGCTTCTGACCAGGTCTCCGTCGCTCCGGTGCCCATAACTTTTGATCCGTAAGGAGTTACGCGGCGCACAGCATACCGTTGGAAAACTCTCCGAGAGCTCTGCGACGGTGGCAGGTAGCTAGCTCGCCGTGCCCTTTTCCGAACTCAAAATCGAACGTTTTCATCAGTTTCGGGCCACTTTTCTTCTTTTGCTCTGTTTTTCTGTCCCGGATCGTACGTCGTGAGCTGTTAAAAGGACGACAACCTTACTCGCGGCACATTAGAGGACCCTACAATGCGTCGACAACACGTCTTGCGAGGATGCTGCGTTGTTGAAACGAATGGGTTGTCGTTAAGCCCATTGGATCTTTTGAATGGGCCATCTCTCTAGGTTGGGAATGTGAACCGTTAACACATAAAGGAATTGTGCCCTCAACATGACGGGTGCGATCATACTAGCACTAATGCACCGGATCCCATTAGAACTCCGAAGTTATGCATGATTGGGCGAGAGTAGTACTAGGATGGGTAACCCTTTGGGAAGTCCTCGTGTTGCACCCCCTTTTCAATTTTTTTTGCTCCGATTAAGGTTGCCAAGATATTTCATCCACCACATTTCTATTATCGAATCCCACGGCTCCTTGGGCAAGACAACTTTTCTTCACGTGGAGGCTGGGCCAGCAAGCCGAGGGCGTAGGGCTTCTTACCATGTCTCTTTCGCTCTGGTGCCCATAACTTTTGATCCGTAAGGAGTTGCGCGGCGCACAGCATACCGTTGCAAAGCTCTCCAAGAGCTCTACAACGGGGGCAGCTAGCTTGCTTGTTGTGCCCTTTTTGGAGACCAAAATCGAATGTTTTCATGAATTTCGGGCTACTTTTCTTCTTTTGCTCTGTTTTTTCGTCTCGGATCTTACGTCGTGAGCTGTTAAAAGGACGACAACCTTACTCGCGGCACATTAGAGGACCCTACAATGCGGCGATATCACGTCTTGCGAGGATGCTGCGTTGTTGTAGCAGATGGGTTGTCGTTAAGCCCATTGGGCCTTTTGAATGGGCCCTCTCTCTAGGCTGGGACTGTGAACCGTTACCACATAAAGGAATTGTGCCCTCAACATGACGGGTGCGATCATACCAGCACTAATGCACCGGATCCCATCAGAACTCCGAAGTTAAGCGTGCTTGGGCGAAAGTAGTACTAGGATGGGTGACCCCCTGGGAAGTCCTCGTGTTACACCCCCCTTTTCAATTTTTTTTGCTCCGGTTAGGGTTGCCAAGATACTTTACCCACCACATTTCTATTATCGAATCCCACGGCACCTTGGGCAAGACAACTTCTCTTCACATGGAGGCTGGGCCCGCAAACCGAGGGCGTAGGGCTTGTGACCAGGTCTCCGTCGCTCCGGTGCCCATAACTTTTGATCCGTAAGGAGTTACGTGGCGCCCAGCATACCGTTGTAAAGCTCTCCGAGAGCTCTACAACGGGGGCAGCCAGCTAGCTTGCTTTGCCCTTTTCGGAGCTCAAAATTGAACGATTTCATCTGTTTCGGGCCACTTTTTTTCTTTTGTTCTATTTTTCCGTCCCGGATTGTACGTCGTGAGCTGTTAAAAGGACGATAACCTTACTCGCGGCACACTAGAGGACCCTACAATGCGTCGATATCACGTCTTGCGAGGATGCTGCGTTGTTGAAGCGGATGGGTTGTCGTTAAGCCCATTGGGCCTTTTGATTGGGGCGTATCTCTAGGCTGGGACTGTGAACCGTTACCACATAAAGGAATTGTGCCCTCAACATGACGGGTGCGATCATACCAGCACTAATGCACCGGATCCCATCAGAACTCCGAAGTTAAGCGTGCTTGGGCGAGAGTAGTACTAGGATGGGTGACCCCCTGGGAAGTCCTCGTGTTGCACTCCCCTTTTCAATTTTTTTTGCTCCGGTTAGGGTTGCGAAGATACTTTACCCACCACATTTCTATTATCGAATCCCACGGCACCTTGGGCAAGACAACTTCTCTTCACGGGGAGGCTGGGCCCGCAAACCGAGGGCGTAGTGCTTGTGACCAGGTCTCCGTCGCTCCGGTGCCCATAACTTTTGATCCGTAAGGAGTTACGCGGCGCACAACATACCGTTGTAAAGCTCTCCGAGAGCTCTACAACGGGGGCAGCCAGCTAGCTTTCTTTGCCCTTTTCGGAGCTCAAAATCGAACGTTTTCATCTGTTTCGGGCCACTTTTCTTCTTTTGCTCTGTTTTTCCGTCCCGAATCGTACGTCGTGTGCTGTTAAAAGGACGACAACCTTACTCGCGGCACATTAGAGGACCCTACAATGCGTCAATATCATGTCTTGCGAGGATGCTTCGTTGTTGAAGCGGATGGGTTGTCGTTAAGCCCATTGGGCCTTTTGAATGGGCCATATCTCTAGGCTGGGACTGTGAACCGTTAACACATAAAGAAATTGTGCCCTCAACATGACGGGTGCGATCATACCAGCTCTAATGCACCGGATCCCATCAGAACTCCGAAGTTAAGCGTGCTTGGGCGAGAGTAGTACTAGGATGGGTGACCCCCTGGGAAGTCCTCGTGTTGTACCCCTTTTCAATTTTTTTTTGCTTCGGTTAGGGTTGCCAAGATACTTTATCCACCACATTTCTATTATCGAATCCCACGAGACCTTGGGCAAGACAACTTCTCTTCACGTGGAGGCTGGGCCCGCAAACCGGGGGCGTAGGGCTTGTGACTAGTTCTCCGTCGCTCCGGTGCCCATAACTTTTGATCCGTAAGGAGTTACGCGGCGCACAGCATACCGTTGGAAAGTTCTCCGAAAGCTCTACGACGGGGGCAGGTAGCAAGCTCGCTGTGCCCTTTTCGGAGCTCAAAATCGAACATTTTCATCAATTTCGGGCTACTTTTCTACTTTTACTCTGTTTTTCAGTCTCGGATCGTACGTCGTGAGCTGTTAAAAGGACGACAACCTTACTCGCGGCACATTAGAGGACCCTACAATGCGTCGATATCACGTCTTGCGAGGATGCTGCGTTGTTGAAGAGGATGGGTTGTCGTTAAGCCCATTGGGCCTTTTGAATGGGCCATATCTCTAGGCTGGGACTGTGGACCGTTAACACATAAAGGAATTGTGCCCTCAACATGACGGGTGCGATCATACCAGCACTAATGCATCGGATCCCATCAGAACTCCGAAGTTAAGCGTGCTTGGGCGAGAGTAGTACTAGGATGGGTGACCCCCTGGGAAATCCTCGCGTTGCACCCCCCTTTTCAATTTTTTTTGCTCCGGTTAGGGTTGCCAAGATACTTTACCCACCACATTTCTATTATCGAATCCCACGGCACCTTGGGCAAGACAACTTCTCTTCACGTGGAGGCTGGGCCAGCAAACCGAGGGCGTAGGGCTTGTGACCAGATCTCTGTCGCTCCGGTGCCCATAACTTTTAATCCGTAAGGAGTTACGCGATGCACAGCATACCGTTGGAAAGCTATCCGAGAGCGCTACGACGAGGGCAGGTAGCTAGCTCGCTTTGCCCTTTTCAGAGCTCAAAATTGAGCGTTTTCATCAGTTTCGGGCCACTTTTCTTCTTTTGCTCTGTTTTTCTGTCCCGGATCGTACGTCGTGAGCTGTTAAAAGGACGACAACCTTACTCGCGGCACATTAGAGGACCCTACAATGCGTCGATATCACGTCTTGCGAGGATGCTGCGTTGTTGAAGCGGATGGGTTGTCGTTAAGCCCATTGGGCCTTTTGAATGGGCCATATCTCTAGCTTGGGACTGTGAACCGTTAACACATAAAGGAATTGTGCCCTCAACATGACGGGTGCGATCATACCAGCACTAATGCACCGGATCCCATCAGAACTCCGAAGTTAAGCGTGCTTGGGCGAGAGTAGTACTAGGATGGGTGACCGCCTGGGAAGTCCTCGTGTTGCACCCCCCTTTTCAATTTTTTTTGCTCCGGTTAGGGTTGCCAAGATACTTTACCCACCACATTTCTATTATCGAATCCCACGGCACCTTGGGCAAGACAACTTCTCTTCACGTGGAGGCTGGGCCAGCAAACCGAGGGCGTAGGGCTTGTGACCAGGTCTCCGTCGCTCCGGTGCCCATAACTTTTGATCCGTAAGGAGTTACGCGGCGCACAGCATACCGTTGTAAAGCTCTCCGAGAGCTCTACGAAGGGGGCAGACAGCTAGCTTGCTTTGCCCTTTTGGGATCTCAATATCGTACGTTTTCATCAGTTTCGGGCTACTTTTCTTCTTTTGCTCTATTTTTCCGTCTCGGATCGTACGTCGTGAGCTGTTAAAAGGACGAAAACCTTACTCGCGGCACATTAGAGGACCCTACAATGCGTCGATATCACGTCTTGCGAGGATGCTGCGTTGTTGAAGCGGATGGGTTGTCGTTAAGCCCATTGGGCCTTTTGAATGGGCCATATCTCTAGGCTGGGACTGTGAACAGTTAACACATAAAGGAATTGTGCCCTCAACATGACGGGTGCGATCATACCAGCACTAATGCACCGGATCCCATCAGAACTCTGAAGTTAAGCGTGTTTGGGCGAGAGTAGTACTAGGATGGGTGACCCCCTAGGAAGTCCTCGTGTTGCACCCCCCTTTTCAATTTTTTTTGATCCGGTTAGGGTTGCCAAGATACTTACCCACCACATTTCTATTATCGAATCCCACGGCACCTTGGGCAAGACAACTACTCTTCACGTGGAGGCTGGGCCCGTAAACCGAGGGCGTAGGGCTTGTGACCAGGTCTCCGTCGCTCCGGTGCCCATAACTTTTGATCCGTAAGGAGTGACGCGGCGCACAGCATACCGTTGGAAAGCTCTCCGAGAGCTCTACGACGGGGGCAGATAGCTAGCTCGCCGTGCCCTTTTCGGAGCTCAAAATCGAACGTTTTCATCAGTTTCGGGCTACTTTTCTTCTTTTGCTATGTTTTTCCGTCCCTGATCGTACGTCGTGAGCTGTTAAAAGGACGACAACCTTACTCGCGGCACATTAGAGGACACTACTATGCGTCGTTATCACGTCTTGCGAGGATGCTGTGTTGTTGAAGCGGATGGGTTGTCGTTAAGCCCATTGGGCCTTTTGAATGGGCCATATCTCTAGGCTGGGACTGTGAACCGTTAACACATAAAGGAATTGTGCCCTCAACATGACGGGTGCGATCATACCAGCACTAATGCACCGGATCCCATCAGAACTCCGAAGTTAAGCGTGCTTGGGCGAGAGTAGTACTAGGATGGGTGACCCCCTGGGAAGTCCTCGTGTTGCACCCCTCTTTTCAATTTTTTTTGCTCCGGTTATGGTTGCCATGATACTTTACCCACCAGATTTCTATTATCGAATCCCACGGCACCTTGGGCAAGACAACTTCTCTTCACGTGGAGGCTGGGCGCGCAAAACGAGGGCGTAGGGCTTGTGACCAGGTGTCCGTCGCTCCGGTGCCCATAACTTTTGATCCGTGAGGAGTTACGCGGCGCACAGCATACCATTGTAAAGATATCCGAGAGCTCTACGACGGGGGCAGCCAACTAGCTCGCTTTGCCCTTTTTGAAGCTCAAAATCGAACGTTTTCATCAGTTTCGGGCTACTTTTCTTCTTTTGCTCTGTTTTTCCGTCCCGGATCGTACGTCGTGAGCTGTTAAAAGGATGACAACCTTACTCGCGGCACATTAGAGGACCCTACAATGCGTCGATATCACGTCTTGCGAGGATGCTGCGTTGTTGAAGCGGATGGGTTGTCGTTAAGCACATTGGGCCTTTTGAATGGGCCATATCTCTAGGCTGGGACTGTGAACCGTTAACACATAAAGGAATTGTGCCCTCAACATGATGGGTGCGATCATACCAGCACTAATGCACCGGATCCAATCAGAACTCCGAAGTTAAGCGTGCTTGGGCGAGAGTAGTACTAGGATGGGTGACCCCCTGGGAAGTCCTCGTGTTGCACCCCCCTTTTCAATTTTTTTTGCTCCGGTTAGGGTTGCCAAGATACTTTACCCACCACATTTCTATTATCGAATCCCACGGCACCTTGGGCAAGACAACTTCTCTTCACGTGGAGGCTGGGCCCGCAAACCGAGGGCGTAGGGCTTGTGACCAGGTCTCTGTCGCTCCGGTGCCCATAACTTTTGATCCGTAAGGAGTTACGCGGCGCACAGCATACCGTTGGAAAGCTCTCCGAGAGCTCTACGACGGGGGCAGGAAGCTAGCTCGCCGTGCCCTTTTTGAAACTCAAAATCGAACGTTTTCATCAGTTTCGGGCCACTTTTCTTCTTTTGCTCTGTTTTTCCGTCCCGGATCGTACGTCGTGAGCTGTTAAAAGGATGACAACCTTACTCGCGGCACATTAGAGGACCCTACAATGCGTCGATATCACGTCTTGCGAGGATGCTGCGTTGTTGAAGCGGATGGGTTGTCGTTAAGCACATTGGGCCTTTTGAATGGGCCATATCTCTAGGCTGGGACTGTGAACCGTTAACACATAAAGGAATTGTGCCCTCAACATGATGGGTGCGATCATACCAGCACTAATGCACCGGATCCAATCAGAACTCCGAAGTTAAGCGTGCTTGGGCGAGAGTAGTACTAGGATGGGTGACCCCCTGGGAAGTCCTCGTGTTGCACCCCCCTTTTCAATTTTTTTTGCTCCGGTTAGGGTTGCCAAGATACTTTACCCACCACATTTCTATTATCGAATCCCACGGCACCTTGGGCAAGACAACTTCTCTTCACGTGGAGGCTGGGCCCGCAAACCGAGGGCGTAGGGCTTGTGACCAGGTCTCTGTCGCTCCGGTGCCCATAACTTTTGATCCGTAAGGAGTTACGCGGCGCACAGCATACCGTTGGAAAGCTCTCCGAGAGCTCTACGACGGGGGCAGGTAGCTAGCTCGCCGTGCCCTTTTCGGAGCTCAAAATCGAACGTTTTCATCAGTTTCGGGCCACTTTTCTTCTTTTGCTCTGTTTTTCCGTCCCGGATCGTACGTCGTGAGCTGTTAAAAGGACGACAACCTTACTCGCGGCACATTAGAGGACCCTACAATGCGTCGATATCACGTCTTGCGAGGATGCTGTGTTGTTGAAGCGGATGGGTTGACGTTAAGCCCATTGGCCCTTTTGAATGGGCCATCTCTCTAGGTTGAGACTGTGACCCGTTCACACATAAAGGAATTGCGCCCTCAACTTGACGGGTGCGATCATACCAGCACTAATGCACCGGATCCCATCAGAACTCCGAAGTAAAGCGTGCTTGGGCGGGAGTAGTACTAGGATGGGTGCCCCCCTGGGAAGTCCTGGTGTTGCACCCCCCTTTTCAATTTTTTTTGCCCTGGTTTGGGTTGTCAAGATACTTTATCCACCAAATTTCTATTACCGAATCGCACGGAACCTTGGGCAAGACAACTTCGCTTCACGTAGAGGCTGGGCCGGCAAACTGAGGGCGTAGGGCTTGTGACTAGGTGTCTGTCACTCTGGTGCCCATAACTTTTGATCCGTAAGGACTTACGCAGCGCACAGCATACCGTTGGAAAGCTCTCCGAGAGCTCTACGATGGAGGCAGCGATCTTGCTCGCTGTGCCCGTTTTGGGGGCCCAAAATCGAATGTTTTCATCAGTTTTCGGCCACTTTTCTTTTTTTGCTCTGTTTTTTCGTCCCGCATCGTGCGTCATGAGCTATTAAAAGGACGACAACGTTACTCGCGGGACATTAGAGGGCCCTACAACGCGTCGATATCACGTCTTGCGAGGATGCTGCATTTTTGAAGCGGATGGGTTGTCGTTAAGCTCATTGGCACTTTTGAATGGGCCATCTCTCTAGGCTGGGACTGTGACCCGTTCACACATAAAGGAATTGTGCCCTCAACTTGACGGGTGCGATCATACCAGCACTAATGCACCGTATCCCATCCGAACTACGAAGTTAAGCGTGCTTGGGCGAGAGTAGTACTAGGATTGGTGACCCCCTGGGAAGTCCTTGTGTTGCACCCCCCTTTTCAATTTTTTTTGCGCTGGTTAGGGTTGTCAAGATACTTTATCCACCAAATTTCTATTACCGATTCCCACGGCACCTTGGGCAAGACAACTTCGCTTCACGTAGAGGCTGGGCCCGCAAACTGAGGGCATAGGGCTTGTGACCAAGTGTCCGTCGCTCCGGTGCCCATAACTTTTGATCCGTAAGGAGTTACGCAGCGCACAGCATACCGTTGGAAAGCTCTCCGAGAGCTCTACGACAGAGGCACCTAGCTTGCTCGCTATGCTCCTTTTTGGGGCCCAAAATCAAATGTTTTCATCAGTTTTCGACCACTTTTCTTCTTTCGCTCCGTTTTTTCATCCTGGATCGTACGTCGTGAGCTATTAAAAGGACAACAACGTTACTCGCGGGACATTAGAGGGCCCTTCAACGCGTCGATATCACGTCTTGTGAGGATACTGCGTTTTTCAAGCGGATGGGTTGTCATTAAGCCCATTGGCCATTTTGAATGGGCCATCCTCTAGGTTGGGACTGTGAACCATTAACACATAAAGGAATTGTGCCCTCAACGTGACGGGTGCGATCATACCAGCACTAATGCACCGGATCCCATCCGAACTCCAAACATAAGCGTGCTTGGGCGAGAGTAGTACTAGGATAGGTGACCCCTGGGAAGTCCTCGTGTTGTACCCCCATTTTCAATTGAGGGCGTTGGGCTTGTGACCAGGTCTTCGTCGCTCCGGTGCCCATAACTTTTGATCCTTAAGGACTTACGCAGCGCACAGCATACCGTTGGAAAGCTCTTCGAGAGCTCTACGATGGAGGCAGCTAGCTTGCTCGCTGTTCCCTTTTTGGGGCCCAAAATCGAATGTTTTCATCAGGTTTCGGCCACTTTTCTTTTTTTGCTCTATTTTTCATCCCAGATCGTACGTCGTGAGCTATTAAAAGGACGACAACGTTACTCGCGAGACATTAGAGGGCCCTAAAATGGGTCGATATCACGTCTTGCAAGGATGCTGCATTTTTGAAGCGGATGGGTTGTCGTTAAGCCCATTGGCCCTTTTGAATGGGCCATCTCTCTAGGCTGGGACTGTGACCCGTTCACACATAAAGGAATTGTGCCCTCAACTTGACGGGTGCGATTATACCAGCACTAATGCACCGGATCCCATCAGAACTCCGAAGTTAAGCGTGCTTGGGCGAGAGTAGTACTAGGATGGGTGACCCCCTGGGAAGTCCTCGTGTTGCACCCCCCTTTTCAATTTTTTTTGCCCTGGTTAGGGTTGTCAAGATACTTTATCCACCAAATTTCTATTACCAAATCCCACGGCACCTTGGGCAAGACAACTTCGCTTCACGTAGAGGCTGGGCCTGCAAACTGAGGGCGTAGGGCTTGTGACCAGGTTTCCGTCGCTCCGGTGCCCATAACTTTTGATCTGTAAGGACTTACGCAGCGCACAGCATACCGTTGGGAAGCTCTCGCAGAGCTCTACGACGGAGGCAGCTAGATTGCTCGATGTGCCCTTTTTGGGGCCCAAAATTGAATGTTTTCATCAGTTTTTGACCACTTTTCTTCTTTTGCTCTATTTTTTCGTCCCGGATCGTACGTCGTGAGCTGTTAAAAGGACAACAACGTTACTCGCTGGACATTAGAGGGCCCTACAACGCGTCGATATCTTGTCTTGCGAGGATGCTGTGTTTTTGAAGCGGATGGGTTGTCGTTAAGCCCATTGGCCCTTTTGAATGGGCCATTATCTAGGCTGGGACTGTGAACCGTTAACACATAAATGAATTGTGCCCTCAACTTGACGGGTGTGATCATACCAGCACTAATGCACCGGATCCCATCAGAACTCCGAAGTTAAGCGTGCTTGGGCGAGAGTAGTACTAGGATGGGTGACCCCCTGGGAAGTCCTCGTGTTGCACCACCCTTTTCAATTTTTTTTGCCCTGGTTAGGGTTGTCAAGATACTTTATCCACCAAATTTCTATTACTGAATCCCACGGCAATTTGGGAAAGACAACTTCGCTTCACGTAGAGGCTGGGCCCGCAAACTGAGGGCGTAGGGCTTGTGACCAGGTTTTTGTTGCTCCGGTGCCCATAACTTTTGATCCGTAAGGACTTATGCAGCGCATAGCATACCGTTGGAAAGCTCTCTGAGAGCTCTACGACGGAGGTAGCTAGCTTGCTCGCTGTGGCCGTTTTTGGGGTCCAAAATTGAATGTTTTGATCAAATTTTGGCAACTTTTCTTCTTTTGCTCTGTTTTTTTCGTCCCGGATCGTACGTCGTGAGCTATTAAAAGGACGACAATGTTACTCGTGGGACACTAGAAGGCTATACAACGCGTTGATATCACGTCTTGCGAGGATGCTGCATTTTTGAAGCATATGGGTTGTCGTTAAGCCCATTGGCCCTTTTGAATGGGCCATCTCTCTAGGCTGGGACTGTGACCCGTTCACACATAAAGGAATTGTGCCCTCAACTTGACGGGTGTGATCATACCAGCACTAATGCACCGGATCCCATCAGAACTCCGAAGTTAAGCGTGCTTGGGCGAGAGTAGTACTAGGATGGGTGACCCCCTGGGAAGTCCTCGTGTTGCACCCCCCTTTTCAATTTTTTTTGCCCTAGTTAGGGTTGTCAAGATATTTTATCCACCAAATTTCTATTACCGAATCCCACGGCACCTTGGGCAAGACAACTTCGCTTCACGTAGAGGCTGGGCCGGCAAATTGAGGGCGTAGGGCTTGTGAGCAGGTGTCCGTCGCTCCGGTGCCCATAACTTTTGGCGGAGATTATAAGATTGCACGGGATGCCTGTGAGTATTGTATCGGATAGGGATCCTCGTTTTACTTCCCGATTTTGGAAGAGATTGCAAGAAGCTTTGGGGACGAAATTGAGTTTTAGCACGGCTTATCACACTCAGACGGATGGTCAATCGGAGAGAACTATTCAGATTTTGGAGGATATGCTGAGAGCATGTGTGTTGGACTTTGGGAAAGGTTGGGAGAAATATCTATCTCTAGCGGAGTTCGCCTACAACAATAGTTATCAGGCCACTATCGGGATGGCCCCAATTGAGGCGCTGTATGGACGTAAGTGTCGATCCCTAATCTACTGGTATGAAGTAGGTGAGACGAAGACTTTTGACCCGACCCTTTTACCTGAATTGATGAAAACTGTTGATAACATCCACCTCATCCGGAAACGGATGCTTACCGCCCAGAGCAGGCAGAAGAGTTATGCAGACTGACGGAGACGGAGTCTCGAGTTTGAGGTTGGCGACAAAGTGTTCTTGAAGATATCACCCCGGAGGGGACTGATTAAACATGGCAAAGGTGGAAAGCTGAGCCCGAGATTTGGAGGACCATTTGAGATAGTTGAGAAGGTTGGCAAGTTGGAGTATCGCCTAGCACTACCCCAGAGCCTCTCCAATATTCACGACGTCTTTCATGTTTCGATGCTGCGGAAGTACCATCCTGACCCGTCGCATATCTTGGAGCCAGAGCCGTTGCAGCTTCGGGAAAACTTGTCTTACGAGGAGAAGCCCATTCGGATCCTAGACCAGCAGGATCGGGAGTTGCGCAACAGAACTATACCTATGGTGAAAGTGCTGTGGGATCATCATGGAGTCGAAGAAGCAACGTGGGAAAGGCGAGACCAGATGGAGCAGCAATATCCAGCATTATTTCAAGGTAATATTGAATTTTGGGACGAAATTCTTTTAAGGAGGGGAGGATGTGAGGCCCGACCCCGATTTGCGTGCGAAACTTAGCTTCGGGTGCCCTAACCTAGATTTGCGTGCCATGACCTAGATTTAAGAAATGAGTTCATTTTATGTGCCATGCATTGAATTACGTGCATTCGTTTGGGATTGCGTGCATCTACTTGAAAAATGTGCGTCTGTCTCGTAGTTCGTGTCCTACCTCGTAGTTTGTGTCCTACCTCGTAGTGCGTGTCCTAGACCTAGGAAAGCGTGCCTTCATGCTAATCAAGGAAATATCTTTCACGAAGCACTAGACTATTAAACAATCCTACAAAATCCACTATCAATATAATAATCCAAATTCCATTCATTAGAAGACAAAAATGCACCAAACACTAGACATTCCTTATTCTTTATTCTTTGTCCTTTTTGCATTTTCAACACACAACAATTAACACCCAAAAGATGACAAGAATTCAGCCATTTCATTAGCCTTGGCCGACCATACCATGGTTTTGCACAAGGTTTGAGCATTTTTTTTTTATTCTATTCCATGCAAAGACAAAATATGACATAAGGCATTAAAAAATTGCTCAAATTGGTCCCAATTTCTTCACCATTCTCGGCCATAGCATTTTGCCCATGCTTAACATTTCAAATTAAAGCATTTTGAAGACACAAAGCTGAAAATGGACTGCCCAATGCCGACATGCTCCTCAAAAATTGTCAAGACCTTCATTTGGTTGTCATTTCTCTCATTTCCTCTCAACATCTCTCTCTCACTCTCATTTCCTCTCTCCATTTCGGTCCTTGGCTGAACTCTCACCACCCTTGCTCATCTTCATCACACCTTGGTCGAACAAGGCAAGCAAATCATCAAGAAAACCAAGCAAACAAGCTAGAGTTCGAAAAACACTCATGCATGTGCATTGAAGCTTCATTTCGGCCTTAGGTAAGCTTCTTGACATTCATTTATTTTCTTCAAGTTCTAGCTATGTGCATGCACTAAGAGATTGATCATTAAGCTAGGAAAAATAGAGAAAAACTAGTGAGGTTCTCGGCTAAGCAAAGGAAAGGAGAAGATTTGAGCTTCAATAAAGGGGTCTTGAGCATTTTGTGGTTGATTGCTAAGGTGAGGGTTAAAACCTTTTGAAAACTCTTTAAAAACTCACATGCATGCTCATAGATGTGTGTATTTGCTTCTGTACTTGAGATATATGGTCGTTCATAAGCTTAAATAACCATGCATGGCAAGATCTTGGCTTGAAAATGATGCTAGGTGAAGTCGAATTTATGTGACAGCTCTCTGAACAGTCTGTTCGAGGTAAGTTTAGCTAAGCAAATGATGTTGAAAATGCTTGACAATTGGTGGGTGACTATTTTGGACAGTTTTGAATATTTTTCCCAGAAATATGCCGAAGCTAATTCTAACTCTAAGGTCCTCAAAATGGCAAATCATTAAAATGTGACCAAATCTGGAAATCTGGAAAATGAAGCAGGTTTTGGCAGATGCACTGACCTTGTGGAACGAACCATGTTTGACTTAGTAAATGTTGTCCAAAATTCATGAAATTTGGTGTGCTGCTATATTTTTCAGTTCTGGACAATTTTTTCAGAAATGGACCAAAGCCAAAACTAACCCTAAGGACCTCAAAAACGTCAATTTATGAAAAGTGTACAAATCTGGACAGTTTTGTGCTACCTCACTGTTTCGGCCATAACTAATGATTATGAACTCCAATTGATCCAAGGTTTGTTTCTGAGTTTAGTTAACTTCTTAAGCTTTAATTTGAAATCTTATTCACTGAATTTGGATAATGTTTTCTAACCCGATTTATTGTGAGAAAAAAGCCTATTGCAGTGAGTGTTTCACTTAGCTATATGCATGGAAAACTATTGTAACCTCTCTTGTGGTACTAATTTCTTGGAATTGTGATGTTGGAATATTGCGTGGACTGTTTTGAGTACTTGAGGATGTTTGAATTGAATGATGTATGACTCGGGAATGATGTTGAGTTGACTTAGGGTTTGAACACACGATTATGCATGAAACGGAAACCCTAATGGCTAAGTAATCTTACTAAGCGTTAATCATTGAATATTGTGTGGAAACTGTACATTGCGTGGGCTGCCTGTAAATGTGTTATAACTTCAATTATGGTTTTGACCATTGCATGTTGTCAAATAAGCTTGTCTTGCTACCGAACCCACGTAAATGTTGTTGCATGTCGAATAATTCGTATCACTTGATTATATGAGCTTCTTGATGAGTTATATGGCCTGTTTTACATGTGTTACATGGCTGCCCGTTTGATGTTCATATGACTCTATATGCCTTTCAAGTGAAATTACTTGTCTTATCGTGCCTTGTTTGACCACTTGACAACGTGCGATCTTATAACTGTTCGGAGGCAACCTACTTTGTTGTCCTCCTAATGTGATATGTTAAATGTTATAAATGAGCATTGCATACAAGGTTGCAACCTTTCGTGTGGCATGGTAACGTTTCACGTCCGCCGGGCGGCATCAGGCTTGCCGGTGTTACCGTGACTACCATGATCCAATTCCCTCTCTCGCTTGGTATTCACCATTGGAGAGTTGGTTTGTAGGTTTCGGGGTACATCCGTAGTACACCCAATTGGGAGTGATAAGTGGATTATTGAAGTCGGCCGCAACAATTGAGAGCAAATTGAAATTGAGAGCAAATGCTCACCGTATCCTTGAAATGATTGGTAATTGTATCCGTTTCTCGATTTGTTTCTTATAATTGCTTACCATATTATTTGTAATATGTGACATGTTTTAAAAAGGGGTTTTCATAAATTGAACCGGAAAACGAGTTTCAAAACTTATTTCTCGTTCCCCCTCGCTGAGTTCATAAGGACTCACCCTCTTTTATCATCTCAGGTGAAGAAGAATAGGCACAGGAACCCGAGGATAATGTACCTAATGATGAACCCCTGGAGTGATTGCCTGTTATTGTTGTTTTGCTTGAACGTGACTACTTGTGAACTTTTGCTACTTGAAGACTATTTCCCTTATGTTATTTGTTGCTTGTGATGTAAAAGACCCCCGTTGTAATTTGGGGTCTAATTTTGGTTTGTACTTATATTAAGTAGATTTATACTAGACATACTATGATCGTTTTTGTTTTTGTTATCATTAGTATCTATCATAGGAAATGATGCTAGTTAAGGAATAGGCAAATGAACTTATCCAATCTCAACAGGTACTCGCTAATAAGTTAAGATCAACAGGTATATTTTGAAACGAGGATAAATGGACAAACGAGACATAGTATCATGCTAGGTTATAAATCAAACGGAACGTCGAATTAACCAATAGGCAATTCAATTGATGGAATAATAGTAATCTTAGCTGGAATTGAATTTGAGATGGTAAATTTTGAGGCTGTTAGAAAATTTAGGTCAAAACAAAGAGCCTAGTTACAGCCGTTATGCTGCCAGATTTCCGGAAAAATTTTGAAGTCCAGAATAAAAGGTTAAGTGTTAAACCTCCTAGAATGATTAAGAATGTGAAAGGACTTGAATGTTTAGATCACACCCTAGTCTAACCTTTATAGGCCGGGTTGGGGACTGACACCTTAGATGAATGGTATCAGAGCTTAGATTGCTTAAGCCGGGTTTAACTCTCGGACCGTGGGTAGAGCCCTAAGATAATTAGGATGACTTGTTTATGTGTTATTGTGTGATAAATGTGCCTATTATGTTCTATGTGCTTAAGTGACTTATATGCCTTATTTGTTTTTAGAATTGTACCTATATTATGTTGCATATCTTATGCATTAGATTCTTAATTATTATATTTCAATAAATTGTGCCTTTAGATGGTTGGCCCTAGTACCCGTACTACTAATAGGAGTGGTGAACCTCAAGAGACCGGGGATGCCTATCAGACTAATCCCGGTATAGCTATGTTTAATATGATGGCAACTGCCATGGATCGTGTATCACGTGTGATGGAGCGTCAGGATGCTCGTGAGGCCAACAACAACATCAACAACAGGAATGAGGGTAACCATGGGAGACATAGCAGAATGAAGGAATTCCTTGACTTTCGCCAGTCTAAATTCTACGGGGAAGCTGATGACGAGAAAGCCGAGGCTTGGCTGTCCGAGATTGAGAAGATCTTCAGGCCACTTGATTATACAGATGAAGAGAAAGTGGAGTTTGCTGTATTTCTGTTGCATGGGGATGCCGAGCATTGGTGGCACACTGTAGAGGCACTGTGGGAGACTGATCAGACACCTTGCTTGTGGGGTAATTTCGTTAAGGCGTTTAAGGAGAAATATGTACCTACAGTTTCCAGGCAGAGGCGGATCGAGGAGTTCATGCACTTAACCCAAGGTAATATGACGGTGGCCCAGTACGAGGCACGTTTTGATCGATTGTCCCGTTATGCTCAATATATGGTTTGTACTCCGGAGGCAAAAATGTGGAAATTTACCGTTGGTTTGAGGCCAGAGATTCAAGACCAGTTAGCTTCTCATGACTTTGATACTTATTCTGCCCTCTTTGCTGCTGCCTCTCGAGTTGAGAAGAGAAAACTAGATGGAGCCGGTTCGAGTCAGCCAAACAAGAAACCATACCAGCCTCCAGGTCAGCAGAGAAAATTCCAGAGTCAGGGTCGTAATCAGGGCCAGAGCCAGAGCAGGTCAGGGAATAACCGTGGGCCGACTAAAGCGCCATCAGCCTCTTCCACCCGCAGATCCACAGGTAGTTCACCTGCTTCTCAGACTGTTACTTGTTCTCACTGTAGCAGGAAGGGTCACACTGAGGCCCAGTGTTGGAGGAAATCGGGGCGATGTGTGGGCTGTGGCAGTGATCAGCATCGGGCTAAGGATTGCCCTAGATGGCAAGGAGGACAAAATCAGGTTAAACTAGCTGGTAGAGGCAAGACTCCAGTTCCTAGAGTCCAGGCTCGAGCTTATGCCATTGAGTGCGAGGAGATTCCAGATGAGACCGCTGTTGTTGAAGGTACATTCTTCATACTGAATCAACCTGTTAAGGTGTTAATTGATCCGGGTGCTACTCATTCATTTATTACTCCCTTATGTGTGGAACGTGTGAAATTGAAAGTTGTATGTTTGCCATATGAAGTAGAAGTTGGTACTCCAATGGGTTCTAAGCTTGTAACTAGTTCAGCTTGTAAAGCATGTAAAATCCAAATTAAGGATAGGGAATTCTCAGCCAATCTTATTGTATTACCTTTTCGAGACTACGAGGTCATTTTAGGGATGGACTGGCTGGCAAAACATCATGTCCAACTGGATTTCCGGGCAAAGATTATAACGTTCCGGGTACCTGATCAACCGATACTGGAGGTTTTGGGCCGAAGAGATTTCACCGGGAGTTCCATCATTTCATCTACAAAAGTAGTGAAGTCGTTGAGGAAAGGATGTAGCGGATACTTGGCTTACCTTATCAACAAGTCATCGGATAAAGCTAAGTTAGAGGAGATGCCTGTGATCAAAGACTATGCAGATGTATTTCCTGAAGAGTTACCTGGTTTACCCCCAAATCGGGAGATCGAGTTTGTTATAGAGTTGCTGCCTGGCGCCCAGCCGATATCAAAAGCTCCCTATCGTATGGCACCGGCTGAGCTACAAGAATTGAAAGACCAATTGCAAGGATTGCTGAAGAAGGGATTTGTACAACCGAGCTCTTCACCGTGGGGTGCGCCAGTACTATTTGTTAAGAAGAAAGACGGAACGTTGGGGCTATGCATTGACTATCGAGGTTTGAACCAAGTGACTGTCAAGAATAAATACCCACTTCCCTTGATTGACGAGTTATTTGATCAACTGCAAGGAGCCAAAGTGTATTCGAAACTCGACTTGAGACAAGGGTATTATTAGTTGCGGATCAAGAGGGAAGATGTGCCTAAAACGTCTTTCAGGACGAGATATGGGTACTATGAATATGTGGTGATGCCTTTTGGACTAACTAATGCCCCTGCAGCTTTTATGGATTTGATGCATAGGGTGTTTCAACCCTACTTGGACCAATTTGTGGTGATCTTCATTGATGATATTTTGGTATACTCGAAATCGGAGGCGAAGCATGAGCAACATCTGCGGTTGGTACTGCAGAAACTTCGAGAGCACCAATTGTATGCAAAGTTTAGTAAATGTGAATTTTGGTTGCAACAGATTGCATTTTTTGGGCATATCATATCCCAAGAGGGAATAGCGGTAGATCTAGCAAAGATCGATGCAGTGATGTCTTGGAAGAAGCCGAAAAATGTTACGGAAGTTCGTAGTTTTCTTGGTCTAGCCGGCTATTATCGGAGGTTCGTGAAGGATTTCTCTAAGATTGCAGGGCCGCTTACAAAGCTCACTCAAAAGAAAACCAAGTTCGTGTGGGATGATAAGTGTGAGAACAGCTTCCAAGAGTTGAAGGAAAGATTGACTACCGCACCAGTTCTTGCATTGCCTGAAGGGAGTCAAGGTTTTGTAATCTATAGCGATGCTTCGAAAGATGGATTGGGATGTGTGTTGATGCAAAATGGAAGAGTGATTGCTTATGCCTCTAGGAAACCAAAACCGTATGAGATGAATTACCCGACACATGATTTGGAGTTAGCGGCTATTGTGTTTGCACTCAAGAAATGGAGGCATTATCTGTGGGGTAACAAGTTTGAGGTATTTACCGATCATAAGAGTTTGAAATACTTGTTCTCTCAAAAGGAGTTGAATATGAGGCAAAGGCGGTGGATGGAGCTTTTAGATGATTATAACTGCTCAATTAATTATGTGCCCGGTAAGGCGAACGTAGTCGCAGATGCCTTGAGCAGAAAAGCAAGCATGGCAAAACTGGAAGTCAAGGTGCAGGAGTTGTTGGAGGAAGCGTTTCTGTGGAAACCACAATTGACTCAGAAGGGGTTACTTTTTGCCACTACCCAAGTTCAATCGACTTTGTTACCTGAGTTACGAGAGGCTCAACAGAAGGACCAACAATTTCAGAAGATTAAGGAAAGTAACGCAGACTTCAAGTTTCATGATGATGATGTTTGGAGGTTTAGGAACCGGATTTGTGTTCCCAATGATCCAGAGCTGAAAAAGAAGATTCTTGAGGAAGCGCATAATTCTAGGTATACTATTCACCTCGGTGGAACAAAGATGTACCGGGATTTGAAGCAACACTACTGGTGGAATAACATGAAAAGAGAAATTGCGGAGTTTGTAGCACGGTGTTTGACTTGCCAGAGTGTCAAAGCAGAACATCAACGACCCGCAGGTTTACTTCAGCCGTTGGAGATTCCTCAATGGAAATGGGAACATATAACTATGGATTTTGTTATGGACCTGCCTAGATCACGAAAGGGTCGTGACGCCGTTTGGGTTATAGTAGATAGATTGACTAAGTCGGCGCACTTTTTACCAATGAGCAAGGAGGATAGTCCTGAGAAACTGGGAGATATGTATGTGGCGGAGATTATAAGATTGCACGGGATGCCTGTGAGTATTGTATCGGATAGGGATCCTCGTTTTACTTCCCGATTTTGGAAGAGATTGCAAGAAGCTTTGGGGACGAAATTGAGTTTTAGCACGGCTTATCACACTCAGACGGATGGTCAATCGGAGAGAACTATTCAGATTTTGGAGGATATGCTGAGAGCATGTGTGTTGGACTTTGGGAAAGGTTGGGAGAAATATCTATCTCTAGCGGAGTTCGCCTACAACAATAGTTATCAGGCCACTATCGGGATGGCCCCATTTGAGGCGCTGTATGGACGTAAGTGTCGATCCCCAATCTACTGGGATGAAGTAGGTGAGACGAAGACTTTTGACCCGACCCTTTTACCTGAACTGATGAAAACTGTTGATAACATCCACCTTATCCGGAAACGGATGCTTACCGCCCAGAGCAGGCAGAAGAGTTATGCAGACCGACGGAGACGGAGTCTCGAGTTTGAGGTTGGCGACAAAGTGTTCTTGAAGATATCACCCCGGAGGGGACTGATTAAACATGGCAAAGGTGGAAAGCTGAGCCCGAGATTTGGAGGACCATTTGAGATAGTTGAGAAGGTTGGCAAGTTGGCGTATCGCCTAGCACTACCCCAGAGCCTCTCCAATATTCACGACGTCTTTCATGTTTCGATGCTGCGGAAGTACCATCCTGACCCGTCGCATATCTTGGAGCCAGAGCCGTTGCAGCTTCGGGAAAACTTGTCTTACGAGGAGAAGCCCATTCAGATCCTAGACCAGCAGGATCGGGAGTTGCGCAACAGAACTATACCTATGGTGAAAGTGCTGTGGGATCATCATGGAGTCGAAGAAGCAACGTGGGAAAGGCGAGACCAGATGGAGCAGCAATATCCAGCATTATTTCAAGGTAATATTGAATTTCGGGACGAAATTCTTTTAAGGAGGGGAGGATGTGAGGCCCGACCCCGATTTGCGTGCGAAACCTAGCTTCGGGTGCCCTAACCTAGATTTGCGTGCCATGACCTAGATTTAAGAAATGAGTTCATTTTATATGCCATGCATTGAATTACGTGCATTCATTTGGGATTGCGTGCATCTACTTGAAAAACGTGCGTCCGTCTCGTAGCTCGTGTCCTACCTCGTAGTGCGTGTCCTAGACCTAGGAAAGCGTGCCTTCACGCTAATCAAGGAAATATCTTTCACGAAGCACTAGACTATTAAACAATCCTACAAAATCCACTATCAATATAATAATCCAAATTCCATTCACTAGAAGACAAAAATGCACCAAACACTAGACATTCCTTATTCTTTATTCTTTGTCCTTTTTTCATTTTCAACACACAACAATTAACACCCAAAAGATGACAAGAATTCAGCCATTTCATTAGCCTTGGCCGACCATACCATGGTTTTGCACAAGGTTTGAGCTTTTTTTTTTTTTATTCTATTCCATGCAAAGACAAAATATGACATAAGGCATAAAAAAATTGCTCAAATTGCTCCCAATTTCTTCACCATTCTCGGCCATAGCATTTTTCCCATGCTTAACATTTCAAATTAAAGCATTTTGAAGACACAAAGCTGAAAATGGACTGCCCAATGCCGACATGCTCCTCAAAAATTGCCAAGACCTTCATTTGGTTGTCATTTCTCTCATTTCCTCTCAACATCTCTCTCTCACTCTCATTTCCTCTCTCCATTTTGGTCCTTGGCTGAACTCTCACCACCCTTGCTCATCTTCATCACACCTTGGTCGAACAAGGCAAGCAAATCATCAAGAAAACCAAGCAAACAAGCTAGAGTTCGAAAAACACTCATACATGTGCATTGAAGCTTCATTTCGGCCTTAGGTAAGCTTCTTGAAATTCATTTCTTTTCTTCAAGTTCTAGCTATGTGCATGCACTAAGAGATTGATCATTAAGCTAGGAAAAATAGAGAAAAACTAGTGAGGTTCTCGGCTAAGCAAAGGAAAGGAGAAGATTTGAGCTTCAATAAAGGGGTCTTGAGCATTTTGTGGTTGATTGCTAAGGTGAGGGTTAAAACCTTTTGAAAACTCTTTAAAAACTCACATGCATGCTCATAGATGTGTGTATTTGCTTCTGTAATTGAGATATATGGTCGTTCATAAGCTTAAATAACCATGCATGGCAAGATCTTGGCTTGAAAATGATGCTAGGTGAAGTCGAATTTATGTGACAGCTCTCTGAACAGTCTGTTCGAGGTAAGTTTAGCTAAGAAAATGATGTTAAAAATGCTTGAAAATTGGTGGGTGACTATTTTGGACAGTTTTGAACATTTTTCCCAGAAATAGGCCGAAGCTAATTCTGACTCTAAGGTCCTCAAAATGGAAAATCATTAAAATGTGACCAAATCTGGAAATCTGGAAAAATGAATCAGGTTTTGGCAGATGCACTGACCTTGTGGAACGAACCATGTTTGACTTAGTAACTGTTGTCGAAAATCAATGAAATTTGGTATGCTGCTATATTTTTCAGTTCTGGACAATTTTTTCAGAAATGGACCAAAGCCAAAACTAACCCTAAGGACACCAAAAACGTCAATTTATGAAAAGTGTACAAATCTGGACAGTTTTGTGCTACCTCACTGTTTCGGCCATAACTAATGATTCTGAACTCCAATTGATGCAAGGTTTGTTTCTGAGTTTAGTTAACTTCTTAAGATTTAATTTGACATCTTATTCACTGAATTTGGAGAATGTTTGCTTACCCGATTGATTGTGAGAAAACAGCCTATTGCAGTGAGTGTTTCACTTAGCTATATGCATGAAAAACTATTGTAACCTCTCTTGTGGTACTAATTGCTTGGAATTGTGATGTTGGAATATTGCGTGGACTGTTTTGAGTACTTGAGGATGTTTGAATTGAATGATGTATGACTTGGGAATGATGTTGAGTTGACTTAGGGTTTGAACACACGATTATGCATGAAACGGAAACCCTAATGGCTAAGTAATCTTACTAAGCGTTAATCATTGAATATTGTGTGGAAACTGTACGTTGCGTGGGCTGCCCGTAAATGTGTTATAACTTCAATTATGGTTTTGACCATTGCATGTTGTCAAATAAGCTTGTCTTGCTACCGAACCCACGTAAATGTTGTTGCATGTCGAATAATTCGTATCACTTGATTATATGAGCTACTTGATGAGTTATATGGCCTGTTTTACATGTGTTACATGGCTGCCCGTTTGATGTTCATATGACTCTATATGCCTTTCAAGTGAAATTACTTGTCTTATCGTGCCTTGTTTGACCACTTGACAACGTGCGATCTTATAACTGTTCGGAGGCAACCTACTTTGTTGTCCTCCTAATGTGATATGTTAAATGTTATAAATGAGCATTGCATACAAGGTTGCAACCTTTCGTGTGGCATGGTAGCGTTTCACGTCCGCCGGGCGGCATCGGGCTTGCCGGTGTTACCGTAATTACCATGATCCAATTCCCTCTCTCGCTTGGTATTCACCCTTGGAGAGTTGGTTTGTAGGTTTCGGGGTACATCCGGAGTACACCCAATTGGGAGTGATAAGTGGATTATTGAAGTCGGCCGCAACAATTGAGAGCAAATTGAAATTGAGAGCAAATGCTCACCGTATCCTTGAAATGATTGGTAATTGTATCCGTTTCTCGATTTGTTTCTTATAATTGCTTACCATATTATTTGTAATATGTGACATGTTTTAAAAAGGGGTTTTCATAAATTGAACCGGAAAACGAGTTTCAAAACTTATTTCTCGTTCCCCCTCGCTGAGTTCATAAGGACTCACCCTCTTTTATCATCTCAGGTGAAGAAGAACAGGCACAGGAACCCGAGGATAATGTACCTAATGATGAACCCCTGGAGTGATTGCCTGTTACTGTTGTTTTGCTTGAACGTGACTACTTGTGAACTTTTGCTACTTGAAGACTATTTCCCTTATGTTATTTGTTGCTTGTGATGTAAAAGATCCCCGTTGTAATTTGGGGTCTAATTTTGGTTTGTACTTATATTAAGTAGATTGATACTAGACATACTATGATCGTTTTTGTTTTTGTTATCATTAGTATCTATCATAGGAAATGATGCTAGTTAAGGAATAGGCAAATGAACTTATCCAATCTCAACAGGTACTCGCTAATAAGTTAAGATCAACAGGTATATTTTGAAACGAGGATAAATGGACAAACGAGACATAGTATCATGCTAGGTTATAAATCAAACGGAACGTCGAATTAACCAATAGGCAATTCAATTGATGGAATAATAGTAATCTTAGCTGGAATTGAATTTGAGATGGTAAAATTTGAGGCTGTTAGAAAATTTAGGTCAAAACAAAGAGCCCAGTTACAGCCGTTATGCTGCCGGATTTCCAGAAAAATTTTGAAGTCCAGAATAAAAGGTTAAGTGTTAAACCTCCTAGAATGATTAAGAATGTGAAAGGACTTGAATGTTTAGATCACACCCTAGTCTAACCTTTATAGGCCAGGTTGGGGCGTGACACCTTAGATGAATGGTATCAGAGCTTAGATTGCTTAAGCTGGGTTTAACTCTCGGACCGTGGGTAGAGCCCTAAGATAATTAGGATGACTTGTTTATGTGTTATTGTGTGATAAATGTGCCTATTATGTTCTATGTGCTTAAGTGACTTATATGCCTTAAGTGTTTTTAGAATTGTACCTATATTATGTTGCATATCTTATGCATTAGATTCTTAATTATTATATTTCAATAAATTGTGCCTTTAGATGGCTGGCCCTAGTACCCGTACTACTAATAGGAGCGGTGAAACTCAAGAGACCGGGGATGCCTATCAGACTAATCCCGGTATAGCTATGTTTAATATGATGGCAACTGCCATGGATCGTGTATCACGTGTGATGGAGCGTCAGGATGCTCATGAGGCCAACAACAACATCAACAACAGGAATTGTGCCCTCAACTTGACGGGTGCGATCATACCAGCACTAATGCACCGGATTCCATCAGAACTCCGAAGTTAAGCGTGCTTGGGCGAGAGTAGTACTAGGATGGGTGACCCCCTGGGAAGTCCTCGTGTTGCACCGCCCTTTTCAATTTTTTTTGCCCTGGTTAGGTTTGTCAAGATACTTTATCCACCAAATTTCTATTACCGAATCCCACAGCACCTTGGGCAAGACAACTTCGCTTCACGTAGAGGCTGGGCCCGCAAATTGAGGGCGTAGGGCTTGTGACCAGGTGTCCGTCGCTCCGGTGCCCATAACTTTTGATCCGTAAGGACTTACGCAGCGCACAGCATACCGTTGGAAAGCTCTCCGAGAGCTCTACGACGGAGGTAGCTAGCTTGCTCGCTTTGCCCATTTTTGGGGCCCAAAATCGAATGTTTTCATCAGTTTTCGGCCACTTTTCTTCCTGTGCTCTATTTTTTCGTCCCAGATCGTACGTCGTGAGCTATTAAAAGGACGACAACGTTACTCGCGGGATATTAAAGGGCCCTACAACGCATCAATATCACGTCTTGCGAAGATGCTGCGTTGTTGAAGCAGATGGGTTGTCGTTAAGCCTATTGGGCCTTTTGAATGGGCCATCTCTCTAGGCTGGGACTGTGAACCGTTAACACATAAAGGAATTGTGCCCTCAACATGACGGGTGCGATCATACCAGCCCTAATGCACCAAATCCCATCAGAACTCCGAAGTTAAGCGTGCTTGGGCGAGAGTAGTACTAGGATGGGTGACCCCCTGGGAAGTCCTCGTGTTGCACCCCCCCCTTTTCAATTTTTTTTGCCCTGGTTAGGGTTGTCAAGATACTTTATCCGCCAAATTTCTATTACCGAATCCCACGGCAACTTGGGCAAAACAACTTCGCTTCACGTAGAGGCTGGGCCCGCAAACTGAGGGCGTAGGGCTTGTGACCAGGTCTCCGTCGCTCCGGTGCCCATATCTTTTGATCCGTAAGGACTTACGCAGCGCACAGCATACCGTTGGAAAGCTCTCCGAGAACTCTAAGACGAAGGCAGCCAGCTTGCTCGCTACGTCCATTTTTGGGGCCCAAAATCAAATGTTTTCATAAGTTTTCGGCCACTTTTCTTCTTTTGCTATGTTTTTTCGTCCCGGATCGTACGTCGTGAGCTATTAAAAGGACGACAACATTACTTGCGGGACATTAAAGGGCCCTACAACGCGTCGATATCACGTCTTGCGAGGATGCTGCGTTTTTTATGCGGATGGGTTGTCGTTAAGCCCATTGGCCCTTTTGAATAGGCCATCTCTCTAGGCTGGGACTGTGAACCATTAACACATAAATGAATTGTGCCCTCAACTAGACGGGTGCGATCGTACCAGCACTAATGCACCGGATCCCGTCCGAACTCCGAAGTTAAGCGTGCTTGGGCGAGAGTAGTACTAGGATGGGTGACCCCCTGGGAAGTACTCGTGTTTCACCCATCTTTTCAATTTTTTTTGCCCTGGTTAGGGATGTCAAGATACTTTATCCACCAAATTTCTATTACCGAATCCCACGGTACCTTGGGCAAGACAACTTCGCTTCACGTAGAGGCTGGGCCCGCAAACTGAGGGCGTAGGGCTTGTGACCAGGTCTCCGTCGCTTCGGTGCCTATAACTTTTGATCCGTAAGGATTTACGCAGCGCACAGCATGCCATTGGAAAGCTCTCAGAGACCTCTACGACGGAGGCAGCCAGCTTGCTCGCTGTGCCCCTTCTTGGGGCCCAAAATCGAATGTTTTCATCAGTTTTCACCCACTTTTCTTAATTTGCTATGTTTTTTCGTCCCAAATCGTACGTCGTGAGCTATTAAAAGGACGACAACGTAACTCGCGGGATATTAGAGGGCCCTACAACGCGTCGATATCACGTCTTGCCAGGATGCTGCGTTGTTAAAGCGGATGGGTTGTCGTTAAGCCCATTGGCCCTTTTGAATGGGCCATCTCTCTAGGCTGGGACTGTGAACCGTTAACACATAAAGGAATTGTGCCCTCAACATGATGGGTGTGATCATACCAGCACTAATGCACTGGATCCCATCAGAACTCCGAAGTTAAGCGTACTTGGACGAGAGTAGTACTAGGATGGGTGACCCCCTGGGAAGTCCTCGTGTTACACCCCCCTTTTCAATTTTTTTTGCCCTGGTTTGGGTTGTCAAGATACTTTATCCACCAAATTTCTATTACCAAATCCCACGACACCTTGGGCAAGACAACTTCGCTTCACGTAGAGGCTGGGCCTGCAAACTGAGGGCGTAGGGCTTGTGACCAGCTCTCCGTCGCTCTGGTGGACATAACTTTTGATCCGTAAGGACTTACGCAGCGCACAGCATACCGTTGGAAAGCTCTCTGAGAGCTCTACGACATAGGCAGCTAGCTTGCTCACTGTGCCCATTTTTTGGGCCCAAAATTGAATGTTTACATTAGTTTTCGGCCACTTTTCTTCTTTTGCTCTGTTTTTTCTTCCCGGATCGTACGTCGCGAGCTATTAAAAGGACGACAACGTTACTCGCGGGACATTAGAGGGCCCTACAATGCATCGACATCACGTCTTGCGACGATGCTGCGTTTTTGAAGCAGATGGGTTGTCGTTAAGCCCATTGGCCCTTTTGAATGGGCCATCTCTCTAGGCTGGAATTGTGAACCGTTCACACATAAAGGAATTGTGCCCTCAACTTGACGGGTGCAATCATACCAGCTCTAATGCACCAGATCCCATCAGAACTCCGAAGTTAAGCGTGCTTGGGCGAGAGTAGTACTAGGATGGGTGACCCCTTGGGAATTCCTCGTGTTGCACCCCCCTTTTCAATTTTTTTTGCCCTGGTTAGGGTTGTCAAGATACTTTATCCACCAAATTTCTATTACCGAATCCTACGGCACCTTGGGCAAGACAACTTCGCTTCATGTAGAGGCTGGGCCCGCAAACTGATGGCGTAGGGCTTGTGACTAGGTCTCCGTCGCTCCGGTGCCCATAACTTTTGATCCGTAGGGACTTACGAAGCGCACAGCATACCGTTGGAAAGCTCTCCGAGAGCTCTACGACGTAGGCAGCCAGGTTGCTCGCTGTTCCCATTTTTGGGGCCCAAAATCGAACGTTTTCATCAGTTTTCGTCCACTTTTCTTCTTTTGATCTATTTTTCCATCCCGGATCGTACGTCGTGGGCTATTAAAAGGATGACAATGTTACTCGCGGGACATTAGACGGCCCTACAACACGTCGATATCACGTCTTGCGAGGATGTTGTGTTGTTGAAGCGGATGGGTTATCGTTAAGCCCATTGGCCCTTTTGAATGGGCCATCTCTCTAGGCTGGGACTGTGAACCGTTAACACATAAAGGAATTGTGCCCTCAACTTGACGGGTGGGATCATACCAGCACTAATGCACCGGATACCATCTGAACTCCGAAGTTAAGCGTGCTTGGGCGAGACTAGTACTAGGATGGGTGACCCCCTGGGAAGTCCTCGTGTTGCACCCCCCTTTTCAAATTTTTTTGCCCTGGGTAGGGTTGTCAGGATACTTTATCCACCAAATTTCTATTACCGAATCCCACGTCACCTTGGGCAAGACAACTTCGCTTCACGTAGAAGCTGGGCCCGCAAACTGAGGGCGTAGGGCTTGTGACCAGGTCTCCGTCGCTCCGGTGCCCATAACTTTTGATCCGTAAGGACTTACGCAGCGCACAGCATACCGTTGGAAAGCTCTACGACGGACGCAGCTAGCTTGCTCGCTTTGCCCATTTTTGGGACCCAAAATCGAATGTTTTCATCAGTTTTTGCCACTTTTCTTCTTCTGCTCTATTTTTTCGTCCCGGATCGTACGTCGTGAGCTATTAAAAGGACGACAACGTTACTCGCGGGACATTAGAGGGCCCTACAACGCGTCGATATCACGTCTTGCGAGGATGCTGCATTTTTGAAGCGGATGGGTTGTCGTTAAGCCCATTGGCCGTTTTGAATGGGCCATCTCTCTAGGTTTGGACTGTGAATCGTCAACACATAAGGGATTTGTGCCCTCAACTAGATGGGTGCAATCATACCATCACTAATGCACCGGATCCCATCAGAACTCTGAGTTAAGCGTGCTTGGGCGAGAGTAGTACAAGGATGGGTGACCCTTAGGGAAATCCTCGTGTTGCACCCCCATTTTCAAATTTTTTTGTCCTGGTTAGGGTTATCAAGATACTTTATCCACCAAATTTCTATTACCGAATCCCACGGCACCATGGGCAAGACAACTTCGCTTCACGTAGAGGCTGGGCCCGCAAACTGATGGCGTAGGGCTTGTGACCAGGTCTCCGTCGCTTCGGTGCCCATAACTTTTGATCCGTAAGGACTTACACAGCGTACAGCATACCATTTGAAAGCTCTCCGAGAGCTCTACGACGGAGGCAGCCAGCTTGCTCGCTGTGCCCATTTTTGGGGCCCAAAATTGAATGTTTTCATCAGTTTTCGACCACTTTTCTTCTTTTGCTCTGTTTTTTCGTCCCGGATCGTACGTCGTGAGCTAATAAAAGGACGACAACGTTACTCGCGGGACATTAGAGGGCCCTACAATGCGTCGATATCACGTCTTATGAGGATGCTGCGTTGTTGAAGCGGATGGGTTGTCATTAAGCCCATTGGCCCTTTTGAATGGGCCATCTCTCTAGGCTGGGACTGTGAACCGTTCACACATAAAGAAATTGTGCCCTCAACTTGACGGGTGCAGTCATACCAGCACTAATGCACCGGATCCCATCAGAACTCCGAAGTGAAGCGTGCTTGGGGGAGAGTAGTACTAGGAGGGGAGAGCCCCTGGGAAGGGCTCGTGTTGCACCCCCCTTTTCAAATCTTTTTGCCCTGGTTACGGTTATCAAGATACTTTATCCACCAAATTTCTATTGCCAAATCCCACGGCACCATGGGCAAGACAACTTCGCTTCACGTAGAGGCTGGGCCCGCAAACTGAGGGCGTAGGGCTTGTCACCAGGTCTCCGTCGCTCCGGTGCCCATAACTTTTGATCCGTAAGGTTTTACGCGACACACAGCATACCGTTGGAAAGCTCTCCGAGAGCTCTACGACGGTGGAAGCTAGCCTACTCGTTGTGCATGTTTTTGGGGCCCAAAATCGAATGTTTTATCAGTTTTTGGCCACTTTTCTTCTTTCGCACTATTTTTTCGTCCCGGATCGTACGTCGTGAGCTATTAAAATGACGACAACGTTACTCACGGGACATTAGAGGGCCCTACAACCTGTCGATATCACGAGGACTGCCAATTTTCTTATTTTGCTTTGTTTTTTTATCCCGAATCGTATGTCGTGAGCTATTAAAAGGACTACAATGTTACTCGCCAGATATTAGAGGGTCCTATAACGCGTCGATGTCACATCTTGCGAGGATGCTGTGTTGTTGAAGCAGATGGGTTGTCGTTAAGCCCATTGGGGATTTTGAATAGGCCATCTCTCTAGGCTGGGACTGTGAACCGTTAACACATAAAGGAATTGTGCCCTCAACATGACGGGTGCGATCATGCTAGCACTAATGCACCGGATCCGATCAGAACTCCGAAGTTAAGCGTGCTTGGACGAGGTGACCCCCTTGGGAGTCCTCGGGTTGCACCCCCCTTTTCAATTTTTTTTGTCGTGGTTAGGGTTGCCCAGATACTTTATCCACCAAATTTCTATTACCGAACCCCACTACACCTTGGGCAAGAGAACTCCGCTTGACGTAGAAGCTG
Source organism: Ehretia macrophylla (assembly GCA_037974665.1). Classification (NCBI taxonomy): domain Eukaryota; kingdom Viridiplantae; phylum Streptophyta; class Magnoliopsida; order Boraginales; family Ehretiaceae; genus Ehretia; species Ehretia macrophylla. Next base: position 74,889,121 of record CM075769.1, read on the forward strand.
GGCCCGCAAACTGAGGGCGTAGGGCTTGTGACCAGGTCTCCGTCGCTCCTGTGCCCATAACTTTTGATCCGTAAGGACTTACGCGGTGCATAGCATACTGTTGGAAAGCTATCCGAGAGCTCTACAATGGAGGCAGCCAGCCTGCTCGCTGTGCCCCTTTTTAGGGCCCAAAATCGAATGTTTTCATAAGTTTTCTGCCACTTTTCTTCTTTTGCTCTATTTTTTCATCCCGGATCGTACGTCGTGAGCTATTAAAAGGACGACAACGTTACTCGCGGGACATTAGGGGGCCCTACAACGCGTCGATATCACGTCTTGCGAGGATGCTACGTTGTTGAAGCGGATGGGTTGTCGTTAAGCCCATTGGACCTTTTGAATGGGCCATCTCTATAGGCTGGGACTGTGAACTGTTAATACATAAAGGAATTGTCCCCTCAACATGATGGGTGCGATCATACCAGGACTAATTCACCGGATCCCATCAGAACACCGAAGTTAAGCGTGCTTGGGCGAGAGTAGTACTAGGATGGGTGACCCCCTGGGAAGTCCTCGTGTTGCACCCCCCTTTTCAATTTTTTTTGCCCTGGTTAGGGTTGCCAAGATACTTTATCCACCAAATTTCTATTACCGAATCCCACGGCACCTTGGGCAAGACAACTTCGCTTCACGTAGAGGCTGGGCCTGCAAACTGAGGGCGTAGGGCTCGTGACGAGGTCTCCGTCGCTCCGGTGCCCATAACTTTTGATCCGTAAGGACTTATACGGCGCACAGCATACCGTTGGAAAGCTCTCCGAGGGCTCTACGACGAAGGTAGCTAGCTTGCTCGCTTTACCCAATTTTGGAGCTCAAAATCGAACGTTTTCATCAGTTTTCGGCCACTTTTCTTATTTTCCTTTGTTTTTTCGTCCCGAATCGTACGTCGTGAGTTATTAAAAGGACTACAACATCAGTCGGGAGACATTAGAGGGCCCTACAATGCATCGATATCACGTCTTACGAGGATGCTACGTTGTTGAAGCGGATGGGTTGTTGTAAAGCCTAATGGGCCTTTTGAATGAGCCATTTCTCTTGGCTGGGACTGTGAACCGTTAACACATAAAGGAATTGTGCCCTCAACATGACGGTGCGATCATACCAGCACTAATGCACCGGATCCCATCAGAACTCCGAAGTTAAGCGAGATTGGGCGAGAGTAGTACTCGGATGGGTGACCCCCTGGGAAGTCCTCATGTTGCACCCCCCTTTTTTTAATTTTTTTTGCCCAGGTTAGGGTTGTCAAGATACTTTATCCACCAAATTGCTATTACCGAATCCCACGGCACCTTGGGCAAGACAACTTCGCTTCACGTAGAGGCTGGGCCTGCAAACTGAGGGCGTAGTGCTTGTAACCAGGTCTCCGTCGCTCCGGTACCCATAACTTTTGATCCGTAAGGACTTATGCAGTGCACAGCATACCGTTGGAAAGCTCTCCGAGAGCTCTACGATTGAGGCGGCTAACCTACTCGCAGTGCCCATTTTTGGGGTCTAAAATCGAATGTTTTCATCATTTTTCAGCCACTTTTCTTCTTTCGCTATGTTTTTTCGTCCCGGATCGTACGTCGTGAGCTATTAAAAGGACGACAACGTTACTCGCGGGACATTAGAGGGCCCTACAATGCGTCGATATCACGTCTTGCGAGGATGCAACGTTGTTGAAGTGGATGGGTTGTCGTTAAGCCCATTGGGCCTTTTGAATAGGCCATCTCTCTAGGATGGGACTGTGAACTGTTAACACATAAAGGAATTGTGACCTCAACATGACGGGTGCGATCATACCATCACTAATGCACCGGATCCCATCAGAACTGCGAAGTTAAGCATGCTTGGGCGAGAGTAGTACTAGGATGGGTGACCCCCTGGGAAGTCCCCATGTTGCACCCCCCTTTTCAATTTATTTTGCCTGGTTAGGGTTGTCAAGATACTTTATCCACCAAATTTCTTTTACCGAATCCCACGGCACCTTGGGCAAGATAACTTCGCTTTACGTAGAGGCTCGGCCCGCAAACTGAGGGCATAGGGCTTGTGACCAGGTCTACGTCGCTCCGGTGCCCATAACTTTTGATCCGTAAGGACTTACGCGGTGCACAGCATACCGTTGGAAAGCTCTTCGAAAGCTCTACGACGGAGGCGGCTAACATACTCGCAGCGCCCGTTTTTGGGGTCTAAAATCGAATGTTTTCATCATTTTTCGGCGACTTTTCTTCTTTTGCTATGTTTTTTCGTCCCGGATCGTATGTCGTGAACTATTAAAAGGACGACAATGTTACTCGCGGGACATTAGAGGGCCCTACAATGCGTTGATATCACGTCTTCCGAGGATGCTGCGTTGTTGAAGCGGATGGGTTATCGTTAAGCCCACTGGGCCTTTTGAATGGGCCATCTCTCTAGGTTGGGACTGTGAACAGTTAACACATAAAATAATTGTGCCCTCAACATGATGGGTGCGATCATACCAGCACTAATGCACCGGATCACATCAGAACTTCGAAGTTAAGCGTGCTTGGGCGAGAGTAGTACTAGGATGGGTGACCCCCTGGGAAGTCCTCGTGTTGCACCCCCATTTTCAGTTTTTTTTGCCCTGGTTAGGCTTGCCAAGATACTTTATCCACCAAATTTCTATTACGGAATCCCGCTGCACATTGGGCAGGACAACTTCGCTTCACGTAAAGGCTAGACCCGCAAACTGAGGGCGTAGGGCTTGTGACCAGGTCTCCGTCGCTCCGGTGCCTATAACTTTTGATCCACAAGGACTTACGCTGTGCACAGCATACCGTTGGAAAGCTCTCCCAGAGCTCTACAACGTAGGCACCCAGCTTGCTCGCTGTGCCCCTTTTTGGAGCCCAAAATTGAATGTTTTCATCAATTTTTGGCCACTTTTCTTCTTTTGCTCTGTTTTTTAGTCCCGGATCGTACGTTGTGAGCTATTAAAAGGACAACAATGTTAATCGCAGGACATTAGAGGGCCCTACTACACGTCGATATCACGTCTTGCGAGGATGCTGCGTTGTTGAAGCGGATGGGTTGTCGTTAAGCCCATTGGGCCTTTTGAATGGGCCATCTCTCTAGGCTGGGACTGTGAACCGTCAACACATAAAGGAATTGTGCCCTCAGCATGACGGGTGCGATCATACCAGCACTAATGCACCGGATCCCATCAGAACTCCGAAGTTAAGCGTGCTTGGGCGAGAGTAGTACTAGGATGGGTGACCCCTTGGGAAGTCCTCGTGTTGTACCTCCTTTTCAATTTTTTTCCCCTGGTTAGGGTTGTCAGGATACTTTATCCGCCAAATTTCTATTATCGAATCCCACGGCACCTTGGGCAAGACAACTTCGCTTCACGTAGAGGCTGGGCCCGCAAACTGATTGCGTAGGGCTTGTGACCAGGTCTCCGTCACTCCGGTACCCATAACTTTTGATCCGTAAGGACTTACGCGGCGCACAACATACCGTTGGAAAGCTCTCCGAGACCACTACAATGAAGGCAGCTAGCCTACTCGCTGTGCCCCTTTTTGGGGCCCAAAATCGAATGTTTTCATCCGTTTTTGGCCCCTTTTCTTCTTTTGCTCTGTTTTTTTCGTCCCGGATCGTACGTCGTGTGCTATTAAAAGGACGACAACGTTACTCGCGGGACATTAGAGGGCCCTACAACGCATCGATATCACCTCTTGCGAGGATGCTGCGTTGTTGAAGCGGATGGGTTGTCGTTAAACCCATTGGGCCTTTTGAATGGGCCATCTCTCTAGGCTGGGACTGTGAACCGTTAACACATAAATGAATTGTGCCCTCAACATGACCGGTGCTATCATACCAGCACTAATGCACCGGATCCCATCAGAATTCTGAAGTTAAGCGTGCTTGGGCGAGAGTAGTACTAGGATGGGTGACACCCTGGGAAGTCCTCGTGTTGCTCCCCCCTTTTCAGTTTTTTTTGCCCTGGTTAGGGTTGTCAGGATACTTTATCCACCAAATTTCTATTACCGAATCCCACGGCACCTCGGGCAAGACAACTTAGCTTCACGTAGAGGCTGGGCCTGCAAACAGAGGGCGTAGGGCTTGTGACCAAGTCTCCGTCGCTCCGGTGCCCATAACTTTTGATCCGTAAGGACTTACGTGGCTCACAGCATACTGTTGGAAAGCTCTCCAAGAGATCTATGATGAAGGCAGCTAACCTACTCGTTATGCCCATTTTTTGGGCCTAAAATCGAATGTTTTCATCAGTTTTTTGCCACTTTTCTTCTTTTGCTCTGTTTTTTCATCCCGGATCGTACGTCGTGAGCTATTAAAAGGACAACAACGTTACTCGAAGGACATTAGAGGGCCCTACAACGCGTCGATATCATGTCCTGCGACGATGCTGCGTTGTTGAAGCGGATGTGTTGTCGTTAAGCCTATTGGGCCTTTTGAATGGGCCATCACTCTAGGCTGGGACTATGAACCGTTAACACATAAGGAATTGTGCCCTCAACATGGCGGATGCGAGTATACCAGCACTAATGCACTGGATCCCATCAGAACTCCGAAGTTAAGCGTGCTTGGGCGAGAGTAGTACTATGATAGGTGACCCCCTGGGAAGTCCTCATGTTGCACCCCCCTTTTCAAATTTTTTTCCCCTGGTTAGGGTTGCCAAGATACTTTATCCACCAAATTTCTATTACCGAATCCAACGGCACCTTGGGCAAGACAACTTCGCTTCACGTAGAGGGTGGGCCTGCAAACTGAGGGCGTAGGGCTTGTGACGAGGTCTCCGTTGCTCCGGTGCCCATAACTGTTGATCCGTAAGGACTTACAAAGCGCACAACATACCGTTGGAAAGTTCTCCTAGTGCTCTACGACGGAGGCAGCTAGCCTACTCGCTTTGCCCATTTTTGGGGCCCAAAATCGAATGTTTTCATTAGTTTTCGGCCACTTTTCTTCTTTTGCTCTGTTTTTTCATCCCGAATCGTACGTCGTGAGCTATTAAAAGCACGACAACGTTACTCGCGGTACATTAGAGGGCCCTACAATGCGTTGATATCACGTCTTGCGAGGATGTTGCGTTGTTGAAGCGGATGGGTTGTTGTTAAGCCCATTGGGCCTTTTGAATGGGCCATCTCTCTAGGCTGGGACTGTGAACCGTCAACACTTAAAGGAATTGTGCCCTCAACATGACGGGTGCAATCATACCAGAACTAATGCACCGGATCCCATCAGAACTCCGAAGTTAAGCGTGGTTGGACGAGAGTTGTACTAGGATGGGTGACCCCCTGGGAAGTCCTCGTGTTGTACACCCCTTTTCAGTTTTTTTTGCCCTGGTTAGGGCTGCCAAGATACTTTATCCACCAAATTTCTATTACCGAATCCCACAGCACCTCGGGCAAGACAACCTAGCTTCACATAGAGGCTGGGCCTGCAAACAGAGGGCGTAGGGCTTGTGACCAAGTCTCGGTCGCTCCGGTGCCCATAACTTTTGATCCGTAAGGACTTACACGGCACAAAGCATACCGTTGGAAAGCTCTCCGAGAGATCTACGATAGAGGCAGCTAGCCTACTCGCTGTGACCTTTTTGGAGCCCAAAATCGAATGTTTTTATCAGTTTTCGACCAATTTTCTTCTATTGCTCTATTTTTTCATCCCGGACCGTACGTCGTGAGCTATTAAAAGGACAACAACGTTACTCGCGGGACATTAGAGGGCCCTACAACGCGTCGATATCACGTCCTGCGAGGATGCTGCGTTGTTGAAGCGGATGGGTTGTCGTTAAGCCCATTGGGCGTTTTGAATGGGCCATCACTCTAGGCTGGGACTGTGAACCGTTAACACATAAAGGAATTGTGCCCTCAACATGGCGGGTGTGATCAAACCAGCACTAATGCACCGGATCCCATCAGAACTCCGAATTTAAACGTGCTTGAGCGAGAGTAGTACTAGGATGGGTGACCCCCTGGGAAGTCCTCGTGTTGCACCCCCCTTTTCAATTTTTTCCCCTGGTTTGGGTTGCCAAGATACTTTATGCACCAAATTTCTATTACCGAATCCCACGGCACCTTGGGCAAGACAACTTCGCTTCATGTATAGGCTGGGCCTGCAAACTGAGGGCGTAGGGCTTGTGACGAGGTCTCCGTTGCTCCGGTGCCCATAACTGTTGATCCGTAAGGACTTACGTGGCGTACAGCATACCGTTGGAAAGCTCTCCTAGAGCTCTACGACAGAGGCAGCTAGCCAACCCGCATTGCCCATTTTTGGGGCCCAAAATCGAATGTTTTCATCAGTTTTCGGCCACTTTTCTTCTTTTGCTCTGTTTTTTCATCCCGGATCGGACGTCGTGAGGTATTAAAAGCACGACAACATTACTTGACGGACATTAGAGGGCCCTACAGTGCGTTGATATCACGTCTTCCGAGGATGCTGCGTTGTTGAAGCGGATCGGTTGTTGTTAAACACATTGGGCTTTTTGAATGGGCCATCTCTCTAGGCTGGGACAGTGAACCGTCAACACTTAAAGGAATTGTGCCCTCAACATGACGGGTGCGATCATACCAGCACTAATGCACCGGATCCTATCAGAACACCGAAGTTAAGCATGCTTGGGCGAGAGTAGTACTAGGATGGGTGACCCCCTGGGAATTCCTCGTGTTGCACCCCCATTTTCAATTTTTTCCCCAGGTTAGGGTTGTCAGCATACTTTATGCACCAAATTTCTATTACCGAATCCCACGGCACCTTGGGCAAGACAACTTCGCTTCACGTAGAGGATAGGCTTGCAAACTGAGGGCGTAGGGCTTGTGACCAAGTCTCCGTCGCTCTGGTGCCCAAAACTTTGATCCGTATGGACTTACGCGGCGCACAGCATACCATTGGAAAGCTCTCCGAGAGCTCTATGACGGAGGTAGCAAGCTTGCTTGCTGTGCCCATTTTTGGAGCCCAAAATCGAATGTTTTCTTCAGTTTGAAGCCAGTTTTCTACTTTTGCTCTGTTTTTTCATCTCGGATCGTATGTCGTGAGCTATTAAAAGGACGACAACGTTACTCGCGGGACATTAGAGGGCCCTACAACGCGTCATTATCACGTCTTGCGAGGATGTTGCGTTGTTGAACTGGATGGGTTGTCGTTAAGCACATTGGGCCTTTTGAGTGGGCCATCTCTCTAGGCTAGGACAGTGAACCATTAACACATAAAGGAATTGTGCCCTCAACATGGCGGGTGCGATCATACCAGCACTAATGCACCGGATCCCATCAGAACTCCGAAGTTAAGCGTGCTTGGGCGAGAGTAGTACTATGATGGGACACCCCCTAGGAAGCCCTTCTGTTGCACCCCACTTTTCAATTTTTTTTGCCCTGGTTAGGGTTGCCAAGATACTTTATCCACCAAATTTCTATTACCGAATCCCACGGCACCTTGGGCAAGACAATTTCGCTTCACGTGGAGGCTGGGCCTGCAAACTGAGGGCGTAGAGCTTTTGACCAGGTCTCCGTTGCTCCGGTGCCCATAACTTTTGATCCGTAAGGACTTACGCGACGTACAGCATACCATTGGAAAGCTCTCCGAGAGCTCTACGACGGAGGCAGCCAGCCTGCGCACTTTGCCCTTTTTGGGGACCAAAATTGAATGTTTTCATCAGTTTTTGGCCACTTTTCTTCTTTTGCTCCGTTTTTTTGTCCTGGATCGTAGGTCGTGCGCTATTAAAAGGACGACAACGTTACTCGCGGGACATTATAAGGCCCTACAACGCGTCAATATCACGTCTTGGGAGGATGCTGCGTTGTTGAGGCGGATGGGTTGTCGTTAAGCCCATTGGCCCTTTTGAATAGGCCTTCTCTTTGGGCTGGGACTGTGAACCGTTAACACATAAATGAATTGTGCCCTCAACATGACGGGTGCGATCATACAAGCACTAATGCACCGGATCCCATCAGAACTCCGAAGTTAAGCGTGCTTGGGCGAGACTAGTACTAGGATGGGTGACCCCCTGGGAAGTCCTCGTGTTGCACCCCCCTTTTCAAATTTTTTTGCCCTGGGTAGGGTTGTCAGGATACTTTATCCACCAAATTTCTATTACCGAATCCCACGTCACCTTGGGCAAGACAACTTCGCTTCACATAGAAGCTGGGCCCGCAAACTGAGGGCGTAGGGCTTGTGACCAGGTCTCCGTCGGTCCGGTGCCCATAACTTTTAATCCGTAAGGACTTACGCGACGTACAGCATACCGTTGGAAAGCTCTCCGAGAGCTCTACGATGGAGGCAGCCATCCTGCTCACTTTGCCCTTTTTGGGGACCAAAATTGAATGTTTTCATCAGTTTTTGGCCACTTTTCTTCTTTTGCTCTGTTTTTTTGTCCTGGATCGTAGGTCGTGTGCTATTAAAATGACGACAACGTTACTCGCGGGACATTATAAGGCCCTACAACGCGTCGATATCACGTCTTGCGAGGATGCTGCGTTGTTGAAGCGGATCGGTTGTCGTTAAGCCCATTGGCCCTTTTGAATAGGCCATCTCTTTGGGCTGGGACTGTGAACCGTTAACACATAAATGAATTGTGTCCTCAACATGACGGGTGCGATCATACACGCACTAATGCACCGGATCCCATTAGAACTCCGAAGTTAAGCGTGCTTGGGTGAGAGTAGTACTTGGATGGGTGAACCCCTGGGAAGTCCTCGTGTTGTACCCCTCATTTCAATTTTTTTTGCCCTGGTTAGGGTTGCCAAGATACTTTATCCACCAAATTTCTATTACCGAATCCCACGGCACCTTGGGCAAGACAACTTCGCTTCACGTAGAGGCTGGGCCTAGAAACTGAGGGCGTAGGGCTCGTGACCAGGTCTCCGTCGCTCCGGTGCCCATAACTTTTGATCCGTAAGGAGTTACGGGGTGCACAACATACCGTTGGAAAGCTCTCCGAGAGCTCTACGACGGAGGCAGCTAGCTTGCTCACTATGCCCTTTTTGGAGCCCAAAATAAATGTTTTCATCAGTTTTCAGCCACTTTTCTTCTTTTGCTTTGTTTTTTCGTCACGAATCGTACGTTGTGAGCTATTAAAAGGACTACAATGTTACTTGGGAGACATAAGAGGGCCCTACAACGCGTCGATATCACATCTTGCGAGGATGCTGCGTTGTTGAAGCGGATGGGTTGTCGTTAAGCCCATTGGGCCTTTTGAATGGGCCATCTCTCTAGGCTGGGACTGTGAACCTTTAACACATAAAGGAATTGTGCCCTCAACATGACGGGTGCGATCATACCAGTACTAATGCACCGGATCCCATCAGAACTCTGAAATTAAGCGTGCTTGGGCGAGAGTAGTACTAGGATGGGTGACCCCCTAGGAAGTCCTCATGTTGCACCTACCTTTTCAATTTTTTTTGCCCTGGTTAGGGTTGCCAAGATACTTTATCCACCAAATTTATATTACCGAATCCCACGTCACCTTGGGCAAGACAACTTTGCTTCACGTAGAGGCTGGGCCTGCAAACTGAGGGCGTAGGGCTTGTGATGAGGTCTCCGTCGCTCTGGTGCCCATAAATTTTGATCCGTAAGGACTTACGCGGTGCACAGCATACCGTTGGAAAGCTCTCCGAGGGCTCTACGACGGAGGCAGCAAGCCTTCTCGCTGTGCCCGTTTTTGGAGCCCAAAATCGAATGTTTTCATCAGTTTTTGGCCACTTTTCTTCTTTTGCTCTGTTTTTTCGTCCCAGATCGTACGTCGTGAGCTATTAAAAGGATGACAACGTTACTCGCGGGACATTAGAGGGCCCTACAATGCGTCGATATGACGTCATCTGGGGATGCTGCGTTGTTGAAGCAGATGGGTTATCGTTAAGCACATTGGGCCTTTTGAGTGGGCCATCTCTCTAGGTTGGGACTGTGAACCGTTAACACGTAAAGGAATTGTGCCCTCAACATGACGGGTGCAATCATACCAGCACTAATGCACCGGATCCCATCAGAACTCCGAAGTTAAGCGTGCTTGGGCGAGAGTAGTACTAGGATGGGTGACCCCCTGGGAAGTCCTCGTGTTGCACCCCTCTTTTCAATTTTTTTTGCCCTAGTTAGGGTTGTCAAGATACTTTATCCACCAAATTTCTATTACCGAATCCCACGGCACCTTGGGCAAGACAACTTCGTTTCACATAGAGGCTGGGCCCACAAACTGAGGGCGTATTGCTTGTGACTTGGTCTCCGTCGCTCCGGTGCCCATAACTCCTGATCCGTAAGGACTTACGCGACGCACAGCATACCGTTGGAAAGCTCTGCGAGAGCTCTACGATGGAGGCAGCCAGCCTGCTCACTGTGCCTATTTTTGGGGCCCAAAATCGAATGTTTTCATCAGTTTTCGGCCACTTTTCTTCTTTTGCTCTATTTTTTCTTCCCGAATCGTAGGTCGTGAGCCATTAAAAGGACGACCACGTTACTCGCGGGACATTGGAGGGCCCTAAAATGCGTCGATATCACGTCTTGCGAGGATGCTGCGTTGTTGAAGCGGATGGGTTGTCGTTAAGCCCATTGGGCCTTTTGAATAGGCCATCTCTCTAGGCTGGGACTGTGAACCGTTAACACATAAAAGAATTGTGCCCTCAACATGATGGGTGCGATCATACAAGCACTAATGCACCGAATCCCATCAGAACTCCGAAGTTAAGCGTGCTTGGGCGAGAGTAGTACTAGGATGGGTGACCCCCTGGGAAGTCCTCGTGTTCCACCCCCTTTTTCAATTTTTTTTGCCCTGGTTAGGGTTGCAAATATACTTTATCTGTGATGCCCGACCCCGATTTGCGTGCGAAACCTAGCCTCGTGTGCCTTAACCTAGATTTGTGTGTCATGACCTAGGTTTAGGAAATGAGTTCATTTTATGTGCCAGGCATTAAATTACGTGCATTCATTTAGGGTTGCGTGCATTTACTTGAAAAATGTGCATTCGTCTCGTAATTCGTGTCCTACCTCGTAGTGCGTGCCCTAGACCTAGGAAAGCGTGCCTTCGCGCTAATCAAGAAAGCATCTTTCACAAAGCACTAGACTATTAAACAATCCTACAATGTCCACTAACAATATAATAATCCAAATTCCATTCACTAGAAGACAAAAATTGCACCAAACACTAAACATTCTTCATTCTTTATTCCTTTTCTTTTTCACTTCCAAACACATACAATAAAATAAGCTCAACCAAGACAAAATTTCAGAATTTTCTACATGTTTGGCCGACCACTAGGTGGTTTTGTGCATGCTCATTCAATATGACTTAATTCTTAGACACATCTAAACATTCTATGACACAAATGCTTTAAAAAATTGCTCAAAAACCCTACCACTTGCACACTAATTTCGGCCACATCATCCTTGCCGATCCTAGCAATTTCAAAATAGCACATTGGTGACACAAAATGCAGAATTTGGAAGCCCAAGGCCGACATTCTCCTTGAGCATGCAAAAGGATTGAATTGTTGTCATTTTTCTTCATTTCTCTTTCACTTTCCTCTCTCCCCTCTCATATTCTCTCTCATACTCGGCCTTGGCTGAGTTCTCTACCTCCTTGGCTTGTCTTCTTCACAAGTTAGCTAAGCAAAGTCAAGCAACCATCAAGAAAGTCGAGAAAGCTAACTAGAGTTCAAAAATCCCACATGCATGTGCATTGAAGCTTCATTTTCGGCCTAGGTGAGTTACTAAGCTTCCATTTCTTTTCTTCAAGTCCTAACTACATGCATGCACTAAGAAATTGGTCACTAAGCTAGGAAAAATAGAGAAAAGCTAGTGGGATTTCGGCTAGGCAAAGGAAAGGAGAAGATTTGAGCTTCAACAAGGGTTTTGAGCATCTTTTGGTTGATTGCAAAGGTGAGGGTTAAAACCTTTTGAAAACTCTTCAAAATTTCACATGCATGCTCATAAATGTGTGTATTTTCTTCTGTACTTGAGTTATATGGTCTTTCATAAGCTTAAACAACTATGCATGGCAAGATCTTGGATTGAAAATGATGCTAGGTGAAGTCGAAATTGTTGACAGCTCTCTGACCAGTCTGTTCGAGGTAAGTTTAGCTAAGCAAATGATGTTGAAAATGCTTGAAAATTGGTAGGTGACTAGTTTGGACAGTTTTTAACATTTTTTCCAGAAATAGGCCGAAGCTAATTTTGAATCTAAGGTCCTCAAAATGGAAAATCTTTAAAATGTGACCAAATCTGGAAATCTGGGAAAATGAAGCAGGTTTTAGCAGATGCACTGACCTTGTGGAACGAACCATATTTGACTTAGTAAATGTTGTCAAAAATACATGAAATTTGGTTTACTGCTATATTTTTCAGTTCTGGACAATTTTGTCAGAAATGGACCAAATCTAAAACTGACCCTAAGGACCTCAAAAACGTCAATTTCGGAAAAGTGTGCAAATCTGGACAGTTTTGTGCTACCTCACTGTTTCGGCTATAACTAATGATTCTGAACTGCAATTGATGCAAGGTTTGTTTCTGATTTTAGTTAACTTCTTAAGATTTAATTTGACATCTTATTCTCTGAATTTGGAGATTGTTTGATTACCCTATTAATTGTGGGAATACAGCCTATTGCAGTAAAGGTTTTAATTAGCTACGTGCTTGGAAAATTGTTGTAACCTCTCTTGTGGTTCTAATTGTGTGGAAATGTGGTGTTGGGATGTTATGAGGACTGTTTTGAATACTTGAGGATGCTTGAATTGAATGATGCATGACTTGAGAATGATTTTGAGTTGACTTAGGGTTTTAATCACACGATTAAGCATGAAATGGAAACCCTAATGACTAGGTAGTTTTGCTAAGTGTTGATTCTTGGTTATTGTGTGGAAATTATATGCTTAGTGGGCTGCCCGTAAATGTTTTATAACTTCAAATGTGATTTTGACCGTTGCATGTTGTCAAATAAGCTTTTCTTGCAACCGAACCCACGTAAATGTTGTTGCATGTTGAATATTCGTATCACTTGATTACGTGAACTTCGAAATGAGTTATATGGCTTGATTTGCATGTGTTACTTGGCTGCCCGTTTAATGTTCATATGACTCCATATGCTTTTCAAGTGAAATTATTTGTCTTATCGTGCCTTGTTTGATTACTTGACAACGTGCGATCTTATAACTGCCCGGAGGCGACCTACTTTTATTGTCCTCCTAATGTGATATGTTAAATGTTATAAATGTGCATTGCATACGAGGTTGCAACCTTTCATTGTGGCATGGTAGCGTTTCACGAACGCCGGGCGGCATGGGGCTTGCCGGTGCTCCCGTGACTACCATGGTCCAATTCCCTCTCTCGCTTGGCATTCCACCCTCGGAGAGTTAGGTCATAGGTTTCGGGGTACATCCGGAGTACACCCAATTGGGAGCGATAAGGGGATTATTGAAGTCGGCCGCAACAATTGTATCGAAATTGAAAGTGAGAGCAACCGCTCACCGTATCCTTGAAATGATTGGTAAACGTATCTGTTAATCGATTTGTTTCGTATATTTGTGTACCTTGTTACTTGTAATATGTGACATGTTTTCAAAAAGGAATTTTCATAATTGAACCGAAAAATGAGTTTCAAAACGTATTCCTCGTTTCCCCCTCGCTGAGTTCATAAGGACTCACCCTCTTTTTCATCACAGGTGAAGAAGAACTGGCACAGGTACCCGAGGACAATGAGCCTAATGGTGATCCCCTGGAGTGATTGCCTGTCATTGTTGTTTTGCTTGAACGTGACTACTTGTGAACTTTATGTCACTTGAAGACTATTTCCTTTTGTGTTATTCGATGTCATGATGTAAAAGACCCCCGTTGTAATTTGGGGTCTAATTTTGGTTTGTACTTGTATTAAGTAGACTGATGCTAGACATTGCTATTATCGTTTTGCTTTTATGACCGCTAGTATTATCATAGGTTACGATGCATTAGTAAGGACTAAGTAAATGAATTTACCCAATCTTGAACAGGTATATTTTGAAACGAGGTCAAACAAACAAACGAGACATAGTTTCATGCTAGATTATAAATCAAACCGGACGTCGAAATAACCAATAGGCAATTCAATTGATGGTAAAATGGTAATCTTAGTTGGTAATGGAATGGAGATAGTAAATTTTGAGGTGATTAGAGAACTAGGTCAAACTAAAGAGCCCAATTACAACCGTTATGCTGCCGGTTTTCCGGAAAAACTTTGGAGGCTAGCGTAAAACGTTAAGTGCTAAACCTCCTTGAACGATTAAGTACTTGAAAGGACTTGAATGTTTAGATCACACCCTAGTCTAACCTTTATAGGCAGGGTTGGGGAGTGACACCTTAGAAGAATGGTATCAGAGCTTAGATTGCTTAAGCCGGGTTTAACTCTCGGACCGTGGGTAGAGCCCTAAGATAATTAGGATGACTTGTTTATGTGTTATTGTGTGATAAATGTGCCTTCTATGTTCTGTATGCTTAAGTGACTTACATGCCTTAAATGTTTTTAGAATTGTACCTATATTATGTTGCATATCATATGCATTAGATTCTTAATTGTCATATTTCAATAAATTGTGCATCGTAATCTATGCCTTTAGATGGCTGGCCCTAGTACCCATACTACTAATAGGAGCAGTGAACCTCAAGAGACCGGGGATGCTTATCAGACTAATCCCTGTATGGCTATGTTTAATATGATGGCAAATGCCATGGATCGTGTATCACGTGTGATGGAACGTCAGGATGCTCGTGAAGCCAGCAACAACAACATCAACAACAGGAACGATGGTAACCATGGGAGACATAGCAGAATGAAGGAATTCCTTGACTTTCGCCCGTCTAAATTCTACGGGGAAGCTGATGATGAGAAAGCAGAGGCTTGGCTGTCCGAGATCGAGAAGATTTTCAGGCCACTTGATTATACAGATGAAGAGAAATTGGAGTTTACTGTATTTCTGTTGCACGGGGATGCCGAGCACTGGTGGCACACTATAGAGGCATTTTGGGAGACTGATCAGACACCTTGCTTGTGGGGTAATTTCGTTAAGGAATTTAAGGAAAAATATGTACCTACAGTTTCCAGGCAGAGGCGGATCGAGGAGTTCATGCACTTGACCCAGGGTAATATGACGGTGGCCCAGTACGAGGCTCGTTTTGACCGACTGTCCCGTTATGCTCAATATATGGTTTGTACTCCAGAGGAAAAAATGTGGAAATTTACTGTTGGATTGAGGCCAGAGATTCAGGACCAGTTAGCTTCTCATGACTTCGATACTTACTCTGCTCTCTTTGCTGCTGCATCTCGAGTTAAGAAGAGGAAACTAGATGGAGCCGATTTGAGTCAGCCAAACAAGAAGCCATACCAGCCTCCAGGTCAACAGAGGAAATTCCAGAGTCAGGGTCGTAATCAGGGCCAGAGCCAGATCAACCAGGGAATAACCATGGCCTGACGAAAGCGTCATCAGCCTCTTCCGCCTGCGGATCCACAAGTAGTTCACCTACTTCTCAGACTGCCATCTGTTCGTACTGTAACAAGAAGGGCCACACCGAGGCCTAGTGTTGGAGAAAATTGGGGAAATGCGTGGGTTGTGGCAGCGATCAGCACCGGGATAAGGATTGCCCTAAATGTCAAAGGGGACAGAATCATGGTAGACCATCCGGTAGAGGCAAGACTCCAGTTCCTAGAGTCCAAGCTCGAGCTTATGCCATTGAGTGTGAGGAGATTCCAGATGAGACCGCTTTTGTTGAAGGTACATTCTTCATACTGAATCAACCTGTTAAGGTGTTAATTGATCTGGGTGCTACTCATTCATTTATTACTCCCTTATGTGTGGAACGTGTGAAATTGAAAGTTGTATGTTTGCCATATGAAGTAGAAGTTGGTACTCCAATGGGTTCTAAACTTGTAACTAGTTCAGCATGTAAAGCATGTAAAATCCAAATTAAGGATGGGGAATTCTTGGCCAATCTTATTGTATTACCTTTCCAAGACTATGAGGTCATTTTAGGGATGGACTGGCTGGCAAAACATCATGTCCAACTGGATTGCCGGGCGAAGATTATAACGTTCCGGGTACCTGATCAACCGATACTGGAGATTTTGGGTCGAAGAGATTTCACCGGGAGTTCCATCATTTCATCTACAAAAGCAGTGAAGTCCTTGAGGAAAGGGTGCAGTGGATACTTGGCTTACCTTATCAACAAGCCGTCGGATAAAGCTAAATTGGAAGAGATGCCTGTGATCAAAGACTAGCAGATGTGTTTCTTGAAGAATTACCCAGTTTACCCCCAAATCAGGAGATCGAGTTTGTTATAGAGTTGCTACCTGGCACCCAGCCGGTATCAAAAGCTCCCTATCGTATGGCACCGGCCGAGCTACAAGAATTAAAGGACCAATTGCAAGGATTTCTGAAGAAGGGGTTTGTTCAACCGAGTTCTTCACCGTGGGGTGCGCCAGTCCTGTTTGTGAAAAAGAAAGACGGAACGTTGAGGCTATGTATTGACTACCGAGGATTAAACCAAGTGACTGTCAAGAATAAATACCCGCTTCCCCTGATCGACGAGCTATTTGATCAACTGCAAGGAGCCAAGGTGTATTCGAAACTCGACTTGAGGCAAGGGTATTATCAATTGCGAATTAAGAAGGAAGATGTGCCTAAAACGGCTTTCAGGACGAGATATGGGCATTATGAATATGTGGTGATGCCTTTTGGACTAACTAATGCCCCTGCAGCTTTTATGGATTTGATGCACAGGGTGTTTCAACCCTACTTGGACCAATTTGTGGTGATCTTTATTGATGATATTTTGGTATACTCGAAATCGGAGGCGGAGCATGAGCAACATCTGCGGTTGGTACTGCAGAAACTCCGAGAGCACCAATTGTATGCAAAGTTTAGCAAGTGTGAATTTTGGTTGCAGCAGATTGCATTTTTGGGGCATATCATATCCCAAGAGGGAATAGCGGTGGATCCAGCGAAGATTGATGCAGTGATGTCTTGGAAGAAGCTGGAAAATGTTACAGAGGTTCGGAGTTTTCTTGGTCTAGCCGGCTATTATCGGAGGTTCGTGAAGGATTTCTCTAAGATTGCAGGACCGCTTACAAAGCTCACCCAAAAGAAAACCAAGTTTGTGTGGGATGATAAGTGTGAGAGCAGCTTTCAAGAATTGAAGAAAAGATTGACTACCGCACCAGTTCTTGCATTGCCTGAAGGGAGTCGACGTTTTGTAATCTATAGCGATGCCTCGAAAGAAGGATTGGGATGTGTATTGATGCAAAATGGAAGAGTGATTGCATATGCTTCTAGGAAACCAAAGCCGTATGAGATGAATTACCCGACGCATGATTTGGAGTTGGCGGCCATTGTGTTTGCACTCAAGAAATGGAGGCATTATTTGTGGGGTAACAAGTTTGAGGTATTTACTGATCATAAGAGCTTGAAATACTTGTTCTCTCAAAAGGAATTGAATATGAGGCAAAGGTGGTGGATGGAGCTTTTGGATGATTATAACTGCTCAATCAATTACGTGCCCGGTAAAGCGAATGTAGTTGCAGATGCCTTAAGCAGAAAAGCAAGTATGGCGAAACTGGAAGTCAAAGTGCAGGAGTTGTTGGAGGAAGCATTTATGTGGAAACCACAATTGACTCAGAAAGGGTTACTTTTTGCCACTACCCAAGTTCAATCGACTTTGTTGTCTGAGTTACGAGAGGCTCAACAGAAGGACCAACAATTTCAGAAGATCAAGGAAAGCAACGCAGATTTCAAGTTTCATGATGATGGTGTTTGGAGGTTTAGGAACCGGATTTGTGTTCCAAATGAGCCGAAGCTGAAAAATAAGATTCTTGAGGAAGCCCATAATTCAAGATATACTATTCACCCCGGCAGAACAAAGATGTATCGGGATTTGAAGCAACACTATTGGTGGAATAACATGAAAAGAGAAATTGCGGAGTTTGTAGAACGGTGTTTGACTTGCCAGAGAGTTAAAGTAGAAAATCAACGACCCGCAGGTTTACTTCAACCGTTGGAGATTCCTCAATGGAAATGGGAACATATAACTATGGATTTCGTTATGGACCTGCCCAGATCACAAAAGGGTCGTGACGCCATTTGGGTTATAGTGGATAGATTGACTAAGTCGGCGCACTTCTTACCGATGAACAAGGAGGATAGTCCCGAGGAATTGGGAGATATGTATGTGGCGGAGATTGTAAGATTGCACGGGATGCTTGTGAGTATTGTATCGGATAGGGATCCTCGTTTTACTTCCCGATTTTGGAAGAGATTGCAAGAAGCTTTGGGGAAGAAGTTGAGTTTTAGCACGGCTTATCACCCTCAGACTGATGGACAATCGGAGAGGACTATTCAGATTTTGGAGGATATGCTGAGGGCTTGTGTTATGGATTTCGGCAAGGGCTGGGAGAAATATCTATCTCTAGCGGAGTTCGCCTACAACAATAGTTATTAGGCCACTATCGGGATGGCCCCTTTTGAGGCGCTGTATGGACGTAAGTGTCGATCCCCAATTTACTGGGATGAAGTGGGTGAGACGAAGACTTTTGACCCAACCCTTCTACCTGAACTGATGAAGACTGTTGATAATATCCACCTCATTCGGAAACGGATGCTTACCGCCCAGAGCAGGCAGAAGAGTTATGCAGACCGACGAAGACGGAGTCTCGAGTTTGAGGTTGGCGACAAGGTATTCTTGAAGATATCACCCCGGAGGGGACTGATTAGGCATGGCAAGGGTGGAAAGTTGAGCCCGAGATTTGTAGGACCATTTGAGATGGTTGAGAAGGTTGGCAAGTTGGCGTATCGCCTAGCGCTACCCCAGAACCTCTCCAATATTCATGACGTCTTTCATGTTTCGATGCTGCGGAAGTATCATCCTAACCCGTCGCACATCTTGAAGCCAGAGCCGTTGCAGCTGTGGGAGAACTTGACCTACGAGGAGAAGCCCATTCGGATCCTAGACCAGCAGGATCGGGAGTTGCGCAACAGAACTATACCTATGGTGAAAGTGCTGTGGGATCATCATGGAGTCGAAGAAGCAACGTGGGAAAGGCGAGACCAGATGGAGTAGCAGTATCCAGCATTATTTGAAGGTAAGATTGAATTTCGGGACGAAATTCTTTTAAGGAGGGGAGGATGTGAGGCCCGACCCTGATTTGCGTGCGAAACCTAGCTTCGTGTGCTTTAACCTAGATTTGCGTGTCATGACCTAGGTTTAGGAAATGAGTTCATTTTATGTGCCATGCATTGAATTACGTGCATTCATTTAGGGTTGCGTGCATTTACTTGAAAAATGTGTATTTGTCTCGTAGTTCGTGTCCTACCTCGTAGTGCGTGCCCTAGACCTAGGAAAGCGTGCCTTCGCGCTAATCAAGAAAGCATCTTTCACGAAGCACTAGACTATTAAACAATCCTACAAAGTCCACTAACAATATAAGAATCCAAATTCCATTAACTAGAAGACAAAAAATGCACCAAACACTAAACATTCTTCATTCTTTATTCTTTTTCCTTTTCACTTCCAAACACATTCAATAAAATAAGCTCAACCAAGACAAAATTTTTGAATGTTCTACATGTTTGGCCGACCACTAGGTGGTTTTGTGCATGCTCATTCAATATGACTTAATTCTTAGACACATCTAAACATTCTATGATACAAATGTTTAAAAAAATTGCTCAAAAACCCTACCACTTGCACACTAATTTCGGACACATCATCCTTGCCCATCCTAGAAATTTCATAATAGCACATTGGAGACACAAAATGCAGAATTTGGAAGCCCAAGGCCGACATTCTCCTTGAGCATGCAAAAGGATTGAATTGTTGTCATTTTTCTTCATTTCTCTTTCACTTTCCTCTCTCCCCTCTCATATTCTCTCTCATACTCGGCCTTGGCTGAGTTCTCTACCTCCTTGGCTTGTCTTCTTCACAACTTAGCTAAGCAAAGTCAAGCAACCATCAAGAAAGTCGAGAAAGCTAGCTAGAGTTCGAAAATCCCACATGCATGTGCATTGAAGCTTCATTTTCGGCCTAGGTGAGTTACTAAGCTTCCATTTCTTTTCTTCAAGTCCTAACTACATGCATGCACTAAGAAATTGGTCACTAAGCTAGGAAAAATAGAGAAAAGCTAGTAGGATTTCGGCTAGGCAAAGGAAATGAGAAGATTTGAGCTTCAACAAGGGTTTTGAGCATCTTTTGGTTGATTGCAAAGGTGAGGGTTAAAACCTTTTGAAAACTCTTCAAAATTTCACATGCATGCTCATAAATGTGTGTATTTGCTTCTGTACTTGAGTTATATGGTCGTTCATAAGCTTAAACAACCATGCATGGCAAGATCTTGGCTTGAAAATGATGCTAGGTGAAGTCGAAATTGTTGACAGCTCTCTGACCAGTCTGTTCGAGGTAAGTTTAGCTAAGAAATGATGTTGAAAATGCTTTAAAATTGGTAGGTGACTAGTTTGGACAGTTTTTAACATTTTTCCCAGAAATAGGCCGAAGCTAATTTTGAATCTAAGGTCCTCAAAATGGCAAATCTTTAAAATGTGACCAAATCTGGAAATCTGGGAAAATGAAGCAGGTTTTGGCAGATGCACTGACCTTGTGGAACGAACCATATTTGACTCAGTAAATGTTGTAAAAAATGCATGAAATTTGGTGTACTGCTATATTTTTCAGTTTTGGACAATTTTGTCAGAAATGGACCAAAGCTAAAACTGACCCTAAGGACCTCAAAAACGTCAATTTCTGAAAAGTGTACAAATCTGGACAGTTTTGTGCTACCTCACTGTTTCGGCTATAACTAATGATTCTGAACTCCAATTGATGCAATGTTTGTTTCTGATTTTAGTTAACTCTTAAGATTTAATTTGACATCTTATTCTATGAATTTGGAGATTGTTTGATTACCCTATTAATTGTGGGAAAACAGCCTATTGAAGTAAAGGTTTCAATTAGCTACGTGCTTGGAAAATTGTTGTAACCTCTCTTGTTGTTCTAATTGTGTGGAAATGTGGTGTTGGGATGTTATGAGGACTGTTTTGAATACTTGAGGATGCTTGAATTGAATGATGCATGACTTGAGAATATTTTTGAGTTGACTTAGGGTTTTAATCACACGATTAAGCATGAAATGGAAACCCTAATGACTAGGTAGTTTTGCTAAGTGTTGATTCTTGGTTATTGTGTGGAAATTATATGCTTAGTGGGCTGCCCGTAATTGTTTTATAACTTCAAATGTGATTTTGACCATTGCATGTTGTCAAATAAGCTTTTCTTGCAACCGAACTCACGTAAATGTTGTTGCATGTTGAATATTCGTATCACTTGATTACGTGAACTTCGAAATGAGTTATATGGCTTGATTTGCATGTGTTACATGGCTGCCCGTTTAATGTTCATATGACTCCATATGCTTTTCAAGTGAAATTATGTCTTATCGTGCCTTGTTTGATTACTTGACAATGTGCGATCTTATAACTACCCGGAGGCGACCTACTTTGTTGTCCTCCTAATGTGATATGTTAAATGTTATAAATGTGCATTGCATACGAGGTTGCAACCTTTCATTGTGGCATGGTAGCGTTTCACGAATGCCGGGCGGCATAGGGCTTGCCGGTGCTCCCGTGACTACCATGGTCCAATTCCCTCTCTCGCTTGGCATTCCACCCTCGGATAGTTGGGTCGTAGGATTTGGGGTACATTCGGAGTACAACCAATTGGGAGCGATAAGGGGATTATTGAAGTCGGCCGCAACAATTGTATCGAAATTGAAAGTGAGAGCAACCGCTCACCGTATCCTTGAAATGATTGGTAAACGTATCTGTTATTCGATTTGTTTCGTATATTTGTGTACCTTTTTACTTGTAATATGTGACATGTTTTCAAATAGGAATTTTCTTAATTGAACCGGAAAATGAGTTTCAAAACGTATTCCTCGTTTCCCCCTCGCTGAGTTCATAAGGACTCACCCTCTTTTTCATCACAGGTGAAGAAGAACAGGCACAGGTACCCGAGGACAATGAGCCTAATGATGAACCCCTGGAATGATTGCCTGTCATTGTTGTTTTGCTTGAACGTGACTACTTGTGAACTTTATGTCACTTGAAGACTATTTCCTTTTGTGTTATTCGATGTCATGATGTAAAAGACCCCCGTTGTAATTTGGGGTCTAATTTTGGTTTGTACTTGTATTAAGTAGACTGATGCTAGACATTGCTATTATCGTTTTGCTTTTATGACCGCTAGTATTATCATAGGTTACGATGCATTAGTAAGGACTAAGTAAATGAATTTACCCAATCTTGAACAGGTATATTTTGAAACGAGGTCAAATAAACAAACGAGACATAGTTTCATACTAGATTATAAATCAAACAGGACATCGAAATAACCAATAGGCAATTCAATTGATGGTAAAATGGTAATCTTAGTTGCTAATGGAATGGAGATAGTAAATTTTGAGGTGATTAGAGAACTAGGTCAAACTAAAGAGCCCAATTACAGCCGTTATGCTGTCGGTTTTCCGGAAAAACTTTGGAGTCTAGGGTAAAACGTTAAGTGCTAAACCTCCTTGAACGATTAAGTACTTGAAAGGACTTGAATGTTTAGATCACACCCTAGTCTAACCTTTATAGGCCGGGTTGGGGCGTGATATTATCCACCAAATTTCTATTACCGAATCCCACGCCACCTTGGGCAAGACAACTTCGCTTCACGTAGAGGCTGGGCCTAGAAACTGAGGGCGTAGGGCTCATGACCAAGTCTCCGTCGCTCCGCTGACCATAACTTTTGATCCATAAGCCCTTACGTGGCGCACAACATACCGTTGGAAAGCTCTCCGAGAGCTCTACGACGGAGGTAGCCAGCTTGCTCACTGTGCCCATTTTTGGAGCCCAAAATCGAACATTTTCATCAATTTTTGGCCAATTTTCTTCTTTTGTTTTGTTTTTTCGTCCCGAATCGTACGTCGTGAGCTATTAAAAGGACGACAACATTACTCGCGAGACATTAGAGGGCCCTACAACGCGTCGATATCACATCTTGCGAGGATGCTGCGTTGTTGAAGCGGATGGGTTGTCGTTAAGCCCATTGGGCCTTTTGAATGGGCCATCTCTCTAGGCTGGGCTGTGAACCGTTAACACATAAAGAAATTGTGCCCTCAACAAGACGGGTGCGATCATACCAGCACTAATGCACCGGATCCCATCAGAACTCCAAAGTTAAGCGTGCTTGGGCGAGAGTAGTACTAGGATGGGTGACCCCCTGGGAAGTCCTCGTGTTGTACCCCCTTTTCAATTTTTTTTGCCCTGGATAGGGTTGCCAAGATACTTTATCCACCAAATTTCTATTACCGAATCCCACGGCACCTTGGGCAAGACAACTTCGATTCGCGTAGAGGATGGGCCCGCAAACTGAGGGCGTAAGGCTCGTGACCAGGTCTCCGTCGCTCCGCTGCCCATAACTTTTGATCCGTAAGGACTTACGCGGCGCACAGCATACTGTTGGAAAGCTCTCCGAGAGCTCAACGACTGAGGCAGCCAGCCTGCTCGCTTTGCCCATTTTGGGGCCCAAAATCGACATTTTTCATCATTTTTCGGCAACTTTTCTTCTTTTGCTCTGTTTTTTCATCCCGGATCGTACGTCATGAGCTATTAAAAGGACTACAACATTACTCGCGGGACATTAGAGGGCCCTACAATGCGTCGATATCATGTCTTGCGAGGATGCTACATTGTTGAAGCGGATGGGTTGTCGTTCAGCACATTCGGCCTTTTGAATGGGCCATCTCTCTAGGCTGGGACTGTGAACCGTTAACACATAAAGAAATTGTGCCCTCAACATGACGAGTGCGATCATACCAGCACTAATGCACCGGATCCCATCAGAACTCCGAAGTTAAGCGTTCTTGGGCGAGAGTAGTACTAGGATAGGTGACCCCCTGGGAAGTCCTCGTGTTGCACCCCTCTTTTCAATTTTTTTTGCCCTGGTTAGGGTTGTCAAGATACTTTATCCACCAAATTTCTATTACCGAATCCCACGGCACCTTGGGCAAGACAACTTCGATTCACGTAGAGGCTGGGCCCGCAAACTGAGGGCGTAAGGCTTGTGACCAGGTCTCCGTCGCTCCGGTGCCCATAACTATTTATCCGTAATGACTTACGTGATGCACAGCATACCGTTGGAAAGCTCTCCGAGAGCTCTACGACGGAGGCAGCTAGCTTGCTCCCTATGCCCATTTTTGGAGCCAAAAATCGAATGTTTTCATCAGTTTTCAGCTACTTTTCTTCTGTTGCTCTATTTTTATGTCCCGGATCATACGTCGTGAGCTATTAAAAGGACGACAACGTTACTCGCGGGACATTCGAGGGCACTACAACGCGTCGATATCACGTCTTCCGAGGATGCTACGCTGTTGAAGCCGATGGGTTGTCGTTAAGCAAATTGGGCCTTTTGAGTGGGCCATCTCTCTAGGCTAGGACTGTGAACCGTTAACACATAAAGTAATTGTGCCCTCAATATGACGGGTGCGATCATACCTACACTAATGCACCGGATCCCATCAGAACTCCGAAGTTAAGCGTGCTTGGGCGAGAGTAGTACTAGGATGGGTGACCCCGTGGGAAGTCCTCGTGTTGCACCGCTCTTTTCAATTTTTTTTGCCCTGGTTAGGGTTGTCAAGATACTTTATCCACCAAATTTCTATTATCGAATCCCACGACAACTGGGCAAGACAACTTCGCTTCACGTAGAGGCTGGGCCCGCAAACTGAGGGCGTAGGGCTTGTGACCAGGTCTCCGTCGCTCTGGTTCCCATAACTTTTGATACGTAAGGACTTACGCGACGCACAGCATACCGTTGGAAAGCTCTCCGAGAGCTCTACGACCGAGGCAGCCATCTTGCTCGCTGTGCCCGTTTTTGGAGCCCAAAATTTAATGTTTTCATCAGTTTTTGGCCACTTTTCTTCTTTTGCTCTATTTTTTCATCCCGGATCGTACGTCGTGAGCTATTAAAAGGACAACAACGTTACTCGTGAGACATTAGAGGGCCCTACAATGCGTCGATATCACATCCTGCGAGGATGCCGCGTTGTCGAACCAGATGGGTTGTCATTAAGCCCATTGGGCCTTTTGAATGGGCCATCTCTCAAGGCTGGGACTGTGTACCGTTAACACATAAAGGAATTGTGCCCTCAACATGACGTGTGCGATCATACTAGCACTAATGCACCGGATCCCATCAGAACTACGAAGTTAAGCGTGCTTGGGCGAGAGTAGTACTAGGATCGGTGACCCCCTGGGAAGTCCTCGTGTTGTACCCACCTTTTCAAATTTTTTTGCCCTTGTTAGGGTTGCCTAGATACTTTATCTACCAAATTTCTATTACCGAATCCCATGGCACATTGGGAAAGACAAATTCGCTTCACGTAGAGGCTGGGCCCGCAAACTGAGGGCGTAGGGCTTGTGACCAGGTCTCCGTCGCTCCGGTGCCCATAACTTTTGATCCGTAAGGACTTACGCAGCGCACAGCATACCGTTGGAAAGCTCTCCGAGAGCTATACGATAAGGTAGCCAGCCTGCTCACTTTGCCCTTTTTGGAGCCCAAAATAGAATGTTTTCATCAGTTTTCGGCCATTTTTCTTCTTTTGCTCTGTTTTTTCATCCCGGATCGTACGTCGTGAGCTATTAAAAGGACGACAACATTACTCGAGGGACATTAGAGGGCCCTAGAACTCGTCGATATCACTTCTTGCGAGGATGCTACGTTGTTGAAGCGGATGGGTTATCGTTAAGCCCATTGGGCCTTTTGAATGGGCCATCTCTCTAGGCTGGGACTGTGAACCGTTCACACATAAAGGAATTGTGCCCTCAACATGACGGGTGCGATCATACCAGTACTAATGCACCGGATCCCATCAGAACTCCGAAGTTAAGCGTTCTTGGGCGAGAGTAGTACTAGGATGGGTGACCCCCTGGGAAGTCCTCGTGTTGCACCCCCATTTTCAATTTTTTTTGCCCTGGTTAGGGTTGCCAAGATACTTTATCCACCAAATTTCTATTACCGAATCCCACGGCACCTTAGGCAAGACAACTTCGCTTCACGTAGAGGCTGGGCCTGCCAATTGAGGGCGTAGGGCTCGTGACCAGGTCTCCGTCGCTCCGTTGCCCATAACTTTTGATCCGTAAGGAGTTATGCGGCGCACAGCATACCGTTGGAAGGCTCTCCGAGAGCTCTACGACAGAGGCAGCTAGCTCGCTCACTGTGCCCATTTTTGGAGACCAAAATCGAACATTTTCATCAATTTTCGGCCACTTTTCTTCTTTTGCTCTGTTTTTTCGTCCCGAATCGTAGGTCGTGAGCTATTAAAAGGACTACAACGTTACTTGCGTGACATTTGAGGGCCCTACAATGCGTCGATATCACATCTTGCGAGGATGCCGCGTTGTTGAAGCAGATGGGTTGTCGTTAAGCCCATTGGGCGTTTTGAATGGGCCATCTCTCTAGGCTGGGACTGTGAACCGTTAACACATAAAGGAATTGTGCCCTCAACATGACGAGTGCGATCATACCAGCACTAATGCACCGGATCCCATCAGAACTCCAAAGTTAAGCGTGCTTGGGCGAGAGTAGTACTAGGATGGGTGACCCCCTGGGAAGTCCTCGTGTTGTACCCCCTTTTCAATTTTTTTTGCCCTGGATAGGGTTGCCAAGATACTTTATCCACCAAATTTCTATTACCGAATCCCACGGCACCTTGGGCAAGACAACTTCGATTCGCGTAGAGGATGGGCCCGCAAACTGAGGGCGTAAGGCTCGTGACCAGGTCTCCGTCGCTCCGCTGCCCATAACTTTTGATCCGTAAGGACTTACGCGGCGCACAGCATACTGTTGGAAAGCTCTCCGAGAGCTCAACGACTGAGGCAGCCAGTCTGCTCGCTTTGCCCATTTTGGGGCCCAAAATCGAATTTTTTCATCATTTTTCGGCAACTTTTCTTCTTTTGCTCTGTTTTTTCATCCCGGATCGTACGTCGTGAGCTATTAAAAGGACTACAACATTACTCGCGGGACATTAGAGGGCCCTACAATGCGTCGATATCACGTCTTGCGAGGATGCTACATTGTTGAAGCGGATGGGTTGTCGTTCAGCACATTGGGCCTTTTGAATGGGCCATCTCTCTAGGCTGGGACTGTGAACCGTTAACACATAAAGAAATTGTGCCCTCAACATGACGAGTGCGATCATACCAGCACTAATGCACCGGATCCCATCAGAACTCCGAAGTTAAGCGTTATTGGGCGAGAGTAGTACTAGGATAGGTGACCCTCTGGGAAGTCCTCGTGTTGCACCCCTCTTTTCAATTTTTTTTGCCCTAGTTAGGGTTGCCAAGATGCTTTATCCACCAAATTTCTATTACCGAATCCCATGGCACCTTGGGCAAGATAACTTCTCTTCACGTAGAGGTTGGGCCAGCAAACTGAGGGCGAAGGGCTTGTGAGCAGCTCTCCGTCGCTCCGGTGCCCATAACTTTTGATCCGTAAGAACTTACGCGGCGCACAGCATACCGTTGGAAAGCTCTCTGAGAGCTCTACGACGTTGGCAGCCAGCTTGCTCGCTGTACCCTATTTGAGGCCCAAAATCGAACGTTTTCATCAGTTTTCGGCCACTTTTCTTCTTTTGCTCTGTTATTTCGTCCCGGATCGTATGTCGTGAGCTATTAAAAGGACGACAATGTTACTCGCAGGACATTAGATGGCCCTACAACGCGTCGATATCACGTCTTGCGAGGATGCTGCGTTGTTGAAATAGATGGGTTGTCGTTAAGCTCATTGGGCCATTTGAATGAGCCATCTCTCTAGGCTGGGACTATTAACCGTTAACACATAAAAGAATTGTGCCCTCAACATGACAGGTGCGATCATACTCGCACTAATGCACCGGATCCCATCAGAACTCCGAAGTTAAGCATGCTTGGCCGAGAGTAGTACTAGGATGGGTGACCCCATGGGAAGTCCTCGTGTTGTACCCCCCTTTTCAATTTTTTTTACCCTGGTTAAGGTTGCCAAGATACTTTATCCACCAAATTTCTATTACCAAATCCCACGGCACCTTGGGCAAGACAACTTCGCTTCACGTAGAGGCTGGGCCTGCAAACTCAGGGCGTAGGGCCCGTGACCAAGTCTCTATCGCTCCGGTGCCCATAACTTTTGATCTGTAAGGACTTACGTGGCGCACAGCATACCATTGGAAAGCTGTTCGAGAGCTCTACGACGGAGGCAGTAGCTTGCTTGCTTTGCCATTTTTTGAGCTCAAAATAGAACGTTTTCATCAGTTTTCGGCCACTTTTCTTCTTTTTCTTTGTTTTTTCGTCCCGAATCGTACGTCGTGAGCTATTAAAAGGACTTCAACGTTACTCGCGAGACATTAGAGGGCCCTACAACACGTCGATATCACATCTTGCGAAGATGCTACGTTGTTGAAGCGGATGGGTTGTCGTTAAGCCCATTGGGCCTTTTGAATGGGCCATCTCTCTAGGCTGGGACTGTGAACCGTTAACACATAAAGGAATTGTGCCCTCAACATGACGGGTGTGATAATACCAGCACTAATACACCGGATCCAATCAGAACTCCGAAGTTAAGCGTGCTTGGACGAGAGTAGTACTAGGATGGGTGACCCCCTGGGAAGTCCTCGCGTTGCACCCCTTTTTCAATTTTTTTTGCCCTGGTTAGGGTTGCCAAGATACTTTATCCACCAAATTTCTAATACCGAATCCCACGGCACCTTGGGCAAGACAACTTCGCTTTACGTAGAGGCTGGGCCCGCAAACTGAGGGCGTAGGGCTTGTGACCAGGTCTCCGTCGCTCCGGTGCCCATAACTTTTGATCCGTAAGGACATATGCGGCGCACAACATACCGTTGGAAAGCTCTCCGAGAGCCCTACGACAAAGGTAGCCAGCCTGCTCACTGTGCCCATTTTTGTGGCCCAAAATCGAATGTTTTCATCAGTTTTCGGCCACTTTTCTTCTTTTGCACTGTTTTTTCTTCCCGGATCGTACGTCGTGAGCTATTAAAAGGACGACAACGTTACTGGCGGGACATTAAAGGGCCCTACAATGCGTCGATATCGCGTCTTGCAAGGATCCTACGTTGTTGAAGCAGATGGGTTATCGTTAAGTCCATTGGGCCTTTTGAATGTGCCATTTCTCTAGGCTGGGACTGTGAACCGTTAACACATAAAGGAATTGTGCCCTCAACATGACAGGTGTGATCATACTAGTACTAATGCACCGGATCCCATCAGAACTCCGAAGTTAAGCGTGCTTGGGCGAGAGTAGTACTAGGATGGGAGACCCCCTGGGAAGTCCTCGTGTTGCACCCCCCTTTTCAATTTTTTTTGCCCTGGTTAGGGTTGCCAAGATACTTTACCCACCAAATTTCTATTACCGAATCCCACGGTACATTGGGCAAGACAACTTCGTTTCACGTAGAGGCTGGGCCTGCAAACTGAGGGCGTAGGGCTCGTGACCAGGTCTCTGTCGCTCCGATGCCCATAACTTTGGATCCGTAAGGACTTACGCAGCGCACAACATACCGTTGGAAAGCTCTCCGAGAGCTCTACGACAGAGGCAACAAGCTTGCTCGTTGTGCCCCTTTTTGGAGCCCAAAATCGAATATTTTCATCAGTTTTCGGCCACTTTTCTTCATTTGCTCTGTTTTTTCGTAACGAATCATACGTCGTGAGCTATTAAAAGGTCTACAACGTTACTCGCGACACATTAGAGGGCCCTACAAAGCGTCGATATCACATCTTGCGAGGATGCCGCGTTGTTGAAGCGGATGGGTTGCCGTTAAGCCCATTGGGCCTTTTGAATGGGCCATCTCTCTAGGCTGAGACTGTGAACTGTTAACACATAAAGGAATTGTGCCCTCAACATGACGGGTGCGATCATGCCAGCACTAATGCACCGGATCCCATCAGAACTCTAAAGTTAAGCGTGCTTGGGCGAGAGTAGTACTAGGATGGGTGACCCCCTGGGAAGTCCTCGTGTTGCACCCCGCTTTTCAATTTTTTTTTGCCCTGGTTAGGGTTGCCAAGATACTTTATCCACCAAATTTCTATTACCGAATCCCACGGCACCATGGGCAAGACAACATCGCTTCACGTAGAGGCTAGGCCCACAAACTGAGGGCGTAGGGCTCGTGACCAGGTCTCTGTCGCTCCGGTGCCCATAACTTTTGATCCGTAAGGACTTACGCGGCGCATAGCATACCGTTGGAAAGCACTCCGAGAGCTCTACGACGAAGGCAGCCAGCCTGCTCGCTTTGCCAATTTTTGGAGCCCAAAATCGAATGTTTTCATCAGTTTTTGGCCACTTTTCTTGTTTTGCTCTATTTTTTCTACCCAGATCGTACGTCGTGAGCTATTAAAAGGACGACAACGTTACTCGCGGGACATTAAAGGGCCCTACAATGCGTCGATATCACATCTTGCGAGGATGCTGCGTTGTTGAAGCCGATGGGTTATCGCTAAACCCATTGGGCCTCTTGAATGGGCCATCTCTCTAGGCTGGGACTGCGAATCGTTAACACATAAAGGAATTGTGCCGCCAACATGACGGGTGCTATCATACCAGCACTAATGCACCGGATCCCATCAGAACTCCGAAGTTAAGCGTGCATGGGCCAGGGTAGTAGGAGGATGAGTGACCCCCTGGGAAGTCCTCGTGTTGCACACCTCTTTTCAATTTTTTTTGCCCTGGTTAGGGTTGCCAAGATACTTTATCCACCAAATTTCTATTACCGAATCCCACGGCACCTTGGGCAAGACAACTTCGCTTCACGAAGAGGCTGGGCCTGCAAACTGAGGGCGTAGGGCTTGTGACCAGGTCTCCGTCGCTCTGGTGCCCATAACTTTTGATCCGTAAGGACATACGCGGCGCACAGCATACCGTTGGAAAGATCTCCGAGAGCTCTACGACGGCGGCAGCCAGCCTGCTCGCTGTGCCAATTTTTGTGACCCAAAATCGAATGTTTTCATCAGTTTTCGGCCAATTTTCTTCTTTTGCTCTATTTTTTCATCTCGGATCGTACGTCGTGAGCTATTAAAAGGACGACAACGTTACTCACGGGACATTAGAGGGCCCTACAACGCGTCGACATCACGTCTTGCGAGGATGCTGCGTTGTTGAAGCGAATGGGTTGTCGTTAAGCCCATTGGGCCTTTTGAATGGGCCATCTCTCTAGCCTGGGACTGTGAACCGTTAACACATTAAGGAATTGTGCCCTCAACATGACAGGTGCGATCATACCAGCACTAAAGCACCGGATCCCATTAGAACCCGGAAGTTAAGCGTGCTTGGGTGAGAGTAGTACTAGAATGGGTGACCCCTTGGGAACTCCTCGTGTTGCACCCCCCTTTTCAATTTTTTTTGCCCTGGTTAGGGTTGCCAAGATACTTTATCCACCAAATTTCTATTACCGAATCCCACGGCACCATGGGCACGACAACTTCGCTTCACGTAGAGGCTGGGCCTGTAAACTGAGGGCGTAGGGCTCGTGACCAAGTCTCCATCGCTCCGGTGCCCATAACTTTTGATCCGTAAGGACTTACGCGGCGCACAGCATATCATTGGAAAGCTCTCCGAGAGCTCTACGACTTACGCACCAAGCTTGTTCGCTGTGCCTCTTTTTGGAGCCTAAAATTGAACATTTTCAACAATTTTTGGCCACTTTTCTTATTTGGCTTTGTTTTCGTCCCGAATCGTACGTCGTGAGCTATTAAAAGGACTACAACGTTACTCGCAAGACATTCGAGGGCCCTACAACACGTCGATATCACATCTTGCGATTATGCCGCGTTGTTAAAGCGGATGGGTTGTCGTTAAGCCCATTGGGCCTTTTGAATGGGCCATCTCTCTAGGCTAGGACTGTGAACCGTTAACACATAAAGGAATTGTGCCCCAAACATGACAGGTGCGATCGTACAAGCACTAATGCACCGAATCCCATCAGAACTTCGAAGTTAAGCGTGCTTGGGTGAGAGTAGTACTAGGATGGGTGACCCCCTGGGAAGTCTTCGTGTTGCACCCCTCTTTTCAATTTTTTTTGCCCTGGTTAGGGTTGTCAAGATACTTTATCCACCAAATTTCTATTACCGAATCCCACGGCACCTTGGGCAAGACAACTTCGCCTCATGTAGAGGCTGGGCCCGCAAACTGAGGGTGTAGGGCTTGTGACCAGGTCTCCGTCGCTCAGGTGCCCATAACTTTTGATTTGTAAGGACTTACACGGCGCACAACATACCGTTGGAAAGCTCTCCGAGAGCTCTACGACGGAGGCAGCTAGCCTGCTCATTGTGCCCATTTTTGTGGCCCAAAATCGAATGTTTTCATCAGTTTTCGGCCACTTTTCTTCTTTTGCCCTGTTTCTTCATCCTGGATCGTACGTCGTGAGCTATTAAAAGGACGACAATGTTACTCGCGGGACATTAAAGGGCCCTACAATGCGTCGATATCACATCTTGCGAGGATGTTGCGTTGTTGAAGCGGAAGGGTTGTCGTTAAGCCCATTGGGCCTTCTGAATGGGCCATCTCTCTAGGTTAGGACTGTGACCCATTAACAAATAAAGGAATTGGGCCCTCTACATGACAGGTGCGATCATACCAGCACTAATGCACCGGATCCCATCAGAACTCGGAAGTTAAGCGTGCTTGGGCGAGAGTAGTACTAGGATGGATGACCCCCTGGGAAGTCCTCGTCTTGCACCCCCCTTTTCAAATTTTTTTTCCCTGGTTAGCGTTGTCAAGATACTTTATCCACCAAATTTCTATTACCGAATCCCACGGCACCTTGGGCAAGACAACTTCGCTTCACGTAGAGGCTGGGCCCGCAAACTGAGGGCGTAGGGCTTGTGACCAGGTCTCCGTCGCTCCGGTGCCCATAACTTTTGATCCGTAAGGACTTACGCGGCGCACAACATACCGTTGGAAAGCTCCCTGAGAGCTCTATGATGAAGGTAGCAAGCTTGCTCGATGTGCCCATTTTTGGGGCCCAAAATCGAATGTTTTCATCAGTTTTGGGCCACTTTTCTTCTTTTGCTCTATTTTTTTGTCCCGGATCGTACTTCGTGAGCTATTAAAAGGATGACAACGTTACTCGTGGGACATTGGAGGGCCCTACAACGCGTCGATATCACATCTTGTGAGGATGATGCGTTGTTGAAGCAGATGGGTTGTCGTTAAACCCATTGGGCCTTTTGAATGGGCTGCCTCTCTTGGTTAGGACTGTGACCCGTTAACACATAAAGGAATTGTGCCCTCAACATGACGGGTGCGTTCATACCAGCACTAATGCACTGGATCCCATCAGAACTCTGAAGTTAAGCGTGCATGGGCTAGGGTAGTACGAGGATGGGTGATCCCCAGGGAAGTCCTCGTGTTGAACCCCACTTTTCAATTTTTTTTGCCCTGGTTAGGGTTGCCAAGATACTTTATCCACCAAATTTCTATTACCGAATCCCACGGCACCTTGGGCAAGACAACTTCGCTTCACGTAGAGGTTGGGCCCGCAAACTGAGGGCGTAGGGCTTTTGACCAGGTCTCCGTCGCTCCGGTGCCCATAACTTTTGATCCGTAAGGACATACGCGGCGCACAGCATACCATTGGAAAGCTCTCCGAGAGCTCTACGACGGAGGCCGCTAGCCTGCTAGCTGTGACCATTTTTGTGGCCCCAAATCGAATGTTTTCATCAGTTTTTGGCCACTTTTCTTCTTTTGCTCTATTGTTTCGCCCCGGATCATACGTCGTGAGCTATAAAAGGACGACAACGTTACTCGCGGGACATTAGAGGGCCCTACAATGCATCGATATCACGTCTTGCGAGGATACTGTGTTGTTGAAGCAGATGGGTTGTCGTTAAGCCCATTGGGCCTTTTGAATGGGCCATCTCTCTAGGCTAGGACTGTGAACACATATAAAGGAATTGTGCCCTCAACATGACGGGTGCAATCATACCAGTACTAATGCATCGGATCCCATCAGAACTCCGAAGTTAAGCGTTCTTGGGCGAGAGTAGTACTAGGATGGGTGACCCCTGGGAAGTCCTCGTGTTGTACCCCTCTTTTCAATTTTTTTTGCCCTGGTTAGGGTTGCCAAGATACTTTATCCACCAAATTTTTATTACCAAATCTCACAGCACATTGGGAATGACAACTTCGCTTCACGTAGAGGCTGGGCCCGCAAACTGAGGGCGTAGGGCTTGTGACTAGGTCTCTGTCGCTCCGGTTCCTATAACTTTTGATCTGTAAGGACTTACGCGGCGGACAGCATACCGTTGGAAAGCTCTCCGAGAGCTCTACAACTAAGGCATCCACCCTGCTCGCTTTTCCAATTTTTGGACCCCAAAATCGAATGTTTTCATCAGTTTTCGGCCACTTTTCTTCTTTTGCTCTATTTTTTTGTCCCAGATCGTACGTCGTGAGCTATTAAAAGGACGACAACGTTACTCAAGGGACATTAGAGGGGCCTACAACTCGTCGATATCACGTCTTGCGAGGATGCTGCATTGTTGAAGCCGATGGGTTGTCGTTAAGCCCATTGGGCCTTTTGAATGGGCCATCTCTCTAGGCTGGGACTGTGAACCGTTAACACATAAAGGAATTGTGTCCTCAACATGACAGGTGCGATCATACTAGTACTAATGAATCGGATCGGATCAGAACTCCGAAGTTAAGTGTTCTTGGGCGAGAGTAGTACTAGGATGGGTGACCCCCTGGGAAGTCCTCGTGTTGCACCCCCCTATTCAATTTTTTATGCCCTGGTTAGGGTTGCCAAGATACTTTATCCACCAAATTTCTATTACTGAATCCCACGCCACCTTGGGCAAGACAACTTCGCTTCACGTAGAGGCTGGGACTGCCAACTAGGGGCGTAGGGCTCGTGACCAGGTCTCCGTCGCCCCAGTGCCCATAACTTTTGATCTGTAAGGACTTATACGGCGCGCAGTATACCGTTGGAAAGCTCTCCGAGAGCTCTTCGACAGAGGAAGCTAGCTTGCTCACTATGCCCTTCTTTGGAGACCAAAATCGAACATTTTCATTAGTTTTCGGCCACTTTTCTTCTTTTGCACTACTTTTTTGTCCCGAATCGTAGGTCGTGAGCTATTAAAAGGACTACAACGTTACTCCCGGGACATTGGAGGGCCCTACAATGCATCGATATCACATCTTGCGAGGATGCTGCGTTGTTGAAGCAGATGGGATGTCGTTAAACCCATTTGGCCTTTTGAATGGGCTGCCTTTCTAGGTTGGGACTGTGACCCGTTAACACATAAAGGAATTGTGCCCTCAACGTGACGGGTGCGATCATACCAGCACTAATGCGCCGGATCCCATCAGAACTCTGAAGTTAAGCGTGCTTGGGTGAGAGTAGTACTAGGATGGGTGACCCCCTAGGAAGTCCTCGTCTTGCACCCCCCTTTTCAATTTTTTTTGCCCTGGTTTGGGTTGTCAAGATACTTTATCTACCAAATTTCTATTACCGAATCCCACGGCACCTTGGGCAAGACAACTTCGCTTCACGTAGAGGCTGGGCCCGTAAACTGAGGGCGTAGGGCTTGTGACTAGGTCTCCGTCGCTCCGGTGCCCATAACTTTTGATCCGTAAGGACTTACGTGGCGCACAGCATACCGTTGGAAAGCTCTCCGAGAGCCCTACGTCGGAGGTACCTAGCCTGCTCGTTGTGCCTGTTTTTGGTGCCCAACATCGAACGTTTTCAACAATTTTCAGCCACTTTTCTTCTTTTGCTCTGTTTTTTCATCCCGGATCATACGTCGTGAGCTATTAAAAGGACGACAATGTTACTCGCGGGACATTAGAGGGCCATACAATGCGTCGATATCACGTCTTGCGATAATGATGCGTTGTTGAAGCGAATGGGTTGTCGTTAAACCCATTGGGCCTTTTGAAAGGGCCATCTATCTAGGTTGGGACTGTGACCCATTAACACATAAAGGAATTGTGCCCTCAACATGACGGGTGCGATCATACCAGCACTAATGCACCGGATCCCATCAGAACTCGGAAGTTAAGCGTGCTTGGGCGAGAGTAGTACTAGGATGGGTGACCCCTTGGGAAGTCCTCGTGTTGCACCCCCTTTTCAATTTTTTTTGCCCTGGTTAGGATTGCCAAGATACTTTATCCACAAAATTTCTATTACCGAATCCCACGGCACCTTGGGCAAGACAACTTCGCTTCACGTAGAGGCTGGGCCTGCAAACTGAGGGCGTAGGGCTCGTGACCAGGTCTCCGTCGCTCCGGTGCCCATAACTTTTGATCCGTAAGGACTTATACGGCGCACAGTATACCGTTGGAAAGCTCTCCGAAAGCTCTACGACAGAGGCAGCTAGCTTGCTCACTGTGCCCGTTTTCGGAGACCAAAATCGAACATTTTCATCAATTTTCGGCACTTTTCTTCTTTTGCACTATTTTTTCGTCCCGAATTGTAGGTCGTGAGCTATTAAAAGGACTACAACGTTACTCCCGGGACATTGTAGGGCCCTACAACGCATCGATATCACATCTTGCGAGGATGCTGCGTTGTTGAAGCGGATGGGTTGTCGTTACACCCATTGGGCCTTTTGAATGGGCTGCCTCTCTAGGTTGGGACTGTGACCCGTTAACACATAAGGAATTGTGCCCTCAACGTGACGGGTGCGATCATACCAGCACTAATGCGCCGGATCCCATCAGAACTCCGAAGTTAAGCGTGCTTGGGCGAGAGTAGTACTAGGATGGGTGAGCCCCTAGGAAGTCCTCGTCTTGCACCCCCCTTTTCAATTTTTTTTGCCCTGGTTTGGGTTGTCAAGATACTTTATGTACCAAATTTCTATTACCGAATCCCACGGCACCTTGGGCAAGACAACTTCGCTTCACGTAGAGGCTGGTCCTGCAAACTGAGGGCATAGGGCTTGTGACTAGGTCTCCGTCGCTCCGGTGCCCATAACTTTTGATCCGTAAGGACTTACGCGGCGCACAGCATACCGTTGGAAAGCTCTCCGAGAGCCCTACGTCGGAGGTACCTAGCCTGCTCGTTGTGCCTGTTTTTGGTGCCCAACATCGAATGTATTCATCAGTTTTCGGCCACTTTTCTTCTTTTGGTCTGTTTTTTTGTCCTGGATCGTACGTCGTGAGCTATTAAAAGGACGACATTGTTACTCGCGGGACATTAATGGGCCCTACAATGCGTCAATATCACGTCTTATGAGGATGCTGCGTTGTTGAAGCGGATGGGTTGTCGTTAAACCCATTGGGCCTTCTGAATGGGCCATCTCTCTAGGTTGAGACTGTGACCCGTTAACACATAAAGAAATTGTGCCCTCAACATGATGGGTACGATCATACCAGCACTAATGCGCCGGATCCCATCAGAACTCGGAATTAAGCGTCCTTGGGCGGGAGTATTACTAGGATGGGTGACCCCCTGGGAAGTTCTCGTCTTGCACCGCCCTTTTCAATTTTTTTTGCCCTGGTTACGGTTGTCAAGATACTTTATCCACCAAATTTCTATTATCGAATCCCACGGCACCTTGGCAAGACAACTTCGCTTCACGTAGAGGTTGGGCCCGCAAACGGAGGGCGTAGGGCTTGTGACCAGGTCTCCGTCGCTGCGGTGCCCATAACTTTTGATCCGCAAGGACTTACGCGGCGCACAACATACCGTTGGAAAGCTCTCTAAGAGCTCTATGATAGAGGTAGCAAGCTTGCTCGTTGTGCCCATTTTTAGGGCCCAAAATCGAATGTTTTCATCAGTTTTTGGCCACTTTTCTTCTTTTGCTCTATTTTTCATCCCGAATCGTACTTCGTGAGCTATTAAAAGGAAGACAACGTAACTCGCGGGACATGGAGGGCACTACAACGCGTCGATATCACATCTTACAAGGATGATGCGTTGTTGAAGCGGACGGGTTGTCGTTAAACCCATTGGGCCTTTTGAATGGGCTGCCTCTCTTGGTTAGGACTGTGACCCGTTAACACAAAAAGGAATTGTGCTCTCAACATGACGGGTCCGATCATACCAGCACTAATGCACCGGATCCCATCAGAACTCTGAAGTTAAGCGTGCTTGGGCGAGAGTAGTACTAGGATGGGTGACCCATGGGAAGTCCTCGTGTTGTACCCCCCTTTTCAATTTTTTTTGCCCTGGTTAGGGTTGCCAAGATACTTTATC
This sequence comes from Ehretia macrophylla, assembly GCA_037974665.1. Classification (NCBI taxonomy): domain Eukaryota; kingdom Viridiplantae; phylum Streptophyta; class Magnoliopsida; order Boraginales; family Ehretiaceae; genus Ehretia; species Ehretia macrophylla. The sequence goes on from CM075769.1 coordinate 74,927,318, forward strand.
CACCAAATTTTTATTACCGAATCCCACGGCACATTGGGAAAGACAACTTCGCTTCACGTAGAGGCTGGGTTAGCAAACTGAGGGCGTAGGGCTTGTGACCAGGTCTCCGTCGCTCCGGTGCCCATAACTTTAAATCCGTAAGGACTTACGCGGCGCACAGCATACCGTTGGAAAGCTCTCCGAGAGCTCTACGACTAAGATAGCCAGCCTGCTCTCTTTTCCCCTTTTTGGAGCCAAAATTGAATGTTTTCATCAGTTTTCAGCCACTTTTCTTCTTTTGCTCTATTTTTTCGTCCCGGATCGTACGTCGTGAGCTATTAAAAGGACGACAACATTACTCGAGGGACATTACAGGGGCCTACAACTCATCGATATCACGTCTTGCGAGGATGCTGCATTGTTGAAGCGGATGGGTTGTCGTTAAGCCCATTGGGCCTTTTGAATGGGCCTTCTCTCTAGGCTGGGACTGTGAACCGTTAACACATAAAGGAATTGTGCCCTCAGCATGACGGGTGCGATCATACCAGTACTAATGCACCGGATCCCATCAGAACTCCAAAGTTAAGCGTTCTTGGGCGAGAGTAGTACTAGGATGGGTGACCCCCTGGGAAGTCCTCGTGTTGCACCCCTCTTTTCAATTTTTTTTGCCCTGGTTAGGGTTGTCAAGATACTTTATCCACCAAATTTCTATTACCGAATCCCACGGCACCTTGGACAAGACAACTTCGCTTCACGTAGAGGCTGGGCCTGCCAACTGAGGGCGTAGGGCTCGTGACCAGGTCTCCGTCGCTCCGGTGCCCATAACTTTTGATCCGTAAGGAATTATACGGCGCACAGCATACCGTTGGAAAGCTCTCCGAGAGCTCTACGACAGAGGCTGCTAGAATGCTCACTGTGCCCTTTTTTGGAGACCAAAATCGAACATTTTCATCAGTTTTCGGCCACTTTTCTTCTTTTGCTCTGTTTTTTCATCCCGAATCGTAGGTCGTGAGCTATTAAAAAGACTACAACGTTACTCGTGGGACATTGGAGGGCCCTACAACGCATCGATATCACATCTTGCGAGGATGCTGCGTTGTTGAAGCGGATGGGTTGTCGTTAAACCCATTGGGCCTTTTGAATGGGCTGCCTCTCTAGGTTGGGACTGTGACCCGTTAACACATAAGGGAATTGTGCCCTCAACATGACGGGTGCGATCATACCAGCACTAATGCGCCGGATCCCATCAGAACTCCGAAGTTAAGCGTGCTTGGGCGAGAGTAGTACTAGGATAGGTGACCCCCTAGGAAGTCCTCATCTTGCACCCCCCTTTTCAATTTTTTTTGCCCTGGTTAGGGTTGTCAAGATACTTTATCAACTAAATTTCTATTACCGAATCCCACGGCACCTCGGGCAAGACAACTTCGCTTCATGTAGAGGCTGGGCCCACAAACTGAGGGCGTGGCACTTATGACTAGGTCTCCGTCGCTCCGGTGCCCATAACTTTTGATCCGTAAGGACCTACGTGGCGCACAACATACCGTTGGAAAGCTCTCCGAGAGCTCTACGACAAAGGCAACTAGCCTGCTCGCTGTGCCCGTTTTTGTGGCCCAAAATCGAATGTTTTCATCAATTTTCGACCACTTATATTCTTTTGCTCTGTTTTTTCATCCCGGATCGTACGTCGTGAGCTATGAAAAGGACGACAACGTTACTCGCGGGACATTAGAGGGCCTTAAAACTTGTCGATATCACGTCTTGCGAGGATGCTGCGTTGTTGAAGCGGATGGGTTGTCGTTAAACCCATTAGGGCTTTTGAATGTGCTGCCTATCTATATTGGGACTGTGACCCGTTAACACATAAAGGAATTGTGCCCTCAACATGACGGGTGCGATCATACCAGTACTAATGCACCGGATCCCATCAGATCTCTGAAGTTAAGCGTGCTTAGGCGAGAGTAGTTCTAGGATGGGTGACCCTTGGGAAGTCCTCGTGTTGTACCCCCCTTTTCAATTTTTTTTGCCCTGGTTAGTGTTGTCAAGATACTTTATCCACCAAATTTCTATTACCGAATCCCACGGCACCTTGGGCAAGACAACTTCGCTTCACGTAGAGGCTGGGCCCACAAACTGAGGGCGTAGGGCTTGTGACCAGGTTTCCGTCGCTCTGGTGCCCATAAGTTTTGATCCGTAAGGACTTACGCGGCGTACAGCATACCGTTGGAAAGCTCTCCAAGAGCTCTACGACGAAGGCAACTAGCCTGCTCACTGTGCCCGTTTTTGTGGCCCAAAATAGAATGTTTTCATCAGTTTTAGGCCACTTTTCTTCTTTTGCTTTGTTTTTTCGTCCTGGATCGTATGACTTGAGCTATTGAAAGGACGACAACGTTACTCGTGGGTCATTAGAGGGCCCTACAATGCGTCGATATCACGTCTTGCGAGGATACTACGTTGTTGAGGCGGATAGGTTGTCGTTAATCCCATTGGGCCTTTTGAATAGGTCATCTCTCTAGGCTGGGACTGTGAACCGTTAACACATAAAGGGATTGTGCCATCAACATGACTGGTGCGATCATACCAGCACTAATGCACCAGATCCCATCATAACTCCGAAGTTAAGCGTATTTGGGAGTGAGTAGTACTAGGATGGGTGACACCAGGGAAGTCCTCATGTTGCACCCCCCTTTTCATTTTTTTTTGCCTTGGTTAGGGTTGCCAAGATACTTTATCCACCAAATTTCTATTACTGAATCCCACGGCACCTTGGGCAAGACAACTTCACTTCACGTAGAGGTTGGGCTGCAAACTGAGGGCGTAGGGCTCGTGACCAGGTCTCCGTCGCTCCGGTGCCCATAACTTTTGATCCGCAAGGACTTACGCGGCACACAGCATACCGTTGGAAAGCTCTCCGAGAGCTCTATGATGGAGGTATCAAGATTGCTTGCTGTGCCAGTTTTTGGGGCCCAAAATCGAATTTTTTCATCAGTTTTTGGCCACTTTTCTTCTTTTGCTCTATTTTTCGTCCCGGATCATACTTCGTGAGCTATTAAAAGGACGACAACGTAACTCGCGGGACATTGGAGGGCCTTAAAACGCGTCGATATCACATATTGCGAGGATGATGCATTGTTGAAGCGGATGGGTTGTCGTTAAACCCATTGGGCCTTTTGAATGGGCTGCCTCTCTTGGTTGGGAATGTGACCCGTTAACACATAAAGGAATTGTGCCCTCAACATGATGGGTACGATCATACCAGCATTAATGCACCGGATCCCATCAGAACTCTGAAGTTAAGCGTGCTTGGGCGAGAGTAGTACTAGGATGGGTGACCCCTGGGAAGTCCTCGTGTTGTACCCCCCTTTTCAATTTTTTTTGCCCTAGTTAGGGTTGCCAAGATACTTTATCCACCAAATTTTTATTACCGAATCCCACGGCACATTAGCAAAGACAACTTCGCTTCACGTAGAGGCTGGGCCCGCAAACTGAGGGCGTAGGGCTTGTGACCAGGTCTCCGTCGCTCCGGTGCCCATAACTTTTGATCCGTAAGGACTTACGCGGCGCACAGCATACCGTTAAAGCTCTCCGAGAGCTCCACGACTAAGGTAGCCAGCCTGCACGCTTTTTCCATTTTTGGAGCCCAAAATCGAATGTTTTCATCAGTTTTCGACCACTTTTCTTCTTTTGCTCTGTTTTTTCGTCCCGGATCGTAAGTCGTGAGCTATTAAAAGGACGACAACTTTATTCGAGGGACATTAGAGGGGCCTACAACTTGTAGATATCACGTCTTGCGAGGATGCTGCGTTGTTGAAGCGGATGGGTTATCGTTAAGCCCATTGGGCCTTTTGAATGGGCCATCTCTCTAGGCTGGGACTGTGAACCGTTAACACATAAAGGAATTGTGCCCTCAACATGACGGGTGCGATCATACCCGTACTAATGCACCGGATCCCATAAGAACTCCAAAGTTAATCGTTCTTGGGCGAGAGTAGTACTAGGATGGGTGACCCCCTGGGAAGTCCTCGTGTTGCACCCCCCTTTTCAATTTTTTTTGCCCTGGTTAGGGTTGGCAAGATACTTTATCCACCAAATTTCTATTACCGAATCCCACGCCACCTTGGGCAAGACAACTTCGCTTTACGTAGAGGCTGGGCCTGCAAACTGAGGGCGTATGGCTCGTGACCAGGTCTCCGTCGCTGCGTTGCCCATAACTTTTGATCCGTAAGGACTTACGCGGTGCACAGCATACCGTTGGAAAGCTCTCCGAGGGCTCTACAATAGAGGCAGCTAGCTTGCTTGCTGCCCATTTTTGGAGCCCAAAATCGAACATTTTCATCAGTTTTCGGCCACTTTTCTTCTTTTGCTCTATTTTTTGATCCTAGATCGTACGTCATGAACTATTAAAAGGACGACAACGTTACTCGCGGGACATTAGGTGGCCCTACAATGCGTCGATATCACGTCTTGTGAGGATGCTGCGTTGTTGAAGCGGATGGGTTGTCGTTAAGCCCATTGGGCCTTTTGTGTCACGCCCCTACCCGACCCCGCAAAAGGCCAAGCCCGGACCCGACACACGGACGGAGTCTCCTCTGTACCGCGGACGATCCGAAAACCCTAAAAACAATATAATACTTGCGAAAGCCATAAAATAATCAAAACAAGCCAACTTTCTATAAAACATACATTTCTTATTATCCAACTTTCCAAACCAAAAATGATATGCATACTACACAAGTACATATGCCACTAAACCATTAGCCATTAGCATGCATTTCTTCACTAGTCATCCGAGTATAAGTTTACAATTTACAAACTTAATCCATTACAACATAAGACCATTAAAGGTCTCAAAATAGGAAAATACATACAAGGCTACAAGCCTCAAAATTAAGTGTCCTTCACGCAATATACATAACAACAAGGTTTGCACAAAACTGGTAACCAACCACCAGCAAAGCAGGTAAGTGCTATCACGGAAACACCTCCACCTGCTCTTCCTCCTCAATTACCTCGAGAGGGTCTGCCTCAACTACTCCTGTAAAAACATAGTATAGAGAGGAATGAGCAAAAACTATTTCTCAGCGAGGGCAATTGGTCTCAAGGACGGAGATGAGAGGAGTATGCAATGCAATTAGCCAAGCAATACATACAAAACATATAAAGATACATCCAAAGCCAATAATAAAGCAAGGCAAGTATTTAAAGCTGCAAACACTCATTCAAAGGATACGATACTCTTTTCACGAACCACTTTCAAACACGAATTCGATGACGACGCGCCGGCCCAAAACCACCTTATAACACCAGTTTGGAATACTCCGGAAGTATCCATCAACCTACGACCCAAATCTCCCTGGGAGGCAACCCAAGCGAGAAAGGGAATAGCAGCGGAGTTAGAGCAACCAACACTGGCAACCCAAGGCTACCCAGAGAGGCCCATCACCCACGCGCGAGACACTATGCAATGCAAGACTCGATACAAGACAATAAACAAGCGATAAACAAGCGATAAAGCCACACGTGGGAGAATAACAAAGTAGGTTACTCTCGCACGCAATAGCAGCAATTTGATAAGCAATTCAATCCAAAACAACTCAAACAAGTAATTCAAGTAATTCTAAGCATTCTATAAGCATAAAGACAAGTAAACACACAAAAACACAAATCGGCCCCAACTGTCAAAATGCTACCATTTCCAAACGAGCCACGAGTTCTGGAAACCGACTTCGCCAACCTTCCTAGGTCACCATAAGGCACGTCTAAAGACCCCAAAACCTTACTTTACCCTAGAACTCGCGCAAAGCCCCGATTTCCCCCTTTCTCGTTTGAACTACAACTACAACAACCAAACACCCAACCAACGCCATAATCGCACCAAAAGTGCTTCCATGGCTTCCCGAAGCAATGCCAACACGCAAAACGAGAAAACGCCAAAGTCGACCTAAACGACCCCGACTTTCCCAAAGGCTTAATTCTCGTTTTTTCCACTACGCAACCCAAACAAACCACACATTTTAGCATTCTAGCATACCTAGCACGTTTCTACATCAACGGAAAGCATAACAGCGCAACTTCAACGTTTCAAGGTTTTACTATTCACAAAACACTATTCATTCCACAATTCAAGTTGTAATCACAACATTTAACCGCAGAAAATGTTACAAAGCCATAAATACATGTTCTACAAATGCTAAGGAACATTCTAGAAGCATCAAATCGCTTTAAATAACGATCTACGGATAAATCTAAAAATTGACAAAGTTAACAAACACAACGTATAAATGCGCAAATAACATGCTTCCCTCACCTTAGGTACTCCTAGTCGCTAGGAAAACAACGTTGGTTGCCTCGGAAATCACCCCGCACGAGCACACGCGAAGATTGATCGTTTGGAAGGTTGAAAGGTTTTTTTTTTCTCTAAGGAAGCTCACGACCTGCTGCTGGTTTTGCTGCTGTTTTTATTTTATTTTGCTTAGTTTTAACTTATTTAAGGGTCAAATGGTCAAAGGGTCAAAGGGCTAAGTCAAACTACTTAAAAACTTGGTCAAAGGGCCCTATTTCGCGCGTTTTAAAGCCGTTTCAGCTAAGGTAAGTTCAATTAAAGTTAGCAACAATTAAAATATAAAATTTAAGTCGTCTAAATACTAGTTTCACTATTTGCTGAGGACTGGAAATCGTTCTCTAGCTATCGCTCCTTAAATGCAATGCACGTTGCGTCGGCGAGAAAGTAACAATTAATTCTCAAAGAATTTAAGGAAATATAATTTTCAAAATAATAAACAAAGAAAATTCACATTCCGGGCTCGGGTATTACACCCTCTCCCCCTTAAAACAATTGCGCCCACGCAATTCTTACCTGGTCAACAAACAACTCCGGATACTGATCCCGAACTTGGTCCTCTCTTTCCCAAGTCGCTTCCTCAAACCCATGATGATTCCACAGAACCTTTACTAACGGAATACTCTTCCTGCGAAGCTCCTGAATCTTCTGATCCACATTTCTAATTGGTTTCTCTTCGTAGGACAACTTTTCTTCAATCTGCAAAGGCTCTGGTTCAAGTACATGTGAAGGGTCTGGATGATACTTCTTCAACATAGACACGTGGAACACATCGTGCAGTCTCGACAAGCTCGGAGGCAAAGCTAATCGATAAGCCAAAGGACCTACCTTTTCGGTGATCTCATACGGACCCACATACCTGGGACTAAGCTTCCCACTCTTACCGTGCCGAATCAATCCCTTCCGTGGAGAAATCTTAAGAAACACCCAATCTCCCAAATCAAACTTAAGATCTCGACGGTGCTTATCCGCATAACTCTTCTGACGACTCTGAGCTGTAAGCATACGCTGGCGAATAAGGTGAACATTATCTACCATCTTAATCATCTCAGGTAACACAGTCGGATCAACTGTTCTCATCTCTCCAACCTCTTCCCAATATAACGGGGATCTGCATTTCCGACCATACAACGCCTCGTAAGGAGCCATACCTATAGTAGATTGATAACTATTGTTGTAGGCGAACTCCGCTAAAGGCAAAAACTTCTCCCAATTCTTCCCAAAGTCTAGCACACATGCCCGAAGCATGTCTTCCAAGATCCTGATGGTTCTCTCAGACTGGCCATCAGTTTGCGGATGATATGCAGTACTGAAGCTCAACTTAGTTCCCATGGCCTCTTGCAACTTCTGCCAAAAACGAGATCTGAATCTGGGATCCCTATCTGACACTATACTCTGTGGTACTCCATGCAATCTCACAATATTAGCAACATACAATTCAGCTAGCTTATCAAGGCTATCCTGTTTGTTCACGGGAATAAAATGTGTAACTTTAGTCAAGCGGTCCACAACAACCCAAACAGAATCGCATCCTCTCGGAGATCTAGGAAGATCGATCACAAGGTCCATTGTAATATGTACCCACTTCCACTGCGGAATCGATAACGGCTGTAGAAGTCCGGCTGGCCTCTGATGCTCAACTTTAACCCTCTGACAAGTCAAACATCTGGATACATACCCAGCAATCTCCCTCTTCATATTGTTCCACCAGAAGTGTTGCCTCAAATCTCTATACATCTTAGTACTGCCCGGGTGAATCGTATACTTCGAATTATGTGCCTCGGACAGGATCTCATTCTTCAAAGTCGGATCATCAGGAACACATACTCTATCCCTGAATCTGAAAATGCCATCTGCATGTAATTTAAACTCCGACTCTCCCCCTTTAGCTTTCTCTTGGATCTTCAAGATGTGAGGATCAGTCTTCTGAGCCTCTCTGATCTGTGCTAGCAACCCTGACTGAATCTGTAAACTAGCAAATCGAATCCCTACCTCAGTAGCTTCTGGTTTCCATGAACAAATTTCTTCCAAAGTTTCCCAGTCCTTGATAATCAAGCTTGCAACAGTAGCCTTTCGGCTCAAAGCATCAGCAACAACATTTGCCTTACCTGGCACATAGTTAATAGAACAATTATAACCACCCAATAGCTCTAGCCATCTCCGCTGCCTCATATTTAGATCCTTCTGTGAAAACAAATACTTGAGACTCTTGTGGTCGGTAAATATTTCAAATCTGTAACCCCACAAGTAGTGACGCCACTTCTTCAAAGCAAACACAACTGCAGCTAACTCAAGATCATGTGTAGGGTAATTGACTTCATAAGGTTTCAATTTCCTAGAATCATAGGCAATCACCTTACCATTATGCATTAAAACACAGCCCAATCCTTCTTTAGATGCATCACTGTAGACAACAAAGTTCTCTGTTCCCTCAGGTAAAGCTAGTATAGGAGCTGTAGTTAGTCTCTTCTTCAATTCTTGGAAACTGGATTCACATTTAGCATCCCAGTTGTAAGCAACTTTCTTCCGAGTCAACTGGCTCAAAGGTCCAGAAATTTTAGAAAAGTCTTTAACAAATCTCCGGTAGTAACCAGCCAATCCAAGAAAACTCCGAATCTCTGGCACCGTCTCAGGTCTCTTCCAAGCTGAAACAACTTCAATCTTAGCTGGGTCCACTGAAATTCCTCGATCTGAAATGATATGGCCTAGAAAAGATATCTGGTTCAACCAGAACTCACACTTGCTGAATTTAGCAAAAAGCTTGTTTTCCTGCAAAGTCTGAAGCACAATCCTCAAGTGTTGCTCATGTTCAGCCACGTTCTTCGAATACACTAAAATGTCGTCAATAAAGATCACGACAAACTGATCAAGGTAAGGCCGAAAAACCCTCTGCATCAAGTCCATGAATGCGGCTGGTGCATTCGTCAATCCAAACGGCAAAACAACAAATTCATAGTGGCCATATCTAGTCCTGAATGCCGTCTTTGGTATATCGTCACTCCGAATTCTAAGTTGATAGTAACCCTGCCTCAAGTCAAATTTGGAGTAAACACTCGCACCCTGCAACTGGTCAAACAATTCTTCAATCAACGGCAAGGGGTATTTATTCTTAATCGTGACTTGATTAAGTCCCCTGTAATCAATACATAACCGTAGTGTGCCGTCTTTCTTTCTCACAAACAACACAGGTGCGCCCCACGGTGAAGAACTAGGTTGTATAAACCCTTTCTCAAGCAAGTTCTGAAGCTGAATTTTTAACTCCTGAAGTTCAGCCGATGCCATCCTATAAGGACTCCTAGAAATTGGCTCAGTTCCTGGCACAAGATCAATCACGAACTCAATCTCCCTATCCGGTGGTAAACCCGGTAATTCCTCGGGAAATACACCAGGGAAGTCTCTAACAATCGGAACTTCATTCAAACTCAACTTATCAGCAGGCTGATTGATCAAATAGGCTAAGTAGGCTTCACAACCCCTATTTAACAACTTAGAAGTCTTGATCGCTGATAAAAGTGGAATGCGGGCAGCCCTGCAGTTCCCAATAATCTCTAGTACCGGTAGGTCAGGAACCTTAAGATAAACGATCTTTGTTCTACAATCCAACTGTGCATAATACTTTCCCAACCAGTCCATTCCCAAAATGATTTCAAAGTCACGGAATGGTAATATAATTTAATCAGCAGGAAATTTATGGTTCTCTATACAAATATCACAAGATTTACAAATAGACTCAGCAACAAATTTTGCACCCAAAGGAGTACTAACTTCAACTTCATGAGGCAAATTATCAATGCAAACATTCACAGATCGTGCACATGCAGGAGTTATAAACGAATGTGTAGCTCCAGGATCAATCAAAACTTTAACTGGCTGAGTATTGAGAAGAAAGGTACCTTCCACTATAGCTGTATTATCGGGCAGCTCCTCTGCATCCAGTGCAAAGACCCTAGCCTGTACTCTCTGTGCTGGTCGTGCACCTACAGCCCTATTCTGAACACCTCGACCTCCACCACGGCCCTGAACATTATTATATTTAGGGCAATCCCTCACCCTATGCTCATCACTGCCACAACCCGTACATTTTCCACTCTTCCTCCAGCAGTTAGCCTCAATATGCCCTGGTCGATTACAATAATCACACTGCTGATTTTGCCTAACCGCAGTGTTTCCTGTAGGTGCTAGGGCTCTGGCAGGGGTAGGAACTGTACCTCCTTGCTGAGGTCTGGTCACAGCTGGTCTAGCCTGAATCTGCTGCTGTGGCTGATACGGACGCTGCTGAGGACCCTGTGCAGAAGCCTGATACTGCCTCGGCTAACTCTGGCTACTCTGGCCCAAAAACTGCTTCTTACTCGGCTGACTGCTCTCAGCTAACATCTCAGCCTTCCGTTTCTCAAACTTCGAGGCTGCCTGAAATGCCTCGGGAAAAGTAGTGTAGGTCTGTCCAGTCAAATGCAACTGTATGTCCATTCTCAACCCACAGACAAACCTATGTATCATCCTCCTAGCCGGCCGTACCAACTCGGGCATATACCTCGACAGGCTAACAAACCTCGCCTCGTACTGTGCAATAGTCATATTTCCCTGTTTCAGGGCCACAAACTCATCTTCCCGTCTCTCCATAGCCATCTCGGGAATATATTTGTCCCGGAACTCACTTACAAAATCATCCCATAAGTGTGGAACATCATCACAATCCCACCTCAGTCTAACAGTATTCCACCACTGCTCTGCATCACCCTCAAATAAAAATGATGCATAGTCTATTCTTGCCTCATCAGTATACCTCAAAGCAGTGAAAATCTTCTCAACTCGATTAATCCATCTCTCGGCCGCCTCATCATCCGGCTCCCCAAAGAACTTTCCCGGCTCGTGCCTCAGAAATTTCTCTAGCTGGTTATTCTCAACTCTGTACCCCTGTCCACCAGGATTAGCTTGATTACCCTGGGGATTAATACGATCCTGCCTCTGCTCGTGTAGTACCTGTGTGATCCGGTCTACTACAGTAGTCATAGTAGCCATAAACTGCTCAGGCAACGGCTGCTGACCCTGTTCTGCTGCCTCTTCATCTGATCCTATACCTTGACTACCACGACGTGGCGGCATAGTAGCAACTCACAATAGCTGGCAACATTTAAAAGCAGTTTATAGACAGAAATATAGCACATAAGATTAGATAACAGTCAAATCAATAACAATCCAACATTCTATCACAAAATTCACATAAGACAAGTTCAACTTGCCAAACTATTTCACTTAAACACATAAACATTCCAAGTTCACAAAGTCATGCTAAAACATTTTCTTTTCACTTAGCAATCATTCATAAACACTTTAGCATTTTAGACCTTTACCCCACAGACCGAGAATCATATCCCGGCTCATGCAAGACTATCATGCTCTGATACTACCTAAAGATGTCACGCCCCGACCCGACCCCGCAAAAGGCCAAGCCCGGACCCGACACACGGACGGAGTCTCCTCTGTACTGAGGACGAACCGAAAACCCTAAAAACAATATAATACTTGTGAAAGCCATAAAATAATCAAAACAAGCCAACTTTCTATAAAACATACATTTCTTATTATCCAACTTTCCAAACCAAAAATGATATGCATACTACACAAGTACATATGCCACTAAACCATTAGCCATTAGCATGCATTTCTTCACTAGTCATCCGAGTATAAGTTTACAATTTACAAACTTAATCCATTACAACATAAGACCATTAAAGGTCTCAAAATAGGATTATACATACAAGGCTACAAGCCTCAAAATTAAGCGTCCTTCACGCAATATACATAACAACAAGGTTTGCACAAAACTGGTAACCAACCACCAGCAAAGCAGGTAAGTGCTATCACGGAAACACCTCCACCTGCTCTTCCTCCTCAATTACCTCGAGAGGGTCTGCCTCAACTACTCCTGTAAAAACATAGTATAGAGAGGAATGAGCAAAAACTATTGCTCAGCGAGGGCAATTGGTCTCAAGGACGGAGATGAGAGGAGTATGCAATGCAATTAGCCAAGCAATACATACAAAACATATAAAGATACATCCAAAGCCAATAATAAAGCAAGGCAAGTATTTAAAGCTGCAAACACTCATTCAAAGGATACGATACTCTTTTCACGAACCACTTTCAAACACGAATTCGATGACGACGCGCCGGCCCAAAACCACCTTATAACACCAGTTTGGAATACTCCGGAAGTATCCATCAACCTACGACCCAAATCTCCCTGGGAGGAAACCCAAGCGAGAAAGGGAATAGCAGCGGAGCTAGAGCAACCAACACTGGCAACCCAAGGCTACCCAGAGAGGCCCATCACCCACGCGCGAGACACTATGCAATGCAAGACTCGATACAAGACAATAAACAAGCGATAAACAAGCGATAAAGCCACACGTGGGAGAATAACAAAGTAGGTTACTCTCGCACGCAATAGCAGCAATTTGATAAGCAATTCAATCCAAAACAACTCAAACAAGTAATTCAAGTAATTCTAAGCATTCTATAAGCATAAAGACAAGTAAACACACAAAAACACAAATCGGCCCCAACTGTCAAAATGCTACCATTTCCAAACGAGCCACGAGTTCTGGAAACCGACTTCGCCAACCCTCCTAGGTCACCATAAGGCACGTCTAAAGACCCCAAAACCTTACTTTACCCTAGAACTCGCGCAAAGCCCCGATTTCCCCCTTTCTCGTTTGAACTACAACTACAACAACCAAATACCCAACCAACGCCATAATCGCACCAAAAGTGCTTCCATGGCTTCCCGAAGCAATGCCAACATGCAAAACGAGAAAAAGCCAAAGTCGACCTAAACGACCCCGACTTTTCCAAAGGCTTAATTCTCATTTTTTCCACTACGCAACCCAAACAAACCACACATTTTAGCATTCTAGCATACCTAGCACGTTTCTACATCAACGGAAAGCATAACAGCGCAACTTCAACGTTTCAAGGTTTTACTATTCACAAAACACTATTCATTCCACAATTCAAGTTGCAATCACAACATTTAACCGCAGAAAATGTTACAAAGCCATAAATACATGTTCTACAAATGCTAAGGAACATTCTAGAAGCATCAAATCGCTTTAAATAATGATCTACGGATAAATCTAAAAATTGACAAAGTTAACAAACACAACGTATAAATGCGCAAATAACATGCTTCCCTCACCTTAGGTACTCCTAGTCGCTAGGAAAACAACGTTGGTTGCCTCGGAAATCACCCCGCACGAGCACACGCGAAGATTGATCGTTTGGAAGGTTGAAAGGTTTTTTTTTTCTCTAAGGAAGCTCACGACCTGCTGCTGGTTTTGCTGCTGTTTTTATTTTATTTTGCTTAGTTTTAACTTATTTAAGGGTCAAATGGTCAAAGGGTCAAAGGGCTAAGTCAAACTACTTAAAAACTTGGTCAAAGGGCCCTATTTCGCACGTTTTAAAGCCGTTTCAGCTAAGGTAAGTTCAATTAAAGTTAGCAACAATTAAAATATAAAATTTAAGTCGTCTAAATACTAGTTTCACTATTTGCTGAGGACTGGAAATCGTTCTCTAGCTATCGCTCCTTAAATGCAATGCACGTTGCGTCGGCGAGAAAGTAACAATTAATTCACAAAGAATTTAAGGAAATATAATTTTCAAAATAATAAACAAAGAAAATTCACATTCCGGGCTCGGGTATTACATTTTGAATGGGCCATCTCTCTAGGCTGGGACTGTGAACCGTTAACACATAAAGGAATTGTGCCCTCAACATGACGGGTGCGATCATACCAGCACTAATGCACCGGATCCCATCAGAACTCCGAAGTTAAGCGTGCTTGGGCAAGAGTAGTACTAGGATGAGTGACCCCTTGGGAAGTCCTCGTGTTGCACCCCCCTTTTCAAATTTTTTTGCCCTGGTTAGGGTTGTCAAGATACATTATCTACCAAATTTCTATTACCGAATTCCACGGCACCTTGGGCAAGAGAACTTCGCTTCACGTAGAGGCTGGGCCTGCAAACTGAGGGCGTAGGGCTCGTGACCAGGTCTACGTCGCTCTCGTGCCCATAACTTTTGATCCGCAAGTACTTACGCGGCGAACAACATACCGTTGAAAAGCTCTCCGAGAGCTCTATGATGGAGGTAGCCTGCTTGCTCGTTGTGCCCATTTTTCGGGCCCAAAATCGAATGTTATCATCAGTTTTTGACCACTTTTCTTCTTTTGCTCTATTTTTTTGTCCTGGATCGTACGTCATGAGCTATTAAAAGGACGACAACGTTACTCGCGGGATATTAGGGGGCCCTACAATGCGTCGATATCACGTCTTGTGAGGATGCTGCTTTGTTGAAGCGGATGGGTTGTCGTTAAGCCCATTGTGCCTTTTGAATGGGTCATCTCTCTAGGCTGGGACTGTGAACCATTAACACATAAAGGAATTGTGCCCTCAACATGACGGGTGTGATCATACCAGCACTAATGCACCGGATCCCATCGGAACTCCGAAGTTAAGCGTGCTTGGGCAAGAGTAGTACTAGGATGGGTGACCCCTTGCGAAGTCCTCGTGTTGCACCCCCCTTTTCAATTTTTTTTGCCCCGGTTAGGGTTGTCAAGATACTTTATCCACCAAATTTCTATTGCCGAATTCCACGGCACCTTGGGCAAGACAACTTCGCTTCACGTAGAGGCTGGGCCTGCAAACTGAGGGCGTAGGGCTCGTGACCAGGTCTACGTCGCTCTCGTGCCCCATAACTTTTGATCTGCAAGGACTTACGCGGCGCACAGCATACCGTTGGAAAGCTCTCCGAGTGCTCTATGACGGAGGCAGCCTGCTTGCTCGCTGTGCCCTTTTTTGGAGCTCAAAATCGAACGTTTTCATCAATTTTTGACCACTTTTCTTCTTTTGCTTTGTTTTTTCATCCCGAATCGTACGTCGTGAGCTATTAAAAGGACTACAACATTACTCACGAGACATTAGAGGGCCCTACAATGCGTCGATATCACATCTTGCGAGGATGCTGCGTTGTTGAAGCTGATGGGTTGTCGTTAAGCCCATTGGGCCTTTTGAATGGGCCATCTCTCTAGGCTGGGACTGTGAACCGTTAACACAAAAAGGAATTGTACCCTCAACATGACGGGTGCGATCATACAAGCACTGATGCACCGAATCCCATCAGAACTCCGAAGTTAAGCGTGCTTGGGCGAGAGTAGTACAAGGATGGGTGACCCCATGGGAAGTCCTCGTGTTGCACCCCCCTTTTCAATTTTTTTTGCCCTTGTTAGGGTTGCCAAGATACTTTATCCAGCAAATTTCTATTACCGAATCCCACAGCACCTTAGGCAAGACAACTTCGCTTCACGTAGAGGCTGGCCCTGCAAACTAAGGTCGTAGGGCTCGTGACCAGGTCTCCGTCGCTCTGGTGCCCATAACTTTTGATCCGTAAGGACTTACGCGGCGCATAGCATACCATTGGAAAGCTCTCCGAGAGCTCTACGACGGAGGCAGCTAGCTTGCTCGCTATGCCATTTTTGGAGCCCAAAATTGAACGTTTTCATCAGTTTTCGGCCACTTTTCTTCTTTTGCTTTATTTTTTCGTCCCGAATCATACGTCGTGAGCTATTAAAAGGACTACAACGTTACTCGCGAGACATTAGAGGGCCCTACAACGTGTCGATAACACATCTTGCGAGGATGCTACGTTGTTGAAGCGGATGGGTTGTCGTTAAGCCCATTGGGCCTTTTGAATGGGCCATCTCTCTAGGCTGGGACTGTGAACCGTTAACACATTAAGGAATTGTGCCCTCAACATGACGGGTGCGATCATACCAGTACTAATGCACCGAATCCCATAAGAACTCCGAAGTTAAGCGTGCTTGGAGTAGTACTAGTATGGGTGACCCCCTGGGAAGTCCTCGTGTTGCACCCCCCTTTTCAATTTTTTTTGCCCTGGTTAGGGTTGCCAAGATACTTTATCCACCAAATTTCTATTACCGAAACCCACGGCACCTTGGGCAAGACATCTTCGCTTCACGTAGAGCTGGGCCTGCAAACTTAGGGCGTAGGGCTCGTGACCAGGTCTCCGTCGCTCCGGTGCCCATAAATTTTGATCCGTAAGGACTTACGCGGCGCATAGCATACCGTTGGAAATCTCTCCGAGAGCTCTACGATAGATGCAGCTAGCTCGCTCGCTGCCCATTTTTGGAGCCCAAAATCGAACATTTTCATCAGTTTTCAGCCACTTTTCTTCTTTTGCTTTGTTTTTTCATCCCGAATCGTACGTCGTGAGCTATTAAAAGGACTACAACGTTACTCGCGATGTGAGGCCCAACCCCGAATAACGTGCCTTACCTCGATTTGCGTGCCTTAGACCTAGAACGGTATGACTGACCTTAGATTACGTGCCCTGTCTTGGTTTTCGTGTATGCCTCGTTATACGTGCCTTAACCTAGAATTGTGTGCCCTAATCCTCGATATACGTGCGATACCTAGATAAACGTGCCATGACCTTAATTTACGTGCGAGACCTCGATTTGCGTGTGTCTCTTCGTTTCGTGTGCATTAACCTTGAACTACGTGCTTTAACCTAGGTTTAAGAGTCGTGTCTTGAATTACGTACATTGCATTGAATTATGTGCCTTATTTTGGTCTACGTTCATTCACCTAGGGTTGCGTGTGTTAGCATTAGAATCCGTGCACTTATCTTGAAGTATGTGCCTTAGTCTTGAAATACGTGTTGTACATCGTAGTTCGTGCCCTAGATCTAGGAATCCGTGCTACCACGTTAATCAAGAAAGAATCCTACACAAAGCACTAGACAATAAAATAATCCTACACAATCCACTAACTAATATTATATTCCTAATTCAAATTCTCTACAAACTCCACTAACAATAAAATAATACTAAACTATTCCTACATTTTCCACTAACTATTATTCTATTCATAATTCAACTCATCAACAAACATTCCTATATTTTATTTTACCTAGATTCGCTAATTCCCCAACAGTCCTATGACAATTCTAATGGGACAAATGCAGAAAAATTAGTCCTAGACAATCTATGACAAACTATGACACAAAATGCATAAAAAATTGCTCAAATTCTCCTCAAATCTCCACCATTTTCGACCAAGTGCTCCATGCCCATGCTAGCCATTTCAAAATACTCCTTGAAGACACAAAAAGTCTGAATTTGTATGCCCAAGGCTGACCATATGCTCAAAAAAATTGCAAAGCCATTACTTTTGTCATATTCTCTTATTTCCTCTCAATTTCTCTCTCCATTTCAGTTTTGGCTGAGTTCTCTCCACCTCTTAGCTCATCTTCATCATCCTAAGGTGCATCAAGACAAACCACAAGCAAAGAAACTCACCCAAGCAAGCTAGGATGCAAGAAACACACATGCAAGCATTTTGAGTCACCATTTTCGGCCTAGGTAAGTTTTCTTGGCTTCCATTTCTTTTCTTCTTGTTCTAACCTCATGCATGTGCTAAGAGATTGATCACTAGGCTAGGAAAAATAGAGAAACCAAGTTGGAATCTCGGCTAAGCAAGAAGAAGAAGAGATTTGAAGCTTCAACAAGTTTTTGTGCATCTTTGTGGTTGATTGCTAAGGTGAGGGTTAAAACCTTTTGAAAACTCTTCAAAAATTCACATGCATGCTCATAAATGTGTGTATTTTCTTCTGTACTTGAGCTATGTGGTCGTTCCTAAGCCTAATCAACCATGCATGGCAAGATCTTGGCTTGAAAGTGGTGATAGGTGAAGTCGGATTGTTGACAGCTCTCTGACCAGTCTGTTTCGAGGTAAGTTTAGCTAGTCCAATGATGTTGAAAATGCTTGAAAATTGGTAGGTGACTATGTTGGACAGTTTTGAACACTTTTCGTAGAAATAGGACAAAGCTAATTTCGACTCTAAGGTCCTCAAAATGGCGAATCTTTAAAATGTGTCCAAATCTGGAAATCTGTAAAAATGAAGCAGGTTTTGGCAGATGCACTGACCTTGTATAACGAACCAGATTTGACTTAGTTAATGATGTCCAAAATGCATGAAAATTGGTTTTCTGCTAGATTTTTCAGTTCTGGACATTTTTGTCAGAAATGGACTAAGGCTGAATCTGACCCTAAGGACCTCAAAAACGTCAATTATCGAAATGTGTGCAAATCTGGACAGTTTGGTGCTATTCCACTGTTTCGGCTATATCTAATGATCCCGAACTCCAATTGATGCAAGGTTTGTTTCTGATTTTAGATAACTTCTTAATATTTAATTTGAAATCTTATTCACTGGATTTGGAGATTGTTTGATTATCCTATTGATTGTGATAATACAGCCTATTGCAGTAAGGGTTTCACTTAACGTTGTACTTAGAAAAATTGTTGTGACTCCTCTTGTAGAATTAAACACTTGGAATTGTAGCTTTGGGATGTTGTGTGGACTGTTTTGAATGTTTGAGGATGTTGAATTAAATGATGCATGGTTTGAGATTGACTTTGAATTGGGTCGATGCTCAAATTGCACGAATATACACGAAATGGAAACCCTAATAACTAGGTAGTTTTGCTAAGTATTGATCATTTGGATATTGTGTGGAAATTATATGCTTAGTGGGCTGCCCGTAAATGTCTTATAACTTCAAATGTGATTTTGACCATTGCATGTTGTTAAATAAGCTTTTCTTGCAACCGAACCCACGTAGATGTTGTTGCATGTTAAATAATCGTATGACTTGATTACGTGGACTTCGAAATGAGTTATATGGCTTGACTTGCATGTGTTACATGGCTGCCCGTTTAATGTTCATATGACTCTATGTGTTCTACAAAGTGAAATTTCATGTCAAGCATGCCTCGTTCGTTTACTTGGCAATATGTGATCTTGAAATTGCTCGGAGGCAACCTACTTTGTTGTCCTCCTAATGTGAATTGTTAAAAGATATTCAATGGTTTATTTGAACATGATTACTTGGCTTCCCGTTAAAGTTTAATTGCTTTCAAATGGATATATGAAATGATTATATGTTCTTACAATGCCTTATATGCCAATATGTCAAAATGTGATCATATACTTGCTCGGAGGCAACCTACTTTGTTGACCTTCTAATGTGAAATGTTAAATGACATAAATGGGCATTGTATACAAGGTTGCAACCTTTCATTGTGGCATGGTAGCGTTTCACGAATGCCGGGCAGCATAGGGCTTGTCGGTGCTCCCGTGACTACCATGGTCCAATTCCCTCTCTCACTTGGCGTTCCACCCTCGGAGAGTTGGGTCATAGGTTTCGGGGTACATCCGGAGTACACCCAATTGGGAGCGATAAGTGGATTATTGAAGTCGGCCGCACCAAATGAATGGAAATTGATATTGAGAGCAAATGCTCACCGTATCCTTTTTACTATGTGTATAAGTACTCTCGCTTGGTTCCTAAAGAACCTCGGGGAGGAAAGACTGGTATTCCTGTTCCTGTACTTATATGTAAGTACTCTCGCTTGGTTCCTAGAGAACCTCGGGGAAGAAAGACTGGTATTTCTGTTCCTTTACTTTGTATCCGTTACTCGATTTGTTTCATATAGTTGCGTACCTTATTATTTGTAATATGTGACATGTTTCAAAAAAATGAGTTTTCATAAGCTGAACCGGAAAATGAGTTTCAAAACCTATTTCTCGTTCTCCCTCACTGAGTTCATAAGGACTCACCCTCTTTTATCATCTCAGGTAAAGAAGATCAAGAACAGGTACTCGAGGATGATGTGCCTAACGATGATTCCTTGGAGTGATTGCCTGTCCCTACGTGCTTTTGTGCTTTGCTTGAAAGTAGTTGCTATATGGATGTTGTGTTTGATTGCAAACTATTCATTTTATTGATGTAAATGACCCTGTTGTAATTTGGGTCTAATTCTGGGATTGTACTATCTATAACCGGATGAACTTTTATTTGGTTATTTGCTTTCGTTTTCTTAATTAGTAGTTATCGTAGGCATTCAAACCACTAGATGAACAATTAACTAAGTTAATTCTATCTAATTTCACTTAGGTGCTCATTTGCAAACTAAAGGATAATAGGTACTTGCATGATAGGAAATTGACAAATAAACGGGACATAGTTATCATGTTAGGCTTATTAACCAAACGAGACTTTCAAGATAAACTAGTAGGCAAATCGGTTGGTGACAAATAGGAGTCCTTAATGGAATTGGATTAATGATTGGAATAATTGAGGCGTTTAGAGAATTAGGTCAAACCAAAGAGCCCAATTACAGCCACTATTCTGCCGATTTATCGAAAATTTTAGAGTTTAGGCCAAAACGTTAAGTGTTAAATCTTCATGAATGGTTAAGTACGAGACGTGACTTGAATGTTTGGATCACACCCTAGTCTAACCTTTATAGGCCGGGTTGGGGCATGACACGCGAGACATTAGAGGGCCCTACAACGCATCGATATCACATCTTTCGAAGATGCCGCGTTGTTGAAGCGGATGGGTTGTCGTTAAGCCCATTGGGCCTTTTGAATGGGCCATATCTCTAGGCTGGGACTGTGAACCGTTAACACATAAAGGAATTGTGCCCTCAACATTACGGGTGTGATCATACCAGCACTAATGCACCGGATCCCATCAGAACTCCGAAGTTAAGCGTGCTTGGGTGAGAGTAGTACTAGGATGGGTGACCCCCTGGGAAGTCCTCGTGTTGCACCCCCCTTTTTTTGTTTTTTCCCTGGTTAGGGTTGCCAAAATACTTTATCTACCAAATTTCTATTACCGAATCCCACGGCACCTTGGGCAAGACACCTTCGCTTCACGTAGAGACTGGGCCCGCAAACTGAGGGCGTAGGGCTTATGACTAGGTTTCCGTCGCTCCGGTGCCCATAACTTTTGATCCGTAAGGACTTACGCGGCGCACAGCATACCGTTGGAAAGCTGTCCGAGAGCTCTACGACGAAGGCAGCAAGCCTGCTTGCTATGCCTATTTTTGGAGCCCAAAATCGAATGCTTTCATCAGTTTTCGGCCACTTTTCTACTTTTGCTCTGTTTTTTGGTCCCGGATCATATGTCATAAGCAATTAAAAGGACGACAACGTTACTCGCGCGACATTACAGGGCCCTATAATGCGTCGAGATCACGTCTTGCGAGGTTGCTGCGTTGTTGAAGCGGATGGGTTGTTGTTAAGCCCATTGGGCCCTTTGAATGGGCCATCTATCTAGGCTGGGACTGTGAACCGTTAACACATAAAGGAATTGTGCCCTCAACATGACGGGTGCGATCATACCAGCACTAATGCACCGAATCCCATCAGAACTCCGAAGTTAAGCGTGCTTGGGCGAGAGTAGTACTAGAATGGGAGACCCCCTGGGAAGTCCTCGTCTTGCACCCCCCTTTTCAATTTTTTTTGCCCTGGTTAGGGTTGTCAAGATACTTTATCCACCAAATTTCTATTACCAAATCCCACGGCACCTTGGGCAAGACAACTTCGCTTCACGTAGAGGCTGGGCTTGCAAACTGAGGGCGTAGGGCTTGTGACCAGGTCTCCGTCGCTCCGGTGCCCATAACTTTTGATCTGTAAGGACTTACGCGGCGCACAGCATACTGTTTGAAAGCTTTCCGAGCGCACTACGACGGAGGTAGCTAGCCTGCTCATTGTGCCCGTTTTTGGGGCCCAAAATCGAATATTTTCATCAGTTTTCGACAACTTTTCTTCTTTTGCGGTGTTTTTTCATCCCAGATCGTACGTCGTGAGCTATTAAAAGGACGCCACCGTTCCTCGCAGGACATTAGAGGGTCCAACAATGTGTCGATATCACGTCTTGCGAGGATGCAGCGTTGTTGAAGCGGATGGGTTGTCGTTAAGCCCATTGGGCCTTTTGAATGGGCCATCTCTCTAGGCTAGGACTGTGAACCGTTAACACATAAAGGAATTGTGCCCTCAATATGACGGGTGCAATCATACCAGCACTAATGCACCGGATCCCATCAGAACTCTGAAGTTAAGCATGCTTGGACGAGAGTAGTACTAGGATGGGTGACCCCCTTGGATGTCCTCGTGTTGCACCCCCCTTTTCAATTTTTTTTTGCCCTGGTTATGGTTTTCAAGATACTTTATCCACCAAATTTCTATTACCGAATCCCACGGCACCTTGGGCAAGACAACTTCGCTTCACGTAGAGGCTAGGCCTGCAAACTGAGGGCGTAGGGCTTATGACCAGGTCTCCGTCACTCCGGTGCCCATAACTTTTGATCCGTAAGGACTTACATGGCACACAACATACCATTAGAAAGCTTTCCGATCGCACTACGACGGAGGTAGCTAACTTGCTCGCTTTGCCACTTTTTGGAGCCCAAAATCGAATGTTTTCATCAATTTTGGCCACTTTTCTTCTGTTGCATTGTTTTTTCATGCCGAATCGTGCGTCATGAGCTATTAAAAGGACTACAACGTTACTCGCGAGACATTAGAGGGCCCTACAATGCGTCGATATCACATCTTGCGCGGATGCTGCGTTGCTGAAGCGGATGGGTTATCGTTAAGCCGATTGGGCCTTCTGAATGGGCCAGCTCTCTAGGCTGGGACTGTGAACCGTTAACACTTAAAGGAATTGAGCCCTCAACATGACGGGTGCGATCATACCAGCACTAATGCACCGGATCCCATCAGAACTCCGAAGTTAAGCGTGCTTGGGCGAGTGTAGTACTAGGATCGGTGACCCCCTGGGAAGTCCTCGTGTTCCATCCCCCTTTTCAATTTTTTTTACCCTGGTTAGGGTTGCCAAAATACTTTATCCACCAATTTTCTACTACCAAATCCCACGGCACCTTGGGCAAGACAACTTCGCTTCACGCAGAGGCTGCGCCCGTAAACTGGGGGCGTAGGTCTTGTGACCTGGTCTCTGTCACTCCGGTGCCCATAACTTTTGATCCGTAAGGACTTACACGGTGTACAGCATACCGTTGAAAATCTCTCCAAGAGCTCTACGACGGAGGCAGCTAGCCTGCTCGCTGTGCCCGTTTTTGGAGCCCAAAATCGAATTTTTTCATCAGTTTTCGGCTACTTTTCTTCTTTTGGTCAGTTTTTTCATCCCGGATCGTACGTCATGAGCTATTAAAAGGACGAAAACCTTACTCGCGGGACATTAGAGGCCCCTCCAACGGGTTGATATCCCGTCTTGTGAGGATGCTACATTGTTGAAGCGGATGGGTTGTCGTTAAGCCCATTGGGCCTTTTGAATGGGCTATCTCTCTAGGCTGGGACTGTGAACTGTTAACACATAAAGGAACTGTGCCCTCAACATGATGGGTGCGATCATACCAGCACTAATGCACCGGATCCCATCAGAACTCCGAAGTTAAGCGTGCTTGGGCGAGAGTAGTGCCAGGATGGGTGACCCCTTAGGAAGTCCTCATGTTGCACCCCCTTTTCAATTTTTTTGCCCAGGTTAGGGTTGCCAAGATACTTTATCCACCAAATTTCTATTACCAAATCCCACGGCACCTTGGGCAAGACAACTTCGCTTCACGTAGAGGCTGGGCTTGCAAACTGAGGGCGTAGGGCTCGTGACCAGGTCTCCGTCGCTGCGGTGCCCATAACTTTTGATCCGTAAGGACTTACGTGGCGAACAGCATACCGTTGGAAAGCTCTCCGAGAGCTCTACGATGGAAGTAGCTAACTTGCTCGCTGTGCCCCATTTTGGAGCCCAAAATTGAACGTTTTCATCAATTTTCAGCCACTTTTCTCCTGTTGCTTTGTTTTTTCGTCCCGAATCGTACGTCGTCAGCTATTAAAAGGGCTACAATGTCACTCGCGAGACATTAAAGGGCCCTACAATGCGTCGATATCACATCTTGCGAGGATGCTGCGTTGTTGAAGTGGATGGGTTATCGTTAAGCCCATTGGGCCTTTCGAATGGGCCATCTCTCTAGGCTGGGACGGTGAACTGTTAACACATAAAGGAATTGTGCCCTCAACATGACGGGTGCGATCGTACCCGCACTAACGCACCGGATCCCATCAGAACTCCGAAGTTAAGCGTGCTTGGGTGAGAGTAGTACTAGGATGGGTGACCCCTTGGGAAGTTCTAGTGTTGCACCCCCCTTTTCAATTTTTTTTGCCCTGGTTAGGGTTGTCATGATATTTTATCCACCAAATTTCTATTACTGAATCGCACGGTACCTTGGGCAAGACAACTTCGCTTCACGTAGAGGCTGGGCCCGCAAACTGAGGGCGTAGGGCTTGTGACCAAGTCTCCGTCGCTCCGGTGCCCATAACTTTTCATCCGTAAGGACTTACGCGGCGCACAAAATACCGTTGGAAAGCTCTCCGAGTGCTCTACGACGGAGGTAGCCAGCCTGCTTGCTGTGCCCGTTTTTGGGGCTCAAAATCCAAAGTTATCATCCGTTTTCGGCCACTTTTCTTCTTTTGCTCTGTTTTTTCGTCCCAGATCGTACGTCGTGAGTTATTAAAAGGATAAAAACGCTACTCGCGGGACATTAGAGTGCCCTACAAGACGTCAATATCACGTTTTGTGAGGATGCTGCGTTGTTGAAGCGGATGGGATGTCGTTAAGCCCATTGGGCCTTCTGAATGGTCCATCTCTCTAGGCTGGGACTCTGAACCGTTAACATATAAAGGAATTGTGCCCTCCACATGATTGGTACGATCATACCTGCACTAATGCACTGGATCCCATCAGAACTCCGAAGTTAAGCGTGCTTGGGCGAGAGTTGTACAAGGATGGGTGACCCCCTGGGAAGTCCTCGTGTTGCACCCCCTTTTTCAAATTTTTTTGCCCTGGTTAGGGTTGCCAAGATACTTTATCCACCAAATTTCTATTACCGAATTCCACGACACCTTGGGAAAGACAACTTCGCTTCACGTAGAGGCTGGGCCCGCAAACAGTGGGCGTAGGGCTTATGACCAGGTCTCCGTCACTCCAATGCCCAAAACTTTTGATCCGTAAGGACTTACGCGGCGCACAGCATACCGTTGGAAAGCTCTCCGAGAGCTCTACGATGAAAGAAGCAAGCCTTCTCGTTTGGCCCATTTTTGGACCCCAAAATCGAATGTTTTCATAAGTTTTCGGCCACTTTTCTTCTTTTGCTCTGTTTTTTTGTCTCCGATCGTACGTCGGGAGCTATTAAAAGGTTGACAATGTTACTCGCGGGACATTAGAGGGCTCTACAACGCGTCGATATCACGTCTTGCGAGGATACTGCATTGTTGAAGCGGATGGGTTGTCGTTAAGCCCATTGGGCCTTTTGAATGGGCCATCTCTCTAGGCTGTGACTGTGAACCGTTAACACATAATGGAATTGTGCCCTCAACATGACGGGTGCACTCATACCAGCACTAATGCACCGGATCCCATCAGCACTCCGAAGTTAAGCGTGCTTCGGCGAGAGTAGTACTAGGATGGGTGACCCCCTGAGAAGTCCTCGTGTTGCACCCCCCTTTTCAATTTTTTTTGCCCTGGTAAGGGTTGCCAAGATACTTTATCCACCAAATTTCTATTACTGAATCCCACGGCACCTTGGGCAAGATAACTTCGCTTCACGTAGAGGCTGAGCCCGCAAACTGTGGGCGTAGGGCTTCTGACCAGGTCTCCGTTGCTCCGGTGCCCATAACTTTTGATCCGTAAAGACTTACGCGGCGCACAGCATACCGTTGGAAATCTTTCCGAGAGCACTACGACAGAGGCAGCCAGCCAGCTTGCTGTGCCCATTTTTGGAGCCCAAAATCGAATGTTTTCATCAAGTTTCTGCCACTTTTCTTCTTTCGCTCTGTTTTTTCGTCCAGGATCGTACATCGTGAGCTATTAAAAGGACGACAACGTTACTCGCGGGACATTAGAGTGCCATACAATGCGTCGATATCACGTCTTGCGAGGATACTGCGTTGTTGAAGCGGATGGGTTGTCGTTAAGCCCATTGGGCCTTTTGAATGGGCCATCTCTCTAGGCTGCGACTGTGAACCGTTAACACATAAAGGAATTGTGCCCTCAACATGACGGGTGCGATCATACCAGCACTAATGCACCGGATCCCATAAGAACTCCGAAGTTAAGCGTGCTTGGGCGAGAGTAGTACTAGGATGGGTGACCCCCTGGGAAGTCCACGTGTTGAACCCCACTTTTCAATTTTTTTTGCCCTGATTAAGGTTGCCAAGATACTTTATCCACCAAATTTTTATTCCCGAATCCCATGGCACCTTGGGCAAGACAACTTCGCTTCACGTAGAGGCTGGGCCTGCAAACTAAGGGCGTAGGGCTCGTGAACAGGTCTCCGTCGCTCCGGTGCCCATAACTTTTGATCCGTAAGGACTTACGCGGCGCACAGCATACCGTTGGAAAGCTCTCCGAGAGCTCTACGACTGAAGCAGTTAACTTGCTCACCGTGCCCCTTTTTGGAGCCCAAAATCGAACGTTTTCATCTAGTTTCGGCCACTTTTCTTCTGTTCCTTTGTTTTTTCGGCCCGAATCGTACGTCGTGAGCTATTAAAAGGGCTACAACGTCACTCGCTAGACATTAGAGGGCCCTACAATGCGTTGATATCACATCTTGCGAGGATGCTGCGTTGTTGAAGCCGATGGGTTATCGTTAAGCCAATTGGGCCTTTCGAATGGGCCATCTCTCTAGGCTGGGACGGTGAACTGTTAACACATAAAGGAATTGTGCCCTCAACATGACGGGTGCGATCGTACCAGCACTAATGCACCGTATCCCATCAGAACTCCGAAGTTAAGCGTGCTTGGGCGAGAGTAGTACTAGGATGGGCGACCCCCTGGGAAGTTCTAGTGTTGCACCCCCCTTTTCAATTTTTTTTGCCCTAGTTAGGGTAATCATGATATTTTCTGCACCAAATTTATATTACTGAATCCCACGGCACCTTGGGCAGGAGAACTTCGCTTCACGTAGAGGCTGGCCCTGCAAACTGAGGGCGTAGGGCTTGTGACTAGGTCTCCGTTGCTCCGGTGCCCATAACTTTTCATCCGTAAGGACTTACACGGCGCACAGCATACCATTGGAAAGCTCTCAGAGTGCTCTACGACGGAGGTAGCCAGCCTGCTCGCTGTGCCGTTTTTAGGGGCTCAAAATCGAATGTTTTCATCCGTTTTCTGCCACTTTTCTTCTTTTGCTCTGTTTTTTCGTCCCGGATCGTACGTCGTGAGCTATTAAAAGGACGACAACATTTCTCGCGGGACATTAGAGGGCCCTACAACGCGTCGATATCACGTCTTGCGAGGATGCTACGTTGTTGAAGCGGATGGGTTGTCGTTAAGCCCATTAGGCCTTTTTAATGGGCCATCTCTCTAGGCCTGGACTGTGAACAGTTAACACATAAAGGAATTGTGCCCTCAACATGATGGGTGCGATCATACTAGCACTAATGCACCGGATCCCATCAGAACTCCGAAGTTAAGCGTGCTTGGGTGAGAGTAGTACTAGGATGGGTGACCGCCTGGGAAGTCCTCGTGTTGCACCCCCCTTTTCAATTTTTTTTGCCCTGGTTAGGGTTGCCAAGATACTTTATACACCAAATTTCTATTACCGAATCCCACGGCACCTTGGGCAAGAGAACTTCGCTTCACGTAGACGTTGGGCTTGCAAACTGAAGGCGTAGAGCTCGTGACTAGGTCTCCGTCGCTCCGGTGCCCATAACTTTTGATCCGTAAGGACTTACGCGACGCACTGCATACCGTTGGAAAGCTTTCCGAGAGCTCTACGACGGAAGCAGCTAACTTGCTCGCTGTGCCCATTTTTGGGTGCAAAATCGAACGATTTCATCAGTTTTCAGCCATTTTTCTTCTGTTGCTTTGTTTTTTCATCCCGAATCATACGTCGTGAGCTATTAAAAGGACTACAACGTTACTCGCGAGACATTAGAGGGCCCTACAATGCGTCGATATCACATCCTGCGAGGATGCTGTGTTGTTGAAGCGGATGGGTTATCTTTAAGCCCATTGGGCCTTTTGAATGGGCCATCACTCTAGGCTGGGGCGGTGAACTATTAACACATAAAGGAATTGTGCCCTCAACATGACGGGTACGATCGTACCAGCACTAATGCACAGGATCCCATCAGAACTCCGAAGTTAAGCGTGCTTGGGCGAGAGTAGTACTAGGATGGGTGACCCCCTGGGAAGTTCTAGTGTTGCACCCCCCCTTTTCATTCTTTTTTTACCTTGGTTAGGGTTGCCAAGATGCTTTATCCACCAAATTTGTATTACTGAATCCCACGGCACCTTGGGCAAGACAACTTCGCTTCACGTAGAGGCTGGGCCCGCAAACTGAGGGCGTAGGGCTTGTGACCAGGTCTCCGTCGCTCCGGTGCCCATAACTTTTCATCCGTAAGGACTTACGCGGCGCACAAAATACCGTTGGAAAGCTCTCCGAGTGCTCTACGACGGAGGTAGCCAGCCTGCTTGCTGTGCCCGTTTTTGGGGCTCAAAATCCAAAGTTATCATCCGTTTTCGGCCACTTTTCTTCTTTCGCTTTGTTTTTTCATCCCGGATCGTACGTCGTGAATTATTAAAAGGACAAAAATGTTACTCGCGGGACATTAGAGGGCCCTACAACGCGTCAATATCACGTCTTGTGAGGATGCTGCGTTTTTGAAGTGGATGGGATGTCGTCATGCCCATTGGGCCTTCTGAATGGTCCATCTCTTTAGGATGGGACTGTGAATCGTTAACATATAAAGGAATTGTGCCCTCCACATGATTGGTACGATCATACCCGCACTAATGCACCGGATTCCATCAGAACTACGAAGTTAAGCGTGCTTGGGCGAGAGTAGTACTAGGATGGGTGACCCCCTAGGAAGCCCTCGTGTTGCACCCACTTTTTCAATTTTTTTTGCCCTGGTTAGGGTTGCCAAGATACTTTATCCACCAAATTTCTATTGCCGAATCCCACGACAACTTGGGCAAGACAACTAAGCTTCACGTAGAGGCTAGGCCCGCAAACTGACGGCATAGGGCTTGTGACCAGGTCTCCGTCGCTCTAATGCCCAAAACTTTTGATCCGTAAGGACTTACGCGGCGCACAGCATACCGTTGGAAAGCTCTCCGAGAGCTCTACGACGAAGGCAGCATGCCTTCTCGCTTTTCCCATTTTTGGAGCCCAAAATCGAATGTTTCATCAGTTTTCAGCCACTTTTCTTCTTTTGTTCTGTTTTTTCATCCCGGATCGTACGTCGTGAGCTATTAAAAGGACGACAACGTTACTCACTGGACATTAGAGGGCCCTACAACGCGTCGATATCACATCTTGCGAGGATGCTGCGTTGTTGAAGCAGATGGGTTATCGTTAAGCCCATTGGGCCTTTTGAATGGGCCATCTCTCTAGGCTGGGACTGTGAACTGTTAACACATAATGGAATTGTGCCCTCAACATGACGGGTGCGATCATACCAGCACTAATGCACCGGATCCCATCAGAACTCCGAAGTTAAGCGTGCTTGGGCGAGAGTAGTAATAGGATGGGTGACCCCCTGGGAAGTCCTCGTGTTGCACCCCCGTTTTCAATTTTTTTTGCACTGGTTAGGGTTGCCAAGATACTTTATCCACAAAATTTCTATTACCGAATCCCACGGCACCTTGGGCAAGATAACTTCGCTTCACGTAGAGGCTGGGCCCGCAAACTGAGGGCGTAGGGCTTGTGACCAGGTCTTCGTCGCTCCGGTGCCCATAACTTTTGATCCGCAAGGACTTACGCGGCGCATAGCATACCGTAGGAAAGCTTTCCGAGAGCTCTACGACGGAGATAGCCAGCTTGCTGGCTGTGCCCATTTTTGGACAACAAAATCGAATGTTTTCATCAATTTTCTGCCACTTTTCTTCATTAACTCTGTCTTTTCGTCCCGGATCGTACGTCGTGAGGTATTAAAAGGACGACAACCTTATTCGCTGGACATTAGAGGGCCCTACAACTCATCGATATCACGTCTTTCGACGATGCTGCTTTGTTGAAGCGGATGGGTTGTTGTTAAGCCCATTGGGCCTTCTGAATGGGCCATCTCTCTAGGCTGGGACTCTGAACCGTTAACACATAAAGGAATTGTGCCCTCAACATGATTGGTACGATCATACCCGCACTAATGCACTGGATCCCATCAGAACTCCGAAGTTAAGCGTGCTTGGGCGAGAGTAGTACTAGGATGGGTGACCCCCTGGGAAGCCCTCGTGTTGCACCCCCCTTTTCAATTTTTTTTGCCTTGGTTAGGGTTGCCAAGATAATTTATCCACCAAATTTCTATTACCGAATCCCACGGCACCTTGGGTAAGACAACTTCGCTTCACGTGGAGGCTGGGCCTGCAAACTGAGGGCATAGGGCTCGTGACCAGGTCTCCGTCGCTCCGGTGCCCATAACTTTTGATCCGTTAGGACTTGCGCGGCGCACAGCATACCGTTGGAAAGCTCTCCGAGAGCTCTACGACGGAGGCAGCTAACTTGCTCGCTGTGCCCATTTTTGGAGCCCAAAAACGAACATTTTAATCAGTTTTCGACCACTTTTCTTCTGTTGCTTTATATTTTCGTTCTGAATCGTACATCGTGAGCTATTAAAAGGACTACAATGTTACTCGCAAGACATTAGAGGGCCCTACAACGTGTCAATATCACATCTTGTAAGGATGCTGCATTGTTAAAGCGGATGGGTTGTCGTTAAGCCCATTGGGCCTTTTGAATGGGCCATCTCTCTAGGCTGGGACTGTGAACCATTAACATATAAAGGAATTGTGCCCTCAACATGACAGGTGTAATCATACCAGCACTAATGCACCTGATCCCATCAGAACTCGGAAAAGGGTGCTTGGGCGAGAGTAGTACTAGGATGGGTGACCCCCTTGGATGTCGTCGTGTTGTACCCCCCTTTTCAATTTTTTTTGCCCTGGTTAGGGTTGCCAAGATACTTTATCCACCAAATTTCTATTACCGAATCCCACGACACCTTGGGCAAGACAACTTCGCTTCACGTAGAGGTTGGGCCTGCAAACTGAGGGCATAGGGCTTGTGACCAGGTCTCCGTCGCTCCAGTGCCCAAAACTTTTGATCCGTAAGGACTTGCGCGGCGCACAGCATACCGTTGGAAAGCTCTCCGAGAGCTCTACGTCGGAGGCAGCTAGCTTGCTTGCTGTGCCCATTTTTGGAGCCCAAGATCGAATGTTTTCATTAGTTTTCGGCCACTTTTCTTCTTTTGCACTGTTTTTTCGTCCTGAATCGTACGTCGTGAGCTATTAAAATGACGACAACGTTACTCGCGGGACATTAGAGGGCCCTACAACGCGTCGATATGACGTCTTGCGAGGATGCTGCGTTGTTGAAGCAGATGGGTTGTCGTTAAGCCCATTGGGCCTTTTGAATGGGCCATCTCTCTAGGCTGGGACTGTGAACCGTTAACACATAATGGAATTGTGCCCTCAACATGACGAGTGCGATCATACCAGCACTAATGCATCGGATCCCATCAGAACTCCGAAGTTAAGCATGCTTGGGTGAGACCAGAACTAGGATGGGTGACCCCTTGGGAAGTCCTCGTGTTGCACCCACTTTTCAATTTTTTTTGCCCTCGTTAGGGTTGCCAAGATTCTTTATCCACCAAATTTCTATTATCGAATCCCACGGCACCTTGGGCAAGACAACTTCGCTTCACGTGGAGGTTGGGTCTGCAAACTGAGGGCATAGGGCTCGTGACTAGGTCTCCGTCGCTCCGGTGCCCATAACTTTTGATCCGTAAGGACTTACGCGGCGCACAGCATACCGTTGGAAATCTCTCCGTTTGCTCTACGATGGATGTACCTAGCTTGCTCGCTGTGCCCATTTTTGGAGCCCAAAATGGAATGTTTTCATCAATTTTCGGACACTTTTCTTCCTTTGCTCTGTTTTTTCGTCCCGGATCGCACGTCGTGAGCTATTAAAAGGACGACAAAGTTAGTCGCTGGACATTAGAGGGCCTAACAACGCGTCGATATCACGTATTGCGAGGATGCTACGTTGTTAAAGCGGATGGGTTGTCGTTAAGCCCATTGGGCCTTTTGAATGGGCCATCTCTCTAGGCTGGGACTGTGATCCGCTAACACAAAAAGGAACTGTGCCCTCAACATGACAGGTGCGATCATACCAGCACTAATGCATCGGATCCCATCAGAACTCCGAAATTAAGCGTGCTTGGGCGAGAGTAGTACTAGGATGGGTGACCCCATGGGAAGTCCTCGTGTTGCACCCCCCATTTCAATTTTTTTTGCCCTGGTTAGGGTTGCCAAAATACTTTAATTACCAAATTTCTATTACCAAATCCCACGGCACCTTGGGCAAGACAACTTCGCTTCATGTAGAGACTGGGCCCGCAATCTGAGGGCGTACGGCTTATGACCAGGTCTCCGTCGCTCCGGTGCCCATAACATTTGATCCGTAAGGACTTACGAGGTGCACAATATACAGTTGGAAAGCTCTCCAAGAGCTCTACGATGGAGGCAGCTAGCCCAAAATCGAATGTTTTCATCAGTTGTCGGCCACTTTTCTTCTTTTGGTCTATTTTTCCTTCCCGGATCGTATGTCGTCAACTATTAAAAGGACGACAACGTTACTCGCAGGACATTAGATGGCCCTACAATGCGTCGATATCACGTCTTGTGAGGATGCTGCGTTGTTGAAGCGGATGGGTCGTCGTTAAGCCCATTGGGCCTTTTGAATGGGCTATCTCTATAGGCTGGGACTATGAACCGTTAAAACATAAAGGAATTGTGCCCTCAACATGACGGGTGCGATCATACCAGCACTAATGCACCGGATCCCATCAGAACTCCGAAGTTAAGCGTGCTTGGGCGAGAGTAGTACTAGGATTGGTGACCCCCTGGGAAGTCCACGTATTGCACCCCCTTTTCAATTTTTTTTGCCCTGGTTAGGGTTGTCAAAATACTTTATCCACCAAATTTCTATTACCGAATCCCACGGCACCTTGGGCAAGACAACTTCGCTTCACGTAGAGGCTGGGTCCGCAAACTGAGGGTGTAGGACTTGTGACCCGGTCTCTGTCGCTCCGGTGCCCAAAACTTTTGATCCGTAAAGACTTACGCGGCGCACAGCATACCGTTGGAAAGCTCTCCAAGAGCTCTACAATGGAGGCAGCCAGCCTGCTCGGTATGCCCATTTTTGGGGCTCAAAATCGAATGTTTTCATCCATCTTCGGCCACTTTTCTTTTTTTTTTCTCTGTTTTTTAGTCCCGGATCGTACGTCGTGTGCTGTTAATAGGACGACAACCTTACTCACCGGACATTAGAGGGCCCTACAACACGTCAACATCACATCTTATGAGGATGTTGCGTTGTTGAAAAGGATGAGTTGTCGTTAAGCCCATTGGGCCTTTTGAATGGGCCATCTCTCTAGGCTAGGACTGTGAACTGGTAACACATAAAGGAGTTGTGCCCTCAACATGACCGGTGTGATCATACTTGCACTAATGCACCGAATCCCATCAGAACTCCGAAAAGTGTACTTGGGTGAGAGTAGTACTAGGATGGGTGACCCCCTGGGAAGTCCTCGTGTTGCACACCCCTTTTCAATTTTTTTTGCCCTAGTTAGGGTTGCCAAGATACTTTATCCACCAATTTTCTATTACCGAATCCCACAGCACCTTGGGTAAGACAACTTCGCTTTACGTGGAGGCTGGGCCTGCAAACTGAGGGCGTAGGGCTCATGACCAGGTCTCCGTCGCTCTGGTGCCCAAAAATTTTGATCCGTAAGGACTTACGCGGCGCACAGCATACCGTTGGAAAGCTCTCCAAGACCACTACGACAGAGGCAGCTAACTTGCTCTCTATGCCCATTTTTTGAGCCCAAAAACGATCCTTTTCATCAGTTTTCGGCCACTTTTCTTCTTTTGTTCTATTTTTTCCTCCCGGATCGTATGTCGTGAGCTGTTAAAAGGACGACAACCTAACTCGCGAGACATTAGAGGGCCCTACAATGCATCGATATAACACCTTGTAAGAATGCTGCATTGTCAAAGCGTATGGGTTGTCGTTAAGACCATTGGGCCTTTTGAATAGGCCATCTCTGTCGGCTGGGACTGTGAACCGTCAACACATAAAGAATTTGTGCCCTCAACATGACGGGTGCGATCATACCAGCACTAATGCACTGGATCCATCAGAACACCGAAAAGTGTGCTTGGGCGAGAGTAGTACAAGGATGGGTGACCCCCTGGGAAGTCCTCGTGTTGTACCCCCCTTTTCAATTTTTTTTGCCCTCGTTAGGGTTGCCAAGATACTTTATCCACCAAAATTCTATTATCGAATCCCACAGCACCTTGGTCAAGACAACTTCGCTTCACGTGGAGGTTCGGCCTGCAAACTGAGGGCGTAGGGCTCGTGACCAGGTCTCCGTCGCTCCGGTGCCCATAACTTTTGATCCGTAAGGACTTACACGGCGCACAGCATACCGTTGGAAAGCTCTCCGAGAGCTCTACAATGGAGGCAGCTAATTTGCTCGCTGTGTCCATTTCTGGAGCCAAAAACGAACGTTTTCATCAGTTTTCGGCCACTTTTCTTCTATTGCGATATTTTTTCATCCCGAATCGAACGTCGTGAGCTATTAAAAGGACTACATCATTACTCTCGAGAAATTAGAGGGCCCTACAACGAGTCGATATCACATCTTGCGATGATGCTGCATTTGTGAAGCGGATGGGTTGTCGTTAAGCCCATTGGGCCTTTTGAATTGTCCATCTCTCTAGGCTGGGACTGTGAACCGTTAACACATAAAGGAATTGTGCCCTCAACATGACGGGTACGTTCATACCAGCACTAATGCACCAGATCCCATCAGAACTCCGAAGTTATGCGTGCTTGGGCGAGAGTAGTACTAGGAAATGTGTCCCCTTGGGAACTATTCGTGTTGCACCCCCCTTTTCAATTTTTTTTGCCCTCGTTAGGGTTGCCGAGATACTTTCTCCACCAAATTTCTATTATCGAATCCCACAGCACCTTGGTCAAGACAACTTCGCTTCACGTGGAGGTTCGGCCTGCAAACTGAGGGCGTAGGGCTCGTGACCAGGTCTCCGTCGCTCCGGTGCCCATAACTTTTGATCCATAAGGACTTACACGGCGCACAGCATACCGTTGGAAAGCTCTTCGAGAGCTCTACAACGGAGGCAGCTAATTTGCTCGCTGTGCCCATTTTTGGAGCCAAAAACGAACGTTTTTATCAGTTTTCGGCCACTTTTCTTCTATTGCGATATTTTTTCATCCCGAATCGTACGTCGTGAGCTATTAAAAGGACTACATCGTTACTCTCGAGACATTAGAGGGCCCTACAACGGGTCGATATCACATCTTGCGATGATGCTGCGTTTGTGAAGCGAATGGGTTGTCGTTAAGCCCATTGGGCCTTTTGAATTGTCCATCTCTCTAGGCTGGGACTGTGAACCGTTAACACATAAAGAAATTGTGCTTGTGACCAAGTCTCCGTCGCTCCGGTGCCCATAACTTTTGATCCGTAAGGACTTACGCGGCGCACAACATACCGTTGGAAAGCTTTCCGAGAACTCTACGACGGAGGCAGCTAGCCTGCTCGCTGTGCCCATTTTTGTGTCTCAAAATCGAATGTTTTCATCCGTTTTTGGCTATTTTTCTTCTTTCTGTGTTACTTTTTAGTCCCGGGTTGTTCGTCGTGAGCTATGAAAAGGACGACAACGTAACTCGTGAGACATTAGAGGGCCCTACTACACGTCGATATGACATCTAGCGAGGATGCTGTGTTGTTGAAGCAGACAGGTTGTCGATAAGCCCATTAGGCATTTTGAATGGGCCGCCTCTCTGGGTTGGGTCTGTGAACTGTCAACACATAAAGTAATTGTGCCCTCAACATGACGGGTGCGATCATACCAGCACTAATGCATAGGATCCCATCAGAACTCTGAAGTTAAGCCTTCTTGGGAGAGAGTAGTACTAAGATGGGAGACCCCCTGGGAAGTCCTCGTGTTGCACCACCCTTTTCAATTTTTTTGCCCTGGTTTGGGTTGTGAAGATACTTTATCCACCAAATTTCTATTACCGAATCCCACGGCACCTTGGGCAAGACAACTTCGCTTCACGTAGAGGCTGGGCCGGCAAATTGAGGGCGTAGGGCTTGTGACCAGGTCTCCGTCGCTCCGGTGCCCATAACTTTCGATCCGTAAGGACTTACGTGGTGCACAATATACCGATGGAAAGCTCTCCCAGAGCTCTACAACTTAGGCAGCCAGCCTGCTCACTATGCCCATTTTGGGGGCTCAAAATCGAATGTTTTCTTTCGTTTACGTCCACTTCTTTTCTTTAGTTTGGTTTTTTCATCCTGGATCGTATGTCGTGAGCTATTAGAGGGCCCTACATCAAGTCGATATCACGTCTTGCGAGGATGCTGCGTTATTGAAGCGGATGGGTTGTCGTTAAGCCCATTGGGCCTTCTGAATGGGCCATCTCTATAGGCTGGGACTATGAACCGTTAACACATAAAGGAATTGTGCCCTCAACATGACGGGTGCGATCATACCAGCACTAATGCACCGGATCCCATCAGAACTCCGAAGTTTAGCGTGCTTGGGCGAGAGTAGTACTAGGATGGGAGACCCCCTGGGAAGTCCTCGTGTTACACCCCCCTTTTCAATTTTTTTAACCCTGGTTAAGGTTGCCAAGATACTTTATCCGCCAAATTTCTATTACCAAATCCCACGGCACCTTGGGCAAGACAACATCGCTTCACGTAGAGGCTGGGCCCGCATATTGAGGGCATAGGGCTTGTGACCAGGTCTCCGTCGCTTCGGTGCCCATAACTTTTGATGCGTAAGGTCTTACGCGGCGCACAACATACCGTTGGAATGTTCTCCAAGAGCTCTACGACGGAAGCAGCTAACATGCTTGATTTGCCCCTTTTTAGAGCCCAAAATCGAACGTTTTCGTTAGTTTTCTGCTAGTTTTCTTCTTTTGCTCTATTTTTTCGTCTCGGATCGTACGTCGTGAGCTATTAAAAGGACGACGACGTTACTCGCGGGACATTAGAGGGCCCTACCACAAGTCGATATCACGTCTTGCGAGGATACTGCGTTGTTGAAGCGGATGGGTTTTTGTTAAGCCCATTGGGCCTTTTCAATAGGCCATCTCTCTAGGCTGGGACTGTGAACCGTTAACACATAAAGGAATTGTGCCCTTAACATGACGGGTTCGATCATACCAGCACTAATGCACCAGATCCCATCAAAACTCCGAAGTTAAGCGTCCTTGGGCGAGAGTAGTAATAGGATGGGTGACCCCCTGGAAAGTCCTCGTGTTGCACCGCCCTTTTCAATTTTTTTTGCCCTGGTTAAGGTTGCCAAGATACTTTATCCACCAAATTTCTATTACCGAATCCCACGGCACCTTGGGCAAGACAACATCGCCTCACGTAGAGGTTGGGCCCGAAACCGAGGGCGTAGGCCTTGTGACTAGGTCTCCGTCGCTTCGGTGACCAAAACTTTTGATCCGTAAGGACTTACGCGGTGCATAGCATACCATTGGAAAGCTCTCCGAGAGCTCTACGTCAAAGGCAGCTAGCATGCTCGCTTTGCCCTTTTTGTAGCCCAAAATCGAATTGTTTCATCAGTTTTCGGCCACTTTTCTTCTTTTGCTGTGTTTTTTCGTCCTGGATCGTACATCGTGAGATATTAAAAGGACGACAACATAACTCGAGGGACATTAGAGGGCCCTACAATGTGTCGATATCACGTCATTCGAGGATGTTGTGTTGTTGAAGCGGATGGGTTGTCGTTAAGCCCATTGGGCCTTTTGAATAGGCAATCTCTCTGGGCTGGGATTGTGAACCATTAACACATAATGGAATTTTGCCCCCAACATGACGGGTGTGATTATACAAGCACTAATGCACCTGATCCCATTTAAACTCCGAAGTTATGCATGCTTGGGCGAGAGTAGTACTAGGATGGGTGACCCCGTGGGAAGTCCTCATGTTGCACCCGCCTTTTCAATTTTTTTTGCCCTGGTTAGGGTTGGCAAGATACTTTTTCCACCAAATTTCTGTTCCCGAATCCCACGGCACCTTGGGCAAGATCTTCGCTTGACGTAGAGGCTGGGCCCATAAACTGAGGGCATAGGGCTTGTGACCAGGTCTCCGTTGCTCTGGTGCCCATAACTTTTGATCCGTAAGGACTTACGCGGCGCACAACATACCGTCGGAATGCTTTCTGACAGCTCTACGATGGAGGCAGCCAGCCTGCTCGCTGTGCCCATTTTTTGAGCCGAAAATCGAATGTTTTCAACAGTTTTCTGCCACTTTTCTTCTTTTACTCTGTTTTTTCATCCCGGATCGTACGTCGTGAGATATTAAAGGGACGACAACGTTATTCGTTGGACATTAGAGGGCCCTACAACGCGTCGATATCTCGTCTTGCGAGGATGCTAGGTTGTTGATGTGGATGGGTTGTCGTTAAGCCCATTGGGCCTTCTGAATGAGCCATCTCTCTAGGCTGGAACTGTGAATCGTCAACACATAAAGGAATTGTGCCCTCAACATGACGGGTGCGATCATACCAGCACTAATGCACCAGATCCCAACAGAACTCCGAAATTGAGCGTGCTTGGGCGAGAGTAGTACTAGGATGGGTGACCCCCTGGGAAGTCCTCGTGTTGCACCCCCATTTTCAATTTTTTTTGCCCTGGTTAGGGTTGTCAAGATACTTTATCCACCAAATTTCTATTACCGAATCCCACGGCACCATGGGCAGCACAACTTCAATTCACGTAGAGGTTGGGCCCGCAAACTGAGGGCGTAGGGCTTATGCCCAGGTCTCCGTCGCTCCGGTGCCCATAACTTTTGATCCGTAAGGACTTACGCGGCGCACAACATACCGATGGAAAGCTCTCCAAGAGCTCTACAACATAGGCAGCCAGCCTGCTCGCTGTGCCCATTTTTGGGGCTCAAAATCGAATGTATTCTTCCATTTTCGGCCACTTCTCTTCTTTTTTTTTGTGTTTTCGTCCCGAGTCGTACGTCATGAGCTATTAAAAGTCTATATCACGTCTTGCGAGGATGCTACGTTATTGAAGCGGATGGGTTGTCGTTAAGCCCATTGGGCCTTTTGAATGGGCCATCTCTCTAGGCTGGGACTATGAACCGTTAACACATAAATGAAATGTGCCCTCAACACGACGGGTGTGATCATACCAGCACCAATGCACCGGATCCCATCAGAACTCCGAAGTTAAGTGTGCTTGGGCGAGAGTAGTACTCGGATGGGCGACCCCCTGGGAAGTCCTCGTGTTACCCCTGCTTTTTCAATTTTTTTTAGCCCTGGTTAAGGTTGGCAAGATACTTTGTCCACCAAATTTCTATTACCGAATCCCACGGCACTTTGGGCAAGACAACATCGCTTCACGTAGAGGCTGGGCCCGCGTATTGAGGGCATAGGGCTTGTGACCAGGTCTCCGTCGCTTCGGTGCCCATAACTTTTGATCCGTAAGGTCTTACGCGGCGCACAGCATACCATTGGAAAGCTCTCCGAGAGCTCTACGATGGAAGCAGCTAACATGCTTGCAGTGTCCCTTTTTGGAGCACAAAATCGAATATTTTCATCAGTTTTTCAGCCACTTTTCATCTTTCGCTCTGTTTTTTCGTCTCGGATCGTACGTCGTGAGCCATTAAAAGGACGACAACGTCACTCGCAAGACATTAGAGGCCCCTACAGCGCGTCGATATCACATCTTGCGAGGATGCTGCATTGTTGAAGCGGATGGGTTATCGTTAAGCCCATTGGGCCTTTTGAATGGGCCATCTCTTTAGGCTGGGACAGTGAACCGTTAACCTATAATGGAATTGTGCGCTCAACATGACGGGTGCGATCATACCAGCACTAATGCACCGGATCACATCAGAACTCCAAAGTTAAGAGTGCTTGGGCAATAGTAGTACTAGGATGGGTGACCCCCTGGGAAGTCCTCGTGTTGCACCCCCCTTTTCAATTTTTTTTGCCCTGGTTAGGGTTTCCAAAATACTTTATCCACCAAATTTCTATTACCGAATCCCATGGCATCTTGGGCAACACAACTTCGCTTCACGTAGAGGCTGGGGCCGCAAACTGAGGGCGTAGGGCTTGTGACCAAGTCTCCGTCGCTCCGGTGCCAATAACTTTTGATCCGTAAGGACTTACGCTGCACACAGCATACTGTTGGAAAGATCTCTGAGAGCTCTACGATGGAGGCAGCCAGCCTGCTCGCTGTGCCCATTTTTGGGGCTCAAAATCGAATGTTTTCATCTGTTTTTGGCCACTTTTCTTCTTTTGCTTTGTTTTTTCATCCCGGATCGTACGTCGTGAGCTATTAAAAGGACAACAACGTTACTCGCGGGACATTAGAGGGCCCTACCACAAGTCGATATCACGTCATGCGAGGATACTGTGTTGTTGAAGCGGATGGGTTGTCGTTAAGCCCATTGGGCCTTTTCAATGGGCCATATCTCTAGCCTACGACTGCGAACCGTTAACACATAAAGGAATTGCTCCCTCAAAATGACTGGTGCGTTCATACCAGCACTAATGCACCAGATCCCATCAAAACTCCGAAGTTAAGCGTGCTTGGGCGAGAGTAGTACTAGGATGGGTGACCCCCTGGGAAGTCCTCGTGTTGCACCCCCATTTTCAATTTTTTTTGCACTAGTTAAAGTTGCCAAGATACTTTATCCACCAAATTTCTATTACCTAATCCCACGACACCTTGGACAAGACAACTTCGCTTCACGTAGAGGCTGGGCCCGCAAACTGAGGGCGTAGGGCTTGTGACCAGGTCACCATCGCTCCGGTGGCCATAACTTTTGATCCGTAATGACTTACGTGGCGCACAGCATACCGTTGGAAAGCTCTCCGAGAGCTCTACGACGAAGGTAGCTAGCTTCCTTGCTTTGCCCATTTTTGGAGCCCAAAATCGAACGTTTTCATTCGTTTTTTGCCACTTTTCTTCTTTTGCCCTGTTTTTTTGTCCCGGATCGTACGCCATGAGCTATTAAAAGGATGACAACATCACTTGTGGGACATTAGAGGGCCCTACAATGCGTCGATATCACATCTTGCGAGGATGCTGCGTTATTGAAGCGGATGGGTTGCCGTTAAGCCCATTGGGCCTTTTGAATTGGCTATCTCTCTAGGCTGGGACTGTGAACCGTTAACACATAAAGGAATTATGCCCTCAACATGACGGGTGCGATCATACCAGAACTAATGCACCAGATCCCATCAAAACTCCGAAGTTAAGCGTGGTTGGGCGAGAGTAGTACTAGGATGGGTGACCCCCTGGGAAGTCCTCGTGTTGCACCCCCTTTTCATTTTTTTTTGCCCTGGTTAGGGTTGCCAAGATACTTTATCAACCAAATTTCTATTACCTAATCCCACGACAACTTGGACAAGACAACTTCGCTTCACGTAGAGGCTGGGCCCGCAAACTGAGGGCGTAGGGCTTGTGACCAGGTCACCATCGCTCCGGTGCCCATAACTTTTGATCCGTAATGACTTACGCGGCGCACATCATACCGTTGGAAAGCTATCCGAGACCTCTACGACGGAGGCAGCTAGCCTGCTCGCTTTGCCCATTTTTGAAGCCCAAAATCAAATGTTTTCACCCGGTTTCGGCCATTTTTCTTCTTTTGCACTGTTTTTTCATCCCGGATCGTACGTCGTGAGCTATTAAAAGGACGACAACGTTACTCGAGGGACATTAGAGGGCCCTACAACGTGTCGATATCATTTCTTGCAAGGATGATGCGTTATTGAAGCGGATGGGTTGTCGTTAAGCCCATTGGGCCTTCTGAATGGGCCATCTCTCTAGGCTGGGACGGTGAACCGTTAACACATAAAGGAATTATGCCCTCAACATGACGGGTGCGATCATACCAGCACTAATGTATCGGATCCCATCAGAACTCCGAAGTTAAGCTTGCTTGGGCGAGAGTAGTACTAGGATGGATGACCCCATGGGAAGTCCTCGTGTTGCACCCCCCTTTTCAATTTTTTTGGCCCTGGTTAGGGTTGCCAAGATACTTTATTCACCAAATTTCTATTACCGAATCCCACGGCACCTTGGGCAAGACAACTTCGCTTCACGTAGAGGCTGGGCCCGCAAACTGAGGGCGTGGGGCTTGTGACCAGGTCTCCATCGCTCCGGTGCCCAAAACTTTTGATCGGTAAGGACTTACGCGGCGCAGAGCATACCGTTGGAATGCTTTCTTAGAGCTCTTCGACGGAGGCAGCCAGCTTGCTCGCTGTGCCCATTTTTGGAGCCCAAAATCGAATGTTTTCAACAGTTTTCTACCACTTTTCTTCTTTCACTCTGTTTTTTCATCCCGAATCGTACGTCGTGAGATATTAAAGGGACGACAATGTAACTCATTGGACATTAGTGGGCCCTACAACGCGTCCATATCACGTCTTGCGAGGATGATGCGTTGTTGAAGCGGATGGGTTGTCGTTAAGCCCATTGGGCCTTTTGAATGGGCTATCTCTCTATGCTGGCACTGTGAACCGTTAACACATAATGGAATTGTGCCCTCAACATGACGGGTGCGATCATAACTGCACTAATGCACCGGATCCCATCAGAACTCCGAAGTTAAGCGTCCTTGGGCGAGAGTAGTACTAGGATGGGTGACCCCCTGGGAAGTCCTCGTGTTGCACCCCCCTTTTCAATTTTTTTTGTCCTGGTTAGGGTTGTCAAGATACTTTATCCACCAAATTTCTATTACCGAATCCCACGGCACCTTGGGCAAGATAACTTCGCTTCACGTAGAGGCTGGGCCCGCAAACTGAGGGCGTAGGGCTTGCGACCAGGTCTCCGTCGCTCCGGTGCACTTAACTTTTTATCCGTAAGGAGTTACGCGGCGCGCAGCATACCGTTGGAAAGCATTCCGAGAGCTCTATGACCGAGGCAGCCAGCCTGCTCGTTGTGCCCATTTTTGGAGCCCAAAATCGAATATTTTCATCAGTTTTCTGCCACTTTTCTTTTTTTACTCTGTTTTTTCATCCCGGATCGTACGTCGTGAGCTATTAAAAGGACGACAACGTTACTCGCTGGACATTAGAGGGTCCTACAACGCATCGATATCATGTCTTACGAGGATGCTGCGTTATTGAAGCGGATGGGTTGTCGTTAAGCAAATTGGTCCTTTTGAATGGGCCATCTCTCTAGAATGGGACTGTGAAACGTTAACACATAAATGAATTGTGCCCTCAACATGACGAGTGTGATTATACCAGCACTAATGCCATGGATCCCATCAGATTTCCGAAGTTAAGCAT
Organism: Ehretia macrophylla; assembly: GCA_037974665.1. Lineage (NCBI taxonomy): Eukaryota > Viridiplantae > Streptophyta > Magnoliopsida > Boraginales > Ehretiaceae > Ehretia > Ehretia macrophylla. Next base: position 74,970,935 of record CM075769.1, read on the forward strand.
ACTTGGGCAAGAGTAGTACTAGGATGGGTGACCCCCTAAGAAGTCCCCGTGTTGCACCCCCCTTTTCAATTTTTTTTGCTCCGGTTAGGGTTGTCAAGATACTTTATCCACCACATTTCTATTACCGAATCGCACGGCACCTTGGGCAAGACAACTTCGCTTCACGTAGAGGCTGGGCGTGCAAACTGAGGGCGTGGGGCTTGTGACCAGGTCTCCGTCGCTCTGGTGCCTCTAACTTTTAATACGTAAGGAGTTACACGACGCACAACATACCGTTGGAAAGCTCTTCGAGAGCTCTACGACAGAGGCAGCCAGCCTGCTCGTAGTGCCCCTTTTTGGAGCCCAAAATCGAATGTTTTCATCAGTTTTCGGCCACTTTTCTTCTTTTGCTCTGTTTTTTCGTCCTGGATCGTACGTCGTGAGCTATTAAAAGGACGACAACGTTACTCACGGGTCATAAGAGGGTCCTACAACACGTCGATATCACGTCTTGCGAGGATACTGCGTTGTTGAAGCGGATGGGTTGTCGTTAAGCCCATTGAGCCTTTTGAATGGGCCATATCTCTAGGTTGGGACGGTGAACCGTTAACAAATAATCGAATTGTGCCCTCAACATGACGAGTGTGATCATACCAGCACTAATGCACCGGATCCCACCATAACTCCGAAGTTAAGCGTGCTTGGGCGAGAGTAGTATTAGGATGGGTGACCCCCAGGTAAGTCCTCCTGTTGCAACCCTCTTTTCAATTTTTTTCGCCGTCGTTAGGGTTGCCAAGAAACTTTATCCACCAAATTTCTATTACCGAATCCCACGGCACCTTGGGCAAGACAGCTTCACTTCACGTAGAGGCTGGGCCCGCAAACTGAGGGCGTAGGGCTTTTGACCAGGCCTCTGTCGATCCGGTGCCTATAACTTTTAATCCGTAAGGACTTACGTGGCACACAGCATACCGTTGGAAAGCTCTCCGAGAGCTCTACGACGGAGGCAGCTAGCCTGCTCGCCGTACCTATTTTTAGAGCCCAAAATCGAATGTTTTCATCAATTTTCGGCCACTTTTCTTCTTTTGCTCTGTTTTTTTGTCCCGAATCGTAAGTCATGAGCTATTAAAAGGACGACAACGTTACTCGCGTGACATTAGGGGGCCCTACAATCCGACGATATCACGTCTTGTGAGGATGCTGCGTTGTTGAAGCGGATGGGTTGTCGGTAAGCCCATTGGTCCTTTTGATTGGGCCATCTCTCTAGGCTGCGACTGTGAACTGTTAACACATAATGGAATTGTGCCCTCAACATGACGGGTGCGATCATACCAGCACTAACTCACCGGATCCCATCAGAACTCCGAAGTTAAGCGTGCATGGACGAGAGTAGTACTAGGATGGGTGACCCACTGGGAAGTCCTCGTGTTGCACCCCCCTTTTCAATTTTTTTTGCCCTGGTTAGGGTTGCCAAGATACTTTATCCACAAAATTTCTATTATCAAATCCCACGGCACCCTGGGCAAGATAACTTCGCTTCACGTAGAGGCTGGGCCCGCAAATTGAGGGCGTAGGGCTTGTGACCAGGTCTCCGTCGCTCTGGTGCCCATAACTTTTGATCCGTAAGGACTTACGCGGCGCACAGTATACCGTTGGAAAGCTTTCCGAGAGTTCTACGACAGAGGTAGCCAGCCTGCTCGTTATGCCCATTTTTGGAGTCCAAAATCGAATGTTTTCATCCGTTTTCTGCCGCTTTTCTTCTTTTACTCTATTTTTTTCATCCCGGATCATTTGCTGTGAGCTATTAAAAGGACAACAACGTTACTCGCTGGACATTAGAGGGTCCTACAATGCGTCGATATCACGTCTTGCGAGGATGCTGCGTTGTTGAAGCGGATGGGTTGTCGTTAAGCCCATTGGGCCATCTCTCTAGGTTGGGACTGTGAACCGTTAACACATAAAGGAATTGTGCCTTCAATATGATTGGTGCGATCATACCAGCACTAATGCATCGGATCCCATCAGAACTCCAAAGTTAAGTGTGCTTGGACGAGAGTAGTACTAGGATGGGTGACCCCCTGGGAAGTCCCCGTATTGCACCCCCTTTTCAATTTTTTTTGCCATCGTTTGGGTTGCCAAGATACTTTATCGACCAAATTTCTATTACCGAATCCCATGGCACCTTGGGCAAGACAACTTCGGTTCACGTAGCGGCTGGGCCCGCAAACTGAGGGCGTAGGGCGTGTGACCAGGTCTTCATCTCTCCGGTGCCTATAACTTTTGATCCGTAAGGACTTACGCGGCTCACAACATACCGCTGGAAAGCTCTCCAAGAGCTCTACGACGGTGGCAGCCAGTCTACTCGCTGTGCCCATTTTTGGAGCCCAAAATCGAATGTTTTCATTAGTTTTTGGCCACTTTTCATATTTTGCTCTGTTTTTTCGTCCCGGATCGTACGTCGTGAGCTATTAAAAGGACAACAACGTCACTCCCGAGACTTTAGAGGGCCCTACAACGCGTCGATATCACGTCTTGCGAGGATACTACGTTGTTGAAGCGGATGGGTTGTCGTTAAGCCCATTGAGCCTTTTGAATGGGCCATCTCTCTAGGCTGGGACTGTGAACCGTTAATAAATAATCGAATTGTGCCCTCAACATGATGAGTTCGATCATACCAGCACTAATGCACCGGATCCCATCATAACTCCGAAGTTAAGCGTGCTTGGGCGAGAGTAGTACTAGGATGGGTGACCCACTGGGAAGTCCTCGTGTTGCACCCCCCTTTTCAATTTTTTTTGCCCTGGTTAGGGTTGCCAAAATCCTTTATCCACCAAATTTCTATTACCGAATCCCACGGCACCTTGGGCAAGACAACTTCGCTTCACGTAGAGGCTGGGCGTGCAAACTGAGGGCGTAGGGCTCGTGACCAGGTGTCCGTCGCTCCGGTCCCCATAACTTTTGATCCGTAAGTACCTACGCGCCACACAACATACCGTTTGAAAGCTCTCCGAGAGCTCTACGACGGAGGTAGCTAGCCTGGTCGCTGTACCCATTTTCGGAGCCCAAAATCGAACGTTTTCATTAGTTTTCGACCACTTTTCCACTTTTGCTCTGTATTTTCGTCTCGGATAATAAGTCGTGAGCTATAAAAAGGACGACAACGTTACTCGCTGGACATTAGAGGGCCCTACAACGCGTCGATATCACGTCTTGTGAGGATGCTGCGTTGTTGAAGCGGATGGGTTGTCGTTAAGCCCATTGGGCCTTTTGAATAGGCCATCTCTCTATGCTGGGACTGTGAACCGTTAACACATAATGGAATTGTGTCCTCAACATGACGGGTGCGATCATACCAGCACTAACGCACCGGATCCCATCAGAACTCCAAAGTTAAGCGTGCTTGGGCGAGAGTAGTACTAGGATGGGTGACCCCCTGGGAAGTCCTCGTGTTGCACCCCCCTTTTCAATTTTTTTTGCCCTGGTTAGGCTTGCCAAGATGCTTTATCCATCACATTTCTATTATCGATTCCCACGGCATCTTGGGCAAGACAATTTTGCTTCTCGTAGAGGCTGGGCCCGCAAATTGAGGGCGTAGGGACTGTGACCAGTTCTCCGTCGCTCCGGTGCCCATAAGTTTTGATCTGTAAGGAGTTATGCGGCGCACAGCATACTGTTGGAAAGCTTTCCGAGAGCTCTACGACAGAGGTAGCCAGCCTGCTCACTATGCCCATTTTTGGAGTCCAAAATCGAATGTTTTCATCAGTTTTCTACCGCTTTTCTTCTTTAACTCTGTTTTTTCTTCCCGGATCGTATGTCGTGAGCTATTAAAAGGACAACAACGTTAGTCGCTGGACATTAGAGGGTCCTACAACGCGTCGATATCACGTTTTTCGAGTATGCTGTGTTGTTGAAGCGGATGGGTTGTCGTTAAGCCCATTGGGCCTTCTGAATGGGCCATCTCTCTAGGCTGGGACTGTGAACCGTTAACACATAAAGGAATTGTGCCCTCAATATGATTGGTGCGATCATACCAGCACTAATGCACCGGATCCCATCAGAACTCCGAAGTTAAGTGTTCTTGGGCGAGAGTAGTACTAGGATGGGTGACCCGAAGTCCTCGTGTTGCACCCCCCTTTTCAATTTTTTTTGCCATCGTTTGGGTTGCCAAGATACTTTATCCACCAAATTTCTATTACCGAATCCCATGGCACCTTGGGCAAGACAACTTCGGTTCACGTAGCGGCTGGGCCCGCAAACTGAGGGCGTAGGGCTTGTGGCCAGGTCTCCGTCGCTCCGGTGCCCATAACTTTTGATCCGTAAGGACTTACGCGACGCACAGCAAACCGTTGGAAAGCTCTCCGAGACCTCTACGACGGCGGCAACCAGCCTGCTCACTGTGCCCGTTTTTGGAGCCCAAAATCGAATGTTTCCATCAGTTTTCGGCCACTTTTCTTCTTTCGCTCTGTTTTTTCATCCCGGATCATATATCGTGAGCTATTAAAAGGATGACAACGTTACTATCGGGAGATTAGAGGGCCCTACAACGCGTCGATATCACATCTTGCGAGGATGCTGCGTTGTTGAAGCGGATGGGTTTTCGTTAAGCCCATTGGGCCTTTTGAATGAGACATCTCTCTAGGCTGGGACTGTGAACCGTTAACACATAATGGAATTGTGCCCTCAACATGACGGGTGCGATCATACTAGCACTAATGCTCCGAATCCCATCAGAACTCTGAAGTTAAGCGTGCTTGGGCGAGAGTAGTACTGGGATTGGTGACCCCCTGGGAAGTCCTCGTGTTGCACCCCCATTTTCAATTTTTTTGCCCTGGTTAGGGTTGTCAAGATACTTTATCCACCAAATTTCTATTACCGAATCCCACGGCACCTTGGGCAAGACAACTTCGCTTCACGTAACTTTTGATACGTAAGGACTTACGCGGGGCACAACATACCGTTGGAAAGCTCTCCGAGAGCTCTACGACGGAGGCAGCTAGCTTGCTCGCTGTGCCCATTTTTGTAGCCTAAAATCAAACGTTTTCATCAGTTTCTGGCCATTTTTCTTCATTTGCTCTGTTTTTTCGTACCAGATCTTACGTCATGAGATGTTAAAAGGACGACAACGTTACTCACGGGATATTAGAGGGCCCAACAATGCATCGATATCACGTCTTGCGAGGATGCAGCGTTGTTGAAGCGGATGGGTTGTCGTTAAGCCCATTGGGCCTTCTTAATGGGCCATCACTCTAGGCTGGGACTGTGAACCATTAACACATAAAGGAATTGTGACCTCAACATGACGGGTGCGATCATACCAGCACTAATGCACCGAATCCCATCAGAACTCCGAAGTTAAGTGTGCTTGGACGAGAGTAGTACTTGGATGGGTGACCCCCTGGGAAGTCCTCGTGTTGCACCCCCCTTTACAATTTTTTTTGCTCCGGTTAGGGTTGCCAAGATACTTTATCCACCACATTTCTATTATCGAATCCCACGGCACCTTAGGCAAGACAACTTCGCTTCACGTAGAGGCTGGGCCCGCAAACCGAGGGCGTAGGGATTGTGACCAAGTCTCCGTCGCTCCGGTGCCCATAACTTTTGATCCGTAAGGACTTACGTGGTGTACAGCCTACCGTTGGAAAGCTCTCCAAGAGCTCTACGATGGAGGCATCCAGCTTCCTCACTATGCCCATTTTTGGAGCCCAAAATCGAACGATTTCATCAGTTTTCAGCCACTTTTCTTATTTTTGCTCTATTTTTTAGTCCCGGATCGTATGTCGTGAGCTGTTAAAAGGACGACAACGTTACTCAAGGGACATTAGAGGGTCCTACAATGTGTCGATATCACATCTTGCGAGGATGCTGCATTGTTGAAGTGGATGGGTTGTCGTTAAGCCCATTGGGCCATTTGAATGGGCCATCTGTCTAGGCTGGGATTGTGAACCGTTAACACATAAAGGAATTGTTCCCTCAACATGACGGGTGCGATCATACCAGCAGTAATGCACCAGATCCCATCAGAACTCCGAAGTTAAGTGTGCTTGGGCGAGAGTAGTACTAGGATAGCTGACCCCCTGGGAAGTCCTCGTGTTGCACCCCCCTTTTCAATTTTTTTTGCCCTGGTTAGGGTTGCCAAGATACTTTATCCACCAAATTTCTATTACCGAATCCCACGGCTCCTTGGGCAAGACAACTTTGCTTAACGTAGAGGCAGGGCCCACAAGCCGAGGGCGTAGGGCTTGTGACCAGGTCTCCGTCGCTTCGGTGCCCATAGCTTTTGATCCGTAAGGACTTACGCGGCGCACTGCCTACCGTTGGAAAGCTCTCCGAGAGCTCTATGATGGAGGCAGCTAGCCTAGTCACTGTGCCCATTTTTGGAGCCCAAAATCAAAAGTTTTCATCAGTTTTCGACCACTTGTCTTCTTTTGCTCTATTTTTCCGTCCCGGATCGTACGTCGTGAGCTGTGAAAAGGACGAAAACCTTACTCGCGGGACATTAGAGGGCCCTACAATGTGTCGATATCACGTCTTACGAGGATGCTGCGTTGTTGAAGCGGATGTGTTATCGTTAAGCCCATTAGGCCTTTTGATTGTGCCATCTCTCTAGGATGGGATTTTGAACGGTTAACAAATAAAGGAATTGTGCCCTCAACATGACCAGTGCGTTCATACCAGCACCAATGCACCGGATCCCATCAGAACTCTGAAGTTAAGCGTGCTTGGGAGAGAATAGTACTAGGATGGGTGACCCCCTGGGAAGTCCTCGTGTTGCACCCCCATTTTCAATTTTTTTTTGCCCTAGTTAGGGTTCCCAAGATACTTTATCCACCAAATTTCTATTACCGAATCCCACGGCACCTTGGGCAAGACAACTTCACCTCACGTAGAGGTTGGGCCTGCAAACCGAGGGCGTAGGGCTTGTGAGCAAGTCTCCGTTGCTCCGGTGCCCATAAGTTTTGATTTGTAAGGACTTATGCGGCGGACAGCCTACCGTTGGAAAGCTCTCCGAGAGCTCTACAATGGAAGTAGCTAGCCTGCTCGCTGTGCCCATTTTTGGAGCCAAAAATTGAACGTTTTCATCAAATTTCAGCCACTTTTCTTCTTTAGCTCTGTTTGTCCATCCTGGATTGTACGTCGTGAGCTGTTTAAAGGACGACAACGTTACTCGCGGGAGATTTGAGGGCCCTACAATGCGTCGATATCACGTCTTGCGAGGATGCTACGTTGTTAAAGTGGATGGGTTGTCGTTAAGCCCATTGGACCTTTTGAATGGGCCATCTCTTTAGGCTGGGACTGTGAACCGTTAACACATAAAGGACTTGTACCCTCAACATGACGGGTGCGATCATACCAGCACTAATGCACCGGATCCCATCAGAACTCCAATGTTAAGCGTTCTTGGGCGGGAATAGTTCTTGGATGGGTGACCCCCAGTGAAGTCCTCGTGTTGCACCCCCCTTTTCAATTTTTTTTGCCCTGGTTAGGGTTCCTAAGATACTTTATCCACCAAATTTCTATTACCGAATCCCAAAGCACCTTCGCCTCACATAGAGGCTGGGCCCGCAAACCGAGGGCGTAGAGCTTGTGACCAGGTCTCTGTCGCTCCGGTACTCATAACTTTTGATACGTAAGGACTTACGCAGCGCACAGCATACCGTTGGAAAGCTCTCCGAGAGCTCTACGACGAAGGCAGCAAGCTTGCTCGCTGTGCCCATTTTTGGAGCCTAAAATCGAATGTTTTCATCTGTTTTCGGCCACTTTTCTTCTTTTGCTCTGTTTATTCGTACCGGATCTTACGTCGTGAGCTGTTAAAAGGATGACAATGTTACTCACGGGACATTAGAGGGCCCTACAACGCGTCGATAACACGTCTTGCGAGGATGCTGCGTTGTTGAAGCGGATGGGTTGTCGTTAAGCCTATTGGGCCTTTTGAATGGGCCATCGCTCTAGGCTGGGACTGTGAACCATAACACATAAAGGAATTGTGACCTCAACATGACGGGTGCGATCATACCAGCACTAATGCACCGGATCCCATTAGAAATCCGAAGTTAAGCGTGCTTGGGTGAGAGTAGTGCTACGATGGGTGACCCCCTAGGAAGTCCTCGTGTTGCACCCCCATTTTCAATTTTTTTTGCCCTGGTTAGGGTTGCCAAGATACTTTATCCACCAAATTTCTATTATCGAATCCCACGGCACCTTAGACAAGACAACTTCGCTTCACATAGAGGCTGGGCCCGCAAACCGAGGGCGTAGGGATTGTGACCAAGTCTCCGTCACTCCGGTGCCCATAACTTTTGATCCGTAAGGACTTACGTGGTGTACAGCCTACCGTTGGAAAGCTCTCCGAGAGCTCTACGATGGAGGCATCCAGCTTGCTCGCTATGCTCATTTTTGGAGCCCAAAATCGAATGTTTTCATCAGTTTCCGGCCACTTTTCTTCTTTTGCTCTATTTTTTAGTCCCGGATCGTATGTCGTGAGCTGTTAAAAGGACAACAACGTTGCTCACGGGACATTAGATAGCCCTATAATGTGTCGATATCACGTCTTGCGAGGATGCTGCGTTGTTGAAGCAGATGGGTTGTCGTTAAGCCCATTGGGCCCTTTGAATGGGCCATCTCTCTAGCCTAGGACTGTGAACCGTTAACACATAAAGGAATTGTTCCCTCAACATGACGGGTGCGATCATACCAGCACTAATGCACCGGATCCCATCAGAACTCCGAAGTTAAGCATTCTTGGGCGAGAATACTTCTTGGATGGGTGACCCCCTGGGAAGTTCTCGTGTTGCACCCCCCTTTTCAATTTTTTTTTGCCCTGGTTAAGGTTCCCAAGATATTTTATCCACCAAATTTCTATTAACGAATACCACGGCACCTTGGGCAAGACAACTTCGCCTCACGTAGAGGCTGGGCCCGCATACCGAGGGCGTAGAGCTTGTGACCAGGTCTCCATCACTCCGGTGCTCATAACTTTCGATATGTAAGGACATATGCGGCGCACAGCATACCATTGGAAAGCTCTCCGAGAGCTCTACGATGGAGGTAGCTTGCCTACTCGCTTTGCCTATTTTTGGAGCCCAAAATCGAACGTTTTTATCAGTTTCTGGCCACTTTTCTTCTTTTGCTCTGTTTGTCCGTCCCGGATCGTACGTCGTGAGCTGTTAAAAGGACGACAACGTTACTCGAGGGACATTAGAGGGCCCTACAACGCGTCGATATCACGTCTTGCGAGGAGGCTACGTTGTTGAAGCGGATGGGTTGTCGTTAAGCCCATTGGACCTTTTGAATGGGCCATCTCTTTAGGCTGGGACAGTGAGTCGTTAACACATAAAGGAATTGTTCCCTCAACATGACGAGTGCGATCATACCAGCAATAATGCACCGGATCCCAATCAGAGCTTCGAATTTAAGCGTGCTTGGGCGAGAGTAGTACTAGGATAGGTGACCCCCTGGGAAGTCCTCGTGTTGCACCCCCCTTTTAAATTTTTTTTTCCCCGGTTAGGGTTGTCAAGATACTTTATCCACCAAATTTCTATTACCGAATCCCACGGCACCTTGGGCAAGACAACTTCGCTTCACGTAGAGGCTGGGCCCGCAAACCGAGGTCATAGAACTTGTGACCAGGTCTCCGTCGCTCCGGGGCTCATAACTTTTGATATATAAGGACTTACGAGGGGAAAAGCATACCGTTGGAAAGCTCTCCGAGAGCTCTACGATGGAGGCAGCTAGCTTGCTCACTGTGCCCATTTTTGGAGCCTAAAATCGAACGTTTTCATCAGTTTTCGGCCACTTTTCTGATTTTGCTCTGTTTTTTCGTCTCCGATCGTACGTCGTGAGCTGTTAAAAGGACGACAACGTTATTCACGGGACATTGGAGGGCCTTACAACGCGTCGATATCGTGTCTTGCGAGGATGCTGTGTTGTTGAAGCGGATGGGTTGTCGTTAAGCCTATTGGGCCTTTTGAATGGGCCATAGCTGTAGGCTGGGACTGTGAACCGTTAACACATAAAGGAATTGTGACTTCAACTTGACGGGTGCCAACATACCAGCACTAATGCACCGGATCCCATCAGAACTCCGAAGTTAAGCGTGCTTGGGCGAGAGTAGTATTACGATGGGTGACCCCATGGGATGTCCTCGTGTTGCACCCTCCTTTTCAATTTTTTTTGCCCTGGTTAGGGTTCCCAAGATACTTTATCCACCAAATTTCTATTACTGAATACCATGGCACCTTAGGCAAGACAACTTCACTTCACGTAGAGGCTGGGCCCGCAAACCGAGGGCGTAGGGCTTGTGACCAAGTCTCCGTCGCTCCAGTGCCCATAACTTTTGATCCGTAAGGACTTACCTGGCGTACAGCCTACCGTTGGAAAGCTCTATGAGAGCTCTACGGCGGAGGTAGCTAGCTTGCTCGCTATGCCCATTTTAGGACCCAAAATTGAACGTTTTCATCAATTTTCGGCCACTTTTCAACTTTTGCTCTATTTTTTCATCCCGGATCGTACGTCGTGAGCTGTTAAAAGGACGACAACGTTACTCGCGGGATATTAGTGGGCCCTCAAATGCGTCGATATCACGTCTTGCGAGGATGCTGCGTTGTTGAAGCGGATGGCTTGTCATTAAGCCCATTGGGCCCTTTGAATGGGCAATCTCTCTAGGCCGGGACTATGAACCGCTAACACATAAATGAGTTGTGCCCTCAACATGACGGGTGCGATCATACCAGCACTAATGCACTGGATCCCATCAGAACTCCGAAGCTAAGCGTGCTTGGGTGAGAGTAGTACTAGGATAGGTGACCCCCTGGGAAGTCCTCGTGTTGCACCCCCTTTTCAATTTTTTTGCCCAGGTTAGGGTTGCCAAGATACTTTATCCACCAAATTTCTATTACCGAATCCCACGGCACCTTGGACAAGACAACTTTGCTTCACGTAGAGGCTGGGCCCGCAAACCGAGGGCGTAGGGCTTGTGACCAGGTCTCCGTCGCTCTGGTGCCCGTAACTTTTGATCCGTAAGGACTTACGCGGCACACAGCCTACCGTTGGAAAGTTCTCCGAGAGCCCTTTTTGGAGCCCAAAATCGAACGTTTTCTACAATTTTTGGTCACTTTTTGTCTTTTTCTCAATTTTTTTGTCCCGGATCGTACGTCGTGAGCTGTTAAAAGGACAACAACATTACACACAGGATATTAGAGGGCCCTACAACGCGTCGTTATCACGTCTTGCGAGGATGCTGCGTTGTTGAAGCGGATGGGTTGTCGTTACGCCCATTGGGCCCTTTGAATGGGCAATCTCTCTAGGTTGGGACTGTGAACCGTTAACACATAAAGGAATTTTGCCCTCAACATGACGGATGCGATCGTACCACTACTAATGCACCAGATCCCATCAGAACTCCGAAGTTAAGCGTGCTTGGGCGATAGTAGTACTAGGATAGGTGACCCCCTGGGATGTCCTCGTGTTGCACCCCCATTTTCAATTTTTTTTGCCCTGGTTAGGGTTGCCAAGATACTTTATCCACCAAATTTCTATTACCGAATCCCACGGCACCTTGGGCAAGACCTTTGCTTCACGTAGAGGCTGGGCCCGCAAACCGAGGGCGTAGGGCTTGTGACTAGGTCTCCGTCGCTCCGGTGCCCGTAACTTTTGATCTGTAAGGACTTACGCGGCGCACAGCCTACCGTTGGAAAGCTCTCCGAGAGCTATATGACAGAGGCAGCAAGCTTGCTCGCTGTGCCCATTTTTGGAGCCTAAAATTGAACGTTTTCAACAGTTTTCGGCTACTTTTCTTCTTTTGCTCTAGTTTTTCGTCTCGGATCGTACGTCGTGAGCTGTTAAAAGGATGACAACATTATTCGCGGGACATTGGAGGGCCCTACAACACGTCGATATCATGTCTTGCGACGATGCTGTGTTGTTGAAGCGGATGGGTTGTCGTTAAGCCTATTGGGCCTTTTGAATGGGCCATAGCTGTAGGCTGGGACTGTGAACCGTTAACACATAAAGAAATTGTGACTTCAACATGACGGGTGCCATCATACCAGCACTAACGCACCAGATCGCATCAGAACTCCGAAGTTAAGCGTGCTTGGGCGAGAGTAGTATTACGAAGGGTGACCCCCTGGGATGTCCTCGTGTTGTACCCTCGTTTTCAATTTTTTTTGCCCTGGTTAGGGTTGCCAAGATACTTTATCCACCAAATTTCTATTACCAAATCCCACGGCACCTTGGGCAAGCCCTTTGCTTCACGTAGAGGCTGGGCTCGCAAACCGAGGGTGTAGAGCTTGTGACCAGGTCTCCGTCGCTCCGGGTCTCATAACTTTTGATACGTAAGGACTTACGCGTGGAACAGCATACCGTTGGAAAGCTCTCCGAGAGCTCTACGGCGGAGGTAGCTAGCTTGCTCGCTTTGCCCATTTTAGGAGCCCAAAATTGAACGTTTTCTTCAATTTTCGGCCACTTTTCATCTTTTACTCTATTTTTTCATCCCGGATCGTACGTCGTGAGCTGTTAAAAGGACGACAATGTAACTCGTGGGATATTAGTGGGCGCTAAAATGCGTCGATATCACGTCTTGCGAAGATGTTGCGTTGTTGAAGCGGATGGGTTGTCATTAAGCCCATTGGGCCCTTTGAATGGGCAATCTCTCTAGGCCGGGACTGTGAACCGCTAACACATAAAGGAATTGTGCCCTCAACATGACGGTGCGATCATACCAGCACTAATGCACTGGATCCCATTAGAACTCCAAAGTTAAGCGTGCTTGGGCGAGAGTAGTACTAGGATAGGTGACCCCCTGGGAATTCCTCGTGTTGTACCCCGCTTTTCAATTTTTTTGCCCAGGTTAGGGTTGCCAAGATACTTTATCCACCAAATTTCTATTACCGAATCCCACGGCACCTTGGGCAAGACAACTTTGCTTCACGTAGAGGCTGGGCCCGCAAACCGAGGGCATAGGGCTTGTGACCAAGTCTCTGTCGCCCAGGTGCCCATAACTTTTGATCCGTAAAGACTTACGCGGCATACCGTTGGAAAGCTCTCCGAGAGCTCTATGACAGAAGGACCTAGCCTGCGCGCTTTGCCCATTTTTGGAGCCCAAAATTGAACATTTTCTACAATTTTTGGCCACTTTTTGTCCCGGATCGTACGTCGTGAGCTGTTAAAAGGACAACAACATTACACGCGGGATATTAGAGGGCCCTACAATGCTTCGTTATCACATCTTGCGAGGATGCTGCGTTGTTGAAGCGGATGGGTTGTCGTTACGCCCATTGGGCCCTTTGAATGGGCAATCTCTCTAGGTTGGGACTGTGAACCGTTAACACATAAAGGAATTGTGCCCTCAACATGACGGGTGCGATCATACCAGTACTAATGCACCAGATCCCATCAGAACTCCGAAGTTAAGCGTGCTTGGGCGAGAGTAGTTCTAGGATAGGTGACCCCCTGGGAAGTCCTCGTGTTGCACCCCCCATTTCAAATTTTTTTGCCATGGTTAGGGTTGCCAAGATACTTTATCCACCAAATTTCTATTACCGAATCCCATGGCACCTTGGGCAAGACCTTTGCTTCATGTAGAGGCTGGGCCCGCAAACCGAGGGCGTAGGGCTTGTGACCAGGTCTCCGTCGCCCCGGTGCCTGTAACTTTTGATCCGTAAGGACTTACGCGGCGCACAGCCTACCATTGGAAAGCTCTCCGAGATCTCTATGACAGAGGCAACAAGCTTGCTCGCTCTGCCCATTTTTGGAGCCTAAAATTGAACGTTTTCATCAGTTTCTGGCTACTTTTCTTCTTTTGCTCTGTTTTTCCGTCTCGGATCGTACGTCGTGAGATGTTAAAAGGACGACAACGTTATTCGTGGGACATTGGAGAGCCCTACAATGCGTCGATATCATGTCTTGCGAGGATGCTGTGTTGTTGAAGCGGATGGGTTGTCGTTAAGCCTATTGGGCCTTTTGAATGGGCCATAGCTGTAGGCTGGGACTGTGAACTGTTAACACATAAAGGAATTGTGACTTCAACATGACGGGTGCCATCATACCAGCACTAATGCACCGTATCCCATCAGAACTCCGAAGTTAAGCGTGCTTGGGCGAGAGTAGTATTACGATGGGTGACCCCATGGGATGTCCTCGTGTTGCACCCTCCTTTTCAATTTTTTTTGCCCTGGTTAGGGTTGCCAAGATACTTTATCCACCAAATTTCTATTACTAAATACCATGGCACCTTAGGCAAGACAATTTCGCTTCACGTAGAGGCTCGGCCCGCAAACCGAGGGTGTAGGGCTTGTGACCAAGTCTCCGTCGCTCCGGTGCCCATAACTCTTGATCTGTAAGGACTTACCTGGCGTACAGCCTACCATTGGAAAGCTCTCTGAGAGCTCTACGGCGCAGGTAGCTAGCTTGCTCGCTGTGCCCATTTTAGGAGCCCAAAATTGAACATTTTCATCAATTTTTGGCCACTTTTCATCTTTTGCTCTATTTTTTCATCCCGGATCGTACGTCGTGAGCTGTTAAAAGGATGACAACGTTACTCGCGGGATATTAGTGGGCCCTAAAATGCGTCGATATCACGTCTTGAGAGGATGCTGTTTTGTTGAAGCGGATGGGTTGTCGTTAAGCCTATTGGGGCTTTTGAACGGGCCATAGCTGTAAGCTGGGACTGTGAACCGTTAACACATAAAGGAATTGTGACCTCAACATGACGGGTGCGATCATACCAGCACTAATGCACCGGATCCTATCAGAACTCCGAAGTTAAGCGTGCTTGGGCGAGAGTAGTATTACGATGGGTGACCCCCTGGGATGTCCTCGTGTTGCACCCTCCTTTTCATTTTTTTTTTGCCCTGGTTAGGGTTCCCAAGATACTTTATCCACCAGATTTCTATTACTGAATCCCACGGCACCTTGGGCAAGACAACTTTGCTTCACGGAGAGGGTGGGCCCCGAAACCGAGGGCGGAGGGCTTGTGACCAAGTCTTCGTCGCTCCGGTGCCCATAACTTTTGATCCGTAACGACTTACCAGGCTTACAGCCTACAGTTGGAAAGCTCTCTGAGAGCTCTACGACGGAGGCGCCAGCTTGCTCGCTGTGCCCATTTTTAGAGCCCAAAATCGAACGTTTTCATCAATTTTCGGCCACTTTTCATCTTTTGCTATATTTTTTCGTCGCGGATCGTACGTCGTGAGCTGTTAAAAGGATGACACCGTTACTCGCCAGATATTAGAGGGCACTACAACGCGTTGATATCACGTCTTGCGAGAATGCTGCGTTGTTGAAGCGGATGGGTTGACGTTTAGCCCATTGGGCTCTTTGAATGGGCAATCTCTCTAGGCTGGGACTGTGAACCGTTAACACATAAAGTAATTGTGCCCTCAACATGACGAGTGCGATCATACTAGCACTAATGCACCGGATCCCATCAGAACTCCGAAGTTAAGCGTGCTTGGGTGAGAGTAGTACTAGGATAGGTGACCCCTCGGGAAGTCCTTGTGTTGCACCCCCCTTTTCAATTTTTTTTGCCCTGGTTAGGGTTGCCAAGATACTTTATCCACCAAATTTCTATTACCAAATCCCACGGCACCTTGGGTAAGACAACTTTACTTCACGTAGAGGCTAGGCCCGCAAACCGAGGGCGTAGGGCTTGTGACCAGGTCTCTGTCGCTCCGGTGCCCGTAACTTTTGATCCGTAAGGACTTACGCGGCGAATAGCCTAACGTTGGAAAGCTCTCCGAGAGCTCTATGACAGAGGTAGCTAGCCTGTTCGCTGTGCCCATTTTTGGAGCCCAAAATCGATCGTTTTCATCAATTTTCAGCCACTTTTTGTCTTTTGCTCTATTTTTTTGTCTCAAATCGTACGTCGTGAGCTGTTAAAAAAATGACAACGTTACTCGCGGGATATTAGAGGCCCCTACTACGCGTTGATATAACGTCATGCGAGGATGCTGCGTTGTTCAAGTGGATGGGTTGTCGTTAAGCCCATTGGGCCCTCTGAATGGGCAATCTCTCTAGGTTGGGACTGTGAACCGTTAACACATAAAGGAATTGTGCCCTCAACATGACGGGTGTGATCATACCATCACTAAAGCACCGGATCCCATCAGAACTCCGAAGTTAAGCATACTTGGGCGAGAGTAGTACTAGGATAGGTGACCCCCTGAGAAGTCCTCATGTTGCACCCCCATTTTCAATATTTTTTGCCCTGGTTAGGGTTGCCAAGATACTTTATCCACCAAATTTCTATTACCGAATCCCACGGCACCTTGGGCAAGACAACTTTGCTTCACGTAGAGGTTGGGCCTGCAAACCGAGGGCGTAGGGCTTGTGACCAGGTCTCCGTCGCTCCGGCGCCCGTAACTTTTGATCCGTAAGGACTTACGCGGTGCATAGCCTACCGTTGGAAAGCTCACCGAGAGCTCTATGATAGAGGCAGCAAGCTTGCTTGCTCTGCCCATTTTTGGAGCCTAAAATCGAATGTTTTCATCAGTTTTCGGCCACTTTTCTTCTTTTGCTCTGTTTTTCTGTCTCGGATCGTACGTCATGAGCTATTAAAAGGACGACAACGTTACTCGCGGGACATTAGAGGGCCCTACAACCCGTCGATATCACGTCTTGCGAGGATGTTGTGTTGTTGAAGCAGATGGGTTGTTGTTAAGCCTATTGGGCCTTTTGAATGGGCCATAGTTCTACGCTGGGACTGTGAACCGTTAACACATAAAGTAATTGTGACCTCAACATGACGGGTGCAATCATACCAGCACTAATGCACCAGATCCCATCAGAACTCCGAAGTTAAGCGTGCTTGGGCGAGAGTAGAATTAAGATGGGTGACCCCCTGGGATGTTCTCGTGTTGCACCCTCATTTTCTATTTTTTTTGCCCTGGTTAGGGTTGCCAAGACACTTTATCCACCAAATTTCAATTACTGAATCCCACGGCACCATGGGCAAGAGAACTTTGCTTCACGTAGAGGCTGGGCTCGCAAACCGAGGGCGTAGGGCTTGTGACCAAGTCTCCGTCGCTCTGGTGCCCCATAACTTTTGTTCCGTAAGGACTTACCTGGCGTACAGCCGGCCGTTGGAAAGCTCTCTGAGAGCTCTACGAGAGAGGCAGCCAGCTTGCTCGTTGTGCCCATTTTTGGAGCCTAAAATCGAACGTTTTCATCAATTTTTGGCCACTTTTCATCTTTTGCTCTATTTTTTCATCCCGGATCATACGTCGTGAGCTGTTAAAAGGACGACAATGTTACTCGCCAGATATTAGAGGGCCCTACAACGCGTCGATATCACGTCTTGTGAGGATGCTACGTTGTTGAAGCGGATGGGTCATCGTTAAGCCCATTGGGCCCTATGAATGGGCAATCTCTCTAGGCTGGGACTGTGAACCGTTAACACATAAAGGAATTGTGCCCTCAACATGACGGGTGCGATCATACCAGCACTAATGCACCGGATCCCATCAGAACTCCGAAGTTAAGCGTGCATGGGCGAGAGTAGTACTAGGATAGGTGACCCCTAGGGAAGTCCTCGTGTTGCACCCCCCTTTCCAATTTTTTTTGCCCTGGTTAGGGTTGCCAAGATACTTTATCCACCAAATTTCTATTACCGAATCCCACGGCACCTTGGGCAAGATAGCTTTGCTTCTCGTAGAGGCTGGGCCCGCAAACCGAGGGCGTAGGGCTTGTGACCAGGTCTCCGTCGCTCCGGTGCCCGTAACTTTTGATCCGTAAGTACTTACGCAGCGCACAGCCTACCGTTGGAAAGCTCTCCAAGAGCTCTATGATAGAGGCAGCTAGCTTGCTCGCTGTGCCCGTTTTTGAAGCCCAAATCGAACGTTTTCATCAATTTTCTACCACTTTTTGTCTTTTGCTCTATTTTTTCATCCCGGATCGTACGTCGTGAGCTGTTAAAAAGACGATAACGTTACTCACGGGATATTAGAGGGCCCTACAACGCGTCGATATCACGTCTTGCGAGGATGCTGCGTTGTTGAAGCGGATGGGTTGCCGTTAAGCCCATTGGGCCCTCTGAATGGGCAATCTCTATAGGTTGGGACTATGAACCGTTAACACATAAAGGAATTGTGCCCTCAACATGATGGGTACGATCATACCAGCACTAATGCACGGGATCCCATTAGAACTCCGAAGTTAAGCGTGCTTGGGCAAGAGTAGTACTAGGATAGGTGACCCCGTGGGAAGTCCTCGTGTTGCACCCCACTTTTCAATTTTTTTTGCCCTGGTTAGGGTTGCCAAGATGCTTTATCCACCAAATTTCTATTACCGAATCCCACGATACCTTGGGCAAGACAACTTTGCTTCACGTAGAGGCTGGGCTCGCAAACCGAGGGCGTAGGGATTGTGACCAGGTCTCCGTCGCTCCGGTGCCTGTAACTTTTGATCCATAAGGACTTACGCGGTGCACAGCCTACCGTTGGAAAGCTCTCCAAGAGCTCTACGACAGAGGTAGCAAGCTTGCTTGCTTTGCCCATTTTTGGAGCCTAAAATTGAACGTTTTCATTAGTTTCCGGCCACTTTTCTTCTTTTGCTCTGTTTTTCCGTCTCGGATCGTACGTCGTGAGCTGTTAAAAGGACGACAACATTACTCGCGGGACATTAGAGGGCCCTACAACGCATCGATATCACGTCTTGCTAGGATGCTACGTTGTTAAAGCAGATGGGATGTCGTTAAGCCTATTGGGCCTTTTGAATAGGCCATAGCTCTACGCTGGGACTGTGAACCGTTAACACATACAGGAATTGTGACCTCAACATGACAGGTGCGATCATACCAGCACTAATGCACCGGATCCCATCAGATCTCCGAAGTTAAGCGTGCTTGGGCGAGAGTAGTATTACGGTGGGTGACCCCCTGGGATGTTCTCGTGTTGCACCCTCCTTTTCAATTTTTTTTGCCCTGGTTAGGGTTGCCAAGACACATTATCCACCAAATTTCTATTACTGAATCCCACGGCACCATGGGCAAGACAACTTCACTTCACGTAGTGGCTGGGCTCGCAAACCGACGGCGTAGGGCTTGTGACCAAGTCTCCGTCGCTCCGGTGCCCATAACTTTTGATCTGTAAGGACTTACCTGGCGTACAGCCTACCGTTGGAAAGCTCTCTGAGAGCTCTACGACGGAGGCAGCCAGCTTGCTCTCTATGCCCATTTTTTGAGCCTAAAATCGAACGTTTTCATCAATTTTCAGCCACTTTTCATCTTTTCCTCTATTTTTTTATCCCGGGATCGTACGTCATGAGCTGTTAAAAGGACGACAACGTTACTCGCCGGATATTAGAGGGCCCTACAACGCATCGATATCACGTCTTACGAGGATGCTGCGTTGTTGAAGCGGATGGGTCGTCGTTAAGTCCATTGGGCCTTTTGAATAATCAATCTTTCTAGCCTGGGACTGTGGAAAGTTAACACAAAAAGGAATTGTGCCCTCAACATGACGTGTGCGATCATACCAGCACTTATGCACCGGATCCCATCAGAACTCCGAAGTTAAGTGTGCATGGGTGTGAGTAGTACTAGGATAGGTGACCCCCAGGGAAGTCCTCGTGTTGTACCCCCCTTTTCAATTTTTTTTGCCCTGGTTAGGGTTGCCAAGATACTTTATCCACCAAATTTCTATTATCGAATCCCACGGCACCTTGGGCAAGACAACTTTGCTTCATGTAGAGGCTGGGCCCGCAAACCGAGGGCGTAGGGCTTGTGACTATGTCTCCGTCGCTCCGGTGCCCGTAAATTTTGATCTGTAAGGACTTACACGGTGAACAGCCTAACGTTGGAAAGCTCTCCGAGAGCTCTATGATAGAGGCAGCCAACATGCTCGCTGTGAACGTTTTTGGAGCCCAAAATCGATCGTTTTTTTCAATTTTCTGCCACTTTTTGTCTTTTGCTCTATTTTTTTGTCCCGAATCGTACGTCGTGAGCTGTTAAAAAAATGACAACGTTACTCGCTGGATATTAGATGGCGCTACAACGCGTTGATATCACGTCATGCGAGGATGCTGCGTTGTTGAAGCGGATCGGTTGTCGTTAAGCCCATTGGGCTCTTTGAATGGGCAATCTCTCTAGGATGGGACTGTGAACCGTTAACACATAAAGGAATTGTGCCCTCAACATGACGGGTGCGATCATACCAGCACTAATGCACCGGATCCCATCAGAACTCCGAAGTTGAGCGTGCATGGGCGAGAGTAGTACTAGGATAGTTGACCCCCAAGGAAGTCCTTGTGTTGCACCCCCCTTTTCAATTTTTTTGCCCTGGTTAGGGTTGCCAAGACACTTTATCCACCAAATTTCTATTACTGAATCCCACGGCACCATGGGCAAGAGAACTTTGCCTCACGTATAGGCTGGGTTCGCAAACCGAGGGCGTAGGGCTTGTGACCAAGTCTCCGTCGCTCCGGTGCCCCATATCTTTTGATCTGTAAGGACTTACCTGCTGTACAGCCTGCCATTGGAAAGCTCTCTGAGAGCTCTATGACGGAGGCAGCTAGCTTGCTCGCTGTGCCCATTTTTGGAGCCCAAAATCGAACATTTTCATAAAATTTTGGCCACTTTTCATTTTTTCCTCTATTTTTTCATCCTGGATCGTACGTCGTGAGCTGTTAAAAGGACAACAACGTTATTCACCAGATATTAGAGGGCCCTACAATGCATCGATATCACGTCTTGCGAGGATGCTACGTTGTTGAAGCGGATGGGTCGTCGTTAAGCCCATTGGGCCCTTCGAATAGGCAATCTCTCTAGGATGGGACTTTGAACCGTTAACACATAAAGGAATTGTGCCCTCAACATCACGGGTGCGATCATACCAGCACTAATGCACCGGATCCCATCAAAACTCCAAAGTTAAGTATGCATGGGCGAGAGTAGTACTAGGATAGGTGACCCCCAGGGAAGTCCTCGTGTTGCGCCCCCCTTTTCAATTTTTTTTGCTCTGGTTAGGGTTGCCAGGATACTTTATCCACCAAATTTCTATTACCGAATCCCACGGCACCTTGGGCAAGACAACTTTGCTTCATGTAGAGGCTGGGCCCGCAAACCGAGGGCGTAGGGCTTGTGACTATGTCTCCGTCGCTCCGGTGCCCATAACTTTTGATCCGTAAGGACTTACGCGGCGAACAGCCTAACGTTGGAAAGCTCTCCGAGAGCTCTATGACAGAGGCAGCCAACCTGCTCGCTGTGAACATTTTTGGAGCCCAAAATCGATCGTTTTCATCAATTTTCTGCCACTTTTTGTCTTTCGCTCTATTTTTTCGTCCCGAATCGTACGTCGTGAGCTGTTAAAAAAACGACAACGTTACTCGCTGGATATTAGATGGCCCTACAACGCATTGATATCACGTCATGCGAGGATGCTGCGTTGTTGAAGCAGATCGGTTGTCGTTAAGACCATTGGGCTCTTTGAATTGGCAATCTCTCTAGGTTGGGACTGTGAACCGTTAACACATAAAGGAATTGTGCCCTCAACATGACGGGTGCGATCATACCAGCACTAATGCACCGGATCCCATAAGAACTCCGAAGTTAAGCGTGCATGGGCGAGAGTAGTACTAGGATAGGTGACCCCCAAGGAAGTCCTTGTGTTGCACCCCCCTTTTCAATTTTTTTGCCCTGGTTAGGGTTGCCAAGACACTTTATCCACCAAATTTCTATTACTGAATCCCACGGCACCATGGGCAAGAGAACTTTGCTTCATGTAGAGGCTGGGTTCGCAAACCGAGGGCGTAGGGCTTGTGACCAAGTCTCCGTCGCTCCGGTGCCCCATAACTTTTGATCCGTAAGGACTTACCTGGTGTACAGCCTGCCATTGGAAAGCTCTCTGAGAGCTCTACGATGGAGGCAGCTAGCTTGCTCGCTATGCCCATTTTTGGAGCCCAAAATCGAACATTTTCATCAAATTTTTGCCCACTTTTCATTTTTTGCTCTATTTTTTCATCCTGGATCGTACGTCGTGAGCTGTTAAAAGGACGACAACGTTATTCACCAGATATTAGAGGGCCCTACAATGCATCGATATCACGTCTTGTGAGGATGCTACGTTGTTGAAGCGGATGGGTCATCGTTAAGCCCATTGGGCCCTTCGAATAGGCAATCTCTCTAGGCTGGGACTTTGAACCGTTAACACATAAAGGAATTGTGCCCTCAACATCACGGGTGCGATCATACCAGCACTAATGCACCGGATCCCATCAGAACTCTGAAGTTAAGCATGCATGGGCGAGAGTAGTACTAGGATAGGTGACCCCCAGGGAAGTCCTCGTGTTGCGCCCCCCTTTTCAAATTTTTTTGCTCTGGTTAGGGTTGCCAAGATACTTTATCAACCAAATTTCTATTACCGAATCCCACGGCACCTTGGGCAAGACAACTTTGCTTCATGTAGAGGCTGGGCCCATAAACCGAGGGCGTAGGGCTTGTGACTAGGTCTCCGTCGCTCCGGTGCCCGTAACTTTTGATCCGTAAGGACTTACGCGGCGAACAGCCTAACGTTGGAAAGCTCTCCGAGAGCTCTATGACAGAGGCAGCTAGCCTGCTCGTTGTGCACGTTTTTGGAGCCCAAAATCTATCGTTTTCATTAATTTTCAGCCACTTTTTGTCTTTAGCTCTATTTTTTCGTCCCGAATCGTACGTCGTGAGCTGTTTAAAAAATGACAACGTTACTCGCTGGATATTAGATGGCCCTACAACGCGTTGATATCACGTCATGCGAGGATGCTGCGTTGTTGAAGGGGATGGGTTGTCGTTAAGCCCATTGGGCCCTTTGAATGGGCAATCTCTCTAGGTTGGGACTGTGAACCGTTAACACATAAATGAATAGTGCCCTCAACATGACGGGTGCGATCATACCAGCACTAATGCACTGGATCCCATCAGAACTCCGAAGTTAAGCGTACTTGGGCGAGAGTAGTACTAGGATAGGTGACCCCTTCAGAAGTCCTCGTGTTGCACCCCCCATTTCAATATTTTTTGCCCTGGTTAAGGTTGCCAAAATACTTTATCCACCAAATTTCTATTACTGAATCCCACGGCACCTTGGGAAAGACAACTTTGCTTCACGTAGAGGTTGGGCCCGCAAACCGAGGGCGTGGGGCTTGTGACCAGGTCTCCGTCGCTCCAGTGCCCGTAACTTTTGATCCGTAAGGACTTACGCGGCGCACAGCCTACCGTTGGAAAGCTCTCCGAGAGCTCTATGACAAAAGCAGCAAGCTTGCTTGCTCGGCCCATTTTTGGAGCCTAAAATCGAACGTTTTCATCAGTTTTCGGCCACTTTTCTTCTTTTGCTCTATTTTTCCGTCTCGGATCGTACGTCGTGAGCTGTTAAAAGGATGACAACGTTACTCGCGGGACATTAGAGGGCCCTACAACTCGTCGATATCATGTCTTGCGAGGATGCTACGTCGTTGAAGCGAATGGGTTGTCGTTAAGCCTATTGGGCCTTTTGAATGGGCCATAGCTCTACGCTGGGACTATGAATCGTTAACTCATAAAGGAATTGTGACCTCAACATAACGGGTGCGATCATACCCACACTAATGCACCGGATCCCTTCAGAACTCCGAAGTTAAGCGTGCTTGGGCGAAAGTAGTCTTACGATGGGTGACCCCTTGGGATGTCCTCGTGTTGCACCCTCCTTTTCAATTGTTTTTGCCCTGGTTAGGGTTGCCAAGACACTTTATCCACCAAATTTCTATTACTGAATACCACGGCACCATGGGCAAGAGAACTTTGCTTCACGTAGAGGCTGGGCTCGCAAACCGAGGGCGTAGGGCTTGTGACCAAGTCTCCGTCGCTCCGGTGCCCCATAACTTTTGATCCGTAAGGACTTACCTGGTGTACAGCCTGCCGTTGGAAAGCTCTCTGAGAGCTCTTTGACGGAGGCAGCCAGCTTGCTTGCTGTGCCCATTTTTGGAGCCTAAAATCGAACATTTTCATCAATTTTTGGCCACTTTTCATCTTTTGCTCTATTTTTTCATCCTGGATAGTACGTCGTGAGCTGTTAAAAGGACGACAATGTTATTCACCAGATATTAGAGGGCCCTACAATGCGTCGATATCACGTCTTGCGAGGATGCTACGTTGTTGAAGCGGAGGGGTCGTCGTTAAGCCCATTGGGCCCTTCGAATGGGCAATCTCTCTAGGCTGGGACTGTGAACCGTTAGCACATAAAGGAATTGTGCCCTCAACAAGACGGGTGCGATCATACCCGCACTAATGCACCGGATCCCATCAGAACTCCGAAGTTAAGCGTGCATGGGCGAGAGTAGTACTAGGATAGGTGACCCCCAGGGAAGTCCTCGTGTTGCACCCCCCTTTTCAATATTTTTTGCCCTGGTTAGGGTTGCCAAGATACTTTATCCACCAAATTTCTATTACCGAATCCCACGGCACCTTGGGCAAAACAACTTTGCTTCACGTAGAGGCTGGGCCCGCAAACCGAGGGCGTAGGGCTTGTGACCAGGTCTCTGTCGCTCCGGTGCCCATAACTTTTGATCCGTAAGGACTTACGCAGCGCACAGCCTACCGTTGGAAAGCTCCCCGAGAGCTCTATGATAGAGGCAGCCAGCTTGCTCGCTGTGCCCGTTTTTGGATCCCAAAATCGAACATTTTCAACAATTTTTTGCCACTTTTTGTCTTTTGCTCTATTTTTTCATCCCGGATTGTACGTCGTGAGCTGTTAAAAAGACGACAACGTTACTTGCAGGATATTAGAGGTCCCTTCATTGCGTCGATATCTCGTCTTGCGAGGATGCTGCGTTGTTAAAGCGGATGGGTTGTCGTTAAGCCCATTGGGCCCTCTGAATGGGCAATCTCTATAGGTTGAGACTATGAACCGTTAACACATAAAGTAATTGTGCCCTCAACATGACGGGTGCGATCGTACCAGCACTAATGCTCGGGATCCCATTAGAACTCCGAAGTTAAGCGTGCTTGGTGAGAGTAGTACTAGGATACGTGACCCCCTGGGAAGTCCTCGTGTTGCACCCCCATTTTTCAATTTTTTTTGCCCTGGTTAGGGTTGCCAAGATACTTTATCCACCAAATTTCTATTACCGAATCCCACGGCACCTTGGGCAAGGCAACTTTGCTTCACGTAGAGGCTGGGCCCGCAAACCGAGGGCGTATGGCTTGTGACCAGGTCTCCGTTGCTCCGGTGCCCGTAACTTTTGATCCGTAAGGACTTACATAGCGCACAGCTCTATGACAGAGGCAGGTAGCTTGCTCGCTGTGCCCATTTTTGGAGCCCAAAATCGAACGTTTTCATCAAATTTCTGCCACTTTTGATCTTTTGCTCTATTTTTTCGTCCCGAATCGTACGTCGTGAGCTGTTAAAAAGACGACAACATTACTCGCGGGATATTAGAGGGCCCTACAATGCGTCGATATCACGTCTTGCGTGGATGCTGCATTGTTGAAGCGGATGGGTTGTCGTTAAGTCCATTGGGCCCTTTGAATGGGCAATCTCTACAGGTTGGGACTATGAACCGTTAACACATAAAGGAATTGTACCCTCAACATGACGGGTGTGATCATACCAGCACCAATGCACGGGATCCCATTAGAACTCCGAAGTTAAGGGTGCTTGGGCGAGAGTAGTACTAGGATAGGTGACCCACGTGGAAGTCATCGTGTTGCACCCCCATTTTCAATTTTTTTCGCCCTGGTTAGGGTTGCAAAGATACTTTATCCACCAAATTTCTATTACTGAATCCCAAGGTATCTTGGGCAAGACAACTTTGCCTCACGTAAAGTAGGGCCCGCAAACCGAGGTCGTAGGGCTTATGACTAGGTCTCCGTCGCTCCGGTGCCCGTAACTTTTGATCTGTAAGGACTTACGTGGTGCACAGCCTACCATTGGAAAGCTCTCCAGGAGCTCTATGATAGAGGCAGCAAGCTTGCTTGCTCTGCCCATTATTGGAGCCTAAAATCGAATGTTTTCATCAGTTTCCTGCCACTTTTCTTCTTTTGCTCTGTTTTTCCGTCTCGGATCGTACGTCGTGAGCTGTTAAAAGGACGACAACATTACTCGCGGGACATTAGAGGGCCCTACAACGCGTCGATATCACGTCTTGCGAGGATGCTGCGTTGTTGAAGCGAATGGGTTGTCGTTAAGCCTATTGGGCCTTTTGAATGGGCCATAGCTCTACGCTGGGACTGTGAACCGTTAACACATAAAGGAAATGTGACCTCAACATGACGAGTGCGATCATACCTGCACTAATGCACAGGATCCCATCAGAACTCCGAAGTTAAGCGTGCTTGGGCGAGAGTAGTATTACAATGGGTGACCCCTTGGGATGTCCTCATGTTGCACCCTCCTTTTCGATTTTTTTTTGCCCTGGTTAGGGTTGCCAAGACACTTTATCCACCAAATTTCTATTCCTGAATCCCACGGCACCTTGGTCAAGACAACTTCGCTTCACGTAGAGGCTGGGCTCGTAAACCGAGGGCGTAGGGCTTATGACCAAGTCTCCGTCGCTCCGGTGCCCATAACTTTTGATCCGTAAGGACTTACCTGGCGTACAGCCTACCGTTGGAAAGCTCTCTGAGAGCTCTACGACGGAGGCAGCCAGCTTGCTCGTTGTGCCCATTTTTTATCCACTTTTCATCAATTTTCATCCACTTTTCATCTTTTGCTCTATTTTTTCGTCTCGGATCGTAAGTCCTGAGCTGTTAAAAAGACGACAGCGTTACTTGCGGGATATTAGAGGGCCCTACAACGCGTCGATATCACGTCTTGCGAGGATGCTGCGTTGTTGAAGAGGATGGGTTGTCATTAAGCCCATTGGGCCCTTTGAATGGGCAATCTCTATAGGTTGGGACTGTGAACTGTTAAAACATAAAGGAATTGTGCCCTCAACATGATGGGTGCGATCATACCAGCACTAATGCACGGGATCCCATTAGAACTCCGAAGTTAAGCGTGCTTGGGCGAGAGAAGTACTAGGATAGGTGACCCCCTGGGAAGTCCTCGTGTTGCACCCCCCTTTTCAATTTTTTTTGCCCTGGTTAGGGTTGCCAAGATACTTTATCCACCAAATTTCTATTACCGAATCCCACGGCACCTTGGGCAAGACAACTTTGCTTCACGTAGAGGCTGGGCCCGCAAACCGATGGCGTAGGGCTTGTGACCAGGTCTCCGTCGCTCTGGTGCCCATAACTTTTGATCCGTAAGGACTTACGCGACGCACAACATAACGTTGGAAAGCTCTACGAGAGCTCTACGACGGAGGTATATAGCTTGCTCGCTGTGCCCTTTTTGAAGCCTAAAATCGAACTTTTTCATCAGTTTTCGGCCACTTTTCTTCTTTTGCTCTATTTGTCCATCCCGGATCGAACGTCGTGAGCTATTAAAAGGACGACAACGTTACTCGCACGACATTAGAGGGCCCTACAACGCATCGATATCACGTCTTGCGAGGATGCTGTGTTGTTGAAGTGGATGGGTTGTCGTTAAGCCTATTGGACCTTTTCAATGGGCCATCTCTCTGGGCTGGGACTGTGAACCGTTAACACATAAAAGAATTGTGCCCTCAACATGACGGCTGCGATCATACCATCACTAATGTACTGGATCCCAATCAGAACCCCGAATTTAAGCGTGCTTGGGCGTGAGTAGTACTAGGATGGGTTACCTCCTGGGAAGTCCTCGTGTCGCACCCCCCTTTTCAATTTTTTTTTTCTCTAGTTAGGGTTGCCAACATACTTTATCCACCAAATTTCTATTACCGAATCCCACGGCACCTTGGGCAAGACAACTTCGCTTCACGTAAAGGCAGGTCCCGTAAACCGAGGGCGTAGAGCTTGTGACCAGGTCTCCGTCGCTCCGGTGCTCATAACTTTTGATACGTAAGGACATATGCGGCGCACAGCATACCGTTGGAAAGCTCTCCGAGAGCTCTACGACGGAGGCAGCTATCCTGCTCGCTGTGCCCTATTTGGGAGCCCAAAATCGAATGTTTTCATTAGTTTCCGGCCACTTTTCTTCTTTTGCTCTGTTTGCCCGACGCGGATCGTATGTCGTGAGCTATTTTACTCGTGGGACATTAAAGGGCCCCACAACGTGTATATATCACGTCTTGCGAGGATGCTGTGTTGTTGAAGAGGATGGGTTGTCGTTAAGCCCATTGGGCCTTTTGAATGGGCCATCTCTCTAGGTTGGGACTGTGAACCGTTAACACATAAAGGAATTGTGCCCTCAACATGACGGGTGCGATCATACCGGCACTAATGCACCGGATCACATCAGAACTCCGAAGTTAAGCATGCTTGGGCGTGGATAGTACTAAGATGGGTGACCCCCTGGGAAGTCCTCGTGTTGCACCCCCCTTTTCAATTTTTTTTGCCCTGGTTAGGGTCCCAAGATACTTTATCCACCAAATTTCTATTACCGAATCCCAAGGCACCTTGGGCAAAACAACTTCGCCTCACGTAGAGGCTGGGACTGAAAACCGAGGGCGTAGGGTTTGTGACCAAGTCACCGTCGCTCCGGTGTCCATATCTTTTGATCCGTAAGGACTTATGCGGTGCACAGCCTACCGTTGGAAAGCTCTCTGAGAGCTCTACGATGAAGGAAGCTAGCCTGCTTGCTTTGCCAATTTTTGTAGATCAAAATCGAACGTTTTCATCATTTTTTGGAAACTTTTCTTCTTTTGCTCTGTTCGTATGTCGTGAGCTATTAAAAGGATGACAACGTTACTTGCGGGACATTAGAGTGCCCTATAATGCGTCGATATCACGTCTTGCGAGGATACTGCGTTGCTGAAGCAGATGGGTTGTCATTAAGCCCATTGGACCTTTTGCATGGGCCATCTCTCTAGGTTGGGACTGTGAACCGTTAACACATAAAGGAATTGTGCCCTCAACATGACGGGTGCGATCATAGCAGCACTAATGCACCGGATCCCAATCAGAACTCCGAATTTAAGCGTGCTTGGGCGAGAGTAGCACTTGGATGGGTGACCCCCTGGGAAGTCCTCGTGTTGCACCCCCCTTTTCAATTTTTTTTTCCCTGGTTAGGGTTGCCAAGATACTTTATCCACCAAATTTATATTACCGAATCCCACGGCACCTTGGGCAAGACAACTTCGCTTCACGTAGTGGCTAGGCCCGCAAACCGAGGGTGTAGAGCTTGTGACTAGGTCTCCGTCGCTCCGGTGCTCATAACTTTTGATACGAAAGGACTTACGCGGCGCACAGCATACCGTTGGCAAGCTCTCCGAGAGCTCTACGACGGAGGCAGCTAGCCTGCTCGCTTTGCCCATTTTTGGAGCCTAAAATCGAACGTTTTCAACAGTTTTCGGCACCTTTTCTTCTTTTGCACTATTTTTCTATCCCGAATCGTACGTCGTGAGCTGTTAAAAGGACGACAATTTTACTCGCGGGACATTAGAGGGCCCTACAACGCGTCGATATCATGTCTTGCGAGGATGCTGCGTTATTGAAGCGGATGGGTTGTCGTTAAGCCCATTGGGCCTTTTGAATGGGCCATCTCTCTAGGCTGCGACTGTGAACCATTAACACATAAAAGAATTGTGCCCTCAACATGACGGGTGCGATCATACCAGAACTAATGCACCGGATCCCATCAGAACTCCGAAGTTAAGCGTGCTTGGGCGAGAGTAGTACTAGGATATGTGACCCCCTGGGAAGTCCTCGTGTTGCACCCCCCTTTTCAATTTTTTTTGCCCTAGTTAAGGTTCCCAAGATGCTTTATCCAGCAAATTTCTATTACCGAATCCCACGGCACCTTGGGCAAGAGAACTTCGACTCACGTAGAGGCTGGGCCCGCAAACCCAGGGCATAGCGCTTGTGACCAAGTCTCCGTCGCTCCGATGCCCATAACTTTTGATCCGTAAGGACTTACACAGAGCACAGTCTACCGTTGGAAAGCTCTCCGAGTGCTCTACGATGCAGGTAGCTAGCCTGCTCGCTGTGCCCATTTTTGGAGCCCAAAATTGAACATTTTCGTCAGTTTCTGCAAACTTTTCTTCTTTTGCTCTGTTTGTCCGTCCCAGATCGAATGTCGTGAGTTTATAAAAGGACGACAAAGTTATTCACGGGACATTAGAGGGCCCTAAAATGCATCGACATCACATCTTGCGAGGATGCTACGTTGTTGAAGATGATGGGTTGTCGTTAAGCCTATTGGGTCTTTTCAATGGGCCATCGCTCTCGGCTGGGACTGTTAACCGTTAACACATAAAAGAATTGTGACCTCAACATGACGGGTGCGATCATACCAGCAAGAATGCACCGGATCCCATCAGAACTCCAAAGTTAAGCATGCTTGGGCGAGAGTAGTACTACGATGGGTAACCCCCTGGGAAGTCCTCGTGTTGCACCCCCCTTTTCAATTTTTTTTTGCCTTGGTTAGGCTTCCCAAGATACTTTATCCACCAAATTTCTATTACCGAATCCCACGGCACCATGTGCAAGACAACTTCGCCTCACGTAGAGGTTGGGCCCGCAAACGAGGGCGTAGGGCTTGTGACCAAGTCTCCGTCGCTCTGGTGCCCATAACTTTTGATCCGTAAGGACTTACGAAGTGCACAGCCTACCGTTGGAAAGCTCTCTGAGAGCTCTACGACGGAGGCAGCTAGCTTGCTCACGGAGCCCATTTTTGGAGCCCAAAATCAAACATTTTCATTGGTTTCCGGCTACTTTTCTTTTTTTGCTCTGTTTGTCCGTCCCGGATCGTACGTCGTGAGCTGTTAAAAGGACGACAACGTTACTCGCGGGACATTAGAGGGCCCTACAATGCGTCGATATCACGTCTTGCGAGGATACTGCGTTGTTGAAGCGGATAGGTTGTCGTTAAGCCCATTGGACCTTTTGAATGGGTCTTATCTCTAGGCTGGGACTGTGAACTGTTAGCACATAAAGGAATTGTGCCCTCAACATGACGGGTGCGATCATACTAGCACTAATGCACTGGATCCCAATATGAACTCCGAATTTAAGCATGCTAGGGTGAGAGTAGTACTAGGATGGGTGACCCCCTGGGAAGTCCTCGTGTTGCGCCCCTTTTTCAATTTTTTTTCCATGGTTAGGGTTGCCAAGATACTTTATCCACCAAATTTCTATTACCGAATCCCACGGCACCACGGGAAAGACAACTTCGCTTCACGTAGAGGCTGGGCCCGCAAATCGAGGGCGTAGAGCTTGTGACCACGTCTCCGTCACTCCGGTGCTCATAGCTTTTGATACGTAAGGACTTACACGGCGCACAGCCTACCGTTGGAAAGCTCTCCAAGAGCTCTATGACGGAGGCATTTAGCCTTCTCGTAGTGCTTGTTTTTGGAGCCTAAAATCGAATGTTTTCATCAGTTTTCGATCACTTTTCTTCTTTTGCTATGTTTTTCCATCTCGGATCGTACGTCGTGATCTGTTAAAAGGACGACAACGTTACTCGGGGGACATTAGAGGGCCCTACAACGCGTCGATTTCACGTCTCGCGTGGATGCCGCGTTGTTGAAGCGGATTGGTTGTCGTTAAGGCCATTAGGCCTTTTGAATGTGCCATCTCTCTAGGCTGGGACTGTGAACCGTTAACACATAAAGGAATTGTGCCCTCAACATGATAGGTGCGATCATACCAGTACTAATGCACTGGATCCCAATCAGAACTCCGAAGTTAAGCATGCTTGGGCGAGAGTAGTACTAGGATGGGTGACCCCCTGGGAAGTCCTCGTGTTGTACCCCCCTTTTCAAATTTTTTTTTCACTGGTTAGGGTTGCCAAGATACTTTATCCACCAAATTTCTTTTATCGAATCCCACGGCACCTTGGGCAAGACAACTTCACTTCACGTAGAGGCTGGGCCCACAAACCAAGGGCGTAGGGCTTCTGACCAAGTTTCCGTCGCTCCGGTGCCCATAACTTTTGATACGTAAGGACCTAAGCGGCGCACAGCCTAGCGTTGGAAAGCTCTCTAAGAGCTCTACGACGGAGGCAGCCAGCCTGCTCGATGTGCCCATTTTTGGAGCTTAAAATCCAACGTTGTCATCTGTTTCCAGTCGCTTTTCCTCTTTTGCTCTGTTTCTCCGTCCCGGATCGTACGTCGTGAGTTGTTAAAAGGACGACAATGTTACTCGTGGGAATTTAGTGGGCCCTACAACGCGTCAATATCACGTCTTGCAAGGATGCTGCGTTGTTGAAGCGGATGGGTTGTCGTTAAGCCCATTGGACCTTTTGAATGGGCCATTTCTGTAGGCTGGGACTGTGAACCGTTAACACATAATGGAATTGTGCCCTCAACATGACGGGTGTGATCATACCAGCAGTAATGCACCGGATCCCAATCAGAACTCTGAATTTAAGCGTGCTTGGGCGAGAGTAGTACTAGGATGGGTGACCCCCTGGGAAGTCCTCGTGTTGCACCCCCCTTTTCAATTTTATTTTCCCTGGTTAGGGTTGCCAAGATACTTTATCCACCAAATTTCTATTACCGAATCCCACGGCACCTTGGGCAAGACAACTTCGGTTCACGTAGAGGCTGGGCCCGCAAACTGAGGGCGTAGGGCTTGTGACCAGGTCTCCGTCGCTCCGGTGCCCAAAACTTTTGATCCGTAAGGACTTACGCGGCGCACATCCTACAGTTGGAAAACTCTCCAAGATCTCTATGACAGAGGCAGCTAGCCTGCTTGCTTTGCCCCTTTTTAGAGCCCAAAATCGAACGTTTTCATTAGTTTTTGACAACTTTTCTTCTTTTGCTCTGTTTTTCCGTCCCGGATCGTACGTCGTGAGCTGTTAAAAGGATGACAAAGTTACTCGCGGGACATTAGAGGCCCTACAACGCGTCGATATCACGTCTTGCGAGGATGCTGCTTTGTTGAAGCGAATGGGTTGTCGTTAAGCCCATTGGGCCTTTTGAATGGGCCATCTCTCTAGGCTGGGACAGTGAACCGTTAACACATAAAGGAATTGTGCCCTCAACATGACAGGTGCGATCGTACCAGCACTAATGCACTGGATCCCAATCAGAACTCCGAATTTAAGCATGCTTGGGTGAGAATAGCACAAGGATGGGTAACCCCCTGGGAAGTCCTCGTGTTGCACCCCCCTTTTCAATTTTTTTTTCCCTGGTTAGGGTTGCCAAGATACTTTATCCACCAAATTTCTATTGATGAATCCCACGGCCCCTTGGGCAAGAAAACTTCGCTTCATGTAGAGGCTGGACCCGCAAACCGAGGGAGTAGAGCTTGTGACCAGGTCTCCGTCGCTCCGGTGCTCATAACTTTTGATACGTAAGGACTTACGCGGCAGACAGCATACTGTTGGAAAGCTCTACGAGAGCTCTACGACGAAGGCAGCAAGCTTGCTCGTTGTGCCCATTTTTGGAGCCCAAAATCGAATGTTTTCATCAGTTTTCGGCCACTTTTCTTCTTTAGCTCTATTTTTTCGTCCCGGATCGTACGTCGTGAGCTGTTAAAAGGATGACAAAGTTACTCGCGGGACGTTAGAGGGCCCTACAATGCGTCGATATCACGTCTTGCGAGGAAGCTGCATTGTTGAAGTGGATGGGTTATCGTTAAGCCCATTGGACCGTTTGAATAATCCATCTCTCTAGGCTGGGACTGTGAACCGTTAACACATTAAAGAATTGTGCCCTCAACATGACGGGTGCAATCATAGCAGCACAAATGCACCGGATCCCAATCAGAACTCCGAATTTAAGCGTGCTTGGGCGAGAGTAGTACTAGGATGGGTGACCCCATGGGAAGGCCTCGTGTTGCACCCCCCTTTTCAATTTATTTTTCCCTGGTTAGGGTTCCCAATATACTTTATCCACAAAATTTTCTATTATCGAATCCTACGGCACCTTGGGCAAGACAACTTCGCTTCACGTAGAGGCTGGGCCCGCAAACCGATTGCGTAGAGCTTGTGACCAGGTCTCCGTCGCTCTGGTACTCTTAACCTTTGATTCGTAAGGACTTACGTGGCACACAACATACCTTTGGAAACCTTTCCTAGAGCTCTATGACGGAGGCAGCCAGCTTGCTCACTGTGCTCATTTTTGGAGCCCAAAATTGAACGTTTTCATCAGTTTTCTGCCACTTTACTTCTTTTGCTCTATTTTTCCGTCCTAGATCATACGTCGTGAGCTATTAAAAGGACGACAACGTTACTCGCGGGACATTAGAGGGACCTACAACGCATCGATATCACGTCTTGCGAGGATGCTGGGCCTGAAAACCGAGGGCGTAGGGCTTGTGACGAAGTCTCCGTCACTCCGGTGTCCATAACTTTTGATCCGTAATGACTTACGCAGCACACAACCTACCGTTGGAAAGCTCTTCGAGAGCTCTACGACAAAGGCAACTGGCCTGCTCGCTATGCCAATTTTTGGAGCCCAAAATCGAACGTTTTCATCAATTTTCTGCCACTTTTCTTCTTTTGCTATATTTTTCCGTAGCGGAACATACGTCGTGGGCTATTAAAAGGACGACAACGTTACTCGCTGGACATTAGTGGGCCCGACAATGCCTCGATATCATATCTTGTGAGGATGCTACGTTATTGAAGCGGATGGGTTATCGTTAAGCCCATTGGACCTTTTGAATGGGCCTTCTCTCTTGGCTTGGACTGTGAACCGTCAACACATAAGGGATTTGTGTCCTCAACATGACGGGCGCGATCTTACCACCACTAATACACCGTATCCCATCAGAATGCCGAAGTTAAGAGTGCTTGGGCGAGAGTAGTACTAAGATAGGTAACCCCCTGGGAAGTGCTCGTGTTGCATCCCCCTTTTCAATTTTTTTTGCCCTGGTTAGGCTTGCCAAGATGCTTTATCCACCACATTTCTAGTACCGAATCCCACGGCAGCTTGGGCAAGACAACTTCGCTTCACGTAGTGCCTGGGCCCGTAAACCGAGGGTGTAGGGCTTGTGACCAAGTGTCCGTCGCTTCGGTGCCCATAACTTTTGATCCGTACGGATTTACGAGGCGTACAGTCTACCGTTGGAAAGCTCTCCGAGTGCACTACGACGAAGGGAGCGAGCCTTCTCGCTGTGCCCATTTTTGGAGCCCAAAATCGAATGTTTTCGTCAATTTTTGACCACTTTTCTTCTTTTGCTCTGCTGGTCCGTCCCGGATCGTACGTCGTGAGTTGTTAAAAGGACGACAATGTTACTCTTGGGATATTAGAGGGCCCTATAACGCATCGATATCACGTCTTGCGAGGATGCTACATTGTTTAAGAGGATGGGTTGTCGTTAAGCTTATTGGGCCTTTTCAATGGGCCATCGCTCTAGGCTAGGACTGTGAACCGTTAACACATAAAGGAATTGTGACCTCAACATGACAGGTGCGATCATACCAGCACTAATGCACCTGATCCCATTAGAACTCCGAAGTTAAGCGTGCTTGGGCGAGAGTAGTACTAGGATATGTGACCCCCTGGGAAGTCCTCGTGTTGTACCCTCCGTTTTAATTTTTTTTGCCCTGGTTAGGGTTGCCAAGATACTTTATCCACCAAATTTCTATTACAGAATCCCACGGCACATTGGGCAAGACAAGTTCGCTACACGTAGAGGCTGGGTCCACAAACCGAGGGCGTAGGGCTTGTGACCAAGTCTCCGTCGCTCCGGTGCCCATAACTTTTGATTCGTATGGACTTACGCGGCGCACAGCCTACCGTTGGATAGCCCTTCGAGAGCTCTACGACGGAGGTAGCTAGCCTGCTCGCTATGCCCATTTTTGGAGACAAAATCGAACATTCTCATCAGTTTTCGGCCACTTTTCTTCTTTTGCTCTGTTTGTCCGTCCCGGATCGTATGTCGTGAGCTGTTAATAGGACAACAACGTTACTCACCGGACATTAGAGGGCCCTACAATGTGTCGAAATCGCGTCTTGCGAGGATGCTGCGTTGTTGAAGCAGATGGGTTGTCGTTAAGCCCATTGGGCCTTTTGAATGGGCCATTTCTCTAGGCTGGGACTGTGAACCGTTAACACATAAAGGAATTGTGCCCTCAACGTGACAGGTACGATCATACCAGCACTAAAGCACACGATCCCATCAGAACTTCGAAGTTAAGCGTGCTTGGGCGAGAGTAGTACTAGGATAGGTGACCCCTTGGGAAGTCCTCATGTTGCACCCCCCTTTTGAATTTTTTTTGCCCTGGTAAGGGTTCCCAAGATACTTTATCCACCAAATTTCCATTACCGAATCTCACGGCACCTTGGGCAAGACAACTTCGCCTCACATAGAGGCTGGGCCCGCAAACCGAGGGCGTAGGGCTGGTGACCAAGTCTCCGTCGCTCCGGTGCCCATAACTTTTGATCCGCAAGGACTTACGCGGTGCACAGCATACCATTGGAAAGCTCTCCGAGAGCTCTACAACGTAGGCAGCTAGCCTGCTCGTTGTGCCCATTTTTGGAGCCCAAAATCAAATGTTTTCATCAGTTTTCGGCCACTTTTCTTCTTTTGCTCTGTTTGTCCGTCCTAGATCGCACGTCGTGAGTTGTTAAAAGGATGACAACGTTACTCGCGGGACATTAGATGGCCCTACAACGTGTCGATATCTCGTCTTGCGAGGTTGCTGCGTTGTTGAAGCGGGTGGGTTGTCGTTAAGCCCATTGGACCTTTTGAATGGGCCATCTCTCTAGGCTGGGACTGTGAACCGTTAACACATAAAGGAATTGTGCTCTCAACATGACGGGTG
Source organism: Ehretia macrophylla (assembly GCA_037974665.1). Taxonomy (NCBI): domain Eukaryota; kingdom Viridiplantae; phylum Streptophyta; class Magnoliopsida; order Boraginales; family Ehretiaceae; genus Ehretia; species Ehretia macrophylla. The sequence continues at coordinate 75,007,594 of CM075769.1, forward strand.
CGATCGTACCAGCACTAATGCATCAAATCGCAATCAGAACTCCGAATTTAAGCGTGCTTGGGCAAGAGTAGTACTAGGATGGATGACCCCCTGGGAAGTCCTCGTGTTGCACCCCCTTTTTAAATTTTTTTTCCCTGCTTAGGGTTGCCAAGATACTTTATCCACCAAATTTCTATTACCGAATCCCACGGCACCTTGGGCAAGACAACTTCGCTTCACGTAGAGGCTGGGCCCACAAACCGAGGGCGTAGCGCTTCTGACAAGGTCTCCGTCGCTCCGGTGCTCATAACTTTTGATACGTAAGGACTTATGCACCGTACAGCATACCGTTGGAAAGCTCTGTGAGAGCTCTACGATGGAGGCAGCCAGCCTGCTTACTGTGCCCTTTTTGGAGCCTAAAATCGAACGTTTTCATCAGTTTCTGGCCACTTTTCTTCTTTTGCTCTGTTTTTCCGTCCCGGATTGAACGTCGTGAGTTGTTAAAAGGACGACAACGTTACTCGCTGGACATTAGAGGTCCCTACAACGCGTCGATATCACGTCTTGCGAGGATGTTGTGTTGTCGAAGCGGATGGGTTGTCGTTAAGCCTATTGGGCCTTTTGAATGGGCCACCGCTCTAGTCTGGGACTGTGAACCGTTAACACATACAGGAATTGTGACCTCAACATGATGGGTGCGATCATACCAACACTAATGCACCGGATCCCATTAGAACTCCGAAGTTAAGCGTGCTTGGGCGAGAGTAGTACTACGATGGGTGACCCCTTGGGAAGTCCTTGTGTTGCACCCTCATTTTCAATTTTTTTTGCCCTGGTTAGGGTTGCCAAGATACTTTATCCACCAAATTTCTATTACCGAATCCCACGACATCTTGGGCAATACAACTTCGCTTCACGTAGAGGCTGGGCCTGCAAACCGAGGACGTAGCGCTTGTGACCAAGTCTCCGTCGCTCCGGAGCCCATAACTTTTGATCTGTATGGACTTACGTGGCGCACAGCCTACCATTGGAAACTTCTCCGAGGCAGCTAGCTTGCTCGCTGTGCCCATTTTTGGAACCCACAATCGAACGTTTCCATTAGTTTCAGGCCACTTTTCTTCTTTTGCTCTATTTTTCCATCCCGGATCGTACGTCATGAGCTGTTAAAAGGACGACAACGTTACTCGCGGGACATTAGAGGGCCCTACAACGCGTCGATATCACGTCTTTCGAGGATGCTGCTTTGTTGAAGCGGATGGGTTGTCGTTAAGCCCATTGGCCCTTTTGAATGGGCCATCTCTCTAGGCTGGGACTGTGAACCGTTAACACATAAAGGAGTTGTGCCCTCGACATGAAGGGTGCGATCATACTAGCACTAATGCACAGGATCCCATCAGAACTCCGAAGTTAAGCGTGCTTGGTCGAGAGTAGTACTAGGATGGGTGATCCCCTGGGAAGTCCACGTGTTGCACCCCCCTTTTGAATTTTTTGTGCTTTGGTTAGGGTTGCCAAAATACTTTATCCACCAAATTTCTATTACCGAATCCCACTGTACCTTGGGCAAGACAATTTCACTTCACATAAAGGCTGGCCCCGCAAACCGAGGGCGTAGGGCTTGTGACCAGGTCTCCGTCGCTCCGGTGCACATAACTTTTGATCTGTAAGGACTTACGCGGTGTACAGCTGACCGTTGGAAAGCTCTCGAAGAGATCGATGACGGAGGCAGCTAGCTTGCTTGTTGTGCCCCTTTTTGGAGTCCAAAATCGAATGTTTTCATCAATTTTCGGCCACTTTTCTTTTTTTGCTCTATTTTTCTGTCCCGGATCATACGTCGTGAGCTGTTAAAAGGACGACAAAGTTACTCGTAGGACATTAGAGGCCCTACAACACGTCGATATCACGTCTTGCGAGGATGCAGCGTTGTTGAAGCAGATGGGTTGTCGTTAAGCCCATTGGGCCTTTTGAATGGGCCATCTCTCTAGGCAGGGACTGTGAACCGTTAACACATAAAGGAATTGTGCCCTCAACATGACAGGTGTGATCATACCAGCACTAATGCACCAGATCCCAATCAGAACTCTGAATTTAAGCTTGCTTGCGCGAGAGTAATACTAGGATAGGTGACCCTCTGGGAAGTCCTCGTGTTGCACCCCCCTTTTCAATTTTTTTTCCCTGGTTAGGGTTGCCAAGATACTTTATCCACCAAATTTCTATTACTGAATCCCACGGCAACTTGGCCAAGACAACTTCACTTCAGGTAGAGGCTGGGCCGCAAACCGAGGGCGTAGGGCATGTGACCAGGTCTCCGTCGTTCCGGTGCCCATAACTTTTGATCCGTAAGGACTTACGTGGCACACAGCCTACTGTTGGAAAGCTCTCTGAGAGCTCTACGATGGAGGCATCTAACCTGCTCGCTATACCCATTTTTGGAGCCCAAAATGGAACATCTTCATCAATTTTTGGCCAATTTTCTTCCTTTGCTCTGTTTTTTCGTCCCAGTTCGTACATCGTGAGCTGTAAAAAGGACAACAAAGTTACTCGCGGGGCATTAGAGGGCCCTACAACGCGTCGATATCACGTCTTGCAAGGATGCTACGTTGTTGAAGCGGATGGGTTGTCGTTAAGCCCATTGGGCCTTTTGAATGGGCCATCTCTCTAGGCTGGGACTGTGAACCGTTAACATATAAAGGAATTGTGCCCTCAACATGACGGGTGCGATCATACCAGCACTAATGCACCGCATCCCTTTAGAACTCTCAAGTTAAGCGTGCTTGGGGGAGAGTAGGATTAGGATGGGTGACCCCCTCGGAAGTACTTGTGTTGCACCTTCCCTTTTCAATTTTTTTTGCCTTGATTAGGGTTGCCATGATACTTTATCTACCAAATTTCTATTACCAAATCCCACGACACCTTGGGCAAGACAACGTTGCTTCATGTAGAGGCTGGGCCTGCAAACCGAGGGCGTAGGACTTGTGACCAAGTCTCCGTCGCTCCGGTGCCCATAACTTTTGATTCGTAAGGACTTACGCGGCGCACAGCCTACTGTTGGAAAGCTCTCTGAGAGCTCTACGACGATGGCAGCTAGCTTTCTTGCTATGGCCATTTTTCGATCCCAAAATCGAACGTTTTGATCAGTTTCTGGCCACTTTTCTTCTTTTGCTCTGTTTTTCCATCACGGATCGTACGTCGTGTGCTGTTAAAAGGACGACAAAGTTACTCGCGGAATATTAGAGGGCCCTACAACGCGTCGATATCACGTCTTGCGATGATGCTACGTTGTTGAAGCGGATGGGTTGTCGTTAAGCCCATTGGGCCTTTTGAATGGGCCATCGCTCTAGGATGGGACTGTGAACCGTTAACACATTAAGGAATTGTGACCTCAACATGACGGGTGCGATCATACCAGCACTAATGCACCGGATCCCTTCATAATTCTGAAGTTAAGTGTGGTTGGGCGAGAGTAGTACTACGATGGGTGACCCCCTGGGAAGTCCTCGTGTTACACCCTGATTTTCAATTTTTTTTGCCTTGATTCGGGTTGCCATGATACTTTATCCACGAAATTTCTATTACCGAATCCCACGACACCTTGGGCAAGACAAAGTTGCTTCATGTAGAGGCTGGGCCTGCAAACCGAGGGCGTAGGACTTATGACCAAGTCTCCGTCGCTCCGGTGCCCATAACTTTTGATCCGTAAGGACTTACGTGGCGCACAGCCTACCGTTGGAAAGCTCTCTGAGAGCTCTATGACGGAGGCTGCCAGCTTGCTCGCTTTGTCCATTTTTGGAGCCCAAAATTGAACGTTTTCATTAGTTTTCGGCCACTTTTCTTCTTTTGCATTGTTTTTCCGTCCCTGATCGTGCGTCGTGAGTTGTTAGAAGGACGACAACGTTACTCGCGGGACATTAGAGGGCCCTACATTGCATCGATATCACGTCTTGCGAGGATGCTGCATTGTAGAAGCGGATGGGTTGTCGTTAAGCCCATTGGGCCCTTTGAATGGGCCATCTAACTAGGCTGCGACTGTGAACCGTTAACACATAAAGCAATTGCACCCCCATTTTCAAATTTTTTTTGCCCTGGTTAGGGTTGCCAAGATACTTTATCCACCAAATTTCTATTACCGAATCCCACGGCACACCTTGGGCAAGACAACTTCATTTCACGAAGAGGCTGGGCCCGCAAATAGAGGGCGTAGGGCTTGTGAACAGGTCTCTATCGCACCGGTGCCCATAACTTTTGAACCGTAAGGAGTTACGCGGCGCACAGCCAACCGTTGGAAAGCTCTCCGAGAGCTCCACGATGGAGGCAGCTAACCTGCTCGCTGTGCCTATTTTTGGAGCCCAAAATTGAACATTTTCATTAATTTTTGGCCACTTTTCTTCTTTTGCTCTGTTTTTCCGTCCCGGATCATACGTAGTGAGCTGTTAAGAGGATGACAATGTTACTTGCGGGACATTAGAGGGCCCTACAATGCGTCGATATCACATCTTGCGAGGATGATGCGTTGTTGATGCGGATGGGTTGTCGTTAATCCCATCGGGGCTTTTGAATGAGCCATCTCTCTAGGCTGGGACTGTGAACCGTTAACACATAAAAGAATTGTGCCCTCAAAAATGACGGGTGCGATCATACCATCACTAATGCACCGGATCCCATGAGAACTCCGAAGTTAAGCGTGCTTGGGCGAGAGTAGTACTAGAATGGGTGACCCCCTAGGAAGTCCTCGTGTTGCACCCCCCTTTTCAATTTTTTTTGCCCTGGTTAGGGTTCCCAAGATACTTTATCCACCAAATTTCTATTACCGTATCCCACGGCACCTTGGGCAAGACAACTTCGCTTCACGTAGGGGCTAGGCCCGGAAACCAAGGACGTAGGGCTTGTGACCAAGTCTCCGTCGCTCTGGTGCCCATAACATTTGATCCGTAAGGACTTATGCGGCACACAGCCTACAGTTGGAAAGCTCTCCGAGAGCTCTACGACGGAGGCAGCCAGCCTGCTCACTGTGCCCATTTTTGGTGCCCAAAATCGAACATTTTCATTAGTTTTCGGCCACTTTTCTCCTTTTGCCCTATTTTTCCGTCCTGAATCGTACGTCGTGAGATGTTAAAAGGATGACAACGTTACTCGCGGGACATTAGAGGGCCCTACAACGCGTCGATATCACGTCTTGCGAGGATGCTGCATTGTTGAAGCGGATGGGTTGTCGTTAAGCCCATTGGGCCTTTTGAATGGGCCATCTATCTAGGCTGGGACTGTGAACCTTTAACACATAAAGGAATTGTGCCCTGAACATGACGAGTGCGATCATACCAGCACTAGTACACTGGATCCCATCAGAACTCCGAAGTTAAGCGTGCTTGGGCAAGAGTAGTACTAGGATGGGTGACCCCCTGGGAAGTCCTCGTGTTGCACCCTCCCTTTTCAATTTTTTTTGCCCTAGTTAGGGTTCCCAAGATACTTTATCCACCAAATTTCTATTACCGAATCCCACGGCACCTTGGGCAAGACAACTTCGCTTCACGTAGAGGCTGGGCTAGCAAACCGAGGGCGTAGGACTTGTGACCAGGTCTCCGTCGCTCCGGTGCCCATACTTTTAATCCGTAAAGACTTACGCGGCGTACATCCTACCGTTAGAAAGCTCTCCGAGAGCTCTACGACGGATGCAGCGAGCTTGCTCGCTGAGCCCATTTTTGGAGCCCAAAATCGAACATTTTCATCAGTTTTCGTCAACTTTTCTTCTTTTGCTCTGTTTTTTCGTCCGTGATCGTACGTCGTGAGCTGTTAAAAGGACGACAACGTTACTCGCGGGACATTAGAATGCCCTACAACGCGTTGATATCACGTCTTGCGAGTATGTTGCGTTGTTGAAGCATATGGGTTGTCGTTAAGCCCATTGGGCCTTTTGAATGTGCCATCTCTCTAGGCTTGGACTGTGAACTGTTAACACATAAAAGAATTGTGCCCTCAACATGACGGGTGCAATTATACTAGCACTACTGCACCGGATCCCATCAGGACTCCGAAGTTAAGCGTGCTTGGGCGAGAGTAGTACTAGGATGGGTGACCCCCTGGGAAGTCCTCGTGTTGCACCCCCCTTTTGAATTTTTTTGCCCTGGTTAGCGTTGCCAACGTGCTTTATCCACCAAATTTCTATTACTGAATCCCACGGCACGTTGGGTAAGACAATTTCGCTTCACGGAGAGGTTGGGGCCGCAAACAGAGGGCGTAGGACTTGTGACCAAGTCTCCGTCGCTCCGGTTCTCATAACTTTTGATATGAAAGCACTTACGCGGCGCACAGCATACCGTTGGAAAGCTCTCCGAGTGCTCTACGATGGAGGCAGGAAGCCTGTACACTGTGGCGAGTTTTGGAGCCTAAAATCCAATGTTTTTATCAGTTTCTGGCCAGTTTTGTTCTTTTGCTCTATTTTTTCGTCCCGGATCGTACGTCGTGAGCTGCAAAAGGACGACAACGTCACTCACGGGACATTAGAGGGCCCTACAATGCGTCGATATCACGTCTTGCGAGGATGCTGCATTGTTGAAGGGGATAGGTTGTCGTTAAGCCCATTGCGCCCTATGAATGGGTCTTCTCTCTAGGCTGGGACTGTGAACCGTTAACACATAAAAGAATTGTGCCCTCAACATGACGGGTGCGATTATACCAGCACTAATGCACCGGATCCCGTCCGTACTCCAAAGTTAAGCGTGCTTGGGCGAGAGTAGTACTAGGATGGATGACCCCCTAGGAAGTCCTCGTGTTGTACCCCCCCTTTTCAATTTTTTTTACCTCGGTTAGGGTTGCCAAGATACTTTATCCACCACATTTTTATTACCGAATCCCATGGCACCTTGGGGAAGACAACTTTGCTTCACGTAGAGGCTGGGCCCGCAAACCGAGGGCGTAGGGCTTGTGACCAGGTCTCCGTCGCTCCGGTACCCATAACTTTTAATCCGTAAGGAGTTACGTGACACACAACATACCGTTGGAAAGCTCTTCGAGAGCTCTACGATGGAGGCAGCTAGCTTGTTCGCTATGCTTATTTTTGGAGCCCAAAATCGAACGTTTTCATAAGTTTTTGTCCACTTTTCTTCTTTTGCTCTATTTTTTCGTCCTGGATCGTAGGTAGTGAGTTGTTAAAAGGATGACAAAGTTACTCACGGGACATTAGAGGGCCCTACAACGCATCGATATCACGTCCTGCGAGGATGCTGCGTTGTTGAAGCGGATGGGTTGTCGTTAAGCCCATTGGGCCTTTTGAATGGGCCATCTATCTAGGCTAGGACTGTGAACCATTAACACATAAAGGAATTGTGCCCTCAACATGACGAGTGCGATCATACAAGCACTAATGCACTGGATCCCATCAGAACTCCGAAGTTAAGCGTGCTTGGGCTAGAGTAGTACTAGGATGGGTGACCCCCTGGGAAGTCCTCGTGTTGCACCTTCCCTTTTCAATTTTTTTTGCCCTAGTTAGGGTTCCCAAGATACTTTATCCACCAAATTTCTATTACCGAATCCCACGGTACCTTGGGCAAGACAACTTCGCTTCACGTAGAGGCTAGGCTAGCAAACCGAGGGCGTAGGGCTTGTGACCAGGTCTCCGTCGCTCCGGTGCCCATAACTTTTAATCCGTAAGGACTTACGCGGCGCACATCATACCATTGGAAGGCTCTCCGAGAGCTCTAAGACGGATGCAGCGAGCATGCTCGCTGAGCCCATTTTTGGAGCCCAAAATAGAACATTTTCATCAGTTTCCGCCAACTTTTCTTCTTTTGCTCTGTTTTTCCGTCCGAGATCGTACGTCGTGAGCTGTTAAAAGGACGACAACGTTACTCGCGGGACATAATAGGCCCTACAATGCGTTGATATCACGTCTTGCGAGTATGCTGCGTTGTTGAAGCAGATGGGTTGTCATTAAGCCCATTGGGCCTTTTGAATGGGCCATCTCTCTAGGCTGGGATTATGAACTGTTAACACATAAAGGAATTGTGCCCTCAACATGACGGGTACGATCATACCAGCACTAATGCACCGGAAACCATCAGAACTCCGAAGTTAAGCGTGCTTGGGTGAGAGTAGTACTAGGATGGGGGAGCCCCTGGGAAGTCATAGTGTTGCACCTCCCTTTTCAATTTTTTTTGCCCTGGTTAGGGTTCCCAAGATACTTTATCCACCAAATTTCTATTATCGAATCCCACCGCACCTTGGGCAAGACAACTTCGATTCAAGTAGAGGCTGGGCCAGCAAACCGAGGGCGTAGGGCTTTTGACCAAGTCTCCGTCGCTCCGGTGCCCATAACTTTTGATCCGTATGGACTTACGCGGCGCACAACATACCGTTGGAAAGCTCTCTGAGAGCTCTACAATGGAGGTAGCGAGCCTACTCGTTGTGCCTATTTTTGGAGCCCAAAATCGAACATTTTCATCAGTTTCTGCCCACTTTTCTTCTTTTGCTCTGTTTTTCCGTCCGAGATCGTACGTCGTGAGCTGTGAAAAGGACGACAACGTTACTCGCGGGACATTAGGGGGCCCTACAACGCATCGATATCACGTCTTGCGAGGATGCTGCGTTGTTGAAGCGGATGGGTTGTCGTTAAGCCCATTGGACCATTTGAATAGGCCATCGCTCTAGGCTAGGACAGTGAACCGTTAACACATAAAGGAATTGTGACCTCAACAAGACAGGTACGATCATACCAGCACTAATGTACCGGATCCCAATCAGAACTCCGAAGTTAAGCATGCTTGTGCGAGAGTAGTACTAGGATGGGTGACCCCCAGGGAAGTCCTCGTATTGCACCCCAATTTTCAAATTTTTTTGCCCTGGTTAGGGTTGCCAATATACTTTATCCACCAAATTTCTATTACCGAATCCCACAACACCATGGGCAAAACAACTTCACTTCACATAGAGGCTGGGCACGCAAACCGAGGGCGTAGAGCTTGTGACCAGGTTTCCGTCGCTTCGGTTCTCATAACTTTTGATACGTAAGGACTTACGCGGCGCACAGCATACCGTTGGAAAGCACTCCGAGTGCTCTACGATGGAGGCAGCAAGCCTATACACTGTGCCCATTTTTAGAGCCTAAAATCGAACGTTTTCATCAGTTTCTGGCCACTTTTCTTCTTTTCCTCTGTTTTTCCGTCCCGGATCGTACGTCGTGAGCTGTTAAAAGAACGACAATGTTACTCGCGGGACATTAGAGGGCCCTACAACGCATCGATATCACGTCTTGCTAGGATGCTGCTTTGTTGAAGCGGATGGGTTGTTGTTAAGCCCATTGGGCCTTTTGAATGGGCCATCTCTCTAGGCTGGGACTGTGAACCGTTAACACATAAAGGAATTGTGCCCTCAACATGATGGGTGCGATCATACCAGCACTAATGCATCGGATCCCATCAGAACTCTGAAGTTAAGCGTGTTTGAGCGAGAGTAGTACTACGATGGGTGACCCCCTGGGAAGTCCTCGTGTTGCACCCTCCTTTTCAATTTTTTTTGCCCTGGTTAGGGTTCCCAAGATACTTTATCCACCAAATTTCTATTACCGAATCCCACGACACCTTGGGCAAGACAACTTCACTTCACAAAGAGGCTGGGCCTGCAAACCGAGGGCGTAAGGCTTGTGACCAAGTCTCCGTCGCTCCAGTGCCCATAACTTTTGATCCATAAGGACTTACGTGACGCACAGCCGACCGTTGGAAAGCTCTCCGAGAGCTCTACGACGGAGGCAGCTAGCTCTTTGTGCCCATTTATGGATCCCAAAATTGAACATTTTCATCAGTTTCTGGTCACTTTTCTTCTTTTGCTATGTTTTTCAGTCCCGGATCGTACTTCGTGACCTGTTAAAAGGACAACAACATTACTCGCAGGACATTAGAGGGCCCTGCAACGCGTCGATATCACATCTTGTGAGGATGTTGCGTTGTTGAAGCAGATGGGTTGTCATTAAGCCCATTGGGCCTTTTGAATGGGCCATCTCTCTAGGCTGGGACTGTGAACTGTTAACATATAAAGGAATTGTGCCCTCAACATGACGGGTGCGATCATACTAGCACTAATGCACCGGATCCCATCAGAACTCCGAAGTTAAGCGTGCTTGGGCGAGAGTAGTACTAGGATGGGTGATCCCTTGGGAAGTCCTCGTGTTGCACATCCCATTTCAATTTTTTTTCCCTGGTTAGGGTTGCCAAGATACTTTATCCACCAAATTTCTATTACTGAATCGCACGGCACCTTGTGCAAGGCAACTTCGCTTCACGTAGAGGTTGAGCCCGCAAACCGAGGGCGTAGGCTTGTGACCAGGTCTCCGTCGCTCCGGTGCCCATAACTTTTGATCTGTAAGGACTTACGCGGCGCACAGCCTACCGTTGGAAAGCTCTCCGAGAGCTCTACGACGAAGGCAACTAGCTTGCTCGCTGGGCCCCTCTATGGAGCCCAAAATCAAACATTTTCATCAGTTTTCGGTCACTTTTCTTCTTTTGCACTATTTTTCCATCCCGGATCGTACGTCGTGAGTTGTTAAAAAGACGACAAAGTTATTCGCTTGATATTAGAGGGCCCTACAACGCGTCGATATCAGGTCTGGCGAGGATGCTGCGTTGTTGAAGCGGATGGGTAGTCGTTAGGCCTATTGGGACTTTTGAATGGGCCATCTCTCTAGGCTTGGACTTTGAACCGGTAACACATAAAGGAATTGTGCCCTCAACATGACGTGTGTGATCATACCAGCACTAATGCACCGGATCCCATCAGAACACCGAAGTTAAGCGTGCTTGGGTAAGAGTAGTACTAGGATGGGTGACCCCCTCGGAAATCCTCGTGTTGTACCCCCCTTTTCAATTTTTTTTGCCCTGGTTAGGGTTCCCAAGATAATTTATCCACCAAATTTCTATTATCGAATCCCATGGCACCTTGGGCAAGACAATTTCGCTTCACGTAGAGGCTGGGCTCGCAAACCGAAGGCGTAGGGCTTGTGACCTAGTCTCCGTCGCTCCGGTGAACATAACTTTTGATCCACAAGGACTTACGCGGCGCACAGCCTACCGTTGGAAAGCTCTCTGAGAGCTCTACGACAGAAGCAGCTAGCCTATTCACTGTGCCTATTTTTGGAGCCCAAAATTGAACATTTTCATCAGTTTCCGGCCACTTTTCTTCTTTAACTCTGTTTTTGGGTCCCGAATTGTACGTCGTGAGCTGTTAAAAGGATGACAACGTTACTCGCGGGACATTAGAGGGCCCTACAACGCATCGATATCACGTCTTGCGAGGATGCTGCGTTGTTCAAGCTAATGGTTGTCGTTAAGCCCATTGGACCTTTTAAATGGGCCATCTATCTAGGCTGGGACTGTGAACCGTTAACACATAAAGGAATTGTGCCCTCAACATGACGGGTGCGATCTTACCAGCACTAATGCACCGAATCCCAATCAAAACTCCGAATTGAAGTGTGCTTGGGCGAGAGTAGTACTAGGATGGGTGACCCCCTGGGAAGTCCTCGTGTTGCACCCCCCTCGTCAATTTGGTTTGCCCTAGTTAGGGTTGCCAAGATACTTTATCCACCAAATTTCTATTACCGAATCCCACGGCACCTTGGGCAAGACAACTTCGCTTCACGTAGAGGCTGGGCTCGCAAACCAAGGGCGTAGGGCTTGTGACCAGGTCTCCGTCTCTCTGGTGCCCATAACTTTTGATCTGTAAGGACTTACGCCGCGCACAACATACCGTTGGAAAGCTCTCCGGGAGCTCTACGGCGAAGGCAGCAAGCCTGCTTGCTGTGCCCCTTTTTAGAGCCCAAAATCGAACGTTTTCATCAGTTTTCGGCCACTTTTCTTTTTTTTGCTCTGTTTTTCAGTCCGGGATCGTACGTCGTGAGCTGTTAAAAGGACGACAACGTTACTCGCAGGACATTAGAGGGCCCTACAATGCGTCGATATCACGTCTTGCGAGGATGCTGTGTTGTTGAAGATGATGGGTTGCCGTTAAGCCCAATGGACCTTTTGAATGGGCCATCACTCTAGGCAGGGACAGTGAATGGTAAACACATAGAGGAATTGTGCCCTCAACATGACGGGTGCAATCATACCAGCACTAATGCACCGGATCCCAACAGAATTGCGAAGTTAAGCGTGCTTGGGCGAGAGTAGTACTAGGATGGGTGATCCGTTGGGAAGTCCTCGTGTTGCCCCCCCCATTTCAATTTTTTTTGCCCTGGTTAGGGTTGCCAAGATACTTTATCCACCAAATTTCTATTACCGCATCCCACGACACCTTGGGCAAGGCAACTTCGCTTCACGTAGAGGCTGGGCCCACAAACCGTGGGCGTAGGGATTGTGACCATGTCTCCATCGCTCCGGTCCCATAACTTTTGATCTGTAAGGACTTACGTGGCGCACAGCCGACCGTTGGAAAGCTCTCCGAGAGCTCTACGACGGACGCTGCTAGCTTGCTCGCTTTGCCCCTTTTTGGAGCCCAAAATTGAACATTTTCATCAATTTTCGGCCACTTTTCTTCTTTTGCTCTGTTTTTCCGTCTCGGATAGTACGTCGTGAAATGTTAAACGGACGAAAAAGTTACTCGCGGGACATTAGAGGACCCTACAACGCGTCTATATCACATCTTGCGAGGATGCTGCGTTGTTGAAGCAGATGGGTTATCGTGAAGCCCATTGGGCCTTTTGAATGGGCCATCTCTTTAGGCTGGGACTGTGAACCGTTAACACATAAAGGAATTGTGACCTCAACATGACGGGTGGGATCATACCAGCACTAATGCACCGGATCCCATCAAAACTCCGAAGTTAAGCTTGCTTGGGCGAGAGTAGTACTAGGATGGGTGACCCCCTGGGAAGTCCTCGTGTTACACCCCCCTTTTCAATTTTTTTTGCCCTGGTTAGGGTTGCCAAGATACTTTATCGACCAAATTTCTATTACCTTATCCCATGGGACCTTGGGGAAGACAGCTTCACTTCACGTAGAGGCTGGGCCAGCAAACCAAGGGCGTAGGGCTTGTGACCAGGTCTCCGTCGTTCTGGTGCCCCTTAACTTTTCATCTGTAAGGACTTACGCGGTGCACAACCTACAGTTGGAAAGCTCTCCAAGAGCTCTACGACGGAGGCAGCTAGCCCGCTCGCTCTGCCCGTTTTTGGAGCCCAAAATCGAACATTTTCATTATTTTTTTGCCACTTTTCTTCTTTTGCTCTGTTTTTCCAACCCAGATCGTACGTCGTGAGCTGTTAAAAGGACGACAAAGTAACTTGCGGGACATTAGAGTGCCCTACAACACGTCGATATCACGTCTTGCTAGAATTCTGCGTTGTTGAAGCGGATGGGTTGTCGTTAAGCTCATTGGGCCTTTTGAATGGGCCATCTCTCTAGGCTGGGACTGTGAACCATTAACACATAAAGGAATTGTGCCCTCAACACGACGGGTGCGATCATACCAGCACTAATGCACCAGATCCCATCAGAACATTGAAGTTAAGCATGCTTGGGCGAGAGTAGTACAAGGATGGGTGACCGCTTGGGAAGTCCTCGTGTTGCACCCCCCTTTTCAATTTTTTTTTCCCTGGTTAGGGTTGCCAAGATACTTTATTTACCAAATTTCCATTACCGAATCCCACGGGACCTTGGGGAAGACAACTTCGCTTCACGTAGAGGCTGGGCCAGCAAACCGAGGGCGTAGGGCTTGTGACCAGGTCTTCGTCGCTCCGATGCCCATAACTTTTGATCCGTAATAACTTACGTGGCGCACAGCCTACCGTTGGAAAGCTCTCCGAGAGCTCTACGACAAAGGCAGCTAGCCTGTTCGTTGTGCCCATTTTTGGAGCCCAAAATCGAACGTTTTCATCAGTTTCCGGCCACTTTTCTTCTTTTGCTCTATTTTTCTGTCCCGGATCGTACGTCGTGAGCTGTTAAAAGGAAGACAACGTTACTTGCGGGACATTAGAGGTCCCTACAACGCATTGATATCACGTCTTGCGAGGATGCTACGTTGTTGAAGCTAATGGTTGTCGTTAAGCCGATAGGACCTTTTGAATGGGCCATCTATCTAGGATGGGACTGTGAACCGTTAACACATAAAGGAATTGTGCCCTCAACATGACGGGTGCAATCATACCAGCACTAATGCACCGGATCCCAATCAGAACTCCGAATTTAAGCGTGCATGGGCGAAAGTAGTACTAGGATGGGTGACCCCCTAGGAAATCCTCGTGTTGTACCCCCTTTTTCAAATTTTTTTGCCCTAGTTAAGGTTGCCAAGATACTTTATCCACCAAATTTCTATTACCGAATCCCACGGCACCTTGGGCAAGGCAACTTCGCTTCACGTAGAGGCTGGGCCCACAAACCGAGGGCGTAGGGCATGTGACCATGTCTCCGTCGCTCCGGTGCCCATAACTTTTGATCCGTAAGGACTAAAGCGGCGCATAGCCTACCGTTGGAAAGCTCTCCGAGAGCTCTACGACGGAAGCAGCCAGCATGCTTGCTTTGCCCCTTTTTAGAGCCCAAAATTGAACATTTTCATCAATTTTCGGCCACTTTTCTTCTTTTGCTCTATTTTTCCATCTCGGATAGTACGTCGTGAAATGTTAAAAGGACGAAAAAGTTACTCGCGGGACATTAGAGGACCCTACAACGCGTCTATATCACATCTTACAAGGATGCTGCGTTGTCGAAGCAGATGGGTTGTCGTGAAGCCCATTGGGCCTTTTGAATGGGCCATCTCTTTAGGCTGGGACTGTGAACCGTTAACACATAAAGGAATTGTGACCTCAACATGACGGGTGGGATCATACCAGCACTAATGCACTGGATCCCATCAAAACTCCGAAGTTAAGCTTGCTTGGACGAGAGTAGTACTAGGATGGGTGACCCCCTGGGAAGTCCTCGTGTTGCACCCCCCTTTTCAATTTTTTTTGCCCTGGTTAGGGTTGCCAAGATACTTTATCTACCAAATTTCTATTACCTTATCCCATGGGACCTTGGGGAAGACAACTTCGCTTCACGTAGAGGCTGGGCCAGCAAACAAAGGGCGTAGGGCTTGTGACTAGGTCTCCGTCGCTCTGGTGCCCATAACTTTTCATCTGCAAGGAGTTACGCGGTGCACAACCTACAGTTGGAAAGCTCTCCAAGAGCTCTACGACGGAGGCAGCTAGCCCGCTCGCTCTGCCCGTTTTTGGAGCCCAAAATTGAACATTTTCATTATTTTTTTGCCACTTTTCTTCTTTTGCTCTGTTTTTCCAACCCAGATCGTACGTCGTGAGCTGTTAAAAGGACGACAAAGTAACTTGCGGGACATTAGAGTGCCCTACAACGCGTCGATATCACGTCTTGCTAGAATGCTGCGTTGTTGAAGCGGATGGGTTGTTGTTAAGCTCATTGGGCCTTTTGAATGGGCCATCTCTCTAGGCTGGGACTGTGAACCGTTAACACATAAAGGAATTGTGCCCTCAACATGACGGGTGCGATCATACCAGCACTAATGCACCAGATCCCATCAGAACATCAAAGTTAAGCGTGCTTGGGCGAGAGTAGTACAAGGATGGGTGACCGCCTGGGAATTCCTCGTGTAGCAGCCCCCTTTTCAATTTTTTTTTCCCTGGTTAGGGTTGCCAAGATACTTTATCCACCAAATTTCCATTACTGAATCCCACGGGACCTTGGGGAAGACAACTTCGCTTCACGTAGAGGCTGGGCCAGCAAACCGAGGGCGTAAGGCTTGTGACCAGGTCTTCGTCGCTCCGGTGCCCAAAACTTTTGATCCATAATGACTTACGCGGCGCACAGCCTACCGTTGGAAAGCTCTCCGAGAGCTCTACGACAAAGGCTGCTAGCCTGTTCGTTGTGCCCATTTTTGGAGCCCAAAATCGAACGTTTTCATCAGTTTTCGGCCACTTTTCTTCTTTTGCTCTGTTTTTCCGTCCCGGATCGTACGTCGTGAGCTGTTAAAAGGAAGACAATGTTACTCGGAGGACATTAAAGGGCCCTACAACGCATCGATATCACGTCTTGCGAGGATGCTACGTTGTTGAAGCTAATGGTTGTTGTTAAGCCCATAGGACCTTTTGAATGGGCCATCTATCTAGGCTGGGACTGTGAACCGTTAACACATAAAGGAATTGTGCCCTCAACATGACGGGTGCAATCATACCAGCACTAATGCACCGGATCCCAATCAAAACTCCGAATTTAAGCGTGCTTGGGCGAAAGTAGTACTAGGATGGGTGACCCACTAGGAATTCCTCGTGTTGTACCCCCCTTTTGAATTTGTTTTGCCTTGGTTAGGGTTGCCAAGAAACTTTATCCACCAAATTTCTATTACCGAATCCCACGGAACCTTGGCAAAGACAACTTCGCTTCACGTAGAGGTAGGGCCAGCAAACCGAGGGCGTAGTGCTTGTGACCAGGTCTCCGTCGCTCCGGTGCCCATAACCTTTGATCCATAAGGACTTACGCGGCGCACAGCCTACCGTTGGAAAGCTCTCCGAGAGCTCTTCGGCGGAGGCAGCCGGCCTGCTCGCTGTGCCCGTTTTTTAAGCCCAAAATCGAACATTTTCATCAATTTTCAGCCAATTTTCTTCTTTTGCTCTGTTTTTCCATCCCAGATCGTATCTCGTGAGCTGTTAAAAGGACGACAAAGTTACTCGCTGGACATTAGATGGACCTACAGTGCGTCGATATCACGTCTTGCAAGAACGCTGCGTTGTTGAAGTGGATGGGAAGTCGTTAGGCCCATTGGGCCTTTTGAATGGGCCATCTCTCTAGGCTGGGACTTTGAACCGGTAACACATAAAGCAATTGTGCCCTCAACATGACGGGTGCGATCATACCAGCACTAATGCACCGGATCCTATCAGAACACCGAAGTTAAGCGTGCTTGGGCATGAGTAGTACTAGGATGGGTGACCCCCTGGGAAGTCATCGTGTTGTACCCCCCTTTTCAATTTTTTTTTCCCTAGTTAGGGTTCCCAAGATAATTTATCCACCAAATTTCTATTATCGAATCCCACGGCACCTTGGGCAAGAAAACTTCATTTCACGTAGAGGCTGGGCCCGCAAACCGAGTGCGTAGGGCTTGTGACCTGGTCTCCATCGCTCCGGTGCCCATAACTTTTGATCCGCAAGGACTTTTGCAGCGCTTAGCCTACCGTTGGAAAGCTCTCCGAGAGCTCTACGACAGAGGCTGCTAGCCTGTTTGTTGTGCCCATTTTTGGAACCCAAAATCGAACGTTTTCATCAGTTTCCGACCACTTTTCTTCTTTTGCTCTATTTTTTCATCCCGGATCGTACGTTATGAGCTGTTAAAAGGACGCCAATGTATCTCGCGCGACAATAGAGGGCCCTACAACGCATCGATATCACGTCTGGCGAGGATGCTGCATTGTTGAATCAAATGGTTGTCGTTAAGCCCATTGGACCTTTTGAATGGGCCAACTATCTAGGCTGGAATTGTGAATCGTTAACACATAAAGGAATTGTGCCCTCAACATGACAGGTACGATCATACCAGCCCTAATGCACCGGATCCCAATCAGAACTCCGAATTTAAGCGTGCTTGGGCGAGAGTAGTACTAGGATGGGTGACCCCTGGGAAGTCCTCGTGTTGCACCCCCCTTTTCAATTTATTTTGCCCTAGTTAGGGTTGCCAAGATACTTTATCCACCAAATTTCTATTACCGAATCCCACGGCACCTTGGGCAAGACAACTTCGCTTCACGTAGAGGCTGGGCCAGCAAACCGAGGGCGTAGGGCTTGTGACCAGGTCTCCGTCGCTCTGGTGCCCATAACTTTTGATCCGTAAGGACTTACTCGTCGCACAGCCTACCGTTGGAAAGCTCCCCGAGAGCTCTACGGCGAAGGCAGCCAGCCTACTCAATGTACCCCTTTTTGGAGCCCAAAATCGAACGTTTTCATCAATTTTCAGCCACTTTTCTTCTTTTGCACTGTTTTTCAGTCCGGGATGGCACGTCGTGAGCTGTTAAAAGGACGACAACGTTACTTGCGTGACATTAGAGGGCCCTAGAATGCGTCTATATCACGTCTTGCGAGGATGCTGCATTGTTGTAGCGGATGGGTTGCTGTTAAGCCCATTGGACCTTCTGAATTGGCCATTGCTCTAGGCTGGGACTGTGAACCGTTAACACATAAAGGAATTGTGCCCTCAACATGACTGGTGCGATCATACCAGCACTAATGCACCGGATCACATCAGAACTCCGAAGTTAAGCGTGATTGGGCGAGAGTAGTACTTGGATGGGTAATCCCTTGGGAAGTCCTCGTGTTGCACCCCCCATTTCAATTTTTTTTGCCCTGGTTAGGGTTGCCAAGATACTTTATCCACCAAATTTCTAATACCGAATACCACGGCCCCTTGGGCAAGGCAACTTCGCTTCACCTAGAGGCTGGGCCAGCAAACCGAGGGCGTAGGGCTTGTGACCAGGTCTCCGTCGCTCTGGTGCCCATAATTTTTCATCAGTAAGTACTTACGCGGTGCACAGCCTACCGTTGGAAAGCTCTCCGAGAGCTCTACGACGAAGGTAGCTAGCCCGCTCGCTGTGCCCATTTTTGGAGCCCAAAATCGAATATTTTCATCGGTTTTTGGCCACTTTTCTTCTTTTGCTCTATTTTTCCAACCCGGATCATACGTCGTGAGCTGTTAAAAGGACGACAAAGTTACTCACGGGACATTAGAGTGCCCTAAAACGAGTCGATATCACGTCTTGCGAGAATGCTGCGTTGTTGAGGCGGATGGGTTATCGTTAAGCCCATTGGGCCTTTTGAATGGGCCATCTGTCTAGGCTGGGACTGTGAACCGTTAACACATAAAGGAATTGTGCCCTCAACATGACGGGTGTGATTACACCAGCATTAATGCACTAGATTCCAGTAGAACACCGAAGTTAAGCGAGCTTGGGCGAGAGTACTACTAGGATGGGTGACCCCCTGGGAAGTCCTCGTGTTGCACCCCCCTTTTCAATTTTTTTTCCCTGGTTAGGGTTACCAAGATACTTTATCCACCAAATTTCTATTACCGAATCCCACGGGACCTTGGGGAAGACAACTTCGCTTCACGTAGAGGTTGGGCCAGCAAACCGAGGGCGTAGGGCTTGTGACCAGGTCTTCGTCGCTCCGGTGCCCATAACTTTTGATCCGTAAAGACTTACGCGGCGTACAGCCTACCGTTGGAAAGCTCTTCAAGAGCTCTCCGATGGAGGCAGTCAGTTTGTTCGTTGTGCCCATTTTTGGAGCCCAAAATCGAACGTTTTCATCAGTTTTCAGCCACTTTTCTTCTTTTGCTCTATTTTTCCGTCCCGGATCGTACGTCGTGAGCTGTTAAAAGGACGACAATGTTACTCGCGGAACATTAGAGGGCCCTACAATGCGTCGATATTACGTCTTACGAGGATGCTGCGTTGTTGAAGCTGATGGTTGTCATTAATCCCATTGGATCTTTTGAATGGGCCATCTCTCTAGGCTGGGACTGTGAACCGTTAACACATAAAGGAATTGTGCCCTCAACATGACGGGTGCGATCATACCAGCACTAATGCACCGCATCCCAATCAGAACTCCGAATTTAAGAATGCTTGGGCGAGAGTAGTACTAGGATGGGTGACCCCCTAGGATGTCCTCGTGTTATACCCCCCATTTCAATTTTTTTTGCCCTGGTTAGGGTTGCCAAGATACTTTATCCACCAAATTTCTATTACCGAATCCCACGGCACCTTGGGCAAGGAAACTTCGCTTCACGTAGAAGCTGGGCCCACAAACCGAGGGCGTAGGGCTTGTGACCATGTCTCCGTCATTCCAGTGCCTATAACTTTTCATCCGTAAGGACTTACGTGGCTCACAGCCTACCGTTGGAAAGCTCTCCGAGAGCTCTACGACGGAGGCTGCCAGCTTGCTCACTTTGTCAATTTTTGGAGCGCAAAATTGAACGTTTTCATCAGTTTCCGGCCACTTTTCTTCTTTTGCATTGTTTGTCCGTCCCTGATCGTGCGTCGTGAGTTGCTAGAAGGACGACAACGTTACTCGAGGGACATTAGAGGGCCCTACAATGCATCGATATCACGTCTTACGAGGATGCTGCATTGTTGAAGCGGATGGGTTGTCGTTACGCCCATTGGGCCCTTTGAATGGGCCATCTATCTAGGCTGGGACTGTGAACCGTTAACACATAAAGCAATTGCACCCCCCTTTTCAATTTTTTTTGCCCTGGTTAGGGTTGCCAAGATACTTTATCTGCCAAATTTCTATTACCGAATCCCACGGCATACCTTGGGCAAGACAACTTCATTTCACGAAGAGGCTGGGCCCGCAAACTGAGGGCGTAGGGCTTGTGACCAGGTCTTTGTCACTCCGGTGCCCATAACTTTTGAACCGTAAAGAGTTACGCGGCACACCACCAACCGTTGGAAAGCTCTCCGAGAGCTCCACGATGGAAGCAGCCAACCTACTCGCTATGCCTATTTTTGGAGCCCAAAATTGAACATTTTCATTAGTTTTCGGCCACTTTTCTTCTTTTGCTCTATTTTTCCAGCCCGGATCGTACGTCGTGAGCTGTTAAGAGGACGACAAAGTTACTTGCGGGACATTATAGGGCCCTACAGTGCGTCGATATAACATCTTGTGAGGATGCTGCGTTGTTGAAGCAGATGGTTTGTCGTTAATCCCATCGGGCCTTTTGAATGAGCCATCTCTCTAGGCTGGGACTGCGAACCGTTAACACATAAAAGAATTGTTCCCTCAACATGATGGGTGCGATCATACCAGCACTAATGCACCGGATCCCATCAGAACTCCGAAGTTAAGCGTGCTTGGGCGAGAGTAGTACTAGAATGGGTCACCCCGTGGGAAGTCCTCGTGTTGCACCCCCCTTTTCAATTTTTTTTGCCCTGGTTAGGGTTGCCAAGATGCTTTATCCACCAAATTTCTATTACCGAATCCCACGGCACCTTGGGCAAGACAACTTCGCTTCACGTAGAGGCTAGGCCCGCAAACAGAGGGCTTAAGGCTTGGGACCTAGTCTGCGTCACTCCGGTGACCATAACTTTTGATCCGTAAGGACTTACGCGGTGCACAGCCTACCGTTGGAAAGCTCTCCGAGAGCTCTACGATGGAGGCTACCAGCTTGCTCGTTGTGCCCATTTTTGGAGCCCAAAATTGAACGTTTTCATCAGTTTCCAGCCACTTTTCTTCTTTTACTCTATTTTTTCATCCCGGATCTTACGATGTGAGCTGTTAAAAGGACGACAACGTTACTCGCGAGACATTAGAGGGCCCTACAATGCGTTGATATCACATCTTCCAAGGATGCTGCATTGTTGAATGGGATAGGTTTTCGTTAAGCCCATTGGGCCCTATGAATGGGCCATTGCTCTAGGCTGGGACTATCAACCGAACACATAAAGGAATTGTGCCCTCAACATGACGGGTGCGATTATATCAGCACTACTGCACCGGATCCCAACAGAACTCCGAAGTTAAGCGTGCTTGGGCGAGAGTAGTACTAGGATGGGTGACCCCCTGTGAAGTCCTCGTGTTGCACCCCTCCCTTTTCAATTTTTTTTGCCCTGGTTAGGGTTGCCAAGATACTTTATCCACCAAATTTTTATTACTGAATCCCACTGCACCTTGGGCAAGACAACTTCGCTTCACGTAGAGGCTGGGCCCACAAATTGAGGGCGTAGGGCTTGTGACCAGGTCACCGTCGCTCCGGTGCCCATAACTTTTTATCAGTAAGGACTTACATGGCGCACAGCCTAACGTTGTAAAGCTCTCCAAGAGCTCTACGATGGAGGCAGCTAGCTTGCTCGCTATGCCCATTTTTGGAGCCCAAAATCGAACGTTTTCATCAGTTTTCATCCACTTTTCCTCTTTTGCTATGTTTTTTCATCCCTGATCGTACGTCGTGAGCTGTTAAAAGGACGACAACCTTACTCGCGGGACATTAGAGAGCCCTACAACGCGTCGATACCACGTCTTGCGAGGATGCTGAGTTGTTGAAGCGGAAGTGTTGTCGTTAAGCCCATTGGGCCTTTTGAATGGGCTATCTCTCTAGGCTGGGACTATAAACCATTAACAAATAAAGGAATTGTGCCTTCAACAAGACGGGTGCGATCATGCCAGCACTAATGCACCGGATCCTATCAGAAGTCCGAAGTTAAGCGTGCTTGGGTGAAAGTAGTACTAGGATGGGTGACCCCCTCGGAAGTCCTTGTGTTGCACCCCCCTTTTCAAATTTTTTTGCCCTAGTTAGGGTTCCCAAGATACTTTATCACCAAATTTCTTTTATCGAGTCCCACGGCACCTTGGGCAAGACAACTTCGCTTCACGTAGAGGCTGGGCCAGCAAACCGAGGGCGTAGGGCTTGTGTCCAGGTCTCCGTCGCTCCGGGGCCCATAACTTTTGATCCGTAAGGACTTACGCGGCGCACATCCAATCGATGGGAAGCTCTCCGAGAGCTCTACAACTGAGCTAGCGAACTTGCTGGCTGAGCCCATTTTTGGAGCCCAAAATCGAACATTTTTATCAGTTTCTACCCACTTTTCTACTTTTGCTATGTTTTTCCGTCCGAGATCGTACGTCGTTAGCTGTTAAACGGATGAAAACGTTACTTGTGGGACATTAGGGGGCCCCACAAATAGTCGATATTACATCTTGAGTGTATGCTGCGTTGTTGAAGCAGATGGGTTGTCGTTAAGCCCATTGGGCCTTTTGAATGGGCCATCTCTCTAGGCTGGGACTGTGAACAGTTAACACATAAAGAAATTGTGCCCTCAACATGACGGGTGCGATCATACCAGCACTAATGCACCGGATCCCATCAGAACTCCGAAGTTAAGCATGCTTGAGTGAAAGTAGTACTAGGATGGGGGAGCCCCTGGGAAGTCATAGTGTTGCGCCCCCCTTTTCAATTTTTTTTGCCCTGGTTAGGGTTCCCAAGATACTTTGTCCACCAAATTTCTATTACCGAATCCCACCGCACCTTGGGCAAGACAACTTCGCTTCACGTAGAGGCTGGGCCAGCAAACCGAGGGCGTAGGGCTTTTGACCAAGTCTCCGTCGCTCCGGTGCCCATAACTTTTGATCCGTATGGACTTACGCAGCGCACAGCCTACCGTTGGAAAGCTCTCCGAGAGCTCTACGACGGAGGCAGCGAGCCTACTTGCTATGCCTATTTTTGGAGCCCAAAATCGAACGTTTTCATCAGTTTCCGCCCATTTTTCTACTTTTGCTCTGTTTTTTCATCCGAGATCGTACGTCGTGAGCTGTTAAAAGGACGACAATGTTACTCGCGGGACATTAGGGGGCCCTACAACACATCGATATCACGTCCTGCGAGGATGCTACATTGTTGAAGCGGATGGGTTGTCGTTAAGCCCATTGGACCTTTTGAATGGGCCATCGCTCTAGGCTAGGACTGTGAACCGTTAACACATAATTGAATTCTGACCTCAACATAACAGGTGCGATCATACCAGCACTAATGTACTGGATCCCAATCAGAACTCCGAAGTTAAGCGTGCTTGTGCGAGAGTAGTATTAGGATGGGTAACCCCTTGGGAAGTCCTCGTGTTGCACCCCCCTTTTCAATTTTTTTTGCCCCGGTTAGGGTTGCCAATATACTTTATCCACCAAATTTCTATTACCGAATCCCACAGCACCTTGGGCAAGACAACTTCATTTCACATAGAGGCTGGGCCCGCAAACCGAGGGCGTAGAGCTTGTGACCAGGTTTCCGTCGCTCCTTTGCTCATAACTTTTGATACGTAAGGACTTATGCGGCACACAGCATACCGTTGGAAAGCTCTCCGAGAGCTCTACGACGGAGGCTACAAGCCTAAACACTGTGCCCATTATTGGAGCCTAAAATCGAACATTTTCATCAGTTTCTGGCCACATTTCTTCTCTTGCTATGTTTTTCTGTCCCGGATCGTACGTCGTGAGCTGTTAAAAGAACGACAACGTTACTCGCGGGACATTTGATGGCCCTACAACGCGTCGTTATCACGTCTTGCTAGGATGCTGTTTTGTTGAAGCGGATGGGTTGTTGTTAAGCCCATTGGGCCTTTTGAATGGGCCATCTCTCTAGGCTGGGACTGTGAACCGTTAACACATAAAGGAATTGTGCCCTCAACATAATAGGTGCGATCATACCTGCACTAATGCATCGGATCCCATCAGAACTTTAACGCCCCGATCCCTCACGAGACCAGAGGCTCTAATGAACATGCTATTCTCAACACAATACCAAGCCCGGTCACAAATTTTTTTCCGAATGGTTAAGTCCGAACCCGACACACGGACAGAGTCTCCCCTGTACCGTGGACATTCTAAAAACCTGTAAACACTCAAACAAAGTCCCAACAATACAATACAAGCTTTTCTTAATTAAACATCAAAGTTCTAAGGCCATCCGAGCCTTATAGTACACAATAGTTCCAAAACCACACAAGCATGCAAGTAACTTGTTTATAATATAGTCTAATAACCATGCCATTCTAGGATAACATTAAAACATACTTAGAGATAAAACATTCTACACTAAGCCATTCACTCCCAAGCATGCAAAGCAACTAGAAATAGAAATATAAGTTATTACAAGCCATAGAATTACCACTGCTACTACATTATCAGACTTCCAGCTTACATATTACTCAAATACATACATGAGCTTTAAGGCCCCAAAATAGATTATACATAGAACAACAAATTCTTCACATAGCAACCAAAAGCACATCCACCTCAGACAAATATCACACAGCAGCTAAGGCAACTCCACCAACTGTGCCACCTGAAACATGTTAGCGAGGTATGAGCAACCACTGTTGCCCAGTGAGGGATATAGTCCCGGGGCGTGCAATGCAACAGATAATACAGTTATACAACAATATCACTTAGACAATTTAAGAAGCAATGACAACATAAGTAACCACACATTTAAAAGGATACATTTCACACAATCCCATATACACCAATCTTCACTAGTCTTCATTCACGATCCACGAACCACGAGCACGATCACGATAAGCCGGCATAACCCCAAACACTCCAGTGGGTGTACTCCGGATGTACCCCGATAATCCTACGACCCAACATCCCCTGGCAATCTCCGGACCAGGCGAATGAGGGACTAGGGCACGGAGTTTGAATATCCACCGGCAAGCCCTCTGCCGCCCAGCCGATATTCAACACATCCGCCCCTGACACTATGGTTGCGCAACCACTATGCAATGCACTTAACAATGGCAAGTTAATAGCAATAATATGAGCATTAACACATAGGAGGATCAACAAAGTAGGTTGACCTCGATGCAATTAGAATAGAAGCAATTATATAAGCTAATAAGCAGTTTACAAAGGAACATATACAAAATAAGCATAGAATCATACCAAAAGCTCCAAATCAACTTGAAACCACATATAAACACTTAAGGAGTCATGCCATTGTTTTAGAAGTGTGAGTCAACCGAAATTGCACCTAAACCCCTTTGTTTTTCGAACTATTTCTCTTCCAAACCGAGGTTAATGATTTCATTTTCAAAGGAAACTCTCCCAATCTTCTAACTAACCCTCAAGGTACCCTCTCAACCCTCTAACTCATTCAAATGCCCGCGATTACACCGAAAGCCCCAAATTCCCTCTTATGGCTTTAAACTACACATACCTTATCCGGGCTTCAAACGAGGGTTATCAAAGCTTCTATAGCACCTAGGTAGCCTAAGAATACTAGAAGTAAAGCCCGAATCCACCCGGATTCGCATGAACCCCGAAAGCCCTTTATTAAAGTCGACTATTTTACGTTTTATGCGATTCTAGAGCAATGTAAGTGCACGGGGATATTAGACTACCTTCACTAACACCTAAGGCATCTATTAGAAGTATTGAATCAAGTTAAAACGCGCGATTACACCAAACCCTAGAAATCCCGTCACTATTCACCCCTACGAATCAACTATCGATTTCTACCGTTTAATACATGAAACAATAGCATAAATGTGGTCTCTACTACATGTATACAACATATATAAGCTTATTTGAGCATTGCAATAGCATTAGACAACATTTCCAATAAATCAAGAAAATAGCAACATTTGTAGAATGCACAAATAAGCATGAAAACCCTCACCTAAAGCGCGTAGGAGCACCTAGAAGGCTTGCACACACCCTAAACTACTTGTCCAAGGCTTGGAGAGGCTTGGATTGGAGATTTGATGAGCAAAAGATCTCCTTCTTGGCTGCTAAGGGCTGTTCGGATTTTGAACAGTAATTCCTGCACTTTTTTTGTTTTTGTTTTTGCTAAGTTATGAGCTTATATTGATATATAAGGTGTATGGTTGGGTGGGGTCAAGTTTGGGTGCTTAAGTGGTCAATTATAATGCGCGTAGTAAGCTTAAAACGAGTCTAAAGTGAAGCATGTGTGCTAGTTAATTAAAACTCTAAGTTAGTTACGTAACACTATTCATTGAACTACTAAAATCATTTTTTAAACGAGCTCTCCTATCGCTTCTAGCTCAATTGCACATTTTTTCCACTACTTTAACAATTAATATGATTTAATAAAAATGTTAATTAACTAATAGAATGCAGTTTAAAAACGGAGTGAATAGTAGTCACATAAGTCAGTTAGTAAAGCATAGAAGTAAAGGCGCAAACAAGGGATGCAACAGTAATTGAATGCATGGCTAAAACTCGGGCGTCACATCCTCTCCCCCTTAAACTAATTGCGTCCACGCAATTCTTCTTCACAAGAGAACATCTGCATCAACTGAAAACCAACTCTGATTATTCATCATCAGTTGCTAAGCAAGAATACCATATACGAATTCTCGTGGAAGCTCATTAAGAAATCCCAGTAGTATTGTCTGCGAACCTCACTTAATAAGGCCAAATAAAGGCTCCAATAGAGACGCTACTTCGAAATCCAAATAAGAATCCCGCTGGCATGAATACCATAGAAGAATGGAACCCCAATTAAGAGCGGCGAGAAAATACCAATAAAAGTACGGAGCAGGAGTATTGTAAATAATACCAGATAATAAGGCTAAAAAGAATCCCATATACCAATTCTTCTGAGAGATGCCGACAAAAGAATACCAAATGAATAGCTGATAAGAAAATACCAAGAATATACTCCAGAGAACTGTCATATAGAAACCCCAAAAGAAGCTACTCATTTATGACCGCTAAGCACTGAAGAAGGCCTTAGAAGAATCCCAATAACTGAGCTCTGCCTACAACACCAATTCCCAAATAAAAGAGTTGATCAACCGCTTCACGTTCCTACTAATCCACATAACTTGAAAGGCTAGCCACTAATCACCTCTCTTCAGGGGAGGAAGAAGTTTTTCTTACCATTCGACAGACTATGTATGAATGCCAAACTATTGCATATGTATAAACATTCTTTAAACTATTATGCAAGCATGATTATAAAAGAGCATATAAAGCAATGTAAGCAACAAAATCATTCAAGTGCGAATCATAACAAAACCAATTCAATTCACAACAAAACTTAATTCAAAATGCTCAAGTACATACGGTACAATCAATAATTCAAGCAGATAACGATTCACGAGGTCAATTCGATGCAATTTCACTTCACTCAGCACACATTTAAGACATAACACATAACTATATCACATAGGTGCACACAATCAATTCAAGACACACAATCACACATTCAAGCACACACTTTCAAGACACACTTAACAAGCACACACACAAGGATTACTACCCGACAGGCCGAGGACCCTATCCTGGCTGAGAGCTAACTAAGCTCTGATACCACCTGTAACGCCCTGATCCCTCACGAGACCGGAGGCTCTAATGAACATGCTATTCTCAACCCAATACCAAGCCCGGTCACAAATTTTTTTCCGAATGGTTAAGTCCGGACCCGACACACGGACAGAGTCTTCCCTGTACCGTGGACATTCTAAAAACCTGTAAACACTCAAACAAAGTCCCAACAATACAATACAAGCTTTTCTTAATTAAACATCAAAGTTCTAAGGCCATCCGAGCCTTATAGTACACAATAGTTCCAAAACCACACAAGCATGCAAGTAACTTGTTTATAATATAGTCTAATAACCATGCCATTCTAGGATAACATTAAAACATACTTAGAGATAAAACATTCTACACTAAGCCATTCACTCCCAAGCATGCAAAGCAACTAGAAATAGAAATATAAGTTATTACAAGCCATAGAATTACCACTGCTACTACATTATCAGACTTCCAGCTTACATATTACTCAAATACATACATGAGCTTTAAGGCCCCAAAATAGATTATACATAGAACAACAAATTCTTCACATAGCAACCAAAAGCACATCCACCTCAGACAAATATCACACAGCAGCTAAGGCAACTCCACCAACTGTGCCACCTGAAACATGTTAGCGAGGTATGAGCAACCACTGTTGCCCAGTGAGGGATATAGTCCCGGGGCGTGCAATGCAACAGATAATACAGTTATACAACAATATCACTTAGACAATTTAAGAAGCAATGACAACATAAGTAACCACACATTTAAAAGGATACATTTCACACAATCCCATATACACCAATCTTCACTAGTCTTCATTCACGATCCACGAACCACGAGCACGATCACGATAAGCCGGCATAACCCCAAACACTCCAGTGGGTGTACTCCGGATGTACCCCGATAATCCTACGACCCAACATCCCCTGGCAATCTCCGGACCAGGCGAATGAGGGACTAGGGCACGGAGTTTGAATATCCACCGGCAAGCCCTCTGCCGCCCAGCCGATATTCAACACATCCGCCCCTGACACTATGGTTGCGCAACCACTATGCAATGCACTTAACAATGGCAAGTTAATAGCAATAATATGAGCATTAACACATAGGAGGATCAACAAAGTAGGTTGACCTCGATGCAATTAGAATAGAAGCAATTATATAAGCTAATAAGCAGTTTACAAAGGAACATATACAAAATAAGCATAGAATCATACCAAAAGCTCCAAATCAACTTGAAACCACATATAAACACTTAAGGAGTCATGCCATTGTTTTAGAAGTGTGAGTCAACCGAAATTGCACCTAAACCCCTTTGTTTTTCGAACTATTTCTCTTCCAAACCGAGGTTAATGATTTCATTTTCAAAGGAAACTCTCCCAATCTTCTAACTAACCCTCAAGGTACCCTCTCAACCCTCTAACTCATTCAAATGCCCGCGATTACCCCGAAAGCCCCAAATTCCCTCTTATGGCTTTAAACTACACATACCTTATCCGGGCTTCAAACGAGGGTTATCAAAGCTTCTATAGCACCTAGGTAGCCTAAGAATACTAGAAGTAAAGCCCGAATCCACCCGGATTCGCATGAACCCCGAAAGCCCTTTATTAAAGTCGACTATTTTACGTTTTATGCGATTCTAGAGCAATGTAAGTGCACGGGGATATTAGACTACCTTCACTAACACCTAAGGCATCTATTAGAAGTATTGAATCAAGTTAAAACGTGCGATTACACCAAACCCTAGAAATCCCGTCACTATTCACCCCTACGAATCAACTATCGATTTCTACCGTTTAATACATGAAACAATAGCATAAATGTGGTCTCTACTACATGTATACAACATATATAAGCTTATTTGAGCATTGCAATAGCATTAGACAACATTTCCAATAAATCAAGAAAATAGCAACATTTGTAGAATGCACAAATAAGCATGAAAACCCTCACCTAAAGCGCGTAGGAGCACCTAGAAGGCTTGCACACACCCTAAACTACTTGTCCAAGGCTTGGAGAGGCTTGGATTGGAGATTTGATGAGCAAAAGATCTCCTTCTTGGCTGCTAAGGGCTGTTCGGATTTTGAACAGTAATTCCTGCACTTTTTTTGTTTTTGTTTTTGCTAAGTTATGAGCTTATATTGATATATAAGGTGTATGGTTGGGTGGGGTCAAGTTTGGGTGCTTAAGTGGTCAATTATAATGCGCGTAGTAAGCTTAAAACGAGTCTAAAGTGAAGCATGTGTGCTAGTTAATTAAAACTCTAAGTTAGTTACGTAACACTATTCATTGAACTACTAAAATCATTTTTTAAACGAGCTCTCCTATCGCTTCTAGCTCAATTGCACATTTTTTCCACTACTTTAACAATTAATATGATTTAATAAAAATGTTAATTAACTAATAGAATGCAGTTTAAAAACGAAGTGAATAGTAGTCACATAAGTCAGTTAGTAAAGCATAGAAGTAAAGGCGCAAACAAGGGATGCAACAGTAATTGAATGCATGGCTAAAACTCGGGCGTCACAAGAACTCCGAAGTTAAGCGTGTTTGGGCGAGAGTAGTACTACGATGGGTGACCCCCTAGGAAGTCCTCGTGTTGCACCCTCATTTTCAATTTTTTTTGCCCTGGTTAGGGTTCCCAATATACTTTATCCACCAAATTTCTATTACCAAATCCCATGGCACCGTGGGCAAGACAACTTCACTTCACAAAGAGGCTGGGCCTGCAAACCGATGGCGTAGGGCTTGTGACCAAGTCTCCGTCGCTCCAGGGCCCAGAACTTTTGATCCGTAAGGACTTACGTCATGCACAGCCGACCGTTGGACAGCTCTCCGAGAGCTCTAAGATGGAGGCACCTAGCTCGCTGTGCCCATATATGGAGCCCAAAATTTAATGTTTTCATCAGTTTCCGGTCACTCTTCTTCTTTTGCTCTGTTTTTTTGTCCCGGATCGTACGTCGTGAACTGTTAAAAGGACGGCAACGTTACTCGCGGAACTTTAGAGGGCCCTGCAACGCATCGATATCACGTCTAGTGAGGATGCTGCGTTGTTGAAGTGGATGGGTTGTCATTAAGCCCAATGGGCCTTTTGAATGGGCCATCTCTGTAGGCTGAGACTGTGAACCGGTAACACATAAAGGAATTGTGCCCTCAACATGACGGGTGCGATCATACCATCTCTAATGCACCGGATCCCATCAGAACACCGAAGTTAAGCGTGCTTGGGCAAGAGTAGTACTAGGATGGGTGACCCCCTAGGAAGTCCTCGTGTTGTACCCCCCTTTTCAATTTTTTTTGCCCTGGTTAGGGTTCCCAAGATAATTTATCCACCGAATTTCTATTATCAAATCCCACGGCACCTTGGGCAAGACAACTTCGCTTCACGTAGAGGCTGGGCCCGCAAACCGAGGGCGCAGGGCTTGTGACCTGGTCTCCGTCGCTCCGGTCCACATCACTTTTGATCCGCAAGGAATTACGCGGCGTACAGCCTACTGTTGGAAAGCTCTCCGAGAAATCTACGACAGAGGCAGCTAGCCTGTTCGCTGTGCCCATTTTTGGAGCCCAAAATCGAACGTTTTCATGAGTTTCCGTCCACTTTTCTTCTTTGGATCTATTTTTCCGTCCCGAATCGTACGTCGTGAGCTGTTAAAAGGACGACAACGTTACTCGTGGGACATTAGAAGGCCCTACAATGCATCGATATCACGTCTTGCGAGGATGCGGCGTTGTTGAAGCCAATGGTTGTCGTTAAGCCCATTGGACCTTTTGAATGGGCCATCTATCTAGGCTGGGACTGTGAACTGTTAACACATAAAGGAATTGTGCCCTCAACATGACGGGTGCGATCATACCAGAACTAATGCACCGGATCCCATCAGAACTCCGAATTTAAGCGTGCTTGGGTGAGAGTAGTACTAGGATGGGGGATCCCTTGGGAAGTCCTCGTGTTGCACCCTCCATTTCAATTTGTTTTGCCCTGGTTAGGGTTGCCAAGATACTTTATCCACCAAATTTCTATTACCAAATCCCACGGTACCTTGGGCAAGGCAACTTCACTTCACGTAAAGGCTGGGCCCACAAACCGAGGGCGTAGGGCATGTGACCATGTCTCCATCGCTCCGGTGCCAATAACTTTTTATCCGTAAGGACTTACGCGGTGCATAGCCTACCGCTGGAAAGCCCTCCGAGAGCTATACGACGGAAGCAGCCAGCATGCTCGCTTTGCCCCTTTTTGGAGCCCAAAATTGAACGTTTTCATCAGTTTTCAGCCGCTTTTCTTCTTTCACTCTATTTTTCGGTCCCGGATCGTACGTCGTGAGTTGTTAAAAGGACGAAAAAGTTATTCGCGGGACATTAGAGGACCCTACAATGCGTCGATATCACATCTTGCGAGGATGCTGCGTTGTTGAAGCAGATGGGTTGTCGTGAAGCCCATTGGGCCTTTTGAATGGGCCATCTCTTTAAGCTGGGACAGTGAACCGTTAACACATAAAGGAATTGTGCCCTCAACATGATGGGTGGGATCATACCACCAATAATGCACCGGATCCCATCAAAACTCCGAAGTTAAGCTTGCTTAGGCGTGAGTAGTACTAGGATGGGTGACCCCCTCGGAAGTCCTCGTGTTGCACCCCCCTTTTCAATTTTTTTTGCCCTGGTTAGGGTTGCCAAGATACTTTATCGACCAACTTTCTATTACCGAATCCCACGGGACCTTGGGGAAGACAATTTCGCTTCACGTAGAGGATGGGCCAGCAAACCGAGGGCGTAAGGCTTGTGACCAGGTCTCCGTCGCTCTGGTGCCCATAACTTTTCATCTGTAAGGACTTACGCGATGCACAACCTACAGTTGGAAAGCTCTCCGAGAGCTCTACGACGGAGGCAGCTATCCCGCTCGCTCTGCCCATTGTTTGAGCCCAAAATCGAACATTTTCATTATTTTTC
This sequence comes from Ehretia macrophylla, assembly GCA_037974665.1. NCBI lineage: Eukaryota > Viridiplantae > Streptophyta > Magnoliopsida > Boraginales > Ehretiaceae > Ehretia > Ehretia macrophylla. Next base: position 75,040,308 of record CM075769.1, read on the forward strand.
TCCCACTTTTCTTCTTTTCCTCTATTTTTCCAACCCAGATCGTATGTTGTGAGCTGTTAAAAGGACGACAAAGTTACTTGCGGGACATTAGAGTGCCCTACCACGCGTCGATATCACGTCTTACTAAAATGCTGCGTTGTTGAAGCGGATGGGTTGTCATTAAGCCCATTGGGCCTTTTGAATGGGTCATCTCTCTAGGCTAGGACTGTGAACCATTAACACATAAAGGAATTGTGCCCTCAACATCACGGGTGCGATCATACCAGCACTAATGCCCCAGATCCCATCAGAACACCGAAGTTAAGCGTGCTTGGGCGAGAGTAGTACTAGGATGGGTGACTGCCTGGGAAGTCCTCATGTTGCACCCCCCTTTTCAATTTTGTTTGCCCTGGTTAGGATTGCCAAGATACTTTATCCACCAAATTTCTATTACAGAATCCCACGAGACCTTGGGGAAGACAACTTCGCTTCACGTAGAGGCAGGGCCAGCAAACTGAGGGCGTAGGGCTTGGGACCAGGTCTTCGTCGCTCCGGTGCCCATAACTTTTGATCCGTAAGGACTTACGCGGCGCACAGCCTACTGTTGGAAAGCTCTCCGATAGCTCTACGACAGAGGCTGCTAGCCTGTTCGTTGTGCAATTTTTGGAGCCCAAAATTGAACATTTTCATCAGTTTCTAGCCACTTTTCTTCTTTTGCTCTGTTTTTCCGTCCCGGATCGTACGTCGTGAGCTGTTTAAAGGAAGACAACATTTCTCGCGGGACATTAGAGGGCCCTACAACGCATCGATATCACGTCTTGCGAGGATGCTGCGTTGTTGAAGCTAATGGTTATCGTTAAGCCCATAGGACCTTTTGAATGGGCCATCTATCTAGGCTGGGACTGTTAACCGTTAACACATAAAGGAATTATACCCTCAACATGACGGGTGCGATCATACCAACACTAATGCACCGGATCCCAATCAGAACTCCGAATTTAAGCGTGCTTGGGCGAGATTAGTACTAGGATGGGTGACCCCCTGGGAAGTCCTCGTGTTGTACCCCCCTTTTCAATTTTTTTTGCCCTGGTTAGGGTTGCCAAGGTACTTTATCCACCACATTTTTATTACCGAATACCACGACACCTTAGGCAAAGACAACTTCGCTTCACGTAGAGGCAGGGCCAGCAAACCGAGGGCGTAGTGCTTGTGACCAGGTCTCCGTCGCTCCGGTGCCCATAACTTTTGATCCATAAGGACTTACGCGGCGCACAGCCTACCGTTGGAAAGCTCTCCTAGAGCTCTTCGGCGGAGGCAGTCGGCCTGCTCGCTGTGCCCGTTTTTGGAGCCCAAAATCGAACATTTTCATCAATTTTTAGCCACTTTTCTTCTTTTACTCTGTTTTTCCATACCGGATCGTATGTCGTGAGCTGTTAAAAGGACGACAAAGTTACTAGCTGGACATTAGATGGCCCTACAACGCGTCGATATGATGTCTTGCGAGGATGCTACGTTGTTGAAGCGGATGGGAAGTCATTAGGTCCATTGGCCCTTTTGAATGGGCCATCTCTCTAAGCTGGGACTTTGAACCGATAACACATAAAGGAATTGTGCCATCAACATGACGGGTGCGATCATACCAGCACTAATGCACCGGATCCCATCAGAACATCGAAGTTAAGCGTGCTTGGGCATGAGTAGTACTTGGATGGGTGACCCCCTGGGAAGTCCTCGTGTTGTACCCCCCTTTTCAAATTTTTTTTCACTAGTTATGGTTCCCAAGATAATTTATCTACCAAATTTCTATTATTGAATTCCATGGCACCTTAGGCAAGAGAACTTCGTTTCACGTAGAGGCTGGGCCCACAAACCGAGTGCGTAGGGCTTGGGACCAGGCCTCCGTCGGTCCGGTGCCCATACCTTTTGATCCGCAAGGACTTACGCGGCGCTCAGCCTACCGTTGGAAAGCTCTCCGAGAGCTCTGCGATAGAGGCTGCTAGCCTGTTCGCTGTGCCCATTTTTGGAGCTCAAAATCGAACGTTTTCATCAATTTCCGGCCACTTTTCTTCTTTTGCTCTGTTTTTTCGTCCCGGATCGTACGTCGTGAGCTGTTAAAAGGACGACAATGTTACTCGCGGGACATTAGAGGGCCCTACAACGCATCGATATCACGTCTGGCGAGGATGCTGCGTTGTTAAAGCTAATGGTTGTCGTTAAGCCCATTGGACCTTTTGAATGGGCCATCTATCTAGGCTGGGACTGTGAACCGTTAACACATAAAGGAATTGTGCCCTCAACATGACAGGTACGATCATACCAGCACTAATGCAATGGATTCCAATCAGAACTCCGAATTTAAGCGTGCTTGGGCGAGAGTAGTAGTAGGATGGGTGACCCCTGGGAAGTCCTCCTGTTGCACCCCCCTTTTCAATTTGTTTTGCCCTGGTTAGGGTTGCCAAGATACTTTATCCACCAAATTTCTATTACCGAATCCCACGGCACCTTGGGCAAGACAACTTCGCTTCACGTAGAGGCTGGGCCAGCAAACCGAGGGTGTAGGGCTTGTGACCAGGTCTCCGTCGCTCTGGTGCCGATAACTTTTGATCCGTAAGAACTTACGCAGCACACAGCCTACCGTTGGAAAGCTCTCCGAGAGCTCTACGGCGAAGGCAGCCTGCCTGCTCGTTGTGCCCCTTTTTGGAGCCCAAAATCGAACGTTTTCATCAATTTTCAGCCACTTTTCTTCTTTTGCTCTGTTTTTCAGTTCGGGATCGTACGTCGTGAGCTGTTAAAAGGACGACAATGTTACTCGCGGGACATTAGAGGGCCCTACAATGAGTCTATATCACGTCTTGCGAGGATGCTGCGTTGTTGTAGCAGATGGGTTGCCGTTAACCCATTGGACCTTTTGAATGGGCCATTGCTCTAGGCTGGGACTGTGAACCGTTAACACATAAAGGAATTGTGCCCTCAACATGACGGGTGCGATCATATGAGTACTAATGCACCGGATCCCAATAAGAACACCGAATTTAAGAGTGCTTGGGCGAGAGTAGTACTAGGATGGGTGACCCCCTGGGAAGTCCTCGTGTTGTACCCCCCTTTTCAATTTGTTTTGCCCTGGTTAGGGTTGCCAAGATACTTTATCTACCAAATTTCTATTACCGAATCCCACGGAACCTTGGCAAAGACAACTTCGCTTCACATAGAGGTTGGGCCAGCAAACCGAGGGCGTAGGGCTTGTGACCAGGTCTCCGTCGCTCTAGTGCCCATAACTTTTCATCTGTAAGGACTTACGTGGTGCACAGCCTACCATTGGAAAGCTCTCCGAGATCTCTACAACGGAGGCAGCTAGCCTGCTCGCTGTGCCCATTTTTGGAGCCCAAAATCGAACATTTTCATCAGTTTTTGGCCACTTTTCTTCTTTTACTATGTTTTTCCAACCTGGATCGTACGTCGTGAGCTGTTAAAAGGACGACAAAGTTAATCGCCGAAAAGTAGACTGCCCTAAAACGAGTTGATATCACGTCTTGCGAGAATGCTGCGTTGTTGAAGAGGATGGGTTGTCGTTAAGCCCATTGGGCCTTTTGAATGGGCTATCTCTCTAGGCTGGGACTATGAACCGTTAACACATAAAGGAATTGTGCCCTCAACATAACGGGTGCGATCATACCAGCACTAATGCACCAGATCCCATCAGAACACCGAAGTTAAGCGTCCTTGGGCGAGAGTAGTTCTAGGATGGGTGACCCCCTGAGAAGTCCTCGTGTTGCACCCCTCTTTTCAATTTTTTTTGCCCTAGTTAGGGTTCCCAAGATACTTTATCCACCAAATTTCTATTACCGAATCCCACGGCACCTTGGTCAAGACGATTTCGCTTCAGGAATAGGCTGGGCCCGCAAACCGAGGGCGTAGGGCTTATGACCTGGTCTCCGTCGCTCCGGTGCCCATAACTTTTGATCCATTAGGACTTAAGCCGTGCGCGGTGCACAGCCTACCGTTGGAAAGCTCTCCGAGAGCTCTACGACGGAGGCAACTAGCCTGTTCGCTTTGCCCATTTTTGGAGCCCAAAATCAAACGTTTTCATCAGTTTCCGGCCACTTTACTTCTTTTGCTCTATTTTTTCGACCCGGATTGTACGTCGTGAGCTATTAAAAGGACGACAACATTACTCGCGGGACATTAGAGGGCCCTACAATGCGTCGATATCACGTCTTGCGAGGATGCTGCGTTGTTGAAGTTGATGGTTGTCATTAAGCCCATTGGACCTTTTGAATGGGCCATCTCTCTAGGCTGGGACTGTGAACTGTTAACACATAAAGGAATTGTGCCCTCAACATGACGGGTGCGATCAAAGCAGCACTAATGCACCTGATCCCAATCAGAACTCTGAATTTAAGCGTGCTTGGGCAAGAGTAGTACTAGGATGGGTGACCCACTGGGAAGTCCTTGTCTTGCACCCCATTTTTCAATTTTTTTTTGCCCTGGATAGGGTTGCCAAGATACTTTATCCATCAAATTTCTATTAACGAATCCAACGGCACCTTGGGCAAGACAACTTCACTTCACGTAGAGGCTGGGCCAGCAAACTGAGGGCATAGGGCTTGTGACCAGGTCTTCATCGCTCCGGTGCCCATAACTTTTGATCCGTAATGACTTACGCGGCACACAGCCTACCGTTGGAAAGCTCTCCGAGAGCTCTACGGCGGAAGCAGCTAGCCTGCTCGCTGTACCCATTTTTGGAGTCCAAAATCGAATGTTTTCATCAGTTTTTGGCCACTTTTCTTCATTTGCTCTGTTTTTCCGTCCCGGATCGTACGTCGTGAGCTATAAAAAGGACGACTACGTTACTCGCGAAACATTAGAGGGCCATACAACACGTCGATATCACGTCTTGTGAGGATACTGCGTTGTTGAAGTAGATGGATTGTCGTTAAGCCTTTTGGGCCTTTTGAATGGGCCATCTCTCTAGGCTGGGACTGTGAACCGTTAACACATAAAGGAATTGTGCCCTCAACATGACGTGTGCGATCATACCCGCACTAATGCACCGGATCCCATTAGAACTCCGAAGTTAAGAGTGCTTGGGCGAGAGTAGTACTAAGATGGGTGACCCCCTGGGAAGTCCTCGTGTTGCACCCCTCTTTTCTATTTTTTTTCCCCTTGTTAGGGTTCCCAAGATACTTTATTTGCCAAATTTCTATTACCGAATCCCACGGCACCTTGGGCAAGACAACTTCGCCCCACGTAGAGGTTAGGCCCGCAAACCGAGGGCGTAGAGCTTGTGGCCAGGTCTCCGTCGCTCCGGTGCTCATAACTTTTGATACATAAGGACTTACGCGGCGCACAGCATACCGTTGGAAAGCTCTCCGAAAGCTCTACGACGGAGGCAGCCAGCCTGCTTGCTTTGCCCATTTTTGGTGCCTAAAATCGAACGTTTTCACCAGTTTTCAGCCACTTTTCTTCTTTTGCTATGTTTTTCCAGCCTGGATCGTACGTCGTGAGCTGTTAAAAGGACGACGACGTTACTCGCTGCACATTAGAGGGCCCTACAACGCGTCGATATCACGTCTTGTGAGGATGCGGCGTTGTTGAAGTGGATGGGTTGTCGTTAAGCCCATTGGGCCTTTTGAATGGGCCATCTCTCTAGGCTGGGACTGTGAATCGTTAACACATAAAGGAATTGTGACCTCAACATGACGGGTGCGATCATACCAGCACTAATGCACCGGATCCCATCAGAACTCCGAAGTTAAGCGTGCTTGGGCGAGAGTAGTACTAGGATGGGTGACCCCCTGGGAAGTCCTCGTGTTGCACCCTCGTTTTCAATTTTTTTTGCCCTGGTTAGGGTTCCCGAGATACTTTATCCACCAAATTTCGATTACCGAATCCCATGGCACCTTAGGCAAGACAACTTTGCTTCACGTAGAGGCTGGGCCCGCAATCCTAGGGCGTAGGGCTTGGGACCAAGTCTTCATCGCTCCGGTTCCCATAACTTTTGATCCATAAGAACTTACGTGGCGCCCAGCCTACCTTTGGAAAGCTCTTCAGGAGCTCTACGACCGAGGCAACTATCTTGCTCGTTGTGCCCATTTTTGGAGCCCAAAATCAAACGTTTTCACCAGTTTCTGACCACTTTTCTTCTTTTGCTCTGTTTTTTCGTCCTAGACCGTACGTCGTGAGCTATTAAAAGGATGACAATGTTACTCGCAGGACATTAGAGGGCCCTACAACGCGTCGATATCACGTCTTGCGAGGATGCTGCATTGTTGAAACAGATGGGTTGTCATTAAGCCCATTGGGCCTTTTGAATAGGCCATCTCTCTAGGGTGGGACTGTGAACTGTTAACAGATAAAGGAATTGTGCCCTCAACATGACGGGTGCGATCATACCAGCACTAATGCACCGGATCCCATCAAAACTCCGAAGTTAAGCTTGCTTGGGCGAGAGTAGTACTAGGATGGGTGACCCCCTGGGAAGTCCTCGTGCTGCACCCCCCTTTATAATTTTTTTTTGCCCTCGTTAGGGTTGCCAAGATACTTTATCCACCAAATTTCTATTACCGAATCCCACGTCATCTTGGGGAAGACAACTTCGCTTCACGTAGAGGCTGGGCCAGCAAACCGAGGGCGTAGGGCTCGTGACCAGGTCTCCGTCGCTCTGGTGCCCATAACTTTTGATCTGTAAGGACTTACGCGGCGCACAACCTACCGTTGGAAAGCCCTCCGAGAGCTCTATGATGGAGGCAGCAAGCCTGCTTAATGTGCTCCTTTTTGGAGCCCAAAATCGAACATTTTCATCAGTTTTTGGCCTTTTTTCTTCTTTTGCTCTATTTTTCTATCCCAGATCGTACGTCGTGAGCTGTTAGAAGGATGACAAAGTTACTCGATGGACATTAGAGTGCCCTACAACGCGTCGATATCACGTCTTACGAGGATGCTGCGTTGTTGAAGCTGATAGGTTGTCGTTAAGCCCATTGGGCCTTTTGAATGGGCCATCTCTCTAGGCTAGGACTGTGAACCGTTAACACATAAAGGAATTGTGCCCTCAACATGACGGGTGCGATCATACCAGCACTAATGAACTGGATCCCATCAGAACTCCGAAGTTAAGCGTGCTTGGGCGAGAGTAGTACTAGGATGGGTGATCCCTTGGGAAATCCTCGTGTTGCACCCCCTTTTTCAATTTTTTTTGCCCTGATTAGGGTTGCCAAGATACTTTATCCACCAAATTTCTATTACAAAATCGAACGGCGCCGTGGACAAGGCAACTTCGCTTCACGTAGAGGCTGGGCCCGCAAACCAAGGGCATAGGGCTTGTGACCATGTCTCCGTCGCTCCGGTTCCCATAACTTTTGATCCGTAAGGACTTACGAGGCACACAACCTACTGTAGGAAAGCTCTCCGAAAGCTCTACGACGGAGGCAGCGAGGCTGCTTAATGTGCCCCTTTTTGGAGCCCAAAATCGAACATTTTCATTAGTTTTTGGCCACTTTTCTTCTTTTGCTCTATTTTTCTATCCCAGATCGTACGTCGTGAGCTGTTAGAAGGATGACAAAGTTACTCGAGGGACATTAGAGTTCCCTACAACATGTCGATATCACGTCTTACGAGGATGCTGCGTTGTTAAAGCTGATGGGTTGTCGTTAAGCCCATTTGGCCTTTTGAATGGGCCATCTCTCTAGGCTGGGACTGTGAACCATTAACACATAAAGGAATTGTGCCCTCAACATGACGGGTGCAATCATACCAGCACTAATGCACCGAATCTCATCAGAACACCGAAGTTAAGCGTGCTTGGGCGAGAGTAGTACTAGGATGGGTGACCCCTTGGGAAGTCCTCGTGTTGCACCCCCCTTTTCAATTTTTTTTGCCCTGGTTAGGGTTCCCAAGATACTTTATCCACCAAATTTCTATTACCGAATCCCACGGCACCTTGGGCAAGACAACTTCACTTCACGTAGAGGCTGGGCCTGCAAACCGAGGGCGTAGGGCTTGTGACCAAGTCTCCGTCGATCCAGTGCCCATAACTTTTGATCCACAAGAACTTACGTGGCGCACAGCCTACCATTGGAAAGCTCTTCAAGAGCTCTACGACCGAGGCAGCTATCTTGCTCGTTGTGCCCATTTTTAGAGCCCAAAATCGAACGTTTTCATCAGTTTTCGACCACTTTTCTTCTTTTGCTCTGTTTTTTCATCCCGGATCGTACGTCGTGAGCTGTTAAAAGGAAGACAATGTTACTCGCAGGACATTAGAGGGCCCTACAATGCGTCGATATCATGTCGTGCGAGGATGCTGCATTGTTGAAGCGGATGTGTTGTCATTAAGCCCATTGGGACTTTTGAATAGGACATCTCTCTAGGGTGGGACTGTGAACCGTTAACACATAAAGGAATTGTGCCCTCAACATGACGGGTGCAATCATACCAGCACTAATGCACCGGATCCCATCAGAACACCGAAGTTAAGCGTGCTTGGGCGAGAGTAGTACTAGGATGGATGACCCCTTGGGAAGTCCTCATGTTGCACCCTCCTTTTCAATTTTTTTTGCCCTGGTTCGGGTTCCCAAGATACTTTATCCACCAAATTTCAATTACCGAATCCCACGGCACCTTGGTTAAGGCAACTTCGCTTCACGTAGAGGCTGGGCCCGCAAACCGAGGGCGTAGGGCTTGTGACTATGTCTCCGTTGCCCCGGTGCCCATAACTTTTGATCCGTAAGGACTTATGCGGCGCACAGCCTACCGTTGGAAAGCTCTCCGAGAGCTCTACGACGAAAGTTGCCAGCCTGCTCGCTGTGCCCCATTTTGGAGCCCAAAATTGAATGTTTTCATCAGTTTTCAGCCACTTTTCTTCTTTCACTCTATTTTTCCATCCCGGATCATACGTCGTGAGCTGTTAAAATGACGACAAAGTTAGTCGCGGGACATTAGAGGGCCCTACAACGCGTCGATAAACGTCTTGCGAGGATGCTGCGTTGTTGAAGCGGATGGGTTGTCGTGAAGCCCATTGGGCCTTTTGAATGGGCCATCTCTGTAGGCTAGGACTGTGAACCGTTAACACATAAAGGAATTGTGCCCTCAACATCACGGGTGTGATCATACCAGTACAAATGCACCGGATCCCATCAAAACTCTGAAGTTAAGCGTGCTTGGGCGAGAGTAGTACTAGGATGGGTGACACCTTGGGAAGTCCACGTGTTGCACCCCCCTTTACAATTTTTTTTGCCCTGGTTAGGGTTGCCAAGATACTTTATCCACCAAATTTCTATTACCGAATCCCACGGCACCTTGGGGAAGACAACTTCGCTTCACGTAGAGGCTGGGCCAGCAAACCGAGGGCGTAGGGCATGTGACCAGGTCTCCGTCGCTCTAGTGCCCATAACTTTTGATCTGTAAGAACTTATGCGGCGCACAGCCTACCATTGGAAAGCCCTCCGAGAGCTCTACGACGGAGGCAGAAAGCCTGCTTAATGTGCCCTTTTTTGTAGCCCAAAATCGAACGTTTTCATCAGTTTCTTGCCACTTTTCTTCTTTTGCCCTTTTTTTTCGTCCCAAATCGTACGTCGTGAGCTGTTAAAAGGATGACAATGTTACTCGTGGGACATTAGAGGGCCCTACAACGCGTCGATATTCGTCTTGCGAGGATGCTGCGTTGTTGAAGCGGAAGGGTTGTTATTAAGCCCATTGGGCCTTTTGAATGTGCCATCTCTCTAGGCTGGGACTGTGAACCGTTAACACATAAAGGAATTGTGCCCTCAACATGATGGGTGCGATCATACCAGCACTAATGCATCAGATCCCATCAGAACTCCGAAGTTAAGCGTGCTTGGGCGAGAGTAGTACTAGGATGGGTGATCCCTTGGAAAATCCTCGTGTTGCACCCCCTTTTTCAATTTTTTTTGCCTTGGTTAGGGTTGCCAAGATACTTTATCCACCAAATTTCTATTACAAAATCGTACGGCGCCGTGGGGAAGGCAACTTCGCTTCACGTAGAGGCTGGGCCCGCAAACCAAGGGCGTAGGGCTTGTGACCATGTCTTCGTCGCTCCGGTGCCCATAACTTTTGATCCGTAAGGACTTACGAGGCGGACAGCCTACTGTTGGAAAGCTCTCCGAGAGCTCTACGACGGAGGAAGCAAGCCTGCTAAATGTAACCCTTTTTGGAGCCCAAAATCGAACATTTTTATCAGTTTTTGGCCACTTTTCTTCTTTTGCTCTTTTTTTCTATCCAGGATCGTACGTCGTGAGCTGTTAGAAGGACGACAAAGTTACTCGAGGGACATTAGAGGGCCCTACAACGCGTCGATATCACGTCTTGCGAGGATGCTCCGTTGTTGAAGCGAATGGGTTGTCGTGAATCCCATTGGGCCTTTTGAATGGGCCATCTCTCTAGGCTGGGACTGTGAACTGTTAACACATAAAGGAATTGTGCCCTCAACATGACGGGTGGAATCATACCAACACTAATGCACCGGATCCCATCAAAACTCCGAAGTTAAGCTTGCTTGGGCAAGAGAAGTACTAGGATAGGTGACCCCCTGGGAAGTCCTCGTGTTGCACCCCGCTTTTCAATTTTTTTTGCCCTGGTTAGGGTTGCCAAGATACTTTTTCCACCAAATTTCTATTACCGAATCCCACGGCACCTAGGGGAAGACAACTTCGCTTCACGTAGAGGCTGGGCCAGCAAACCGAGGGCGTAGGGCTTGTGACCAGGTCTCCGTCGCTCTGGTGCCCATGACTTTTGATCTGTACGGACTTACCCGGCGCACAGCCTACCGTTGGAAAGCTCTCCGAGAGCTCTACTACGAAGGCAGCTAGCTTGCTCGTTGTGCCCATTTTTGGAGCCCAAAATTGAACATTTTCATCAGTTTTTGGCTACTTCTCTTCTTTCGTTCTATTTTTCTATCCCGGATCGTACGTCGTGAGCTGTTAAAAGGACGACAAAGTTACTCGCGGGACATTAGAGTGCCCTACAACGAGTCGATATCACGTCTTGCGAGGATGCTACGTTGTTGAAGTTGATGGGTTATCGTTAAGCCCATTGGGCCTTTTCAATGGGCCATCTCTCTAGGCTGGGACTGTGAACAGTTAACACATAAAGGAATTGCGCCCTCAACATGACGGGTGCGATCATACCAGCACTAATGCACCGGATCCCATCAGAACACCGAAGTTAAGCATTCTTGGGCGAGAGTAGTATTAGGATGGGTGACCCCTTGGGAAGTCCTCGTGTTGCACCCCCCTTTTCAATTTTTTTTGCCCTGGTTAGGGTTCCCAAGATACTTTATCCACCAAATTTCTATTACCGAATCCCACGGCACATTTGGCATGACAACTTCGCTTCACGTTGAGGCTAGGCCCGCAAACCGAGGGCGTAGGGCTTGTGACCAAGTCTCCGTCGCTCCGGTGCCCATAATTTTTGATCCGTAAGGACTTACGTGGCGCACATCCTACATTTGAAAAGCACTTTGAGAGCTCTACGACCGAGGCAGCTATCTTCCTCTTTGTGCCCATTTTTGGAGCCCAAAATCGAACGTTTTCATCAGTTTTCGGCCACTTTTCTTCTTTTGCTCTATTTTTCAGTCCCGAATCATACGTCGTGAGTTGTTAAAAGGACGACAATGTTACTCGCGGGACATTAGACAACCCTACAATGCGTCGATACCACGTCTTGCGAGGATGCTGCGTTGTTGAAGTGGATGGGTTGTCATTAAGCCCATTGGGCCTTTTGAATGGGCCATCTCTCTAGGCTGGGACTGTGAACCGTTAACACATAAAGGAATTGTACCCTCAACATGACGGGTGCGATCATACCAGCACTAATGCACCGGATCCCATCAAAACTCAGAAGTTAAGCGTGCTTGACCGAGAGTAGTACTAGGATGGGTGATCCCTTGGGAAGTCCTCGTGTTGCACCCCCTTTTTTAAATTTTTTTGCCCTAGTTAGGGTTGCCAAGATACTTTATCCACCAAATATCTATTACCGAATGCCACGGCACCTTGGGCAAGGCAACTTCGCTTCACGTAGAGGCTGGGCCTGCAAACCAAGGGCGTAGGGCTTGTGACCATGTCTCTGTCGCTCCGGTGCCCATAACTTTTGATCTTTAAGGACTTACGCGGCGCATAGCCTACCGTTGGAAAGCTCTCTGAGAGCTCTACGGCAGAGGGAGCTAGCCTGCTCGCTGTGCCCGTTTTTGGAGCCCAAAATTGAACGTTTTCATCAGTTTTCTGTAACTTTTCTTCTTTTACTCTATTTTTCCATCCTGGATCGTATGTCGTGAGCTGCTAAAAGGATGACAAAGTTACTCACGGGACATTAGAGGGCCCTACAACCGGTCGATATCACGTCTTGCGAGGATGCTGCGTTGTAGAAGCGGATGGGTTTTCGTGAAGCCCATTGGGCCTTTTGAATGGGCCATCTCTCTAGGATGGGATTGTGAACCGTTAACACATAAAGGAATTGTGCCCTTAACATGACGATTTTGATCATACCAGCACTAATGCACCGGATCCCATCAGAACTCCGAAGTTAAGCGTGCTTGGGCGAGAGTAGTACTAGGATGGGTGACCCCCTGGGTAGTCCTCGTGTTGCACCCCCATTTCCAATTTTTTTTGCCCTGGTTAGGGCTGTCAAGATACTTTATCCACCAAATTTCTATTACCAAATCCCACGGCACCTTGCACAAGACAACTTCGCTTGGCGTAGAGGTTGGGCCAATAAACCGAGGTCGTAGGGCTAGTGACCAGGTCTTCGTCGCTCCGGTGCCCATCACTATTGATCCGTAAGGACTTATGCGGCGCACAGCATACCTTTGGAAACCTCTCTGAGAGCTCTACGACAAAGGTAGCTAGCCTGCTCACTTTGCCCATTATTGGACCCCAAAATCGAACGTTTTCATCAATTTTCGGCCACTTTTCTTCTTTTGCTCGATTTTTCCGTCCTGGATCGTAGTCGTGAGCTATTAAAAGGACGACAACGTTACTCGCAGTTACATTAGAGGGCCCTACAACACGTCTTGCGAGGATGCTGCGTTGTTAAAGCGGATGGGTTATCGTTAAGCCCAATGGGCCTTTTGAAGTGGCCATATCTCTAGGCTGGAACTGTGAACCGTTAACAAATAAAGGAATTGTGCCCTCAACATAACTGGTGCAATCATACAAGTACTAATGCACCAGATCCCATAAGAACTCCAAAGTTAAGCGTGCTTGGGCGAGAGTAGTACTAGGATGGGTGACCCCCTGGGAAGTCCTCGTGTTGCACCCCCCTTTTCAATTTTTTTTCCCTAGTTAGGGTTGCCAAGATATTTTATCCACCAAATTTCTATTACCGAATTCCACGGGACCTTGGACAAGACAACTTCGCTTCACGTAGAGGCTGGGCCCACAAACTGAGGGCGTAGGGCTTGTGACCAGGTCTCCGTCACTCCGGCGCCCATAACTTTTGATTCGTAAGGACTTACGCGGCGCACAGCATACCGTTGGAAAGCTTTCCGAGAGCTCTACGACGGAGGCAGCTAGTCTGCTGGATTTGCCTATATTTAGAGCCCAAAATCGAACGTTTTCATCAGTTTTTGACCATTTTTCTTCTTTTGCCCTATTTTTCCGTCCCGGATATTACGTCATGAGCTATTAAAAGCATGAAAACGTTACTCACGGGACATTAGAGGGCCCTACAATGCATCGATATCACGTCTTGCGAGGTTGCTGCGTTGCTGAAGTGGATGGGTTATCGTTAAGCCCATTGGGCCTTTTGAATGGGCCATCTCTCTAGGCTGGGACTGTGAACCGTTAACACATAAAGGAATTGTGCCCTCAACATGACGGGTGCGATCATACCAGTACTAATGCACCGGATCCCATCAGAACTCCGAAGGTAAGCGTGTTTGGATGGGAGTAGTACAAGGATGGTTGACCCATTGGGAAGTCCTCGTGTTGCACCCCCCTTTTCAATTTTCTTTGCCCAGGTTGGGGTTGCCAAGATACTTTATACACCAAATTTGTATTACCAAATCCCACGGCACCTTGGACAAGACAACTTCGCTTCACGTAGAGGCTGGGCCCGCAAACCGAGGGCGTAGGGCTTGTGACCAGGTCTCCGTCGCTCCGGTGCCCATAACTTTTGATCCGTAAGGACTTACGCGGCACACAGCTTACCGTTGGAAAGCACTCCGAGAGCTCTACGATAGAGGTAGCTAGCCTGCTCACTTTGCCCATTTTAGGAGCACAAAATCGAATGTTTTCATCAGTTTTCGACAACTTTTATTCTATTGCTCTGTTTTTCCGTCCCGGATCGTACATCGTGAGCTATTAAAAGGACGACAACGTTACTCGCGGGACATTAGAGGGCCATACAACACGTCGATATGACGTCTTGCGAGGATACTGCATTTTTAAAGCAGATGGGTTGTCGTTAAGCCCATTGGGCCTTGTGAATGGGCCATCTCTCTAGGCTGGGACTGTGAACCGTTAACACATAAAGGAATTGTGCCCTCAACATAACGGGTGCGATCATACCAGTACTAATGCACCGGATCCCATAAGAACTCCGAAGTTAAGCATGCTTGGGCGAGAGTAGTACTAGGATGGGTGACCCCCTGGGAAGTCCTCGTGTTGCACCCCCATTTTCAATTTTTTTTGCCCGGGTTAGGGTTGCCAAAATACTTTATCCACAAAATTTCAATTACTGAATCCGACGGCACCTTGGACAAGAAAACTTCGCTTACGTAGAGGCTGGGCCTTCAAACCTAGGGCATAGGGCTTGTGACCAGGTCTCCGTCGCTCCGGTGCCCATAACTTTTGATCCGTAAGGACTTACGTGGCACACAGCATACCGTTGGAAAGCTCTCCGAGAGCTCTACGACAGAGGTAGCTAGCCTGCTCACTTTGCCCATTTTTGGAGCCCAAAATTGAATGTTTTCATCAGTTTTCGATCTCTTTTCTTCTTTTGCTCTGTTTTTTCATCCCGGATCGTACATCGTGAGCTATTAAAAGGACGACAACGTTAGTCGCGGGACATTAAAGGGCCATACAACGCGTCGATATCACGTCTTGCGAGGATACTGCGTTGCTGAAGCAGATGGGTTGTCGTTAAGCCTATTGGGCCTTTTGAATGGGCCATCTCTCTAGGCTGGGACTGTGAACCGTTAACACATAAAGGAATTGTGCCCTCAACATGACGGGTACGATCATACCAGCACTAGTGCACCAGATCCCATCAGAACTCCGAAGTTAAGCGTGCTTGGGCGAGAGTAGTACTAGGATGGGTGACCCCCTGGGAAGTCCTCGTGTTGTACCCTCATTTTCAATTTTTTTTGCCCTGGTTAGGGTTGCCAAGATACTTTATCCACCAAATTTTTATTACCAAATCCCACGGCACCTTGGACAAGACAACATCGCTTCACGTAGAGGCTGGGCCTGCAAACCGAGGGCATAGGGCTTGTGACCAGGTCTCCGTCGCTCCGGTGCCCATAACTTTTGATCCATAAGGACTTACGTGGCGCACAGCATACCGTTGGAAAGCTCTCCGAGAGCTCTACGACGGAGGTAGTTCGCTCGCTCACTCTGCCCCTTTTTGGTGCCCAAAATAGAATGTTTTCATCAGTTTTCGACCACTTTTCTTCTTTTGCTCTGTTTTTCCGTCCCGGATCGTACATCGTGAGCTATTAAAAGGACGACAACGTTACTCGCGGGACATTAGAGGGCCATACAACGCATCAATATCACGTCTTGCGAGGATACTGCGTTGTTGAAACAGATGGGTTGTCGTTAAGCCTATTGGGCCTTTTGAATGGGCCATCTCTCTAGGTTGGGACTGTGAACCGTTAACACATAAAGGAATTGTGCCCTCAACATGACGGGTGCGATCATACCAGCACTAGTGCACCGGATCCCATCAGAACTCCGAAGTTAAGCGCGCTTGGGCGAGAGTAGTACTAGGATGGGTGACCCCCTGGGAAGTCCTCGTGTTGCACCCTCCTTTTCAATTTTTTTTGCCCTGGTTAGGGTTGCCAAGATACTTTATCCACCAAATTTTTATTACCGAATCCCACGGCACCTTGGACAAGACAACTTCGCTTCACGTAGAGGCTGGGCCTGCAAACCGAGGGCATAGATCTTGTGACCAGGTCTCCGTCACTCCGGTGCCCATAACTTTTGATCCGTAAGGAGTTACGCGGCGCACAGCATACCGTTGGAAAGCTCTCCGAGAGCTCTACGACGTAGGCAGCGAGCGAGCGAGCTCTGCCCCTTTTTGGAGCCCAAAATTGAATGTTTTCATCAGTTTTAGACCGCTTTTCTTCTTTTGCTCTATTTTTCCATCCCGGATCGTACATCGTGAGCTATTAAAAGGACGACAACGTTAGTCGCGGGACATTAGAGGGCCATACAACGCGTCGATATCACGTCTTGCGAGGATACTGCATTGTTGAAGCAGATGGGTTGTCATTAAGCCTATTGGGCCTTTTGAATGGGCCATCTCTCTAGGCTGGGACTGTGAACCGTTAACACATAAAGGAATTATGCCCTCAACATGACGGGTGCAATCATACCAGCACTAGTGCACCGGATCCCATCAGAACTACGAAGTTAAGCGTGCTTGGGCGAGAGTAGTACTAGGATGGGTGACCCCCTGGTTAGTCCTCGTGTTGCACCCCCCTTTTCAATTTTTTTTGCCCTGGTTAGGGTTGCCAAGATACTTTATCCACCAAATTTCTATTACCGAATCCCACGGCACCTTGGACAAGACAACTTCGCTTCACGTAGAGGTTGGGCCTGCAAACCGAGGGCGTAAGGCTTGTGACCAGGTCTCCGTCACTCTGGTGCCCATAACTTTTGATCCGTAAGGACTTACGCGGTGCACAATGTGAGGCCCGACCCCGAATAACGTGTCATACCTCGATTTGCGTTCCTTAGACCTAAAATTAAATGACCGACTTTGGATGACGTGTCCTGTCTTGGTTTTCATGCATACCTTGTCATATGTGCCTTGACCTAGAATAGTATGCCCTAATCCCTAACTCACATGCGATACCTAGAAGTACGTGCCCTGACCTCGATGTACGTGCGTTACCTCATTTCGTGTGCCCTAACCTTGAATTGCGTACCTTAACCTAGGTTTAAGAGTCGTACCTTGATTTGCATGCATTATATTGAATTACGTGCCTTGCATTGGTTTACGTGCATTCACCTAGGATTGCGTGCATTAGTCTTGCAGTCCATGTCTTACCTCGTAGTTCGTGTCTACCTCGTGATTCGTGCCCTATATTGATTTCTGTGTGTGTCTCGTAGTGCGTGCCCTAGACTTAGGAAAGCGTGCCCACACGCTAATCAATAAAGAATCCTACACAAAGCACTAGACTATAAAATAATCCTACAATCACCACTAACTATTATTATAATCCTAATTCAAATCTCTACAACATCCACTAACACCTAAATATTATATTTTAAACTCACTACAAGACAAAATCTCACAAACCTCTAAACACATCCTATATTCTATTCTGCCTAAAATCCCTAAATACCCAACATTCTCTTACACACATGTTAAAACAATTCAAAAGATGACACGAATCTGAATTTTTGCATGCCTAAGGCCAACATATGCATCAACTTTTGCAAAACCCTCTTTTTTCTCTCTTTTCTCTCCCTTTCCTCACCTTTTCTCTCTTTCCCTCTCACTCTCTCTCTCCATTTCTGTTTTGGCTGAGTTCTCTCCACCTCTTAGCTCATCTTCATCATCCTATGGTGCATCAAGACAAACCACAAGCAAAGAAACTCACCCAAGCAAGCTAGGATGCAAGAAACACACATGCAAGCATTTTGAGTCACTATTTTCGGCCTTGGTGAGTTTTTAAGCTTCCATTTCTTTTCTTCTTGTTCTAACCTCATGCATGTGCTAAGAGATTGATCACTAAGCTAGGAAAAATAGAGAAAAGCTAGTTGGAATCTCGGCTAAGCAAGAAGAAGAAGAGATTTGAGCTTCAACAAGGTTTTGAGCATTTTTTGGGTTGATTGCTAAGGTGAGGGCTAAAACCTTTTGAAAACTCTTCAAAAATCCACATGCATGCTAATAAATGTGTGTATTTGCTTCTGTACTTGAGCTATATGGTCGTTCATAAGCTTAAACAACCATGCATGGCAAGATCTTGCTTGAAAATGATGCTAGGTGAAGTCGAAATTGTTGACAGCTCTCTGACCAGTCTGTTCGAGGTAAGTTTAGCTAGGAAACTGATGTTGAAAATACATGAAAATTTGTAGTTGACTATTTTGGACAGTTTTGAACATTTTTCCCAGAAATAGGCCGAAGCAAATTTTGACTATAAGGTCCTCAAAATGGCAAAGCTTTAAAATGTGACCAAATCTGGAAATCTGGAAAAATGAATCAGGTTTTGGCAGATGCACTGACCTTGTGGAACGAACCATATTTGACTTAGTAAATGATGTCCACAATGCATGAAATTTGGTGTGCTGCTAGATTTTTCAGTTCTGGACAATGTTGTCAGAAATGGACTAAGCCTAAATCTGACACTAAGGACCTCAAAAATGCCAATTATCAAAAAGTGTGCAAATCTGGACAGTTTTGTGCTATTCCACTGTTTCGGCTACATCTAATGATCCCGAAATTCAATTGATGCAAGGTTTGTTACTAATTTTCGATAACTTCTTAAGATTTAATTTGACATCTTATTCACTGGATTTGGAGATTGTTTGATTACCCTATTGATTGTGAGAAAACAGCCTATTGCAGTAAAGGTTTCACTTAGCTATATGCTTGGAAAATTGTTGTAACCTCTCTTGTGGTGCTAATTGCTTGGAATTGTGGTGTTGGGATGTTGTGTGGACTGTTTTGAGTACTTGAGGATGTTTGAATTGAATGATGCATGACTTGTGAATGAACTTGAGTTGACTTAGGGTTTAATAACATGGTTAAGCATGAAACGGAAACCCTAATGACAAGGTAGTCTTGCTAAGTGTTGATCATTTGGATATTGTGTAGAAATTATATGCTTAGTGGGCTGCCCGTAAATGTCTTATAAGCTTAAATGTAATTTTGATAATTGCATGTTGACAAATAGGCTTTTCTTGCATCCGAACCGACGTAGATGTTGTTGCATGTTGAATAATCGTATCATTTGATTACGTGGACTTCGAAATGAGTTATATGGCTTAACTTGCATGTGTTACATGGCTGCCCGTTTAATGTTCATATGACTCTATGTGTTCTACAAAGTGAAATTTCATGTCAAGCATGCCTCGTTCGTTTACTTGGCAATATGTGATCTTGAAATTGCTCGGTGGCAACCTACTTTGTTGTCCTCCTAATGTGAATTGTTAAAAGATATTCAATGGTTTATTTGAACATGATTACTTGGCTGCCCGTTAAAGTTTAATTGCTTTCAAATGGATATATGAAATGATTATATGTTCTTACAATGCCTTATATGCCAATATGTCAAAATTTGATCATATACTTGCTCGGAGGCAACCTACTTTGTTGTCCTCCTAATGTGATATGTTAAATGTTATAAATGTGCATTGCATACGAGGTTGCAACCTTTCATTGTGGCATGGTAGAATTTCACAAACGCCGTGCGGCATAGGGCTTGCCGGTGCTCCCGTGACTACCATGGTCCAATTCCCTCTCTCGCTTGGCATTCCACCCTCAGAGAGTTGGGTCGTAGGTTTCGGGGTACATCCGGAGTACACCCAATTGGGAGCGATAAGTGGATTATTGAAGTCGGCCGCACCAAATGAATCAAAATTGATATTGAGAGAAAATGCTCACCGTATCCTTTTTACTATGTGTATAAGTACTCTCGCTTGGTTCCTAGAGAACCTCGGGGAGGAAAGACTGGTATTCATGTTCCTGTACTTATATGTAAGTACTCTCGCTTGGTTCCTAGAGAACCTCGGGGAGGAAAGACTGGTATTTCTGTTCCCTTACTTTGTATCCGTTACTCGATTTGTTTCATATATTTGCATACCTTATTATTTGTAATACGTGACATGTTTTCAAAAAAATGAGTTTTCATAAGTTGAACCAGAAAATGAGTTTCAAAACCTATTTCTCGTTCCCCCTCGCTGAGTTCATAAGGACTGACCCTCTTTTATCATCTCAGGTGAAGAAGATCAAGAACAGGTACCCGAGGAGGATGTGCCTAACGATGATTCCTTGGAGTAATTGCTTGTCCCTACGTGCTTTTGTGCTTTGCCTGAAAGTAGTTGCTATATGGATGTTGTGTTTGATTGCAAACTATTCATTTTATTGATGTAAATGACCCCGTTGTAATTTGGGTCTAATTCTGGGATTGTACTATCTATAACCGGACGAACTTTTATTTGGTTGTTTGCTTTCGTTTTCTTAATTAGTAGTTATCATAGGCATTCAAACCACTAGATGAACAATCAACTAAGTTAATTCCATCTAATTTCACTTAGGTGCTCATTTGCAAACTAAAGGATAATAGGTACTCGCCTAATAGGAAATTGACAAATAAACGGGACATAGTTATCATGTTAGGCTTATTAACCAAACGAGACTTTCAAGATAAACTAGTAGGAAAATCGGTTGGAGACAAATAGGAGTCCTTAATGGAATTGGATTAATGATTGGAAAAATTGAGGCGTTTAGAGAATTAGGTCAAACCAAATAGCCCAATTACAGCCGTTATGCTGCCGATTTTCCGAAAAATTTTAGAGTTTAGGCCAAAACGTTAAGTGTTAAATCTTCATAATCAGTTAAGTATGTGACGTGTCCTGAACTTTAGATCACATCCTAGTCTAACCTTTATAGGCCGGGTTGGGGCTTGACACCTTATAAGTAGAATAGTATCAGAGCTTAGTTTAGTAACTAGGCATTAGTCGGGTTCAACTCTCGGACCATAGGTAGAAGCCCTAAGGTAATTATAATGTCTTATTTATATGTGTTATATGTGCTAATGTGCTTTAATTGCTTTAAGTATTGAATATTATGTGCCTTTGTGGACCATATGTATTATGTGTCATGCACACCGACACGTTAGTGACCTCAATAATGCATGCATGCTTTTATACTCCTTCCTTGATACATATGCATGTTATATGTCCATGATTGACTGTTTATATACATAGATAGTTAGGATTAGGACTTTCAGGGAATTGAATTCATGCAGGAAGAACGAAAAGGCTCGGTTAGAGATTTCTCGCATCTTTACAGGTACTCGACGAATCATATGTATTATTGGATATGCATATATATAAAATGCGTAGCACAAGTATAATTGTTGAGGTAAAATTATCCCCTTATCTTTGGAATACATATGCCTGTGATTAAGTTATCAATTTTATAGCTATAGAGTTCTTGATTCTATTAAACCGTTCTCCTAATTGTGGTTCAAGAATAAATGTTAAGGACATACAACTTTCCTTAGATATAAGAATATACTATTGGACATGTGGAGTAGTATATATATGTTCATATGCTTATAATGGAAGTTTCACTTAGGAGTTTCTTTTGAATCAAATTCTTATATCTTCAAATGGTATAATAGACTATTTATATGATTGAATCCTTACTTGATTGGAATTAAGCATCGTTGAACCTAATAAGGTGTATATTAACGAGTTTCAAGTTCACTCAATGGTAAGATTGTGACCTAGAAATTAAGAGATGAACTCGTGGAAATGGACGATAGGGGTTAGATTATTAAGGCGTGAATAATGTGTTTAAGTAACTTAACAATGGATGACCTCAAGACATGTAGGCAACTCTGGAGACCGAATTTAACAAGGTTGATGATTCTTTAATATAACAAGATATAAGGATGCTGGAATCAAGGAATTCACGTAGCTAGAACTCGTGTTTGGAAAGTTGCACCTAAAACGTTAGGTCGGATAGAAGTGTAAGGAATTTAATTATACATTAGATGACTAACATTGCTAAAGGTCCTAAGTTGGATATTGGTGATATTAAGAATCATGGTATTAAATTGTTGCCCCTCGGATTTAGTTATGATTATGCGAAGTAAGTCATTCTATGCACTCGTTATTTGGATACCCTAAAGGATATTAGGAAGCATATATCCCTAAGTATTACCGATGGACCTAATATATAAACCATGGAAATGATATTAAAGCATTCAGTTACAAGTGGAGTCGTTAGGGTATGATTAGTAATCCTAAATAGCTAATAGTGAGTATGCATGATGATTCATGGTGAACCCTAGGGCCTAAGGTCAATGAGTCTTGATGCTCTTAGCTAGTTGAACATGTAAATGAGAAGAGTAAGATTTCATATAGTTAAGATAGATATGAATTAGAGTTACGATGACCCAAGAGGCTGTTGTTAGACAATCGTATTTAAGTGCACTGTTTCACTTCTAAAAACAAGCGGTTGGTAAACTTCGAATCGTGGTCGTTGAATAGAGGGTGAATCTTGTAGTGATAGTTAAATAAGTGGTTGATTACTTTTGAAGTTCTATTAGGTTATGTTGAAGGATGCCTCGTGATCATAATTCTTATGTTGATACAACCCTGAAGTTATCTCGCGTAAGTATTTTATGAGCTAGATCATTTCGGTACCCATTTATAGCCCTAGGATTGTTGTTGTATGGCCGGTAACCTAGTAGAGCATTGATATCACCTACATGGCGATGAACCCAGCTTGGTAACATTAATGTCGAAGATATATTGACAGGCATTAAGTGTTCGAAGGAATGACTAGGTCGCTAAATGAGTAGGACCATTGTCTTCTTAAGTATGATGTAACCTTGGATTGAGATGAGTGAAATTTATTTGAGGTTGAAACTATTCGCCTTAGGAGTTTTAGATAAGATTAAAAGAAATTTCTGAAGTCTCGTGACTTGAAGATAGAGATTCGAATAAGGAAATAAATTGTGGATCACAAGCTGATGAATTTTACTTGTAAGAGTTGAACTAGTGTAACATGATTAGTTTACCCATGCAATTTCGATGGCAATCTGTTGGTGATACTTGATAAACCTTAGAATTCGAGTTTAATGAATCTCAACGGTCTTTCTTCTTGATTACGAGCTTGAAGGTTAACGAAGCTGGAAAAGGATGTTAGTGAATAGGAGCTTATAACCATAAGACTAGTCATTAGAAGATTTATTAATCCAATGTACCTTCAAGATAAGAACTATGATACTACCGATAGATGACGACTTGAGATGGATTAGTTTGTTTGGTGAGTTCAACCTGAAAATAGGGTCGTATCATGGAAATGATCCGTAACTTGTGTATGACCTATGTGATAACAGTTTTGAAGCTAGTAGATAGGATATGTAAATCGGATATAGATCTATCATCTTGAAATTAGCGTATGTCACCCTAGGATCATGGAATTATTGTGATAATCCTTTTGAGGTATGAATGCAAGAGTGATACAACATGAGTCATGATTTCAGAGTTATAGTTATATAGTCTGAATACCGATGTAGCCTTGATGACTATGTATGGAGATTCTAACCTTTGTTAATAAACTTGACCTTAAGATCAAATGCAGAATAGAGTCGTTCAAAGTAGAGAACTGTAAATGTAGAGGTCACACCGAACTAAATGATTGGAGAAACATAGGAAGTAAATTGGTTGTGGTAAGAGATCGCCAAAAACGGGACGAACCGGAGTAGGAAGAATAACAAGGGTCAGAATCCGTCTAAATGACCTTAACAAGTAAGAATGAATTTCGGGACGAAATTCTTTTAAGGAGGGAAGGATGTGAGGCCCGACCCCGTATAACGTGTCCTACCTCGATTTACGCGCCTTAGACCTAAAATTAAATGACCGACCTTGGATGACGTGTCCTGTCTTGGTTTTCATGCATACCTCGTCATACGTGCCTTGACCTAGAATAGTGTGCCCTAATCCCCGACTCACGTGCGGTACCTAAAAATACGTGCCCTGACCTTGATGTACGCACGTTATCTCGTTTCGTGTGCCCTAACCTTGAACTGCGTACCTTAACCTAGGTTTAAGAGTCGTACCTCGATTTGCATGCATTACATTGAATTACGTGCCTTGCATTGGTTTACGTGCATTCACCTAGGATTGCGTGCATTAGTCTTGAAGTCTGTGTCTTACCTCGTAATTCGTGTCTACCTCGTGATTCGTGCCTTGTATTGATTTATGTGTGTGTCTCGTAGTGCGTGCCCTAGACTTAGGAAAGCGTGCCCGCACGCTAATCAATAAAGAATCCTGCACAAAGCACTAGACTATAAAATAATCCTACAAACACCACTAACTATTATTATAATCCTAATTCAAATCTCTACAAAATCCACTAACACCTAAATATTATATTTTAAACTCACTACAAGACAAAATCTCACAAATCTCTAAACACATCCTATATTCTATTCTACCTAAAATCCCTAAATACCCAAAATTCTCTTACACACATGTTAAAACAATTCAAAAGATGACACAAATCTGAATTTTTGCATGCCCAAGGCCAACATATGCATCAACTTTTGCAAAAGCCTAATTTTTCTCTCATTTCTCTCACTTTCCTCATATTTTCTCTCTCTCCCTCTCACTCTCTCTCTCCATTTCGGTTTTGGCTGAGTTCTCTCCACCTCTTATCTCATCTTCATCATACTATGGTGCATCAAGACAAACCACAAGCAAAGAAACTCACCCAAGCAAGCTAGGATGCAAGAAACACACATGCATGCATTTTGAGTCACCATTTTCGGCCTTGGTGAGTTTTTAAGCTTCCATTTCTTTTCTTTTTGTTCTAACCTCATGCATGTGCTAAGAGATTGATCACTAAGCTAGGAAAAATAGAGAAAAGCTAGTTGGAATCTCGGCTAAGCAAGAAGAAGAAGAGATTTGAGCTTCAACAAGGTTTTGAGCAATTTTTGGGTTGATTGCTAAGGTGAGGGCTAAAACCTTTTGAAAACTCTTCAAAAATCCACATGCATGCTAATAAATGTGTGTATTTTCTTCTGTACTTGAGCTATATGGTCGTTCATAAGCTTAAACAACCATGCATGGCAAGATCTTGGCTTGAAAATGATGCTAGGTGAAGTCGAAATTGTTGACAGCTCTCTGACCAGTCTGTTCGAGGTAAGTTTAGCTAGGAAAATGATGTTGGAAATGCATGAAAATTTGTAGTTGACTATTTTGGATAGTTTTGAACATTTTTCCCAGAAATAGGACGAAGCAAATTTTGACTATAAGGTTCTCAAAATGGCAAAGCTTTAAAATGTGACCAAATCTGGAAATCTGGAAAAATGAAGCAGGTTTTGGCAGATGCACTGACCTAGTGGAACGAACCATATTTGACTTAGTAAATGATGTCCAAAATGCATTAAATTTGCTGTGCTGCTAGATTTTTCAGTTCTGGACAATTTTGTCAGAAATGGACTAAGCCTAAATCTGACACTAAGGACCTCAAAAACGCCAATTATCGAAAAGTGTGCAAATCTGGACAGTTTTGTGCTATTCCACTGTTTCGGCTACATCTAATGATCCCGAAACTCAATTGATGCAAGGTTTGTTTCTAATTTTAGTTAACTTATTAAGATTTAATTTGACACCTTATTCACTGGATTTGGAGATTGTTTGATTATCCTATTGATTGTGAGAAAACAGCCTATTGCAGTAAAGGTTTCACTTAGCTATATGCTTGGAAAATTGTTGTAACCTCTCTTGTGGTGCTAATTGCTTGGAATTGTGGTGTTGGGATGTTGTGTGGACTGTTTTGAGTACTTGAGGATGTTTGAATTGAATGATGCATGACTTGTGAATGAACTTGAGTTGACTTAGGGTTTAATCACATGGTTAAGCATGAAACAGAAACCCTAATGACAAGGTAGTCTTGCTAAGTGTTGATCATTTGGATATTGTGTAGAAATTATATGCTTATTGGGCTGCCCGTAAATGTCTTATAAGCTTAAATGTAATTTTGATAATTGCATGTTGACAAATAGGCTTTTCTTGCATCCGAACCGACGTAGATGTTGTTGCATGTTGAATAATCGTATCACTTGATTACGTGGACTTCGAAATGAGTTATATGGCTTAACTTGCATGTGTTACATGGCTGCCCGTTTAATGTTCATATGACTCTATGTGTTCTACAAAGTGAAATTTCATGTCAAGCATGCCTCGTTCGTTTACTTGGCAATATGTGATCTTGAAATTGCTCGGAGGCAACCTACTTTGTTGTCCTCCTAATGTGAATTGTTAAAAGATATTCAATGGTCTATTTGAACATGATTACTTGGCTGCCCATTAAAGTTTAATTGCTTTCAAATGGATATATGAAATGATTATATGTTCTTACAACGCCTTATATGCCAATATGTCAAAATGTGATCATATACTTGATCGGAGGCAACCTACTTTGTTGTCCTCCTAATGTGATATGTTAAATGTTATAAATGTGCATTGCATACGAGGTTGCAACCTTTCATTGTGGCATGGTAGCGTTCCACGAACGCCGGGCGGCATAGGGCTTGCCGGTGCTCCCGTGACTACCATGGTCCAATTCCCTCTCTCCCTTGGCGTTCCACCCTCGGAGAGTTGGGTCGTAGGTTTCGGGGTACATCCGGAGTAC
Organism: Ehretia macrophylla; assembly: GCA_037974665.1. Taxonomy (NCBI): domain Eukaryota; kingdom Viridiplantae; phylum Streptophyta; class Magnoliopsida; order Boraginales; family Ehretiaceae; genus Ehretia; species Ehretia macrophylla. The sequence continues at coordinate 75,066,849 of CM075769.1, forward strand.
ACCCAATTGGGAGCGATAAGTGGATTATTGAAGTCGGCCGCACCAAATGAATCAAAATTGATATTGAGAGCAAATGCTCACCGTATTCTTTTTACTATATGTATAAGTACTCTCGCTTGGTTCCTAGAGAACCTCGGGGAGGAAAGACTGGTATTCCTGTTCCTGTACTTATATGTAAGTACTCTCGCTTGGTTCCTAGAGAACCTCGGGGAGGAAAGACTCATATTTATGTTCCCTTACTTTGTATCCGTTACTCGATTTGTTTCATATATTTGCGTACCTTATTATTTGTAATACGTTACATGTTTTCAAAAAAACGAGTCTTCATAAGTTGAACCAGAAAATGAGTTTCAAAACCTATTTCTCGTTCCCCCTCGCTGAGTTCATAAGGACTCACCCTCTTTTATCATCTCAGGTGAAGAAGATCAAGAACAGGTACCCGAGGACGATGTGCCTAACGATGATTCCTTGGAGTGATTGCCTGTCCCTACGTGCTTTTGTGCTTTGCCTGAAAGTAGTTGCTATATGGATGTTGTGTTTGATTGCAAACTATTCATTTTATTGATGTAAATGACCCCGTTGTAATTTGGGTCTAATTCTGGGATTGTACTATCTATAACTGGACGAACTTTTATTTGGTTGTTTGCTTTCGTTTTCTTAATTAGTAGTTATCATAGGCATTCAAACCACTAGATGAACAATCAACTAAGTTAATTCTATCTAATTTCACTTAGGTGCTCATTTGCAAACTAAAGGATAATAGGTACTCGCCTGATAGGAAATTGACAAATAAACGGGACATAGTTATCATGTTAGGCTTATTAACCAAACGAGACTTTCAAGATAAACTAGTAGGCAAATCGGTTGGTGACAAATAGGAGTCCTTAATGGAATTGGATTAATGATTGGAAAAATTGAGGCGTTTAGAGAATTAGGTCAAACCAAAGAGCCCAATTACAGCCGTCATGCTGGCGGATTTCCGAAAAATTTTAGAGTTTAGGCCAAAACGTTAAGTGTTAAATCTTCATAATCAGTTAAGTATGTGACGTGCCCTGAACTTTAGATCACACCCTAGTCTAACCTTTATAGGCCAGGTTGGAGCGTGACACACAACATACCGTTGGAAAGGCCTCCAATAGCTCTACGACGGAGGTAGCAAGCTTGCTTGCCGTGCCCCTTTTTATAGCCCAAAATCGAACGTTTTAATCAGTTTTCGACCATTTTTCTTCATTTGCTCTGTTTTTCCGTCCCAGATCGTACGTCGTGAGCTATTAAAAGGACGACAACGTTACTCGTGGGACATTATAGGGCCCGACAATGCGTAGATATCACGTCTTGCGAGGATGCTGAGTTGTTGAAGCGGATGGGTTGTCGTTAAGCCCATTGGGCCTTTTGAATGGGCCATCTCTCTAGACTGGGACTGTGAACCGTTAACACATAAAGGAATTGTGCCTTGAACATGACGGGCGCGATCATTCCAGCACTAATGCACCGGATCCCATCAGAACTCCGTAGTTAAGCGTGCTTGGGCGAGAGTAGTTCTAGGATAGGTGACCCTGTCACGCCCCGACCCGACCCCGCAAAAGGCCAAGCCCGGACCCGACACACGGACGGAGTCTCCTCTGTACCGCGGACGATCCGAAAACCCTAAAACAATATAATACTTGCGAAAGCTATAAAATAATCAAAACAAGTCAACTTTCTATAAAACATACATTTCTTATTTTCCAACTTTCCAAACCAAAAATGCCATGCATACTACACAAGTACTTATGCCACTAAACCATTAGCCATTAGCATGCATTTCTTCACTAGTCATCAGTTACAAGTTACAACATTACAACTTTAATCCATTACAACATAAGACCATTAAAGGTCTCAAAATAGGAAAATACATACAAGGCTACAAGCCTCAAAATTAAGCGTCCTTCACGCAATATACATAACAACAAGGTTTGCACAAAACTAGTAACCAACCACCAGCAAAGCAGGTAAGTGCTATCACGGAAACACCTCCACCTGCTCCTCCTCCTCAATTACCTCGAGAGGGTCTGCCTCAACTACTCCTGTAAAAACATAGTATAGAGAGGAATGAGCAAAAACTATTGCTCAGTGAGGGCAATTGGTCTCAAGGACGGAGATGAGAGGAGTATGCAATGCAATTAGCCAAGCAATACATACAAAACATATAAAGATATATCCAAAGCCAACAATAAAGCAAGGCAAGTATTTAAAGCTGCAAACACTCAATCAAAGGATACGATACTCTTTTCACTAACCACTTTCAAACACGAATTCGATGACGGCGCGCCGGCCCAAAAACCACCTTATAACACCAGTTTGGAATACTCCGGAAGTATCCATCAATCCTACGACCCAAATCTCCCTGGGAGGCAACCCAAGCGAGAAAGGGAATAGCAGCGGAGCTAGAGCAACCAACACTGGCAACCCAAGGCTACCCAGAGAGGCCCATCACTCACGCGCGAGACACTATGCAATGCAAGACTCGATACAAGACAATAAACAAGCGATAAACAAGCGATAAAGCCACACGTGGGAGAATAACAAAGTAGGTTACTCTCGCACGCAATAGCAGCAATTTGATAAGCAATTCAATCCAAAACAACTCAAACAAGTAATTCAAGTAATTCTAAGCATTCTATAAGCATAAAGACAAGTAAACACACAAAAGCACAAATCGGCCCCAACTGTCAAAATGCTATCATTTCCAAACGAGCCACGGGTTCTGGAAACCGACTTCGCCAACCCTCCTAGGTCACCATAAGGCACGTCTAAAGACCCCGAAACCTTACTTTACCCTAGAACTCGTGCAAAGCCCGATTTTCCCCCTTTCTCGTTTGAACTACCACTACAACAACCAAACACCCAACCAACGCCATAATCGCACCAAAAGTGCTTCCATGGCTTCCCGAAGCAATGCCAACACGCAAAACGAGAAAACGCCAAAGTCGACCTAAACGACCCCGACTTTCCCAAAGGCATAATTCTCATTTTTTTCACTACACAACCCAAACAAACCACACATTTTAGCATTCTAGCATATCTAGCACGTTTCTACATCAACGGAAAGCATAACAGCGCAATTTCAACGTTTCAAGGTTTTACTATTCATAAAATACTATTCATATCACAATTCAAGTTGCAATCACAACATTTAACCGCAGAAAATGTTACAAAGCCATAAATACATGTTCTACCAATGCTAAGGAACATTCTAGAAGCATCAAATCGCTTTAAATAACGATCTACGGATAAATCTAAAAATTGACAAAGTTAACTAACACAACGTATAAATGCGCAAATAACATGCTTCCCTCACCTTAGGTACTCCTAGTCGCTAGGAAAACAACGTTGGTTGCCTCGGAAATCACCCCGCACGAGCACACGCGAAGATTGATCGTATAGAAGTTGAAAGGTTTTTTTTTTTTCTCTATGGAAACTCACGGCCTGCTGCTGCTGGTTGCTTCTGTTTTTTTTTTATTTTGCTTAATATTTTAGCTTATAAGGTGTCAAATGGTCAAAGGTCAAAGGTCCAAGGTCAAACCACTTAAAGCTTGGTCAAAGGGCCCTATTTCGCTCGTTTTAAAGCCGTTTCAGCTAAGGTAAGTTAAATTAAAGCTAGCAACAATTAAAATATAAAATTTAAGTCGTCTAAATACTAGTTTCACTATTTGCTGAGGACTGCAACTCGTTATCTAGCTATCCCTCCTTAAATGCAATGCACGTTGCGTCGGCGAGAATGTAACAATTAATTCACAAAGAATTTAAGGAAATAAAAATTTCAAAATAATAAACAAAGAAAATTCACATTCCGGGCTCGGGTATTACACCCTCTCCCCCTTAAAACAATTGCGCCCACGCAATTCTTACCTGGTCAACAAACAACTCCGGATACTGATCCCGAACTTGGTCCTCTCTTTCCCAAGTCGCTTCCTCAAACCCATGATGATTCCACAGAACCTTCACTAACGGAATACTCTATCTGCGAAGCTCTTGAATCTTCCGATCCACAATTCTAATCGGTTTCTCTTCGTAGGACAACTTCTCTTCAATCTGCAAAGGTTCTGGTTCAAGTACATGCGAAGGGTCTGGATGATACTTCTTCAACATAGACACATGGAACACATCATGCAGTCGCGACAAGCTCGGAGGCAAAGCTAATCGATAAGCCAAAGGACCTACCTCAGTAGCTTCTGGTTTCCATGAACAAATTTCTTCCAAAGTCTCCCAGTCCTTGATAATCAAGCTTGCAACAGTAGCCTTTCGGCTCAAAGCATCAGCAACAACATTTGCCTTACCTGGCACATAGTTAATAGAACAGTTATAACCACCCAATAGTTCTAGCCATCTCCGCTGCCTCATATTTAGATCCTTCTGTGAAAACAAATACTTGAGACTCTTGTGGTCAGTAAATATTTCAAATCTGCAACCCCACAAGTAATGACGCCATTTCTTCAATGCAAACACAACTGCAGCTAACTCAAGATCATGTGTAGGGTAATTGACTTCATAAGGTTTCAATTTCCTAGAAGCATAGGCAATCACCTTACCATTCTGCATTAAAACACAGCCCAATCCTTCTTTAGATGCATCACTGTAGACAACGAAATTCTCTGTTCCCTCAGGTAAAGCTAGTATAGGAGCTGTAGTTAGTCTCTTCTTCAATTCTTGGAAACTGGATTCACACTTGGCATCCCAATTGTAAGCAACTTTCTTCCGAGTCAACTGGCTCAAAGGTCCAGAAATTTTAGAAAAGTCTTTAACAAATCTCTGATAGTAACCTGCCAATCCAAGAAAACTCCGAATCTCTGGCACCGTCTCAGGTCTCTTCCAAGCTGAAACAACTTCAATCTTAGCTGGGTCCACAGAAAATCCTCGAGCTGAAAGGGTATGGCCTAGAAAAGATATCTGGTTCAACCAGAACTCACACTTGCTGAATTTAGCAAAAAGCTTGTTTTCCTGCAAAGTCTGAAGCACAATCCTCAAGTGTTGCTCATGTTCAGCCTCGTTCTTCGAATACACTAAAATGTCGTCAATGAAGATCACGACAAACTGATCAAGGTAAGGACGAAAAACCCTCTGCATCAAGTCCATGAATGCGGCTGGTGCATTCGTCAATCCAAACGGCAAAACAACAAATTCATAGTGGCCATATCTAGTCCTGAATGCCGTCTTTGGTATATCGTCACTCCGAATCCTAAGTTGATAGTAACCCTGCCTCAAGTCAAATTTGGAGTAAACACTCGCACCCTGCAACTGGTCAAACAATTCTTCAATCAACGGCAAGGGGTATTTATTCTTAATCGTGACTTGATTAAGTCCCCTGTAATCAATGCATAACCGTAGCGTGCCGTCTTTTTTCCTCACAAACAACACAGGTGCGCCCCACGGTGAAGAACTAGGTTGTATAAACCCTTTCTCAAGCAAGTTCTGAAGCTGAATTTTTAACTCCTGAAGTTCAGCCGATGCCATCCTATAAGGACTCCTAGAAATTGGCGCAGTGCCTGGTACAAGATCAATCACGAACTCAATCTCCCTATCCGGTGGTAAACCCGGTAATTCCTCGGGAAATACACCAGGGAAGTCTCTAACAATCGGAACTTCATTCAAACTCAACTTATCAGCAGGCTGATTGATCAAATAGGCTAAGTAGGCTTCACAACCCCTATTCAACAACTTAGAAGTCTTGATCGCTGATAAAAGTGGAATGCGGGCAGCCCTGCAGTTCCCAACAATCTCTAGTACCGGTAGGTCAGGAACCTTAAGATAAACGATCTTTGTTCTACAATCCAACTGAGCATAATACTTTCCCAACCAGTCCATTCCCAAAATGATTTCAAAGTCACGGAATGGTAATATAATTAAATCAGCAGGAAATTTACGGTTCTCAATACATATATCACAGGATTTGCAAATAGACTCAGCAACAAATTTTGCACCCAAAGGAGTGCTAACTTCAACTTCATGAGGCAAATTATCAATGCAAACATTCACAGATTGTGCACATGCAGGAGTTATAAACGAATGTGTAGCTCCAGGATCAATCAAAACTTTAACTGGCTGAGTATTGAGAAGAAAGGTACCTTCCACTATAGCTGTATTATCGGGCAGCTCCTCTGCATCCAGTGCAAAGACCCTAGCCTGTACTCTCTGTGCTGGTCGTGCACCTGCAGCCCTATTCTGAACACCTCGGCCTCCACCACGGCCCTGAACATTATTATATTTAGGGCAATCCCTCACCCTATGCTCATCACTGCCACAACCCGTACATTTCCCACTCTTCCTCCAGCAATTAGCCTCAATATGCCCTGCTCGATTACAATAATCACACTGCGGATTTTGCCTAACCGCAGTGTTTCCTGTAGGTGCTGGGGCTCTGGCAGGGGTAGGAACTGTAGCTCCCTGCTGAGGTCTAGTCACAGCTGGCCTAGCCTGAATCTGCTGCTGTGGCTGATACGGACGCTGCTGAGGACCCTGTGCAGAAGCCTGAAACTGCCTCGGCTGACTCTGGCTGCTCTGGCCCAAAAACTGCTTCTTACTCGGCTGACTGCTCTCAGCTAACATCTCAGCCTTCCGTTTCTCAAACTTCGAGGCTGCCTGAAATGCCTCGGGAAAAGTAGTGTAGGTCTGTCCAGTCAAATGCAACTGTATGTCCATTCTCAACCCACGGACAAACCTATGTATCATCCTCCTAGCTGGCCGTACCAACTCGGGCATATACCTCGACAGGCTAACAAATCTAGCCTCATATTGTGCAACAGTCATATTTCCCTGCTTTAGGGCCACAAACTCATCTTCCCGTCTCTCCATAGCCATCTCGGGAATATATTTGTCCCGGAACTCACTTACGAAATCATCCCATAAATGTGGAACATCCTCACAATCCCACCTCAGTCTAACAGTATTCCACCACTGCTCTGCATCACCCTCAAATAAAAATGATGCATAATCTATTCTTGCCTCATCGGTATACCTCAACGCTGTGAAAATTTTCTCAACACGATTAATCCATCTCTCGGCCGCCTCATCATCAGGCTCTCCGAAGAACTTTCCCGGCTCATGCCTCAGAAATTTCTCTAGCTGGTTATTCTCAACTCTGTACCCCTGTCCACCAGGATTAGCTTGATTACCCTGGGATTAATCCGGTCCTGCCTCTGCTCATGTAGTACCTGAGTGATCCGGTCTACTGCAGTAGTCATGGTAGCCATAAACTGCTCAGGCAACGGCTGCTGACCCTGTTCCGCTGCCTCTTCATCTGATCCTATACCTTGAGTACCACGACGTGGCGGCATAGTAGCAACTCACAATAGCTGGCAACAATTAAAAGCAGTTTATAGACAGAAATATAACACATAAGATTAGATAACACTCAGATCAATAACAATCCAACATTCTATCACACAATTCACATAAGACAAGTTTAACTTGCCAAACTATTTCACTTAAACACATAAACATTCCAAGTTCACAAAGTCATGCTAGAACATTTTCTTTTCACTTAGCAATCATTCATAAACACTTTAGCATTTTAGACCTTTACCCCACAGACCGAGAATCATATCCCGGCTCATGCAAGACTATCATGCTCTGATACCACCTAAAGATGTCACGCCCCGACCCGACCCCGCAAAAGGCCAAGCCCGGACCCGACACACGGACGGAGTCTCCTTTGTACCGCGGACGATCCGAAAACCCTAAAACAATATAATACTTGCGAAAGCTATAAAATAATCAAAACAAGTCAACTTTCTATAAAACATACATTTCTTATTTTCCAACTTTCCAAACCAAAAATGCCATGCATACTACACAAGTACTTATGCCACTAAACCATTAGCCATTAGCATGCATTTCTTCACTAGTCATCAGTTACAAGTTACAACATTACAACTTTAATCCATTACAACATAAGACCATTAAAGGTCTCAAAATAGGAAAATACATACAAGGCTACAAGCCTCAAAATTAAGCGTCCTTCACGCAATATACATAACAACAAGGTTTGCACAAAACTGGTAACCAACCACCAGCAAAGCAGGTAAGTGCTATCACGGAAACACCTCCACCTGCTCCTCCTCCTCAATTACCTCGAGAGGGTCTGCCTCAACTACTCCTGTAAAAACATAGTATAGAGAGGAATGAGCAAAAACTATTGCTCAGCGAGGGCAATTGGTCTCAAGGACAGAGATGAGAGGAGTATGCAATGCAATTAGCCAAGCAATACATACAAAACATATAAAGATATATCCAAAGCCAACAATAAAGCAAGGCAAGTATTTAAAGCTGCAAACACTCAATCAAAGGATACGATACTCTTTTCACTAACCACTTTCAAACACGAATTCGATGACGGCGCGCCGGCCCAAAAACCACCTTATAACACCAGTTTGGAATACTCCGGAAGTATCCATCAATCCTACGACCCAAATCCCCCTGGGAGGCAACCCAAGCGAGAAAGGGAATAGCAGTGGAGCTAGAGCAACCAACACTGGCAACCCAAGGCTACCCAGAGAGGCCCATCACTCACGCGCGAGACACTATGCAATGCAAGACTCGATACAAGACAATAAACAAGCGATAAACAAGCGATAAAGCCACACGTGGGAGAATAACAAAGTAGGTTACTCTCGCACGCAATAGCAGCAATTTGATAAGCAATTCAATCCAAAACAACTCAAACAAGTAATTCAAGTAATTCTAAGCATTCTATAAGCATAAAGACAAGTAAACACACAAAAGCACAAATCGGCCCCAACTGTCAAAATGCTATCATTTCCAAACGAGCCACGGGTTCTGGAAACCGACTTCGCCAACCCTCCTAGGTCACCATAAGGCACGTCTAAAGACCCCGAAACCTTACTTTACCCTAGAACTCGTGCAAAGCCCGATTTTCCCCCTTTCTCGTTTGAACTACCACTACAACAACCAAACACCAACCAACGCCATAATCGCACCAAAAGTGCTTCCATGGCTTCCCGAAGCAATGCCAACACGCAAAACGAGAAAATGCCAAAGTCGACCTAAACGACCCCGACTTTCCCAAAGGCATAATTCTCATTTTTTCCACTACAAAACCCAAACAAACCACACATTTTAGCATTCTAGCATACCTAGCACGTTTCTACATCAACGGAAAGCATAACAGCGCAATTTCAACGTTTCAAGGTTTTACTATTCACAAAATACTATTCATATCACAATTCAAGTTGCAATCACAACATTTAACCGCAGAAAATGTTACAAAGCCATAAATACATGTTCTACCAATGCTAAGGAACATTCTAGAAGCATCAAATCGCTTTAAATAACGATCTACGGATAAATCTAAAAATTGACAAAGTTAACTAACACAACGTATAAATGCGCAAATAACATGCTTCCCTCACCTTAGGTACTCCTAGTCGCTAGGAAAACAACGTTGGTTGCCTCGGAAATCACCCCGCACGAGCACACGCGAAGATTGATCGTATAGAAGTTGAAAGGTTTTTTTTTTCTCTATGGAAACTCCTGGCCTGCTGTTGCTGGTTGCTTCTGTTTTTTTATTTTATTTTGCTTAATATTTTAGCTTATAAGGTGTCAAATGGTCAAAGGTCAAAGGTCCAAGGTCAAACCACTTAAAGCTTGGTCAAAGGGCCCTATTTCGCTCGTTTTAAAGCCGTTTCAGCTAAGGTAAGTTAAATTAAAGCTAGCAACAATTAAAATATAAAATTTAAGTCGTCTAAATACTAGTTTCACTATTTGCTGAGGACTGGAACTCGTTATCTAGCTATCGCTCCTTAAATGCAATGCACGTTGCGTCGGCGAGAATGTAACAATTAATTCACAAAGAATTTAAGGAAATAAAATTTTCAAAATAATAAACAAAGAAAATTCACATTCCGGGCTCGGGTATTACACCCTCTCCCCCTTAAAACAATTGCGCCCACGCAATTCTTACCTGGTCAACAAACAACTCCGGATACTGATCCCGAACTTGGTCCTCTCTTTCCCAAGTCGCTTCCTCAAACCCATGATGATTCCACAGAACCTTCACTAACGGAATACTCTATCTGCGAAGCTCTTGAATCTTCCGATCCACAATTCTAATCGGTTTCTCTTCGTAGGACAACTTCTCTTCAATCTGCAAAGGTTCTGGTTCAAGTACATGCGAAGGGTCTGGATGATACTTCTTCAACATAGACACATGGAACACATCATGCAGTCGCGACAAGCTCGGAGGCAAAGCTAATCGATAAGCCAAAGGACCTACCTCAGTAGCTTCTGGTTTCCATGAACAAATTTCTTCCAAAGTCTCCCAGTCCTTGATAATCAAGCTTGCAACAGTAGCCTTTCGGCTCAAAGCATCAGCAACAACATTTGCCTTACCTGGCACATAGTTAATAGAACAGTTATAACCACCCAATAGTTCTAGCCATCTCCGCTGCCTCATATTTAGATCCTTCTGTGAAAACAAATACTTGAGACTCTTGTGGTCAGTAAATATTTCAAATCTGCAACCCCACAAGTAATGACGCCATTTCTTCAATGCAAACACAACTGCAGCTAACTCAAGATCATGTGTAGGGTAATTGACTTCATAAGGTTTCAATTTCCTAGAAGCACAGGCAATCACCTTACCATTCTGCATTAAAACACAGCCCAATCCTTCTTTAGATGCATCACTGTAGACAACGAAATTCTCTGTTCCCTCAGGTAAAGCTAGTATAGGAGCTGTAGTTAGTCTCTTCTTCAATTCTTGGAAACTGGATTCACACTTGGCATCCCAATTGTAAGCAACTTTCTTCCGAGTCAACTGGCTCAAAGGTCCAGAAATTTTAGAAAAGTCTTTAACAAATCTCCGATAGTAACCTGCCAATCCAAGAAAACTCCGAATCTCTGGCACCGTCTCAGGTCTCTTCCAAGCTGAAACAACTTCAATCTTAGCTGGGTCCACAGAAATTCCTCGATCTGAAATGATATGGCCTAGAAAAGATATCTGGTTCAACCAGAACTCACACTTGCTGAATTTAGCAAAAAGCTTGTTTTCCTGCAAAGTCTGAAGCACAATCCTCAAGTGTTGCTCATGTTCAGCCTCGTTCTTCGAATACACTAAAATGTCGTCAATGAAGATCACGACAAACTGATCAAGGTAAGGACGAAAAACCCTCTGCATCAAGTCCATGAATGCGGCTGGTGCATTCGTCAATCCAAACGGCAAAACAACAAATTCATAGTGGCCATATCTAGTCCTGAATGCCGTCTTTGGTATATCGTCACTCCGAATCCTAAGTTGATAGTAACCCTGCCTCAAGTCAAATTTGGAGTAAACACTCGCACCCTGCAACTGGTCAAACAATTCTTCAATCAACGGCAAGGGGTATTTATTCTTAATCGTGACTTGATTAAGTCCCCTGTAATCAATGCATAACCGTAGCGTGCCGTCTTTTTTCCTCACAAACAACACAGGTGCGCCCCACGGTGAAGAACTAGGTTGTATAAACCCTTTCTCAAGCAAGTTCTGAAGCTAAATTTTTAACTCCTGAAGTTCAGCCGATGCCATCCTATAAGGACTCCTAGAAATTGGCGCAGTGCCTGGTACAAGATCAATCACGAACTCAATCTCCCTATCCGGTGGTAAACCCGGTAATTCCTCGGGAAATACACCAGGGAAGTCTCTAACAATCGGAACTTCATTCAAACTCAACTTATCAGCAGGCTGATTGATCAAATAGGCTAAGTAGGCTTCACAACCCCTATTCAACAACTTAGAAGTCTTGATCGCTGATAAAAGTGGAATGCGGGCAGCCCTGCAGTTCCCAACAATCTCTAGTACCGGTAGGTCAGGAACCTTAAGATAAACGATCTTTGTTCTACAATCCAACTGAGCATAATACTTTCCCAACCAGTCCATTCCCAAAATGATTTCAAAGTCACGGAATGGTAATATAATTAAATCAGCAGGAAATTTACGGTTCTCAATACATATATCACAGGATTTGCAAATAGACTCAGCAACAAATTTTGCACCCAAAGGAGTGCTAACTTCAACTTCATGAGGCAAATTATCAATGCAAACATTCACAGATTGTGCACATGCAGGAGTTATAAACGAATGTGTAGCTCCAGGATCAATCAAAACTTTAACTGGCTGAGTATTGAGAAGAAAGGTACCTTCCACTATAGCTGTATTATCGGGCAGCTCCTCTGCATCCAGTGCAAAGACCCTAGCCTGTACTCTCTGTGCTGGTCGTGCACCTGCAGCCCTATTCTGAACACCTCGGCCTCCACCACGGCCCTGAACATTATTATATTTAGGGCAATCCCTCACCCTATGCTCATCACTGCCACAACCCGTACATTTCCCACTCTTCCTCCAGCAGTTAGCCTCAATATGCCCTGGTCGATTACAATAATCACACTGCTGATTTTGCCTAACCGCAGTGTTTCCTGTAGGTGCTGGGGCTCTGGCAGGGGTAGGAACTGTAGCTCCCTGCTGAGGTCTAGTCACAGCTGGCCTAGCCTGAATCTGCTGCTGTGGCTGATACGGACGCTGCTGAGGACCCTGTGCAGAAGCCTGAAACTGCCTCGGCTGACTCTGGCTGCTCTGGCCCAAAAACTGCTTCTTACTCGGCTGACTGCTCTCAGCTAACATCTCAGCCTTCCGTTTCTCAAACTTCGAGGCTGCCTGAAATGCCTCGGGAAAAGTAGTGTAGGTCTGTCCAGTCAAATGCAACTGTATGTCCATTCTCAACCCACGGACAAACCTATGTATCATCCTCCTAGCTGGCCGTACCAACTCGGGCATATACCTCGACAGGCTAACAAATCTAGCCTCATATTGTGCAACAGTCATATTTCCCTGCTTTAGGGCCACAAACTCATCTTCCCGTCTCTCCATAGCCATCTCGGGAATATATTTGTCCCGGAACTCACTTACGAAATCATCCCATAAATGTGGAACATCCTCACAATCCCACCTCAGTCTAACAGTATTCCACCACTGCTCTGCATCACCCTCAAATAAAAATGATGCATAATCTATTCTTGCCTCATCGGTATACCTCAACGCGGTGAAAATTTTCTCGACACGATTAATCCATCTCTCGGCCGCCTCATCATCAGGCTCTCCGAAGAACTTTCCCGGCTCATGCCTCAGAAATTTCTCTAGCTGGTTATTCTCAACTCTGTACCCCTGTCCACCAGGATTAGCTTGATTACCCTGGGATTAATCCGGTCCTGCCTCTGCTCATGTAGTACCTGAGTGATCCGGTCTACTGCAGTAGTCATGGTAGCCATAAACTGCTCAGGCAACGGCTGCTGACCCTGTTCCGCTACCTCTTCATCTGATCCTATACCTTGAGTACCACGACGTGGCGGCATAGTAGCAACTCACAATAACTGGCAACAATTAAAAGCAGTTTATAGACAGAAATATAACACATAAGATTAGATAACACTCAGATCAATAACAATCCAACATTCTATCACACAATTCACATAAGACAAGTTTAACTTGCCAAACTATTTCACTTAAACACATAAACATTCGAAGTTCACAAAGTCATGCTAGAACATTTTCTTTTCACTTAGCAATCATTCATAAACACTTTAGCATTTTAGACCTTTACCCCACAGACCGAGAATCATATCCCGGCTCATGCAAGACTATCATGCTCTGATACCACCTAAAGATGTCACGCCCCGACCCGACCCCGCAAAAGGCCAAGCCCGGACCCGACACACGGACGGAGTCTCCTCTGTACCGCGGACGATCCGAAAACCCTAAAACAATATAATACTTGCGAAAGCTATAAAATAATCAAAACAAGTCAACTTTCTATAAAACATACATTTCTTATTTTCCAACTTTCCAAACCAAAAATGCCATGCATACTACACAAGTACTTATGCCACTAAACCATTAGCCATTAGCATGCATTTCTTCACTAGTCATCAGTTACAAGTTACAACATTACAACTTTAATCCATTACAACATAAGACCATTAAAGGTCTCAAAATAGGAAAATACATACAAGGCTACAAGCCTCAAAATTAAGCGTCCTTCACGCAATATACATAACAACAAGGTTTGCACAAAACTGGTAACCAACCACCAGCAAAGCAGGTAAGTGCTATCACGAAAACACCTCCACCTGCTCCTCCTCCTCAATTACCTCGAGAGGGTCTGCCTCAACTACTCCTGTAAAAACATAATATAGAGAGGAATGAGCAAAAACTATTGCTCAGCGAGGGCAATTGGTCTCAAGGACGGAGATGAGAGGAGTATGCAATGCAATTAGCCAAACAATACATACAAAACATATAAAGATATATCCAAAGCCAACAATAAAGCAAGGCAAGTATTTAAAGCTACAAACACTCAATCAAAGGATACGATACTCTTTTCACTAACCACTTTCAAACACGAATTCGATGACGACGCGCCGGCCCAAAAACCACCTTATAACACCAGTTTGGAATACTCCGGAAGTATCCATCAATCCTACGACCCAAATCTCCCTGGGAGGCAACCCAAGCGAGAAAGGGAATAGCAGCGGAGCTAGAGCAACCAACACTGGCAACCCAAGGCTACCCAGAGAGGCCCATCACTCACGCGCGAGACACTATGCAATGCAAGACTCGATACAAGACAATAAACAAGCGATAAACAAGCGATAAAGCCACACGTGGGAGAATAACAAAGTAGGTTACTCTCGCACGCAATAGCAGCAATTTGATAAGCAATTCAATCCAAAACAACTCAAACAAGTAATTCAAGTAATTCTAAGCATTCTATAAGCATAAAGACAAGTAAACACACAAAAGCACAAATCGGCCCCAACTGTCAAAATGCTATCATTTCCAAACGAGCCATGGGTTCTGGAAACCGACTTCGCCAACCCTCCTAGGTCACCATAAGGCACGTCTAAAGACCCCGAAACCTTACTTTACCCTAGAACTCGTGCAAAGCCCGATTTTCCCCCTTTCTCGTTTGAACTACCACTACAACAACCAAACACCCAACCAACGCCATAATCGCACCAAAAGTGCTTCCATGGCTTCCCGAAGCAATGCCAACACGCAAAACGAGAAAACGCCAAAGTCGACCTAAACGACCCCGACTTTCCCAAAGGCATAATTCTCATTTTTTCCACTACGCAACCCAAACAAACCACACATTTTAGCATTCTAGCATACCTAGCACGTTTCTACATCAACGGAAAGCATAACAGCGCAATTTCAACGTTTCAAGGTTTTACTATTCACAAAATACTATTCATATCACAATTCAAGTTGCAATCACAACATTTAACCGCAGAAAATGTTACAAAGCCATAAATACATGTTCTACCAATGCTAAGGAACATTCTAGAAGCATCAAATCGCTTTAAATAACGATCTACGGATAAATCTAAAAATTGACAAAGTTAACTAACACAACGTATAAATGCGCAAATAACATGCTTCCCTCACCTTAGGTACTCCTAGTCGCTAGGAAAACAACGTTGGTTGCCTCGGAAATCACCCCGCACGAGCACACGCGAAGATTGATCGTATAGAAGTTGAAAGGTTTTTTTTTTTTCTCTATGGAAACTCACGGCCTGCTGCTGCTGGTTGCTTCTGTTTTTTTTTTATTTTGCTTAATATTTTAGCTTATAAGGTGTCAAATGGTCAAAGGTCAAAGGTCCAAGGTCAAACCACTTAAAGCTTGGTCAAAGGGCCCTATTTCGCTCGTTTTAAAGCCGTTTCAGCTAAGGTAAGTTAAATTAAAGCTAGCAACAATTAAAATATAAAATTTAAGTCGTCTAAATACTAGTTTCACTATTTGCTAAGGACTGGAACTCGTTATCTAGCTATCGCTCCTTAAATGCAATGCACGTTGCGTCGGCGAGAATGTAACAATTAATTCTCAAAGAATTTAAGGAAATAAAATTTTCAAAATAATAAACAAAGAAAATTCACATTCCGGGCTCGGGTATTACAGACCCCCTGGATAGTCCTCGTGTTGCACCCCCCTTTTCAATTTTTTTTGCCCGGGTTAGGGTTTGCCAAGATACTTTATCCACAAAATTTCTATTACCGAATCCCAAGGGACCTTGGGCAAGACAACTTCGCTTCACGTAGAGGCTGGGCTTGCAAACCGAGGGCATATGGCTTGTGACCAGGTCTCCGTCGCTCTGGTGCCCATAACTTTTGATCGGTAACGACTTACGTGGCACACAGCATACCGTTGGAAAGCTCTCCGAGAGCTCTACGACATAGGTAGTTAGCCTGCTCACTATGCCTATTTTTGGAGCCCAAAATCGAACGTTTTCATCAGTTTCGGCCACTTTTCTTCTTTTGCTTGGTTTTTCTATCTCGGATCGTACGTCGTGAGCTATTAAAAGGACAACAACGTTACTCGCGGGCACATTAGAGGGCCCTACAATGCGTCGATATCATGTCTTGCGAGGATGCTGCGTTGTTGAAGCGGATGGGTTGTCGTTAAGCCCATTAGGCCTTTTGAATGGGCCATCTCTCTAGGCTGGGACTGTGAACCGTTAACACATAAAGGAATTATGCCCTCAACATGATGCGAGCGATCATACCAGCACTAATGCAACGGATCCCATTAGAACTCCGAAGTTAAGCGTGCTTGGGCGAGAGTAGTACTAGGATGGGTGACCCCGTAGGAAGACCTCGTGTTGCACCCTCATTTTCATTTTTTTTTGCCCTGGTTAGGGTTGCCAAGATACTTTATCCACCAAATTTCTATTACCGAATCCCACGGCACCTTGGACAAGACAACTTTGCTTCACGTAGAGGTTGGGCCTGCAAACCGAGGGCATAGGGCTTGTGACCAGGTCTCCGTCGCTCCGCTGCCCATAACTTTTGATCCGTAAGGACTTACGCGGCGCACAGCATACCGTTGGAAAGCTCTCCGAGAGCTCTACGATAGATATAGTGAGCTTGCTCGCTGTTCACCTTTTTTGAGCCCAAAATCGAATGTTTTCATCAGTTTTCGACCACTTTTCTTCTTTTGCTCTGTTTTTCGGTCCCGAATCGTACATCGTGAGCTATTAAAAGGACGACAACGTTACTCGCGGGACATTAGAGGGCCATACAATGCGTCGATATCACGTCTTGCGAGGATACTGCGTTGTTGAAGCAGATGGGTTGTCGTTAAGTCTATTGGGCCTTTTGAATAGGCCATCTCTCTAGGCTGGGACTGTGAACCGTTAACACATAAAGGAATTTTGCCCTCAACATGACGGGTGAGATCATACCAGCACTAATGCACCGGATCCCATCAGAACTCCGAAGTTAAGCGTGCTTGGGCGAGAGTAGTACTATAATGGGTGACCCCTTGGGTAGTCCTTGTGTTTCACCCCACTTTTCAATTTTTTTTGCCCTGGTTAGGGTTGCCAAGATACTTTATCCACCAAATTTCTATTACCGAATCTCACGGCACCTTGGGCAAGTAAACTTCGCTTCACGTAGAGGCTGGGCCTGCAAACCGAGGGCGTAGGGCTTGTGACCAGGTCTCCGTCGCTCCGGTACCCATAACTTTTGATCCGTAAAGACTTACGCGGTGCACAGCATACCGTTGTGCCCATTTTTGGAGCCCAAAATTGAACGTTTTCATCAGTTTTTGGCCACTTTTCTTGTGTTGCTCTATTTTTCCGTCCCGGATCGTACGTCGTGAGCTATTAAATGGACGACAACATTACTCGCGGGACATTAGAGGGCCATACAATGCGTCGATATCACGTCTTGCGAGGATGCTACGTTGTTGAAGCAGATGGGTTGTCGTTAAGCCTATTGGGCCTTTTGAATTGGCCATCTCTCTAGGCTGGGACTGTGAACCGTTAACACATAAAGGAATTGTGCCCTCAACATGACGGGTGCGATCATACCAGCACTAATGTACCGGATCCTATAAGAACTCCGAAGTTAAGCGTGCTTAGGAGAGTATAGTACTACGATGGGTGACCTCCTGGGAAGTCCTCGTGTTGCACCCCACTTTTCAATTTTTTTTGCCCTGGTTAAGGTTGCCAAGATACTTTATCCACCAAATTTCTATTACCAAATCCCACAGCACCTTGGACAAGACAACTTCGCTTCACGTAGAGGCTGGGCCCGCAAACCGAATGCGTAGGGCTTGTGACCAGGTCTCTGTCGCTCCGGTGCCCATAACTTCTGATCCGTAAGGACTTACGTGGCGCACACCATACCATTGGAAAGCTCTCCGAGAGCTCTACGACGAAGGCAGCTAGCCTTCTCCATGTGCCCCTTTTTGGTGCCCAAAATTGAACGTTTTCATCAGTTTTCTGCCATTTTTCTTCTTTTGCTGTGATTTTCTGTCCCGGATCGTACGTCGTGAACTATTAAAAGGACGACAACGTTACTTGTGGTACATTAGAGGGCCCTACAACGCGTCGATATCACGTCTTGCGAGGATGCTGCGTTGTTGAAGTGGATGGGTTGTCGTTAAGCCCATTGGGCCTTTTGAATGGGTCATCTCTCTAGACTGGGACTGTGAACCGTTAACACATAAAGGAATTGTGCCCTCAACATGACGGGTGCTATCATACCATTACTAATGCAACGGATCCCATCAGAACTCCGAAGTTAAGCGTGCTTGGGCGAGAGTAGTACTAGGATGGGTGACCCCTTGGGAAGTCCTCGTGTTGCACCCCCATTTTCAAGTTTTTTTGCCCTGGTTAGGGTTGCCAAGATACTTTATCATCCAAATTTATATTTCCGAATCCCACGGCAACTTGGACAAGACAACTTCGCTTCACGTAGAGGTAGGGCCAGCAAACCGAGGGCATAGGGCTTGTGACCAGGTCTCCGTCGCTCCGGTGCCCATAACTTTTGATCCGTAAGGATTTACGTGGCGCAAAGCGTACCGTTGGAAAGCTCTCCGAGAGCTCTGCGACGGTGGCAGCCAACCTGCTCGCTTTGCCCATTTTTGGAGCCTAAAATCGAATGTTTTCATCAGTTAGTGACCACTTTTTTTCTTTTGCTATGTTTTTCCGTCCCGGATCGTACGTCGTGAGCTATTAAAAGGACGACAACGTTACTCGCAGGACATTAGAGGGCCATACAATGCGTCGATATCACGTCTTGTGAGGATACTGCGTTGTTGAAGCAGATGGGTTGTCGTTAAGCCTATTGGGCCTTTTGAATGGGCCATCTCTATAGGCTGGGACTGTGAACCGTTAACACATAAAGAAATTGAGCCCTCAACATGACGTATGCGATCATACTAGCAATAATGCAACGGATCCCATCAGAACTCCGAAGTTAAGCGTGCTTGGGCGAGACTAGTACTACGATGGGTAACCCCTTGGGAAGTCTTCGTGTTGCACCCCCATTTTCTATTTTTTTTGCCCTGGTTAGAGTTGCCAAGATACTTTATCCACCAAATTTCTATTACCGAATCCCACGGCATCTTGGACAAGGCAACTTCGCTTCACGTAGAGGCTGGGCCGGCAAACAGAGGGCGTAGGGCTTGTGACCAGGTCTCCATCGCTCCGGTGCCCATAACTTTTGATCCGTAAGTTCTTATGCAGCGCACAGCATACCGTTGGAAAGCTCTCTGAGAGCTCTACGAAGGAGGCAGCTAGCTTGCTCACTGTGCCCCTTTTTGGAGCCCAAAATTGAATGTTTTCATCAGTTTTCAGCCACTTTTCTTCTTTTGCTCTGTCTTTCCGTCCCGGATCGTACATCGTGAGCTATTAAAAGGACGACAACATTACTCGCGGGACATTAGAGGGCCTACAACGCACCAATATCACGTCTTGCGAGGATACTGCGTTGTTGAAGCAGAAGGGTTGTCGTTAAGCCCATTGGGCCTTTTGAATGGGCCATCTCTCTAGGCTGGGACGGTGAACCGTTAACACATAAAGGAAGTGTGCCCTCAACATGACGGGTGCGATCATACCAGCACTAATGCACTGGATCCCATCAGAACTCCGAAGTTAAGCGCGCTTGGGCGAGAGTAGTACTAGGATGGGTGACCCCCTGGGAAGTCCTCGTGTTGCACCACCCTTTTCAATTTTTTTTGCCCTGGTTAGAGTTGCCAAGATACTTTATCCAACAAATTTCTATTACCGAATCCCACGGCACCTTGGACAAGACAAGTTCGCTTCACGTAGTGGCTAGGCCAGCAAACCGAGGGCGTAGGGCTTGTGACCAGGTCTCCGTTGCTCCGGTGCCCATAACTTTTGATCCGTAAGGACATACGTGGCACACAGCATGCCGTTGGAAAGCTCTCCGAGAGCTCTACGACGGGGGCAGCGAGCTTGCTCGTTGTTCCCCTTTTTGGAGCCCAAAATCGAATGTTTTCATTAGTTTTCGACCACTTTTCTTCTTTTGCTCTGTTTTTCCGTCACGGATAGTACATTGTGAGCTATTGAAAGGACGACAACGTTACTCACAGGACATTAGAGGGCCATACAATGCGTGGATATCACGTCTTGTGAGGATACTGCGTTGTTGAAGCAGATGGGTTGTCGTTAAGCCTATTGTGCCTTTTGAATGGGCCATCTCTCTAGGCTGGGAGTGTGAACCGTTAACACATAAAGGAATTGTGCCCTCAACATGACGTGTTCGATCATACCAGCACTAATGCACCGGATCCCATCAGAACTCCGAAGTTAAGCGTGCTTGGGCGAGAGTAGTACTAGGATGTGTGACCCCCTGGGAAGTCCTCGTGTTGCACCCCACTTTTTAATTTTTTTTGCCCTGGTTAGGGTTGCCATGATACTTTATCCACCAAATTTCTATTACCGAATCCCACGGTACCTTGGACAAGACAAGTTCGCTTCACGTAGTGGCTAGGCCAGCAAACCGAGGGCGTAGGGCTTGTGACCAGGTCTCCGTTGCTCCGGTGCCCATAACTTTTGATCCGTAAGGACTTACGCGGCGCATAGCATACTGTTGGAAAGCTCTCCGAGAGCTCTAAGACGGAGGCAGCGAGCTTGCTCGTTGTGCCCCTTTTTGGAGCCCAAAATCGAATGTTTTCATCAGTTTTTGACCATTTTTCTTCTTTTGCTCTATTTTTTCGTCACGGATCGTACATCGTGAGCTATTAAAAGGACGACAATGTTACTCGCGGGACATTAGAGGGCCATACAACCCATTGATATCACGTCTTGTGAGGATACTGCGTTGTTGAAGCAGATGGGTTGTCGTTATGCCTATTGGGCCTTTTGAATGGCCCATCTCTCTAGGCTGGGACTGTGAACCGTTAACACATAAAGGATTTTGTGCCCTCAACATGACGGGTGCGATCATACTAGCACTAATGCACCGGATCCCATCAGAACTCCGAAGTTAAGCATGCTTGGACGAGAGTAGTACTAGGATGGGTGACCCCCTAGGAAGTCCTCGTGTTGCACCCCCCTTTTCAATTTTTTTGCCCTGGTTAGGGTTGCCAAGATACTTTATCCACCAAATTTCTATTACCGAATCCCACGGCACTTTGGGCAAGACAACATCGCTTCACGTTGAGGCTGGGCCAGCAAACCAAGGGCGTAGGGCTTGTGACCAGGTCTCCGTTGCTCCGGTGCCCATAACTTTTGATCCGTAAGGACTTACGCGGCGCACAGCATGCCATTGGAAAGCTCTCCGAGAGCTCTACGACGGAGGCAGCGAGCCTGCTCGCTATTCCCCTTTTTGGAGCCCAAAATCAAATATTTTCATCAGTTTTCGACCACTTTTCTTGTTTAGCTCTTTTTTTTCCGTCACGGAAAGTACATCGTGAGCTATTAAAAGGACGACAACGTTACTCGCAGGACATTAGAGGGCCATACAACGCGTCGATATCACGTCTTGCGAGGATACTGCGTTGTTGAAGCAGATGGGTTGTCGTTAAGCCTATTGTGCCTTTTGAATGGGCCATTTCTCTAGGCTGGGACTGTGAACCGTTAACACATAAAGGAATTGTGCCCTCAACATGACGTGTTCGATCATACCAGCACTAATGCACCGGATCCCATCAGAACTCCAAAGTTAAACGTGCTTGGGCGAGAGTAGTACTAGGATGGGTGACCCCCTGGGAAGTCCTCGTGTTGCACCCCATTTTTTAATTTTTTTTGCCCTGGTTAAGGTTGCCAAGATACTTTATCCACCAAAATTTCTATTACCGAATCCCACGGCACCTTGGACAAGACAAGTTCGTTTCACGTAGAGGCTGGGCCAGCAAACCGAGGGCATAGGGCTTGTGACCAGGTCTCCGTTGCTCAGGTGCCCATAACTTTTGATCCGTAAGGACTTACGTAGCGTACAGTATACCGTTGGAAACCACTCCGAGAGCCCTATGATGGAGGCAGCCAGCTTGCTCGCTGTGCCCGTTTTTGGAGCCCAAAATTGAACATTTTCATCAATTTTCGACGACTTTTCTTCTTTTGCTCTGTTTTTCCATCCCGGATCGTATATCGTGAGCTATTAAAATTATGACAACGTTACTCGCGGGACATTAGAGGGCCATACAACGCGTCGATATCACGTCTTGCGAGGATACTGCGTTGTTGAAGCAGATGGGTTGTCGTTAAGCCTATTGGGCCTTTTGAATGGGCCATCTCTCTAGGTTGGGATTGTGAACCGTTAACACATAATGGAATTATGCCCTCAAAATGTTGTGTTCGATCATACCAGCACTAATGCACCGGATCCCATCAGAACTCCGAAGTTAAGCGTGCTTGGGCGAGAGTAGTACTCGGATGGGTGACCCCCTGTGTAGTCCTCGTGTTGTACCCCCCTTTTCAATTTTTTTTGCCTTGGTTAGGGTTGCCAAGATACTTTATCCACCAAATTTCTATTACCGAATCCCACGGCACCTTGGACAAGACAACTTCGCTTCACGTAGAGGCTGGGCCCGCAAACCGAGGGCGTAGGGCTTGTGACCAGGTCTCCATCGCTCCGGTGCCCATAACTTTTGATCCGTAAGGACTTACGTGGCGCACAGCATACCGTTGGAAAGCTCTCCGAGAGCTCTACGACGATAGCATCTAGCCTGCTCGTTGTGCCCGTTTTTGGAGCCCAAAATCGATCGTTTTCATTAGTTTTTGGCCACTTTTTCTTCTTTTGCTATGTTTTTCCGTCCCGGATCGTACGTCGTGAGGTATTAAACGGACGACAACGTTACTCGCGGGACATTAGAGGGCCATACAACGCGTCGATATCAAGTCTTGCGAGGATGCTTCGTTGTTGAAGCAGATGGGTTGTCGTTAAGCCTACTTGGGCTTTTGAATGGGCCATCTCTCAAGGCTGGGACTGTGAACCGTTAACACATAAAAGAATTGTGCCCTCAACATGATGGGTGCGATCATACCAGCACTAATGCATCGGATCCCATCAGAACTCCGAAGTTAAGCGTGTGCTTGGGCGAGAGTAGTACTACGATGGGTGACCACCTGCGGAGGCCTCGCGTTACACCCACTTTTTCAATTTTTTTTGCTCTGGTTAGGGTTGCCAAGATACTCTATCTACCAAATTTCTATTACCGAATCCCACAGCACCTTGGCCAAGATAACTTCGTTCATGTAGAGGCTGGGCCCGCAAATCGAGGGCGTAGGGCTTGTGACCAGGCCTCCGTCGCTCCCGTACCCACAACTTTTGATCCGTAAGCACTCACGTGGCGCGCAGCATAACGCTGGAAAGCTGTCGGAGAGGTCTACGATGGAGGCAGCTAGCCTTCTCGATGTGCCCGTTTTTGGAGCCAAAAATCGTAGGTTTCCATCAGTTTTTGCCCAATTTTCTTCTTTTGCTAGGTTTCTCCGTCCCAGATCGTACGTCGTGAGCTATTAAAAGGACGACAACGTTACTCGCGGTACATTAGGGAGCTCTACAACGCGTCGATATCACGTCTTGCGAGGATGCTGCGTTGTTGAAGCGGATGGGTTGTCGTTAAGCCCATTAGGCCTTTTGCGTGGGTCATCTTTCTAGGCTGGGACTGTTGTGAGGCGCGCCCCCGAATAATGTGTGTTATCTTGATTTGCTTGCCATAGACCCCTAATTATATGACTGACTTTGGATTACGTGTCCTGTCTTGGTTTTCATGCATACCTTGTCATACGTGCCTTGACCTAGAATAGTGTGCCCTAATCCCCGACTTACATGTGGTACATAGATAAACATGCCATGACCATAATTTCCGTGCGAGCCCTCCATTTCCGTGTGCCTCTTCATTTCGTGTGCATTAACCTTGAACTACGTACCTTAAGCTAGGTTTAAGAGGTGTACCTTAATTTACGTGCATTGCATTGAATTACGTGTCGTGCATTGGTCTACGTGCATTGACCTAGGGTTGCGTGCGTTAGCATTGGAATCTATGCATTAGACTTGAAATATGTGCCTTAGTCTAGAAGTTCATGTCTTACCTCGTAGTTCGTGTTTATCTCGTGTTTCGTGCCCCGTCTTGATTTTGGTGCGTGCCTCGTAGTGCGTACCCTAGACCTAGGAATCCGTGCCACCACGTTAATCAAGAAATCATCCTACACAAAGCACTAAACTATAAAATAATCCTAATTCAAATCTCTACAAAATCCACTAACAATAAACAATTCAATCTACACAAACACCTAAACATTCTTTATTCTTTATTCTCACCCAAAACCAATGCACCTCAAATTTCACCCTTATTATAATCCATAATATGTTAAATAGAATCTGAAATTTCAGCAATTTGCAAGCCCTTGGCTGGCCACTAAGTGCATTTAGTCTAGCATTGCATAATTTATTCATAATCCTAGACAAACTATGACACAAAGGCATTAAAAAATTGCCCAATTCCCCTCAAATCCCCACCATTTTCGACCAGCCCTTGCATGCCCATGCTAGCATTCAAAAAACAACATTTTGAAGACACAAAAATCAGATTTTGGCTGCCCAAGGCCGACCACACCCTCAAAGGAATTGCAAAGCCATCACTTTGTCACATTCTCTCATTTTCCTCAATCTTTTCTCTCTCCCCTTCATTCTCTCTCTCCATTTTCGGTTCTTGGCTGAGTTTTCTACCTCCTTAGCTTGTCTTCTTCACATCTTGGTTGAGCAAGGTCGAGTAGCCATCGAGAAACCCAAGCAAACAAGCTAGAGCTCGAAATCACTCTTGCATGTGCATTTGAAGCTTCATTTCGGCCTAGGTGAGTTACTAAGCATCCATTTCTTTTCTTCATGGTTTAACATCATGCTTGTGCTAAGAGTTTGAACATTAAGCTAGGAAAAATAGAGAAAAACTAGTGAGGTTCTCGGCTAAGCAAGGGAAAGGAGAAGTTTTGAGCTTCAACAAAGGGTCTTGAGCATTTTGTGGTCGATTGCTAAGGTGAAGGGTAAAATCTTTTGTAAACACTTTAAAAACTCACATGCATGCTCATAAATGTGTGTATTTGCTTCTGTACTTGAGCTATATGGTCGTTCATAAGCTTAAACAACCATGCATGGCAAGATCTTGGCTTGAAAATGATGCTAGGTGAAGTCGAAATGGATGACAGCTCTCTGACCAGTCTGTTCGAGGTAAGTTTAGCTAAGCAAATGATGTTTAAAATGCTTGAAAATTGGTGGGTGACTAGTTTGGACAGTTTTGAACATTTTTACCAGAAATAGGCCGAAGCTAATTTTGACTCTAAGGTCCTCAAAATGGCAAATCTTTAAAATGTGATCAAATCTGAAAATCTGGAAAAACGAAGCAGGTTTTGGCAGATGCACTGACCTTGTGGAACGAACCATATTTGACTTAGTTAATGATGTCCAAAATGTATGAAAATTGGTGTGCTGCTAGATTTTTCAGTTCTGGACAATTTTGTCAGAAATGGACCAAAGCTAAAAATGACTCTAAGGACCTCAAAAACGTCAATTATCGAAATGTGTGCAAATCTGGACAGTTTTGTGCTATTCCACTGTTTCGGCTATATCTAATGATCTCGAACTCCAATTGATGCAAGGTTTGTTTCTGATTTTAGTTAACTTCTAAATATTTAATTTGACATCTTATTCACTGGATTTGGAGATTGTTTGATTATCCTATTGATTGTGAGAAAACAGCCTATTGCAGTAAAGGTTTCACTTAGCTATATGCTTGGAAAATTGATGTAACCTCCCTTGTGGTACTAATTGCTTGGAATTGTGGTGTTGGAATGTTGTGTGGACTGTTTTGGGTACTTGAGGATGTTTGAACTGAATGATGCATGACTTGAGAATGATTTTGAGTTGACTTAGGGTTTAATCACGCGGTTAAGCATGAAACGGAAACCCTAATGACTAGGTAGTCTTGCTAAGTGTTGATCATTTGGATATTGTGTGGAAATTAGATGCTTAGTGGGCTGCCCGTAAATGTCTTATAACTTCAAATGTGATTTTGACCATTGCATGTTGTCAAATAAGCTTTTCTCGCATTTGAACCCTTGTTGATATCACTGCATGTTGAGTAATCTTATCACTTGATTGCATGGACTTTTAATGAGTTATATGGCCTGTTTTATATGAGTTACATGGCTGCCCGTTTAATTTCCATATAATTCTATATGCCTTTCAAGTGAAATTTCCTGTCTTATCATGTCCTGCCTGTTTATCTATCAATGTGCAAACTTATGACTGTTCGGAGGCAACCTACCTTGTTGTCCTCCTTCAGTGATATATATTACCTGTCATAAATGTGCATTGCATACAAGGTTGCAACCTTTCCTGTCGGCATGGTAGTGATCACGCACGCCGGGCGGCATCGGGCTTGCCAGTGTTACCGTGACCTCCATGGTCCCATTCCCTCTCTCGCTTGGGGGCTAGACTTCCTCGGAGAGTTGGGTCGTAGGATTTTGGGGTACATCCGGAGTACACCCAACTGGTGTGTTTTGGGGAATGATTTGAAGTCGGCCGCAACTTCTGATTCTGAAACTGATCTGAGAGCAAAAGCTCGCCGTATCCTTTTTATTATGTGTATAAGTACTCCCGCTTGGATCCCAGAGACGCTCGGGGAGGAAAGATCGGTATTCTTGTTCTGTACTTGTATTTCTGTTGTATTCATGTTTGAGAAAGGGATTTTCATAAGTTTAATCGGAAAATGAGTTTCAAAACGTATTTCTCGTTCCCCCTCGCTGAGTTCATAAGGACTCACCCTCTTTTTATCACAGGTGAAGAAGAACAGGTACAGGTACCCGAGGACAACGTGCTTATCGATGATTCCTTGGAGTGATTGCCTGTCCCTACGTGCTTTTGTGCCTTGCCTGAAAGTGGTTGCTATATGGATGTTGTGTTTGATTGCAAATATTCATTTTATTGATGTAAATGACCCCGTTGTAATTTGGGTGTCATTCTGGGATTGTACTATATATAGCCGGACGTACTGTTATTTGGTTGTTTGCTTTCGTTTTCTTCATTAGTAGTTATCGTAGGCATTCAAACCACTAGATGAACAATCAACTAAGTTAATTCTATCTAATTTCACTTAGGTGCTCATTTGCAAACTAAAGGATAATAGGTACTTGCATGATAGGAAATTGACAAATAAACGTGACATAGTTATCATGTTAGGCTTATTAACCAAACGAGACTTTCAAGATAAACTAGTAGGCAAATCGGTTGGTGACAAATAGGAGTCTTTAATGGAATTGGATTAATGATTGGAATAATTGAGGCGTTTAAAGAATTAGGTCAAACAAAGAGCCCAATTACAGCCGTTATGCTGCCGGATTTCCGGAAAAATTTGGAGTCTAGAATAAAACGTTAAGTGCTAAACCTCCTAGAATGATTAAGAATGTGAAAGGACTTGAATGTTTAGATCACACCCTAGTCTAACCTTTATAGGCCGGGTTGGGGGCGTGACACCTTATAATAGAATGGTATCAGAGCTTAGTTTACTAACTAGGCGTTAGTCGGGTTCAACTCTCGGACCATGGGTAGAAGCCCTAAGGTAATTGTGATGTCTTGTTTATATGTGTTATGTGTGCTAATGTGCTTTAATTGCTTTGAGCATTGAATACTATGTGCCTTTGTGGACTATATGTATTATGTGTCATGCACACCAACACGTTTGTGCCTTTGATAATGCATGCATGTGTTATATTCCTTTCTTGATGCACTTGCATGTTATATAACTGTGAATGACTGTTTATACACATAGATAGTTAGGATTAGGACTTTTAGGGAAGTGAATTTGTGCAGGACGAAGGAAAAGGCTCGGTTAGAGATTTCTGGCATCTTTACAGGTACTCAATGGATCGTATATATTATTGGATATGCATATATAAAATGCGTAGCACAGGTATAATTGTTGAGGTAAAGTTATCTCCTTATTTTTGGAATACCTATACATGTGATTAAGTTGTCAATTTTATAGCTATGAAGTTATTGATTCCGTTAAACCGTTCTTCTAATTGTGGTTCAAGAATAAATGTTAAGGACATACAATTTTCCTTAGATATAAGAATATACTATTAAATATGTAGAGTAGTATATATTCTCATGTGCTGATAGTGGAAGTTGACTTGGAGGTTTCTTTGAATCCATTTCTCACATCTTAAAATTGGCTTGATAGGCTATCTAAGAAGTTGGCAATATACTCGTACGATTGAATCCTTACTTGATTGGAATTAAGCATCGTTGAACCTAATAAGGTGTATATTAACGAGTTTCAAGTTCACCCAATGATAAGTCTGTGACCTAGAAATTAATGGATGAACTCATGGAAATGGACGATACGGGTTAGATTATTAAGGCGTGAATAATGTGTTTAGGTAACTTAACAATGGATAACCTCAAGATATGTAGGCAACTCTAGAGATTAAGTTTAACAAGATTGATGAGTCTTTAGTATAACAAGATATGGGGATATTGGAATCGAAGAATTCGCGTAACGAGAACTCGTGTTCGGAAGACTACACCTAAATGTTAGGTCGAATGGAAGTGTAAGGTATTGAATTATGTATTAGATGATGTTGCTAAGGTCCTAAGTTGGATATTGGTGATATTAAGAATCATGGTATTAATTGGGTGCCTCTTGGATTTAGTTGTGATTATGCAAGTAAGTCATTCTATGCACTCGTTGTTTGGATACCCTAGAGGATGTTGGAAAGCATATATCCTTAAGTAAGACCGATGGGCCTATTATATAAACCATGGAAATGAGATTAAAGCATCTGATTGCAAGTGGAGTCGTTAGGATATGATTAGTAATCCTAAATAGCTAATAGTGAGTATGCATGATGATTCATGGCAAACCCTAGGACCTAAGGTCAACAAGTCTCGATGCTCTTAGCCTAGCTGAACATGTAAATGGGAAGAGTAAGATTTCATAAAGCTAAGATAGAGATGAATCAGAGTCATGATGACCAAGAGACTATTGTTAGACAAATGTATTATGTGCACCGTTTCACTTCTAGAAACTAGCAGTTGGAGACTTCGAATTGTGGTTATTGAATAAGAGGGGTGAATTTTGTAGTGATAGTTAAATAAGTAATTGATTACTTTTGAAGTTCTATTAGGTTATGTTGAAGGATGCCTCATGGTCATAATTCTTATATTGATACAACCTTGTAGTTATCTCGTGTAAGTATTTTATGAGCTCGGTCATTTCGGTACCCATTTTTAATCCTAGGATTGTTGCTGTATGGCCGGTAACCTAGTAGAGCATTGATATCACTTACATGGCTATGAACCTAGCTTAGTAACATTAATGTTGAAGATATATTGGTGGGCATTAAGTGTTCGAAGAAATGACTAGGTTGCTAAGTGAGTAGGACCATTGTCTTCTTAAGTATGACGTAACCTTGGATTGAGATGAGTGGAATTTATTTGAGGTTGAAACTATTCGCCTTTGGAGTTTTGGATAAGATTAAAAGAAAAATTTGAAGCCTTGTGACTTGAAAATAGAGATTTGAATAAGGAAATAAATTGTGGATCGCAAGTTGATGAGTTTACTTGTAAGAGTTGAACAAGTGCGTCATGATCAGTTTACTCATGCAATTTCGATGGCAATTTGTCGGTGGTACCTAATAAACGTTAGAGTTTGAGTTTAACGAATCTCAATGGTCTTTCTTCTTGATTACGAGCTTGAAGGTTAACGAAGCTGGGGAAGAATGTTAATGAATAGGAGCCTGTAACTAGGAGACTAGTCGTTAGAAGATTTGCTAATCTAATGCACCTACGAGATAAGGATTATGATATTGTCGATAGATGAGGATTTGAGATGGATTAGTTGTTTGGTGAGTTCTTCTTGAAGATAGGGTCGTATTGTAGAAATAATCCATAACATGTGTATATCCTACGTGTTAACAATTTTGAAGCTAGTAGACAAGATATGTAAATCGGATATAGACCTATCATCTTGAAATTAGCATATGTCACCCTAAGATCATGGAATTATTGTGATATTGCTCTTGAGGTATGAATGCGAGATTGACAGAACATGAGTCATGATTTTGGAGTTACAGTTCTATTGTTAGGATAACGATGAAACTTTGATGACTTTGTTTGAAGACTCTAACCTTAGTTAATGAACTTGACCTTAAGATCAAATGGAGAATAGAGTCGTTCAAAGAAAAGAACTATAAATGTAGAGGTCACAACGAACTAAATGATTGGAGAAACATAGGAAGTGAATTGGTTATGGTAAGAGATCACCAAACACAGGACGAACCGGAGTAGGAAGAATAACAAGGGTCAGAATCCGTCTAAATGACCTCAATAGGCAAGAATGAATTTCGGGACGAAATTCTTTTAAGGAGGGGAGGATGTGAGGCCCGACCCCGAATAACGTGTGTTACCTTGATTTGCGTGCCATAGCCCCCTAATTATATGACCGACTTTGGATTACGTGTCCTGTCTTGGTTTTCATGCATACCTTGTCATACGTGCCTTGACCTAGAATAGTGTGCCCTAATCCCCGACTTACATGTGGTACCTAGATAAACATGCCATGACCATAATTTACGTGCGAGACCTCGATTTGCGTGTGTCTCTTCATTTCGTGTGCATTAACCTTGAACTACGTGCCTTAACCTAGGTTTAAGAGGTGTACCTTAATTTACGTGCATTGCATTGAATTACGTGTCGTGCATTGGTCTACGTGCATTGACCTAGGGTTGCGTGCGTTAGCATTGGAATCTGTGCATTAGACTTGAAATATGTGCCTTAGTCTAGAAGTTCGTGTCTTACCTCGTAATTCGTGTTTACCTCGTGTTTCGTGCCCCGTCTTGATTTCAGTGCGTGCCTCGTAGTGCGTACCCTAGACCTAGGAATCCGTGCCACCACGTTAATCAAGAAATCATCCTACACATAGCACTAAACTATAAAATAATCCTAATTCAAATCTCTACAAAATCCATTAACAATAAACAATTCAATCTACACAAACACCTAAACATTCTTTATTCTTTATTCTCACCCAAAACCAATGCACCTCAAATTTCACCCTTATTATAATCCATAATATATTAAATAGAATCTGAAATTTCAGCAATTTGCAAGCCCTTGGCTGGACACTAAGTGCATTTAGTCTAGCATTGCATAATTTATTCATAATCCTACACAAACTATGACACAAAGGCATTAAAAAATTGCCCAATTCCCCTCAAATCCCCACCATTTTCCACCAGCCCTTGCATGCCCAGGCTAGCATTCAAAAAAGAACATTTTGAAGACACAAAAATCAGATTTTGGCTGCCCAAGGCCGACCACACCCTCAAAGGAATTGCAAAGGCATCACTTTGTCACATTGTCTCATTTTCCTCAATCTTTTCTCTCTGCCCTTCATTCTCTCTCTCCATTTTCGGTTCTTGGCTGAGTTTTATACCTCCTTAGCTTGTCTTCTTCAGATCTTGGTTGAGCAAGGTCGAGTAGCCATCGCGAAACCCAAGCAAACAAGCTCAAGCTCGAAATCACTCTTGCATGTGCATTTGAAGCTTCATTTCGGCCTAGGTGAGTTACTAAGCATCCATTTCTTTTCTTCATGGTTTAACATCATGCTTGTGCTAAGAGTTTGAACATTAAGCTAGGAAAAATAGAGAAAAACTAGTGAGGTTCTCGGCTAAGCAAGGGAAAGGAGAAGTTTTGAGCTTCAACAAAGGGTCTTGAGCATTTTGTGGTTGATTGCTAAGGTGAGGGTTAAAATCTTTTGAAAACTCTTTAAAAACTCACATGCATGCTCATAAATGTGTGTATTTGCTTCTGTACTTGAGCTATATGGTCGTTCATAAGCTTAAACAACCATGCATGGCAAGATCTTGGCTTGAAAATGATGCTAGGTGAAGTCGAAATGGATGACAGCTCTCTGACCAGTCTGTTCGAGGTAAGTTTAGCTAAGAAAATGATGTTGAAAATGCTTGAAAATTGGTGGGTGACTATTTTGGACAGTTTGGAACATTTTTCCCAGAAATAGGCCGAAGCTAATTTTGACTCTAAGGTCCTCAAAATGACAAATCTTTAAAATGTGATCAAATCTGAAAATCTGGAAAAACGAAGCAGGTTTTGGCAGATGCACTGACCTTGTGGAACGAACCATATTTGACTTAGTTAATGATGTCAAAAATGTATGAAAATTGGTGTACTGCTAGATTTTTCAGTTCTGGACAATTTTGTCAGAAATGGACCAAAGCTAAAACGGACTCTAAGGACCTCAAAAACGTCAATTTATGAAAAGTGTACAAATCTGGACAGTTTTGTGCTATTCCACTGTTTCGGCTATATCTAATGATCTTGAACTCCAATTGATGCAAGGTTTGTTTCTGATTTTAGTTAACTTCTAAATCATTAATTTGACATCTTATTCACTGGATTTGGAGATTGTTTGATTATCCTATTGATTGTGAGAAAACAGCCTATTGCAGTAAAGGTTTCACTTAGCTATATGCTTGGAAAATTGATGTAACCTCCCTTGTGGTACTAATTGCTTGGAATTGTGGTGTTGGAATGTTGTGTGGACTGTTTTGGGTACTTGAGGATGTTTGAACTGAATGATGCATGACTTGAGAATGATTTTGAGTTGACTTAGGGTTTAATCACGCGGTTAAGCATGAAACGGAAACCCTAATGACTAGGTAGTCTTGCTAAGTGTTGATCATTTGGATATTGTGTGGAAATTAGATGCTTAGTGGGCTGCCCGTAAATGTCTTATAACTTCAAATGTGATTTTGACCATTGCATGTTGTCAAATAAGCTTTTCTCGCATTTGAACCCTTGTTGATATCACTGCATGTTGAGTAATCTTATCACTTGATTGCATGGACTTTTAATGAGTTATATGGCCTGTTTTATATGAGTTACATGGCTGCCCGTTTAATTTCCATATAATTCTATATGCCTTTCAAGTGAAATTTCCTGTCTTATCATGTCCTGCCTGTTTATCTATCAATGTGCAAACTTATGACTGTTCGGAGGCAACCTACTTTGTTGTCCTCCTTCTGTGATATATATTACCTGTCATAAATGTGCATTGCATACAAGGTTGCAACCTTCCTGTCGGCATGGTAGTGATCACTCACGCCGGGCGGCATCGGGCTTGCCGGTGTTACCGTGCCCTCCATGGTCCCATTCCCTCTCTCGCTTGAGGGCTAGACTTCCTCGGAGAGTTGGGTCGTAGGATTTTGGGGTACATCCGGAGTACACCCAACTGGTGTGTTTTGGGGAATGATTTGAAGTCGGCCTCAACTTCTGATTCTGAAACTGATCTGAGAGCAAAAGCTCGCCGTATCCTTTTTATTATGTGTATAAGTAATCCCGCTTGGATCCTGGAGAATCTCGGGGAGGAAAGATCGGTATTCCTGTTCTGTACTTGTATTTCTGTTGTATTCATGTTTGAGAAAGGGATTTTCATAAGTTTAATCGGAAAATGAGTTTCAAAACGTATTTCTCGTTCCCCCTCGCTGAGTTCATAAGGACTCACCCTCTTTTTATCACAGGTGAAGAAGAACAGGTACAAGTACCCGAGGACAACGTGCTTATCGATGATTCCTTGGAGTGATTGCCTGTCCCTACGTGCTTTTGTGCCTTGCCTGAAAGTGGTTGCTATATGGATGTTGTGTTTGATTGCAAATATTCATTTTATTGATGTAAATGACCCCGTTGTAATTTGGGTCTAATTCTGGGATTGTACTATCTATAACCGGACGAACTTTTATTTGGTTGTTTGCTTTCGTTTTCTTCATTAGTAGTTATCGTAGGCATTCAAACCACTAGATGAACAATCAACTAAGTTAATTCTATCTAATTTCACTTAGGTGCTCATTTGCAAACTAAAGGATAATAGGTACTTGCATGATAGGAAATTGACAAATAAACGGGACATAGTTATCATGTTAGGCTTATTAACCAAACGAGACTTTCAAGATAAACTAGTAGACAAATCGGTTGGTGACAAATAGGAGTCTTTAATGGAATTGGATTAATGATTGGAATAATTGAGGCATTTAAAGAATTAGGTCAAACAAATAGCCCAATTACAGCCGTTATGCTGCCGGATTTCCGGAAAAAAATTTGGAGTCTAGAATAAAACGTTAAGTGCTAAACCTCCTAGAATGATTAAGAGTGTGAAGGGTCTTGAATGTTTAGATCGCACCCTAGTCTAACCTTTATAGGCCGGGTTAGGGCGTGACAACTGTGAACCGTTAACACATAAAAGAATTGTGCCCTCAACATGATGGGTGCGATCATACCAGCACTAATGCACCGGATCCCATCAGAACTCCGAAGTTCAGCGTGCTTGGGCGAGAGTAGTACTAGGATGGGTGACCCCCTAGGAAATCGTAGTGTTGCAGCCCCCTTTTCAATTTTGTTTGCCCCGGTTAGGGTTGCCATGATATTCTATCCACCAAATTTCTATTACCGAATCCCACGGCACCTTGGTCAAGACAACTTCGCTTCACGTAGAGGCTGGGCCCGCAAATTGAGGGCGTAGGGCTTGTGACCAGGTCTCCGTCGCTCCGGTGCCCATAACTTTTGATCTGTAAGGACTTACGCGGCGCACAGCGTACCGTTGGAAAGCTCTCCGAGAGCTCTACGACGGAGGTAGCTAGCCTGCTCGTTGTGCCCCTTTTTGGGGCCCAAAATCGAATGTTTTCATCAGTTTTCTGCCACTTTTCTTCTTTTGATCTATTTTTTCGTCCCGTATCGTACGTCGTGAGCTATTAAAAGGACGACAACGTTACTCGCAGGACATTAGAGGGACCTACAATGCGTCAATATCACGTCTTGCGAGGATGCTGCGTTGTTGAAGCGGATGGGTTGTCGTTAAGCCCATTGGGCCTTTTGAATAGGCCATCTCTCTAGGCTGGGACTGTGACCCGTCAACACATAAAGGATTTTGTGCCCTCAACATGACGGGTGCGATCATACTAGCACTAATGCACCGGATCCCATCAGAACTACGAAGTTAAGCGTGCTTGGGCGAGAGTAGTACTACGATGGGTGACCCCCTGGGACGTCCTCGTGTTGCACCCTCCATTTCAATATTTTTTGCCCTGGTTAGGGTTGCCAAGATACTTTATCCACCAAATTTCTATTACAGAATCCTACGGCACCTTGGACAAGACAACTTCGCTTCACGTAGAGGCTCGGCCCGCAAATTGAGGGCGTAGCGCTTGGGACCAGGACTCTGTCTCTCCGGTGCCCATAAGTTTTGATCTGTAAGGACTTACGCGGCGCACAACGTATCGTTGGAAAGCTCTCCCAGAGCTCTACGACGGAGGTAGCTAGCTTGCTCGCTGTGCCCTTTTTGGAGCCCAAAATCGAATGTTTTCCTTAGTTTTTGGCAACTTTTATTCTTTTGCTCTGTTTTTCCGTCCCGGATCCTACATCGTGAGCTATTAAAAGGATGACAACGTTACTCGCGGGATATTAGAGGGCCCTACAATGCGTCAATATCACGTCTTGTGAGGATGCTACGTTGTTGAAGCAGATGGTTTGTCGTTAAGCCCATTGGGCCTTTTGAATGGGCCATCTCTCTAGGCTGGGACTGTGAACCGTTAACACATAAAGGATTTTGTGCCCTCAACATGACGGGTGCGATCAAACTAGCACTAATACACCGGATCCCATCAGAACTCCGAAGTTAAGCGTGCTTGGGCGAGAGTAGTACTACGATGGGTGACCCCATGGGAAGTCCTCGTGTTGCACCCTCCATTTCAATATTTTTTTCCCTGGTTAGGGTTGCCAAGATACTTTATCCACCAAATTTCTATTACAGAATCCTACGGCACCTTGGACAAGACAACTTCGCTTCACGTAGAGGCTGGGCCCGCAAATTGAGGGCGTAGGGCTTGTGACCAGGTCTCTGTCTCTCCGGTGCCCATAACTTTTGATCCGTAAGGACTTACGCGGTGCACAGCGTACCGTTGGAAAGCTCTCCCAGAGCTCTACGACGGAGGTAGCTATCTTGCTCGCTGTGCCCTTTTTGGAGCCCAAAATCGAATGTTTTCCTTAGTTTTTGGCAACTTTTATTCTTTTACTCTGTTTTTCCGTCCCGGATCCTACATCGTGAGCTATTAAAAGGATGTACGTTACTCGCGGGACATTTGAGGGCCCTATAATGCGTCGATATAACGTCTTGTGAGGATACTGCGTTGTTGAAGCGGATGGGTTCTCGTTAAGCCCATTGGGCCTTTTGAATGGGCCATCTCTCTAGGCTGAGACTGTGAACCGCCAACACATAAAGGATTTGTGCCCACAACATGACGGGTGCAATCATACCAGCACTAATACAACGGATCCCATCAGAACTCTGAAGTTAAGCGTGCTAGGGCGAGAGTAGTACTACGATGGGTGACCCCCTGGGAAGTCCTCGTGTTGCACCCTCCATTTCAATATTTTTTGACCTGGTTAGGGTTGCCAAGATACTTTATCCACCAAATTTCTATTACAGAATCCTACGGCACCTTGGACAAGACAACTTCGCTTCACGTAGAGGCTGGGCCCGCAAACCGAGGGCGTAGGGCTTGTGACCAGGTCTCCGTCTCTCCGGTGCCCATAACTTTTGATCCGTAAGGACTTACGCGACGCACAGCGTACCGTTGGAAAGCTCTCCCAGAGCTCTACGACGGAGGTAGCTAGCTTGCTTGCTATGCCCTTTTTGTAGCCCAAAATCGAATGTTTTCATTAGTTTTCAGCCACTTTTATTCTTTTGCTCTGTTTTTTCGTCCCGGATCCTACATCGTGAGCTATTAAAAGGATGACAACGTTACTCGCGGGATATTAGAGGGCCCTACAATGCGTCAATATCACGTCTTGCGAGGATGCTGCGTTGTTGAAGCGGATGGGTTGTCGTTAAGCCCATTGGGCCTATTGAATGGGCCATCTCTCTAGGCTGGGACTGTGAACCGTTAACACATAAAGGATTTTGTGCCCTCAACATGACGGGTGCGATCATACTAGCACTAATGCACCGGATCCCATCAGAACTCCGAAGTTAAGCGTGCTTGGGCGTGAGTAGTACTACGATGGGTGACCCCCTGGGAAGTCCTCGTGTTGCACCCTCCATTTCAATATTTTTTGCCCTGGTTAGGGTTGCCAAGATACTTTATCCACCAAATTTCTATTACAGAATCCTACGGCACCTTGGACAAGACAACTTCGCTTCACGTAGAGGCTGGGCCCGCAAACCGAGGGCGTAGGGCTTGTGACCAGGTCTCCGTCTCTCCGGTGCCCATAACTTTTGATCCGTAAGGACTTACGCGGCGCACAGCGTACCGTTGGAAAGCTCTCCCAGAGCTCTACGACGGAGGTAGCTAGCTTGCTCGCTGTGCCCTTTTTGGAGATCAAAATTGAATGTTTTCATTAGTTTTTGGCCACTTTTATTCTTTTGCTCTGTTTTTCCATCCCGGATCCTACATCGTGAGCTATTAAAAGGATGACATAGTTACTCGCGGGATATTAGAGGGCCCTACAATGCGTCAATATCACGTCTTGCAAGGATGCTGCTTTGTTGAAGCGGATGGGTTCTCGTTAAGCTCATTGGGCCTTTTGAATGGGCCATCTCTCTAGGCTGGGTCTGTGAACCGTTAACACATAAAGGAATTGTGCCCTCAACATGACGGGTGCGATCATACCAGCATTAATGCACCGGATCCCATCAGAACTCCAAAGTTAAGCGTGCTTGGTCGAGAGTAGTACTAGGATGGGTGACCCCCTGGGAAGTCCTCGTGTTGCACCCCCGTTTTCAATTTTTTTTTGCCCTGGTTAGGGTTGCCAATATACTTTATCCACCAAATTTCTATTACCGAATCCCACGGCACCTTGGACTAGGCAAGTTCGCTTCACGTAGAGACAGGGCCCGCAAACCGAGGGCGTAGGGCTTGTGACCAGGTCTCCGTCGCTCCGGTGCCCATAACTTTTGATCCGTAAGGACTTATGCGGCGCACATCATTCCGTTGGAAAGCTTTCCGAGAGCTCCACGATGGAGATAGCAAGCTTGCTTGCTTTGCCCCTTTTTGTAGCCCAAAATTGAACGTTTTAATCAGTTTTCGTCCATTTTTCTTCTTGTGCTCTGTTTTTCCGTCCCGGATCGTACATCGTGAGCTATTAAAAGGATGACAACGTTAGTCGCTGGACATTAGAGGGCCCTACTATGCGTCAATATCACATCTTGCGAGGACGATGCGTTGTTGAAGCGGATGGGTTGTCGTTAAGCCCATTGGGCCTTTTGAATGGGCCATCTCTCTAGGCTGGGACTGTGAACCGTTAACACATAAAGGAATTGTGCCCTCAACAAGATGGGTGCGATCATACCAGCACTAATGCACCGGATCCCATCAGAACTCCGAAGTTAAGCGTGCTTGGGCGAGAGTAGTACTAGGATGGGTGACCCCCTGGGAAGTCCTCGTGTTGCACCCCCGTTCTCAATTTTTTTTTGCCCTGGTTAGGGTTGCCAAGATACTTTATCCACCAAATTTCTATTACCGAATCCCATGGCACCTTGGGCTAGACAAGTTCGCTTCACGTAGAGGTAGGGCCCGCAAACCGAGGGCGTAGGGCTTGTGACCAGGTCTCCGTCGCTCCGGTGCCCATAACTTTTGATCCGTAAGGACTTATGCGGCGCACAGCATTCCGTTGGAAAGCTCTCCGAGAGCTCTACGACGGAGGTAGGAATCTTGCTTGCTGTGCCCATTTTTGTAGCCCAAAATTGAACATTTTAATCAGTTTTCATCCATTTTTCTTCTTTTGCTCAGTTTTTCCGTCCCGGATCGTACATCGTGAGCTATTAAAAGGATGACAACGTTAGTCGCGGGATATTAGAGGGCCCTACAATGCGTCGATAACACGTCTTGCGAGGATGCTGCGTTGTTGAAGCCGATGGGTTGTCGTTAAGCCCATTGGGCCTTTTGAATGGGCCATCTCTCTAGACTGGGAATGTGAACCATTAACACATAAAGGAATTGTGCCCTCAACACGACGGGTGCGATCATACCAGCACTAATGCACCGCATCCCATCAAAACTCTGAAGTTAGGCTTGCTTGGGCGAGAGTAGTACTAGGCTCGGTGACCCCCTGGGTAGTCCTCGTGTTGTCCCCCCCTTTTCAATTTTTCTTGCCCTGGTTAGGGTTGCCAAGATACTTTATCCACCAAATTTCTATTACCAAATACAACGGCACCTTGGACAAGACAACTTCTCTTCATGGAGAGGCTGGGCCTGCAAACAGAGGGCATAGGGCTTGTGACTAGGTCTCCGTCGCTCCGGTGCCCATAACTTTTGATCCGTAAGGACTTACGCGCCGCACAGCATACCGTTGGAAAGCTCTCTGAGAGCTCTACGACAGAGGCACAAGCCTGCTCACTGTGCCCATTCTTGGAGCCCAAAATCGTACGTTTTCATCAATTTTCGGCCACTTTTCTTCTTTTGCTCAATTTTTCCGTCCCGGATCGTACATCGTGAGCTATTAAAAGGACGACAACATTACTCGCGGGTACATTAGAGGGCCCTACAACATATCTTGCGAGGATGCTGCGTTGTTGAAGCTGATGGGTTGTCGTTAAGCACATTTGGCCTTTTGAATGGGCCATCTCTCTAGGCTGGGACTGGGAACCATTAACACATAAAGGAATTGTGCCCTCAACATGACGGGTGCGATCATACTAGCATTAATGCGCTGGATTCCATCAGAACTCTGAAGTTAAGCGTGCTTGGGCGAGAGTAGTACTAGGATGGGTGACCCCCTGGGACGTCCTAGTGTTGCACCCCCCTTTTCAATTTTTTTTGCCTTGGTTAGGGTTGCCAAGATACTTTATCCACCAAATTTCTATTGCCGAATCCCACGGCACCTTGGACAAGACAACTTAGCTTCACGTAGAGGCTGGGCCAGCAAACCGAGGGCGTAGGGCTTGTGACCAGGTCTCTATCGCTCCGGTGCCCATAACCTTTGATCCGTAAGGACTTACGCGGCGCACAGCATAACGTTGGAAGGCTCTCCGAGAGCTCGACGACGGAGGTATCCAGCCTGGTCGCCTTGCCCTTTTTCGAGCCCAAAATGGAACGTTTTTATCAGTTTTTGGCCACTTTTCTTCTTTTGCTATGTTTTTCCGTCCCGGATAGTACGTCGTGAGCTATTAAAAGGACAACAACGTTACTCGCTAGACATTAGAGGGCCATACAACGCGTCGATATCACGTCTTGTGAGAATACTTTGTTGTTGAAGCAGATGGGTTGTCGTTAAGCCTATTGGGCCTTTTGAATGAGCCATCTCTCTAGGATGGGACTGTGAACCGTTAACACATAAAGGAATTGTGCCCTCAACATGACTAGTCCGATCATACTAGCACTAATGCACCGGATCCCATCAGAACTCCGAAGTTAAGCGTGCTTGGGCGAGAGTAGTACTACGATGGGTGAACCCGTGGGAAGTCCTCGTGTTGCACCCCGCTTTTCAATTTTTTTTGCCCTGGTTAGGGTTGCCAAGATACTTTATCCACCAAATTTCTATTACCAAATCCCACGGCACCTTGGACAAGACAACTTCGCTTCACGGAGAGGTTGGGCCAGCAAACCAAGGGCGTAGGGCTTCTGACCAGGTCTCCGTCGCTCCGGTACCCATAACGTTTGATCCGTAAGGACTTACGCGGCGCAGCGCATACCCTTCGAAGCCTCCCCGAGACCTCGACGGCGGAGCTATCCAGCCTGGTCGCCTTGCCCTTTTTCGAGCCCAAAATGGAACGTTTTCATCATTTTTTGGCCACTTTTCTTTTTTTGCTATGTTTTTCCATCCCGGATCGTACGTCGTGAGCTATTAAAAGGAAGACAATGTTACTCGCTTGACATTAGCGGGCCCTACAACGCGTCGATATCACGTCTTGCGAGGATGCTGAGTTGTTGAAGCGGATAGGTTGTCGTTAAGCCCATTGGGCCTTTTGAATGGGCCATCTCTATAGGCTTGGTCTGTGAACCGTTAACACATAAAGGAATTGCGCCCTCAACATGACGGGTGCGATCATACCAGCACTAATGCACTGGATCCCACCAGAACTCCGAAGTTAAGCGTGATTGTGCGAGGGTAGTACTAGGATGGGTGACCACCTGGGTAGTCCTCGTGTTGCACCCCCTTTTCCATTTTTTTTGCCCTAATTGGGGTTGTCAGGATACTTTATCCACCAAATTTCTATTACCGAATCCCACGGCACCTTGGACAAGACAACTTCGCTTCACGGAGAGGCTGGGCCTGCAAACCGAGGGCATTGGGCTTGTGAACAGGTCTCTGTCACTCCGGTACCCATAATCTTTGATCCGTAAGGACTTACGCGGCACACATCATACCGTTGGAAAGCTCTCCGAGAGCTCTACGACGAAGGCAACCAGCCTGCTTGCTGTGCCCTTTTTGGAGCCCAAAATCGAACGTTTTCATCAGTTTTTTGCCACTTCTCTATTTCTGCTATGTTTTTCCATCCCGGATTGTACGTCGTGAGCTATTAAAAGGACGACAACGTTACTCGCTGGACATTAGAGGGCCATACAACGCGTTGATATCACGTCTTGTGAGGATACTCCGTTGTTAAAGTAGATGGGTTGTCGTTAAGCCTATTTGCCCTTTTGAATGGGCCATCTCTCTAGGCTGGGACTGTGAACCGTTAACACATAAAGGAATTGTGCCCTCAACTTGTCATGGGCGATCATAGTAGGACTAATGCACCGGATCTCATCAGAATTGCAAAGTTAAGCGTGCTTGGGCGAGAGTAGTACTACGATGGGTGACTCCCTGGGAAGTCCTCGTGTTGCACCCCCCTTTTCAATTTTTTTTGCCCTGGTTCGGTTTGCCAAGATACTTTATCCACAAAATTTCTATTACCGAATCCCACGGCACCTTGGACAAGACAACTTCGCTTCACGAAGAGGCTGGGCCCGCAAACCGAGGGTGTAGGGCTTGTGACCAGGTCTCCATCGTTCCGGTGCCCATAACTTTTGATCCGTAAGGACTTACGCGGCGTACAGCATTCCGTTGGAAAGCTCTCCGAGACCTCTACGACGTAGGTAGCTAGCTTGCTCGCTTTGCCCCTTTTTGGAGCCCAAAATCGAATGTTTTCATCAGTTTTCGATCACTTTTCTTCTTTTGCTCTATTTTTCTGTCCCGGATCGTACATCGTGAGCTATTAAAAGGATGAGAACGTTACTCGCGGGACAATAGAGGGCCCTACAATGCGTCAATATCACGTCTTGCGAGGATGCTGCATTGTTGAAGCGGATGGGTTGTCGTTAAGCCCATTAGGCCTTTTGAATGGGCCATTTCTCTAGGCTGGGACTGTGAACTGTTAACACATAAAGGAATTGTGCACTCAACATGACGGGGGCGATCATACCAGCACTAAGGCACCGGGTGCCATCAGAACTCCGAAGTTAAGCATGCTTGGGCGAGAGTAGTACTAGGATGGGTGACCCCCAGGGAAGTCCTCGGGTTGCACTTCCCTTTTCAAATTTTTTTTTCCCTGGTTATGGTTGCCAAGATACTATATCCACCAAATTCCTATTACCAAATCCCACGGCACCTTGGACAAGACAAGTTCCCTTCACGTAGAGGCTGGGCCCGCAAACCGAGGGCGTAGGGCTTGTGACCAGGTCTCCGTCGCTTCGATGCCCATAACTTTTGATCCGTAAGGACTTACGCGATGAACAGCATACCGTTGGAAAGCTCTCCGAGAGCTCTACGACGGAGGTAGCAAGCTTGCTTGCGGTGCCCTTTTTGTAGCCCAAAATCGAACGTTTTAATCAGTTTTCGGCTATTTTTCTTCTTTTGCTCTGTTTTTCCATCCCGGATCGTACGTCGTGAGCTATTAAAAGGACGACAACATTACTCGCGGGACATTAGCGGGCCCTACAATGCGTCGATATCCCGTCTTGTGAGGATGCTGCGTTGTTGACGCGGATGGGTTGTCGTTAAGCCCATTGGGCCTTTTGAATGGGCCATCTCTCTGGACTGGGAATGTGAACCGTTAACACATAAAGGAATTGGGCCCTCAACATGACGGGTGCGATCATACCAGCACTAATGCACCGGATCCCATCAGAACTCCGAAGTTAAGCGTGCTTGGGCGAGAGTAGTACTAGGATGGGTGACCCACTGGATAGTCCTCGTGTTGCACGCCCTTTTTCAATTTGTTTTTCCCTGGTTAGGGTTGCCAAGATACTTTATCCGCCAAATTTCTATTACCGAATCACACGGCAACTTGGACAAGACAACTTCGCTTCACGGAGTGGCTGGGCCTGCAAACCGAGGGCATAGGGCTTATGACCAAGTCTCCGTCGCTCCGGTGCCCATACCTTTTGATCCGTAATGACTTACGCAGCAAATAGCATACCGTTGGAAAGCTCTCCGAGAGCTCTACGACAGAGGCAGGTAGCCTGCTCACTGTGCCCATTTTTGCGGCCCAAAATCGAACGTTTTCATCAATTTTTGGCCACTTTTCTTCTTTTGCTCTGTTTTTCCATCCCGGATCGTACGTCATGAGCTGTTAAAAGGACGACAAAGTTAATCGCGGGACATATGAGGGCCCTACAACGCGTCGATATCACGTCTTGCGGGGATGCTGCATTGTTGAAGCGGATGGGTTGTCGTAAAGCCCATTGGGCCTTTTGAATGGCCTATCTCTGTAGGCTAGGACTGTGAACCGTTAACACATAAAGGAATTGTGCCCTTAACATGACGGGTGCGATCATACCAGCACTAATGAACCGGATCCCATCAAAACACCGAAGTTAAGCTTGCTTTGGCGAGAGTAGTACTACGATGGGTGACCTCCTAGGAAGTCCTCATGTTGCACCCCCCTTTTCAATTTTTGTTGCCCTGGTTAGGGTTGCTAAGATACTTTATGCACCAAATTTCTATTACCGAATCCCACGGCACCTTGGGCAAGACAACTTCGCTTCACGTAGAGGCTGGGCCCGCAAACCGAGGGCGTAAGGCTTGTGACCAGGTCTCCGTCGCTCTGGTGCCCATAACTTTTGATCTGTAAAGACTTACGCGTCGCACAGCCTTCCATTATAAAGCTCTCCGAGAGCTCTACGAGGGAGGCAGCAAGCTTGCTTGTTGTGCCCCTTTTTGGAGCCCAAAATCGAACATTTTCATCAGTTTTTAACCACTTTTCTAATTTTGCTCTGTTTTTCTATCCCGGATCGTACGTCGTGAGCTGTTAAAAGGATGACAAAGTTACTCGCGGGACATTAAAGTGCCCTACAACACGTGGATATCACGTCTGACGAGGAT
Source organism: Ehretia macrophylla (assembly GCA_037974665.1). Lineage (NCBI taxonomy): Eukaryota > Viridiplantae > Streptophyta > Magnoliopsida > Boraginales > Ehretiaceae > Ehretia > Ehretia macrophylla. The sequence goes on from CM075769.1 coordinate 75,111,499, forward strand.
GCTGCGTTGTTGAAGCTAATGGGTTGTCATTAAGCCCATTGGGCCTTTTGAATTGGCCATCTCTCTAGGGTGGGACTGTGAACCGTTAACACATAAAAGAATTCTGCCCTGAACATGACAGGTGCGATCATACGAGCACTAATGCACTGGATCCCATCAGAACACCGAAGTTAAGCGTGCTTGGGAGAGAGTTGTTATAGGATGGGTGACCCCTTGGGTAGTCCTCGTGTTGCACCCCCCTTTTCAATTTTTTTTGCCCTGGTTAGGGTTGCCAAGATACTTTATCGACCAAGTTTCTATTACCAAATCCCACGGAACCTTGGGCAAGGCAACTTCGCTTCACGTAGAGGCTGGGCACGCAAACCGAGGGCGTAGGGCTTGTGACCATGTCTCCGTTGCTCCGGTGCCCATAACTTTTGATCCGTAAGGACTTACACAGCGCACAGCCTACCGTTGGAAAGCTCTCCGAGAGCTCTACGATGGAGGCAGCCAGCCTGCTCGCTATGCCCCTTTTTGGAGCCCAAAATTGAACTTTTTCATCAGTTTTCGGCCAGTTTTCTTCTTTCACTCTATTTTTCCATCCCAGATCGTACGTCATGAGCTGTTAAAAGGACGAGAAAGTTACTCGCGGGACATTAGAGTACCCTACAATGCTTCGATATCACGTCTTGCGAGGATGCTGCGTTGTTGAAGCAGATGGGTCGTCGTTAAGCGCATTGGGCCTTTTGAACGGGCCATCTCTGTAGGCTGGGACTGTGAACCATTAACACATAAAGGAATTGTGCCCTCAACATGACGGGTGCGATCATACCAGCAGTAATTCACCGGATCCCATCAGAGAACAGAAGTTAAGTGTGCTTGGGCGAGAGTAGTAATAGGATGGGTGACCACTTGGGAAGTTCTCGTGTTGCACCCCCCTTTTCAATTTTTTTTGCCCTGGTTAGGGTTCCCAAGATACTTTATCCACCAAATTTCTATTACCGAATCCCACGGCAAATTGGGCCTGCAAACCGAGGGCGTAGGGCTTGTGACCAAGTCTCTTTCGCTCCGGTGCCCATAACTTTTGATCCGTAAGGACTTACGTGGCGCACAACCTACCATTGGAAAGCTCTTTGAGAGCTCTACGACCGAGGCAGCTATCTCGCTCTTTGTGCCCATTTTTGGAGCCCAAAATCGAACATTTTCATCAATCTTCGGCCACTTTTCTTCTTTTGCTCTGTTTTTTCGTCCCGAATCGTACGTTATGAGCTGTCAAAAGGATGACAATGTTACTCGCGGGACATTAGAGGGCCCTACAACACGTCGATATCACATCTTGCGAGGATGCAGCGTTGTTGAAGAGGGTGGGTTGTCATTAAGCCCATTGGGCCTTTTGAATGGGCCATCTCTCTAGGCTGGGACTGTGAACCGTTAACACATAAAGGAATTGTGCCATCAACATGACAGGTTCGATCATACCAGCACTAATGCACCGGATCCCATCAGAACTCCGAAGTTAAGCGTGCTTGGGCGAGAGTAGTACTAGGATGGGTGATCCCTTGGAAAGTCCTCGTGTTGCACCCCCATTTTCAATTTTTTTTGCCTTGGTTAGGGTTGCCAAGATACTTTATCCACCAAATTTCTATAACCGAATCCCACGGTGCCTTGGACAAGGCAACTTCGCTTCACGTAGAGGCTGGGTCCGCAAACCAAGGGCGTAGGGCTTGTGACCATACCTCCGTCGCTCCGGTGCCCATAACTTTTGATCCGTAAGGACTTACGCGGCGCACTGCCTACCATTGGAAAGCTCTCCGAGAGCTCTACGACGGAGGCAGCCAGCCTGCTCGCTGTGCCCCTTTTTTGAGCCCAAAATTGAACTTTTTCATCAGTTTCCGCCACTTTTCTTCTTTTAATCTATTTTTCAATCCCGGATCGTACGTCGTGAGCTGCTAAAAGGACGACAAAGCTACTCGCGGGACATTAGAGGGCCCTACAACGCGTTGATATCACGTCTTGCGAGGATGCTACGTTGTTGAAGCGGATGGGTTGTCGTGAAGCCCATTGGGCCTTTTGAATGGGCCATCTCTCTAGGCTGGGACTGTGAACTGTTAACACATAAAGGAATTGTGCCCTCAACATGACGGGTGCGATCATACCAGCACTAATGCACCGGATCCCATCAAAACTCCGAAGTTAAGCTTGCTTGGTTGAGAGTAGTACTAGGATGCGTGACCCCTTGCGAAGTCCTCGTGTTGTACCCCCCTTTTCAATTTTTTTTGCCCTGGTTATGGTTGCCAAGATACTTTATCCACCAAATTTCTATTACCGAATCCCACGGCACCTTGGGGAAGACAACTTCGCTTCACGTAGAGGCTGGGCCAACAAACCGAGGCCGTAGGGCTTATGACTAGGTCTCCGTCGCTCTGGTACCCATGACTTTTGATCTGTAAGGACTTACGCGGCGCACAGCCTACCGTTGCAAAGCTCCCTGAGAGCTCTACGACGGAGGCAGCTAGCTTGCTCGCTGTTTCCGTTTTTGGTGCCCAAAATTGAACATTTGCATCAATTTTTGGCCACTTTCTTCTTTCGCTCGGTTTTTCTATCTCGGATCGTACGTCATGAGCTGTTAAATGGACGACAAAGTTACTCGCGGGACATTAGAGTGCTCTACAATGTGTCGATATCACGTCTTGCGAGGATGCTGCGTTGTTGAAGCTGATGGGTTGTCGTTAAGCCTATTGGGCCTTTTGAATGGGCCATCTCTCTAGGCTTGGACTGTGAACCGTTAACACATAAAAGAATTGTGCCCTCAACATGACGGGTGTGATCATAGCAGCACTAATGCACCGGATCCCATCAGAACACCGAAGTTAAGAGTGCTTGGGCGAGAGTAGTATTAGGATGCGTGACCCATTGGGAAATCCTCATGTTGCACCCCCCTTTTCAATTTTTTTTGCCCTAGTAAGGGTTGCCAAGATACTTTATCCACCAAATTTCTATTACCGAATCCCATGGCACATTGGCCAAGACAACTTCGCTTCACGTAGAGGCTGGGCCCGCAAACCGAAGGCATAGGGCTTGTGACCAGGTCTCCGTCGCTCCGGTGCCCATAACTTTTGATCCGTAAGGACTTATGCGGCGCACAGCATACATTTGGAAAGCTCTCTGAGAGCTCTACGACAGAGGCAGCAAGCCTGCTCACTGTGATCATTTTTAGAGACCAAAATTGAACTTTTTTTTCAGTTTTTGGCCACTTTTCTTCTTTTGCTCGGTTTTTATGTCCCGGATCGTACGTCGTGAGCTATTAAAAGGACGACAACTTTACTCGGGGGTACATCAGAGGGCCCTACAACACGTCTTGCGAGGATGCTGCGTTGTTGAAGAGGATGGTTTGTCGTTAAGCCCATTGGGGCTTTTGAATGGGCCATCTCTCTAGGCTGGGACTGTGAACCGTTAACACATAAAGGAATTGTGCCCTCAACATGACGGGTGCGATCATACGAGCACTAATGCACCAGATCCTATAAGAACTCCGAAGTTAAGAGTGCTTGGGCGAGAGTATTACTAGGATGGGTGACCCCTTGGGAAGTCCTCAGGTTTCACCCCCCTTTTCAATTTTTTTTGCTCCAGTTAGGGTTGCCAAGATACTTTATCCACCAAATTTCTATTATCGAATCCCACGGCACCTTGGACAAGACAACTTCGCTTCACGTGGAGGCTAGGCCAACAAACCGAGGGCGTAGGTCTTGTGACCAGGCCTCCGTCACTCCGGTGCCCATAACTTTTGATCCGTAAGGACTTACGCGGTGCACAGCATACCGTTGGAAAGCGCTCCGAGAGCTCTACGACGAAAGCAACCAGCCTGCTTGCTTTGCCCTATTTGGAGCACAAAATCGAACGTTTTCATCAGTTTTTGGCCTCTTTTCTATTTTTGTTATGTTTTTCCATCCCGGATCGTACGTCGTGAGCTGTTAAAAGGACGACAAACTTACTCGACGGACATTAGAGGGCCCTACAACGCGTCGATATCACGTCTTGTGAGGATACTCCGTTGTTGAAGTAGATGGGTTGTCGTTAAGCCTATTGGGCCTTTTGAATGGGCCATCTCTCTAGGCTGGGACTATGAACCGTTAACACATAAAGGAATTGTGCCCTCAACTTGTCCTGTGCGATCATACTAGCACTAATGCACCGGATCTAATCAGAACTCCAAAGTTAAGCATGCTTGGGCGAGAGTAGCCCTAGGATGGGTGACCCCTTGGGAAGTCCTCATGTTGCACCCCCCTTTTCAATTTTTTTTGCCCTGGTTAGGGTTGCCAAGATACTTTATCCACCAAATTTCTATTACTGAATCCCATGGCACCTTGGACAAGACAACTTCGCTTCATGTAGAGGCGGGGCCTGCAAACCGAGGGTGTAGGGCTTGTGACCGGGTCTCCGTCGCTCCGGTGCCCATAACTTTTGATCCGTAAGGACTTACGCGGCGCACAGCAAACCGTTGGAAAGCTCTCCGAGAGCTCTACGATGGAGGCAGCTAGCTTGCTCGCTATGCCCATTTTTGGAGCTCAAAATTGAATGTTTTCATCTGTTTTAAGGCACTTTTCTTCTTTTGCTCAATTTTTTCGTCCCGGATCGTACATCATGAGCTATTAAAAGGACGACAACGTTACTCGCGGGACATTAGAGGGCCCTACAATGCGTTGATATCACGTCTTACAAGGATGCTACATTGTTGAAGCGGATGGGTTGTCGTTAAGCCCATTGGGCCTTTTGAATGGGCCATTTCTCTAGGCTGGGACTGTGAACTGTTAACACATAAAGGAATTGTGCACTCAACATGACGGGTGCGATCATACCAGCACTAATGCACCGGATCCCATTAGAACTCCGAAGTTAAGCGTGCTTGGGCGAGAGTAGTACTATGATGGGTGACCCCCTGGGAAGTCCTAGTGTTGCACCCCCATTTTCAATTTTTTTTGCCCTGGTTAGGGTTGCCAAGATATTATATTAACCAAATTTCTATTACCAAATCCCACGGCACCTTGGACAAGACAAGTTCCCTTCACGTAGAGGCTGGGCCTGCAAACCGAGGGCGTAGGGCTTGTGACCAGGTCTCCGTCGCTTCGGTGCCCATAACTTTTGATCTGTAAGGACTTACGCAGCGTATAACATACTGTTGGAAAGCACTCTTAGAGCTCTACGACGGAGGTAGCAAGCTTGCTAGCTGTGACCTTTTTGTAGCCCAAAATCGAACATTTTAATCAGTTTTCGACCATTTTTCTTCTTTTGCTCTGTTTTTCCGTCTCGGATCGTACGTCGTGAGCTATTAAAAGGACGAAAACATTACTCGCTGGACATTAGCGGGCCCTACAATGCGTCGATATCCCGTCTTGTGAGGATGCTGCGTTGTTGAAGCGGATGGCTTGTCGTTAAGCCCATTGGGCCTTTTGAATGGGCCATCTCTCTAGACTGGAATTGTGAACAGCTAACACATAAAGGAATTGTGCCCTCAACATGACGGGTGCGATCATACCAGCACTAATGCACCAGATCCCATCAGAACTCCGAAGTTAAGCGTGCTTGGGCGAGAGTAGTTCTAGGATGGGTGACCCCCTGGATAGTCCTCGTGTTGCTCCCCCCTTTTCAAATTTTTTTGCCTGGGTTAGGGTTGCCAAGATACTTTATCCACAAAATTTCTATTACCGAATCACACGACACCTTGGACAAGAAAACTTCGCTTCACGTAGAGGCTGGGCCTGCAAACCGAGGGCATAGGGCTTGTGACCAGGTCTCCGTCGCTCCGGTGCCCATAACTTTTGATCCGTAAGGACTTACGCGGCACACAGCATACCGTTGGAAAGCTCTCCGAGAGCTCTACGACAGAGGCAGCTAGCCTGCTCATTGTGCCCATTTTTGGAGCCCAAAATCAAACGTTTTCATCAATTTTTGGCCACTTTTCTTCTTTTGCTGGGTTTTTCCGTCTCGGATCGCACGTCGTGAGCTATAAAAACGACGACAAAGTTAATCGCGGGACATATGAGGGCCCTACAACGCTTCGATATCATATCTTGCGGGGATGCTGCGTTGTTGAAGCGGATGGGTTGTCGTAAAGCCCATTGGGCCTTTTGAATGGCCTATCTCTCTAGGCTAGGACTGTGAACCGTTAACACATAAAGGAATTGTGCCCTTAACATGACGGGTGCGATCATACCAGCACTAATGAACCGGATCCCATCAAAACTCCGAAGTTAAGCTTGCTTGGGCGAGAGTAGTACTACGATGGGTGACCCCATAGGAAGTCCTCATGTTGCACCCCCCTTTTCAATTTTTTTTGCCCTAGTTAGGGTTGCTAAGATACTTTCTCCACCAAATTTCTATTACCGAATCCCACGGCACCTTGGGGAGCACAACTTCGCTTGACGTAGAGGTTGGGCGAGCAAACCGAGGGCGTAGGGCTTGTGACTAGGTCTCCGTGGCTCTGGTGCCCATAACTTTTGAGCTGTAAAGACTTACGCGGCGCACAGCCTACAGTTGGAAAGTTCTCCGAGAGCTCTACGATAGAGGCAGCAAACTTGCTTGCTGTGCCCCTTTTTGGAGCCCAAAATCGAACATTTTGATCAGGTTTTAGCCACTTCTCTACCTTTTCTCTGTTTTTCTATCCCGGATCATACGTCGTGAGCTGTTAAAATGATGACAAAGTTACTCGCGGGACATTAAAGTGGCCTACAACGCGTGGATATCACGTCTGACGAGGATGCTGCGTTGTTGAAGCTAATGGGTTGTCGTTAAGCCCATTGGGCCTTTTGAATGGGCCATCTCTCTAGGCTGGGACTGTGAACCGTTAACACATAAAGGAATTGTGCCCTCAACATGATGGGTGCGATCATACCAGCACTAATGCACTGAATCCCATCAGAACACCGAAGTTAAGCGTGCTTGGGCGATAGTAGTACTAGGATGGGTGACCCCATAGGAAGTCCTCGTGTTGCACCCCCCTTTTCAATTTTTTTTGCCCTACTAGGGTTCCCAAGATACTTTATCCACCAAATTTATATTACCGATTCCCACGGCACCTTGGGCAAGACAACTTCGCTTCATGTAGAGGCTGGGCCTGCAAACCGAGGGCGTAGGGCTTGAGACCAAGTCTCCGTCGTTCCAGTGCCCATAACTTTTGATCCGCAAGGACTTACGTGGCGCACAGCCTACCATTGGAAAGCTTTTTGAGAGCTCTACGACCGAGGCAGCTATCTTGCTCGTTGTGCCCATTTTTGGAGCCCAAAATCAAATTTTTTCATTAGTTTCCAGCCACTTTTCTTCTTTTGTTCTGTGTGTTCGTCCCGAATCACACGTCGTGAGATGTTAAAAGGTCGACAATGTTACTCGCGGGACATTAGAGGGCCCTACAACGCGTCGATATCACGTCTTGCGAGGATGCTGCATTGTTGAAGCGGATGGGTTGCCATTAAGCCCATTGGGCCTTTTGAATAGGCCATCTCTCTAGGGTGGGACTGTGAACCGTTAACACATAAAGGAATTTTGCCCTCAACATGACGGGTGCGATCATACGAGCACTAATGCACTGGATCCCATCAGAACACCGAAGTTAAGCGTGCTTGGGAGAGAGTAGTAATAGGATGGGTGACCCCTTGGGAAGTCCTCGTGTTGCACCCCCATTTTCAATTTTTTTTGCCCTGGTTAGGGTTGCCAAGATACTTTATCCACCAAATTTCTATTACCAAATCCCACGGCACCTTGGGCAAGGCAACTTCGCTTCACGTAGAGGCTGGGCCCGCAAACCGAGGGCGTAGGGCTTGTGACCATGTCTCCGTTGCTCCGGTGCCCATAACTTTGGATCCGTAAGGACTTACGCAGCGCACAACCTACCGTTGTAAAGCTCTCCGAGAGGTCTATGATGGAGGCAACCAGTCTGCTCGCTATGCCCCTTTTGGGAGCCCAAAATTGAACTTTTTCTTCAGTTTTCGGCTATTTTTCTTCTTTCATTCTATTTTTCCATCCCGGATCGTGCGTCGTGAGCTGTTAAAAGGACGAGAAAGTTACTCGCGGGACATTAGAGTGCCCTACAACGCTTCGATATCACGTCTTGCGAGGATGCTGCGTTGTTGAAGCTGATGGGTCGTCGTTAAGCGCATTGGGCCTTTTGAATAGGCCATCTCTGTAGGCTGAGACTGTGAACCGTTAACACATAAAGGAATTGTGCCCTCAACATGACGGGTGCGATCATACCAGCACTAATGCACCGGATCCCATCAGAAAACCGAAGCTAAGTGTGCTTGGGCGAGAGTAGTAATAGGATGGGTGACCCCTTGGGAATTCTCGTGTTGCACCCCCCTTTTCAATTTTTTTTGCCCTGGTTAGGGTTCCCAAGATACTTTATCCACCAAATTTCTATTACCGTATCCCACGGCACATTGGACAAGACAACTTCGCTTCACGTAGAGGTTGGGCCTGCAAACCGAGGGCGTAGGGCTTGTGACCAAGTCTCTGTCGCTCCGGTGCCCTTAACTTTTGATCCATAAGGACTTACGTGGCGCACAGCCTACCATTGGAAAGCTCTTTGAGAGCTCTACGACCGAGCCAGGTATCTTGCTCGTTGTGCCCATTTTTGGAGCCCAAAATCGAACATTTTCATCAATTTTCGGCCACTTTTCTTCTTTTGCTATGTTTTTTCATCCCGAATCGTACGTCGTGAGCTGTTAAAAGGATGAAAATGTTACTCGCGGGACATTAGAGGGCCTTACAACACGTCGATATCATGTCTTGCGAGGATGCTGCGTTGTTGAAGCGGGTGGGTTGTCATTAAGCCCATTGGGCCTTTTGAATGGGCCATCTCTCTAGGCTGGGACTGTGAACCGTTAACACATAAAGGAATTGTGCCCTCAACATGACGGGTTCGATCATACCAGCACTAATGCACCGGATCCCATCAGAACTCCGAAGTTAAGCGTGCTTGGCGAGAGTAGTACTAGGATGGGAGATCCCTTGGAAAGTCCTCGTGTTGCACCCCCATTTTCAATTTTTTTTGCCTTGGTTAGGGTTGCCAAGATACTTTATCCACCAAATTTCTATAACCGAATCCCACGGCGCCTTGGGCAAGGCAACTTCGCTTCACGTAGAGGCTGGGCCCGCAAACCAAGGGCGTAGGGCTTGTGACCATGTCTCCGTCGCTCCGGTGCCCATAACTTTTGATCCGTAAGGACTTACGCGGCGCACTGCCTACCGTTGGAAAGCTCTCCGAGAGCTCTACGACGGAGGCAGCCAACCTGCTCGCTGTGCCCCTTTTTGGAGCCCAAAATTGAACTTTTTCATCAGTTTCCGCCACTTTTCTTCTTTTAATCTATTTTTCAATCCCGGATCGTACGTCATGAGCTGCTAAAAGGACGACAAAGTTACTCGCGGGACATTAGAGGGCCCTACAACGCGTCGATATCACGTCTTGCGAGGATGCTACGTTGTTGAAGCGGATGGGTTGTCGTGAAGCCCATTGGGCCTTTTGAATGGGCCATCTCTCTAGGCTGGGCCTGTGAACTGTTAACACATAAAGGAATTGTGCCCTCAACATGACGGGTGCGATCATACCAGCACTAATGCACCGGATCCCATCAAAACTCCGAAGTTAAGCTTGCTTGGTCGAGAGTAGTACTAGGATGCGTGACCCCTTGCGAAGTCCTCGTGTTACACCCCCCTTTTCAATTTTTTTTGCCCTGGTTAGGGTTGCCAAGATACTTTATCCACCAAATTTCTATTACCGAATCCCACGGCACCTTGGGGAAGACAACTTCGCTTCACGGATAGGCTGGGCCAGCAAACCGAGGGCGTAGGGCTTATGACCAGGTCTCCGTCGCTCTGGTGCCCATGACTTTTGATCTTAAAGGACTTACGCGGCGCACAACCTACCGTTGCAAAGCTCCCTGAGAGCTCTGCGACGGAGGCAGCTAGCTTGCTCGCTGTGCCCGTTTTTGGTGCCCAAAATTGAACATTTTCATCAATTTTTGGCCACTTTCTTCTTTCGCTCGGTTTTTCTATCTCGGATCGTACGTCATGAGTTGTTAAATGGACGACAAAGTTACTCGCGGGACATTAGAGTGCTCTACAACATGTCGATATCACGTCTTGCGAGGATGCTGCGTTGTTGAAGCTGATGGGTTGTCGTTAAGCCTATTGGGCCTTTTGAATGGGCCATCTCTCTAGGCTTGGACTGTGAACCGTTAACACATAAAAGAATTGTGCCCTCAACATGACGGGTGTGATCATAGCTGCACTAATGCACTGGATCCCATCAGAACACCGAAGTTAAGCGTGCTTGGGTGAGAGTAGTATTAGGATGCGTGACCCCTTGGGAAGTCCTCGTGTTGCACCCCCCTTTTCAATTTTTTTTGTCATGGTAAGGGTTGCCAAGATACTTAATCCACCAAATTTCTATTACCGAATCCCATGGCACATTGGCCAAGACAACTTCGCTTCACGTAGAGGCTGGGCCCGCAAACCGAGGGCATAGGGCTTGTGACCAAGTCTCCGTCGCTCCGGTGCCCATTACTTTTGATCCGTAAGGACTTATGCGGCGCACAGCATACCTTTGTAAAGCTCTCTGAGAGTTCTACGACAGAGGCAGCAAGCCTGCTCACTGTGATCATTTTTGGAGCCCAAAATCGAACTTTTTTTTTCAGTTTTTGGCCAATTTTCTTCTTTTGCTCGGTCTTTCTATCCCGGATCGTACGTCGTGAGCTATTAAAAGGACGACAACTTTACTCGGGGGTACATTAGAGGGCCTTACAACACGTCTTGCGAGGATGCTGCGTTGTTGAAGTGGATGGGTTGTCGTTTAGCCCATTGGGCCTTTTGAATGGACCATCTCTCTAGGCTGGGACTCAGAACCGTTAACACATAAAGGAATTGTGCCCTCAACATGGCGGGTGCTATCATACCAGCACCAATGCAGCGAATCCAATCAAAACTCTGAAATTAAGCGCGCTTGGGCGAGAGTAGTACTAGGATGGGTGACCCCCTAGGAAGTCCACGTGTTGCACCTCCCTTCATTTTTTTTGCCCTGGTTAGGGTTGCCAAGATACTTTATCCACCAAATTTCTGTTACCGAATCCCACGGCACCTTGGACAAGACAACTTCGCTTCACGTAGAGGCTGGGTTCGTAAACCGAGGGCGTAGGGCTTGTGACCAGGCCTCCGTCGCTCCGGTGCCCATAACTTTTGACCCGTAACGACTTACGCGGTGCACAGCATACCGTTGGAAAGCTCTCCAAGACCTTTACGAATGAGGCAGCGAGCTTGGTCGCCATGCCCTTTTTGGAGCCCAAAATCGAACATTTTCATCAGTTTTTGGCCACTTTTCTTCTTTTGCTCTGTTTTTCTGTCCGGAGCATACGTCATGAGCTATTAAAAGGACGACAATGTTACTCGCGGGACATTAGAGGGCCATACAACGCGTCGATATCATGTCTTGTGAGGATACTGGGTTGTTGAAGCGGATGGGTTGTCGTTAAGCCCATTGGGCCTTTTGAATGTGCCATCTCTCTAGGCTGGGACTGTGAACCGTTAGCACATAAAAGAATTGTGCCCTCAACATGACGGGTGCGATCATACCAGCACTAATGCACCGGATCCCATCAGAACTCCGAAGTTAAGCGTGCTTGGGCGAGAGTGGTACTACGATGGGTGACCCATTGGGAAGTCCTCGTGTTGCACCCCCCTTTTCAATTTTTTTTGCCCTGGTTAGGGTTGCCAAGATACTTTATCCACCAAATTTCTATTACCGAATCCCACGGCACCTTGGACAAGACAACCTTGCTTCAGGTAGAGGCTGGGTCCGCAAACCGAGGGCGTAGGGCTTGTGACCAGGTCTCCGTCGCTCCGGTGCCCATAACTTTTGATCCGTAAAGACTTACTCAGCGCACAGCATACCGTTGGAAAGCTCTCTGAGAGCTCTACGACAGAGGTAGCTAGCCTACTCAATGTGCCTATATTTGGAGCCAAAAATTGAACATTTTCATCAGTTTTCGGCCATTTTTCTTCTTTTGCCCTTTTTTTTCATCCCGGATCGTACATCGTGAGCTATTAAAAGGACTACAATGTTACTCACGGGACATTAGAGGGCCCTACAATTCGTCGATATCACGTCTAGCGAAGATGCTGCGTTGTTGAAGCGGATGGGTTATCGTTAAGCCTATTGGGCCATTTGAATGGATCATCTCTCTAGGTTGGGACTGTGAACCGTTAACAAATAAAGGAATTGTGCCCTCAACATGACGGGTGCGATCATGTTAGCACTAATGCACCGGATCCTATCAAAACTCTAAAGTTAAGCGTGCTTGGGCGAGAGTAGTACTAGGATGGGTGACCCCCTGGGAAGTCCTCCTGTTGCACCCCCGTTCTCAATTTTTTTTGCCCTGGTTAGGGTTGCCAAGATACTTTATCCACCAAATTTCTATTACCGAATCCCACGGCACCTTGGACAAGACAACTTCGCTTCACGTAGAGGCTGGGCCCGCAAACCGAGGGCGTAGGCCTTGTGACCAGGTCTCCATCGCTCCGGTACCCATAACTTTTGATCCGTAAAGACTTACGCGGCGCGCATCATTCTATTGGAAAGCTCTCCAACAGCTCTACGATGGGGGTAGCAAGCTTGCTTGCTGTGCCCCTTTTTGTAGCCCAAAATCGAACGTTTTAATCAGTTTTCGACCAATTTTCTTCTTTTGCTCTATTTTTTCATCCCGGATCGTACTTAGTGAGCTGTTAAAAGGACGACAACCTTACTCGCGGGACATTAGAGGGCCCTACAATGCGTCGATATCACATCTTGCAAGGATGCAGCGTTGTTGAAGCATATGGGTTGTCGTTAAGCCCATTGGGCCTTCTGAATGGGCCATCTCTCTGGGCTGGGACTGTGAACCGTTAACACATAAAGGAATTGTGCCCTTAACATGACGGGTGCGATCATACCAGCACTAATGCACCGGTTGGCATCAGAACTCCAAAGGTAAGCGTGCTTGGGGGGGAGTAGTTCTAAGATGGGTGACCCCGTGGGTAGTCCTCGTGTTGCACCCCTCTTTTAAATTTTTTTTGCCCGGGTTAGGGTTGCCAAGATACTTTATCCACAAAATTTCTATTACCGAATCCCACGGCACCTTGGACAAAACAACTTCACTTCACGTAGAGGTTGGGCCTGCAAACCGAGGGCATAGGGCTTGTGACCAGGTCTCCGTCGCTCCGGTGCCCATAACTTTTGATCTGTAAGGACTTACACGGCGCACAGCATACCGTTGGGAAGCTCTCCGAGAGCTCTACGACAGAGGTAGCTAGCCTGCTCACTGTGCCCGTTTTTGGAGCCCAAAATTGAACGTTTTCATCAGTTTTCGGCCACTTTTCTTCTTTTGCTCGGTTTTTCTATCCCCGATCGTACATCGTGAGGTATTTAAAGGACGACAACGTTACTCGCGGGAAATTAAAAGGCCATACACCGTGTCGATATCACGTTTTGTGAGGATACTGCGTTGTTGAAGCAGATGGGTTGTCGTTAAGCCTATTGGGCCTTTTGAATGGGCAATCTCTCTAGGCTGGGATTGTGAACCGTTAACATATAAAGGAATTGTGCCCTCAACATGACGTGTGCGATCATACTAGCAGTAATGCACCGGATCCCATCGGAACTCCGAAGTTAAGCGTGCTTGGGCGAGAGTAGTAGTACGATGGGTGACCCCCTGGCAAGTCCTCGTGTTGCACCCCCTTTACAATTTTTTTTGCCCTGGTTAGGGTTGCCAAGATACTTTATCCACCAAATTTCTATTACCGAATCCCACGGCACCTTGGACAAGACAACTTCGCTACACGTAGAGGTTGGGCCCGCAAACCGAGCTCTACGACGGAGGCAGCTAGCTTGCTCGCTGTGCCCCTTTTTGGAGCCCAAAATTGAATGTTTTCATCAATTTTTGGCCACTTTTCTTCTTTTGCTCTGTTTTTTAGTCCCGGATCGTACATCGTGAGCTATTAAAAGGACGACAACGTTACTCGCGGGACATTAGGGGGCCCTTCATTACGTCAATATCACGTCTTGCGAGGATGCTGCGTTGTTGAAGCGGATGGGTTGTCGTTAAGCCCATTGGGCCTTCTGAATGGTCCATCTCTCTAGGCTGCAACTGTGAACCGTTAACACATAAAGGAATTGTGCCCTCAACATGACGGGTGCGATCATACCAGCACTAATGCACCGGATCCCATCAGAACTCCGAAGTTAAGCGTGTTTGGGCGAGAGTAGTACTAGGATGGGTGACCCCCTTGGTAGTCCTCGTGTTGCACCCCCCTTTTCAAATTTTTTTGCCCAGATTAGGGTTGCCAAGATACTTTATCCACCAAATTTCTATTACCGAATCCCACGGTACCATGGACAAGACAACTTCGCTTCACGTAGAGGCTGGGCTCGTAAACCGAGGGCGTAGGGCTTGTGACCAAGTCTCCGTCGCTCCGGTGCCCATAACTTTTGATCCGTAAGGACTTACACGGCGCACAGCATACCATTGGAAAGCTCTCCGAGAGCTCTACGACAGAGGCAGCTAGCCTTCTCGATGTGCCCCTTTTTGGAGCCAAAAATCGAACGTTTTCATCAGTTTTCGGCCATTTTTCTTCTTTTGCTCTGTTTTTCCATCCCGGATCGTACGTCATGAGCTATTAAAAGGCCGACAATGTTACTCGCAGGACATTAGGTGGCCTTACAATGCGTCGATATCACGTGTTGCAAGGATGCAGCGTTGTTGAAGCGGATGGGTTGTCGTTAATCCCATTGTGCCTTTTGAATAGGCCATCTCTCTAGGCTGGGACTATGAACCGTTAACACATAAAGGAATTGTGCCCTCAACATGACGGGTGCGATCATACCAGCACTAATGCACCGGATCCCATCAGGACTCCGAAGTTAAGCCTTCTTGGGCAAGAGTAGTTCTAGGATGGGTGACCCCTTGGGAAGTCCTCGAGTTGCACCCCCCCTTTTCAATTTTTTTGGGCCTGGTTAGGGTTGCCAAGATACTTTATCCACCAAATTTCTATTACCGAATCCCACGGTACCTTAGGAAAGACAACTTCGCTTCACTTAGAGGCTCGGCCTGCAAACTGAGGGCGTAGGGCTCGTGACCAGGTCTCCGTCGCTCCGGTGCCTATAACTTTTGATCCGTAAGGACTTACGTGGCGCACAATATACTTTTGGAAAGCTCTCCGAGAGCTCTACGACAGAGGTATCTAACTTGCTAGCTTTGCCCGTTTTGGGAGCCCAAAATTGAAAGCTTTCATCAATTTTCGGCCACTTTTCTTCTGTTGCACAATTTATTGAAATATGATAATTAAGAATCTAATGCATAAGATATGCAACATATTATAGATACAATTCTAAAAACATTTAAGGCATATGAGTCACTTAAGCACATAGAACATAGAAGGCACATTTAACACATAAACAAGTCATCCTAATTATCTTAGGGCTCTACCCACTGTCCGAGAGTTAAACCCGGCTTAAGCAATCTAAGCTCTGATACCATTCTTCTAAGGTATCATGCCCCAACCCGGCCTATAAAGGTTAGACTAGAGTGTGATCTAAACATTCAAGTCCATTCACATTCTTAATCGTTCTAGGAGGTTTAGCACTTAACGTTTTATTCTAGACTCCAAAATTTTCCGGAAATCCGGCAGCATAACGGCTGTAATTAGGCTATTTGTTTTGACCTAAATTATCTAACAGCCTCAATACTTCCAATTCAAGTCCATTCCCGACTAGAATTTACTATTTAATCGTCAATTGAATTCCCTATTGTTTATTTCGACGTCCCGTTTGATTTATAACCTAGCATGATACTATGTCTCGTTTGTCCATTTATTCTCGTTTCAAAATATGCCTGTTGATCATAGCTTATTAGCGAGTACCTGTTGAGATTGGATAAGTTCATTTGCCTATTCCTTAACTAAGCATCATAACATATGGTAGATACTAGTGATAATAAAAGCAAGAACGATCATAGTATGTCTAGTGTCAGTCTACTTAAAATAAGTACAAACCAAAATTAGACCCCAAATTACAACGGGGGTCTATTACATCACAAACAACAAATATCGTAAGGGAAATAGTCTTCAAGTAACAAAAGTTCACAAGATGTCACGTTCAAGCAAAACAACAATAACAAGCAATCATTCCAGGGGTTCATCATTAGGTACATTGAGCTTGGGTTCCTGTACCTGTTCTTCTTCACCAGAAATGATAAAAGAGGGTGAGTCCTTATGAACTCAGTGAGGGGAAAGAGAAATAAGTTTTGAAACTCATTTTCCGGTTAAACTTATGAAAATCCCTTTTTCAAACATGAATACAACAGAAATACAAGTACATAAATACAAATACAGAAACAGGAATACCGGTCTTTCCTCCCCGAGGTTCTCTAGGATCCAAGCGAGAGTACTTATGCACATAATAAAAAGGATACGGTGAGCTTTTGCTCTCAGATCAGATCCAGGATCAGTTGTTGCGGCCGACTTCGAATCATTCCCCAAACACACAAGGTGGGTGTACTCCGGATGTACCCCAAAATCCTACGACCCAACTCTCCGAGGAAGTCTAGCCCCCAAGCGAGAGAGGGAATGGGACCATGGTGGTCACGGTATCACCGGCAAGCCTGATGCCGCCCGGCGTACGTGATCGCTACCATGCCGATAGGAAAGGTTGCAACCTTGTATGCAATGCACATTTATGACAGGTAATATATATATCACAGAAGGAGGACAACAAAGTAGGTTGCCTCCGGACAGTCATAAGATTGCACATTGGCAGATAAACAAGCAGGACACGATAAGACAGGAAATTTCACTTGAAAGGCGTATAGAGTTATTTGGAAATTAAACGGGCAGCCATGTAACACATGTAAAACAGGCCATATAACTCATTAAAAAGTCCACGCAATCAAGTGATAAGACTACTCAACAAGCAATGATATCAACATGGGTTCGAATGCAAGAAAAGCTTATTTGTCAACATGCAATGGTCAATATCACTTTTGAAATTATAAAACATTTACGGGCAGCCCACGCAACTTACAGTTTCCTCACAATATCCAATGGTTAACACTTAGCGAGAATACTTAGTCATTAGGGTTTCTATTTCATGCATAATCGTGCGATCAAAACCCTAAGTCAACTTAACATCATTCCCAAGTCATTCATCAATCAATTCATACATCCTCAAGTGCTCAAAACAGTCCACATAATATTCCAACACCACAATTCCAAGCAATTAGTGCCACAAAAGAGGTTACAATAGTTTTCCAAGCACATAGCTAAGTGGAACACTCACTGCAATAGGCTGTTTTCTCACAATCAATCCGATAAACAAACAATCTCCAAATTCAGTGAATAAGATTTAAAATTAAAGCTTAAGAATTTAACTAAAATCAGAAACAAACCTTGCATCAATTGGAGTTCGGGATCATTAGATATAGCCGAAATAATGGAACTGCACAAAACTGTCCAGATTTGCCTATCTTTCGATATTTCATGTTTTTGAGGTCCTTAGGTTCATTTTTAGACTAAGCCTATTTCTGGAAAAAATGTCCACAACTGAAAAATATAGCAGCAAACAAAATTTCACGCAATTTTGATGTCATTTTCTAAGTCATAAACCTCTCGTTCTACATAGTCAGTGCATCTGCCAAAACTGTTTCATTTCCTCAAAATTTTCCAGATTTAGCTACCTTTCGCGATTTTGCCATTTTGAGGACCTTAGAGCCAAAATTTGACTTTGCCTATTTCTGTGAAAATTGTTCAAAACTGTCCAAATTAGTCACTTAGTGATTTTTACGCAATTTCAACATCATTTGCTTTGACAAAATTACCTCGAACAGACTCGTCAGAAAGCTGTCTAATAAATTCGACTTTACCTAGCATCATTTTCAAGCCAAGTTCTTGCCATGCATGGTTGTTTAAGCTCATGAACGACCACATAACTCAAGTATAGAAGCAAATATACACATTTATGAACATGCATGTGAAATTTCAAAGAGTTTTCAAAAGCTTTTAACCCTCACCTTTGCAATCAACCAAACTATGCTCAAAAACCTGGTTGAAGCTCAAATCTGTTCTTCTCCTTGCTTGGCTGAGATTTCAACTTGGTTTTCTCTATTTTTCCTAGCCTAGTGATCAACCTCTTAGTGCATGCATGTAGTTAAAGCATGAAGAAAAGAAATGAATGTCAAGAAGCTTACCTAAGGCCGAAATGAAGCTTCAATGCACATGCATGAGTGTTTTTCGAACTCTAGCTTGATTGCTTGGTTTTCTTGATGATTTGCTTGCCTTGTTCGACCAAGGTGTGATGAAGATGAGCAAGGATGGTGAGAGTTCAGCCAAGGACCGAAATGGAGAGAGGAAAAGAGAGTGAGAGAGAGATGTGAGAGAAAGAAATGAAGAAAATGAAGATAAAACAAAGGCTTTGCAACTTGAGGAGCATGCTCGGCCTTGAGGCTTTCAATTTCAGCTTTTGTCTCCAAAATGCTTTAAATTTTGAATGCTAGAATGGGCGTGCAAGGGCTGGTCGGATATGGTGAGGGTTTGAAGGGATTTGAGCAATTATTTTAATGCCTTATGTCATTTTTTTGTCTTTGCATGCATAGAATAAAATATGTTGCTCAAATTTCTTGCTCAAGAACAAGGCATGGCCGGCTATTGCATGTGCCAAATCTGAATTTTGTGTCTTCTTGTGAGTGTTATTTAATTGTATTTTGAAAGTGCAAAAAAAGAATAATGCATAAAGAATAAAGAATGTTTTGTTTTTGGTGCATTTTTGCCTTCTAGTGAAAGGAATTTGGATTATTATATTGTTAGTGGATTTTGTAGGATTGTTTAATAGTCTAGTGCTTCGTGTAAGATGCTTTCTTGATTAGTGTGAAGACACACTTTCCTAGGTTTAGGGCACGCACTTCGAGGTTGGACACGAACTACGAGACGAACGCACGTTTTTCAAGTAAACGCACGTAACCCTATATGAATGCTCGAAATTCAATGCAAGGCACACAAAACTAAATACAATTCTCAAACCTAGGTCATGGCACGCAAATCTAGGTTAGGGCAAACGAAGCTAGGTTTCGCACGCAAATCGGGGTCGGGCCTCACATCCTCCCTTCCTTAAAAGTATTTCGTCCCGAAATTCAATATTTACCTTGAAATAAAGCTGGATAATGCTGCTCCATCTGGTCTCGCCTTTCCCACATTGCTTCTTCAACTCCATGATGATCCCACAGAACTTTCACCATCGGTATAGTTTTGTTGCGCAACTCCCGATCCTGCTTGTCTAGGATCCGAATGGGCTTCTCCTCGTAAGACAAGTTTTCCCGAAGCTGCAACGGCTCTGGCTCCAAGATATGCGACGGGTCAGGATGATACTTCCGCAGCATCGATACATGAAAGACGTCATGAATATTGGAGAGGTTCTGGGGTAGTGCTAGGCGATACGTGTGAGGCCCGACACCGAATAACGTGTCTTACCTCGATTTGCGCGCCTTAGACCTAAAATTATATGACCGACCTACGATTACGTGTCATGTCTTGGTTTTCGTGCATACCTCGTTATACGTGCCTTAACCTAAAATTGTGTGCCCTAATCCTCGATATACGTGCGATACCTAGATAAACATGCCATGACCTTAATTTACATGCGAGACCTTGATTTGCGTGTGTCTCTTCGTTTCGTGTGCATTAACCTTGAACTGCGTGCTTTAACCTAGGTTTAAGAGTCGTGTCTTGAATTACGTTCCTTGTATTGGTTTACGTACATTTATCTAGGGATTGCGTGCGCTTGCATTGAATTTCGTGCATTCATATAGGGTTACGTGCATTTACTTGAAAAACGTGCGTTCGTCTCGTAGTTCGTGTCTTACCTCGAAGTGCGTGCCCTAAACCTAGAAAAGCGTGTCTTCACGCTAATCAAGAAAGCATCTTACACGAAGCACTAGGCTATTAAACAATCCTACAAAATCCACTAACAATATAATAATCCAAATTCCTTTCACTAGAAGACAAAAATGCACCAAAACAAAACATTCTTTATTCTTTTTGCATTATTCTTTTTCTTTTGCACTTCCAAGATACAATTAAATAATGCTTAAGATGACACAATTTCAGCCAATTTAATAGCTTTGGCCGACCACTAGGAGCATTGTTTTAGCAATTGTATATTTTAATCATAATCTTAGTCAAACACTTAGCATAAGCCATTAAAATAATTGCTCAATTCCTCTCAATTTCTCACCATACCCGACCAGCCTTTGCATGCCCATCCTAGCAATTTGAAAATAGCATATTGAAGACAAGAATGCAGAATTTGGACTGCCCAAGGACCGACCACAACCTCAAAAAAATTGCAAGGCCTTCATTTGTTGTCTTTCTTCATTTCTTTTTCGGTTCTCTCTCTCTTCCTCTCATTTCTCTCTTCTCTCGACTTTAGCTGCACATTACCACTTCTATAGCTTCTCTTCATTATATCATAGTCAGCCAAGCAAGCCACAAGCAAAAGAAATTCGGCCAAGCAACTAGAAGCAAGAAGAACTCATACAAGCTCACAAATCTGTCCATTTCGGTCTTAGGTATGCTTTGCTAAGATTTCTTCCATTTCTTTTGGTTACAACCACATGCACACCCTCCTCACTAGCTAACTCAGTTGGGAATTAAAGGAAAACAAGCTATCTCTCTCGGCCAAAGCAAGAAAGAAGCTTCATTGGTAAATTTTCAAGAACATTCTGCATCTACCTGGTTGTTTTGATAAGGTGAGGGTTCAAAACTTTTGGAAAACTCTTCAAAACTTCACATGCATGACCATGAATGTGTGTAATTGCTTCTGTGCTTGAGCTATGTGGTCGTTCGTGAGTTTAAACAACCATGCATGGCAATAACTTGGCTTGAAAATGATACTAGACAAAGTCGAAATTTGAGACTGCTTCTGACCCGTCTGTTTGAGGCAATTTTTGGTTAAGCAAATGATTCTGAAATTGCGTGAAAATCCCTAGGTGACTAGTTTGGCCAATTTTGAACATTTTTCGCACAAATAAGCAAAGTCAAATTTTGGCTCTAAGGCCCTCAAAATGGCAAAATCACGTAATATAGCTAAATCTGGAAAGTTTTGAGAGAAAGGAAGCAGTTTGGCAGATTTACTGCCCGTGTGGAACGAGATGATTTTGACATAGCAAACGACATCCAAAATGCGTGAAAATTTGTGTGCTGCTAGATTTTTTAGTTGTGGACATTTTTTCCAGAAATAGGCTTAGGCTAAAAATGAACCTAAGGACCTCAAATTCATGCAATATCGAAAGATAGGCAAATCTGGACAGTTTTGAGCAGTTCCACCATTTTGGCTATAACTAACGATCCAGAACTCCAATTGATGCAAGGTTTGTTTCTGATTTTAGTTAATTTCTTAAGATTTAATTTGATATATTATTCACTGAATTTGGAGTTCATTTGCCTGCCCAGTTGATTGTGAGAAAACAGCTTATTGCAGTTAGGGTTTCAATTGACTATGTGCTTGGGAAAACTTGTTGAACCTCTTTTGTGGTACTAATTGCTTGGAATGGTAGTATTGGAATATTGTGTGGACTGTATTGAATGTTGAGGATGTTGAATGAGACGATGCATGACTTTGGAATGATGATTGAGTTGATTTAGGGTTTTGATCGCACGATTTTGCATGAAAAGCGAACCCTAATGACTAGGAATTCTTGTTAAGTGTTAACCGGAGGTTATTGTGTGGAAAATGTACGTTGCGTGGGCTGCCCGTAAAATGTTTTATAGTTCCAAATGTGAGTAGGCCATTGCATGTTGACAAATAAGCTTTTCTTGCACCCAAACCCCTTTGATATCCTCGCCTGTTGCATAAACTTATCACTTGATCCCGTGAGCTTCTTAATGTGTTATATGGCCTGTTTTATATGTGTTACATGGCTGCCCGATTAATGTTCATATGACTCTATTTGCCTTCATGTGAAATTACTTCCTTTATCGTGCTTCGTTTGACTACTTGTCAACATACGATCTTATAACTGCTCGGAGGCAACCTACTTTGTTGTCCTCCTAATGTGATACGATAAATGTTATAAATGTGCATTGCATACGAGGTTGCAACCTTTCATGTGGCGTGGTAGTGTTTCATGCACGCCGGGCGGCATCGGGCTTGCCGGTGTTACCGTGACTACCATGGTCCAATTCCCTCTCTCGCTTGGCATTTCACCCTCGGAGAGTTGGGTCGTAGGTTTCGGGGTACATCCGGAGTACACCCAATTGGGAGCGATAAGTGGATTATTGAAGTCGGCCGCACCAAATGAATCCAAATTGACATTGAGAGCAAATGCTCACCGTATCCTTTTTACTATTGTATAAGTACTCTCGCTTGGTTCCTAGAGAACCTCGAGGAGGAAAGACTGGTATTCTTGTTCCTGTCCTTATATGTAAGTACTCTCGCTTGGTTCCTAGAGAACCTCGGGGAGGAAAGACTGGCATTTCTGTTCCCTTACTTTGTATCCGTTACTCGATTTGCTTCTTATAATTGCGTACCTTATTATTTGTAATACGTGACATGTTCTCAAAAAGAGTTTTCATAAATTGAACCGGAAAATGAGTTTCAAAACGTATTTCTCGTTCCCCCTCGCTGAGTTCATAAGGACTCACCCTCTTTTTCATCACAGGTGAAGAAGAACAGGTACAGGTACCCGAGGACGGTGTGCCTAACGATGAACTCCTGGAGTGATTGCCTGTCTTGTGTGCCTTGCGTGATTATGGCTATTTGTGAACTATGCTACTTGAAGACTATTTCTTTTATGTTGCTCGTTGTTTATTGATGTAAATGACCCCGTTGTAATTTGGGTCTAATTCTGAGATTGTACTATCTATAACCGGACTAACTTTTATTTGGTTGTTTGCTTTCGTTTTCTTAATTAGTAGTTATCGTAGGCATTCAAACCACTAGATGAACAATCAACTAAGTTAATTCTATCTAATTTCACTTAGGTGTTCATTTGCAAACTAAAGGATAATAGGTACTTGCATGATAGGAAATTGAAAAATAAACGGGGCATAGTTATCATGTTAGGCTTATTAACCAAACGAGAGTTTCAAGATAAACTAGTAGGCAAATTGGTTGGTGACAAATAGGAGTCCTTAATGAAATTGGATTAATGATTGGAATAATTGAGGCGTTTAGAGAATTAGGTCAAACCAAAGAGTCCAATTACAGCCGTTATGTTGCCAGTTTTCCGGGAAACTTTGGAGTTTAGGCTAAAAACGATAAGTGTTAAATCTTTATAAACAGTTAAGTACGAGACGTAACATGAATGTTTAGTTCACACCCTAGTCTAACCTTATTGGCCGGGTTGGGGCGTGACACCTTATATAAGAATGGTATCAGAGCTTAGTTTAGTAACTAGGCGTTAGTCGGGTTCAACTCTCGGACCATGGGTAGAAGCCCTAAGGTAATTGTGATGTCTTGTTTATATGAGTTAATGTGTGCTAATGTGCTTTAATTGCTTTGAGAA
Source organism: Ehretia macrophylla (assembly GCA_037974665.1). Classification (NCBI taxonomy): domain Eukaryota; kingdom Viridiplantae; phylum Streptophyta; class Magnoliopsida; order Boraginales; family Ehretiaceae; genus Ehretia; species Ehretia macrophylla. The sequence goes on from CM075769.1 coordinate 75,135,045, forward strand.
TTGAATACTATGTGCTTTTGTGGACTATATGTATTATGTGTCATGCACACCGACACGTTAGTGCCCTCAATAATGCATGCATACCTTTATACTTCTTTCTTGATACATATGCATGTTATATAACCATAAATGACTGTTTATACACATAGATAGTTAGAATTAGGACTTTCAGGGAAGTAAATTCATGCAGGAAGAACGAAAAGTCTCGGCTAGAGATTTCTGGCATCTTCACAGGTACTCGATGGATAGTATGTATTATTGGATATGCATATGTATAAAATGTGTAGCACGGGTATAATTGTTGAGGTAAAGTTTCTCCTTATTTTTGAAATACCTATACCTGTGATTAAGTTGTCAATTTTATAGCTATGAAGTTATTGATTCCGTTAAACCGTTCTTCTAATTATGGTTCAAGTATAAAGTTTAATGACATACAACTTCGCTTAAGATATAAGAACATACTATTAAATATGTAGAGTAGTATATATTCTCATGTGCTGATAGTGGAAGTTGACTTGGAGGTTTCTTTGAATCCATTTCTCACATCTTAAAATTGGCTCGATAGGCTATCTAAGAAGTTGGCAATATACTCGTACGATTGAATCCTTACTTGATTGGAATTAAGCATCGTTGAACCTAATAAGGTGTATATTAACGAGTTTCAAGTTCACTCAATGGTAAGTTTGTGACCTAGAAATTAAGGGATGAACTCGTGGAAATGGGCGATAGGGGATAGATTATTAAGGCGTGAATAACGTATTTAGGTAACTTAACAATGGATAACCTCGAGACATGTAGGCAACTCTAGAGATTAAGTTTAACAAGATTGATGAATCTTTAGTATAACAAGATATGGGGATATTGGAATCGAGGAATTCGTGTAACGAGAACTCGTGTTCGGAAGACTACACCTAAATGTTTGGTCGAATGGAAGTGTAAGGTATTGAATTATGTATTAGATGATGTTGCTAAGGTCCTAAGTTGGATATTGGTTATATTAAGAATCATGGTATTAATTTGGCACCTCTCGGATTTAGTTGTGATTATGTAAATAAGTCATTCTATGCACTCGTTGTTTGGATACCCTAGAGGATATTAGGAAGCATATATCTCTAAGTAATACCGATGGACCTATTATATAAACCATCGAAATGATATTAAGCATCTGGTTGCAAAGTGGAGTCGTTAGGATATGATTAGTAATCCTAAATAGCTAATAGTAAGTATGCATGATGATTCATGGTGAACCCTAGAACCTAAGGTCGATGAGTCTTGATGTTCTTAGTTAGTTGAACATGTAAATGAAAAGAGTAAGATAGAGATAAATCAGAGTCATGATGACCCAAGAGACTATTGTTAGACCACCGTATCTATGTGCACCGTTTCACTTCTAGAAACTAACAGTTGGAGACTTCGAATTGTGGTCGTAGAATAAGAGGAGTGAATTTTGTAGTGATAGTTAAATAAGTAATTGATTACTTTTGAAGTTCTATTAGATTATATTGTGGTTATAATTCTTATGTTGATACAACCTTGAAGTTATCTCGTGTAAGTATTTTATGAGCTCGGTCATTTCGGTACCCATTTATAGTCCTAGGATTGTTGTTGTACGGTCGGTAACCTAGTAGAGTATTGATATCACTTACATGGCGATGAACCCAGCTTAGTAACATTAATGTCGAAGATATATTGGCGAGCATTAAGTGTTCGAAGGGATGACTAGGTCGCTAAGTGAGTAGGACCATTGTCTTCTTAAGTATGACGTAACCGTGGATTAAGGTGAGTAGAATTTATTTGAGGTTGAAGCTATTTGTCTTAGGAAATTTGGATAAGATTAAAAGAAAGTTCTGAAGCCTCGTGACTTGAAAATAGAGATTTGAATATGGAAATAAATTGTGGATCACAAGCTGATGAAGCTTACTGAAAAGTTGAACTAGTGCTACATGATTAGTTACTCATGCAATTTCAATGGCAATTTGTTGGTCGTACTTAATAAACCTTAGAGTTTGAGTTTCATGAACCTCAACAGTCTTTCTCCTTGATTACGGGCATGAAGGTTAACGAAGCTGGGAAAGGATGTTAGTGAATAGGAGCCTATGATTAGGAGACTAGTCATTAGAAGATTTGCTAATCTAATGTACCTGCGAGATAAGAAGGGCTATAATACCATCGATAGATGACGATTTGAGATGGATCAGTTTGTTTGGAGAGTTTTTCCTGAAAATAGAGTCGTATTGTGGAAATAATCCATAACATGTGTATGTCTTACGTGCTAACAATTTGAAGCTAGTAGATATGATATGTAAATCGGATATAGACCTATCATCTTGAAATTAGTGTATGTAACCATAAGATTGCGGTATTATTGTGATATTCCTTTTGAGGTATGGATGCGAGATTGATACAACATGAGTCATGATTTTGGAGTTATAGTTCTATTGTTAGGATACCGATGCAGTTTTGATGACTATGTTTGGAGATTCTAACCTTAGTTAATGAACTCGACCTTAAGATCAATTGGAGAAAAGAGAGTTGTTCAAAGGAACGAATTGTAAATGTAGGGGTCACACCGAATTAAATGATTGGAGAAAGTTAGGAAGTCAATTCATTGTGGTAAGAGAGACCACAGAGCAAAGGACGACCCGGAGTTGAAAATGACAATGGTCGGAATCCGTCTAAATGACCTTAACAAGTAAGAATGAATTTCGGGACGAAATTCTTTTAAGGAGGGGAGGATGTGAGGCCCGACACCGAATAACATGTCTTACCTCGATTTGCGCGCTTTAGACCTAAAATTATATGACCGACCTAGGATTACGTGTCCTGTCTTGGTTTTCCTGCATACCTCGTTATACGTGCCTTAACCTAAAATTGTGTGCCATAATCCTCGATATACGTGCGATACCTAGATAAACATGCCATGACCTTAATTTACATGCGAGACCTTGATTTGCGTGTGTCTCTTCATTTCGTGTGCATTAACCTTGAACTGCGTGCTTTAACCTAGGTTTAAGAGTCGTGTCTTGAATTACGTTCCTTGTATTGGTTCACGTACATTTATCTAGGGATTGCGTGCACTTGCATTGAATTTCGTGCATTCATATAGGGTTACGTGCGTTTACTTGAAAAACGTGCGTTCGTCTCGTAGTTCGTGTCCTACCTTGAAGTGCGTGCCCTAAACCTAGGAAAGCGTGTCTTCACGCTAATCAAGAAAACATCTTACACGAAGCACTAGGCTATTAAACAATCCTACAAAATCCACTAACAATATAATAATCCAAATTCCTTTCACTAGAAGACAAAAATGCACCAAAAACAAAACATTCTTTATTCTTTTTGCATTATTCTTTTCTTTTGCACTTCCAAGATACAATTAAATAATGCTTAAGATGACACAATTTCAGCCAATTTAATAGCTTTGGCCGACCACTAGGAGCATTGTTTTAGCAATTGTATATTTTAATCATAATCTTAGTCAAACACTTAGCATAAGCCATTAAAATAATTGCTCAATTCCTCTCAATTTCTCACCATACCCGACCAGCCTTTGCATGCCCATCCTAGCAATTTGAAAATAGCATATTGAAGACAAGAATGCAGAATTTGGACTGCCCAAGGACCGACCACAACCTCAAAAAAATTGCAAGGCCTTCATTTGTTGTCTTTCTTCATTTCTTTTTCGGTTCTCTCTCTCTTCCTCTCATTTCTCTCTTCTCTCGACTTTAGCTGCACATTACCACTTCTATAGCTTCTCTTCATTATATCATAGTCAGCCAAGCAAGCCACAAGCAAAAGAAATTCGGCCAAGCAACTAGAAGCAAGAAGAACTCATACAAGCTCACAAATCTGTCCATTTCGGTCTTAGGTATGCTTTGCTAAGATTTCTTCCATTTCTTTTGGTTACAACCACATGCACACCCTCCTCACTAGCTAACTCAGTTGGGAATTAAAGGAAAACAAGCTATCTCTCTCGGCCAAAGCAAGAAAGAAGCTTCATTGGTGCATTTTCAAGAACATTCTGCATCTACCTGGTTGTTTTGATAAGGTGAGGGTTCAAAACTTTTGGAAAACTCTTCAAAACTTCACATGCATGACCATGAATGTGTGTAATTGCTTCTGTGCTTGAGCTATGTGGTCGTTCATGAGTTTAAACAACCATGCATGGCAATAACTTGGCTTGAAAATGATACTAGACAAAGTCGAAATTTGAGACTGCTTCTGACCCGTCTGTTTGAGGCAATTTTTGGTTAAGCAAATGATTCTGAAATTGCGTGAAAATCCCTAGGTGACTAGTTTGGCCAATTTTGAACATTTTTCGCACAAATAAGCAAAGTCAAATTTTGGCTCTAAGGCGCTCAAAATGGCAAAATCACGTAATATAGCTAAATCTGGAAAGTTTTGAGAAAAAGGAAGCAGTTTGGCAGATTTACTGCCTGTGTGGAACGAGATGATTTTGACATAGAAAACGACATTAAAAATGCGTGAAAATTTGTGTACTGCTAGATTTTTGAGTTGTGGACATTTTTTCCAGAAATAGGCTTAGGCTAAAAATGAACCTAAGGACCTCAAAATCATGCAATATCGAAAGATAGGCAAATCTGGACAGTTTTGAGCAGTTCCACCATTTTGGCTATAACTAACGATCCAGAACTCCAATTGATGCAAGGTTTGTTTCTGATTTTAGTTAACTTCTTAAGCTTTAATTTGATATATTATTCACTGAATTTGGAGTTCATTTTCCTGCCCAGTTGATTGTGAGAAAACAGCTTATTGCAGTTAGGGTTTCAATTGACTATGTGCTTGGGAAAACTTGTTGAACCTCTTTTGTGGTACTAATTGCTTGGAATGGTAGTATTGGAATATTGTGTGGACTGTATTGAATGTTGAGGATGTTGAATGAGACGATGCATGACTTTGGAATGATGATTGAGTTGATTTAGGGTTTTGATCGCACGATTTTGCATGAAAAGCGAACCCTAATGACTAGGAATTCTTGTTAAGTGTTAACCGGAGGTTATTGTGTGGAAAATGTACGTTGCGTGGGCTGCCCGTAAAATGTTTTATAGTTCCAAATGTGAGTAGGCCATTGCATGTTGACAAATAAGCTTTTCTTGCACCCAAACCCCTTTGATATCCTCGCCTGTTGCATAAACTTATCACTTGATCCCGTGAGCTTCTTAATGTGTTATATGGCCTGTTTTATATGTGTTACATGGCTGCCCGATTAATGTTCATATGACTCTATTTGCCTTCATGTGAAATTACTTGCTTTATCGTGCTTCCTGTGTCTGCTTGTCAACATACGGACTTATGACTGCTCGGAGGCAACCTACTTTGTTGCCCTCCTAATGTGATATGATAAATGTTATAAATGTGCATTGCATATGAGGTTGCAACCTTTCGTGTGGCGTGGTAGTGTTTCACGCACGCCGGGCGGCATCGGGCTTGCCGGTGTTACCGTGACTACCATGGTCCAATTCCCTCTCTCGCTTGGCATTTCACCCTCGGAGAGTTGGGTCGTAGGTTTCGGGGTACATCCGGAGTACACCCAATTGGGAGCGATAAGTGGATTATTGAAGTCGGCCGCACCAAATGAATCGAAATTGACATTGAGAGCAAATGCTCACCGTATCCTTTTTACTATGTGTATAAGTACTCTCGTTTGGTTCCTAGAGAACCTCGGGGAGGAAAGACTGGTATTCTTGTTCCTGTGCTTATATGTAAGTATTCTCGCTTGGTTCCTAGAGAACCTCGGGGAGGAAAGACTGGCATTTCTGTTCCCTTACTTTGTATCCGTTACTCGATTTGCTTCTTATAATTGCGTACCTTATTATTTGTAATACGTGACATGTTCTCAAAAAGAGTTTTCATAAATTGAACCGGAAAATGAGTTTCAAAACGTATTTCTCGTTCCCCCTCGCTGAGTTCATAAGGACTCACCCTCTTTTTCATCACAGGTGAAGAAGAATAGGTACAGGTACCCGAGGACGGTGTGCCTAACGATGAACCCCTGGAGTGATTGCCTGTCTTGTGTGCCTTGCGTGATTATGGCTATTTGTGAACTATGCTACTTGAAGACTATTTCTTTTATGTTGCTCGTTGTTTATTGATGTAAATGACCCCGTTGTAATTTGGGTCTAATTCTGAGATTGTACTATCTATAACCGGACTAACTTTTATTTGGTTGTTTGCTTTCGTTTTCTTAATTAGTAGTTATCGTAGGCATTCAAACCACTAGATGAACAATCAACTAAGTTAATTCTATCTAATTTCACTTAGGTGTTCATTTGCAAACTAAAGGATAATAGGTACTTGCATGATAGGAAATTGAAAAATAAACGGGGCATAGTTATCATGTTAGGCTTATTAACCAAACGAGAGTTTCAAGATAAACTAGTAGGCAAATTGGTTGGTGACAAATAGGAGTCCTTAATGAAATTGGATTAATGATTGGAATAATTGAGGCGTTTAGAGAATTAGGTCAAACTAAAGAGTCCAATTACAGCCGTTATGTTGCCAGTTTTCCGGGAAACTTTGGAGTTTAGGCTAAAAACGATAAGTGTTAAATCTTTATAAACAGTTAAGTACGAGACGTGACTTGAATGTTTAGTTCACACCCTAGTCTAACCTTATTGGCCGGGGTGGGGCGTGACAATACGCCAACCTGCCAACCTTCTCAACTATCTCAAACGGTCCTACAAATCTCGGGCTCAACTTTCCACCCTTGCCATGTTTAATCAGTCCCCTCCGGGGTGATATCTTCAAGAACACCTTGTCGCCAACCTCAAACTCGAGACTCCGTCTCCGTCGATCTGCATAACTCTTCTGCCTGCTCTGGGCGATAAGCATCCGTTTCCGGATGAGATGGATGTTATCAACAATTTTCATCAGTTCAGGTAAAAGGGTCGGGTCAAAAGTCTTCGTCTCACCTACTTCATCCCAGTAGATTGGGGATCGACACTTACGTCCATACAGTGCCTCAAAAGGGGCCATCCCGATCGTGGCCTGATAACTATTGTTGTAGGCGAACTCCGCTAGAGATAGATATTTCTCCCAACCTTTCCCGAAGTCCAACACACATGCCCTCAGCATATCCTCCAAAATCTGAATAGTTCTCTCCGATTGACCGTCCGTCTGAGGGTGATAAGCCGTGCTAAAACTCAATTTCGTCCCTAAAGCTTCCTGCAATCTCTTCCATAATCGGGAAGTAAAACGAGGATCCCTATCCGATACAATACTCATAAGCATCCCGTGCAGTCTTACAATCTCCGCCACATACATATCTCCCAATTCCTCGGGACTATCCTCCTTGTTCATCAGTAAAAAGTGTGCCGACTTAGTCAATCTATCCACTATAACCCAAACGGCGTCACGACCCTTTTGTGATCTGGGCAGGTCCATAACAAAATCCATAGTGATATGTTCCCATTTCCATTGGGGAATCTCCAACGGTTGAAGTAAACCTGCGGGTCGTTGATGTTTTTCTTTAACTCTCTGGCAAGTCAAACACCGTGCTACAAACTCCGCAATTTCTCTTTTCATGTTATTCCACCAATAGTATTGCTTCAAATCCCGATACATCTTTGTTCCGCTGGGGTGAATAGTATATCTAGAATTATGCACTTTCTCAAGAATCTTCTTTTTCAGCTCTGGCTCATTGGGAACACAAACCCGGTTCCTAAACCTCCAAACACCATCATCGTGAAACTTGAAATCTGCATTGCTTTCCTTAATCTTTTGAAATTGTTGGTCCTTCTGTTAAGCCTCTTGTAACTCAGATAACAAAGTCGATTGAACTTGGGTAGTGGCAAAAAGTAACTCATTCTGAGTCAATTGTGGTTTCCATAGAAACGCTTCCCCCAACAACTCCTGCACCTTGACTTCCAGTCTCGCCATGCTTGCTTTTCTGTTTAAGGCATCTGCGACTACGTTGGCCTTACTGGGCACATAATTAATTGAGCAGTTATAATCATCCAAAACCTCCATCCACCGCCTTTGTCTCATATTCAACTCCTTTTGAGCGAACAAGTATTTCAAGCTCTTATGATCGGCAAATACCTCAAACTTGTTACCCCACAGATAATGCCTCCATTTCTTGAGTGCAAACACAATAGCCGCTAACTCCAGATCATGCGTCGGGTAATTCATCTCATACGGCTTTGGTTTCCTAGAAGCATATGCAATAACTCTTCCATTTTGCATCAATACACATCCCAATCCTTCTTTCGAAGCATCGCTATAGATTACGAAACCTTGACTCCCTTCAGGCAATGCAAGAACTGGTGCAGTAGTCAATCTTTTCTTCAACTCTTGGAAGCTGTTCTCACACTTATCATCCCACACGAACTTGGTTTTCTTTTGAGTGAGCTTTGTAAGCGGTCCTGTAATCTTAGAGAAATCCTTCACGAACCTCCGATAATAGCCGGCTAGACCAAGAAAACTACGAACTTCCGTGACATTTTCCGGCTTCTTCCAAGACATCACTGCATCGATCTTTGCTGGATCTACCGCTATTCCTTCTTGGGATATGATATGCCCCAAAAATGCAATCTGCTGCAACCAAAATTCACATTTGCTAAACTTTGCATACAATCGATGCTCTCGAAGTTTCTGCAGTACCAACCGCAGATGTTGCTCATGCTTCGCCTCCGATTTCGAGTATACCAAAATATCATCAATGAAGATCACCACAAATTGGTCCAAGTAGGGTTGAAACACCCTATGCATCAAATCCATAAAGGCTGCAGGGGCATTAGTTAGTCCAAAAGGCATCACCACATATTCATAGTGCCCATATCTCGTCCTGAAAGCCGTTTTAGGCACATATTCCTTCTTGATCCGCAACTGATAATATCTTTGCCTCAAGTCGAGTTTCGAATACACTTTGGCTCCTTGCAGTTGATCAAATAACTCGTCAATCAGGGGAAGTGGGTATTTATTCTTGACAGTCACTTGGTTCAATCCTCGGTAGTCAATGCATAGGCTCAACATTCCATCTTTCTTCTTAACAAATAGAACTGGCGCACCCCACGGTGAAGAACTTGGTTGCACAAACCCCTTCTTCAACAATCCTTGCAATTGGTCCTTTAATTCTTGTAGCTCGGCCGGTGCCATACGATAGGGAGCTTTTGATATCGGCTGGGCGCCAGGTAGCAACTCTATAACAAACTCGATCTCCCGATTTGGGGGTAAACCGGGTAATTCTTCAGGGAATACATCTACATAGTCTTTGATCACAGGCATCTCCTCCAACTTAGCTTTATCCGACAGCTTGTTGATAAGGTAAGCCAAGTATCCGCTGCATCCTTTCCTTAAGGACTTCACTGCTTTTGTAGATGAAATGATGGAACTCCCGGTGAAATCTCTTCGGCCCAAAACCTCTAGTATCGGTTGATCAGGTACCCGGAACGTTATAATCTTCACCCAGCAATCCAGTTGGACATGATGTTTTGCCAGCCAGTCCATCCCTAAAATGACCTCGTAGTCTCGAAAAGGTAATACAATAAGATTGGCCGAGAATTCCCTATCCTTAATTTGGATTTTACATGCTTTACAAGCTGAACTAGTTACAAGTTTAGAACCCATTGGAGTACCAACTTCTACTTCATATGGAAAACATACAACTTTCAATTTCACACGTTCCACACATAAGGGAGTAATAAATGAATGAGTAGCACCCGGATCAATTAACACCTTAACAGGTTGATTCAGTATGAAGAATGTACCTTCAACAACAGCGGTCTCATCTGGAATCTCCTCGCACTCGATAGCATAGGCTCGAGCCTGGACCCTAGGAACTGGAGTCTTGCCTCTACCGGCTGGTTTACCCTGATTCTGCCCTGCCTGACGTTTAAGGCAATCCTTGATCTGGTGCTGATCACTGCCGCACCTCATACATCATCCCAACTTCCTCCAACACTGGGCCTCGGCATGCCCCTTCCTGTCACAGTATGAACAGCTGACGGACTGAGTAGCAGGTGAACTACCTGTGGATCCACGGGCAGAAGAGGCTGATGGCGCTTTCGTTGGGCCACGATTATTCCTTGGTATGTTCTGGCTCTGGCCCTGACTGCGACTCTGACTCTGAAACTTCCTCTGCTGACCTGGAGGCTGGTATGGTTTCTTGTTGGGTTGACTCGAGCCGGCTCCATCTAGTTTCCTCTTCTCAACTCGAGAGGCAGCAGCAAAGAGGGCAGAGAAAGTAGCGAAGTCATGAGAAGCTAACTGGTCCTGAATCTCTGGCCTTAAACCAATAGTAAATTTCCACATTTTTGCCTCCGGAGTACAAACCATATACTGAGCATAACGGGACAGTCGGTCAAAACGAGCCTCGTACTGGGCCACCGTCATATTACCCTGGGTCAAGTGCATGAACTCCTCGATCCGCCTCTGCCTGGAAACTGCAGGTACATATTTTTCCTTAAATGCCTTAACGAAATTACCCCACAAGCGAGATGTCTGATCAGTCTCCCACAGTGCCTCTATAGTGTGCCACCAATGCTCGGCATCCCCGTGCAACAGAAATACAGCAAACTCCAATTTCTCTTCATCTGTATAATCAAGTGGCCTAAAAATCTTCTCGATCTCGGACAGCCAAGCCTCTGCTTTCTCATCATCAGCTTCCCCGTAGAATTTAGACGGGCGAAAGTCAAGGAATTCCCTCATTCTGCTATGTCTCCTATGGTTACCCTCATTCATGTTGTTGATGTTGTTGTTGGCTTAACGAGCATCCTGACGCTCCATCACACGTGATACACGATCCATGGCGGTTGCCATCATATTAAACATAGCTATACCGGGATTAGTCTGATAGGCATCCCCGGTCTCTTGAGGTTCACCGCTCCTATTAGTAGTACGGGTACTAGGGCCAGCCATCTATAGGCACAATTTATTGAAATATGATAATTAAGAATCTAATGCATAAGATATGCAACATATTATAGATACAATTCTAAAAACATTTAAGGCATATGAGTCACTTAAGCACATAGAACATAGAAGGCACATTTAACACATAAACAAGTCATCCTAATTATCTTAGGGCTCTACCCACGGTCCGAGAGTTAAACCCGGCTTAAGCAATCTAAGCTCTGATACCATTCTTCTAAGGTGTCATGCCCCAACCCGGCCTATAAAGGTTAGACTAGAGTGTGATCTAAACATTCAAGTTCATTCACATTCTTAATCATTCTAGGAGGTTTAGCACTTAACGTTTTATTCTAGACTCCAAAATTTTCCGTAAATCCGGCAGGATAACGGCTGTAATTGGGCTCTTTGTTTTAACCTAAATTATCTAACAGCCTCAATACTTCCAATTCAAGTCCATTCCCGACTAGAATTTACTATTTAATCGTCAATTGAATTCCCTATTGGTTATTTCGACGTCCTGTTTGATTTATAACCTAGCATGATACTATGTCTCGTTTGTCCATTTATTCTCGTTTCAAAATATGCCTGTTGATCATAGCTTATTAGCGAGTACCTGTTGAGATGGATAAGCTCATTTGCCTATTCCTTAACTAAGCATCATAACATATGGTAGATACTAGTGATAATAAAAGCAAGAACGATCATAGTATGTCTAGTGTCAGTCTACTTAAAATAAGTACAAACCAAAATTAGACCCCAAATTACAACGGGGGTCTATTACATCACAAACAACAAATAACGTAAGGGAAATAGTCTTCAAGTAACAAAAGTTCACAAGAAGTCACGTTCAAGCAAAACAACAATAACAAGCAATCATTCAAGGGGTTCATCATTAGGTACATTGAGCTTGGGTTCCTGTACCTGTTCTTCTTCACCTGAAATGATAAAAGAGGGTGAGTCCTTATGAACTCAGTGAGGGGGAACGAGAAATAAGTTTTGAAACTCATTTTCCGGTTAAACTTATGAAAATCCCTTTTTCAAACATGAATACAACAGAAATACAAGTACAGAAATACAAATACAGAAACAGGAATACCGGTCTTTCCTCCCCGAGGTTCTCTAGGATCCAAGCGGGAGTACTTATACACATAATAAAAAGGATACGGTGAGCTTTTGCTCTCAGATCAGATCCAGGATCAGTTGTTGCGGCTGACTTCGAATCATCCCCCAAACACACCAGGTGGGAGTACTCCGGATGTACCCCAAAATCCTACGACCCAACTCTCCGAGGAAGTCTAGCCCCCAAGCGAGAGAGGGAAAGGGACCATGGTGGTCACAGTATCACCGGCAAGCCCGATGCCGCCCGGCGTACGTGATCGCTACCATGCCGACAGGAAAGGTTGCAACCTTGTATGCAATGCACATTTATGATAGGTAATATATATATCACAGAAGGAGGACAACAAAGTAGGTTGCCTCCGGACAGTCATAAGATTGCACATTGGCAGATAAACAAGCAGGACACGATAAGACAGGAAATTTCACTTGAAAGGCGTATAGAGTTATGTGGAAATTAAACGGGCAGGCAAGTAACACATGTAAAACAGGCCATATAACTCATTAAAAAGTCCACGCAATCAAGTGATAAGACTACTCAACAAGCAATGATATCAACATGGGTTCGAATGCAAGAAAAGCTTATTTGTCAACATGCCATGGTCAATATCACTTTTGAAATTATAAAACATTTACGGGCAGCCCACGCAACTTACAGTTTCCTCACAATATCCAATGGTTAACACTTAGCGAGAATACTTAGTCATTAGGGTTTCTATTTCATGCATAATCGTGCGATCAAAACCCTAAGTCAACTTAACATCATTCCCAAGTCATTCATCAATCAATTCATACATCCTCAAGTTCTAAAAACAGTCCACATAATATTCCAACACCACAATTCCAAGCAATTAGTGCCACAAAAGAGGTTACAATAGTTTTCCAAGCACATAGCTAAGTGGAACACTCACTGCAATAGGCTGTTTTCTCACAATCAATCGGTTAATCAAACAATCTCCAAATTCAGTGAATAAGATGTCAAATTAAAGCTTAAGAAGTTAACTAAAATCAGAAACAAACCTTGCATCAATTGGAGTTCGGGATCATTAGATATAGCCGAAATAATGGAACTGCACAAAACTGTCCAGATTTGCCTATCTTTCGATATTTCATGTTTTTGAGGTCCTTAGGTTCATTTTTAGACTAAGCCTATTTTTGGAAAAAATGTCCACAACTGAAAAATATACCAGCACACAAAATTTCAAGCAATTTGGATGTCATTTACTAGGTCAAAAACCTCTCGTTCTACATAGTCAGTGCATCTGCCAAAACTGTTTCATTTCCTCAAATTTTTCCAGATTTAGCTACCTTTCGCGATTTTGCCATTTTGAGGACCTTAGAGCCAAAATTGGACTTTTCCTATCTCTGCGAAAATTGTTCAAAACTGTCCAAACTAGTCCCCTAGTGATTTTTACGCAATTTTAACATCATTTTCTTAGCCAAAATTACCTCGAACAGACTGGTCAGAAAGCTGTCTCATAAATTCGACTTTACCTAGCATCATTTTCAAGCCAAGTTCTTGCCATGCATGGGTGTTTAAGCTCATGAACGACCACATAACTCAAGTACAGAAGAAAATATACACATTTATGAACATGCATGTGAAATTTCAAAGAGTTTTCAATAGCTTTTAACCCTCACCTTTGCAATCAACCAAACTATGCTCAAAAACCTGGTTGAAGCTCAAATCTGTTCTTCTCCTTGCTTGGCTGAGATTTCAACTTGGTTTTCTCTATTTTTCCTAGCCTAGTGATCAACCTCTTAGTGCATGCATGTAGTTAAAGCATGAAGAAAAGAAATGAATGTCACGAAGCTTACCTAAGGCTGAAATGAAGCTTCAATGCACATGCATGAGTGTTTTTCGAACTCTAGCTTGATTGCTTGGTTTTCTTGATGATTTGCTTGCCTTGTTCGACCAAGGTGTGATGAAGATGAGCAAGGATGGTGAGAGTTCAGCCAAGGACCGAAATGGAGAGAGGAAAAGAGAGTGAGAGAGAGATGTGAGAGAAAGAAATGAAGAAAATGAAGATAAAACAAAGGCTTTGCAACTTGAGGAGCATGCTTGGCCTTGAGGCTTTCAATTTCAGCTTTTGTCTCCAAAATGCTTTAAATTTTGAATGCTAGAATGGGCATGCAAGGGCTGGTCGGATATGGTGAGGATTTGAAGGGATTTGAGCAATTATTTTAATGCCTTATGTCATTTTTTTGTCTTTGCATGCATAGAATAAAATATGTTGCTCAAATTTCTTGCTCAAGAACAAGGCATGGCCGGCTATTGCATGTGCCAAATCTGAATTTTGTGTCTTCTTTTGAGTGTTATTTAATTGTATTTTGAAAGTGCAAAAAAAGAATAATGCATAAAGACTAAAGATTGTTTTGTTTTTGGTGCATTTTTGTCTTCTAGTGAAAGGATTTTGGATTATTATATTGTTAGTGGATTTTGTAGGATTGTTTAATAGTCTAGTGCTTCGTGTAAGATGCTTTCTTGATTAGCGTGAAGACACGCTTTCCCAGGTTTAGGGCACGCACTTCGAGGTAGGACGCGAACTACGAGATGAACGCACGTTTTTCAAGTAAACGCACATAACCCTATATGAATGCACGAAATTCAATGCAAGGCACACAAAACTAAATACAATTCTTAAACCTAGGTCATGGCACTCAAATCTAGGTTAGGGCAAACGACGCTAGGTTTCGCACCAAAATCGGGGTCGGGCCTCACAGGCTGGGCCTGCAAACTGAGGGCGTGGGGCTTGGGACCAGGTCTCCGTCGCTCTGGTGCCCATAACTTTTGATCCGTAAAGACTTACGCGGCACACAGCCTACCGTTGGAAAGCTCTCCGAGAGCTCTACGGCGAAGGCAGCTAGCCTTCTCGCTGTGCTCGTTTTTGGAGCTCAAAATCGAACATTTTCATCAGTTTTCGGCCACTTTTCTTCTTTTGCTCTGTTTTTTTGTCCCGGATCGTACGTCGTGAGCTATTAAAAGGACAACAACGTTACTCGCTGGACATTAGAGGGCCCTACAATGCGTCGATATCCCGTCTTGCGAGGATGCTGCGTTGTTGAAGCAGATGGGTTGCCGTTAAGCCCATTGGACCTTTTGAATGGGCCATCGCTCTAGGCTGGGACTGTGAACCGTTAACACATAAAGGAATTGTGCCCTCAACATGACGGGTGCGATCATACCAGCACTAATGCACTGAATTCCATCAGAAATCCAAAGTTAAGCGTGCTTGGTCAAGAGTAGTACTACGATGGGTGACCCCTGGGAAGTCCCCGTGTTGCACCCCCCTTTTCAATTTTTTTTGACGTGGTTAGGGGTGCCAAGATACTTTATCCACAAAATTTCTATTACTGAATCCCACAGCACCTTGGACAAGACAACTTCGCTTCATGTAGAGGCTGGGCCCGCAAACCGAGGGCGTAGGGCTTGTGACCAGGTCTCCGTCGCTCCGGTGCCCATAACATTTGATCCGTAAGGACTTACGCGGCGTACAGCATACAGTTGGAAACCTCTTCGAGAGCTCTACGACGGAAGCAGCCAGCTTGCTCGCTGTGCTTATTTTTGGAGCCTAAAATCGAACGTTTTCATCAGTTTTTGGCCAATTTTCTTCTTTTGCTTTGTATTTTCATCCCGAATCGTACGTCATGAGCTATTAAAAGGACGACAACGTTACTTGCCGGACATTAGAAGGCCCTACAATGCGTCGATATCACATCTTGCGAGGATGCTGCGTTGTTGAAGCGGATGGGTTATCGTTAAGCCCATTGGGCCTTTTGAATGGGTCATCTCTCTAGACTGGGACTGTGAACCGTTAACACATAAAGGAATTGTGCCCTCAACATGACGGGTGCAATCATACCATTACTAATGCACCGGATCCCATCAGAACTTCGAAGTTAAGCGTGCTTGGGCGAGAGGAGTACTAGGATGGGTGACCCCCTGGGAAGTCCTCGTGTTGCACCCCCCTTTTCAATTTTTTTTGCCCTTGTTAGGGTTGCCAAGATACTTTATCCACCAAATTTCTATTACCGAATACCACGGCACCTTGGACAAGACAACTTCGCTTCACGTTGAGGCTGGAACCGCAAACCGAGGGCGTAGGGCTTGTGACCAGGTCTCCGTCGCTCCGGTGCCCATAACATTTGATCCGTAAGGACCTACGCGGCGCACAGCGTACTGTTGGAAACCTCTCCGAGAGCTTTATGACGAAGGCAGCCAACCTGCTCGCTCTGCCCATTTTTGGTCCCAAAAATTCAACGTTTTCATCAGTTTTTGACCACTTTTCTTCTTTTGCTTTGTTTTTTCGTCCTGAATCGTACGTCGTGAGCTATTAAAAGGACAACAACGTTACTCGTGAGATATTAAAGGGCCCTACAACGCGTCGATATCACGTCTTGTGAGGATACTGCGTTGTTGAAGCAGATAGGTTGTCGTTAAGCCTATTGGGCCTTTTGAATGGGCCATCTCTCTAGGTTGGGACTGTGAACCGTTAACACATAAAGGAATTGTGCTCTCAACATGACGTGTGTGATCATACTAGCACTAATGCACCGTAACCCATCAGAACTCCAAAGTTAAGCGTGCTTGGGCTAGAGTAGTACTAGGATGGGTGACCCCCTGGGAAGTCCTCGTGTTGCACCCCCCTTTTCAATTTTTTTTACCCTGCTTAGGGTTGCCAAGATACTATATCCACCAAATTTCTATTACCGAATCCCACGGCACATTGGACAAGACAAGTTCGCTTCACATAGAGGCTAGGCCCGCAAACCGAGGGCGTAGGGCTGGTGACCAGCTCTTCGTCGCTCCGGTGCCCATAACTTTTTTATCCGTAAGGACTTACGCGGCGCACAGCATACGGTTGGAAAGCTCTACGTGAGCTCTACGACGAAAGCAGCTAGCTTGCTCACTATGCCCCTTTTTGGAGCCCAAAATCGAATGTTTTCATCGGTTTTCAACCACTTTTCTTCTTTTGCTCTGTTTTTCCGTCCCGGATCGTACATCGTGAGCTATTAAAAGGACGACAACGTTACTCGCGGGACATTAGAGGGCCATACAACGCGTCGATATCACGTCTTGCGAGGATACTGCGTTGTTGAAGCAGATGGGTTGTCGTTAAGCCTATTGGGCCTTTTGTGTCACGCCCCAACCCGGCCTATAAGGTTAGACTAGGGTGTGAACTAAACATTCATGTAATATCACACACTTAACTGTTTATAATGATTTAACACTTAACGTTTTGGCCTAAACTCCAAAATTTTCCGAAATTGGGCTCTTTGGTTTGACCTAATTCTCTAAAAGCCTCAATTATTCCAATCATTAATCCAATTCCATTAGGGACTCCTATTTGTCACCAACCAATTTGCCTACTAGTTTATCTTGAAAGTCTTGTTTGGCTAATAAGCCTAACATGATAACTATGTCCTATTTATTTGTCAATCTCCTATCATACAAGTACCTATTATCCTTTAGTTTGCAAATGAGCACCTAGGTGAAATTAGATAGAATTAACTTAGTTGATTGTTCATCTAGTGGTTTGACTGCCTACGACAACTACTAATCAAGAAAACGAAAGCAAACAACCAAATAAAAGTTCGTCCGGTTATAGATAGTACAATCCCAGAATTAGACCCAAATTACAACGGGGTCATTTACATCAATAAAATGAATAGTTTGCAATCAAACACAACATCCTTATAGCAACCACTTTCAGGCAAGGCACAAAAGCACGTAGGGACAGGCAATCACTCCAAAGAATCATCATTAAGCACGTTGTCCTCGGGCATCTGTAGCTGTTCTTCTTCACCTGTGATGAAAAAGAGGGTGAGTCCTTATGAACTCAGCGAGAGGGAACAAGAAATACGTTTTGAAACAGATTTTCCAGTTCAACTTATGCAACTCCTTTTTGCAAGCATGAACACAACTGAAATATAAGTACAGAAACAGGAATACCGGTCTTTCCTCCCCGAGGTTCTCTAGGAACCAAGCGAGAGTACTTATACACATAGTAAAAAGGATACAGTGAGCTTTTGCTCTCAGATCAGTTCCAGGATCAGTTGTTGCGGCCGACTTCAAATCATTCCCTAAACACGCCAGGTGGGTGTACTCCGGATGTACGTCGTGAGCTATTAAAAGGACGACAACGTTACTTGCAAGACATTAGAGGGCCTTACAATGCGTCGATATCACGTCTTGCGAGGATGCTGCGTTGTTGAAGCGGATGGGTTATCGTTAAGCCCATTGGGCCTTTTGAATGGGTCATCTCTCTAGACTGGGACTGTGAACCGTTAACACATAAAGGAATTGTGCCCTCAACATGACGGGTGCAATCATACCATTACTAATGCACCGGATCCCATCAGAACTTCGAAGTTAAGCGTGCTTGGGCGAGAGGAGTACTAGGATGGGTGACCCCCTGGGAAGTCCTCGTGTTGCACCCCCCTTTTCAATTTTTTTTGCCCTTGTTAGGGTTGCCAAGATACTTTATCCACCAAATTTCTATTACCGAATACCACGGCACCTTGGACAAGACAACTTCGATTCACGTTGAGGCTGGGCCAGCAAACCGAGGGCGTAGGGCTTGTGACCGGGTCTCCGTCGCTCCGGTGCCCATAACTTTTGATCCGTAAGGACTTACGCGGCGCACAGCATACTGTTGGATCGCTCTTCGAGAGCTTTATGACAGAGGCAGCTAGCCTGCTCGCTATGCCTGTTTTTGAAGCCCAAAATCGAACATTTTCATCAGTTTTTGGCCACTTTTCTTCTTTTGCTCTATTTTTCCGTCCTGGATCGTACGTCGTGAGCTATTAAAAGGATGACAACCCGTCGATATCACGTCTTGTGTGGATACTGCGTTGTTGAAGCAGATGGGTTGTCGTTAAGCCTATTGGGCCTTTTTAATGGGCCATCTCTCTAGGCTGGGACTGTGGACCGGTAACACATAAAGGAATTGTGCTCTCAACATGACGTGTGTGATCATACTAGCACTAATGCACCGTAACCCATCAGAACTCCAAAGTTAAGCGTGCTTGGGCTAGAGTAGTACTAGGATGGGTGACCCCCTGGGAAGTCCTCGTGTTGCACCCCCCTTTTCAATTTTTTTTACCCTGCTTAGGGTTGCCAAGATACTATATCCACCAAATTTCTATTACCGAATCCCACGGCACCTTGGACAAGACAAGTTCGCTTCACGTAGAGGCTAGGCCCGCAAACCGAGGGCGTAGGGCTTGTGACCAGGTCTCCGTCGCTCCGGTGCCCATAACTTTTGATCCGTAAGGTCTTACGCAGCGCACAGCATACCGTTGGAAAGCTCTCCGTGAGCTCTACGACGAAAGCAGCGAGCTTGCTCGTTGTGCCCTTTTTGGAGCCCAAAATCGAATGTTTTCATCAGTTTTCGACCACTTTTCTTCTTTTGCTCTGTTTTTCCGTCCCGGATCGTACATCGTGAGCTATTAAAAGGACGACAACGTTACTCGCGGTACATTAGAGGGCCATACAACGCGTCGATATCATGTCTTGTGAGGATACTGCGTTGTTGAAGCAGATGGGTTGTCGTTAAGCCTATTTGGCCTTTTGTGTCACGCCCCAAC
Source organism: Ehretia macrophylla (assembly GCA_037974665.1). Classification (NCBI taxonomy): domain Eukaryota; kingdom Viridiplantae; phylum Streptophyta; class Magnoliopsida; order Boraginales; family Ehretiaceae; genus Ehretia; species Ehretia macrophylla. The sequence goes on from CM075769.1 coordinate 75,154,620, forward strand.
CCGGCCTATAAGGTTAGACTAGGGTGTGAACTAAACATTCAGGTAATATCACACACTTAACTGTTTATAATGATTTAACACTTAACGTTTTGGCCTAAACTCCAAAATTTTCCGAAATTGGGCTCTTTGTTTTGACCTAATTCTCTAAAAGCCTAAATTATTCCAATCATTAATCCAATTCCATTAGGGACTCCTATTTGTCACCAACCAATTTGCCTACTATTTTATCTTGAAAGTCTTGTTTGGCTAATAAGCCTAACATGATAACTATGTCCTATTTATTTGTCAATCTCCCATCATACAAGTACCTATTATCCTTTAGTTTGCAAATGAGCACCTAGGTGAAATTAGATAGAATTAACTTAGTTGATTGTTCATCTAGTGGTTTGACTGCCTACGACAACTACTAATCAAGAAAACGAAAGCAAACAACCAAATAAAAGTTCGTCCGGTTATAGATAGTACAATCCCAGAATTAGACCCAAATTACAACGGGGTCATTTACATCAATAAAATGAATAGTTTGCGATCAAACACAACATCCTTATAGCAACCACTTTCAGGCAAGGCACAAAAGCACGTAGGGACAGGCAATCACTCCAAAGAATCATCGTTAAGCACGTTGTCCTCGGGCATCTGTACCTGTTCTTCTTCACCTGTGATGAAAAAGAGGGTGAGTCCTTATGAACTCAGCGAGGGGGAACAAGAAATACGTTTTGAAACTCATTTTCCAGTTCAACTTATGAAAATCCTTTTTGCAAGCATGAACACAACAGAAATATAAGTATAGAAACAGGAATACCGGTCTTTCCTCCCCGAGGTTCTCTAGGAACCAAGCGAGAGTACTTATACACATAGTAAAAAGGATACAGTGAGCTTTTGCTCTCAGATCAGTTCTAGGATCAGTTGTTGCGGCCGACTTCAAATCATCCCCTAAACACGCCAGGTGGGTGTACTCCGGATGTACGTCGTGAGCTATTAAAAGGATGACAACCTTACTTGCAGGACATTAGAGGGCCTTACAATGCGTCGATATCACGTCTTGCGAGGATGCTGCGTTGTTGAAGCGGATGGGTTATCGTTAAGCCCATTGGGCCTTTTGAATGGGTCATCTCTCTAGACTGGGACTGTGAACCGTTAACACATAAAGGAATTGTGCCCTCAACATGACGGGTGCAATCATACCATTACTAATGCACCGGATCCCATCAGAACTTCGAAGTTAAGCGTGCTTGGGCGAGAGGAGTACTAGGATGGGTGACCCCCTGGGAAGTCCTCGTGTTGCACCCCCCTTTTCAATTTTTTTTGCCCTTGTTAGGGTTGCCAAGATACTTTATCCACCAAATTTCTATTACCGAATACCACGGCACCTTGGACAAGACAACTTCGCTTCACGTTGAGGCTGGAACCGCAAACCGAGGGCGTAGGGCTTGTGACCAGGTCTCCGTCGCTCCGGTGCCCATAACTTTTGATCCGTAAGGACTTACGCGGCGCACAGCGTACTGTTGGAAAGCTCTCTGAGAGCTTTATGACGGAGGCAGCCAACCTGCTCGCTCTGCCCATTTTTGGAGCCCAAAATTGAACGTTTTCATAAGTTTTTGGCCACTTTTCTTCTTTTGCTATGTTTTTCCGTCCTGGATCGTACATCGTGAGCTATTAAAAGGACAACAACGTTACTCGCGGGACATTAGAGGGCCTTACAACGCGTCGATATCACGTCTTGTGAGGATACTGCATTCTTGAAGCGGATGGGTTGTCGTTAATCCCATTGGGCCTTCTGAATGGGCCATCTCTCAAGGTTGGGACTGTGAACCGTTAACACATAAATGAATTGTGCTCTCAACATGACGTGTGTGATCATACTAGCACTAATGCACTGTAACCCATCAGAACTCCAAAGTTAAGCGTGCTTGGGCTAGAGTAGTACTAGGATGGGTGACCCCCTGGGAAGTCCTCGTGTTGCACCCCCCTTTTCAATTTTTTTTGCCCTGCTTAGGGTTGCCAAGATACTTTATCCACCAAATTTCAATTACCGAATCCCACGACACCTTGGACAAGACAACTTCGCTTCACGTAGAGGTTGGGCCGGCAAACCGAGGGCATAGGGCTTGTAACCAGGTCTCCGTCGCTCCGGTGCCCATAACTTTTGATCCGTAACGACTTACGCGGTGCACAACATACCGTTGGAAAGCTCTCCGAGAGCTTTACGACGGAGGCAGCAAGCCTGCTCGCTGTGCCCTTTTTGGAGCCCAAAATCGAACATTTTCAGTAGTTTTCGACCACTTTTCTTCTTTCGCTCTATTTTTTTTGTCCCGGATCGTACGTCATGAGCTATTAAAAGGACGACAACGTTACTCGCGGGACATTAGAGGGTCCTACAACGCGTCAATATCACGTCTTGTGAGGATACTACGTTGTTGAAGCAGATGGGTTGTCTTTAAGCCCATTGGGCCATTTGAATGGGCCATCTCTCTAGGCTGGGACTGTGAACCGTTAACACATAAAGGAATTGTGCCCTCAACATGACGTGTGAGATACTACTAGAACTAATGCACCGGATCCCATCAGAACTCCGAAGTTAAGCGTGCTTGGGCGAGAGTAGTACTACGATGGGTGACCCCCTGCGAAGTCCTCGTGTTGCATCCCCCTTTTCAATTTTTTTTCCCTGGTTGGGGTTGCCAAGATAATTTATCCACCAAATTTCTATTATCGAATCCCACGGCACCTTGGACAAGACAACTTCGCTTCACGTAGTGTCTAGGCCCTCAAATTGAGGGCTTGGGGCTTGTGACCAGGTATCCGTCGCTCCAGTGCCTATAACTTTTGATCCGTAAGGAGTTACACAGCGTAAAACATACCATTGGAAAGCTCTCCGAGATCTTTACGAAGGAAGCAGCGAGCTTGCTCGCTATGCCCTTTTTAGAGCCCAAAATCCAACGTTTTCATCAGTTTTTGACCACTTTTCTTCTTTTGCTCTATTTTTCCGTCCCGGATAGTACGTCATGAGCTATTAAAACGACGACAACGTTACTCACGGGACATCAGAGGGCCCTACAATGTGTCGATATCACGTTTTGTGAGAATGCTGCGTTGTTGAAGCAGATGGGTTGTCGTTAAGCCTATTGGGCCTTTTGAATGGGCCATCTCTCTAGGCTGGGACTGTGAACCGTTAACACATAAAGGAATTGTGCCCTCAACATGACGTGTGCGATCATACCAGCACTAATGCACCGGATCCCATCAAAACTCCGAAGTTAAGCGTGCTTGGGCGAGAGTAGTACTACGATGAGTGACCCCCTAGGAAGTCCTCGTGTTGCACCCCCCTTTTCAATTTTTTTTTCCCTGGTTAGGGTTGCTAAGACACTTTATCCACCAAATTTCTATTACCGAATCCCACGGCACCTTGGACAAGACAACTTTGCTTCACATAGAGGCTGGGCCCGTAAACCGAGGACGTAGGGCTTGTGACCAGGTCTCCGTCACTCCGGTGCCCATAACTTTTGATCCGTAAGGACTTACACCGCGCAATACATTTCATTGGAAAGCTCTCTGAGAGCACTACAACGGAGGCAGCTAGCCTGCTCAATGTGCCCATTTTTGGATCCCAAAATCGAACATTTTCATTAGTTTTCGACCATTTTTCTTCTTTTCCCCTATTTTTTCATCCCGGATCGTACGTTGTGAGCCATTAAAAGGACGACAACGTTACTCACGGGACATTAGAGGGCCCTATAGCGCGTCGAAATCACATCTTGCGAGGTTGCTGCGTTGTTGAAGCGGATGGGTTGTTGTTAAGCCCATTTGGCCTTTTGAATGGGCCATCTCTCTAGGCTGGGACTGTGAACCGTTAACACATAAAGGAATTGTGCCCTCAACATGACTAGTGCGATCATACCAGCACTAATGCATCGGATCCCATCAGAACTCCGAAGTTAAGTGTGCTTGGGATAGAGTAGTACTACGATGGGTGACCCCCTGGGAAGTCCTCGTGTTGCACCCCCCTTTTCAATTTTTTTTGCCTTGGTTAGGGTTGCCAAGATACTTTATCCACCAAATTTCTATTACCGAATCCCACGGCACCTTGGACAAGACAAGTTCCCTTCACGCAGAGGCTGGGCCCGCAAACCGAGGGCGTAGGGCTTATGACTAGGTCTTCGTCGCTCCGGTGCCCATAACTTTTGATCCGTAAGGACTTACGCGGCGCAATGCATACCGTTGGAAAAGCTCTTCGAGAGCTCTACAACGGAGGCAGCTAGCCTGCTCGATGTGCCCATTTTTGGATCCCAAAATCGAACGTTTTCATTAGTTTTCGACCATTTTTCTTCTTTTACCCTATTTTTTCATCCCGGATCGTACGTTGTGAGCTATTAAAAGGACGACAACGTTACTCGTGGGACATTAGAGGGCCCTACAACGCGTCGAAATCACATCTTGCGAGGTTGCTGCGTTGTTGATGCGGATGGGTTGTCGTTAAGCCCATTGGGCCTTTTGAATGGGCCATCTCTCTAGGCTGGGACTGTGAACCGTTAACACATAAAGGAATTGTGCCCTCTACATGACTGGTGCAATCATACCAGCACTAATGCATCGGCCCCCATCAGAACTCCGAAGTTAAGCGTGCTTGGGAGAGAGTAGTACTACGATGGGTGACCCCCTAGAAAGTCCTCGTGTTGCACCCTTCTTTTCAATTTTTTTTGCCCTAGTTAGGGTTGCCAAGATACTTTATCCACCAAATTTCTATTACCGAATCCCACGGCACCTTGGACAAGACAAGTTCCCTTCACGTAGAGGCTGGGCCCCCAAACCAAGGGCGTAGGGCTTGTGACTAGTTCTCCATCGCTCCGGTACCCATAACTTTTGATCCGTAAAGACTTACGCGGCGCACAGCATACCGTTGGAAAGCTCTCCGAGAGCTCTACGACTGAGGTAGCAAGCTTGCTTGTTTTGCCCATTTTTGTAGCCCAAAATCGAACGTTTTAATTAGTTTTCGGCCATTTTACTTCTTTTGCTCTGTTTTTTCATCCCGGATCGTACGTCGTGAGCTATTAAAAGGACGACAACATTACTCGCGGGACACTAGCGGGCCCTACACCGCGTCGATATCACGTCTTGCGAGGATGCTGCGTTGTTGAAGCGGATGGGTTGTCGTTAAGTCCGTTGGGCCTTTTGAATGGGCCATCTCTCTAGACTGGGAATGTGAACCATTAACAAATAAAGGAATTGTGCCCTCAACATGACGGGTGCGATCGTACCAGCACTAATGCACCGGATCCCATTAGAACTCCGAAGATAAGCGTGCTTGGGCGAGAATAGTACTAGGATGGGGTGACCCCCTGGGAAGTCCTCGTGTTGCACCCCCCTTTTCAATTTTTTTTGCCCTGGTTAGGGTTGCCAAGATACTTTGGTGGTTCTATTACCGAATCCCACGGCACCATGGATAAGACAAGTTCCCTTCACGTAGAGGCTGGGCCCGCAAACCGAGGGCGTAGGGCTTGTGACCAGGTCTCTGTCGCTCCGATGCCCATAACTTTTGATCCGTAAGGACTTACGCAGTGCACAACATACCGTTGGAAAGCTCTTCGAGAGCTCTACGACGGAGGCAGCCAACTTGCTCACTGTGCCCGTTTTTGGAGGCCAAAATCAAACGTTTTCATCAGTTTTTCGCCACTTTTCTTCTTTTGCTATGTTTTTCCGTCCCGGATCATACGTCATGAGCTATTAAAAGGACGACAACGTTACTCGCGAGACACTAGAGGGCCATACGATACGTCGATATCATGTCTTGCGGGGATGCTGGATTGTTGAAGCGGATGGGTTGTCGTTAAGCCCATTTGGCCTTTTGAATGGGCCATCTTTCTAAGCTGGGACTGTGAACCGTTAACAAATAAAGGAATTGTGTGCTCAACATGACGTGTGCGATCATACCAGCACTAATGCACCGGATCCCATCAGAACTTCGAAGTTAAGCGTGCTTGGGCAAGAGTAGTACTACAATGGGTGACCCCTTGGGAAGTCCTCATGTTGTACCCCCCTTTTCAATTTTTTTTGCCCTGGTTAGGGTTGCCGAGATACTTTATCCACCAAATTTCTATTACCGAATCCCACGGCACCTTGGACAAGACAACTTCGCTTCACGTAGAAGCTGGGCCCGCAAACCGAGGGCGTAGGGTTTGTGGCCAGGTCTCCGTCGCTCCGGTGAACATAACTTTTGATCCGTAAGGACTTACACGGCGCACAGCATACCGTTGGAAAGCTCTCCGAGAGCTCTATGACAAAGGTAGCTAGCCTGCTCGATGTGCCCATTTTTGGAGCCCAAAATCGAACATTTTCATAAGTTTTTGGCCATTTTTCTTCTTTTGCTCTGTTTTTCCGTCCGCGATCGTACGTCGTGAGCTATTAAAAGGACGACAAAGTTATTCGCCGGACATTAGAGGGCCCTACAATGCGTCGATATCACGTCTTGCGAGGATGCTGCATTGTTGAAGCGGATGGGTTGTCGTTAAGCCCATTGGGCCTTTTGAATGGGCCATCTCTCTAGACTGGGACTGTGAACCGTTAACACATAAAGGAATTTTGCTCTCAACATGACGGGTGCGATCATACTAGTACTAATGCACCGGATCCCATCAGAACTCCGAAGTTAAGTGTGCTTGGGCGAGAGTAGTACTAGGATGGGTTGTCACGCCCCAACCCGTCCTATAAGGTTAGACTAGGGTATGAACTAAACGTTCAGGACATGTCAAATACTTAACTGTTTATGAAGATTTAACACCTAATGACTTAGTCTAAACTCCAAGTGTTCTGAAAAACCGGCAGCATAACAACTGTAATTGGACTCTTTGGTTTGACCTAGTTCTCTAAACGCCTCAAAATTTACCATCTCAAATTCATTTTCAACTAAGATTACTATTTTACCATCAATTGAATTGCCTGTTGGTTATTTCGACGTCCCGTTTGATTTATAACCTAGCATAATACTATGTCTCGTTTGTTTATTTATCCTCGTTACAAAAGTACCTGTTGATCTTAGCTTAAAAGCGTATACCTATTTATGATTTGATAGGTTCATTTACTTAGTCCTTACCTAATACGTCACAACCTATGATAGATACTAGCGGATAATAAAAGCAAAAACGAACATAGTAGTGTCATGTCTAGCATCAGTCTACTTAATATAAGTACAAACCAAAATTAGACCCCAAATTACAACGGGGGCCTCTTACATTAGAGATAACAAGCAACACAAAATAGATAGTCTTCAAGTAGCACAGAGTTCACAAGTAGCCACATTCAAGCGAAACAACAATGACAGGCAATCACTCTAGGGGTTCATCGATAAGCACGTTGTCCTCGGGTACCTGTACCTGTTCTTCTTCACCTGAGATGATAAAAAAGGGTGAGTCCTTATGAACTCAGCGAGGGGGAACGAGAAATAGGTTTTGAAACTCATTTTCCGGTTCAACTTATGAAATCCTTTTGCAAGCATGGATATAACAATAATACAAGTACATAAACATAAATACCAGTCTTTCCTCCCCGAGGATCTCTAGGAACCAAGCGAGAGTACTTAAATATAAGAACAGGAACAGGAATACCAGTCTTTCCTCCCCGAGGTTCTCTAGGAACCAAGCAAGAGTACTTATACACATAGTAAAAAGGATACAATGAGCTTTTGCTCTCAGGTCAGTTTCAAAATCAGAAGTTGCGGCCGACTTCAAATCATCCCCCAAACACGCCAGGTGGGTGTACTCCGGATGTACCCCGAAATCCTATGACCCAACTCTCTGAGGAAGTCTAGCCCCTAAGCGAGAGAGGGAATGGGACCATGGTAGTCACGGGTGCACCAGCAAGCCCGATGCCGCCCGGTGTGCGTGATCGCTACCATGCCGCCAGGAAAGGTTGCAACCTTGTATGCAATGCACATTCATGACAGGTAATATATCACAGGAGGAGGACAACAAAGTAGGTTGCCTCCGGACAGTCATAAGATTGCAAATTGACAGGTAAACAAGCAGAGCACGATAAGACAAGAAATATATCACAGTAGGAGGACAACAAGGTAGGTTGCCTCCGGACAGTCATAAGATTGCACATTGACAGGTAAACAAGCAGGGCACGATAAGACAGGTAATTTTACTTGAAAGGCATATAGAGTTATATGAAAATTAAACAGGCAGCCATGTAACACATGTAAAAAAGGCCATATAACTCATTAAGAAGCCCACGTGATGAAGTGATAAGATTATTCAACATGCAATGACATCAATCATGGGTTCGGGTGCAAGAAAAGCTTATTTGTCAACATACAATGGTCAAAATCACATTTGAAGTTATAAGACATTTACAGGCAGAGCACTAAGCATATAATTTCCACACAATATCCAAATGATCAACACTTAGCAAGACTACCTAGTCATTAGGGTTTCCATTTCATGCTTAACCGTGTGATTAAACCCTAAGTCAACTCAAAATCATTCTCAAGTCATGCATCATTCAATTCAAACATCCTCAAGTACTCAAAACAGTCCACACAACATCCCAAAACCACAATTCCAAGCAATTAGTACCACAAGAGAGGTTACAACAATTTTCCAAGCATATAACTAAGTGAAACCTTTACTGCAATAGGCTATTTTCTCACAATCAATAGGATAATCAAACAATATCCAAATCCAGTGAATAAGATGTCAAATTAAATCTTAAGAAGTTAACTAAAATCAGAAACAAACCTTGCATCAATTGGAGTTCGGGATCATTAGATATAGCCGAAAGAGTGAGATAGCACAAAACTGTCCAGATTTGCACACATTTCGATAATTGATGTTTCTGAGGTCCTTGGGGTCAGATTTAGCCTTGGTCCATTTCTGACAAAATTGTCCAGAACTGAAAAACATAGCAGAAAACCAAAGTTCATTCATTTTGGACATCATTTACTAAGTCAAACATGGTTCATTCCACAAGGTCAGTGCATCTGCCAAAACCAGCTTCATTTTTCCAGATTTCCAGATTTGGTCACATTTTAAAGATTTGCCATTTTGAGGGCCTTAGAGTCAGAATTATCTTCGACCTATTTCTGGGAAAAATGTTCAAAACTGTCCAAAATAGTCAACTACCAATTTTCAAGCATTTTAAACATCATTTTCCTAGCTAAACTTACCTCGAACAGACTGGTCAGAGAGCTGTCAACAATTTCGACTTCACCTAGCATCATTTTCAAGCCAAGATCTTGCCATGCATGGTTGTTTAAGCTTATGAACGACCATATAGCTCAAGTGCAGAAGCAAATACACAAATTTATGAGCATGCATGTGAATTTTTGAAGAGTTTTCAAAAGGTTTTAACCCTCACCTTAACAATCAACCAAAAGATGCTCAAAAACCTTGTTGAAGCTCAACTTTCTTCTTCTTCTTGCTTAGCCGAGATTCCAACTTGGTTTCTCTATTTTTCCTAGCCTAGTTATCAATCTCTTAGCACATGCATGAGGTTAGAACAGGAAGAAAAGAAATGGAAGCCAAGAAAACTTACCTAGGCCGAAAATGGTGACTCAAAATGCTTGCATGTGTGTTTCTTGCATCCTAGCTTGCTTGGGTGAGTTTCTTTGCTTGTGGTTGGTCTTGATGCACCTTAGGATGATGAAGATGAGATAAGAGGTGGAGAGAACTCAGCCAAAACCGAAATGGAGAGAGAGAATGAGAGGGAGAGAGAAAAGAATGAAGAGAAATGAAGAAATGACAAACAAATGAAGCCTTTTGCAAGTTTGAGGAGCATGTCGGCCTTGGGCTTCCAAATCTGAATTTTTGTGTCTTCAAGGTGGAATTTTGAAATGTTAGCATGGGCCATGAGCTTTTGGTCGAGCAAGAGAGAGATTTGGGGTGGTTTTGGTCATTTTTTTATGCATTTTGTGTCATAGTTTGTCTATGACTAATTTTTTTTGTGCATTTGTGTCATTAGAATTGTCATAGGAATGTTGGGAAATTAGGGAATCTAGGTAGAATAAAATATAGGAATTTTTATTGATGAGTTGAATTATGAGTAGAATAATAGATAGTGGGAAATGTAGGAATAGTTTAGTATTTTTTTTTATTGTTAGTGGAGTTTGTAGAGAATTTGAATTAGGAATATAATATTGGTTAGTGAATTGTGTAGGATTATTTTATTGTCTAGTGCTTTGTGTAAGATTCTTTCTTGATTAACGTGGTGGCGCGGATTCCTAGGTCTAGGGCACAAATTACGAGGTAGACACGAACTATGAGGTACATCACGTATTTCAAGACTAATGCACGTACTTCAAGATAAATGCACGGATTCTAATGCAAATGCACGCAAATCAAGGCATAACTCTATATCTAGGTTAAGGTACGCAGTTCAAGGTTAGGGCACACGAAACGAGGTAACGCACGTACATCGAGGTCAGGGCACGTATTTCTAAGTACTGCACGTGAGTCGGGGATTAGAGCACACTATTCTAGGTCAAGGCACGTATGACGAGGTATGCACGAAAACCAAGACAGGACACGTAATCCAAGGTCGGTCATTTAATTTTAGGTCTAAGGCGCGCAAATCGAGGTATGACACGTTATTCGAGGTCGGGCCTCACATGGGTGACCCCCTGGGAAGTCCTCGTGTTGCACCCCCCTTTTCAAATTTTTTTGCCCTGGTCAGAGTTGCCAAGATACTTTATCCACCGAATTTCTATTACCGAATCCCGTGGCACCTTGGACAAGACAACTTCGCTTCACGTAGAGGCTAGGCCCGCAAACCGAGGGCGTACGGCTTGTGACCAGGTCTCCGTCGCTCCGGTGCCCATAACTTTTGATCCGTAAGGACTTACCCGGCGCACAGCATACCGTTGGAAAGCTCTCCGAGAGCTCTATGATAGAGGTAGCCAACTTGCTCGCTGTGCCCCTTTTTGGAGCCCAAAATTGAACGTTTTCATCAGTTTTCGGCCACTTTTCTTCTTTTGCTCTATTTCTGGGTCCCAGATCATACATCGTGAGCTATTAAAAGGATGAGAACGTTACTCGTGGGACATTAGAGGGCCCTACAATGCGTCAATATCACGTCTCGCGAGGATGCTGCGTTGTTGAAGTGGATGGGTTGTCGCTAAGCCCATTGGCCCTTTTGAATGGGCCATCTCTCTAGGCTGGGACTTTGAACCGTTAACACATAAAGGAATTGTGCCCTCAACATGACGGGTGCGATCATACCAGCACTAATGCACTGGATCCCATCAGAACTCCGAAGTTAAGCGTGCTTGGGCGAGAGTAGTACAAGGACGGGTGACCCCCTGGGAAGTCCTCGTGTTGCACCCCCCTTTTCAATTTTTTTTGCCCTGGTTAGGGTAGCCAAGATACTTTATCTACCAAATTTTTATTACCGAATCCCACGGCATCTTGGACAAGACAAGTTCCCTTCACGTAGAGGCTGGGCCCGCAAACCGTGGGCGTAGGGCTTGTGACCAGGTCTCTGTCGCTCCGGTGGCCATAACTTTTGATCCGTAAGGACTTCCGCGGCGCACAGCATACCATTTGAAAGCTCTCCGAGAGATCTACGACGGAGGTAGCAAGCTTGCTTGCTGTGCCCTTTTTGTAGCCCAAAATTGAACGTTTTAATCAGTTTTCGGCCTTTTTTCTTCTTCTGCTCTGTTTTTTCGTCCCTGATCGTACGTCGTGAGCTATTAAAAGGACAACAACATTACTCGCGGGACATTAGCGGGCCTTACAATACGTCGATATTACATCTTGCGAGGATGCTACGTTGTTGAAGCAGATGGGTTGTCGTTAAGCCCATTGGGCCTTTTGAATGGGCCATCTCTCTAGACTGGGAATGTGAACCGTTAACACATAAAGGAATTGTGCCCTCAACATGACGGGTGCGATCATACCAGCACTAATGCACCGGATTCCATCAGAACTCCAAAGTTAAGAGTGCTTGGGCGAGAGTAGTACTAGGATGGGTGACCCTCTGGGTAGTCCTCGTGTTGCACCCCACTTTTCAATTTTTTTTGCCCTGGTTAGGGTTGCCAAGATACTTTATCCACCAAATTTCAATTACTGAATACCACGGCACCTTGGACCAGACAACTTCGCTTCACGGAGAGGCTGGGCCGGCAAACCGAGGGTATAGGGCTTGTGACCAGGTCTCTGTGGCTCCGGTGCCCATAACTTTTGATCCGTAAGGACTTACGCGGCACACAACATACCGTTGGAAACCTATCCGGGAGCTCTACGATAGAGGCAGCTAGCCTACTCACTGTGCCCTTTTTGTAGCCCAAAATCGAACGTTTTCATCAGTTTTCGGCCACTTTTCTTCTTTTGCTCAGTTTTTTGTCCCGGATCGTACTTCGTGAGCTATTAAAAGGATGACAACGTTACTCGCGGGTACATTGGAGGGCCCTACAACATGTCTTGTGAGGATGCTGCGTTGTTGAAGCGGATGGGTTGTCGTTAAGCCCATTGGGCCTTTTGAATGGGCCATCTCTCTTGGCTGGGACTGTGAACCGTTAACACATAAAGGAATTGTGCCCTCAACATGACAGGTGCGATCATACCAGCATTAATGCACCGGATCCCATCAGAACTCTGAAGTTAGGCGTGCTTGGGCGAGAGTAGTACTAGGATGGGTGATCCCCTGGGAAGTCCACGTGTTGCACCCCCCATTTTCAATTTTTTTTGCCCTGGTTAGGGTTGCCAAGATACTTTATCCACCAAATTTCTATTATCGAATCCCACGGCACCTTGGACAAGACAACTTAGATTCACGTAGCGGCTGGGCCTAAAAACCGAGGGCGTAGGGCTTGTGACCTGGTCTCCGTCGCTCCGGTGCCCATAACTTTTGATCCGTAAGGAATTTTGCGGCACACAGCATACCGTTGGAAAGCTCTCCGAGAGCTCTACGACGGAGGCAGCCAGCCTACTCGCTGTGCCCCTTTTTGGAGTCCAAAATTGAACGTTTTCATCAGTTTTTGGCCACTTTTCTTCTTTTGCTATGTCTTTCGATCCTGGATCGTACGTCGTGAGCTATTAAACGGACGACAACGTCACTCACGGGACATTAGAGGGCCATACAATGCATCGATATCACTTCTTGTGAGGATACTGTGTTGTTGAAGTAGATGGGTTGTCGTTAAGCCTATTGGGCCTTTTGAATGGGCCATCTCTCTATGCTGGGACTGTGAACCGTTAACACATAAAGGAATTGTGCCCTCAACATAACTTGTACGATCATACCAGCACTAATGGACCGGATCCCATCAGAACTCCAAAGTTAAGTGTGCTTGGGCGAGAGTAGTACTACGATGGGTGACCCCCTAGGAAGTCCTCATGTTGCACCCCTTTTTAATTTTTTTTGCCCTGGTTAGGGTTGCCAAGATACTTTATCCACCAAATTTCTATTACCGAATCCCACGGCACCTTGGACAAGACAACTTCGCTTCACGTAGAGGCTGGGCCCGCAAACCGAGGGCGTAGGACTTGTGACCAGGTCTCCGTCACTCCGGTGCCCATAACTTTTGATCTGTAAGGACTTACGCGGCGCACAACATTCCGTTGGAAACCTCTCCGAGAGCTCTACGACGGAGGTAGCTAGCCTGCTCGATGTGACCGTTTTTGGAGCCCAAAATCGAACGTTTTTAGCAGTTTTTGGCCATTTTTCTTCTTTGCTCTATTTTTTCATCCCAGATTGTACGTCGTGAGCTATTAAAAGGACGACAAAGTTATTCGCGGGACATTAGAGGGCCCTACATTGCGTCGATATCATGTCTTGCGAGGATGCTGCGTTGTTGAAGAGGATGGGTTGTCGTTAAGCCCATTGGGCGTTTTGAATGGGCCATCTCTCTAGACTGGGACTGTGAACAGTTAACACATAATGGAATTGTGCCCTCAACATGACGGGTTCGATCATACGAGCACTGATGCACTGGATCCCATCCGAACTCCGAAGTTCAGCATGCTTGGGCGAGAGTAGTACTAGGATGGGTGACCCCCTGGGAAGTTCTCGGGTTGCACTGCCCTTTTTTATTTTGTTTGCCCTGGTTAAAGTTTCCAAGATACTTTATCCACCAAATTTCTATTACCGAATCCCATGGCACCATGGACAAGACAACTTCGCTTCACGTAGAGGCTGGGCCAGCAAACCGAGGGCGTACGGCTTGTGACCAGGTCTCCGTTGCTTCGGTACCCATAACTTTTGATCCGTAAGGACTTACGCGGCGCACAGCAAACCGTTGCAAAGCTCTCTAAGAGCTCTATGACGGAGGAAGCCAGCTTGCTCGCTTTCCCCCTTTTTGGACCCCAAAATTGAACGTTTTGATCAATTTTCGGCCACTTTTCTTCTTTTGCTCTGTTTTTCCGTCCCGGATCATACATCGTGAGCTATTAAAAGGACGAGAATGTTACTCACGGGACATTTGAGGGCCCTACAACGCGTGAATATCAAGTCTTGCGAGGATGCCGCATTGTTGAAGCGGATGGGTTGTCGTTAAGGCCATTTGGCCTTTTGAATGGGCCATCTCTCTAGGCTGGGACTGTGAACCGTTAACACATAAAGGAATTGTGCCCTCAACATGATGGGTTCGATCATACAAGCACTAATGCACCGGATCCCATCAGAAGTCCGAAGTTAAGCGTGCTTGGGCGAGAGTAGTACTAGGATGGGTGACCCCCTCGGAAGTCCTCGTGTTGTAGCCCCCTTTTCAATTTTTTTTGGCCTGGTTAGGGTTGCCAATATACTTTATCCACCAAATTTCTATTGCCGAATCCCATGGCACCTTGGACAAGACAACTTCGCTTCACGTAGAGGTTGGGTCCGCAAACCGAGGGCATAGGGCTTGTGACCAAGTCTCCGTCGCTCCGGTGCCCATAACTTTTGATCCGTAAGGACTTACGCGGCGCATAGTATACCGTTGGAAAGCTCTCCGAGAGATCTACGACGGAGGCAGCTAGGTTGCTTGTTGTGCCCATTTTCGGAGCCCAAAATCGAACATTTTCATCAGTTTTCGACCACTTTTCGTCTTTTGCTCTATTTTTCCGTCCCGGATCGTACGTCGTGAGCTATTAAAAGGATGACAACGTTACTCGCGGGACATAAGAGGGCCATACAATGCGTCGATATCACATCTTGCGAGGATGCTACGTTGTTGAAGCAGATGGGTTGTCGTTAAGCCTATTGGGCCTTTTGAATCAGCCATCTCTCTAGGCTGGGAATGTGAACCGTTAACACATAAATGAATTGTGCCCTCAACATGACGGGTGCGATCATACCAGCACTAATGCACCGGATCCCATCAGAACTCCGAAGTTAAGCGTGCTTGGACGAGAGTAGTACTACGATCGGTAACCCCCTAGGAAGTCCTCGTGTGGCACGCCCCTTTTCAATTTTTTTTGCCCTGGTTAGGGTTTCCAAGATACTTTATCCACCAAATTTCTATTATCGAATCCCACGGCACCTTGGACAAGACAACTTCGCTTCACGTAGAGGCTGGGCCTGCAAACCGAGGGCGTAGGCCTTGTCACCAGGTCTCCGTCGCTCCGGTACCCATAAATTTTGATCCGTAAGGACTTACGCGGCGCACAACATACCATCGAAAAGTTCTCCGAGAGCTCTACAGCAGAGGCAGCCTGCCTGCTTGATGTACCCTTTTTGGAGCCCAAAATCGAACATTTTCCTCAGTTTTCGGCCATTTTTATTCTTTTGCTCTGTTTTTTTCGTCCCGAATCGTACGTCGTGAGCTATTAAAAGGACGACAACGTTACTCGCTGGGCATTACAGAGCCCTACAACGAGTTGATATCACGTCTTGCGAGGATGCTGTGTTGGTGAAGCGGATGGGCTGTCGTTAAGCCCATAGGGCCTTTTGAATGGGCCATCTCTCTAGACTAGGTCTGTGAACTGTTAACACATAAAGGAATTCTGCCCTCAACATGACGGGTACGATCATACCAGCACTAATGCACCGGATCCCATCATAACTTCGAAGTTAAGCGTGCTTGGGCGAGAGTAGTACTAGGATGGGTGACCCCTTGGGAAGTCCTCGTATTGTACCCCCCTTTCCATTTTTTTTTGCCTTGGTTAGGGTTGCCAAGATACTTTATCCACCAAATTTCAATTACCGAATCCCATGGAACCTTGGACAAGACAACTTCGCTTCACGTAGAGGCTGGGCCCGCAAACCGAGGGCGTAGGGCTTGTGACCAGGTCTCCGTCGCTCCGGTTCCCATAACTTTTGATCCGTAAGGACTTACGCGGCGCACAACATACCTTTGGAAAGCACTCCGAGAGCTCTACGACGAAGGAAGCTAGCTTGCTCGTTATGCCCTTTTTGGAGCCCAAAATCGAACGTTTTCATCAGTTTTCGGCCACTTTTCTTCTTTTGCCCTATTTTTCCATCCCGGATCGTACATCATGAGCTATTAAAAGGACGACAACGTTACTCGCGGGACATTAGAGGGCCCTACAATGCGTCAATATCACGTCTTGCGAGGATGCTGCATTGTAGAAGCGGATGGGTTATCGTTAAGCCCATGTGGCCTTTTGAGTGGGCCATCTCTCTAGGCTGGGACTGTGAACCGTTAACACATAAAGGAATTGTGCCCTCAACAATACGGGTTCGATCATACCAGCACTAATGCACTGGATCCCATCAGAACTTCGAAGTTAAGCGTGCTTGGGCAAGAGTAGTACTAGGATGTGTGACCCCCGGGGAAGTCCTAATGTTGCACCCCCTTTTTCAATTTTTTTTTTCCTGGTTAGGGTTGCCAAGATACTTTATCCACTAAATTTCTATTACCGAATCCCACGGCACCTTGGACAAGACAACTTCGCTTCACGTAGAGGCTGGGCCAGCAAACCGAGGGCGTAGGGCTTGTGACCAGGTCTCCGTCGCTCCGGTGCCCATAACTTTTGATCCGTTAGGACTTACGCGGCGTACAGCATACCGTTGGAAATCTCTCTGAGAGCTGTACGACGGAGGCAGCTAGGCTGCACGCTGTGCCCATTTTTGCAGCCCAAAATCGAACATTTTCATCAGTTTTCGGCCACTTTTCTACTTTTTCTATGTTTTTCCGTCCCGGATCGTACGTCGTGAGCTATTAAAAGGATGACAACGTTACTCGCGGGTACATTAGAGGGCCCTACAACACGTCGATATCATGTCTTGCGAGGATGCTGCGTTGTTGAAGCAGATGGGATGTCGTTAAGCCCATTGGGCCTTTTGAATGGGCAATCTCTCTAGGCTGGGACTATGAACCGTTTACACATAAAGGAATTCTGCCCTCAACATGACGGGTGCGATCATACCCGCACTAATGCACCAGATCCCATCAGAACTCTGAAGTTAAGCGTGCTTGGGCGAGAGTAGTACTAGGATAGGTGACCCCCTGGGAAGTCCTCATGTTGCATCCCCCTTTTCAATTTTTTTGCCCTAGTTAGGGTTGCCAAGATACTTTATCCACCAAATTTCTATTACAGAATCCCACGGCACCTTGGACAAGACAACTTCACTTCACGTAGAGGCTGGGCTCGCAAACCGAGGGCATAGGGCTTGTGACTAGGTCTCCTTCTCTCCGGTGCCCATAACATTTGATCCGTAAGGACTTACGCGGCGCACAGCATGCCGTTGGAAAGCTCTTCGAGAGCTCTACGACGAAGGCAACCAGCTTGCTCGCTGTGCCCATTTTTGGATCACAAAATCGAACGTTTTCATCAATTTTCGGCCACTTTTCTTCTTTTGCTCTATTTTTTCATCCCAGATCGTACGTCATGAGCTATTAAAAGGACGACAACATTACTCGCGGGACATTAGAGGGCCAAACAACGCGTCGATATCACGTCTTGCGAGGATGCTGCGTTGTTGAAGTAGATGGGTTGTCGTTAAGCCTATTGGGCCTTTTGAATGGGGCCATCTCTCTCGACTGGGACTGTGAACCGTTAACACATAAATGAATTGTGCCCTCAAGATGATGGGTGCAATCATACCAGCACGAATGCACCGGATCCCATCAGAACTCCGAAGTTAAGCATGCTTGGGCAAGAGTAGTATTACGATGGGTAACCCCCTGGGAAGTCCTCGTGTTGTACCCCCCTTTTCTATTTTTTTTGCCTTGGTTAGGGTTACCAAGATACTTTATCCACCAAATTTCTATTACCGAATCCCACGGCACCTTGGACAAGACAACTTCGCTTCACGTAGAGGATGGGCCCGTAAACCGAGAGCGTAGGGCTTGTGACCAGGTCTCTGTCGCTCAGGTGCCCATAACTTTTGATCCGTAAGGACTTACGCGGCACACAGTATACCGTTGGAAAGCTCTCCGAGAGCTCTACGACGGAGGCAACTAGCCTGCTCGATGTGCCCATTTTTGGAGGCCAAAATCGAATATTTTCATCAATTTTCGGCCATTTTTCTTCTTTTGCTCTGTTTTTCCGTCCCAGATCGTACGTCGCGAGCTATTAAAAGGACAACAATGTTACTCGCTAGACATTAGAGGGCCCTACAATGCGTCGATATCATGACTTGCGAGGATGCTGCATTGTTGAAGCAGCTTGGTTGTCATTAAGCCTATTGGGCCTTTTGAATGGGCCATCTCTGTAGACTGGGACTGTGAACCGTTAACACATAAAGGAATTGTGCCCTCAACATGATGGGTGCGATCATACCAGCACTAATGCACCGGTTCCCATCAGAACTCCGAAGTTAAGCATGCTTGGGAGAGAGTAGTACTAGGATGGGTGAGCCCCTGGGTACTCCTCGGGTTGCACCCCCCTTTTCAATTTTTTTTGCCATGGTTAGGGTTGCCAAGATACTTAATCCACCAAATTTCTATTACCGAATCCCACGGCACCTTGGACAAGATAACTTCGCTTCACGTAGAGGCTGGGCCCGCAAACCGAGGGCGTAGGGCTTGTGACCAGGTCTCCGTCGCTCTGGTGCCCATAACTTTTGATCCGTAAAGACTTACGCGGCGCACAGCATACCGTTTGAAAGCTCTCCGAGAGCTCTACGACAGAGGCGGCTAGCCTGCTCACTGTGCCCTTTTTGGAGCCCAAAATTGAACGTTTTCATCAGTTTTTGGCCGGATCGTACGTCGTGAGCTATTAAAAGGACGACAACGTTACTCGCGGGTACATTAGAGGGCCCAATAACACGTCGATATCACGTCTTGCGAGGATACTGCGTTGTTAAAGTAGAAAGGGTTGTCGTTAAGCCCATTGGGCTTTTTGAATGGCCCATCTCTCTAGGCTGGGACTGTGAACTGTTAACACATAAAGGAATTGTTCCCTCAACATGACAGGTGTGATCATACTAGCACTAATGCACCGGATCCCATCAGAACTCCGAAGTTAAGCGTGCTTGGGCGATTGTAGTACTAGGATGGGTGACACCCTGGGAAGTCCTCGTGTTGCACCCCCATTTTCAATTTTTTTTGCCCTGGTTAGGGTTGCCAAGATACTTTATCCACCAAATTTCTATTACCGAATCCCACGGCACCCTGGACAAGACAACTTCGCTTCACGTAGAGGTTGGGCCCGTAAACCGAGGGCATAGGGCTTGTGACCAGGTCTCCGTCGCTCCGGTGCCTGTAACTTTTGATCCGTAAGGATTTACGCGGCGCAAAGCATACCATTGGAAAGCTCTCCGAGAGCTCTACGACGGAGGCAGCTAGCTTGCTCACAGTGCCCTTTTTGGAGCCCAAAATTGAACGTTTTCATCAGTTTTTAGCCACTTTTCTTCTTTTGCTCTGTTTTTCCATCCCAGATCGTACGTCGTGAGTTGTTAAAAGGACGAGAACGTTACTCGCGGGACATTAGATGGCACTACAACACTTCGATATCACGTCTTGCGAGGATGCAGTGTTGTTGAAACAGATGGGTTGTCGTTAAGCCTATTGTGCCTTTTGAATGGGCCATCTCTCTAGACTGGGACTGTGAACCGTTAACACATAAAGGAATTGTGCCCTCAACATGACGGGTGCGATCATACCAGCTCTAAAGCACCGAATCGGATCAGAACTCTGAAGTTAAGCGTGCTTGGGCGAGAGTAGTACTAGAATGGGTGACCCCCTGCGTAGTCCTCGTGTTGCACCCCCCATTTCAATTTTTTTTTCCCTGGTTAGGGTTGCCAAGATACTTTATCCACAAAATTTCTATTACCGAATCCCACGGCACCTTGGACAAGACAACTTCGCTTCACGTATAGGCTGGGCCAGCAAACCGAGGGCGTAGGGCATGTGACCAAGTCTACACAGCTCCAGTGTCTATAACTTTTGATCCGTAAGGACTTACGCGGCGCACAGCCTACCGTTGGAAAGCTCTTTGAGAGCTCTACGATGGAGGGAGCCAGCCTACTCGCTTTGTCCCTTTTTGAAGCCCAAAATCAAACGTTTTCATCAGTTTTTTGCCACTTTTCTTCTTTTGCTCTGTTTCATCAGTTTTTTGCCATTTTCAATTTTTTTTGCCTTGGTTAGGGTTGCCAAGATACTTTATCCACCAAATTTCTATTACCGAATCCCACGGCACCCTGGACAAGACAACTTCGCTTCACGTAGAGGTTGGGCCCGTAAACCGAGGGCATAGGGCTTGTGACCAGGTCTCCGTCGCTCCGGTGCCTGTAACTTTTGATCCGTAAGGATTTACGCGGCGCAAAGCATACCATTGGAAAGCTCTCCGAGAGCTCTACGACGGAGGCAGCTAGCTTGCTCACAGTGCCCTTTTTGGAGCCCAAAATTGAACGTTTTCATCAGTTTTTAGCCACTTTTCTTCTTTTGCTCTGTTTTTCCATCCCAGATCGTACGTCGTGAGTTGTTAAAAGGACGAGAACGTTACTCGCGGGACATTAGATGGCACTACAACACTTCGATATCACGTCTTGCGAGGATGCAGTGTTGTTGAAACAGATGGGTTGTCGTTAAGCCTATTGTGCCTTTTGAATGGCCCATCTCTCTAGGCTGGGACTGTGAACTGTTAACACATAAAGGAATTGTTCCCTCAACATGACAGGTGTGATCATACCAGCACTAATGCACCGGATCCCATCAGAACTCCGAAGTTAAGCGTGCTTGGGCGATTGTAGTACTAGGATGGGTGACACCCTGGGAAGTCCTCGTGTTGCACCCCCATTTTCAATTTTTTTTGCCCTGGTTAGGGTTGCCAAGATACTTTATCCACCAAATTTCTATTACCGAATCCCACGGCACCCTGGACAAGACAACTTCGCTTCACGTAGAGGTTGGGCCCGTAAACCGAGGGCATAGGGCTTGTGACCAGGTCTCCGTCGCTCCGGTGCCTGTAACTTTTGATCCGTAAGGATTTACGCGGCGCAAAGCATACCATTGGAAAGCTCTCCGAGAGCTCTACGACGGAGGCAGCTGGCTTGCTCGCTGTACCATTTTTGGAGCCCAAAATCAAACGTTTTCATCAGTTTTTAGCCATTTTTCTTTTTTTGCTCTATTTTTCCCTCCCGGATCGTAAGTCGTGAGCTATAAAAAGGACGACAACGTTACTCGCTAGACATTAGAGGGCCCTACAACGTGTCGATATCACGTCTTGCGAGGATGCTGCGTTGTTGAAGCAGATGGGTTATCATTAAGCCCATTGGACCTTTTGAATGGGCCATCTCTCTAAGCTGGGACTGTGAACCGTCAACACATAAGGGATTTGTGCCCTCAACAAGTCGGGTGCAATCATACCAGCACTAATGCACCGGATCCCATCAGAACTCCGAAGTTAAGTGTGCTTGGGCGAGAGTAGTACTAGGATGGGTGACCCCCTGGGAAGTCCTCGTGTTGCACCCCCCTTTTCAATTTTTTTTGCCATGGTTAGGGTTGCCAAGATACTTTATCCACCAAATTTATATTACCAAATCCGACGGCACCTTGGACAAGACAACTTCGCTTCACGTAGAGGCTGGACCCGTAAACCGAGGGCGTAGGTTTTGTGACCAGGTCTCCGTCGCTCTGGTGCCTATAACTTTTGATTCGTCAAGACATACACGGCGCACAGCATACCGTTGGAAAGCTCTCTGAGAGCTCTATGATGGAGGGAGCCAGCCTACTCGCTTTGTCCCTTTTTGAAGCCCAAAATCAAACGTTTTCATCAGTTTTTTGCCACTTTTCTTCTTTTGCTCTGTTTTACCGTCCCGGATCGTACGTCGTGAACTACTAAAAGGATGACAACGTTACTCACGGGACATTAGAAGGCCATACAACGCGTCAATATCACGTCTTCCGAGGATGCTGCGTTGTTGAAGCAGATGGGTTGTCGTTAAGCCTATTGGGCCTTTTGAATGGGCCATCTCTCTAGTCTGGGACTGTGAACCGTTAACACATAAAGGAATTGTGCCCTCAACATGACGGGTGAGATAATACCAGCACTAATGCACCGAATCCCATTAGAACTCCGAAGTTAAGCGTGCTTGAACGAGAGTAGTACTACGATAGGTGACCCCCTGGGTTGCACCCCCCTTTTCAATTTTTTTTTGCCTTGGTTAGGGTTGCCAAGATACTTTATCCACCAAATTTCTGTTTCCGAATCCCACGGCACCTTGGACAAGACAACTTCGCTTCACGTATAGGCTGGGCCAGCAAACCGAGGGCGTAGGGCTTGTGACCATGTCTCCGTCGCTCCGGTGTCCATAACTTTTGATCTGTAAGGACTTACGCGGCGCACAACATACCGTTGGAAAGCTCTCCGAGAGCTCTACGGCGGAGGTAGCTAGTCTGCTTGCAGTGCCCATTTTTGGAGCCCAGAATCGAACGTTTTCATCAGTTTTCGGCCACTTTTCTTCTTTTTCACTGTTTTTTCGTCCCGGATCGTACATCGTGAGCTATTTAAAGGAAGCAAACGTTACTTGCGGGACATTAGAGGGCCCTACAACGCGTCGATATCACGTCTTGCGAGGATGCTGCGTTGTTGAAGCGGATGGGTTGTCGTTAAGCCTATTGGGCCTTTTGAATGGGCCATCTTTCTAGGCTGCGACTGTGAACCGTTAACACATAAAGAAATTGTGACCTCAACATGACGGGTGCGATCGTACCAGCACTAATGCACCGGATCCCATCAGAACTACGAAGTTAAGCGTGCTTGGGCGAGAGTAGTACTAGGATGGGTGACCCCCTGGGAAGTCCTCGTGTTGCACCCCCCTTTTCAATTTTTTTTTTCCTTGGTTAGGGTTGCCAAGATACTTTATCCACCAAATTTCTATTACCGAATCCCACGGCACCTTGGACAAAACAACTTCACTTCACGTAGAGGCTCGGCCCGCAAACTGAGGGCGTAGGGCTTGTGACCAGGTCTCCGTCGCTCCGGTGACCATAACTTTTGATCTGTAAGGAGTTACGCGGCGCACAGCATACCGTTAGGAAGCTCTCTGAGAGCTCTACGATGAAGGTAGCTAGCCTGCTCTTTGTGTCCCTTTTTGGAGCCCAAAATCGAACATTTTTCATAAGTTTTTGGCTACTTTTCTTCTTTTGCTCTTTTTTTCAGTCCCGGATCATATGTCATGGGCTATTAAAAGGACGACAACGTTACTCGAGGGACATTAGAGGGCCCTACAATGCGTCAATATCATGTCTTGTGAAGATGCTGCGTTGTTGAAGCTGATGGGTTGTCGTTAAGCCCATTGGGCCTTTTGAATGGGCCATCTCTCTAGGCTGGGACTGTGAACTGTTAACACATAAAGGAATTGTGCCCTCAACATGACGGGTGCGATCATACCAGCACTAATGCACCGGATCCCATCAGAACTCCGAAGTGAAGCGTGCTTGGGCGAGAGCAGTACTAGGATGGGTAACCCCCTGGGAAGTCCTTGTGTTGCACCTCTCTTTTCAATTTTTTTTGCCCTGGTTAGGGTTGCCAAGATACTTTATCCACCAAATTTCTATTACCAAATCCCACGGCACCTTAGACAAGATAACTTCGCTTCACGTAGGGGCTGGGTCCGCAAACCGAGGGCATAGGGCTTGTGACCAGGTCTCCGTTGCTCCGGCGCCCATAACTTTTGATCAGTAAGGACTTACGCGGCGCACAGCATACCGCTGGAAAGCTCTCTGAGAGCTCTATGATGGAGGGAGCCAGCCTACTCGCTTTGTCCCTTTTTGAAGCCCAAAATCGAACGTTTTCATCAGTTTTCAGCCACCTTTCTTCTTTTTCCCTATTTTTCCGTCCCGGATCGTACGTCGTGGGCTATTAAAAGGATGACAACGTTACTCGTGGGACATTAGAGGGCCCTACAACGCGTCAATATCACGTCTTGCGAGGATGCTTCGTTGTTGAAGCGGATGGGTTGTCGTTAAGCCTATTGGGCCTTTTCAATGGGCCATCTCTCTAAGCTGGGACTGTGAACCGTTAACACATAAAGGAATTGTGCCCTCAACATGACGGGTGCGATCATACCAGCACTAATGCACCGGATCCCATCAGAACTCTGAGGTTAATCGTGCTTGGGCGAGAGTAGTACTAGGATGGGTGACCCCTGGGAAGTCCTCGTGTTGCACCCCCCTTTTCAATTTTTTTGGCCCTGGTTAGGGTTGCCAAGATACTTTATCCACCAAATTTCTATTACCGAATCCCACGGCACCTTGGACAAGACAACTTCACTTCACGTAGAGGCTGGGCCTGCAAACCGGGGGCGTTGGGCTTGTGACTAGGTCTCCGTCGCTCCGCTACCCATAACTTTTGATCTGGAAGGACTTACGCAGCGCACAGCAAACCGTTGGAAAGCTCTCCGAGAGCTCTACGACGAAGGCATCGAGCTTGCTCGCTATGCCCATTTTCGGAGCCCAAAATCGAACATTTTCATCAGTTTTCGACCACTTTTCTTGTTTTGCTCTATTTTTTCATCCCGTATTGTACGTCGTGAGCTATTAAGCGGTCGACAACGTTACTCGCGGGACATTAGACGGCCCTACAATGCGTCGATATCACGTCTTGTGAGGATGCTGTGTTGTTGAAGCGGTTGGGTTGTAGTTAAGCCCATTGGGCCTTTTGAATGGGCCATCTCTCTAGGCTGGGACTGTGAACCGTTAACACATTAAGGAATTGTGCCCTCAACATGGCGGGTGCGATCATACCCGTACTAATGCACCGGATCCCATCAGAACTCCGAAGTTAAGCGTGCTTGGGCAAGAGTAGTACTAGGATGGGTAACCCCCTAGGAAGTCCTCGTGTTGCACCCCCCTTTTCAATTTTTTTGGCCCTGGTTAGGGTTGCCAAGATACTTTATCCACCAAATTTCTATTACCGAATCCCACGACACCTTGGACAAGAAAACTTCGCTTCACATAGAGGCTGGGCACGCAAACCGAGGGAATAGGGCTTGTGACCAAGTCTCCGTCGCTCCGGTGCCCATAACTTTTGATCCATCAGGACTTACGCGGCGCATAGCATACGTTGGAAAGCTCTACGAGAACTCTACGACGGAGGCAGCCAGCCGGCTCGCAGTGCTCATTTTCGGAGCCCAAAATCGAATATTTTCATCAGTTTTCTGCCACTTTTCTGCATTTGCTCTATTTTTTCATCTCGGATCGTACGTCGTGAGCTATTAAAAGGACGACAATGTTACTCGCTGGACATTAGAGGGCCCTACAATGCTTCGATATCACGTCTTGCGAGGATGCTGCATTGTTGAAGCGGATGGGTTGTCGTTAAGCCCATTAGGCCTTTTGAATGGGCCATCTCTCTAGGCTGGGACTGTGAACCGTTAACACATAAAGGAATTGTGCCCTCAACATGATGGGTGGGATCATACCAGCACTAAAGCACCGGATCCCATCAGAACTCCGAAGTTAAGCGTGCTTGGGCGGGAGTAGTACTAGGATGGGTGACCCCCTGGGAAGTCCTCGTGTTGCACCCCCCTTTTCAATTTTTTTTGCCCTGGTTAGTATTGCCAAGATACTTTATCCACCAAATTTCTATTACCGAATCCCACGGAACCTTGGACAAGACAACTTCGCTTCACGTAGAGGCTGGGCCCGCAAACCGAGGGCGTAGGGCTTACGACCAGGTCTCCGTCGCTCTGGTGCCCAAAACTTTTGATACGTAAGGACTTATACGGCGCACAACATACTGTTGGAAAGCTCTCCGGGAGCTCTACGACGGAGGCAGCTGTCCTGCTTGCTGTGCCCATTTTTGGAGCCCAAAACAGTACTTTTTCATCAGTTTTCAGCCACTTTTGTTCTTTTGCTCTATTTTTCCGTCCCGGATCTTACGTCGTTAGCTATTAAAAGGACGACAACGTTACTCGTGAGAAATTAGAGGGCCCTACAACCCGTTGATAACACGTCTTGCGAGGATGCTACGTTGTGAAAGCGTATGGGTTGTCGTTAAGCCCATTGGGCCTTTTGAATGGGCCATCTCTCTAAGCTGGTACTGTGAACCGTTAACACATAAAGGAATTGTGCCCTCAACATGACGGGTGCGATCATACCAGTACTAATGCACGGGATCCTATCCGAACTCCGAAGTTAAGCGTGCTTGGGCGAGAGTAGTACTAGGTTGGGTGACCCCCTGGGAAGTCCTCATGTTGCACCCCCCTTTTCTATTTTTTTTTTTCCCTGGTTAGGGTTGCCAAGATACTTTATCCACCAAATTTCTATTATCGAATCCCACGGCACCTTGGACAAGACAACTTCGCTTCACGTAGAGGCTGGGCCCGCAAACTGAGGGCGTAGGCCTTGTGACAAGGTCTCCGTCGCTCAGGTGCCCATAACTTTTGATTCGTAAGGACTTACGCGGCGCACAGCATACCGTTGGAAAGCTCTACGAGAGCTCTACGACGGAGGCAGCCAGCCTGCTCTCTTTGCCCATTTTTGGAGCCCAAAATCGAATACTTTCATCAGGTTTCGGCCACTTTTCTTCTTTTCCTTAGTTTTTTCGTCTCGAATCGTACGTCGTGAGCTATTAAAAGTACGAAAATGTTACTCGCAGGAAATTAGAGGGCCCTACAACGCGTCAATATCACGTCTTGTGAGGATGCTGCATTGTTGAAGCGGATGGGTTGTCGTTAAGCCCATCTGGCCTTTTGAATGGGCCATCTCTCTAGGCTGGGATTGTGAACCGTTAACACATAAAGGAATTGTGCCCTCAACATGAAAGGTACGATCATACCAGCACGAATGCTCTGCATCCCATCAGAACTCTGAAGTTAAGCGTGCTTGGGCGAGAGTAGTACTAGGATGGGTGACCCCCTGGGTAGTCCTCGTGTTACACCCCCTCTTTTTCAATTTTTATTGGCCTGGTTAGGGTTGCCAAGATACTTTATCCACCAAATTTCTATTAAAGGAATTGTGCCCTCAACATGACGGGTGCGATCATACCATCACTAATGCACCGGATCCCATCAGAACTCCGAAGTTAAGCGTGCTTGGGCCAGAGTAATACTAGGATGGGTGACCCCGTGGGAAGTACTCGTGTTGCACCCCCCTTTTCAATTTTTTTTGCTCCGGTTAGGGTTTCCAAGACACTTTATCCACCACATTTCTATTATCGAATCCCACGGCACCTTAGGCAAGACAACTTCGCTTCACGTGGAGGCTGGGCCAGCAAACCGAGGGCGTAAGGCTTGTGACCAGGTCTCCGTCGCTCCGGTGACCAGAACTTTTGATCCGTAAGGAGTTACGCAGCGCACAGCATACCGTTGCAAAGATCTCTGAGAGCTCTACGATGGTGGCAGGCAGCTTGCTCGCTGTGCCCTGTTTGGAGCAGAAAATCGAACGTTTTCATCATTTTCGGGCCACTTTTCTTCTTTTGCTCTAATTTTCTGTCGCGGATCGTACGTCGTGAGCTGTTAAAAGGACGACAAAATTACTCGCCGGACATTAAAGGGCCCTACAATGCGTCGATATCATGTCTTGCGAGGATGCTGCGTTGTTGAAGCGGATGGGTTGTCGTTAAGCCCATTGGGCCTTCTAAATGGGCCATCCCTCTAGGCCGGGACTATGAACCGTTAACACATAAAGGAATTGTGCCCTGAACATGATGGGTACGATCATACCAGCACTAATGCACCGGATCCCATCAGAACTCCGAAGTTAAGTGTGCTTTGGCGAGAGTAGTACTAGGATGGGTGACCCCCTGGGAAGCCCTCTTGTTGCACCCCCCTTTTAAATTTTGTTTGCTCCGGTTAGGGTTGCCAAGATACTTTATCCACCACTTTTCTATTATAGAATCCCACGGCACCTTGGGCAAGACAACTTCGCTTCACGTGGAGGTTGGGCCCGCAAACCGAGGGCGTAAGGCTGGTGACCAGGTCTCCCTCACTGCGGTGCCCATAACTTTTGATCCATAAGGAGTTACGTGGGGCACAGCATGCCATTGCAAAGCTCTCCGAGAGCTCTACGACGGGGGCTGCCAGCTTGCTCGCTGTGCCCTTTTTGGTGTCCAAAATCGAACGTTTTCAACAGTTTTGGGCCACTATTCTTCTTTTGCTATGTTTTTTCATCCCGGATTGTACGTCGTGAGCTGTTAAAAAGACGACAACCATACTCGCAGGACTTTAGAAGGCCCTAAAATGCGTCAATATCACGTCTTGCGAGGTTGCTGCATTGTTGACGCGGATGGGTTGTCGTTAAGCCCATTGGGCATTCTAAATGGGACATCTCTCTAGGCTGGGACTGTGAACCGTTAACACATATAAGAATTGTGCCCTCAACATGACGGGTGCGATCATACCAACACTAATGCACCGGATCCCATCAGAATTCCGAAGTTAAGCGTGCTTGGGCGAGAGTAGTACTAGGATAGGTGACCCCCTGGGATGTCCCCGTGTTATACCCCCCTTTTCAATTTTTTTTGCTCCGGTTAGGGTTGACAAGATACTTTATCCACCATATTTCTATTATTGAATCCCACGACACCTTAGGCAAGACAACTTCGCTTCACGTGGAGGGTGGGCCCGCAAACTGTGGGCGTAGGGCTTGTGACCAGGTCTCCGTCGCTCCGGTGCCCATAACTTTTTATCCGTAAGGAGTTACGCGGCGCACAGCATACCGTTGCAAAGCTCTCCGAGAGCTCTACGACGGGGGCATCCGACTTTCTCGCTGTACCCATTTTTGGAGCCCAAAATCAAACATTTTCATCAGTTTTGGGCCACATTTCTTATTTAGCTCAGTTATTCTATCACGGATCGTACATCGTGAGCTGTTAGAAGGAAAACAACCTAACTCGCTGGAAATTAGAGGGACCTAAAACGCGTCAATATCACGTCTTGCGAGGATGCTGCGTTGTTGAAGCGGATGGGTTGTCGTTAAGCCCATTGGGCCTTCTGAAAGGGCCATCTCTCTAGGTTGGGATTGTGAACCGTTAACACATAAAGGAATTGTGACTCAACATGACGGGTATGATCATACCAGCACTAATGCACCAGATCCCATCAGAACTCCGAAGTTAAGCGTGCTCGGGCGAGAGTAGTACTAGGATGGGTGACCCCCTGGTAAGTCCTCGTGTTGTACCCCCCCCTTTTCAATTTTTTTTGCTCCGGTTAGGGTTGCCAAGATACTTTATCCACCACATTTCTCTTATCGAATCCCACGGCAACTTGGACAAGACAATTTTGCTTCACTTGGAGGCTGGGCCAGCAAACCGAGGGCGTAGGGATTGTGACCAGGTCTCCGTCGCTCCGGTGCCCATAACTTTTTATCCGTAAGGAGTTACGCGGCGCACAGCATACCGTTGTAAAGCTCTCCGAGAGCTCTACGACGGGGGCAGCCAGCTAGCTCGCTGTGCCCTTTTTGGAGCCAAAATCGAACGCTTTCATCAGTTTCGGGCCACTTTTCTATTTTGGCTCTTTTTTTTAATCCCGGATCGTACGTCGTGAGCTGTTAAAAGGACGACAACCTTACTCGCGGGACATTAGAGGACCCTACAATGCGTCGATATCACGTCTTGCGAGGATGCTGCATTGCTGAAGCAGATGGGTTGTCGTCAAGCCCATTGGGCCTTTTGAATTGGCCATCTCTCCATGCTGGGACTATGAACCGTTAACACATAAAGGAATTGTGCCCTCAACATGACAGGTGCGATCATACAGGCACTAATGCATTGGATCCCATTAGAGCTCTGAAGTTAAGCGTGCTTGGGCGACAGTAGTACTAGGATGGGTGACCCCTTGGGAAGTCCTCGTGTGGCACCCCCCTTTTCAATTTTTTTTGCTCCGGTTAGGGTTGCCAAGATACTTTATCCATTACATTTCTATTATCGAATCCCACGGCACCTTGGGCAAGACAACTTCGCTTCACGTCGAGGCTGGGCCTGCAAACCGAGGGTGTAGGGCTTGTGACCAGGTCTTCATCGCTCCGGTTCCCAAAACTTTTGATCCGTAAGGAGTTACGCGGCGCACAACATGCCGTTGCAAAGCTCTCCGAGAGCTCTATGACGGGCGCAGCCAGCTTGCTTGCTGTGCCCCTTTTTGGAGCCCAAAATCGAACGTTTTCATCAATTTCAAGCCACTTTTCTTCTTTAGCTCTATTTTTTGGTCCCGGATCGTACATCGTGAGTTGTTAACAGGACGAAAACCTTACTCATGAGACATTAGAGGGCCCTACAACTCGTCGATATCACGTCTTGCGAGGATGCTGCATTGTTGAAGCGGATGGGTTGTCGTTAAGCCAATTGGGCCTTTTGAATGGGCCACCTCTCTAGGCTGGGACTGTGAACCGTTAACACATAAAGGAATTGTGCCCTCAGCATGATGGGTGCGATCATACCAGCACTAATGCACCGGATCCCATCAAAACTCCAAAGTTAAGCGTGCTTGGTTGAGAATAGTAGTAGGATGGGTGACCCCCGGGGAAGTCCTCGTTCTGCACCCCCCTTTTCAATTTTTTTTGCTCTGGTTAGGGTTGCCAAGATAATTTATCCACCACATTTCTATTATCGAATCCCACGGCACCTTGGGCAAGACAACTTCGTTTCACATGGAGGCTGGGCCAACAAACCGAGGGCGTAGGGCTTGTGACCAGGTCTCCGTCGCTCCGGTGCCCATAACTTTTGATTCGTAAGGAGTTACGCAGCACACAGTATACCGTTGCAAAGCTCTCCGAGAGCACTACGACGGGGGCAGCGAGCTTACTCGCTGTGCCCTTTTTAGATCCCAAAATCGAATGTTTTCATCTTTTTCGGGCCACTTTTCTTCTTTTGCTATGTTTTTTCATCCCGGATCGTACGTTGTGAGTTGTTAAAAGGACGAAAACCTTTCTTGCGGGACATTAATAGGGCACTACAACTCGTTGATATCACGTCTTGCTAAGATGCTACGTTGTTGAACCGGATGGATTGTCGTTAAGCCCATTGGGCCTTCTGAATGGGCCATCTCTCTAGGCTGGGACTGTGAACCGTTAACACGTAAAGGAATTGTGCCCTCAACATGACGGGTGCGATCATACCATCACTAATGCACCAAATCCCATAAGAACACCGAAGTTAAGCGTGCTTGGGCTAGAGTAGTACTAGGATGGGTAACCCACTGGGAAGTCCCCGTGTTGCACCCCACTTTTCAATTTTATTTGCTCTGGTTAGGGTTGCCAAGATACTTTATCCACCACATTTCTATTATCGAATCCCACGACAGCTTGGGCAAGACAACCTCACTTCATGTGGAGGCTGGGCCACTAAACCGAGGGCGCAGGGCTTGTGACCAGGACTCCTTCGCTCCGGTGCCAATAACTTTTGATCAGTGTGGAGTTACGCGGCACTCAACATACCGTTGCAAAGATCTCTGAGAGCAGTACGACGGGGGTTGCCAGCTTGCTCACTGTGCCCTTTTTGGAGCCCAAAATCGAACGTTTTCATCAGTTCCGGGCCACTTTTCTTCTTTTGCTCTATTTTTTCATCCCGGATCGTACGTCGTGAGCTGTTAAAAGGATGACAACCTTCCTTGCGGCACATTAGAGGGCCCTACAACTCGTCGATATCACGTCTTGCGAGGATGCTGCGTTGTTGAACCAGATGGGTTGTCGTTAAGCCCATTGGGCCTTCTGAATAGGCCATCTCTCAAGGCTGGGACTGTGAACCATTAACACATAAAGGAATTGTGCCCTCAACATGACGGGTTTGATCATACCAGCACTAATGCATCGGATCCCATCAGAACTCCGATGTTAAGCGTGCTTGGGCGAGAGTAGTACTAGGATGGGTAACCCCCAGGGAAGTCCTCGTGTTGCACCCCACTTTTCAATTTTTTTTGCTCTGGTTAGGGTTGCCAAGATACTTTATCCACCACAATTTTATTATCGAATCCCACGGCACCTTGGGCAAGACAACTTCGCTTCACGTGGAGGCTGGGCCAGCAAGCCGAGGTCGTAGGGCTTGTGTCCAGGTATCCGTCGCTCCGGTGCCCAGAACTTTTGATCCGTATGGAGTTACGCGGCGCACAACCTACCATTGCAAAGATCTCCTAGAGCACTACGACGGGGGTAGCCAGCTTGGCCGCTGTGCCATTTTTGGAGCACAAAATCGAACGTTTTCATCAGTTTCGGGCAACTTTTCTTCTTTTGCTCTGTTTTTTTGTCCCAGATCAAACCAGCACGAATGCACCGGATCCTATCAGAACTCCGAAGTTAGGCATGCTTGGATGAGAGTAGTACTGGGATGGGTGACCCCCGGGGAAGTCCTCGTGTTGCACTACCCTTTTCAATTTTTTTTGCCCCGGTTTGGGTTGCCAAGATACTTTATCCACCACATTTCTATTATCGAATCCCACGGCACCTTGGGCAAGACAACTTCGCTTCACGTGGAGGCTGGGCCAGCAAACCGAGGGCATTGGGCTTGTGACCAGGTCTCTGTCGCTTCGGTGCCCAATACTTTTGATCCGTAAGGAGTTACGCGGCGCATAGTATACCGTTACAAAGCTCTCCAAGAGCACTACGACGAGGGCGGCCAGCTTGCTCGCTATGCCCTTTTTGGAGCCCAAAATCGAACGTTTTCATCAGTTTCGGGCCACTTTTCTTCTTTCGCTCTATTTTTTTCATCCCGGATTGTACGTCGTGAGCTATTAAAAGGACGACAACCTTTCTTGCCTGATATTAGAGGGCCCTACAACTCGTCGATATGACGTCTTGCGAGGATGCTGCGTTGTTGAACCGGATGGGTTGTCGTTAAGCCCATTGGGCCTTCAGAATGGGCCATCTCTCTAGGCTGGGACTGTGAACCGTTAACACAAAAAGGAATTGTGCATTTTCAACATGACGGGTGCGATCATACCAGCACTAATGCACTAGATCCCATCAGAACTCCGAAGATAAGCGTGCTTGGACAAGGGTAGTACTAGGATGGGTGACCCCTTGGGAAGTCCTCATGTTGCATCCCACTTTTCAATTTTTTTTGCTCCGGTTAGGGTTGCCAAGATACTTTATCCACCACATTTCTATTATCGAATCCCACGGCACCTTGTGTGAGACAACTTCGCTTCACGTGGAGGCTGGGCCAGTAAACCGAGGGCGTAGGGCTTATGACCAGGTCTCCGTCGCTCCGGTGCCCATAACTTTTGATCCGTAAGGAGTTACGTGGCGCACAGTATACCGTTGCAAAGATCTCCAAGAGCACTACGACGGGGGTACCCAGCTTGCTCGCTGTGCCCTTTTTGCAGCCCAAAATAGAACGTTTTCTTCAATTTCAGGCCACTTTTCTTCTTTTGCTCTATTTTTTCATCCTGGATCGTACATCGTGAGCTGTTAAAAGGACGACAACCTTTCTTGCGGGATATTAGAGGGCCCTACAACGCATCAATATCACGTCTTGAGAGGATGCTGCGTTGTTGAACCGGATTGGTTGTCGTTAAGCCCATTGGGACTTCTGAATGGGCCATCTCTCTAGGCTGGGATTGTGAACCGTTAACACATAAATGAATTGTGCCCTCAACATGACGGGTGCGATCATACCCGCACTAAAGCACCGGATCCTATCAGAACTCCAAAGTTAAGCGTGCTTGGGCGAGAGTAGTAATAGGCTGGGTGACCCCTTGGGAAGTTCTCGTGTTGCACACCACTTTTCAATTTTTTTTGCTCCGGTTAGGGTTGCCTAGATACTTTATCCACCACATTTATATTATCGAATCCCTCGGCACCAAGGGCAAGGCAACTTCGTTTCACGTGGAGGCTGGGCCAGCAAACCGATGGCGTAGGGCTTGTGACCCGGTCTCGGTCACTCCGGTTCCCGTAACTTTTGATCTGTATGGAGTTACGTGGCGTACAGCATACCGTTGCAAAGATCTCCACGAGCACTACAACGGGGGCAGCTAGCTTGCTCGCTGTGCCCTTTTTTGAGCCCAGAATTGAATGTTTTCATTAGTTTCAGGCAATTTTTCTTGTTTTGCTCTATTTTTTCGTCCCGATTCATACGTTGTGAGTTGTTAAAAGGACGACAACCTTACTCGCCGGACATTAGAGGGCCGTACAGCGCATCGATATCACGTCTTGCGAGGATGCTGCGTTGTTGAACCGGACGAGTTGTCGTTAAGCTTATTGGGCCTTTTGAATGGGCCATCTCTCTAGGTTGGGACTGTGAACTGTTAACACATAAAGGAGTTTTGCCCTCAACATGACAGGTGTGATCATACCAGCACTAATGCACCAGATCCTATCAGAACTCCGAAGTTAAGCGTGCTTGGTCGAGAGTAGTACTAGGATGGGTGACCCCCTAGGAAGTCCTTGTGTTGCCAGCTTGCTTGCTGTGCTCGTCTTTGGAGCCCAAAATCGAACGTTTTGATCAGTTTCAGGCCACTTTCCTTATTTAGCTATGTTTTTCCGTCCCGGATCGTACATCGTGAGTTGTTAAAAGGACGACAACCTTACTTGCGGGACATTAGAGGGCTCTACAACGCGGCGATATCACGTCTTGCGAGGATGCTGCATTGTTGAAGCGGATAGGTTGTCGTCAAGCCCATTCGGCCATCTCTTTAGGCTGGGACTGTGAACCGTTAAAACATAAAGGAATTGTGCCTTCAACATGACGGGTGCAATCATACCAGCTCTAATGCACCGGATCCCATCAGAACTCCGAAGTTAAGCGTGCTTGGGCGAGAGTAGTACTAGGATGGGTGACCCCCTGGGAAGTCCTCATGTTGCACCCCACTTTTCAATTTTTTTTGCTCCGGTTAGGGTTGCCAAGATACTTTATCCACCACATTTCTATTATCGAATCCCACGGCACCTTGGGCAAGACAACTTCGCTTCACGTGGAGGCTGGGCCACCAAACCGAGGGCATAGGGCTTGTGACCAGGTCTCCGTCGCTCCGGTGCCCATAACTTTTAATCCGTAAGGAGTTACGCGGCACACAGCATACCTTTGCAAAGCTCTCCGAGAGCTCTACGACGGGGACAACTAGCTTGCTCGCTGAGCCCTTTTTGGTGTCCAAAATCAAACATTTTCATTAGTTTCGGGCCACTTTTCTATTTTTGCTCTATTTTTTGGTCCCGGATCGTACGCCATGAGCTGTTAAAAAGACGACAATCTTTCTCGCAGGACATTAGAGGGCCCTACATCTCGTCGATATCAATTCTTGCAAGGAAGCTACATTGTTGAAGTAGATGGGTTGTCGTTAAGACCATTGGGCCTTCTGAATGGGCCATCTCTCTAGGCTGGGACTGTGAACCGTTAACACATAAAGGAATTGTGCCCTCGACATGACGGGTGTGATCATACCAGCACTAATGCACCAGATCCTATCAGAACTCCGAAGTTAAGCGTGCTTGGGCGAGAGTAGTACTTGGATGGGTGACCCCCTAGGAAGTCCTCGTGCTGCACCTCCCTTTTCAATTTCTTTTGCTCCGGTTAGGGTTGCCAAGATACTTTATCCACTAAATTTCTATTATTGAATCCCATGGCACCTTAGGCAAGACAACTTCGCTTCACGTGGAGGCTGGGCCAGCAAACCGAGGGCGAAGGGATTGTGACCAGGTCTCCATCGCTCCGGTGCCCAAAACTTTTGATCGGTAAGGAGTTATGTGGCGCACCGCATACCGTTTCAAAGCTCTCCGAGAGCTCTACGACGAGGGCAGCCAACATGC
Organism: Ehretia macrophylla; assembly: GCA_037974665.1. NCBI lineage: Eukaryota > Viridiplantae > Streptophyta > Magnoliopsida > Boraginales > Ehretiaceae > Ehretia > Ehretia macrophylla. The sequence continues at coordinate 75,190,609 of CM075769.1, forward strand.
TCGCTGTGCCCATTTTTGGAGCCCAAAATCAAACGTTTTCATCAGTTTTGGGCCACTTTTCTACTTTTGCTATGTTTTGTCATCCCGGATCGTACGTCCTGTGTTGTTAAAAGGATGATAACCTTACTCGCGGGACATTAGAGGGCCCTACAACTTGTCGATATCACGTCTTGCCAGGATGCTGCGTTTTTGAAGCAGATAGGTTGTCGTTAAGCCCATTGGGCCTTTTGAATAGGCCATCTCTCTAGGCTGCGACTGTGAACTATTAACACATTAAGGAATTGTACCCTCAACATGAAGGGTGCGATCATACAAGCACTAATGCACCGGATCCCATCAGAACTCCGAAGTTAAGCGTGCTTAGGCGAGAGTAGTACTAGGATGGGTGACCCACTGGGAAGTCCTCATGTTGCACCCCCCTATTCAATTTTTTTTGCTCCGGTTAGGGTTTCCAAGATACTTTATCCACCACATTTCTATTATCGAATCCCACGGCACCTTGGGCAAGACAACTTCGCTTTACGTGGAGGCTGGGCCAGCAAACCGAGGGCGTTGGGCTTGTGACCAGGTCTCCGTCTTTCCAGTGCCCATAACTTTTCATCCGTAAGGAGTTACACGGTGCACAGCATATCGTTGCAAAGCTCTCTGAGAGCACTACGACAAGGGCAGCCAGCTTGCTAGCTGTGTCCTTTTTGGAGCCCAAAATCGAACATTTTCATCATTTTCGGGCCACTTTTCTTCTTTTGCTCTATTTTTCTGTCCCGGATCATACGTCGTGAGCTGTTAAAAGGATGACTACCTTACTCGTGGGACATTAGAGGGCCCTATAACGCGTCGATATCACGTCTTGCGAGGATGCTGCATTGTTGAAGCAGATGGGTAGTCGTTAAGCCCATTGGGCCTTTTGAATGGGCTATCTATATAGGCTGGGACTGTGAACCGTTAACACATAAAGGAATTATGCCCTCAACATGATGGGTGTGATTATACCAGCACTAATGCACCAGATCCCATCAGAACTCCGAAGTTAAGCGTGCTTAGGCGAGCGTAGTACTTGGATGGGTGACCCCCTGGGAAGTCCGCCTGTTGCACCCCCCATTTCAATTTTTTTTTGCTCCGGTTAGGGTTATCAAGATACTTTATCCACCACATTTCTATTATCGAACCCCACAGCATGTTGGCCAAGACAACTTCAATTCACATGGAGGCTGGGCCAGGAAGCTGAAGGCGTAGGGCTTGTGACCAGGTCTCCGTCGCTCCGGTGCCCATAACTTTTGATCCGTAAGGAGTTTCGCGGTGCACAGCATACCGTTACGAAGCTCTCTGAGAGCTCTACGACAAGGGTAGCCAGCTAGCTTGCTGTACCTTTTTTGGAGCCCAAAATTGAACGTTTTCATCAGTTTTAGGCCACTTTTCTTCTTTTGCTTTGTTTTTCCGTCCCGGATCGTACTTCGTGAGCTGTTAAAAGGATGACAACCTTACTCACGGGACATTATAGGGCCCTACAACGAGTCGATATCACGTCGTGCGAGGATGCTGCATTGTTGAAACGGATGGGTTGTCGTTAAGCCCATTGGGCCTTTTGAATGGGCTATCTCTCGAGGCTGGGACTGTGAACCGTTAACACATAAAGGAATTGTACCCTCAACATGACGGGTGCGATCATACCAGCACTAATTCACCGGATCCCATCAGAACTCCGAAGTTAAGCATGCTTAGGCGAGCGTAGTACTTGGATGGGTGACCCCCTGGGAAGTCTGCATGTTGCACCCCCCATTTCAATTTTTTTTTGCTCCGGTTAGGGTTGTCAAGATACTTTATCCACCACATTTCTATTATCGAATCCCACGGTACCTTGGGCAAGACAACTTCGCTTCACGTGCAGGGTGGGCCAGCAAACTGAGGGCGTAGTGCTTGTGACCAGGTCTCCGTCGCTACGGTGCCCATAACTTTTGATCTGTAAGGAGTTACACGGCGCACAGTATACCGTCGTAAATCTCTCCGAGAGCTCTACGATGGGGGCAGCCAGCTTGCTCGTTGTGCCATTTTTGGAGCCCAAAATCAAAAGTTTTCATCAATTTCGGGCCATTTTTCTTCTTTTGCTCTGTTTTTTCGTCCCGGACCATACGTCGTGAGCTGTTAAAAGGACGACAGCCTTACTCGCTGGACATTAGAGGGCCTTACAACTCGTCGATATCACATCTTGCGAAGATGCTGCGTTGTTGAAGCGGATGGGTTGTCGTTAATCCCATTGGACCTTCTAAATGGGCTATCTCTCTAGGCTGGGACTGTGAACCGTTAACACATAATGGTATCATGCCCTCAACATGACGGGCGCGATCATACCAGCACTAATGCACCGGATCCCATCAGAACTCCGAAGTTAAGTGTGCTTGGCCGAGAGTAGTACAAGGATGGGTGACCCCCTGGGAAGTCCTCGTGTTGCACCCCCCTTTTCAATTTCTTTTGCTCTGGTTAGGGTTGCCAAGATACATTATCCACCACATTTCTATTATCGAATCCCACGGTACCTTGGGCAAGACAACTTCGCTTCACGTGCAGGCTGGGCTTGCAAATTGAGGGCGTAGGGCTTGTGACCAGGTCTCCATCGCTACGGTGCCCATAACTTTTGATCCGTAAGGAGTTACGCGGCGCACAACATACCGTTGCAAAGCTCTCCGAGAGCTCTACGACGGGGGCAGCCAGCTTGCTCGTTGTGCCCTTTTTGGAGCCCAAAATGGAACGTTTTCATCAGTTTCAGGCCATTTTTCTTCTTTTGCTCTATTTTTTCATCCCGGATCGTACGTCGTGAACTGTTAAAAGGACGACAACTTTACTCGTGGGGCATTAGAGGGCTTTACAACTCGTCGATATCATGTCTTGCGAGGATGCTGAGTTGTTGAAGCGGATGGGTTGTCGTTAAGCCCATTGGGCCTTCTGAATGGGCCATCTCTCTAGGCTGGGACTGTGAACCATTAACACATAAAGGAATCATGCCATGAACATGACGGGCGCGATCATACCAGCACTAATGCACCGGATCCTATCAGAACTCCGAAGTTAAGCATGCTTGGGCGAGAGTAGTAGTAGGATGTGTGATAACCCGAACCTGGCATGCATTTAATGGCATTTAATTGCATTTAACTAAGTGACATCTTAAATGTTGGCATTGAATTTGTGTTTATTTTTAGTTAAACATTTATTTGTAGTTTTACTTTCATATTTCTTTTAGAAGTAACTAAAATAATACATGAACTAATCATATTAATGGAATATCAACTACTTTTCATATTTGTGTCAATCAGTTTTATTTTTCTTGCACTTAAATGCTCGGATTTCAATTAAATGAAAAGTAGCTCCGAGCCAGAGTAAATTTTAAACTATAATACTTTTCAAAAATGATATATTTTCTTAAATTCTTTGAGATTTAATTGTTATTCTTTTATTGTCGCAAGGTGCATAGGATTTCGAGAGAGATAGTTAGGAAATGAATTCGAGTCCTCAGTAAATAGTGAAAACTAGTATTTAGTGTTTTAATTTTAGTGTTTTAGGTTGTATTTAACTAGAATTGGATTTATGTTACTTGTTTTAGCTTTAAAATGCATGAAATAGGCTAGTTTGACCAATTTTTAAGTGGTTTGACCAAGGGGCTTGACCTTTGACCTTTGTCATCCTTAAAATAGCATATAATAACACAAAATAAAAAAAAGAAGGCTGAAAATCAGAAGCATAGGGCCGAAAATATGAAGGAGAGAAAAACAAGATTTCGAATTCAAATCTTCGATTCTTCGCGTGAGCTTGCACGGGGTGGTTTCCGAGGCGTCCTACGAGGTTTTCCTAGCGTCTAGGAGCGTCTAAGGTGAGGGTTTCATCGTTATTTGCGCATTTGAAATATTTGTATCTAAACTTTGATTTTTGAATTTTATGCATAGATCATTAGTTTAATCGTTTTAATGCTTAAAGAATGTTCCTTGTTGATTGTACAACATGTATTTATAGCTTTTTAACATTTTCTGCGGTTGAATATTGAAATTGAAATATAAATTGTATAATGAATAGTAAATTGTGAAAAGTAAACCCCCGTTTCGATGAAGTTGCCCCATTACGCGTTCTGTTGATGTAGGAAGATGCTAGATATGCTAGAATGCCTAAATGTGTGGTTTAATTGGAATGTGTAATGGAAAAACGGAGAAAAACGGCTTGGTGAAAGTCGGGGTCATTTAGGTCGAGTTTGGCATTTTCTCATTTTGCATGTTGGCATTGTATCGGGAGGCCATGGAAGCACTTTTGGTGTGATTATGGCATTGGTTGGGTGTTTGGTTGGTATAGTTGTAGTTCAAACGAGCAAAGGGGGAAAACGGGACTTTGCACGAATTCTAGGGTTAAGTAGAGTTTCGGGGTCTTTAGACGTGCCTTATGGTGACCTAGGAGGATTGGCGAAGTCGGTTTCCGGAACTCGTGGCTCGTTTGGAAATGGTAGTGTTTTGATAGTTGGGGCCGATTTGTGTTTTTGCTTGTTTTCTTGATATTATGCCTATAGAATGCTTAGGGTTGCTTGATATACTTGTTTGAATTGATTTTGATTGAAATGCATATCAACTGTTGCTATTGCGTGCGAGAGTAACCTACTTTGTTATTCTCCCACGTGTGGCTTTATTGCTCATTTATCGCCTTGTATCGAGTTTTGCATTTCATAGTGTCCAGCACGTGAGTGATGGGCCTCTATGGGTAGCCACGGGTTGCCGGTGTTGGTTGCTCTAGCTCCGTAGCTATTCCCTTTTCTCACTTGGGTTGCCTCCCAGGGAGATTTAGGTCGTAGAATTGATGGATACTTTCGGGGTATTCCAAACTAGGGTTATAAGGTCGATGCGCTCTTATTGTCATCGTTGTCAACATCAAGCTCAAGATTGATGTATCGCTCGTGAAATGGTACATTGCTCGTATGAGTGAACCATAGCCTTCAGAGTGTGGTATAGCTTTGAATGGTTGTGTTAATGCTTTCAGTAATTGCTTATTGTATTGATTGTTTGTCTTGATTGCTTATTTATCAGTTATATTGCTTAACTGTCTTATTTACATTGCACGACTTTCTTTCTCTCCAATTCGATATCTGTCTCACCCTCACTGAGTATACGTGTTGTGTATACTCACTCCTCACCACCACATTTCAGGAAATGTCATGTTAGCTGGAAAGTTTGTGATTTCGTGAAAGTTCGTGCTGAAGAGTTGTCTTGCGTGCCTATGTGGCTTGAGTGTCGAAGTTGTAAAGATATATGCTTTCATATGTTGTATGTAGTTATTGTTAAAAGAAATGTAATTTAAATCTAGCTAAGTAGTTGAGGCGAATTGATAAGCTAGTTTCTGTAATCAGTTAGCATAGCTTAACCTCAATGCATGTTTGTAATGTCCAAAGGAAAAGAGTTAGAATGGCATGATAGATTATTTTATGCAGTAGCTTAGTATGGTTTAATTGTCCAGTTTGAATGTACTTGTCAAAATGTAAAGAGATAGGTTAGCTTTTAAATTGGAAATGTATGTATACTTGCTGAGTTTAATTGTTGAGAATCGAGGCTCGGATGGCCTTGAGGTAGTTTTGTATGGCTGGACACGGTGTTGGTCCACTTATATGCTGTCGCAGGTTTTACATTTCGCCTAGAAATAGGGGAGACTCCGTCCGTTTTCCCTGAAAATTTTGCCCAGGTTTGGATTTGGGTTGTGATTAGATTGATTGATAGAACCCCCGGTCTCGAGAGGGATCCGGGTGTTGCAGGATGGGTGACCCCCTGGGAAGTCCTAGTGTTGCACGCCCCTTTTCAATTTTTTTTGCCCCGGTTAGGGTTGCCAAGATACTTTATCCACCACATTTCTATTATCGAATCCCACGGCACACCTTGGGCAAGACAACTTCGCTTTACGTGGAGGTTGGGCCAGCAAACCGAGGGCGTAGGGCTTGTGACTAGGTATCCATCGCTCCGGTGCCCATTACTTTTTATCCGTAAGGAGTTACGCGGCGCACAACATACCGTTGCAAAGCTCTCCGAGAGCTCTACGACAAGCGCAACTAGCTTGCTCACTATGCCTTTTTTGGAGCCTAAAATCGAACGTTTTCATCAGTTTCGGGCCACTTTTCTTCTTTTGCTCTGTTTTTCGGTCCCGGATCGTACTTCATGAGCTATTAAAAGGACGACAACCTAACTCGCGGGACATTAGAGGGCCCTACAACGTGTCAATATCACGTCTTGTGAAGATGCCGCATTGTTGAAGCGGATAGGTTGTCGTTAAGCCCATTGGGCCTTTTGAATGGGCTATCTATCTAGGATGGGACTGTGAACCGTTAACACATAAAGGAATTGTGCCCTCAACCTGATGGGTGCGATCATACTAGCACTTATGCACTGGATCCCATCAGAACTCTAAAGTTAAGCGTGCTTGGGCAAGAGTAGTACTAGGATGGGTGACCCCCTGGGAAGTCCTCGTCTTGCACCCCCCGTTTCAATTTTTTTTGCTTCGGTTAGGGTTGCCAAGATACTTTATCCACCACATTTCTATTATTGAATCCCACGGCACCTTGGACAAGACAACTTCGCTTTACGTGGAGGCTCGGCCAGCAAACCGAGGGTGTAGGGCTTGTGACAACCTTACTCGCGGGACATTAGAGGGCCTTACAATGCATCGATATCACATCTTGCGAGGATGCTGCGTTGTTGAAGCTCATGGTTTGTCGTTAAGCCCATTGGGCCTTCTAAATGGGCCATCTCTATAGGCTGGGTCTGTGAACCGTTAACACATTGAGGAATTGTACCCTCAACATGACGGGTGCGATCATACCCGCACTAATGCACCGGATCCCATCAGAACTCCGAAGTTAAGCATGCTTAGGCGAGAGTAGTACTAGGATGGGTGACCCCCTGGGAAGTCCTCGTGTTGCACCCCCCTTTTCAATTTCTTTTGCTCCGGTTAGGGTTGCCAAGATACTTTATCCACCACATTTCTATTACCGAATCCCACGGCACCTTGGGCAGGACAACTTCGCTTCACGTGGAGGCTGGGCCAACAAACCAAGGGTGTAGGGCTTGTGACCAGGTCTCCATCGCTCCGGTGCCGAAAACTTTTGATCCGTAAGGAGTTACGCGTCACACAGCATACCGTTGCAAAGCTCTCCGAGAGCTCTACGACGGGGGTAGCCAGCTTGCTCGTTGTGCCCCTTTTTAGAGTCCAAAATCGAACGTTTTCATCAGTTTCGGGCCACTTTTCGTCTTTAGCTCTATTTTTTCATCCCTAATTGTACGTCGTGAGTTATTAAAAGGATGACAACCTTACTCGTAGGACATTAGAGGGCTCTACAACTCGTCGATATCATGTCTTGCGAGGATGCTGCGTTGTTGAACCGGATGGGTTATCGTTAAGCCCATTGGGCCTTCTGAATGGGCCATCTCTCTAGGCTAGGACTGTGAACCGTTAACACATAAAGGAATTGTGCCCTCAGCATGATGGGTGCGATCATACCAGCACTAATGCACCGGACCCCATCAAAACTCCGACGTTAAGCGTGCTTGGGTGAGAGTAGTACTAGGATGGGTGAACCCCAGGGAAGTCCTCATGTTGCACCCCCCTTTTCAATTTTTTTTGCTCCGGTTAGGGTTGCCAAGATACTTTATCAACCACATTTCTATTATCGAATCCAACGGCACCTTGGGCAAGACAACATCGCTTCACGTGGAGGCTGGGCCAGCAAACCGAGGGCGTAGGGCTTGTGACCAGGTCTCCATCGCTCCAGTGCCCATAACTTTTGATCCGTAAGGAGTTACGCGGCGCACAGTATACCGCTACAAAGCTCACTGAGAGAACTACGACGGGGGCAGCCATCTTTCTTGCTGTGCCCTTTTTGGAGCCCAAAATCGAATGTTTTCATTAGTTTTGGGCCACTTTTCTTCCTTTGCTCTGTTTTTTCATCCCGGATCGTACGTCGTGAGCTATTAAAAGGATGACAACCTTTCTTGTGGGACATTAGAAGGCCTTACAACTCGTCGATATCACATCTTGCAAGGATGCTGTGTTGTTGAACCGGATGGGTTGTCTTTAAGCCCATTAGGCCTTCTGAATGGGCCATCTCTCAAGGCTGGGACTGTGAACCGTTAACACATAAAGGAATTTTGCCTTCAACATGACGTGTGTGATCATACCAGCACTAATACACCGGATCCCATTAGAACTTCGAAGTTAAGCGTGCTTGGGCGATAGTAGTACTAGGATGGGTGACCCCGTGGGAAGTCCTCGTGTTGCACACCACTTTTCAATTTCTTTTGCTCCGGTTAGGTTTGCCAAGATACTTTATCCACCACATTTCTATTATCGAATCCCATGACACCTTGGGAAAGACAACTTCGCTTCACGTGGAGGCTGGGCCAGCAATCCGAGGGCATAGGGCTTGTGACCAGGTCTCCGTCGCTCCGGTGACCATAACTTTTGATCCGTATGGAGTTACGCGGCGCACAAGATACCGTTACAAAGATCTCCAAGAGCAGTACGACGGGGGCAGCCAGCTAGCTCGTTGTGCCCTTGTTGGAGCCCAAAATCGAATGTTTTCATCAGGTTCGGGCCACTTTTCTTTTTTTGCTCTCTTTTTTCGTCCCGGATCAGACGACTTGAGGTGGTAAGATGACGACAACCTTGCTTGCGGGACATTAGTGGGCCCTACAACTCGTCAATATCACGTCAATGCTGCGTTGTTAAACCGGATGGGTTGTCGTTAAGCCCATTGGGCCTTCTGAATGGGCCATCTCTCTAGGCTGGGACTGTGAACCGTTAACACATAAAGGAATTGTGCCTTCAACATGACGAGTGCGATCATACCAGCACTAATGCACCGGATCCCATCAGAACTCTGAAGTTAAGCGTGCTTGGGCGAGAGTAGTACTATGATGGGTGACCCCCTGGGAAGTCCTCGTGTTGCACCCCACTCTTCAATTTTTTTTGCTCCGGTTAGGGTTGCCAAGATACTTTATACACCACATTTCTATTATCGAATCCAACGGCACCTTGGGCAAGACAACTTCGCTTCACGTGGAGGATGGGCCAGCAAACCGAAGGCGTAGGGCTTGTGACCAGGTCTCCGTCGCTCCGATGCCCATTACTTTTGATTCGTATGGAGTTACGCGGCGCACTGTATACCGTTGCAAAGATCTCCGAGAGCACTACGACGGGGGGAGCCAGCTTGCTCGCTATGCCATTTTTGGAGCCCAAAATTTAACGTTTTCATCAGTTTCAGGCCACTATTCGTCTATTGTTCAGTTTTTTCATCCCGGATCGTACGTCGTGAGCTGCAAAAAGGACGGCAACCTTTCTTGCGGGACATTAGAGGGCCCTACAACTCGTCGATATCACGCCCTGTGAGGATTCTGCGTTGTTGAAGTGGATGGATTGTCGTTAAGCCCATTGGGCCTTCTAAATAGGCCATCTCTCTAGGCTGGGACTGTGAACCGTTAACACATAAAGGAATTGTGCCCTCAACATGACGGGTGTGATCATACCAGCACTAATGCACCAGATCCTATCAGAACTCCGAAGTTAAGCGTGTTTGGGCTAGAGTAGTACTAGGATGGGTGACCCCCTTGAAAGTCCTCGTGTGGCACCCCCCTTTTCAATTTTTTTTGCTCCGGTTAGGGTTGCCAAGATACTTTATCCACCACATTTCTATTATCGAATCCCACGGCACCTAGGGCAAGACAACTTCGCTTCACGTGGAGGCTGGGCCAGCAAACTGAGGGCGTAGGGCTTGTGACCAGGTCGTCGTCGCTCCGGTGCCTATAACTTTTGATCAGTATGGAGTTACGCGGCGCACAGCATACCGTTGCAAAGATCTCCGAGAGCACGACGACGGGGTTAGCCAGCTTGCTCGATGTGCCCTTTTTGGAGCCCAAAATCGAACGTTTTCATTAGTTTCGGGCCACTTTTCTATTTTTGCTCTTTTTTTCCGTCCCGGATAGTACGTCGTGAGCTGTTAAAAGGACGACAACCTTACTCGCTAGACATTAGAGGATCCTACAATGCGTCGATATCACGTCTTGCGAGGATACTACGTTGTTGAAGATGATGGGTTGTCGGTAAGCCCATTGGGCCTTTTGAATGGGCCATCCCTCCACGCTGGGACTGTGAACCGTTAACACATAAAGGAATTGTGCCCTCAATATGACAGGTGCGATCATACTAGCACTAATGCACCAGATCCCATTAGAACTCCGAAGTTAAACGTGCTTGGGCGAGAGTAGTACTAGGATGGGTTACCCTCTTGGATGTCCTCGTGTTGCACCCCCCTTTTCAATTTTTTTTGCTCAAGTTAGGGTTGCCAAGATACTTTATCCAACACATTCCTCGGTTTGTAAAATACAACTTCACTTCACGTGGAGACTGGGCCAGCAAACCCAGGGTGTAGGGCTCGTGACTAGGTCTCCGTCGCTCCGGTGCCCATAACTTTTGATCCGTATGAAGTTACGCGGTGCACAGCATACCGTTACAAAGCTTTACGAGAGCACTACGACGGGGGTAGCTAGCTTGCTCGCTGTACCCTTTTTGGAGCCCAAAATCAAACGTTTTCATCTCTTTCGTGCCACTTTTCTTCTTTTGCTCTATTTTTTCGTCCCGGATCATATGTCGTCAGCTGTTAAAAAGACGACAACCCTACTCGTGGGACATGAGAAGGCCCTATAACGCGTCAATATCACGTCTTGCGAGGATGCTGCGTTGTTGAAGTGGGTGGGCTGTCGTAAAGCCCATTGGGCCTTCTGAATGGGCCATCTCTCTAGGCTGGGACTGTGAACCGTTAACACATAAAGGAATTGTGCCTTCAACATGATGGGTGCGATCATACCAGCACTAATGCACCAGATCATATCAAAACTCCGAAGTTAAGCGTGCTTGGGCGAGAGTAGTACTAGGATGGGTGACCCCCTGGGAAGTCCTCGTGTTGCACCCCCCTTTTCAATTTTTTTTGCTCCGGTTATTGTTGCCAAGATACTTTATCCACCACATTTCTATTATCGAATCCCACGGCACCTTGGGCAAGACAACTTCGCTTCACGTGGAGGCTGGGCCAACAAACCGAGGGCGTAGGGCTTTTGACCAGGTCTCCATCTCTCTGGTGCCCAAAACTTTTGATCAGTAAGGAGTTACGCGGTGCACAGCATACCGTTGCAAAGCTCTCCGAGAGCTCTACGACGGGGGCAGCTAGCTTGCTCGCAGTGCCTATTTTTGGAGCCAAAAAGCGAACGTTTTCATCAGTTTTGGGCCACGTTTCTTCTTTAGCTCTGTTTTTCCGTCCCAGATCGTACGTTGTGAGTTATTAAAAGGACGACAACCTTGCTCGCGGGACATTAGAGGGCCCTACAACTCGTCGATATCACGTCTTGCGAGGATGCTGCATTGTTGAAGCAGATGGGTTATCGTTAAGCCCATTGGGCCTTTTGAATGGGCCATCTCTCTAGGCTGTGACTATGAACCGTTAACACATAAAGGAATTGTGCGCTCAACATGACGGGTGCGATCATACCAGCACTAATGCACCGGATCCCATCAAAACTTCGAAGTTAAGCGTGCTTGGGTGAGAGTAGTACAAGGATGGGTGACCCCCAGGGAAGTCCTTGTGTTGCACCCCCCTTTTCAATTTTTTTTACTCCGGTTAGGGTTGCCAAGATACTTTATCCACCACATTTCTATTATCGAATCCCACGGAACCTTGGGCAAAACAACTTCGCTTCACGTGGAGGCTGGGCGAGCAAACCGAGGGCGTAGGGCTTGTGTCTAGGTCTCTATCGCTCCGGTGCCCATAACTTGTGATTCGTAAGGAGTTACGGGGCGCACAACATACCGTTGCAAAGAACTCCGAGAGCACTACGACGGGGTAAGCCAGCTTGCTCGCTCTGCCCTTTTTGTAGCCCAACATCGAACGTTTTCATCAGTTTTGGGCCACTTTTCTTCTTTTGCTCTGTTTTTCCATCCCGGATCGTACTTCATGAGCTATTAAAAGGAAGACAACCTTACTCGCGGGACAATAGAGGGCCCTACAACGTGTTGATATCACGTCATGCGAAGATGCTGCATTGTTGAAGCGGATGGGTTGTCGTTAAGCCCATTGGGCCTTTTGAATGGGCTATCTATCTAGGCTGGGACGGTGAACCGTTAACACATAAAGGAATTGTGCCCTTAACATGACGGGTGCGATCATACCAATACTAATGCACCGGATCCCATCAGAACTCTGAAGTTAAGCGTGCTTGGGCGATAGTAGTACTACGATGGGTAACCCCCTGGGAAGTCCTTGTGTTGCACCCCTCTTTTCAATTTTTTTTGCTCCGGTTAGGGTTGCCAAGATACTTTATCCACCACATTTCTATTATCGAATCCCACGGCACCTTGGGAAAGACAACTTCGCTTCACGTGGAGGCTGGGCCAGCAAACTGAGGGCGTAAGGCTTGTGACCAGGTCTCCGTCACTCCGGTGCCCATAACTTTTGATCCGTATGGAGTTACGCGGCACATACCATACCGTTGCAAAGCTCTCCGAGAGATCTACGACGGGGGCAGCCAGCTTGCTCGCTTTGCCCCTTTTTGGAGCCCAAGATCGAACATTTTCATCAGTTTCGGGCCACTTTTCTTATTTAGCTCAGTTTTTCCATCCTGGATCGTACGTTGTGAGCTGTTAAAGAACGACAACCTTACTCGCGGGACATTAGAGCGCCCTACAACGCGTCGATATCATGTCTTGCGAGGATGCTGCATTGTTGAACCTAATTGTTTGTCGTTAAGCCCATTGGGCCTTCTGAATGGGCCATCTCTCTAGGCTGGGACTGTGAACCGTTAACACATTGAGGAATTGTGCCCTCAACATGACGGGTGTGATCATACTCGCACTAATGCACCGGATCCCATCAGAACTCCGAAGTTAAGCGTGCTTAGGCGAGAGTAGTACTAGGATCGGTGACCCCCAGGGAAGTCCTCGTGTTGCACCCCCCTTTTCAATTTTTTTTGCTCCGGTTAGGGTTGCCAAGATACTTTATCCACCACATTTCTATTACCGAATCCCACGGCACCTTGGGCAAGACAACTTCGCTTCACGTGGAGGCTGGGCCAACAAACCGAGGGCGTAGGGCTTGTGGCCAGGTCTCCATCGCTCTGGGGCCCAAAACTTTTGATCCGTATGGAGTTACACGTCGCATAGCATGCCGTTGCAAAGCTCTCTGAGAGCTCTACGACGGGGGCAGCCAACTTGCTCGCAGTGCCCCTTTTTGGAGCCCAAAATTGAACGTTTTCAATAGTTTCGGGCCACTTTTCTTCTTTAACTCTGTTTTTTTGTCCCGGATCGTACGTCGTGAGTTCTTAAAAGGATGACAACCTTACTTGCGGGATATTAGAGGGCTCTACAACTCGTCGATATCACGTCTTGCGAGGATGCTGCATTGTTGAAGCGGATGGGTTGTCGTTAAGCCCATTGGGCCTTCTGAATGGGCCATCTCTCTAGGCTGGGACTGTGAACCATTAACACATAAAGGAATTGTGCCTTCAACAAGACGGGTGTGATCATACTCGCACTAATGCACCGGATCCCATCAGAACTCCGAAGTTAAGCGTGCTTAGGCGAGAGTAGTACTAGGATGGGTGACACCCAGGGAAGTCCTCGTGTTGCACCCCCCTTTTCAATTTTTTTTGCTCCAGTTAGGGTTGCCAAGATACTTTATCCACCACATTTCTATTACCGAATCCTACAGCACCTTGGGCAAGACAACTTCGCTTCACGTGGAGGCTGGGCCAACAAACCGAGGGCGTAGGGCTTGTGACCAGGTCTCCATCGCTCTGGTGCCCAAAACTTTTGATCCGTATGGAGTTACGCGTCGCATAGCATACCGTTCCAAAGCTCTATGAGAGCTCTACGACGGGGGCAGCCAGCTTGCTCGCTATCCCCCTTTTTGGAGCCCAAAATTGAACGTTTTCATTAGTTTCGGGATACTTTTCTTCTTTAACTCTATTTTTTTGTCCCGGATCGTACGTCGTGAGTTGTTAAAAGGATGACAACCTTACTCGCGGGATATTAGAGGGCTCTACAACTCGTCGATATCACGTCTTGCGAGGATGCTGCGTTGTTGAAGCGGATGGGTTGTTGTTAAGCCCATTGGGCCTTCTGAATGGGCCATCTCTCTAGGCTGGGACTGTGAACCATTAACACATAAAGGAATTGTGCCTTCAACAAGACGGGTGCGATCATACCAGCACAAAAGCACCGGATCCCATCAGAACTCCGAAGTTAAGCGTGCTTGGGCGAGAGTAGTACTAGGATGGGTGACCCCCAAGGAAGTCCTCGTGTTGCACCCCCCTTTTCAATTTTTTTTGCTCCGATTAGGGTTGCCAAGATACTTTATCCACCACATTTCTATTATAGAATCCCACGGCACCTTGGGCAAGACAACTTTGCTTCACGTGGAGGCTAGGCCACAAACCATGAGCAGGTCTCCGTCACTCCGGTGTCCATAACTTTTGATCCGTAAGGAGTTACACTGCGCACAGTATGCCGCTGCAAAGCTCTCTGAGAGAATTACGATGGGGTCAGCCAGCTTGCTCGTTGTGCCCATTTTTGGAGTCCAAAATCGAACGTTTTCATTAGTTTCGGGCCACTTTTCTTCCTTTGCTCTATTTTTTCATCCCAGATCGTACTTTGTGAGCTGTTAAATGGAGGACAACCTTTCTTGCGGGACATTAGAGGGACCTACAACTCTTAGATATCACGTCTTGCGAGGATGCTGTGTGGTTGAACCGGATGGGTTATCGTTGAGCCCATTGGGCCTTCTGAATGGGCCATCTATCTAGCCTAGGACTGTGAACCGTTAACACATAAATGAATTGTGCCTTCAACATGACGGGTGCGATCATACCAGCACAAATGCACCGGATCCCATTAGAACTCCGAAGTTAAGCGTGCTTGGGCGAGAGTAGTACTAGGATGGGTGAACCCCTGGGAAGTCCTCGTTTTGCACCCCACTTTTCAATTTTTTTTGCTCCGGTTAGGGTTGCCAAGATACTTTATCCACCACATTTCTATTATCGAATCCCACGGAACCTTGGGCAAAACAACTTCGCTTCACGTGGAGGCTGGGCGAGCAAACCGAGGGCGTAGGGCTTGTGTCTAGGTCTCCGTCGCTCCGGTGCCCATAACTTTTGATTCGTAAGGAGTTACGCGGCACACAGCATACCGTTGCAAAGAACTCCGAGAGCACTACGACGGGGCAAGCCAGCTTGCTCGCTCTGCCCTTTTTGTAGCCTAAAATCGAACGTTTTCATCAGTTTTGGGCCACTTTTCTTCTTTTGCTATGTTTTTCCATCCCGGATCGTACTTCCTGAGCTATTAAAAGGACGACAACCTTACTCGCGGGACAATAGAGGGCCCTACAACGCGTCGATATCATGTGATGCGAAGATGCTGCATTGTTGAAGCGGATGGGTTGTCGTTAAGCCCATTGGGCCTTTTGAATGGGCTATCTATCTAGGCTGGGACTGTGAACCGTTAACACATAAAGGAATTGTGCCCTTAACATGACGGTTGCGATCATACCAACACTAATGCACCGGATCCCATCAGAACTCTGAAGTTAAGCGTGCTTGGGCGAGAGTTGTACTAGGATGGGTGACCCCCTGGGAAGTCCTCGTGTTGCACCCCACTTTTCAATTTTTTTTGCTCCGGTTAGGGTTACCAAGATAATTTATCCACCACATTTCTATTATCTAATCCAATGGCACCTTGGGCCAGACAACTTCGCTTCACATGGAGGCTGGGCCAGCAAACCGAGGGCGTATGGCTTGTGACCAGGTCTCTGTCGCTCTGGTGCCCATAACTTTTGATCCGTATGGAGTTACGTGGCGTACATCATACCGTTGCAAAGATCTCCGAAGGCACTACGACGGGGGTAGCCAGCTTGCTCGATGTGCCCTTTTTGGAGCCCAAAATCGAACGTTTTCATCAGTTTTAGGCCACTTTTCTTAATTTGCTCTATTTTTTCGTCCTGAATTATACTTCGTGCGCTGTTAAGATGACGACATCCTTTCTTTTGGGACATTAGAGGGCCCTACAACACGTCGGTATCACGTCTTGCGAGGATGCTGTGTTGTTGAACCGGATGGCTTGTCGTTAAGCCGATTGGGCCTTCTGAATGGGCCATCACTCTAGGTTGGGACTGTGAACCGTTAACACAAAAAGGAATTGAGCCTTCAACATGACGGGTGTGATCATACCAGCACTAATGCCCCGGATCCCATAAGAACTCCGAAGTTAAGCGTGCTTGGGCGATAGAAGTAGTAGGATGGGTGACCCCCTGGGAAGTCCTCGTGTTGCACCCCACTTTTCAATTTTTTTTGCTCCGGTTAGGTTTGCCAAGATACTTTATCCACCACATTTCTATTATCGAATCCCACGGCACCTTGGGCAAGACAACTTCGCTTCACGTGGAGGCTGGGCCAGCAAACTGAGGGCGTAGGGCTTGTGTCCAGGTCTCCGTCGCTCCGGTGCACATAGCTTTTGATCCGTATCGAGTTGCGCGGCGCACAGCAGATCCCTGCAAAGATCTCCGAGAGCACTACGATGGGGGTAGCCAGCTTGCTCGCTGTGCCCTTTTTGGAGCCCAAAATCAAACGTTTTTATCAGTTTCGGGCGACTTTTCTATTTTTACCCTTTTTTTGGGTCCCGGGTCGTACGTCGTGAGCTGTTAAAAGGATGACAACCTTACTTGCGGGACATTAGAGAACCCTACAATGCGTCGATATCACGTCTTGTGAGAATGCTGCGTTGTTGAAGCGGATGGGTTGTCGTTAAGCCCATTGGGCCTTTTGAATGGGCCATCTCTCCAGGATGGGACTGTGAACCGTTAACACATAAAGGAATTGTGCCCTTAACATGACAGGTGCGATCATACTAGCACTAATGAACCGAATCCCATTAGAACACCGAAGTTAAGCGAGCTTGGGCGAGAGTAGCACTAGGATGGGTGACCCCCTGGGAAGTCCTCGTGTGGCACCCCCATTTTCAATTTTTTTTGCTCCGGTTAGGGTTGCCAAGATACTTTATCCACCACATTTCTATTACCGAATCCCACGGCACCTTGGGCAAGACAACTTCGCTTCACGTGGAGGCTGGGCCAACAAACCGAGGGCGTAGGGCTTGTGACCAGGTCTCCATCGCTCTGGTGCCTAAAACTTTTGATCCGTATGGAGTTACGCGTCGCATAGCATACCGTTGCAAAGCTCTCTGAGAGCTCTACGACGGGGGCAGCCAGCTTGCTCGCTTTGCCCCTTTTTGGAGCCCAAAATTGAACGTTTTCATTAGTTTCGGGCCACTTTTCTTATTTAGCTCAGTTTTTTTGTCCCGGATCGTACGTCGTGAGTTGTTAAAAGGATGACAACCTTACTCGTGGGATATTAGAAGGCACTACAACTCGTCGATATCACGTCTTGCGAGGATGCTGCGTTGTTGAAGCGGATGAGTTGTCGTTAGGCCCATTGGGCCTTCTGAATGGGCCGTTTCTATAGGCTGGGACTGTGAACCGTTAAAACAGAAAGGAATTGTGCATTCAACAAGACGGGTGCAATCATACCAGCACAAATGAACCGGATCCCATCAGAACTCCGAAGTTAAGCGTGCTTAGGCGAGAGTAGTACTAGGATGGGTGACCCCCAGGGAAGTCCTCGTGTTGCACCCCCCTTTTCAATTTTTTTTGCTCCGATTAGGGTTGCCAAGATACTTTGTCCACCACATTTCTATTATAGAATCCCACGACACCTTGGGCAAGGAAACTTTGCTTCACGTGGAGGCTAGGCCACAAACCGTGAGCAGGTCTCCGTCACTCCGGTGCCCATAAGTTTTGATCCGTAAGGAGTTACACTGCGCACAGTATGCCGCTGCAAAGCTTTCTAAGAGAATTACGATGGGGGTAGCCAGGTTGCTTGCTGTGCCCATTTTTGGAGCCCAAAATCGAACGTTTTCATTAGTTTCGGGCCACTTTTCTTCCTTTGCTCTGTTTTTTCGTCCCGGATCGTACTTTGTGAGCTGTTAAATGGAGGACAACCTTTCTTGCGGGACATTAGAGGGACCTACAACTCGTAGATATCACGTCTTGCGAGGATGCTGTGTGGTTCAACCGGATGGGTTGTCATTGAGCCCATTGGGCCTTCTGAATGGGCCATCTCTCTAGGCTGGGACTGTGAACCGTTAACAAATAAATGAATTATGCCTTCAACATGACGGGTGCGATCATACCAGCACAAATGCACTGGATCCCATTAGAACTCCGAAGTTAAGCGTGCTTGGGCGAGAGTAATACTAGGATGGGTGACCCCCTGGGAAGTCCTCGTGTTGCACCCCACTTTTCAATTTTTTTTGCTCCGGTTAGGGTTGCCAAGATACTTTATCCACCACATTTCTATTATCGAATCCCACGGCACCTTGGGCAAGACAACTTCGCTTCACGTGGAGGCTGGGCCAGCAAACTGAGGGCGTCGGGCTTGTGTCCAGGTCTCCATCGCTCCGGTGCCCATAACTTTTGATGCGTATGGAGTTACACGTCGCACAGCAGACCCCTGCAAAGATCTCCAAGAGCATTACGATAGGGGTAGCCAGCTTGCTCGCTGTGCCCTTTTTGGAGCCCAAAATCGAACGTTTTCATCAGTTTCGGGCTACTTTTCTATTTTTGCTCTTATTTTCCGTCCCGGATCGTACGTCGTGAGCTGTTAAAAGGACGACAACCTTACTTGCGGGACATTAGAGAACCCTACATTGTGTCGATATCACGTCTTGTGAGAATGCTGCGTAGTTGAAGCGGATGGGTTGTCGTTAAGCCCATTGGGCCTTTTGAATGGGCCATCTCTCTAGGATGGGACTGTGAACCATTAACACATAAAGGAATTATGCCCTCAACATGACAGATGCGATCATACTAGCACTAATGAACCGAATCCCATCAGAACTCCGAAGTTAAGGGTGCTTGGGCGAGAGTAGCACTAGGATGGGTGACCCCCTGGGAAGTCCTCGTGTGGCACCCCCCTTTTCAATTATTTTTGCTCCGGTTAGGGTTGCCAAGATACTTTATCTACCACATTTCTATTATCCAATCCCACAGCACCTTGGGTAAGACAACTTCGCTTCAGGTGGAGGTTGGGCCAGGAAACCGAGGGCGTAGGGCTTGTGACCAGGTCTCCGTCGCTCCAGTGTCCATAACTTTTGATCCGTATGGAGTTACACGGCGCACAACATACCTTTTCAAAGTTCTCCGAGAGCTCTACGACAGGGCAGCCAGCTTGCTCGCTGTGCCCGTTTTTGGAGCTGAAAATTCTTATGTTTTCATCAGTTTTGGGGCACTTTTCTTATTTAGCTCTATTTTTCTGTCCCGGATCGTATGTCGTGAGCTGTTAAAAGGACGACAACCTTACTCGTGGGTCATTAAAGGGACCTACAACGCGTCGATATCACGTCTTGCGAGGATGCTGCGTTGTTGAAGTGGATGGGTTGTCTTTAAGCCCATTGGGCCTTCTGAATGGGCCATCTCTCTAGTCTGGGATTGTGAACCGTTAACACATAAAGGAATCGTGCCTCAACATGACGTGTGCGATCATACCAGCACTAATGCACCAGATCCCATCAGAACTCCGAAGTTAAGCATGCTTGGGCGAGAGTAGTACTAGGATGGGTTACCCCCTGGGATATCCTCGTGTTGCACCCCCCTTTTCAATTTTTTTTCCTCAAGTTAGGGTTTCCAAGATACTTTATCCACTACATTTATATTATCGAATCCCACGGCACCTTGGGCAAGACAACCTCACTTCACGTGGAGGCTGGGCCAGCAAACTGAGGGCGTATGGCTTGTGACCAGGTCTCTGTCGCTCCGGTGCCCATAACTTTTGATCCGTATGAAGTTACGCAGCGCACAGCATACCGTTGCAAAGCTCTCCGAGAGCACTACGACGGGGGGTAGCCAGCTTGCTCGCTGTGCCATTTTTGGAGCCCAAAATCAAATGGTTTCATTCGTTTCGTGCCACTTTTCATCTTTTGCTATGTTTTTCCGTCCCGGATCATATGTCGTGTGCTGTTAAAAAGACGACAACCCTACTCGTGGGACATTAGAAGGCCCTATAACGAGTCGATATCACGTCTTGTGAGAATGCTACTTTGTTGAAACAGGTGGGCTGTCGTTAAGTCCATTGGGCCTTTTGAATGGACCATCTCTCCAGGCTGGGACTGTGAACCGTTAACAAATAAAAGAATTGTGCCTTCAACCTGATAGGTGCGATCATACCAGCACTAATGTAACAGATCATATCAGAACTCTGAAGTTAAGCGTGCTTGGGCTAGAGTAGTACTAGGATGGGTGACCCCCTGGGAAGTCCTCGTGTTGCACCCCCTTTTCGATTTTTTTTGCTCCGGTTAGTGTTGCCAAGATACTTTATCCAACACATTTCTATTATCGAATCCCACGGCACCTTGGGCAAGACATCTTCGCTTCACGTGGAGGCTAGGCCAACAAACCGAGGGCGTAGGGCTTGTGACCAGGTCTCCATCGCTCCGGTGCCCAAAACTTTTGATCCGTAAGGAGTTACGCGGCGCACAGCATACCGTTGCAAAGCTCTCTGAGTGCTCTACGACGGGGGCAGCCAGCTTGCTCGCTGTGCCCGTTTTGGGAGCCCAAAATAGAACGTTTTTATCAGTTTCGGGCCACGTTTCTGCTTTAGCTCTATTTTTTCGTCCTGGATCGTACGTCGTGAGTTGTTAAAAGGATGACAACCTTGCTCGCGAGACATTAGAGGGCCCTACAACTCGTCGATATCACGTCTTGCGAGGATGCTGCGTTGTTGAAGCGGATGTGTTATCGTTAAGCCCATTGGGCCTTTTGAATGGGCCATCTCTCTAGGCTGGGACTATGAACCGTTAACACATGAAGGAATTGTGCCCTCAACATGACGGGTGCGATTATACCAGCACTAATGCACCAGATCCCATCAAAACTCCGAAGTTAAGCGTGCTTGGGCGAGAGTAGTGCTAGGATGGGTGACACCCAGGGAAGTCCTCGTGTTGCACCCCACTTTTCAATTTTGTTTACTCTGGTTAGGGTTGCCATTATACTTTATGCACCACATTTCTATTATCGAATCCCACATCCCCTTGGACAAAACAACTTCGCTTCACGTGGAGGCTAGGCCAGCAAATCGAGGGCGTAGGGCTTGTGTCTAGGTCTCCGTCACTCCGGTGCCCATAACTTTTGATCCGTAAGGAGTTACGTGGGGCACATCATACCGTTGCAAAGATCTCCGAGAGCACTACGACGGTAGAAGCCAGCTTGCTTGCTGTGCCCTTTTTGTAGCCCAAAATCGAACATTTTCATCAGTTTCGGGCCACTTTTCTTCTTTTGCTCTATTATTTCATCCCGGATCGTACGTCGTGAGTTGTTAAAAGGACGACAACATTTCTTACGGCACATTAGAGGGCCCTTCAACTCGCGATATCATGCCTTGCGAGGATGCTGCTTTGTTGAACCGGATGGGTTGTCGTTAAGCCCATTGGGCCTTCTGAATGAGCCATCTCTCTAGGCTGGGACTGTGAACCGTTACACATAAAGGAATTGTGCCCTCAACATGACCGGTGCGATCATACCAACACTAATGCACCAGATCCCATCAGATCTCTGAAGTGAAGCGTGCTTGGGCGAGAGTAGTACTAGGATGGGTGACCCTCTGCGAAGCCCTCGTGTTGCACCCCACTTTTCAATTTTTTTTGCTCCGGTTAGGGTTGGCAAAATACTTTATCCACCACATTTCTATTATCGTATCCCACGACACCTTCGGCAAGACAACTTTGCTTCACGTGGAAGCCGGGCCAGCAAACCGAGGGCATAGGCCTTGTGACCAGGTCTCCGTCGCTCCGGTGCCCATAACTTTTGATCCGTATGGAGTTACGCGGCGCACAGCATACCGTTGCAAAGATCTCCAAGAGCACTACAACGGGGGTAGCTATCTTACTCACTGTGCCCTTTTTGGAGCCCAAAATCGAACGTTTTCATCAATTTCGAGCTACTTTTCCTCTTTTGCTCTATTTTTTCATCCCGGATCGTACGTTGTAAGCTGTAAAAAGGACGACAACCTTTCTTGTGGGACATTAGAGGGCCCTACAACTTATCGATATCACGTCTTGTGAGGATGCTGCGTTGTTGAAGCAGATGGGTTATCGTTAAGCCCATAGGGCCTTCTAAATGGGCCATCTCTCTAGGCTGGGACTGTGAATGTTAACACATATTGGAATTGTGCCCTCAACATGACGGGTGCGATCATACCAGCACTAATGCACCGGATCCTATCAGAACTTTGAAGTTAAGCGTGCTTAGGCGAGAGTAGTACTAGGATGGGTGACCCCCATGGAAGTCCTTGTGTTGCCAGCTTGCTCGTTGTGCTCGTTTTTGGAGCCCAAAATCAAACGTTTTCATCAATTTCGGGCCACTTTTCTTATTTAGCTATGTTTTTCCATCATGGATCGTACGTCGTGAGCTGTTAAAAGGACGACAACCTAACTCGCGCGACATTAGAGGGCTCTACAACGCGTCAATATCACGTCTTGCGAGGATGCTGCGTTGTTGAAGCGGATGGGTTGTCATTAAGCCCATTGGACCATCTCTCCAGGTTGGGACTGTGAACCGTTAAAACATAAAGGAATTGTGCCCTCAACATGACAGGTGCAATGAACCACCACTAATGCACCGGATCTCATCAGAACTCCGAAGTTAAGCGTGCTTGGTCCAGAGTAATACTAGGATGGGTGACCCCATGGGAAGTCCTCGTGTTGCACCCCCCTTTTCAATTTTTTTTTGCTCCAGTTAGGGTTGCCAAGAAACTTTATCCACCACATTTCTATTATCGAATCCCACGGCACCTTGGGTAAGACAACTTCGCTTCACGTGGAGGCTGGGCCAACAAACCGAGGGCGTAGGGCTTTTGACCAGGTCTCCGTCGCTCCGGTGCCCATAACGTTTGATTCGTATGGAGTTACACGGCGCACAGCATACCGTTGCAAAGATCTCAAAGAGCACTAAAACGGGGGTAGCTAGCTTACTTTATGTGCCCTTTTTGGAGCCCAAAATCGAACGTTTTCATCAATTTCGGGCCACTTTTCTTTTTTTGCTCTATTTTTTCATCCCGGATCGTACGTTGTGAGCTGTAAAAAGGACGACAACCTTTCTTGTGGGACATTAGAGGGCCCTACAACTTGTCAATATCACGTCTTGTGAGGATGCTGCATTGTTGAAGCGGATGGGTTATCGTTAAGCCCATTGGGCCTTCTAAATGGGCCATCTCTCTAGGCTGGGACTGTGAATGGTTAACACATATTGGAATTGTGCCATCAACATGACGGGTGCGATCATACCAGCACTAATGCACCGGATCCTATCAGAACTTTAAAGTTAAGCGTGCTTAGGCGAGAGTAGTACTAGGATGGGTGACCCCCAGGGAAGTCCTTGTGTTGCCAGCTTGCTCGTTGTGCTCGTTTTTGGAGCCCAAAATCAACCGTTTTCATCAATTTCGGGCCACTTTTCTTGTTTAGCTCTGTTTTTCCATCATGGATCGTACGTTATGAGCTGTTAAAAGGACCACAACCTTACTCGCGGGACATTAGAGGGCTCTACAACGCGTCAATATCACGTCTTGCGAGGATGCTGCGTTGTTGAAGCGGATGGGTTGTCGTTAAGCCCATTGGGCCATCTCTCCAGGTTGGGACTGTGAACCGTTAAAACATAAAGGAATTGTGCCCTCAACATGACAGGTGCGATGAACCACCACTAATGCACCAGATCTCATTAGAACTCCGAAGTTAAGCGTGCTTGGGCTAGAGTAATACTAGGATGGGTGACCCCATCGGAAGCCTCATGCTGCACCCCCCTTTTCAATTTTTTTTTTCTCTAGTTAGGGTTGCCAAGAAATTTTATCCACCACATTTCTATTATCGAATCCCACGGCACCTTGGCCAAGACAACTTCGCTTCACGTGAAGGCTGGGCCAACAAACCGAGGGCGTAGGGCATTTGACCAGGTCTCCGTCGCTCCGGTGCCCATAACTTTTAATCCATAAGGAGTTATGCGACGCACAGCATACCGTTGCAAAGCTATCCTAGCTTGCTCGCATTGCCCTTTTTGGAGTCCAAAATCAAACATTTTCACCAGTTTCGGGCCACTTTTCTATTTTTCTCTGTTTTTCCGTCCCGGATCGTACGTCGTGAGCTGTTAAAAGGACGACAACCTTTCTCGCTGGACATTAGAGGGCCCTACAACTTGTCGAAATCATGTCTTTCGAGGATGCTACGTTATTGAAGCGGATGGGTTGTCGTTAAGCCCATTGGGCCTTCTGAATGGGCCATCTCTCTAGGCTGGGACTGTGAACCGTTAACACATAAAGGAATTGTGCCCTCAACATGACGGGTGCGATCATGCCAGCACTAAAGCACAGGATCCCATCAGAACTCCGAAGTTAAGCGTGCTTGGGCGAGAGTAGTACTAAGATAGGTGATCCACTGGGAAGTCCTCGTGTTGCACCCACATTTTCAATTTTTTTTGCTCCAGTTAGGGTTGCCAAGATACTTTATCCACCACATTTCTATTATCGAATCCCACGGCACCTTGGGCAAGACAACTTCGCTTTACGTGGAGGTTGTGCCAGCAAACCGAGGGCGTAGGGCTTGTGACCAGGTCTCCATCGCTCTGGTGCCCATTACTTTTGATCCGTTAGGATTTACGCGGCGCACAGCATACCGTTGCAAAACTCTCCGAGAGCTCTACGACAGCGGCAGCTAGCTTGCTCACTGTGCCTTTTTTGGAGCCCAAAATCGAACGTTTTCATCAGTTTCAGGCCACTTTTATTCTTTTGCTCCATTTTTTCATCCCGGATCGTACTTCATGAGCTGTTAAAAGGACGACAACCTTACTCGCTGGACATTAGAGGGCCCTACAATGCGTCGATATCACATCTTACGAGTATGCTGTATTGTGGAAGCGGATGAGTTGTCATTAAGCCCATTGGGCCTTTTGAATGGGCTATCTATCTAGGCTGGGACTGTGAACCGTTAACTCATAAAGGAATTGTGCCCTCAACATGACGGGTGCGATCATACCAGCACTAATGCAACGGATCACATCAGAAATTCGAAGTTAAGCGTGCTTGGGCGAGAGTAGTACTAGGATGGGTGACCCCCTGGGAAGTTCTCGTGTTGTACCCCCCTTTTCAATTTTTTTTGCTCCGGTTAGGGTTGCCAAGATTATTTATCCTCCCCATTTCTATTATCGAATCCCACGGCACCTTGGGCAAGACAACTTCGCTTTACGTGGAGGCTGGGCCAGCAAACCGAGGGCTTAGGGCTTGTGACCAGGTCTCCATCGCTCCGGTGCCCATAACTTTCGATCCGTAAGGTGTTACGCGGTACACAGCATACCGTTGCAAAGCTCTCTAAGAGCTCTACGACGGGGGCAGCCAGCTTGCTCGTTGTGCCCTTTTTGGAGCCCAAAATGGAACATTTTCATCGGTTTTGGGCCACTTTTCTTCTTTTGCTCTGTTTTTTCGTCCCGGATCGTACGTCGTGAGCTGTTAAAAGGATGACAACCCTACTCGGGGGCCTTTAGCGGCCCTAACAACGCGTCGATATCACTTCTTGCGAGGATGCTGCGTTGTTGAAGCTGATGGTTTGTCGTTAAGCGCATTTGGCCTTCTGGATGGGCCATCTCTCTAGCCTAGGACTATGAACCGTTAACACATTGAGGAATTGTGCCCTCAACATGACGGGTGAGATCATACCCGCACTAATGCACCGGATCCCATCATAACTCCGAAGTTAAGCGTGCTTAGGCGAGAGTAGTACTAGGATGGGTGACCCCCTGGGAAGTCCTCGTGTTGCACCCCCATTTTTCAATTTTTTTTCCTCCGGTTATTGTTGCCAAGATACTTTATCCGCCACATTTCTATTATCGAATCCCACGGCACCTTGGGCAAGACAACTTCGCTTCACGTGGAGGCTAGGCCAGTAAACCGAGGGCGTAGGGCTTGTGACCTGGTCTCCGTCGCTCCTATGCCAATAACTTTTGATCCGTATGGAGTTACGCGGCACGCAGCATGCAGTTTCAAAGCTCTCCAAAAGCTCTACTACGGGGATAGCCAGGTTGCTCGTTGTGCCCTTTTTGGAGCCCAAAATTGAACGTTTTCATCAGTTTCGGGACAATTTTCTTCTTTTGTTCTATTTTTTCATCCCGGATCGTACGTCGTTAGCTGTTAAAAGGACGACAACATTACTCGGGGGACATTAGAGGGCCCTATAACGCGTCGATATCACGTCTTGCGAGGATGCTACGTTGTTGAAGCAGATGGGTTGTCATTAAGCCCATTTGGCCTTTTGAATGGGCCATCTCTCTGGGCTAGGAATGTGAACCATTAACAAATAAAGGAATTGTACGCTCAACATGACGGGTACGATCATACCAGCACTAATGCACCGGATCCCATCAGAACTCCGAACTTAAGCGTGCTTGGGCGAGAGTAGTACTAGGATGGGTGATCCCCTGGGAAGTCCTCGTGTTGCACCCCCCTTTTCAATTTTTTTTGCTCCGGTTAGGGTTGCCAAGATACTTTATCCACCACATTTCTATTATCAAATCCCACGGCACCTTAGACAACTTCGCTTCATGTGGAGGCTGGGCGAGAAAACCGAGGGCGTAGGGCTTGTGACCACATCTCCGTCGCTCCGGTGCCCATAACCTTTGATCCGTAAGGAGTTACCCG
Source organism: Ehretia macrophylla (assembly GCA_037974665.1). NCBI lineage: Eukaryota > Viridiplantae > Streptophyta > Magnoliopsida > Boraginales > Ehretiaceae > Ehretia > Ehretia macrophylla. Next base: position 75,217,434 of record CM075769.1, read on the forward strand.
GCGCATAGCATACCGTTGCAAAGCTCTCCGAGAGCTCTACCACAGGGGCAGCTAGCTTGCTTGCTGTGCCCTTTTTGGAGCCCAAAATCGAGCGTTTTCATCAATTTCGGGCCACTTTTCTATTTTTTCTTTGTTTTTCCATCGCATATCGTACGTCATGAGCTGTTAACAGGACGACAACCTTACTCGCGGGAAATTAGAGGGCCCAACAACACGTCGATGTCACGTCCTGCGAGGATGCTGCGTTGTTGAAGATGATGGGTTGTTGTTAAGCCCATTGGGCCTTCTGAATGGGCCTTCTCTCTAAGCGGGGACTGTGAACCGTTAACACATAAAGGAATCGTGCCATCAACATGACGGGTGCGAACATACCAGCACTAATGCACCGGATCCCATCAGAACTCCAAAGTTAAGCGTGCTTGGGCGAGAGTAGTACTAGGATAGGTGACCCCCTGGGAAGTCCTCGTGTTGCACCCCCGCTTTTCAATTTTTTTTGCTCCGGTTAGGGTTGCCAAGATACTTTATCCACCACATTTCTAATATCGAATCCCACGGCACCTTGGGCAAGACAACTTCGTTTCACGTGGAGGCTGGGCCAGAAAACCGAGGGCGTAGGGCTTGTGATCAGGTCTCCGCTGCTCCGGTGCCCATAACCTTTGATCCGTAAGGAGTTATGTGGCGCATAGCATACTGTTGCAAAGCTCACCGAGAGCTCTACGACAGGGGTAGCTAGCTTACTCGCTGTGTCCTTTTTGGAGCCCAAAATCGACTGTTTTCATCAGTTTCAGGCCACTTTTCTATTTTTGCTCTATTTTTTCATTCCGGATCGTACGTCGTGAGCTGTTAAAAGGTCGACAACCTTACTCGCAGGACAATAGAGGGCCTTACAACGCGTCGATATCACATCTTGCGAGGATGTTGCGTTGTTGAAGCGGATGGGTTATCGTTAAGCCCATTGGGCCTTCTGAATGGGCCATCTCTCTAGGCTGGGACTGTGAACCATTAATACATAAAGGAATCGTACCCTCAACATGACGGGTGCTATCATACTAGCACTACTGCACAGGATCCCATTAGAACACCGAACTTAAGCGTGCTTGGGCGAGAGTAGTACGAGGATGGGTGACCCCCTGGGAAGTCCTCGTGTTGCACCCTCCTTTTCAATTTTTTTTGCTCTGCTTAGGGTTGCCAAGATACTTTATCAATCACATTTCTATTATCGAATCCCACGGCACCTTGGGAAAGACAACTTCGCTTCACGTGGAGGCTGGGCCAGTAAACTAAAGGCGTAGGGCTTGTGACCAAGTCTCCGTCGCTCCGGTGCCCATAACTTTTGATCCGTAAGGAGTTACGTGGCGCACGACATACCGTTGCAAAGCTCTCCGAGAGCTCTACCACATGGTTAGCCAGTTTGCTCGCTGTGCCCCTTTTTGGATCCCAAAATTGAACATTTTCATCAGTTTCAGACCAATTTCCTTATTTAGCTATGTTTTTCCATCCCAGATCGTACGTCGTGAGCTGTTAAAAGAACGACAACCTTACTCGCGGGACATTATTGGGCCCTACAACGCATCGATATCACGTCTTGCGAGGATGCTGAGTTGTTGAAGCGGATGGGTTGTCGTTAAGCCCATTGGGCCTTCTGAATGTGCTATTTCTCTAGGCTGGGAGTATGAACCGTTAACACAGAGGAATTGTGCCCTCAACATGACGGGTGCGATCATACCCGCACTAATGCACCGGATGCCATCAGAACTCCGAAGTTAAGCATGCTTGGGCGAGAGTAGTACTAGGATGGGTGACCCCCTGGGAAGTCCTCGTGTTGCACCCCCATTTTCAATTTTTTTTGCTCTGGTTAGGGTTGTCAAGATACTTTATCCACCACATTTCTATTATCGAATCCCATGGCACCTTGGGCAAGACAACTTCACTTCACGTTGTGGCTGGGCAAGAAAACTGAGGGCGTAGGGCTTGTGACCAGGTTTCCATTGCTCCGGTGCCCATAAATTTTATCCGTAAGAAGTTACGAGGCGCATAGCATACTGTTGTAGAGCAATCCGACAGCTCTAAGACAGGGGCAGCTAGCTTGCTCGCTGTGCGCTTTTTGGCGCCCAGAATCGAATGTTTTTATCAGTTTCCGGCCACTTTTCTAGTTTTGCTATGGTTTTCCACCCCAGATCATACGTCGTGAGCTGTTAACAGGATGACAACCTTGCTCGCCGGAAGTTAGAGGGCCGCACAGAGCGTCGATGTCACGTCTTGTGTGTATGCTGCGGTGTTGAAGAGGATGGGTTGTCGTTAAGCCCATTAGGCCTTCTGAATAGGCCATCTCTCTAGGCTAGGACTGTGAGCCGTTAACAGATGAAGGAATTGTGCCATCAACATGATGGGTACGATCATACCAGCGCTAATGCACCGGATCCCATCAGAACTCCGAAGTTAAGCGTGCTTGGGCGAGAGTAGTACTAGGATGGGTGACCCCCTGGGAAGTCCTCGTGTTGTACCCCCCTTTTCAATTTTTTTTGCTCCGGTTAGGGTTGCCAAGATACTTAATCCACCACATTTCTATTATCGAATCCCACGGCACCTTGGGCAAGACAACTTCGCTTCACGTGGAGGCTGGGCCAGCAAACCGAGGGCGTAGGGCTTGTGACCAAGTCTTCGTCGCTCCGATGCCATAAATTTTGATCCGTAAGGACTTACGCGGCCCACAACATACCGTTGCAAAGCTCTATGAGAGATCTACGATGAGGGCAGCTAGCTTGCTCGCTGTGTCCTTTTTGGAGCCCAAAATTGAACATTTTTTTCAGTTTTGGGCCACTTTTCTATTTTTGCTCTGTTTTTCCATCCCGGATCGTACGTTGTGAGCTGTTAAAAGGACGACAACCTTACTAACGGGACATTAGAGGGCCCTACAATGCGTCGATATCACGTCTTGCCAGGATGTTGCATTGTTGAAGCGGATGGGTTGTCGTTAAGCCCATTGGGCCTTCTGAATGGACCATCTCTCTAGGCTGGGACTGTGAACCGTTAATACATAAAGGAATTGTGCCCTCAAGATGACGAGTGCAATCATACCAGCACCAATGCACCGGATCCCATCAGAACTCCGATGTTAAGCGTGCTTGGGCGAGAGTAGTACTAGGATGGGTGACCCCGTGGGAAGTCCTCGTGTTGTACCCCATTTTCAAATTTTTTTGCTCCGGTTAGGGTTGCCAAGATACTTTATCCACCACATTTCTGTTATCGAATCCCACGGCACCTTGGGCAAGACAACTTCTATGAGGCCCGACCCGGAATAACGTGTTTTACCTCGATTTACGTGCCCTATCTTGGTTTTCATGCATGCTTCGTCATTCTTGCCTAGAATTATGTGCCCTAATCCTTGACTTACGTGCCTTGACTTCGAATCACGTTTGTTACCTCGTTTCGTGTGCCAGACCTTGAATTGCGTGTCTTAACCTAGGTTTAAGAGTCGTACCTCGATTTACGTGCATTTACTTGGAAAACGTGCATTCATCTCGTAGTTTGTGTCTACCTCGTGATTCGTGCCCCGTATTGATTTTAGTGCGTGCCTCGTAGTGCGTATCCCAAAGCTCGAACTGTGTGCCTACACGCTAATCAAGAAAGAATCCTACACAATCCACTAACCAATATTATATTCCAAATTCAAATTCTCTACAAACTCCACTAACAATAAAATAATACTAAACTATTCCTACATTTCCCACTATCTATTATTCTATTCATAATTCAACTCATCAACAAACATTCCTTTATTTTATTCTACCTAGATTCCCTAAATTCCCAACATTCCTATGACAATTCTATGACACAAATGCATAAAAATTAACCCAAAACCCTACCCAATGCACCCAAAATCTCGACACATGCATATGCCCATGCTAGGATGATTCAAATTGTGCTTCTTGGAGACACAAATCTAATTTTTGCATGCCCAAGGCCAACATTTGCATCAACAATTGCAAAAGCTTCTATTTTCTCTCATTTCTCTCACTCTCCTCACATTTCTCTCTCTCCCTCTCGTTCTTCTCTCTCAATCTCGGTTTTGGCTGAGTTCATACACTCCATAGCTCATCTTCATCATTCCATGGTTCATCAAGGCAAGCTAGAAGCTAAGAAACTCGATTAAACAAGCTAGGATGCAAGAAACACACATGCAAGCTCTTTGAACTTCCATTTCGGTTTAGGTGAGTTTCCTAGCTTCCATTTCTTTTCTTCTTGTTCTAACCTCATGCACCTACTAAGAAATTTTTTACTAAGCTAGGAAAATTGAGAAAAAATGGGTGGAGTCTTGGCTAAGCAAGGAAAAGAACAAATCTTGTGCTTCATCAAAGTCTTGTGCATCTTCTTGTTGTTTTGCTAAGGTGAGGGCTAAAACTTCTTGAAAATCTTTCAAAAATCCACATGCATGCTCTTAAATGTTTGTCTTTGCTTCTGTACTTGAGATATATGTGTGTTTATAAGCTTTTACAACCATGCATCGCAAGATTTTGGCTTGGAGGTGATGATAGATGAAATCGGATTTTGTGACAGCTCTCTATCTTGTTGTTGCGAGGTGAGTTTGACTAGGCAAATGATATTAAAAATGCGTGAAAATTGGTAACTAGTTTTGCCAGTTTTGAACATTTTTCGCAGAAATAGGCCAAATCTAATTTTGACTCCAAAGTCCTCAAAATGGAAAATCATTAAAATGTGTCCAAATCTGGAAGTTTGGAAAAAATGAAGCAGGTTTTGGCAGATGCACAGACCTTGTAGAAGAACCCATTTTGACTTAGTAAATGATGTACAAAATGCATGAAATTTTGTGTGCTGCTATATTTTTCAGTTCTATACATTTTTGTCAGAAATGGACTAAGGAGAAATCTGACCCTAAGGACCTCAAAAACGACAATTATTGAAATGTGTGCAAATCTGGACAGTTTTGTGCAATCCCACTGTTTTGGCCATAACTATTGATCTCGAACTCCAAATGATGCAAGGTTTGTTTCTGATTTTAGTTCACTTCTTAAGTTTTAATTTGACATCTTATTTACTGGAATTGGAGATTTTTTTCTTGACTCAATGATTGTGAGAAAACAGCCTATTGCAGTGAGGGTTTCACTTAGTTATATGCTTAGAAATTTGTTGTAACTTCTCTTGTGGTATTAATTGCTTTGGATTGTGGAATTGGGATGCTGTGTGGACTGTTTTGAGTACTTAGGGATGTTTGGATTAATTGATGCTTGGCTTGAGATTGATTTTGAGTTGACTTGGGGCTTAATTGCACGGGTAAGCGCGAAATGGAAACCCTAGTGACTAAGCGAACTTGCTAAGTGTTGATCCTTTGAATATTGAGTGTAATTATATGTTTAGTAGGCTTCCCGTAGTTTCCTTATAGCCCTAAATGTGATTTTGATTCATTGCATGTTGACAAATAGGCCTTTCTTGCATCCGAACCACGTAGATTGTTGTCGCATGTTGAATAACCTTATTATTTGATTACGTGGACGTTGAAATGAGTTATATGGCTTGATTTACGTGCGTTACATGGCTGACCGTTTAATGTTCATATAACTTCATATGCTTTTCAAGTGAAATTACTTGTCTATTCGTGCCTCGCTTGTTTACTTGTCAATGTGCAATCTTATGACTGTCCGGAGGCAACCTACTTTGTTGTCCTCCTAATGTGATATATTAAATGTCATAAATGTGCATTGCATACAAGGTTGCAACCTTTCATTCTGGCATGCTAGCGTTCACGCACACCGGGCGGCATCGGGCTTGCCGTTGCAACCGTGACTACCATGGTCCAATTCCCTCTCTCGCTTGGGAGCTAGACTTCCTCGGAGAGTTGGGTCGTAGGATTTCGGGGTACATCCGGAGTACACCCATTTGGCGTGTTAAGGGGATGATTTGAAGTCGGCCGCAACAATTGAGAGCAAAAGCTCACCGTATCCTTTTCACTATGTGTATAAGTACTCTCGCTTGGTTCCTAGAGGACCTCGGCGAGGAAAGACGGGTAATTGTGTTCCTTTACTTTTACATTACGTTATGTACTTACTTGTGACATATTCATGCTTGCAAAAAAGATTTTTCATAAGTTGAACCGGAAAAATGAGTTTCAAAACTTATTTCTCGTTCCCCCTCGCTGAGTTCATAAGGACTCACCCTTTTTTTTGTCACAGGTGCAGCAGATTTGGAACAAGTACCCGAAGTAAATGTGCTTGTTGATGATTCGTTGGAGTGACTACGTGCTTTTGTGCTTTGCCTAAAAGTGGTTGCTATATGGATATTGTGTTTGATTGCAAACTGTTCATTTTATTGATGTAAATGACCCCTTTGTAATTTGGGTCTAATTTTGGCTTGTACTCATTGTAGCCGGACGAACTCTTTATTTGGTCGTTTACTTTCGTCATTTAATTAGTAGTTATCGTAGGCGTTTGAACCACTAGGTGAAGAAGTAAATAATGTAACTCTACTTAATCTCACCTAGTGATCATGCACAAGCTAAAGGATAATAGGTACTTGCATGATATGAAATTGACAAATAAACAACACATAGTTATCACGTTAGGCTTATTAACCAAACGAGACTTTCAAGATAAACTAGTAGGCAAATCGGTTGGTGACAAAATAGGAGTCCTTAATGGAATTGGATTAATGATTGGAATAATTAAGGCGTTTAGAAATTAGGTCAAACTAAAAGGTCCTAACTATAGCCGTGATACTGCCAGTTTTTTGGAGAATTTGTTGAGTTTAGGCTAAATTGTTAAGTGTTAAACCCTCTTGAATGATTAAGTACGTGATATGACTTGAATGTTTAGATCACACCCTAGTCTAACCTTCATAGGTCGGGTTGGGGCGTGACAACTTCGCTTCACGTGGAAGCTGGGCCGCAAACCGAGGGCGTAAGGAGTTACGCTGCGCACAGCACTCCGTTGCAATGTTCTCCGATAGCTCTACGATGGGAGCAGCCAGCTTGCTCGCTGTGCACATTTTTGGAGCCCAAAATCGAACGTTTTCATCAGTTTCGGGCCACTTTTCTTCTTTAGCTCTGCTTTTTCATCCTGGATTGTACATCGTGAGTTGTTAAAAGCACGACAACCTTACTCGCGGGATATTAGAGGGCCCTACAACGCGTCGATATCACGTCTTGCGAGAATGCTGCGTTGTTGAAGTGGATGGGTTGTCGTTAAGCCCATTGGGCCTTTTGAATGGGCCATCTCTCTAGGCTGGGACTGTGAACCGTTAACACATAAAGGAATTGTGCCTTCAACATGACGGGTGCGATCATACCAGCACTAATGCACCGGATCCCATCAGAACTCCGAAGTTAAGCGTGCTTGGGCGAGAGTAGTACTAGGATGGGTGACCCCTTAGAAAGTCCTCGTGTTGCTCCCCCCTTTTCAATTTTTTTTGCTCCGGTTAGGGTTGCCATGATACTTTATCCACCACATTTCTATTATCGAACCCCACGGCACCTTGGGCAAGACAACTTCGCTTCACGTGGAGGTTGGGCCAGCAAACTGAGGGCGTAGGGCTTGTGACCAGGTCTCTGTCGCTCCGGTGCCCATAACTTTTGATCCGTAAGGAGTTACGCGGCGCACAGCATACCGTTGCAAAGCTCTCCGAGAGCTCTACGACAAGGGCAGCTAGCTTGCTCGTTGTGCCCTTTTTGGAGCCCAAACTTGAATGTTTTCGTCAGTTTCGGGCCACTTTTCTTATTTTGCTCTATTTTTCCTTCTCGGATCGTACGTTGTGAGCTGTTAAAAGGACCACAACCTTACTCGTGGGACATTAGAGGGCCCTACAATGCGTCGATATCACGTCTTGTGAGGATGCTGCGTTGTTGAAGCGGATGGGTTGTCGTTAAAGCCATTGGGCCTTTTGAATGGGCCAACTTTCTAGGCTGGGACTGTGAACCATTAACACATAAAGGAATTGTGCCCTAAACATGACGGGTGCGATCATACCTGCACTAATGCACCGGATCCCATCAGAACTCCAAAGTTAAGCGTGCTTAGGCGAGGGTAGTACTAAGATGGGTGACCCCCTGGGAAGTCCTCGTGTTGTACCCCCCTTTTCAATTTTTTTTGCTCCGGTTAGGGTTGCCAAGATACTTTATCCACCACATTTCTATTATCGAATCCCACGGCACCTTGGGCAAGACAACTTCGCTTCACGTGGAGGCTGAGTCAGCAAACCGAGGGCGTAGGGCTTGTGACCAGGTCTCCGTCGCTCCGGTGCCCATAACTTTTGATCCGTAAGGAGTCACGCGGCACACAGCATACCGTTGCAAAGCACTCTTAGAGCTCTACGACTGGGGTAGCTAGCTTGCTTGCTGTGCCAGTTTTTGGAACCCAAAATCAAACAATTTCATCAGTTTTGAGCCACTTTTCTTGTTTAGCTCTGTTTTTCTGTCCCGGATCGTACGTCGTGAGTTGTTAAAAGGACGACAACATTACTCGCTGGACATTAGAGGGCCCTACAACGCGTCGATATCACGTCTTGCGAGGATGCTGCGTAGTTGAATCGGATGGGTTGTCGTTAAGCCCATTGGGCGTTTTGAATGGGCCATCTCTCTAAGCTGGGACTGTGAACCGTTAACACATAATGGAATTGTGCCCTCAACATGACGGGGGCGATCATACCAGCACTAATGCACCGGATCCCATCAGAACTCCGAAGTTAAGCGTGCTTGGGCGAAATTAGTACTAGGATGGGTGACCCCCTAGGAAGTCCTCGTGTTGTACCCCCCTTTTCAATTTTTTTTTACCCCGGTTAGGGTTGCCAAGATACTTTATCCACCACATTTCTTTTAGCGAATCCCACGGCACCTTGGGCAAGAGAAATTCGCTTCACATGGAGGCTGGGCTACCAAACTGAGGGTGTAGGGCTTGTGACCAGGTCTCCGTCGCTCTGGTGCCCATAACTTTTGATCCGTAAGGAGTTACGCGGTGCACAGCATATCATTCCAAAGCTCTCCGAGAGCTCTACGACGAGGGCAGCTAGCTTGCTCGTTGTGCCTGTTTTTGGAGCCCGAAATCAAACATTTTCATCAGTTTCGGGCCACTTTTCTTATTTAGCTCTGTTTTTCCGTCCCGGATCGTACGTCGTGATTTGTTAAAAGGAGGACAACCTTACTCGCAGGATATTAGAGGGCCCTACAATGCTTCGATTTCACGTCTTGCGAGGATGCATCATTGTTGAAGTGGATGGGTTGTCGTTAAGCCCATTGGGACTTCTGAATGGGCCATCTCTCTAGGCTGGGACTGTGAACCGTTAACACATAAAGAATTGTGCCCTCAACATGATGGGTGCAATCATACCAGCACTAATGCACCGGATCCCATCAGAACTCCGAAGTTAAGCGTGCTTGGGCGAGAGTAGTACTAGGATGGGTGACCCCCAGGGATGTCCTCGTGTTGCCCCTCCCTTTTAAATTTTTTTTGCTCTGGTTAGGGTTGCCAAGATACTTTATCCACCACATTTCTATTATCGAATCCCTCGGTACCTTGGGCAAGACAACTTCGCTTCACGTGGAGGTTGGGTCAGCAAACAGAGGGCGTAGGGCTTGTGACCAGGTCTCCGTCGCTCCGGTGCCCATCACTTTTGATCCATAAGGAGTTACGCGGCGCACAGCATATCGTTGCAAATTTCTCCAAGAGCTCTACGACGAGGGAAACCAACTTGTTCGTTGTGCCTATTTTTGGAGTCCGAAATCAAACATTTTCATCAGTTTCGGGCCACTTTTCTTATTTAGCTCTGTTTTTCCGTCTCGGATCGTACGTCGTGAGCTGTTAAAAGGAGGACAACCTTACTCGCGGGATATTAGAGGGCCCTACAACGCTTCGATATCACGTCTTGCGAGGATGCTGCATTGTTGAAGCGGATGGGTTGTTGTTAAGCCCAATGGGCCTTCTGAATGGGCCATCTCTCTAGGCTGGGACTGTGAACCGTTAACACATAAAGAATTGTGCCCTCAACATGACGGGTGCGATCATACCAGCACTAATGCACCGGATCCCATCAGAACTCTGAAGTTAAGCGTGCTTGGGCGAGAGTAGTACTAGGATGGGTGACCCCCAGGGATGTCCTCGTGTTGCACCCCCCTTTTCAATTTTTTTAGCTCCAGTTAGGGTTGCCAAGATACTTTATCCACAACATTTCTATTATCGAATCCCATGGCACCTTGGGCAAAACAACTTCGATTCACGTGGAGGCTGGGCCAGTAAACCGAGGGCGTAGGGCTTTTGACCAGGTCTCCGTCGCTCCGGTGCCCATAACTTTTGATTCGTAAGGAGTTACGCGGCGCACAGCATATCGTTGCAAATCTCTCCGAGAGCTCTACAACCGGGGCAGCCAGCTTGCTCGCTGTGCCCCTTTTTGGAGCCCGAAATCAAACATTTTCATCAGTTTCAGGCCACTTTTCTTATTTAGCTCTATTTTTCCGTCCCGGATCGTACGTCGTGAGGTGTTAAAAGGACGACAACATTAGTCGCGGGACATTAGAGGGCCCTACAACGCGTCGATATCACGTCTTACGAGAATGCTGCGATGTTGAAGCGGATGGGTTGTTGTTAAGCCCATTGGGACCTCTGAATGGGCCATCTCTCTAGGCTAGGACTGTGAACTGTTAACACATAAAGGAATTGTGCCTTCAACATGACGGGTGTGATCATACCAGCACTAATGCTCCGGATCCCATCAGAACACTGAAGTTAAGCGTGCTTGGGCGAGAGTAGTACTAAGATGGGTGAACCCCTTGGAAGGCCTCGTGTTGCACCCCCCTTTTCAATTTTTTTAGCTCCGGTTAGGGTTGCCAAGATACTTTATCCACCACATTTCTATTATCGAATCCCACGACACCTTGGGCAAGGTAACTTCGCTTCACGTAGGGGCTGGGCCAGCAAACCAAGGGCGTAGGGCTTGTGACCAGGTCTCCGTCGCTCCGGTGCCCATAACTTTTGATCCGTAAGGAGTTACGCGACGAACAGCATGCCGTTGCAAAGATCTCCTAGAGCTCTACTACGAGGGCAGCTAGTTGCTCGTTATGCCCTTTTTGGAGCCCAAAATAGAATGTTTTCATCAGTTTCAGGCCAATTTTCTATCTTTGCTCTGTTTTTCCGTCCCGGATCGTACCTCGTGAGCTATTAAAAGGACGACAACCATACTCGTGGGACATTAGAGGACCCTACATCGCATCGATATCACGTCTTGTGAGGATGCTGCATTGTTGAAGCGGATGGGTTGTCGTTAAGCCCATTGGGCCTTTTGAATGGGCCATCTCTCTAGGCTGGGACTGTGAACAGTTAACACATAAAGGAATTGTGCCAACAATATGACGGGTTTCATCATACCAGCACTAATGCATCAGATCCCACCAGAACTCCGAAGTTAAGCGTGCTTGCACGAGAGTAGTACTAGGATGGGTGACCCCCTGGGAAGTCCTCGTGTTACACTCCCCATTTCAATTTTTTTTGATCCGGTTAGGGTTGCCAAGATACTTTATCCACCAAATTTCTATTATCGAATCCCACGGCACCTTGGGCAAGACAAGTTCGCTTCACGAGGAGGATGGTCCAGCAAACTGAGGGCGTAGGGCATGTGACTAGGTCTCCGTTGCTCCGGTGCCTATAACTTTTGATCCGTAAGGAGTTATGCGGCGCACAACATATCGTTGCAAAGTTCTCCGAGAGCTCTACGACGGGGGCAGCCAGCTTGCTCGCTGTGCCAATTTTTGGAGCCAAAAATCAAACATTTTCATCAGTTTCGGGCCACTTTTCTTATTTAGCTCAGGTTTTCCATCCCGATTCGTAGGTCGTGAGCTGTTAAAAGGACGACAACCTTACTGGCAGGACATTAGAGGGCCCTACAATGCGTCGATATCACGTCTTGCGAGGATGCTGCATTGTTGAAGCGGATGGGTTGTCGTTAAGCCGATTGGGCCTTCTGAATGGGCCATCTCTCTAGGCTGGGCCTGTGAACCGTTAACACATAAAGGAATTGTGCCCTCAACTTGACGGGTGCGATCATACCAGCACTAATGCACCAGATCCCATCAGAACTCCGAAGTCAAGCGTGCTTGGGCGAGAGTAGTACTAGGATGGGTGACCCCCTGGGAAGTCCTCGTGTCGCACCCCCTTTTCAATTTTTTTTGCTCCTGTTAGGGTTGCCAATAAACTTTATCCACCACATTTCTATTATCGAATCCCACGGCACCTTGGGCCCGACAACTTCGCTTCACGTGGAGGCTGGGTCAGCAAACCGAGGGCGTAGGGCTTGTGACCAGGTCTCCATCACTCCGGTGCCCATAACTTTTGATCCGTAAGGAGTTACGCGGCGCACAACACACCGTTGCAAAGCTCTCTGAGATCTCTACGATGGGGGCAGCCAGCTTGCTCGCTGTGCCCATTTTTGGAGCCCAAAATCAAACATTTTTTTCAGTTTCGGACCAGTTTTCTAATTTAGCTCTATTTTTCCGTCTCGGATCATACGTCGTGAGCTGTTAAAAGGACAACAACCTTACTTGTGGGACATTAGAGGGCCCTACAACGCGTCGATATCACGTCTTTCGGGGATACAGCATTGTTGAAGCGGGTGGGGTGTCGTTAAGCCCATTGAGCCTTCTGAATGGGCTATTTCTCTAGGCTAGGACTGTGAACCGTTAACACATAAAAGAATTGTGTCCTCAACCTGACGGGTGAGATCATACCAGCACTAATGCACCGGATCCCATCAGAACTCTGAAGTTAAGCGTGTTTGGGCGAAAGTAGTACTAAGATGGGTGACCCCCTGGAAGCCCTCGTGTTACACCCCCTTTTTCAATTTTTTTTGCTCCAGTTAGTGTTGCCAAGATACTTTATCTACCACATCCCTATTATCGAATCCCACGGCACCTTGGGCAACAGAACTTCACTTCACGTGGAGGCTGGGTCATCAAACCGAAGGCGTAGGGCTTGTGACCAGGTCTCCGTCGCTCCGGTGCCCATAACTTTTGATCCGTAAGGACTTACGTGGCGCACAGCATACCGTTGCAAAGCTCTCCGAGAGCTCTACGACAGGGGAAGCTATTATGCTCGTTGTGCCATTTTTTGAGGCCAAAATCGAACATTTTCATCATTTTTATGCCACTTTTCTATCTTTGATCAGTTTTTCCATCCCGGATCGTACGTCGTGAGCTGTTAAAAGGATGACAGCCTTACTTGCTAGACATTAGAGGGCCCTACAATGCGTCGATATCACGTCTTGCAAGGATGCTGCGTTGTTGAAGCGGATGGGTTGTCGTTAAGCCCATTGGGCCTTCTGAATAGGCCATATCCCTAGGCTGGGACTGTGAACCATTAACACATTAAGGAATTGTGCCCTCAACATGATGGGTGCGATCATACCAGTACTAATTCACCGGATCCCATAAGAACTGCAAAGTTAAGGGTACTTGGGCGAGAGTAGTACTAGGATGGGTAACCCCCTGGGAAGTCCTCGTGTTGCACCCCCATTTTCAAATTTTTTTGCTCCGGTTAGGGTTGCCAAGATACTTTATCCACCACATTTCTATTATCGAATCCCACGGCACCTTGGGCAAGACAACTTCACTTCACATGGAGGCTGGGCCAGCAAACTGAGGTTGTAGGGCTTGTGACCAGGTCTCCGGCGCTCCAGTGCCCATAACTTTTGATCCGTAAAGAGTTATGCGGTGCATAGCATACTGTTGCAAAGCGCTCCAAGAGCTCTATGATGGAGGCAGCCAGCTTGCTCGCAATGCCCGTTTTTGGAGCCCAAAATCGAACATCTTCATCGCTTTTGGAGCCACTTTTCTTATTTTAGCTCAGTTTTTCCGTCCCGAATCATACGTCGTGAGTTGTTAAAAGGACGACAACCTTACTCGCGGGACATTAGAGGGCCCTACAACGCATCGATATCACGTCTTGCGAGGATCTTGTGTTGTTGAAGCAGATGGGTTGTTGTTAAGCCCATTGGGCCTTTTGAATGGGCCATCTCTCTAGGCTGGGATAGTGAACCGTTAACAAATAAAGGAATTGTGACCTCAACATGACGGTTGCGATCATACCAGTACTAATGCACCAGATCCCATCAGAACTCCGAAGTTAAGCGTGCTTGGGCGAGAGTAGTACTAGGATGGGTGACCCCCTGGGAAGTCCTCGTGTTGCACCTCCATTTTCAATTTTTTTTGCTCCGATTAGGGTTGCCAAGATACTTTATCCACCACATTTCTATTATCGAACCCCACGGCACCTTGGGCAAGACAACTTCGCTTCACGTGGAAGCTGGGTTAGCAAACCGAGGGCGTAGGGCTTGTGACCAGCTCTCCGTGACTCCAGTGCCCATAACTTTTGATCCATAAGGAGTTACGCGGCGCACAGCATACCCTTGCAAAGTTCTCTGAGAGCTCTACGACAGGTACAGCTAGCTTGCTCGCTGTGCCCTTTTTGGAGCCAAAAAATGAACGTTTTCATTAGTTTAGGGCCACTTATCATCTTTTGCTCTATTTTTCCGTCCCGGATCGTACGTCGTGAGCTGTTAAAAGGATGAAAACCTTAGTCGCGGGACATTACAGGTCCCTACAACGCGTCGATATCACGTCTTGCGAGGATGCTGCATTGTTGAAGTGGATGGGTTGTCATTAAGCCCATTGGGCCTTTTGAATGGGCCATCTCTCAAGGCTGGGACTGTGAACCGTTAACACATAAAGGAATTGTGCCCTCAACATGACGGGTGCGATCATACCAGTACTAATGCACCGGATCCCATCAGAACTCCGAAGTTAAGCGTGCTTAGGCAAGAGTAATACTAAGATGGGTGACCCCATCGGAAGTCCTCGTGTTGCACCCTCCTTTTCAATTTTTTTTGCTCCGGTTAGGGTTGCCAAGATACTTTATCCACCACATTTCTATTATCGAATCCCACGGTACCTTGGGCAAGACAACTTCGCTTCAAGTGGAGGCTGGGCCAGCAAATCGAGGGCGTAGGGCTTGTGACCAGGTCTCCGTCGCTCCGGTGCCCAAAACTTTTGATCCGTAAGGAGTTACGCAGCGCACAGCATACTGTTGCAAATCTCTCCAAGAGCTCTACGACAGGGGCAGCTAACTTGCTTGCTGTGCCCTTTTTAGAGCCCAAAATCGAACGTTTTCATCAGTTTCAGGCCACTTTTCTATATTTACTCTATTTTTTCGTCCCGGATCGTACGTCGTGAGTTGTTAAAAGGACGACAACCTTACTCGCGGGACATTAGAGGGCCCTATAACGCATCGTTATCACGTCTTGTGAGGATGCTGCGCTGTTGATGTGGATGGGTTGTCGTCAAGCCCATTGGGCCTTTTGAATGGGCCATCTCTCTAGGCTGGGACTATGAACCGTTAACACGAAAAGGAATTGTGCCCTCAACATGACGGGTGCTATCATACTAGCACCAATGCACCGAATCCCATCAGACCTCTGAAGTTAAGCATGCTTGGGCAAAAGTATTACTAAGATGGGTAACCCCTTGGGAAGTCCTCGTGATACACCCCCCTTTTCAATTTTTTTTGCTCCGGTTAGGGTTGCCAAGATATTTTATCTACCATATTTCTATTATCGAATCCCACGGCATCTTGGGCAAGACAACTTCGCTTCACGTGGAGGCTGGGCCAGCAAACCGAAGGCATAGCGCTTGTGACCAGGTCTCCGTCGCTCCAGTGCCTATAACTTTTGATCCGTAAGGAGTTACGCGGCGCACAGCATACCGTTGCAAAGCTATCCGAAAGCTCTACGACAAGGACAGCCAGCTCGCTCGTTGTGCCCCTTTTTGGAGCCCAAAATCGAACGTTTTCATCACTTTCGTGCCACTTTTTTTCTTTAGCTTTGTTTTTTCGTCCCGGATCGTACGTCGTGAGCTGTTAAAAGGACGACAACCTTACTCACGGGACATTAGAAGGCCCTACAACGCGTCGTTATCATGTCTTGCGAGGATGCTGCGTTGTTGAAGTGGATGGGTTGTCGTTAAGCCCGTCGGGCCTTTTGAATGGGCCATCTCTCTAGGCTGGGATAGTGAACCATTAACACAAAAAGGAATTGTGCCCTCAACATGACGGGTGCGATCATACCAGCGCTAATGCACCGGATCCCATCAGAACTCCGAATTTAAGCATGCTTGGTCGAGAGTAGTACTAGGATGGGTGACCCCCTGGGAAGTCCTCGTGTTGCACCCCCCTGTTCAATTTTTTTTGCTCCGGTTATGTTGCCAAGATACTTTATCCACCACATTTCTATTATCAAACCCCACGGCACGTTGGGCAAGACAACTTCGCTTCACGTGGAGGTTGGGCCAGCAAACCGAGGACGTAGGGCTTATGACCAGGTCTCCGTCGCTCTGGTGCCCATAAATTTTGATCCGTAAGGAGTAACGCTGCGCACAGCATACCGTTGCATAGCTCTCTGAGAGCCCAAAATCGAACGTTTTCATCAGTTTCGGGCCACTTTCCTATTTTTGCTATGTTTTTCAATCCCGGATCGTACGTCGTGAGCTATTAACAGGATGACAACCTTACTCGCAGGACATTAGAGGGCCCTACAATGCGTCGATATCACATCTTGTGTGGATGCCACGTTGTTGAAGCGGATGGGTTGTCGTTAAGCCCATTGGGACTTCTGATTAAGCCATCTCTCTAGGCAGGGACTGTGAACCATTAACAAATAAAGGAATTGTGCCCTCAACATGACGGGTGCAATCATACCAGCACTAATGCACCGGATCCTATCAGAACTCCGAAGTTAAGCGTGCTTGGGCGAGAGTAGTACTAGGATGGGTGACCCCCTAGGAAGTCCTCGTGTTGCACAGCCTTTTCAATTTTTTTTGCTCCGTTTAGGGTTGCCAGGGTACTTTATCCACCACATTTCAATTATTGAACCCCACGGTACTTTGGACAAGACAACTTCTCTTGACGTGGAGGCTGAGCCTGCAAGCCGAGGGCTTAGGGCTTGTGTCCTGGCCTGTGTCGCTCCGGTGCCCATAACTTTTGATCTGTAAGGAGTTACGCGGCGCACAACATACCGTTGCAAAGCTCTCCGAGAGCTCTACGACAGGTGTAGCTAGCTTGCTCGCTATGCCCTTTTTTGAGCCCAAAAATGAACATTTTCATTAGCTTCGAGACATTTATATTCTTTTGCTCTATTTTTCCATTCCGAATCGTACGTCGTGAGCTGTTAAAAGGATGACTACCTTAGTCACGGGACATTACAAGGCCTTACAACGCGTCGATATCACATCTTGCGATGATGCTGCGTTGTTGAAGCGGATGGGTTTTCATTAAGCCTATTGGGTCTTTTTAATGGCCTATCTCTCTAGGCTGGGACTGTTAACCGTTAACACATAAAGGAATTGTGCCCTCAACATGACGGGTGCGATCATGCCAGCACTAATGCACCGGATCCCATCAGAACTCCGAAGTTAAGAGTACTTAGGCGAGAGTAGTACTAAGATAGGTGACCCCGTGGGAAGCCCTCGTGTTGCACCCCCCTTTTCAATTTTTTTTGCTCCGGTTAGGGTTGCAAAGATACTTTATCAACCACATTTCTATTATCGAATCCCACGGCACCTTGGGCAAGACAACTTCGCTTCACGTGGAGGTTGGGCCAGCAAACTGAGGGCGTAGGGCTGGGGACCAGGTCTCCGTCGCTCCGGTGCCCATAACTTTTGATCCGTAAGGAGTTACACGGCGCACAGCATACCGTTGCAAAGCTCACCGAGAACTCTACGATAGGGGTAGCTAGCTTGCTTGCTGTGCCTTTTTTAGAGCCCAAAATCGAATGTTTTCTTTAGTTTCGGGTCACTTTTCTATTTTTGCCCTTTTTTTCCATCCCGGATCGTACGTCGTAAGCTGTTAAAAGGACGACAACCTTACTCGCAGGACATTAGAGGGCCCTACAACGCGTTGATATCACGTCTTGCGAGGATGCAGCGTTGTTGAAGCAGATGGGTTGTCATTAAGCCCATCGGGCCTTCTGAATGGGCCATCTCTCTAGGCTGTGACTGTGAACCGTTAACACAGAAACGAATTGTGCCCTCAACATGACTGGTGCAATCATACCAGCACTAATGCACCGGATCCCATCAGAACTTTGAAGTTAAGCGTGCTTGGGCGAGAGTAGTACTAAGATGGGTGACCCCCTGGGAAGTCCTCGTGTTGTACCCCCCATTTCAATTTGTTTTGCTCTGGTTGGGGTTGCCAAGATACTTTATCCACCACATTTCTATTATCAAATCCCACGGCATCTTGGGCAAGACAACTTCGCTTCACGTGGAGGGTGGGCCAGCAAACCAGGGGCGTAGGGCTTGTGACCAGGTCTCCGTCGCTCTGGTGCCAATAACTTTTGATCCGTAAGGACTTACGTGGCGCATAGCATACCGTTGCAAAGCTCTCCAAGAGCTCTACAACCAGGGTAACCAGCTTGCTCGCTGTGCCCATTTTTGGAGCCCTAAATTGAACGTTTTCATCATTTTTGGGCCACATTTCCTCTTTAGCTGTATTTTTTAGCCCCGGATCGTACGTTGTGAGCTGTTAAAAGGACGACAACCTTACTCTCGGGACATTACAGTGCCCTACAACTCGTCATTATCACGTCTTACGAGGATGCTACGTTGTTGAAGCGGATGGGTTATCGTTAAGCCCATTGGGCCTTTTGAATGGGCCATCTCTCTAGGTTGGGACTGTGAACCGTTAACACATAAAGAAATTTTGCCCTCAACATGACTGGTGCGATTATACCAGCACTAATGCACCGGATCCCATCAGAACTCCAAATTTAAGCGTGCTTGGGCGAGAGTAGTACTAAGATGGGTGACCCCCTAGGAAGTCCTCGTGTTGCACCTCCCTTTTTAATTTTTTTTGCTCCGGTTATGGTTGCCAAGATATTTAATCCACCACTTTTCTATTATCGAATCCCACGACACCTTGGGCAAGACAAGTTCGTTTCATGCGGAGGCTAGGCCAGCAAACTGAGGGCGTAGGACTTGTGACCAGGTCTCCGTCGCTTCGGTACCCATAACTTTTGATCCGTAAGGAGTTACGTGGCGCACAACATATCGTTACAAAGGTCTCCGAGAGCTGTATGACAGGGGTAGCCAGCTTTCTCTCTATGCCCATTTTTTAAGACCAAAATCGAACGTTTTCATCACTTTCGGGCCACTTTTCTTCTTTGGCTCTGCTTTTCCTTCCCAGATCGTACGTCGTGAGCTGTTAAAAGGACGACAACCTTACTCACGGGACATTAGAGGGCCCTACAATGCGTCGTAATCACGTCTTGCGAGGATGTTACGTTGTTGAAGCGGATGGGTTGTTGTTAAGCCCATTGGGCCTTTTGAATGGGCCTTCTCTCTAGGCTGGGACTGTGAACCGTTAACACATAAAGGAATTGTGCCCTCAACATGACGGGTGCGATCATAAGAGCACTAATGCATCGGATCCCATCAGAACTCTGTAGTTAAGCACGCTCGGGCGAGAGTAGTAAAAGGTTGGGTGACCCCCTGGGAAGTCCTTGTGTTGTACCCCCCTTTTCAATTTTTTTGGCTCCGGTTAGGGTTGCCAAGATACTTTATCCACCACATTTCTATTATTGAATCACACATCACCTTAGGCAAGACAACTTCGCTTCACGTGGAGGCTGGGCCAGCAAACCGAGGGCGTAAGGCTTGTGACTAGGTCTCCGTCACTCCTGTTCCCATAACTTTTGATCCGTAAGGAGTTACGCGGCACACAGCATACCGTTGCACAGCTCTCCGAGAGCTCTACGATAGGGGTAGCTAGCTTGCTTGCTGCACCCTTTTTGGAGCCCAAAATTGAACGTTTTCATCAGTTTTGGGCCACTTTTCTAGTTTTGCTATGTCTTTCTGTCCTGGATCGTATGTCGTGAGCTGTTAAAAGGATGACAACCTTACTCGCTGGACATTAGAGGGCCCTACAATGCGTCGTTATCAAGTCTTGCACCGATGATGCGTTTTTTAAGTGGATGGGTTGTCATTAAGCACATTGGGCTTTTTTAATGGGCCATCTCTCTAGGCTGGGACAGTGAACCGTTAACACATAAAGGAATTGTGCCCTCAACATGACGGGTGCGATCATACCAGCACTAATGCACCGGATCCCATCAGAACTCCGAAGTTAAACGCGCTTGGGCGAGAGTAGTACTAGGATGGGTGACCCCCTAGGAAGTCCTTGTGTTGTACCCCGCTTTTAAATTTTTTTTGCTCCGGTTAGGGTTGCCAAGGTACTTTTACCACCACATTTCTATTATCGAATCCCAAGGCACCTTGGGCAAGACAACTTCACTTCACGTGGAGGCTGGGCCAGCAAACCGAGGGCGTAGGGCTTGTGACCAGATCTCCGTCGCTCCGGTGCCCACAAATTTTGATCCGTAAGGAGTTACGCGGCGCACAGCATACCGCTGCAAAGCACTTCGAGAGCTCTATGACAGGGGCAACCATCTTGCTCGTTGTGCACATTTTTCGAGCCCAAAATTGAATGTTTTCATCACTTTCGGGCCAATTTTCTTCTTTAGCTCTGTTTTTCAATCCCGGATCATAAGTCGTGAGTTGTTAATAGGACGACAACCTTACTCGCGGGACATTAGAGGGCCCTACAACGCATCGTTATCATGCCTTTCGAGGATGCTGCGTTGTTGAAGCGAATGGGTTGTCATTAAGCCCATTGGGCCTTCTGAATGGGCCATCTCTCTAGGCTGGGACTGTGAACCGTTAACACATAAAGGAATTGTGCCCTCAACCTGACGGGTGCGATCATACTATCGCTAATGCACCGGATCCCATCAGAACCCCGAAGTTAAGTGTGCTTGGGCGAGAGTAGTACTAAGATGGGTGACCCCCTGGGAAGTCCTCGTGTTGTACCCCCCTTTTCAATTTTTTTTGCTCCGGTTAGGGTTGCCAAGATACTTTATCCATCACATTTCTATTATCGAATCCCATGGCACCTTGGGCAAGACAACTTCGCTTCACGTGGAGGCTGGGCCAGCAAACCGAGGGCGTAGGGCTTGTGACCAGGTCTCCGTCGCTCCGGTGCCCATAACTTTTGATCCGTAACGAGTTACGCGGCGCACATCATACCGTTGCAAAGCACTCCGAGAGCTCTATCACAAGGGCAGCTAGATTGCTCGTTGTACCCTTTTTGGTCCCCAAAATTTGACATTTTCTTCAGTTTCGGGCCAATTTTCTAATTTTGCTCAATTTTTTCATCCCGGATCGTACGTCGTGAGCTGTTAAAAGGACGACAACCTTACTCGCGTGATATTAGAGGGCCCTACGACGCGTCGATATCACGTCTTGCGAGGATGCTGCGTTGTTGAAGCAGATGGGTTGTTGTTAAGCCCATTAGGCCTTATGAATGGGCCATCTCTCTAGCCTGGGACAGTGAACTGTTAACACATAAAGGAATTGTGCTCTCAACATGACGGGTGCGATCATACCAGCAATAATGCTCCGGATCCCATCAAAACTCCGAAGTTAAGCGTGCTTGGGCGAGAGTAGTACTAGGATGGGTGACCCCCTGAGAAGTCCTCATGTTGCACCCCCCTTTTCAATTTTTTTGGCTTCGGTTAAGGTTGCCAAGATACTTTATCAACCACATTTCAATTATCGAATCCCATGGCACCTTGGGCAAGACAACTTTACTTCACGTGGGGGCTGGGCCAGCAAACCTAGGGTGTAGGGCTTATGACCAGGTTTCCGTCGCTCCGGTGCCTACAACTTTTGATCCGTAAGGATTTACGCGGAGCACAGCATACCATTGCAAATCTCTCCAAGAGCTCTACAACGGGGGCAGCTAGCTTGCTCGCTGTGTCTTTTTTGGAGCCTAAAATCGAATGTTTTCATTAGTTTCGGGCCACTTTTCTATTTTTGCTCTGTTTTTCCATCACGGATCGTACATCGTGAGCAGTTAAAAGGACGACAACCTTACTTGTGGGACATTAAAGGGCCCTACAATGCGTCGATATCATGTCTTGCGAGAATACAGCGTTGTTGAAGCGGATTGGTTGTCGTTAAGCCCATTGGGCCTTCTGAATTAGCCATCTCTCTAGGCTGGGACTATGAACCGTTAACACATAAAGGAATTGTGCCCTCAACATGACTGGTATGATCATTCCAACACTGGCACCGGATCCCATCAGAACTCTGAAGTTAAGCGTGCTTGGGCGAGAGTAGTACTGGGATGGGTGACCCCCTGGGAAGTCCTCGTGTTGCATCCCCCTTTCCAATTTTTTTTGCTCCGGTTAGGGTTGCCAAGATACTTTATCCACCACATTTCTATTATCGAATTCCACGGCACCTTGGACAAGACAACTTCGCTTCACGTGGAGGCTGGGCTAACAGACCGAGGGCGTAGGGCTTGTGACCAGGTCTCCTTCGCTCCGGTGCCTATAACTTTTGATCCGTAAGGAGTTACACGGCGCACAGCATACCGTTGCAAATCTCTCCGAGAGCACTATGACGGGGGCAGCTAGTTTTCTCGCTATGCCCATTTTTGGAGCCCAAAATCAAACGTTTTCATCAGTTTCGGGCCACTTTTATTATTTAGTTCTGTTTTTCCGTCCCGGATCGTAAGTCGTGAGCTGTTAAAAGGACGACAACCTTACTCGCTGGACATTAGAGGGCCTTATAACACATCGATATCACATCTTGCCAGGATGCTGCGTTGTTGAAGCGGATGGGTTGTCGTTAAGCCCATTGGGCCTTCTGAAAGGGCCATCTCTCTAGGTTGGGACTATGAACTGTTAACACATAAAGGAATTGTGCCCTCAACATAACGGGTGCTATCATACCAGTACTAATGCACCGGATCCCATAAGAACTCCGAAGTTAAGCATGCTTAGGCGAGAGTAGTACTAGGATGGGTGACCCCCTGGGAAGTCCTCGTGTTGCACCCCTCTTTTCAATTTTTTTTGCTCCGGTTAGGGTTGCCAAGATACTTTATCCACCACATTTCTATTATCGAAGTCCACGGCACCCTGGGCAAGACAACTTCACTTCAGTGGAGGCTGGGCCATCAAACTGAGGGAGTAGGGCTTGTGACCAGGTCTCCGTCACTCCGGTGTCCATAACTTTTGATCTGTAACGAGTTACGCGACGCACAGCATACCGTTGCAAAGCTGTCTGAGAGCTCTACGACGGGGGCAGCGACCTTGGTCGCTTTGCCTATTTTTGGAGACGAAAATCAAACATTTTCATTAGTTTCATGCCACTTTTCTTATTTAGCTTTGTTTTTCCGTCCCAGATCGTACGTCGTGAGCTGTTAAAAGGACGACAACCTTACTCGCAGGACATTAGAGGACCCTACAATGCGTCGTTATCACGTCTTGCGAAAATGCTACGTTGTTGAAGCGGATGGGTTGTCGTTAAGCCCATTGGGCATTTTGAATGGGCAATCTCTCTAGGCTAGGACAATGAACCGTTAACACATAAAGGAATTGTGCCCTCAACATGATGGGTGCGATCATACCAGTACTAATGCACCGGATCCCATCAGAACTTCGAAGTTAAGCGTGCTTGGGCGAGAGTAGTACTAGGATGGGTGACCCCCTAGGAAGTCCTCATGCTGCACCCCCCTTTTAAATTTTTTTTGCTCCGATTAGGGTAGCCAAGATACTTTATCCACCACATTTCTATTATCGAACCCCACGGCACCTTGGGCAAGACAACTTCGCTTCACGTGGAGGCTGGGCCAGCAAACCTAGGGTGTAGGGCTTGTGACCAAGTCTCTGTCGATCCGATGCCCATAACTTTTGATCCGTAAGGAGTTACGAGGTGCACATCATACCGTTGCAAAGCTCTCTGAGAGCTCTACGACGGGGGAAGCTAGTATTCTCGCTGTGCCCATTTTGGAGCCAAAAAACGAATGTTTTCATCAATTTCGGGCCACTTATCTTCTTTTGCTCAATTTTGTCATCACGGATCGTACGTTATGAGCTGTTAGAAGGACGACAACCTTAGTCGCGGGACATTACAAGGCCCTACAACGCGTCGATATCACGTCTTGCAAAAATGCTGCGTTGTTGAAGCGGATGGGTTGTCGTTAAACCCATTGGGTCTTTTGAATGGGCCATCTCTCTAGGCTGGAACTGTGAACCGTTAACACATAAAGGAATTGTGCCCTCAACAGGACGAGTGCGATCCTACCAGCACTAATACACATGATCCCATCAGAACTCCGAAGTTAAGCGTGCTTGGGCGAGAGTAGTACTTGGATGGGTGACCCCATGGGAAGTCCTCGTGTTGTACCTCCCTTTTCAATTTTTTTTGCTCCTGTTAGGGTTGCCAAGATACTTTATCCACCACATTTCTATTATCAAACCCCACGGCACCTTGGGCAAGACAACTTCGCTTAACGTGGAGGCTGGGCCAGCAAACTGAGGGCGTAGGACTTATGACCAGGTCTCCGTCGCTCCGGTGCCCACAACTTTTGATCCGTAAGGAGTTACGTGGTGCACAGCATACAGTTGCAAAGCTGTCCGAGAGCTCTACGATGGGGGCAGCCACCTTGCTCATTGTGCACCTTTTTGGAGCACAAAATCAAACATTTTCATCAGTTTCGGGCCACTTTTCTTATTTAGCTATGTTTTTCCGTCCCGGATTGTACGTCGTGAGCTGTTAAAAGGATGATAACCTTACCCGCGGGACAATAGAGGGCCCAACAATGCATTGATATCAAGCCTTGTGAGGATGCTGCATTGTTGAAGTGGATGGGTTGTCATTAAGCCTAATGGGCCTTCTGAATGGGCCATCTCTCAAGGCTGGGACTGTGAACCGTTCACACATAAAGGAATTGTGCCCTCAACATGACGGGTGCGATCTTACCAGCACTAATGCACCGGATCCCATCAGAACTCGGAAGTCAAGCGTACTTGGGCGAGAGTAGTACTAAGACGGGTGACCCCCTGGGAAGTCCCCTTGTTGCACCCCCCATTTCAATTTTTTTTGCTCCGGTTAGGGTTGCCATGATACTTTATCCACCACATTTCTGTTATCAAATCCCACGGCACCTTGGACATGACAACTTCGTTTCACGTGGCGGTTGGGCCAGCAAACCGAGGGCGTAGGGCTTGTGACCAGGTCTCCGTCGCTCCGGTGCCCATAACTTTTGATTCGTAAGGAGTTACGCATCGCATAGCATACCGTTGTAAAGCTCTCCAAGAGCTCTACGACAAGGGTAGCTAGCTTGCTCGCTGTGCCCTTTTTGGAGGCCAAAATTGAACGTTTTCATCAGTTTCGGGCCATTTTTCAATTTTTACTCTATTTTTCCGTCCCGCATCGTACGTCGTGAGCAGTTAAAAGGACGACAACCTTACTCGCGGGACATTAGAGGGCCCCACAACATGTCGATATCATGTCTTGCGAGGATGCGGCATTGTTGAAGCGCATGGGTTGTTGTTAAGCCCATTGGGCCTTCTGAATGGGCCATCTCTCTAGGTTGGGACAGTGAACCGTTAACACATAAATGAATTGTGCCCTCAACATGACTGGTGCAATCATACCAGCACTAATGCACCGTATCCCATCAGAACTCCGAAGTTAAGCGTTCTTGGGCGAGAGTAGTACTAGGATGGGCGACCCCCTGGGAAGTCCCCGTGTTGCATCCCCCTTTTCAATTTTTTTTGCTCCGGTTAGGGTTGCCAACATACTTTATCCACCATATTTCTATTATCGAATCCCACGGCACCTTGGGCAAGACAACTTCGCTTCACGTGGGGGCTGGGCCAGCAAACCGAGGGTGTAGGGCTTGTGACTAGGTCTCCATCGCTCAGGTGCCTATAACTTTGGATCCATAAGGGGTTACGCGGCACACAGCATACCGTTGCAAAGCACTCCAAGAGCTCTACGACGCGGGCAGCTAGCTAGCGTGCTGTGCCCTTTTTGGAGCCCAAAATCGAACGTTTTCATCAGTTTCGGGCCACTTTTCTATGTTTGCTCTATTTTTCCGTCCCGGATCATACGCGTGAGCTGCTAAAAGGACGACAACCTAACTTGTGGGATATTAAAGGGCCCTACAACGCGTCGATATCATGTCTTGCGAGGATGCTACGTTATTGAAGCAGATGGGTTGTCGTTAAGCCCATTGGGCCTTCTGAATGAGCCATCTCTCTAGGCTGGGACTGTGAACCGTTAACACATAATGGAATTGTGCCCTCAACATGACGTGTGCGATCATACCAGCACTAATGCACCAGATCCCATCAGAACTCCGAAGTTAAGTGTGCTTGGGTGAGAGTAGTACTAGGATGGGTGACCCCATGGGAAGTCCTCGTGTTGCACCCCCCTTTTCACTTTTTTTTACTCCGGTGAGGGTTGCCAAGAAACTTTATCCACCACATTTCTATTCTCTAGTCCCACGGCACCTTGGGCAAGACAACTTCGCTTCCCATAGAGGCTGGGCTCGCAAACTAAGGGCGTAGGGCCTCTGACCTAGTCTCCGTTGCTTCGTTGCCCATAACTTTTGATCCGTAAGGAGTTACGTGGCGCAGAGCATACCGTTACAGAGCTCTCCGAGTGCTCTAAGACGGGGGTAGCCAACTTGCTAGTTGTGCCCATTTTTGGAGCCCAAAGTTGAACGTTTTCATCAGTTTCGGGCCACTTTTCTTACTTAGTTATGTTTTTCTATCTCGGATCGTACGTCGCGAGCTGTAAAAAGGACGACAACCTTACTCGATGGACATTAGAGGGCCCTACAACGCATCGATATCACGTCTTGCGAGGATGCTTCGTTGTTGAAGCTGATGGGTTGTTGTTAAGCCCAATGGGCCTTCTGAATGGGCCATCTCTCTAGGCTGGGACTGTGAACCGTTAGCACATAAAGGAATTGTGCCCTCAACATGATGTGTACGATCATACCAGCACTAATGCACCGGATCCCATCAGAACTCCGAAGTTAAGCGTGCTTGGGTGAGAGTAGTACTAAGATGGGTGACCCCCTAAGAAGTCCTCGTGTTGCATGCCCCTTTTCAAATTTTTTTGCTCCGGTTAGGGTTGCCAAGATACTTTATCCACCACATTTCTATTATCAAATCCCACGGTACCTTGGGCAAGACAACATCGCTTCACGTGGAGGCTGGGCCAGCAAACTGAGGGCGTAGGGCTTGTGACCAGGTCTCCGTTGCTCCAGTGTCCTTAACTTTTGATCTGTAATGAGTTACGTTGCGCACAACATACCGTTGCAAAGCTATCCGAGCGCTCTACAACGGGCGTGTCCACCTTGGTCGCTGTGCCGGTTTTTGGAGCCCAAAATCATACATTTTCATTAATTTCGGGCCACTTTTCTAATTTAGCTCTATTTTTCCATCACGAATCGTACGTCGTGAGCTGTTAAAAGGACGACAATCGTGCTCGCGGGATATTAGAGGGCCCTACAACGCATCGTTATCACGGCTTGCGAGAATGCTGCGTTGTTGAAGCGGATGGGTTGTCGTTAATCCCATTGGGCCTTTTCAATAGGCCATCTCTCTAGGCTGGGTGTGTGAACCGGTAACACATATAGGAATTCTGCCCGCAACATGACGGGGGCGATCATACGGGTACTAATGCACCGGATTCCATCAGAACTTCGTAGTTAAGCGTGCTTGGGTGGGAGTAGTACTAGAATGGGTGACTCCTTGGGAAGTCCTTGTGTTGCACCCCCCTTTTCAATTTTTTTTACTCCGGTTAGGGTTGCCAAGGTACTTTATCCACAACATTTCTATTATCGAACCCCATGGCACCTTGGGCAAGACAACTTCACTTCACATGGAGGCTGGGCCAGCAAACCGAGGGCGTAGGGCTTGTGACTAGGTCTCCGTCGCTCCGGTGGCCATAACTTTTGATCCGTAAGGAGTTACGAGGCGCACAGCATACCGTTGCAAAGCTCTCCAAGATGTCAACGACAGGGGTAGCAAGCTTGCTCACTGTGCCCTTTTTGGAGCCCAAAATCGAACATTTTCATTAGTTTCAGGCCACTTTTCTATGTTTGCTCTGTTTTTCCGTCCCGGATCGTACGTCGTGAGCTATTAAATGGATGAGAAGCTTACTCGTGGGACATTAAAGGGCCCTACAACGCGTCGATATAAGGTCTTGCGAGGATGCAACGTTGTTGAAGCGAATGGGTTGTGATTAAACCCATTGGGCCTTCTGAATGGGCCATCTCTCTTGGCTGGGTCTGTGAACCGTTAACATATAAAGGAATTGGGCCCTCAACATGAGGGGTGCAATCATACCAGCACTAATGCACCGGATCCCATCAGAACTCCGAAGTTAAGCATGCTTGGGTGAGAGTAGTGTTAGGATGGGTGACCCCCTGGGAAGTCCTCGTGTTGCACCCCCATTTTCAATTTTTTTTGCTCCTGTTAGGGTTGCCAAGAAACTTTATCCACCACATTTCTATTATCGAATCCCACAGCACCTTGGGCAAGACAACTTCGCTTCACGTGGAGGCTGGGCAAGCAAACCGAGGGTGTAGGGCTTGTGACCAGGTCTCCGTTGCTCCGGTGCCCATAACTTTTGATCCGTAAGGAGTTACGTGGCGCATAGCATACCGTTGCAAAGCTCTCCGAGAGCTCTAAGACGGGGGCAGCCAGCTTGCTCACTGTGCCCATTTTTGGAGTCCAAAATCGAATGTTTTCACTAGTTTCGGGCCACTTTTCTTATTTAGTTCTGTTTTTCCTTCACGGATCGTACATCGTGAGCTGTTAAAAGGACGACAACCTTACTCGATGCACATTAGAGGGCCCTACAATGCGTCGATATCACGTCTTCCGAGGATGCTGTATTGTTGAAGCTGATGGGTTGTCGTTAAGCCCATTTGGCCTTCTGAATGGGCCATCTCTCTAGGCTGGGACTGTGAACCGTTAGCACATAAAGGAATTGTGCCCTCAACATAACGAGTGTGATCACACCAGCACTAATGCATCGGATCCCATCAGAGCACCGAAGTTAAGCGTGGTTGGGCGAGAGTAGTACTTGGATGGGTGACACACTAGAAAGTCCTCGTGTTGCACTCCCCTTTTCAATTTTTTTTGCTCCGGTTAGGGTTGCCAAAATACTTTTTCCACCACATTTCTATTATCAAATCCCATGGTACCTTGGGCAAGACAACTTTGCTTCACGTACAGGCTGGGCCAGCAAACTGAAGGCGTAGGGCTTGTGGCCAGGTCTCCGTCACTCCGGTGCCCATAACTTTTGATCCGTACGGAGTTACGCGGTGCAAAGCATACAGTTTCAAAGTTGTCCGACAGCTCTACGACGTGGGCAGCCACCTTGGTCGCTGTACCCATTTTTGGAGCCCAAAATCAAATATTTTAATAAGTTTCGGGCCACTTTTCTTATTTAGCTCTATTTTTCCGTCCCAGATCGTACGTCATGAGCTGTTAAAAGGATGACAACCTTACTTGCGGGACATTAGGGGGCCCTACAATGCGTATTTATCACGTCTTGTGAGGATGCTGCGTTGTTGAAGCGGATGGGTTGTCGTTAGGCCCATTGGGCTTTTTGAATGGGCCATCTCTCTAGGCTGGGACTGTGAACCGTTAACACATAAAGGAATTGTGCCCTCAACATGACGGGTACGGTCATACCAGTACTAATGCACCGGATCCCATCAGAACTCCGAAGTTAAGCATGCTTGGGCGAGAGTAGTACTAGGATGGATGACCCCCTGGGAAGTCCTCGTGTTGCACCCCCCTTTTCAATTTTTTTTGCTCCGGTTAGGGTTGCCAAGATACTTTATCTACCACATTTCTATTATCGAACACCATGGCACCTTGGGCAAGACAACTTTGCTTCACGTGGAGGCTGGGCCAGCAAACCGAGGGCGTATGGCTTGTGACCAGGTCTCCGTCGCTCCGGTGCCCATAACTTTTGATCCGTAAGGAGTTATGCGGTGCATATCATATCGTTGCAAAGCTCTCCGAGAGCTCTACGACAGGGGCAGCAAGCTTGCTCGCTGTGCCTTTTTTTGTGCCAAAAAATGAACGTTGTCTTCAGTTTTGGGCCACTTATCTTCTATTGCTCTATTTTTCCGTTCCGGATCGTACGTCGTGAGCTGTTAAAAGGACGACAACCTTAGTTGCGGGACATTACAGGGCCCTACAACGCGTTGATATCACGTCTTGCGAGGATGCTACGTTGTTGAAGCGGATGGGTTGTCGTTAAGCCCATTGGGCCTTTTGAATGGGCCATCTCTCTAGGCTGGGACTGTGAACCGTTAACACATAAAGGAATTGTAGAAGCAGATGGGTTGTCGTTAATTATAAAAGCTTGTTTTAGTATAATGTGGCTATTTTGATCATTTACAGGTTTGAAAAATATCCGCGGTACAGAGGAAATTCTGTCCGTTTTTCCCTAAAATTTTGTGACCGAGTTTGTTATTGGGTTGTGATTAGCATGGCTATTAAAGCCTCCGGTCTCGTGTGGGATTGGGGCGTTACAGGTGGAATCAGAACTTAGCAGCTCACAACCGGGAAAGGGTCCTCGGTCTAGCGGGTAGCGACCCTCGAGTGCATGCATGCAAGGTGTATTTTGAATAGGAACGTGCTCGTATGTAAACCTTGTGTGTGTGCTTGTACGAAAATGTGTACTTATGTGCCTTATTGTGTTAACCTGATGAATTTGCAATACGTGCAAATGTGTGATTTTGTGTAGACCTATGTGACCTATTTGTGTAGTAATGAGAAATATGTGAGATGTCTATTATGTCATCATGAGTGCACTTATGTGGTGTATAGGTGCAATATGTGAAGGTTACGTGACATGAGCATTTGATATGATTAATTGTGTATTTAATTGATTCATTAAGTATTTACTTACTTTAGTTATTTGTAATAATGTGCATTAAGAATTTATTTTAAATAGAATCAACTACATACACGCATTACCCTTCGAAATGGTAAGTAATTTCCTCCCCCTAAAAGAGTAGACTAGTAGCGGACCTTGTAAGAGGTGGACCAATAGATGAAGAATAGTTGATAAGTAGTTTATGATGATCAGTGGATAATATTCAATACTCGGAGCTTGATATTTAATAATCGGCTACTGGTATCTTTCTCGGTATTTTCCTCTGAAATTCTTGTTGGAGCTCCTGTTGGCATTTTCCTTGGATTTCTTCCTCGGTAATCTTATTCGGAATTCTAAATTGGATTTCTTAATTAAAGCCTTTATTTGGCATTCATAGTTGGGATTCCATTCTTCTATGGTATTCATGCCAGCGGGATTCTTATTTGGATTTCGAAGTAGCATCTTTATTGGAGCCTTTATTTGGCCTTATTAAGTGAGGTTCGCAGACAGTACTACTGGGATTTCTTAATGAGCTTCCACGAGAATTTGTATATGGCATTCTTGCTTGGCAATTGATGACAAATAATCAGAGTTGTTTTTCAGTTGATGCGAAGTTCTCTTGTGAAGAACAATTGCGTGGACGCAATTTGTTTAAGGGGGAGAGGATGTGGCGCCCGAGATTTTAGCCGTACAATCATTTACTGTTGCATCTATTGTTTGCGCATTTCCTTTTGTGCTTTATTAACTGTCTTCTTTAGCTACCATTCATCCCGTTTTCAAACTATATTCTATTAGTGAATTAGCATTTTTATTAAATCACATTAATTGTTAGAGGAGTGGGAAAAATGTGCAATTGAGCTAGAGGCGATAGGAGAGCTCGTTTAGAAAATGTTTTTAGTAGTTAAGTGAATAGTGTTACGTAACAAACTTAGAGATTTAAATAACTAACATTACTTTTCACCTTAGGCTCATTTTTAAGTTAATAACGCGCATTCTAGTGACCTTTTAAATACCTAAACTTGACCCCACCTCAACTTAGCCTTATATAATTCACCTAAGCTCATTAAAACACACACAAAAAAGAGAAGAAATGTGCAGGAATTACTGTAGCAGGGCCGAAAATACCAAAGGAGAAGGAAAAAGGTGATTTTGCTCTTCAACTCTTCAAGCCAAGCCAATCCAAGCCTAAAGCTAGTAGTTTAGGGTGTGTGCAAGCTTCCTAGGTGCTCCTACGCGCATTGGTGAGGGATTTCATGGCTTATTTTCGCATTTTAGAATAGTTGCTATTTTCTTGATTTGTTAGAAATGATGTTAAATGCTATTGCAAGGCTCAAATAAGCTTATATATGTTGTGTACATGTAGTAGAGACCATATTTATGCTATCGTTTCATGTATTAAACGGTAGAAATTGATAGTTAATTCGTAGGAGTGAATAGTGACAGAAATTCTAGGGTTTTGTGTAATCGCGCATTTTAACTTGATTCAATGCTTCTAATAGATGCCTTAGGTGTTAATGAAGGTAGTCTAATAGCCCCGTGCACTTGAATTGCTCTAAAATCGCATAAAATGTAAAATAGTCGACTTTAATAAAGGAGTTTCGGGGTTAGGATGAATCCGGGTGGATTCGGGCTTTACTTTTGGTATCCTAAGGCTACCTAGGTGCTATAGAACTTTTGCTCACCCATGTTTGAAGCCCGGATGAGGTACGTGTAGTTTAAAGCTATAAGAGGGAATTTGGGGCTTTCGGGGTAATTGCGGGTAATTGGGCTTAATTGTGGGTTGAAAGGGTACCTTAGGGGTTAATTAGAGGATTGATGTAGCTTCCCCTCGAATGTGAATCATTAATGTGAGTTTGGAAGAGAAATTGTTTGAATAACAAAGGGGTTTAGGTGCGATTTCGGTTGTTTTGCGCTTCTAAGACCTTGGCACAATTTCTTGGGTGTTTAAATGTGACATCAAGTTGTTTTAGAGCTTTTGGCATGATTCTATGCTTGTCTTGTATATGCTCCTTTGTAAAATTGCTTATTCGCTCTTATAATTGTTTCTATTCTTACTGCATTGAGGTCAACCTACTTTGTTGATCCTCCTACGTGTTATTGCTTATCTTATTGATATTAACTTTCCATTGTAAAGTACATTGCAAAGTGGTTGCGCAACCACAGTGTTAGGGGCGAATGTGTTGAATATCGGCTGGGCGGCAGAGGGCTTGGCAGTGGATATTCAAACTCCGTGCTCTATTCCCTCACTCGCCTGGTCCGGAGATTGCCAGGGGGTGTTGGGTCATAGGATTATCGGGGTACATCCGGAGTACACCCACTGGAGTGTTTGGGATTATGCCGGCTTATCGTGCTCATGATCGTGGTTCGTGGAACGTGTTCGTGAATTGAAGATTTGGTGTTAGGGTTAAGTGAAATGTATCCTTTTATTGTGTGGTTACTAGAGCTTGTTATTTTTGAATGATTAACTGCTTTATTGTCCAATTGATTTACTTGTTGCATTGCACGCCTCGGGAGACTTTATCCCTCACTGGGCAACAGTGGTTGCTCATACCTCTTATATATGTTTCAGGAAGTGCTGAGGGTGAACCCCAACTTGTTGAGGTGCTAGTGGAAAAGGAAGAAGTTCAGGCTGAGCCTTTGCCCTAGTTGTTGTGTGTTTGTTGTCTAAGGTGGATTTGCCTTCCTGTTGTTACATGGTGTACTTGTATTACTATAGCATTATCTATTTTGTGGCCTTACGGCTATGTATATTCTTGTAGTTGCAAGTTGAAAGTTGTTGGTTGTAATGTTAGCTTTGAGATATTATGGCTTGTAATAACTTATAATTCTCCTTTTAGTTCTTGCATGCTTGGGGGTTAGTTAGAAGGTTGGTTGAGTTTCCCTTTGAATTTAAATTATAAAAGCTTGTTTTAGTATATTGTGGCTATTTTGAGCATTTACAGGTTTGAAAAATGTCCGCGGTACAGAGGAAACTCTGTCCGATTTTCCCTAAAATTTTATGACCGGGTTTGATATTGGGTTGTGATTAGCATGGCTATTAGAGCCTCTGGTCTCATGAGGGATTGGGGCGTTACAGGTGGTATCAGAGCTTAGCAGATCATAGCCGGGAGAGGGTCCTCGGCCTGGCGGGTAGCGACCCTCGAGTGCATGCATGCGAAGTGTGTTTTGAATAGGAACGTGCTCGTATGTAAACCTTGTATGTGTTCTTGTACGAAAATGTGTACTTATGTGCCTTATTGTGTTAACCTGATGAATTTGCAATACGTGCAAATGTGTGATTTTGTGTAGACCTATGTGACCTATTTGTGTAGTAATGAGAAATATGTGAGATGTGTATTGTGTGATCATGAGTGCACTTATGTGGTGTATAGGTGCAATATGTGAAGGTTATGTGACATGAGCATTTGATATGATTAATTGTGTATTTAATTGATTCATTAAGTATTTACTTAGTTTAGTTATTTGTAATAATGTGCATTAAGAATTTATTTTAAATAGAATCAACTACATACACGCATTACCCTTCGAAATGGTAAGTAATTTCCTCCCCCTGAGAGAGTCGACTAGTAGCGGACCTTCTAAGAGGTGGACCAATAGATGAAAAATTGTTGATCAGTAGTTTATGATGATTAGTGGATAATATTCATTACTCGGACCTTGATATTTAATAATCGGCTACTGGTATCTTTCTCGGTATTTTCCTCTGGAATTCTTGTTGGAGCTCTTGTTGGCATTTTCCTTGGATTTCTTCCACGGTAATCTTATTTGGAATTCTAAATTGGATTTCTTAATTAAAGCCTTTATTTGGCATTCATAGATGGGATTCCATTCTTCTATGGTATTCATGCCAACGGGATTCTTATTTGGATTTCGAAGTAGCATCTTTATTGGAGCCTTTATTTGGCCTTATTAAGTGAGGTTCGCAGACAATACTACTGTGATTTCTTAATGAGCTTCCACGAAAATTCGTATATGGTATTCTTGCTGAGCAACTGATGACGAATAATCGGAGTTGGTTTTTAGTTGATGCGGAGTTCTCTTGTGAAGAAGAATTACGTGGACACAATTTGTTTAAGGGGGAGAGGATGTGATGCCCGAGATTTGAGCCGTACATTCATTTACTGTTGCATCTATTGTTTGCTCATTTCCTTATGTACTTTATTAACTGTCTTCTTTAGCTACTATTCATCCCGTTTTCAAACTATATTCTATTAGTGAATTAGCATTTTTATTAAATCACATTAATTATTAGAGGAGTGGGAAAAATGTGCAATTGAGCTAGAGGCGATAGGAGAGCTCGTTTAGAAAATGTTTTTAATAGTTAAGTGGATAGTGTTACGTAACAAACTTAGAGATTTAAATAACTAACTTTACTTTTCACCTTAGGCTCATTTTTAAGTTAATAACGCGCATTCTAGTGACCATTTAAATACCCAAACTTGACCCCACCTCAACTTAACCTTATATAATTCACCTAAGCTCATTCAAACACACAAAAAAAAGAGAAGAAATGTGCAGGAATTACTGTAGCAGGGCTGAAAATACCAAAGGAGAACGAAAAAGGTGATTTTGCTCTTCAACTCTTCAAGCCAAGCCAATCCAAGCCTAGAGTTAGTAGTTTAGGGTGTGTGCAAGCTTCCTAGGTGCTCCTACGTGCATTGGTGAGGGATTTCATGGCTTATTTTCGCATTTTAGAATAGTTGCTATTTTCTTGATTTGTTAGAAATGATGTTAAATGCTATTGCAAGGCTCAAATAAGCTTATATATGTTGTGTACATGTAGTAGAGACCATATTTATGCTATTGTTTCTTGTATTAAACGGTAGAAATCGATAGTTAATTCGTAGGAGTGAATAGTGACAGAAATTCTAGGGTTTTGTGTAATCGCGAGTTTTAACTTGATTCAATGCTTCTAATAGATGCCTTAGGTGTTAATGAAGGTAGTCTAATAGCCCCATGCACTTAAATTGCTCTAAAATCGCATAAAATGTAAAATAGTCGACTTTAATAAAGGAGTTTCGGGGTTAGGATAAATCCGGGTGGATTCGGGATTTACTTTTGGTATTGTTAGGCTACCTAGGTGCTATAGAAGCTTTGCTAACCCTTGTTTGAAGCCCGGATGAGGTACGTGTAGTTTAAAGCTATAAGAGGGAATTTGGGGCTTTCAGGGTAATTGCGGGTAATTGGGCTTAATTGTGAGTTGAAAGGGTACCTTAGGGGTTAGTTAGAGGATTGATGTAGCTTCCCCTCAAATGTGAATCATTAATGTGAGTTTGGAAGATAAATTGTTTGAATAACAAAGGGGTTTAGGTGCGATTTCGGTTGTTTTGCACTTCTAAGACGTTGGCACAATTTCTTGGGTGTTTAAATGTGACTTCAAGTTGGTTTAGGGCTTTTGGCATGATTCTATGCTTGTCTTGTATATGCTCCTTTGTAAAATTGCTTATTCGCTCTTATAATTGTTTCTATTCTAACTGCATTGAGGTCAACCTACTTTGTTGATCCTCCCACATATTATTGCCTATATTATTGATAGTAACTTGCCATTGTAAAGTGCATTGCATAGTGGTTGCGCAACCATAGTGTTAGGGGCGGATGTGTTGAATATCGGTTGGGCGGCAGAGGGCTTACCAGTGGATATTCAAACTCCGTGCTCTATTCCCTCACTCGCCTGGTCCGGAGATTTCCAGGGGTGTTAGGTCGTAGGATTATCGGGGTACATCCGGAGTACACCCACTGGAGTGTTTGAGATTATGCCGGGTTATCATGCTCATGATCATGGTTCGAGGAACGTGTTCGTGAATTGAAGATTTGGTGTTGGGGTTAAGTGAAATGTATCCTTTTATTGTGTGGTTACTAGAGCTTGTTATTTCTGAATGATTAACTACTTTATTGTCCAATTGCTTTACTTGTTGCATTGCACGCCCCGGGAGACTTTATCCCTTACTAGGCAACAGTGGTTGCTCATACCTCGATATATGTTTCAGGAAGTGCTGAGGGTGAACCACAACTAGTTGAGGTGCTAGTGGAAAGAGCAAGAAGTTCAGACTGAGCCTTTGCCGTAGTTGTTGTGTGTTTGTTGTCTAAGGTGGATTTGCCTTCTTGTTGTTACATGGTGTACTTGTATCGCTATAGCATGATCTATTTTGTGGCCTTAAGGCTATGTATATTCTTGTAGTTGCAAGTTGAAAGTTGTTGGTTGTAATGTTAGATATGAGATATTATGGCTTGTAATAACTTATAATTCTCCTTTTAGTTCTTGCATGCTTGGGGGTTAGTTAGAAGGTTGGTAGAGTTTCCCTTTGAATTTAAATTATAAAAGCTTGTTTTAGTATATTGTGGCTATTTTGAGCATTTCCAGGTTTGAAAAATGTCCGCGGTACAGAGGAAACTCTATCCGTTTTTCCCTAAAATTTTGTGACCGGGTTTGTTATTGGGTTGTGATTAGCATGGCTATTAGAGCCTCCGGTCTCCTGAGAGATTGGGGCGTTACACCGGATCCCATCAGAACTCCGAAGTTAAGCGTGCTTGGGCGAGAGTAGTACTAGGATGGGTGACCCCCTGGGAAGTCCTCGAGTTGTACCATCCTTTTCAATTTTTTCTACTCCGGTTAGGGTTACCAAGATATTTTATCCACCACATTTCTATTATCGAATCTCACGGCACCTTGGGCAAAACAACTTCGCTTCACGTGGAGGCTGGGCCAGCAAACTGAGGGCCTAGGGCTTGTAACCAGGACTCCGTCGGTCCGGTGCCCATAACTTTTGATCCGTAAAGAGTTACGCGGCGCACAGCATACCATTGCAAAGCTCTCCGAGAGCTCTACGACGGGGGCAGCTGGCTTGCTTGCTTTGCCCTTTTTGGAGCACAAAATCGAACGTTTTCATCATTTTCGGGCCACTTTTATGTTTATGCTCTGTTTTTCCGTCCCCGATTGTACGTCGTCAGTTGTTAAAAGGACGACAACCTTACTTGCAGGACATTAGAGGGCCCTACAATGCGTCGATATCACGTCTTCCGAGGATGTTGCGTTGTTGAAGCGAATGGGTTGTCGTTAAGCCCATTGGGCCTTCTAAATGAGCCATCTCTCTAGGCTGGGACTGTGAACCGTTAACACATAAAGGAATTGTGCCCTCAACATGACGGGTGCGATCATACCAGCACTAATGCACCGGATCCTATCAGGACTCCGAAGTTAAGCATGCTTGGGCGAGAGTAGTACTAAGATGGGTGACCCCCTGGGAAGTCCTCGTGTTGCACCCCTGCTTTTCAATTTTTTTTGCTCCGGTTAGGGTTGCCAAGATACTTTATCCACCATATTTCTATTATCGAATCCCACGGCACCTTGGGCAAGACAACTTCGCTTCACGTAGAGGCTCGGCCAGTAAACCGAGGGCGTAGGGCTTGTGACCCAGACTCCGTCGCTCCGGTGCCCATAACTTTTGATCCGTAAGGAGTTACGCAGCGCACTGCATACCATTGCAAAGCTCTACGAGAGCTCTACAACAGGGGCAACTAGTTTGCTCGTAGAGCCCTTGTTGGATCCCAAAATTGAACATTTTCATCAATTTCAGGCCACTTTCTTCTTTTGCTCTATTTTTTCATCCCGGATCGTACGTCGTGAGCCGTTAAAAGGACGACAACCTTACTCTCGGGACATTAGAGGGCCCTAAAATGCATCGATATCACGTCTTGCGAGAATGCTGCGTTGTTGAAGCGGATGGGTTGTCGTTAAGCCCATTGGGCCTTTTGAATGGGCCATCTCTTTAGGATGGGACTGTGAACCGTTAACACATAAAGGAATTGTGCCCTCAACATGATGGGTGCGATCATACCAGCACTAGTGCACCAGATCCCATTAGAACTCCGAAGTTGAGCGTGCTTGGGCGAGAGTAGTACTAAGAAGTATGACCACTTGGGAAGTCCTCGTGTTGCACCCACTTTTTCAATTTTTTTTGCTCCTGCTAGGGTTGCCAAGATACTTTATCCACCACATTTCTATTATCGAATCCCACGGCACCTTGGCCAAGACAACTTCGCTTCACGTGGAGGCTGGGTCAGCAAACCGAGGGTGTAGGGCTTGTGACAAGGTCTCCGTCGCTCCGGTGCCCATAACTTTTGATCCGTAAGGAGTTACGCGGCGCACAGCATACCATTGCAAAGCTCTCCGAGAGCTCTATGACAGGGGCAACTAGTTTGCTCGTAGAGCCCTTTTTGGAGCACAAAATCGAACGTTTTCATCAGTTTCGGGCCAGTTTTCTATTTTTGCTCTATTTTTCCGTCCCGGATCGTACGTCGTGAGCTATTAAATGGACGACAACCTTACTCAAGGGACATTAGAGGGCCCTACAATGCATCGATATCACGTCTTGCGAGGATGCTGCGTTGTTGAAGCGGATGGGTTACCGTTAAGCCCATTGGGCCTTCTAAATGGGCCATCTCTCTAGGCTGGGACTGTGAACTGTTAACACATAAAGGAATTGTGCGCTCAACATGACGGGTGCGATCATACCAGCATTAATGCACCAGATCCCATCAGAACTCCGAAGTTAAGCGTGCTTGGGCGAGAGAAGTACTAGGATGGCTGACCCCCTGGGCACCCCACTTTTCAATTTTTTTTGCTCCGGTTAGGGTTGCCAAGATACTTTATCCACCACATTTCTATTATCGAATCCCACGGCACCTTAGGCAAGACAACTTCGCTTCACGTGGAGGCTGGGCCAGCAAACCAAGGGTGCGAGGCTTGTGACCAGGTCTCCGTCGCTCTGGTGCCCATAACTTTTGATCCGTAAAGAGTTACGCGGCGCACATCATACCATTGCAAAGCTCTCCGAGAGCTCTAGGGGCAACTAGCTTGCTCGCTGTGCCCTTTTTGGAGCCCAAAATCTAACGGTTCCATCATTTTCGGCCCTCTTTTCTATTTTTGCTCTATTTTCCTGTCCCGCATCGTACGTCGTGAGCTGTTAAAAGGACGACAACCTTACTCTCGGGGCATGTTTCGGGCCCTAAAATGCGTCAATATCACGTCTTGCGAGGATGCTGCGTTGTTGAAGTGGATGGGTTACCGTTAAGCCCATTGGGCCTTTTGAATCGGCCATCTCTCTACGCTGGGACTGTGAACCGTTAACACATAAAGGAATTGTGCCCTCAACATGATGGGTTCGATCATACCAGCACTAATGCACCGGATCCCATCAGAACTCTGAAGTTAAGCATGCTTGGGCGAGAATAGTACTAGGATGCGTGATCCCCTAGGAAGTCCTCGTGTTACACCCCCCTTTTCAATTTTTTTTGCTCCGGTTAGGGTTGACAAGATACTTTATCCACCACATTTCTATTATCGAACCCCACGGCACCTTGGGCAAGACAACTTCGCTACACGTGGAGGCTGGGCCAGCAAACCGAGGCTGTAGGGCTTGTGACAAGGTCTCTGCCGCTACGGTGCCCATAACTTTTGATCCGTAAAGAGTTGTGCGGTGGACAGCATACCATTGCAAATCTCTCTGAGAGCTCTACGATAGGGGCATCTAGTTTGCTCGCTGTGCCCTTTTTGGAGCACAAAATCGAACGTTTTCATCAGTTTCGGGCAACTTTTCTTCATTTGCTCTATTTTTACGTCCCGGATCGTACGTCGTGAGCTGTTAAAAGGACGACAACCTTACTCGCTAGACATTAGAGGGCCCTACAACGCGTCGATATCACGTCTTGCGAGGATGCTGCGTTGTTGAAGCGGATGGGTTGTCGTTAAGCCCATTGGGCCTTTTGAATGGGCCATCTCTTTGGGGTGGGACTGTGAACCGTTAACACATAAAGGAATTGTGCCCTCAACATGACGGGTGCGATCATACCATCACTAATGCACCGGATCCCATCAGAACTCCGAAGTTAAGCGTGCTTGGGCGAGAATAGTACTAGGATGGGTGACCCCCTGGGAAGTCCTCGTGTTGCACCCCCCTTTTCAATTTTTTTTGCTCCGGTTAGGGTTGCCAAGATACTTTATCCACCACATTTCTATTATCGAATCCCACGACACCTTGGGCAAGACAACTTCGCATCACGTGGAGGCTGGGCCAGAAATCCGAGGGCGTAGGGCTTGTGACCAGGTCTCTGTCGCTCCGGTGCCCATTACTTTTGATCCGTAAGGAGTTACATGGCGCACAGCATACGGTTGTAAAGCTCTCCGAGAGCTCCACGACAGGGACAGCTAGCTTGCACGATTTGCCCTTTTTGGAGCCCAAAATCAAACGTTTTCATCAGTTTCGGGCCACTTTTCTAGTTTTGCTCTGTTTTTCCGTCCCAGATCGTACGTCGTGAGCTATTACCAGGACGACAACCTTACTCGCTGGACATTAGAGGGCCCAACAATGCATCGATATCACGTGTTGCGAGGATGCTGCGTTGTTGAAGATGATGGGTTGTCGTTAAGCCCATTGGGACTTCTGAATGGGCCATCTCTCTAGGCTGGGATTGTGAACCGTTAACACATAAAGGAATTGTTCCCTCAACATGATGGGTGCGATCATACCAGCACTATTGCACCAGATCCCATCAGAACTCCGAAGTTGAGCGTGCTTGGGCGAGAGTAGTACTAAGAAGTGTGACCCCTTGGGAAGTCCTCGTGTTGCACCCACTTTTTCAATTTTTTTTACTCCTGTTAGGGTTGCCAAGATACTTTATCCACCACATTTCTATTATCGAATCCCACGGCACCTTGGGCAAGACAACTTCGCTTCACGTGGAGGCTGGGTCAGCAAACCGAGGGCGTAGGGGTTGTAACCAGGTCTCCGTCGCTCCGGTGCTTATAACTTTTGATCCGTAAGGAGTTACGCGGCGCACAGCATACCGTTGCAAAGCTCTCCGAGAGCTCTACGATGGGGGCAGCGAGCTTGCTCGCTGTGCCCGTTTTTGGAGCCCAAAATCAGACATTTTCATTAGTTTCAGGCCACTTTTCTTATTTAGCTTTATTTTTTCGTCCCGGATCGTACATCGTGAGCTGTTAAAAGGACGACAACCTTACTCGTGGGACATTAGAGGGCCCAACAACACATCGGTATCACATCTTGCAAGGATGCGGCATTGTTGAAGCGGATGGGTTGTCGTTAAGCCTATTGGACCTTCTGAATGGGCAATCTCTCTAGGCTGGGACTGTGAACCGTTAACACATAAAGGAATTGTGCCCTCAACATGACGGGTGTGATCATACCAGAGCTAATGCACCGGATCCCATCAGAAATCCGAAGTTAAGCATGCATGGGTGAGAGTTGTACTAAGATGGGTGACCCCCTGAGAAGTCCTCGTGTTGCACCCCCATTTTCAATTTTTTTTGCTCCGGTTAGGGTTGCCAAGATACTTTATCCATCAAATTTCTATTATCGAATCCAACGGCACCTTGGGCAAGACAACTTTGCTTCACGTGGAGGCTGGGTCAGCAAACCGAGGGCGTAGGGCATGTGACCAGGTCTCCGTCGCTCCGGTGCCCATAACTTTTGATCCGTAAGGAGTTACGTGGTGTACAGCATACCGTTGCAAAGCTCTCCGAGAGCTCTACAAAAATGGCAGCTAGCTTGCTCGTTATACCCTATTTGGAGCCCAAAATCGAACATTTTAATCAGTTTCGGGTCACTTTTCTATTTTTGCTCTATTTTTAAGTCCCGGATCGTACGTCGTGAGCTGTTAAAAGGACGACAACCTTACTCGCGGGACATTAGAGGGCCCTACAACGCGTCGATATCACGTCTTGCGAGGATGCTGCGTTGTTGAAGCAGATGGGTTGTCGTTAAGCCCATTGGGCCTTCTGAATACGCCATCTCTCTAGGCTGGGACTGTGAACCTTTAACACATAAAGGAATTGTGCCCTCAACATGACGGGTGCGATCATACCAGCACTAATGCACCGGATCCCATCAGAACTATGAAGTTAAGCGTGCTTGGGCTAGAGTAGTACTAGAATGGGTGATCCCTTGGGAAGTCCTCGTGTTGTACCCCTATTTTCAATTTTTTTTGCTCCGGTTAGGGTTGCTAAGATACTTTATCCACCACATTTCTATTATCCAATCCCACGGCACCTTGTGCAAGACAACTCCCCTTCACGTGGAGGCTGGGCCAGCAAACCGAGGGCGTAGGGCTTGTGACTAGGTCTCCATCGCTCCAGTGCCCATAACTTTTGATCCGTAAGAAGTTACGCGGCGCACAACATTTCGTTGCAAAGCTC
Organism: Ehretia macrophylla; assembly: GCA_037974665.1. NCBI lineage: Eukaryota > Viridiplantae > Streptophyta > Magnoliopsida > Boraginales > Ehretiaceae > Ehretia > Ehretia macrophylla. Next base: position 75,260,447 of record CM075769.1, read on the forward strand.
TCTTAGAGCTCTACGATGCGGGCAGTCAGCTTCCTCACTGTGCCCATTTTCGGAGCCGAAAATTGAACGTTTTCATTAGTTTTGGGCCACTTTTCTTCTTTAGCTCTATTTTTCAGTCCCAGATCGTACGTCGTGAGTTGTTAAAAGGACGACAACTTTACTCGGGGGACATTAGAGAGCCCTACAACGTGTTGATATCACGTCTTGCGAGGATGTTGCGTTGTTGAAGCGGATGGGTTGTCGTTAAGCCCATTGGGCCTTTTGAATAGGCCATCTCTCTAGGCTAGGACTGTGAACCGTTAACACATAAAGGAATTGTGCCCTCAACATGACGGGTGCTATCATACCAGCACTAATGCCCCGGATCCCATCAGAACTCCGAAGTTAAGGGTGCTTGGATGAGAGTAGTACTAGGACGGGTGACCCCCTGGGAAATCCTCATATTGCACCCCCCCTTTTCAATTTTTTTGGCTCTGGTTAGGGTTGCCAAGATAATTTATCCATCACATTTCTATTATCGAACCGCACTGCACCTTGGGCAATACAACTTCACATCACGTGGAGGCTGGGCCAGCAAACCGAGGGCATTTTTCCGTCCTGGATCGTACGTCGTGAGCTGTTAAAAGGACGACAACCTTACTCGTGGGACATTAGAGGGCCCTACAACGCATCGATATCACGACTTGCGAGGATGCTGCGTTGTTGAAGCCGATGGGTTATCGTTAATCCCATTGGGCCTTTTGAATGGGCCATCTCTCTAGGCTATGACTGTGAACTGTTAACACATAAAAGAATTGTGCCCTCAACATGACGGGTGCGATCATGCCAACACTAATGCACCAGATCCCATCAGAACTACGAAGTTAAGCGTGCTTGGGCGGGAGTAGTACTAGGATGGGTGACCCCCTGGGAAGTCCTCGTGTTGCACCCCCCTATTCAATTTTTTTTGCTCCGGTTAGGGTTGCCCAGATACTTTTATCCACCACATTTCTATTATCGAATCCCACAGCACCTTGGGCAAAACAACTTCGCTTCACGTGGAGGCTGGGCCAGCAAACTGAGGGCGTAGGGCTTGTGACCAGGTCTCTGTCGCTCCGGTGCCCATAATTTTTTATAATTAATGAGTTACACGGTGCATAGTATTTCGTTGCAAAGGTCGCCGAGAGCTCTACGATGGGGGCAGCAAGCTTGCTCGCTGCGCATATTTTTGGAGCCCAAAATCAAATATTTTCATCAGTTTCGGGCCACTTTTCTTATTTAGCTCTGATTTTTCGTCACGGATCGTGCGTCTTCAGCTGTTAAAAGGATGACAACCTTACTCGCAGAACAGTAGAGGGGCCTACAACGCGTCGATATCACGTCATGCGACGATGCTGCGTTGTTGAAGCGGATGGGTTGCCGTTAAGCCCATTGGGACTTTTGAATGGAACATCTCTCTAAGCTGGGACTGTGAACCGTTAACACATAAAAGAATTGTTCGCTCAACATGATGGGTACGATCATACCTGAACTAATGAACCCGATCCCATTAGAACTCCGAAGTTAAGCGTGCTTGGCCAAGAGTAGTACTAAGATGGGTGACCCCCTGGGAATTTCTCGTGTTGCACCCACCTTTTAAATTTTTTTTGCACCGGTTAGGGTTGCCAAGATACTTTATCCACCACATTTCTATTATCGAATACCACGGCACCATGGGCAAGACAACTTCGCTTCACGTGGAGGCTGCGTCAGCAAACCGAGGGCGTAGGGCTTGTGACCAGGTCTCCGTCGCTTCGGTGCCCATAACTTTTGATCCGTAAGGAGTTACGTAGCGCACAGCATACCGTTGCAAAGCTCTCCGAGAGATCTACAACGTGGGCAACCATTTTGCTCGCCGTGCCCTTTTTTGGAGCCCAAAATCTAACATTTTCATCACTTTTGGGCCACTTTTCTTCTTTAGCTCTTTTTTTTGTCCCGGATCGTACGTCGTGAGCTGTTAAAAGGATGACAACCTTACTCGCGGCATATTATAGGACTCTACAATGCGTCGATATCATGTCTTGCGAGGATGCTGCGTTGTTGAAGCGGATGGGTTGTCGTTAAGCCCATTGGGCCATCTGAATGGGCCATCTCTCTAGGCTGGGACTTTGAACCGTCAACACATAAAGGAATTGTGCGCTCAACATGACATGTGCGATCATACCGGCACTAATTCACCGGATCCCATCAGACCTCTGAAGTTAAGCGTGCTTGGGAGAGAGTAGTACAAGGATGGGTGATCCCTTGTGAGGTCCTCGTGTTGTACCCCCCTTTTCAATTTTTTTTGCTCTGGCTAGAGTTTCCAAGTTACTTTATCCACCACATTTCTATTATCGAATCCCACGGCACCTTGGGCTAGACAACTTCGCATAACGTGGAGGCTGGGCCAGTAAACCGAGGGCGTAGGGCTTGTGACTAGGTCTCCGTCGCTCCGGTGCCCATAACTTTTGATCTGTAAGGAGTTACGCGGCGCCCAGCATTCCGTTGCAAAGCTCTTTGTAAGCTCTACGACGGGGGCAGCCAGCTTGCTTGTTGTGCCACTTTTTGGTGCCCAAAATCGAACGTTTTCATCAGTTTCGGGCCACTTTTCATCTTTAGCTCTGTTTTTCCGTCCCAGATCGTACGTCGTGAGCTGTTAGAAGGATGACAACCGTACTCGTGGGACATTAGAGGGCCCTACAACGCGTCGGTATCACGTCGTGCGAGGATGCTGCGTTGTTGAAGCGAATGGGTTGTCGTTAAGCCCATTGGGCCTTTTGAATGGGCCATCTCTCTAGGCTGTGACTGTGAACTATTACCACATAAAGGAATTGTGCGCTCAACATGACGGGTGCAATCATACTAGCACAAATGCACCGGATCCCATCAGAACTCCGAAGTTAAGCGTGCTTGGGCGAGAGTAGTACTAAGATGGGTGACCCCCTGGGAAGTCCTCGTGTTGCACCCCCCTTTTCAATTTTTTTGCTCCGGTTAGGGTTGCCAAGATACTTTATCCACCACATTTCTATTGTCGAATCCCACGGCACCTTGGGCAAGACTACTTCGCTTCACGTGGAGGCTGGGTCAGCAAACCGAGGGCGTAGGGTGTGTGACCAGGTCTCCGTTGCTCCGGTGCCCATAACTTTTGATCTGTAAGGAGTTACGCGGCGCACAGCATACCGTTGCAAAGCTCTCCGAGAGCTCTATGACGGGGGCAGCCAGCTTGCTCGCCTTGCCAGTTTTGGAGCCCAAAATCAAACATTTTCATCAGTTTCGGGCCACTTTTCTTATTTAGCTCTGTTTTTCTCTCCCGGATCGTACGTCGTGAGCTGCTAGAAGGACGACAACCTTACTCGTGGGACATTAGAGGGCCCTACAATATGTCGATATCACGTCCTGTGCAGATGCTGCATTGTTGAAGCAGATGGGTTGTCGTTAAGCCCATTGGGCCATCTGAATGCGCCATCTCTCTAGGCTAGGACTGTGAACTGTTAACACATAAAGGAATTGTGACCTCAACATGACAGGTGCGATCATAACAGCACTAATGCAACAGATCCCATCAGAACTCCAAAGTTGAGCGTGCTTTGGCGAGAGTAGTACTAAGAAGCGTGACCCCCTGGGAAGTCCTCGTGTTGCACCCACTTTTTCAAATTTTTTTGTTCCGGTTAGGTTTGCCAAGATACTTTATCCACCACATTTCTAATATCGAATACCACGGCATCTTGGGCAAGACAACTTCGCTTCACGTGGAGGCTGGGTCAGCAAACCGAGGGCGTAGTGCTTGTGACCAGGTCTCCGTCGCTCCGGTGCCCATAACTTTTGATTCGTAAGGAGTTACGCGGCGCACAGCATACTATTGCAAACCTCTCCGAGAGCTCTACGACGAGGGCTGTGAGCTTGCTCACTGTGCCCTTTTTGGAGCCCAAAATCAAACATTTTCTTCAGTTTTGGGCCACTTTTCTTATTTAGCTCTGTTTTTCCGTCCCGGATCGTACGTCATGAACTGTTAAAAGGACGAAAACCATACTCGCTGGACATTGGAGGGCACTACAACGTGTCGATATCACGTCTTGCGAGGATGCTGCGTTGTTGAGGCGGATGGGTTGTCGTTAAGCACATTGGGCCTTCTGAATGGGCCATCTCTCTAGGCTGGGACTGTGAACCGTTAGCACATAAAGGAATTGTGCCCTCAACAATACGGGTGCGATCATACTAGCACTAATGCATCGGATCCCATCAGAACTCCGAAGTTAAGCGTGCTTGGGCGAGAGTAGTACTAAGATGGGTGACCCCTTGGGAAGTCCTCGTGTTGCACCCCCCTTTTCAATTTTTTTTGCTCCGGTTAGGGTTGCCAAGATACTTTATCCACAACATTTCTATTATCGAATCCCACGGCACCTTGGGCAACCCACCCTCGCCTCACGTGGAGGCTGGGTCAGTAAATCGAAGGCGTAGGGCTTATGACCAGGTCTCTGTCGCTCCGGTACCCATAACTTTTGATACGTAAGGAGTTACGCGGCGCACATCAAACCGTTGCAAAGCTCTCCGAGAGCTCAACGACAGTGGTAGCTAGCTTGCTCACTGGGCCCTTTTTGAGCCCAAAATCTAACATTTTCATCAGTTTCGGGCCACTTTTCTTATTTAGATCGGAATTTTCATCCTGTATCGTACGTCGTGAGCTGTTAAAAGGACGACAACCTTACTCATGGGACATTAGAGGGCCATGCAATGCATCAATATCACGTCTTGCGAGGATGCTGCGTTGTTGAAACGGATGGGTTCTCGTTAAGCCCATTGGGTCTTTTGAATGGGCCATCTCTCTAGGCTGGGACTATGAACCGTTAACACATAAAGGAATTGTGCCCTCAACATGACGGGTGTGATCATACTAGCACTAATGCACCCGATCCCATCAGAACTCTGAAGTTAAGCGTGCTTGGGCGAGAGTAGTACTAGTATGGGTGACCCCCCTTTTCAATTTTTTTTGCTCTGGTTAGGGTTGCCAAGATACTTTATCCACCACATTTCTATTATCGAATCCCACGGCACCTTGGGCAAGACAACTTCGCTTCAAGTGGGGCTGGGTCAGCAAACTGAGGGCGTAGGGCTTGTGACCAGGTCTCTGTCGCTCCGGTGCCCATAACTTTTGATACGTAAGGAGTTACGCGGCGCACAGCATATCGTTGCAAAGCTCTCCGAGGGGTCTACGACGGGGGCAGCCAGCTTGCTCGCCGTGCCCATTTTTGGAGCGTAAAATCAAACATTTTCATCAGTTTCGGGCCACTTTTCTTATTTAGCTCTGGTTTTCCGTCTCGGATCGTACGTCGTGAGCTGTTAGAAGGACGACAACCTTACTTGTGGGCCATTAGAGGGCCCTACAATGTGTCGATATCACGTCTTGCACGGATGCTGCGTTGTTGAAGTGGATGGGTTGTCATTAAGCCCATTGGGCCTTCTGAATGCACCGTCTCCCTAGGCTAAGACTGTGAACAGTTAACAAATAAAGGAATTGTGCCCTCAACATGAAAGGTGCGATCATACCAGCACAAATGCACCAGATCCCATCAGAACTCTAAAGTTGAGCGTGCTTGGGTGAGAGTGGTACTAAGTAGTGTGACCCCCTGGGAAGTCCTCGTGTTGCACCCACTTTTTCAATTTTTTTTTCTCCAGTTAGGGTTGCCAAGATACTTTATCCCCACATTTCTATTATCGAATCCCACGGCACCTTAGGCAAGACAACTTCGCTTCACGTGGTGGCTGGGACCGCAAACCGAGGGCGTAGGGCTTGTGACCAGGTCTCCCTCGCTCCGGTGCCCATAACTTTTGATCCGTCAGGAGTTACACGGTGCACAGCATACCGTTGCAAAGCTCTCTGAGAGCTCTACTATAGGGGCAGCGAGCTTGCTTGTTATGCCCATTTTTGGAGCCCAAAATCAAACATTTTCTTCAGGTTTGGGCCATTTTTCTTATTTAGCTCTGTTTTTCCGTCCCGAATCGTACGTCGTGAGCTGTTAAAAGGACAAAAACCTTACTCGATGGACATTAGAGTGCACTACAACACATCCATATCACGTATTGTGAGGATGCTACGTTGTTGAGGCAGATAGGTTGTCGTTAAGCCCATTGGGCCTTCTGAATGGGCCATCTCTCTAGGCTGGGACTGTGAACCGTTAACACATAAAGGAATTGTGCCCTCAACAATATGGGTGCGATCATACCAGCACTAATGCACCGGATCCCATCAGAACGCCAAAGTTAAGCGTGCTTGGGCGAGAGTAGTACTAAGATGGGTGACCCCCTGGGAAGTCCTCGTGTTGTACCCCCCTTTTAAATTTTTTTTGCTTCGGCTAGGGTCGCCAAGATACTTTATCCACCACATTTCAATTATCGAATCCCACGGCACCTTGGGTAAGACAACTTCGCTTCACGTGGAGGATGGGTCAGCAAACCGAGGGCGTAGGGCTTGCGACCAGGTCTCTGTTGCTCCGGTGCCCATAACTTTTGATCCGTAAGGACTACGCGGCGCACAACATACCGTTGCAAAGATCTCCGAGCTCTCTACGACGGGGGTAGCGAGCTTGCTCGCTGTTCCCATTTTTGGAGCCTAAAATCAAACATTTTCATCAGTTTCGGGCCACTTTTCTTATTTAGCTATGTTTTTCATCCTGGATCGTACGTCGTGAGCTGTTAGAAGGACAACAACCTTACTCGTGGGACATTAGAGGGGCCCACAACATGTCGATATCACGTCTTGTGCCTATGCTGCGTTGTTGAAGCGGATGGGTTGTCGTTAAGCCCATTGGGCCTTCTGAATGCACCATCTCTCTAGGTTGGGACTGTGAACAGTTAACAAATAAAGGAATTGTGCCCTCAACATGAAAGGTGCGATCATACCAGCACAAATGCACCAGATCCCATCAGAACTCTAAAGTTGAGCGTGCTTGGGTGAGAGTGGTACTAAGAAGCGTGACCCGCTGGGAAGTCCTCGTGTTGCACCCACTTTTTCAATTTTTTTTGCTCCGGTTAGGGTTGCCAAGATACTTTATCCACCACATTTCTATTATCGAATCCCACGGCACCTTGGGCAAGACAACTTCGCTTCACGTGGAGGCTGGGTCGGCAAACTGAGGGCGTAGGGCTTGTGACCAGGTCTCCGTCGCTCCGGTGCCCATAACTTTTGATCCGTAAGGAGTTACATGGCACACAGCATACCGTTGCAAAGCTCTCCGAGAGCTCTACAACAAGGGCAGTGAGCTTGCTCGCTGAGCCCATTTTTGGAGACCAAAATCAAACATTTTCTTCAGTTTCGGGCCACTTTTCTTATTTAGCTTTGTTTTTCCGTGCTGGATCGTACATCGTTAGCTGTTAAAAGGACGAAAACCTTACTCGCGGGACATTAGAGGGCACTACAATGCGTCGATATCACGTCTTGCGAGGATGCTGTGTTGTTGAGGCAGATGGGTTGTCGTTAAGCCCATTGGGCCTTCTAAATGGGCCATCTCTCTATGCTGGGACTATGAACCGTTAACACATAAAGGAATTGTGCCCTCAACAATACGGGTGCGATTATACCAGCACTAATGCACCGGATCCCATCAGAACTCCGAAGTTAAGCGTGCTTGGACGAGAATAGTACTAAGATGGGTGACCCCCTTGGAAGTCCTCGTGTTGCACCCCCCTTTTCAAATTTTTTTGCTCCGGTTAGGGTTGCCAAGATACTTTTTCCACCACATTTCTATTATCAAATCCCACGGCACCTTGGGCAAGACAACTTCGCTTCACGTGGAGGCTGGGTCAGCAAACCGAGGGCGTAGGGCTTGTGACCAGGTCTCTGTCGCTCCGGTGCCCATAACTTTTGATTCGTAAGGAGTTATGCATCGTACAACATACCGTTCCAAAGCTCTCCGAGAGCTCAACGACAGTGGCAGCTAGCTTGTTTGCTGTGCCCTTTTTGGAGCCCAAAATCTAACATTTTCATCAGTTTCGGGCCACTTTTCTACTTTTGTTCTATTTTTCCGTCCCGGATCGTACGTCGTCAGCTATTAAAAGGACGACAACCTTACTCGCGGGACATTAGAGGGCCTTACAACGCGTTGGTATCACGTCTTACGAGGATGCTGTGTTGTTGAAGCGGATGGGTTGTCGTTAAGCCCATTGGGCCGTTTGAATGAGCCATCTCTCTAGGCTGCGACTATGAACTGTTAACACATAAAAGAATTGTGTGCTCAACATGACGGGTGCGATCATACTAGCACAAATGCACCGGATCCCATCAGAACTACGAAGTTAAGCGTGCTTGGGCGAGAGTTGTACTAAGATGGGTGACCCCCAGGAAGTCCTCGTGTTGCACCCCACTTTTCAATTTTTTTTGCTCTGGTTAGGGTTGCCAAGATACTTTATCCACCACATTTCTATTATCGAATCCCACGGCACCTTGGGCAAGACAACTTCGCTTCACGTCGTGGCTGGTTCAGCAAACCAAGGGCGTAGGGCTTGTGACCAGGTCTCCGTCGCTCCGGTACCCATAACTTTTGATCCGTAAGGAGTTACGCGGCGCACATCATACCGTTGCAAAGCTCTCCAAGAGCTCTACGACAGGGGCAGCTAGCTTGCTCGCCGTGCCCGTTTTGGAGCCCAATATCAAACATTTTCAATAGTTTTGGGCCACTTTTCTTATTTAGCTCTGATTTTCCGTCCCGTATCGTACGTCGTGAGCTGTTAAAAGGACGACAAGCTTACTCATGGGCCATTAGAGGGCATACAACGCGTCAATATCACGTCTTGCGAGGATGTTGCGTTGTTGAAACGGATGGGTTGTCGTTAAGCCCATTGGGTCGTTTGAATGGGCCATTTCTCTAGGCTAGGACTATGAACCGTTAACACATAAAGGAATTGTTCCCTCAACATGGCGGGTGCGATCATACCAGCACTAATGCACCGGATCCCATCTGAACTCTGAAGTTAAGCGTGCTTGGGCGAGAGTCGTACTATGATGGGTGACCCCCTGGGAAGTCCTCGTGTTGCACCCCCCTTTTCAATTTCTTTTGCTCTGCTTAGGGTTGCCAAGATACTTTATCCACCACATTTCTATTATCGAATCACAAGGCACCTTGGGCAAGACAACTTCGCTTCACGTGGGGCTAGGCAAGCAAACTGAGGGCGTAGGGCTTGTGACCAGGTCTCTGTCACTCCGGTGCCCATAACTTCTGATACGTAAGGAGTTACGCGGCGCACAGCATATCGTTGCAAAGCTCTCCGAGGGCTCTACGACGGGGGCAGCCAACTTGCTCGCCGTGCCCATTTTTGGAGCCCAAAATCAAACATTTTCATCAGTTTCGGTCCACTTTTCTTATTTAGCTCTGTTTTTCCGTCCCGGATCATACGTCGTGAGCTGTTAGAAGGACGACAACCTTACTCGTGGGACAATAGAGGGCCCTACAACGTGTCGATATCACATCTTGCGCAGATGCAGTGTTGTTGAAGCGGATGGGTTGTCGTTAAGCCCATTGGGCCTTCTGAATGCGCCATCTCTCTAGGCTGGGACTGTGAACAGTTAACACATAAAGGAATTATGCCCTCAACATGACGGGTGCGATCATACTAGCACTAATGCACCAGATCCCATCAGAACTCCGAAGTGGAGCGTGCTTGGGCGAAAGTAGTACTAAGAAGCCTGACCCGCTGGGAAGTCCTCGTGTTGCACCCACTTTTTCAATTTTTTTTGCTTCGGTTAGGGTTGCCAAGATACTTTATCCACCACATTTCTATTATCGAATCCCACGGCACCTTGGGCAAGACAACTTCGCTTCACGTGGAGGCTGGGACAGCAAACCGAGGGCGTATGGCTTGTGATCAGGTCTCCGTCGCTCCGGTGCCCATAACTTTTGATCCGTAAGGAGTTACGCGGTGCACAGCATACCGTTGTAAAGCTCTCCGAGAGCTCTACGACGGGGGCAGCGAGCTTGCTCGCTGTGCCCGTTTTTGGAGCCCAAAATCAAACATTTTCTTCAGTTTCGGGCCACTTTTCTTATTTAGCTCTATTTTTCCGTCACGGATCGTACGTCGTGAGCTGTTAAAAGGATGAAAACCCTACTCGCGGGACATTAGAGTGCACGACAACGCATCGATATCACGTCTTGCGAGGATGCTGTGTTGTTGAGGCGGATGGGTTGTCGTTTAGCCCGTTGGGCCTTCTAAATGGGCCATCTCTCTAGGCTGGGACAGTGAACCGTTAACACATAAAGGAATTGTGCCCTCAACAATACGGGTGCGATCATACCAGCACTAATGCACCGGATCCCATCAGAACTCCGAAGTTAAGCGTGCTTGGGCGAGAGTAGTACTTAGATTGGTGACCCCTTGGGAAGTCCTCGTGTTGCACCCCCCTTTTAAATTTTTTTTGCTCCGGCTAGGGTCGCCAAGATACTTTATCCACCACATTTCTATTATCGAATCCCATGGTACCTTGGGTAAGACAACTTCACTTCACGTGGAGGATGGGTCAGCAAACCGAAGGCGTAGGGCCTGTGACCAGGTTTTCGTCGCTCCAGTGCCCATAACTTTTGATCCGTAAGGAGTTATGCAACGCACAGCATACTATTGCAAAGCACTCCGAGAGCTCTACGATGGGTGCAGCGAGCATGCTCGCTGTTCCCATCTTTGTATCCCAAAATCAAACATTTTCATCAGTTTCGGGCCACTTTTCTTATTTATCTATGTTTTTCTGTCCCGAATCGTATGTCGTGAGCTGTTAAAAGGACGACAACCTTACTTGTGGGACATTAGAGGGCACTACAATACGTGGATATCACGTCTTGCGAGGATGCTGTGTTGTTAAGGCGGATGGGTTTTCGTTAAGCCCATTGGGCCTTCTGAATGGGCCATCTCTCTAGGCTGGGACTGTGAACCGTTAACACATAAAGGAATTGTGCCCTCAACAATACGGGTGCGATCATACCAGCACTAATGCAAGGGATCCTATCAGAACTCCGAAGTTAAGCGTGTTTGGGCGATAGTAGTACTAAGATGGGTGACCCCCTGGGAAGTCCTCGTGTTGCACCCCCCTTTTCAATTTTTTTTGCTTCGGCTAGGGTTGACAAGATACTTTATCCACCACATTTCTATTATCGAATCCCACGGCACCTTGGGCAAGACAACTTCGCATCACGTGGAGGCTGGGCCAGAAATCCGAGGGCGTAGGGCTTGTGACCAGCTCTCTGTCGCTCCGGTGCCCATGACTTTTGATCCGTAAGGAGTTACGTGGGGCACAGCATACTGTTGCAAAGCTCTCCGAGAGCTCTAAGACAGGGGCAGCTAGCTTGCTCGTTGTACCCTTTTTGGAGCCCAAATCGAATGTTTTCATCAGTTTCGGGCCACTTTTCTTGTTTTGCTCTGTTTTTCCTTCCCAGATCATACGTCGTGAGCTATTAACAGGCTGAAAACCTTACTCGCTGGACATTAGAGGCCCCAACAATGCGTCGATGTCACGTCTTGCGAGGATGCTGCGTTGTTGAAGAGGATGGGTTGTTATTAAACCCATTAGGCCTTCTGAATAGGCCATCTCTCTAGGCTGGGACTGTGAACCGTTTACACATAAAGGAATTGCGCCCTCAACATGATGGGTGCGATCACACCAGCACTAATGCACCGGATCCTATCAGAACTCCGAAGTTAAGCGTACTTGGGCGAGAGTAGTACTAGGATGGGTGACCCCTTGGGAAGCCCTCGTGTTGCAACCCCCTTTTCAATTTTTTTTTCTCCAGTTAGGGTTGCCAAGATACTTTATCTGCCACATTTCTATTATCGAATCCCACGGCACCTTGGGCAAGACAACTGCGCTTCATGTGGAGGCTGGGCTAGCAAAACGAGGGCGTAGGGCTTATGACCAGGTCTCCGTCGTTTCAGTGCCCATAACTTTTGATCCGTAAGGAGTTACGCTGCGCACTGCATACCGTTGCCAAGCTCTCCGAGAGCTCTACGATGGGGGCAGCCAGCTTGCTTGCTGTGCCTTTTTTGGAGCCCAAAATCAAACTTTTTCATCAGTTTCGGGCCACTTTTCTATTTTTGCTCGGTTTTTCCGTCCCGGATCGTACGTCGTGAGCTGTTAAAAGGACGACAACCTTTCTTGCGGGACATTAGAGGGCCCTACAACGCGTTTTGTGAGGATGCTGCGTTGTTGAAGCGGATGGGTTGTCGTTAAGCCCATTGGGCCTTTTGAATGGGCCATCTCTCTAGGCTGAGACTGTGAACCATTAACAGATAAAGGAATTGTGCCCACAACATGACGGGTACGATCATACCAGTACTAATGCACCGGATCCCTTCAGAACTCCGAAGTTAAGCGTGCTTGGGCGAGAGTAGTACTAGGATGGGTGACCCCTTGGGAAGTCCTCGTGTTGCACCCCCTTTTTCAATTTTTTTTGCTCCGGTTAGGGTTTCCAAGATACTTTATCCACCACATTTCTATTATCGAACCCTACGGCACCTTGGGCAAGACAACTTTGCTTCACGTGGAGGCTGGGCCTGCAAACCGAGGGTGTAGGGCATGTGACCAGGTCTCCGTCGCTCCGGTGCCCATAACTTTTGATCCGTAAGGAGTTACACGGCGCACAGCATATCGTTGCAAAGCTTTCCGAGAGCTCTACGACAGGGGCAGGAAGCTTGCTCGTTATGCCCTTTTTGTTGCCCAAAAACGAACGTTGTCATCAGTTTCGGTCCACTTATCTTCTTTTGCTCCATTTTTTCATCCCGAATCGTATGTCGTGAGCTGTTAAAAGGACGACAACCTTATTCGCGGGACATTACAGGGCCCTCCAACACGTCGATATCACGTCTTGCGTGGATGCTGCGTTGTTGAAGCGGATGGGTTGTCGTTAAGCCCATTGGGCCTTTTGAATTAGCCATCTCTCTAGGCTGGGACTGTGAACCGTTAACACATAAAGGAATTGTTGAAGCGGATGGGTTGATGTTAAGCCCATTGGGCCTTCTGAATGGGCCATCCCTCTAGGTTGGGACTGTGAACTGTTAACACATAAAGGAATTGGGCCCTCAACATGACGGGTGCAATCATACCAGCACTAATGCACCAGATCCCATCAGAACTCCGAAGTTAAGCATGCTTGGGCGAGAGTAGTACTAGGATGGGTGACCCCTTGGGAAGTCCTCGTGTTGCACAACCCTTTTCAATTTTTTTTGCTCCGGTTAGGGTTGCCAATATGCGTTATCCGCCACATTTCTATTATCGAATCCCACGGCACCTTGGGCAAGACAACTTCGCTTCACCTGGAGGCTCAGCCCGCAAACCCAGGGCGAAGGGCTTGAGACCAGCTCTCCGGCGCGCCGGTGCCTGTAACTTTTGATCCGTAAGGAGTTACGCTGCGTACAGCATACCGTTGCAAAGCTCTCTGAGAGCTTTACGACAGGGGCAACCAACTTGCTCGTTGTGCCCTTTTTGGAGCCCAAAATCAAACATTTTCATCAGTTTCCGATGACATTTTTCTTATTTTGCTCTGTTTTTCCATCTCGGATCGTACGTCGTGAGCTGTTAAAAGGACGACAACCTTACTCATGGGACATTAGTGGGCCCTGTAATACGTCATTATCACGTCTTGTGAGGATGCTGCGTTGTTAAAGCGGATGGGTTGTCATTAAGCCCATTAGGCCTTTTGAATAGGCCATCTCTCTAGGCTGGAACTGTGAACCGTTAACAGATAAAGGAATTGTGCCCTCAACATGACGGGTACGATCATACCAGTACTAATGCACTGGATCCCATCAGAACTCTGAAGTTAAGCGTGCTTGGGCGAGAGTAGTACTAGGATGGGTGACCCCTTGGGAAGTCCTCATGTTGCACCCCCCTTTACAATTTTTTTTGCTCCGGTTAGGGTTGCCAAGATACTTTATCCACCACATTTCTATTATCGAACCCCACGACACCTTGGGCAAGACAACTTTGCTTCACGTGGAGGTTGGGCCAGCAAACCGAGGGCGTAGGGCTTGAGACCAGGTCTCCGTCGCTCCGGTGCCCATAACTTTTGATCCGTAAGGAGTTACGTGGCGCACAGCATACCGTTGCAAAGCTCTCCGAGAGCTCTACGACAGGGGCAGCAAGCTTGCTCGCTGTACCCTTTTTGGTACCCAAAAACGAACGTTGTCATCAGTTTCGTGCCACTTATCTTCTTTTGCTCTATTTTTTCGTCCCGGATCGTACGTCGTGAGCTGTTAAAAGGACGACAACTGTAGTCACGGGACATTACAGGGCCCTACAACGTGTCGATATCACGTCTTGCGAGGATACTGCGTTGTTGAAGCGGATGGGTTGTCGTTAAGCCCATTGGGCCTTTTGAATGGGCCATCTCTCTAGGCTGGGACTGTGAACCGCTAACACATAAAGGAATTGTGGAAGCGGATGGGTTGTCGTTAATTATAAAAGCTTGTTTTAGTATATTGTGGCTATTTTGAGCATTTACAAGTTTGAAAAATGTCCGCGGTACTGAGGAAACTCTGTCCGTTTTTCCCTAAAATTTTGTGACCGGGTTTGGTATTGGGTTGTGATTAGCATGGCTATTAGAGCCTCCGGTCTCGTGAGGGATTGGGGCATTACAAGTGGTATCAAAGCTTAGCAGTTCACAACCAGGACAGGGTCCTCGGCCTGGCGGGTAGCGACCCTCGACTGCATGCATGCGAAGTGTGTTTTGAATAGGAACGTTCTCGTATGTAAACCTTGTGTGTGTGATTGTACAAAAATGTGTACTTATGTGCCTTATTGTGTTAACCTGATGAATTTGCAATACGTGCAAATGTGTGATTTTGTGTAGACCTATGTGACCTATTTGTGTAGTAATGAGAAATATGTGAGATGTGTATTATGTGATCATGAGTACACTTATGTGGTGTATAGGTGCAATATGTGAAGGTTACGTGACATGAGCATTTGATATGATTAATTGTGTATTTAATTGATTCATTAAGTATTTACTTACTTTGGTTATTTGTAATAATGTGCATTAAGAATTTATTTTAAATAGAATCAACTACATACACGCATTACCCTTCGAAATGGTAAGTAATTTCCTCCCCCTGAAAGAGTCGACCAGTAGTGGACCTTCTAAGAGGTGGACCAATAGATAAAGAACAGTTGACCAGTAGTTTATGATGATCAGTGGATAATATTCATTACTCGGAGCTTGATATTTAATAATCGGCTACTGGTATCTTTCTCGGTATTTTCCTCTGGAATTCTTGTTGGAGCTTTTGTTGGCATTTTCCTTGGATTTCTTCCTCGATAATCTTATTCGGAATTCTAAATTGGATTTCTTAATTAAAGCCTTTATTTGGCATTCATAGTTGGGATTCTATTCTTCTATGGTATTCATGCCAGTGGGATTCTTATTTGGATTTCGAAGTAGCATCTTTATTGGAGCCTTTATTTGGCCTTATTAAGTGAGGTTCGCAGACAATACTACTGGGATTTCTTAATGAGCTTCCACGAGAATTCGTATATGGTATTCTTGCTTAGCAACTGATGACGAATAATCGGAGTTGGTTTTCAGTTGATGCGGAGTTCTCTTGTGAAGAAGAATTGCGTGGACGCAATTTGTTTAAGGAGGAAAGGATGTGACGCCCGAGATTTTAGCCGTACATTCATTTACTGTTGCATCTATTGTTTGCGCATTTCCTTCTGTGCTTTATTAATTGTCTTCTTTAGCTACTATTCATCCCATTTTCAAACTATATTCTATTAGTAAATTAGGATTTTTATTAAATCACATTAATTGTTAGAGGAGTGGGAAAAAAGTGCAATTGAGCTAGAGGCAATAGGAGAGCTCGTTTAGAAAATGTTTTTAGTAGTTAAGTGAATAGTGTTACGTAACAAACTTAGAGATTTAAATAACTAACATTACTTTTCACCTTAGGCTCATTTTTAAGTTAATAACGCGCATTCTAGTGAACTTTTAAATATCCAAACTTGACCACACCTCAACTTAACCTTATATAATTCACCTAAGCTCATTAAAACACACAAAAAAAGAGAAGAAATGTGCAGGAATTACTGTAGCAGGGCCGAAAATACCAAAGGAGAAGGAAAAAGGTGATTTTGCTCTTCAACTCTTCAAGCCAAGCCAATCCAAGCCTAGAGCTAGTAGTTTAGGGTGTTTGCAAGCTTCCTAGGTGCTCCTACATGCATTGGTGAGGGATTTCATGACTTATTTTCGCATTTTAGAATAGTTGCTATTTTCTTGATTTGTTAGAAATGATGTTAAATGCTATTGCAAGGCTCAAATAAGCTTATATATGTTGTGTACATGTAGTAGAGACCATATTTATGCTATTGTTTCATGTATTAAACGGTAGAAATCGATTGTTAATTCGTAGGAGTGAATAGTGACAAAAATTCTAGGGTTTTGTGTAATCACGCATTTTAACTTGATTCAATGCTTCTAATAGATGCCTTAGGTGTTAATAAAGGTAGTCTAATAGCCCGTGCACTTCAATTGCTCTAAAATCGCATAAAACGTAAAATAGTCGACTTTAATAAAGGGGTTTCGGGGTTAGGATGAATCCGGGTGGATTTGGGCTTTACTTTTGGTATCCTTAGGCTACCTAGGTGCTATAGAAGCTTTGCTAACCCTTGTTTGAAGCCCGGATGAGGTACGTGTAGTTTAAAGCTATAAGAGGGAATTTGGGGCTTTCGGGGTAATTGCGGGTAATTGGGCTTAATTGTGGGTTGAAAGGGTACCTTAGGGGTTAATTAGAGGATTGATGTAGCTTCCCCTCGAATGTGAATCATTAATGTGAGTTTGGAAGAGAAATTGTTTGAATAACAAAGGGGTTTAGGTGCGATTTCAGTTGTTTTGCGCTTCTAAGACCTTGGCAAAATTTCTTGGGTGTTTAAATGTGACTTCAAGTTGTTTTAGAGCTTTTGGCATGATTATATGCTTGTCTTGTATATGCTCCTTTGTAAAATTGCTTATTCGCTCTTATAATTATTTCTATTCTAACTGCATTGAGGTCAATCTACTTTGTTGATCCTCCTACGTGTTATTGCTTATCTTATTGATATTAACTTGCCATTGTAAAGTGCATTGCATAGTGGTTGCGCAACCATAGTGTCAGGGGCGGATGTGTTGAATATCGGCTGGGCGGCAGAGGGCTTTCCAGTGGATATTCAAACTCCGTGCTCTATTCCCTCACTCGCCTGGTCCGGAGATTGCCAGGGGTGTTGGGTCGTAGGATTATCGGGGTACATCCGGAGTACACCCATTGGAGTGTTTGGGATTATGCCGGCTTATCATGCTCATGATCGTGCTTCGTGGAACGTGTTCGTGAATTGAAGATTTGGTGTTGGGGTTAAGTGAAATGTATCCTTTTATTGTGTGGTTACTAGAGCTTGTTATTTCTGAATGATTAACAGCTTTATTGTCCAATTGCTTTACTTGTTGCATTGCACGCCACGGGAGACTTTATCCCTCACTAGGCAACAATGGTTGCTCATACCTCGATATATGTTTCAGGAAGTGCTGAGGGTGAACCCCAACTAGTTGAGGTGCTAGTGGAAAAGGAAGAAGTGCAGGCTGAGCCTTTGCCCTAGTTATTGTGTGTTTGTTGTCTAAGGTGGATTTGCCTTCTTATTGTTACATGATGTACTTGTATTGCAATAGAATGATCTGTTTTGTGGCCTTAAGGGTATGTATATTCTTGTAGTAGCAAGTTGAAAGTTGTTGGTTGTAATGTTAGCTCTGAGATATTATGGCTTGTAATAACTTTTAATTCTCCTTTTAGTTCTTGCATGCTTGGGGGTTAGTTAGAAGGTTGGTAGAGTTTCCCTTTGAATTTTAATTATAAAAGCTTGTTTTAGTATATTGTGGCTATTTTGAGCATTTACAGGTTTGAAAAATGTTCGTGGTACAGAGGAAACTCTGTCCGATTTTCCCTAAAATTAGCACTTGACTGCATTTGATTAAATGTTTAATTAGTTAAATCATCTAATTTTCACGGTTTTTCTTTTTCTTTTAGAAGAATTCGAAAAGGATTTATATTACTTGATTAAAATATTATTACATATTTCTAATAATTGTAGTAATTGAATTTATTCTCTTGCGATTAATTAAGTGTCGTCTTAAATGTTAATATTTAATTGCACTTGATTACATGTTTATATTTATTTGTTCATTTGTAACTTAACATTAACTTCATAATTCTTTAAAATATTCTAGGAATAGTTAAATTAATTGATTTTAAATGAATATTGATTACTTTGACTATTTCGATTATTTTAAAAATCGGTTTTAATTTTCTTGCATTAAATTACTCGGTTTTCAATTTAATGAGAAAAGTAACTCCGAGCCGGAGTTAATTTTAAACTATTCTACTTTTCAAAGAATTAGAGTTTTATATTATTGTTCATCACTTTATTAGCGATCGATTAGTAACCGTTCGATCGTAGAATTTCAAAAATAAGAGTTAGAGAAATATTTTTCAGATTTAGTGAAAAATGTTTTTAGCTTAATTTAACTAGTTTTAGTTTTTTTTCATTTAATTGCATTGTTTTAACATGAATTGGAATTAATGGCATCAAAATAAGCTTATTTGACTATTTTTAATTAAAGTTTGATTTTGCAAAAGACCAAAATGCCCCTTGTCACCTAATAAATAATAAAACAATGCAAAAATCAAACAAAACAAAATGCCAAATGACCATTTTGTCCTAGCCATGGCCGAAGCTTCAAGGGGAGAAAAAGAAAAAGATTTTCTTGCATTTTCTTCTACAATTGCACGTGGAATTGCTCGGGGGTCGTGGCTCGGGTCCTTGCGGGTCTTGGTCTTCAATCTCTGTGAGGGTTTTCACGCTTTTGTGCATTTTATTACGAATTTGATTTTTGAGTCAATTTTTCAGATTCGATATTTATCGCGTTATAATGCCTGTTGTTGCTTGAAATAACTTGCTTAGGGTTCTTGGAGCATTGTTTAATAGTTATTTAGCAATTTTTACGGTTGAAAACGCGTATTTGAAATTGGGGAAAAACATGAATAG
This sequence comes from Ehretia macrophylla, assembly GCA_037974665.1. Lineage (NCBI taxonomy): Eukaryota > Viridiplantae > Streptophyta > Magnoliopsida > Boraginales > Ehretiaceae > Ehretia > Ehretia macrophylla. Next base: position 75,279,480 of record CM075769.1, read on the forward strand.
TGAATTATGAATAGTAAACCCTAGAATTTCGGATTTCGATCCGAATTGCGATTGATTGATTTGGATAGGTGCCATTAGTGATAGAAAGATAAAATGTGAAATAAAAACGGATCGGCCTTTGTTAAAATTGGAAATTAGACAAAGATACGTAAAGGGGCCGTTTGACCAAAAGTTGACCGAGATCGAATTGAGTTGGGGGTTTCGTAATTGAGAGCATGGAAGTACTTTTGGTGCTGTTGTGGCGTTGATTGAATGACCGGTTAGCATAGCTGTAGTTCAAATGCAGTAGGTGGACTTTCGTGTCTCGGGTGAGAAAGTGAAGTTTAGAGACATAGAAACGTGCCTTGTAGTGCCTGAGTGAATGTAGTGAAATCGGTTTCCTAATCCCGTAGCTCGTTTGCTCGTAATTGTCCTTGGAAGTTGGGGTTGAATAGTGATATTTGTTGTTTTCGTGTTTGAACTGCCGTTACTTGTTTAAATGTTGTTATTGTTGCTTATTATTGCTTGTTATGCTTGAAAAGTTAGTTGAATGCTAGTATTGATTGTGATTGCTTGTTATCTCGTTTGTTGTCACTAGTTTGTATTGTTGTGCTATCGCTCGTTTATTGCCTTGTATCGAGTCTTGCATTGCATAGTGTCTCGCGCGTGAGTGATGGGCCTCTCTGGGTAGCCTCGGGTTGCCAGTGTTGGTTGCTCTAGCTCCGCTGCTATTCCCTTTCTCGCTTGGGTTGCCTCCCAGGGAGATTTAGGTCGTAGATTGATGGATACTTCCGGGGTATTCCAAACTGGTGTTATAAGGTGGATGCGCGCTTATTGTCATCGTTGTCAACATCAAGCTCGAGGTTGATGTATCGCTCGTGAAACGGTACATTGCTCGTATGAGTGAACCACAGCCTTCAGAGTGTGGTATAGCTTTAAAGGGCTGTGTTAATGCTTTCTTGGTTGTTTATTGTATTGTTGTTTGTATTGAATGTTTCCTTATTGTCTTTATTGCTTAACTGTGTTTATTTGCATTGCACGATTTTCTTTCTCTCCAACTAGGTATCTGTCTCGCCCTCACTAAGTATACGTGTTGTGTATACTCATTCCTCACCACCACATTTCAGGAAATGCCATGTTGGCTGAAAAGTTCGTGATTATGTGTTAGTTCGGGCCTGAAGAGTTGTCTTGCGTGCTTTGTGGCTTGAGCTGTCAAAGATGTAAAGGTGTATGTTCATATGTAGTATGTATTTATTGTTAAAAGAAATGTAAATTAATCTAGCTAAGTAGTTGAGGTAGATTGATAAGTTAGATATGTATTCAGTGGTGTAGTTAACCTCGATGCATGTTGTAATTGTCTAAAAGAAAAGAGTGAGAATGGTATGATAGTATATTTTGTGCGGTAGATTAGTATGGATTAAATGTCAAGCTTGAATGTTCTGGTAAAAGATGTAAAGAGATAGGTTAGTTTTAAACTGAAAATGTATATTTATATGTTGTGTTAGTTGTTGAGAACCAAGGCTCGGATGGCCTTGAGGTGGTTGAATGTTTGGACATGGTATTGGTCCACTTATATGCTGTCGCAGGTTTTTACATTTCGCCTAGAAACAGGGGAGACTCCGTCCGTTTTCCCTGAAAATTTATGCCCGGGTTTGGTTTGGGATGTGATTAGATGGATCGTTAGAACTCCCGGTCTCGAGAGGGATCGGGGTGTTACAGGTGGTATCAGAGCTTCTTTAGGTCATAAGCCGGGACAGGGTCCTCGGTCTGGTGGGTAGTGACCCTTGAATGTGTGCTTGTTAAGTGTGTCTTGAAAGTGTATGCTTGTATGTGAGAATGTGTGTCTTGACTTGAATGTATGCACTTATGTGATAAAGTTATGTGTTATGTGTTAAATGTTTCTCAAGAAAGGTGAAATGTCTAGTTGTCTATCGAATTGCCTTATTGAATTGGCATCGTGAATTGAATTGACCTTGTGAATTGTTAATTGCTTGAAGTATTACTGGTAATGTGTGTATAGAATGTCTTGAATTAGCTATGCCATGATTTGAATTGATTATGTTGTGCTTGAATTGATTGTCATGTTTGAATGACCTTGATGATTAAATGGTTTTGTGAACTCTTGTGTAAACTTGCTTACATAATAGTTTAAGGCATGTGTATAAAGGTGATATCTTGGCATTCATACATGTCCCGTGGAAATGGTAAGAAATACTTCTTCCACCCCTGAAGAAGTGATTCACAGCTGGCCTTCCAAGGTGTATAGATTGGCAAGAAATGAATGGCATTTAACTAGCCTTGATTTGGAAGTTGGTGTTTGCTTTTGGAGCTCGGTTATTGGCAAATCTCTATGGTCCTTTTCTGTGCTTAACAGTTGTGAAAAAGATAGCTTTCTTTTGGGGTCCTATTTGGTTGTTATCTAGAGTATTCTTTGGTTTTCTTATTGGGTATTCTTTGGAAACTTCTGTTGGCACTTCTCGGTGGACTTAGCTATGGGGATTTCAATCGGACTTACTGCATGGTATTATCTATGGTATATGTGTCTCGGTCTTTATTGGTGTGATACTGGCATCCCTTATTGGAAATTCTTCAATGGCATTCTATAGAATTCTTAGTGGTCATTTATCTAGTAATTACTACTTGGGGAATCCTTGCTACTTCCTTACTGGAGCATTGTTTCGGGTATTTTTTTTTTAGTGTTCCTCAGTAGGTTTGGTATTTGGAATTCCTATCAGACTTATTGTATAGTACTACTTACGGTATTCTTTGGAATTCTTAGTGGGCATTCTACTAGTATTTTCCTTATTGGCATTTATTGGAAGATCCTACACTTGGAATTCTGTTTGGACATATTATCTTGTACTGTTTACGGCTTCTCCTTTGGCCTTTCCACTCAGGGGAAATCTATATTTGCTGTTTGACTAAGATGTTGCAGTAGGAACACAGTGATTGGAAGATTTCATTTAGAGGTTGGCCTTTGGTATTCTTCTCTATATTCCTTTACAGAATTTTCAGCTGGGTCTATTTATGGTAGTCAGTACTGCATGAGGTGCATCTACTCTGGCTATCTCTTAACTTTCTTATTTGGTACTTGTTAGACTTCTATTGAAGAATCTTAAATAGGGTATTCCTTCGGTACTCTTCCTGCCATTAGTATGTGGTATTGATAATATCTACAGTATCTTTGCTTCAGTCTTTAGTTGGTATTTCCTCGGCATTCTTGATTGGAATTTCTATTCGAGATTTCCTACGAGCATTCTTATATATTATCCTGCTCAGCAACCGATGAAGATTTATCAGAGTTCGATTTTAGATGATGCAGAGTCCTATTGGAAGAAGAATTGCGAGGACGCAATTGTTTTAAGGCGGGGATGATGTGATAACCCGAACCCGGCATGCATTTATTAGCACTTGACTGCATTTGATTAAATGTTTAATTAGTTAACTCATCTAATTTTGACTGTTTTGCTATTTCTTTTAGAAGAATTCGAAAAGGATTTATATTAATTGATTAAAAGATTATTACATATTTCTAATAATTGTAGTAATTGAATTTATTCTCTTGCGATTAATTAAGTGTCGTCTTAAATGTTAATATTTAATTGCACTTGATTACATGTTTATATTTATTTGTTCATTTGTAACTTAACATTAACTTCATAATTCTTTAAAATATTCTAGGAATAGTTAAATTAATTGATTTTAAATGAATATTGATTACTTTGACTATTTCGATTATTTTAAAAATCGGTTTTAATTTTCTTGCATTAAATTACTCAGTTTTCAATTTAATGAGAAAAGTAACTCCGAGCCGGAGTTAATTTTAAACTATTCTACTTTTCAAAGAATTAGAGTTTTATATTATTGTTCATCACTTTATTAGCGATCGATTAGTAACCGTTCGATCGTAGAATTTCAAAAATAAGAGTTAGAGAAATATTTTTCAGATTTAGTGAAAAATGTTTTTAGCTTAATTTAACTAGTTTTAGTTGTTTTTCATTTAATTGGATTGTTTTAACTTGAATTTGAATTAATGGAATCAAAATAAGCTTATTTGACTATTTTTAATTAAAGTTTGATTTTGCAAAAGACCAAAATGCCCCTTGTCACCTAATAAATAATAAAACAATGCAAAAATCAAACAAAATAAAATTCCAAATGACCATTTTGTCCTAGCCATGGCCGAAGCTTCAAGGGGAGAAAAAGAAAAAGATTTTCTTGCATTTTCTTCTACAATTGCACGTGGAATTGCTCGGGGGTCGTGGCTCGGGTCCTTGCGGGTCTTGGTCTTCAATCTCTGTGAGGGTTTTCACGCTTTTGTGCATTTTATTACGAATTTGATTTTTGAGTCAATTTTTCAGATTCGATATTTATCGCGTTATAATGCCTGTTGTTGCTTGAAATAACTTGCTTAGGGTTCTTGGAGCATTGTTTAATAGTTATTTAGCAATTTTTACGGTTGAAAACGCGTATTTGAAATTGGGGAAAAATATGAATAGTGAATTATGAATAGTAAACCCTAGAATTTCGGATTTCGATCCGAATTGCGATTGATTGATTTGGATAGGTGCCATTAGTGATAGAAAGATAAAATGTGAAATAAAAATGGATCGGCCTTTGTTAAAATTGGAAATTAGACAAAGATACGTAAAGGGGCCGTTTGACCAAAAGTTGACCGAGCTCGAATTGAGTTGGGGGTTTTGTAATTGAGGGCATGGAAGTACTTTTGGCGCTGTTGTGGCGTTGATTGAATGACCGGTTAGCATAGCTGTAGTTCAAACGCAGTAGGTGGACTTTCGGATCTCGGGTGAGAAAGTGAAGTTTAGAGACATAGAAACGTGCCTTGTAGTGCCTGAGTGAATGTAGTGAAATCGGTTTCCTAATCCCGTAGCTCGTTTGCTCGTAATTGTCCTTGGAAGTTGGGGTTGAATAGTGATATTTGTTGTTTTCGTGTTTGAACTGCCGTTACTTGTTTAAATGTTGTTATTGTTGCTTATTATTGCTTGTTATGCTTGAAAAGTTAGTTGAATGCTAGTATTGATTATGATTGCTTGTTATCTCGTTTGTTGTCACTAGTTTGTATTGTTGTGCTATCGCTCGTTTATTGCCTTGTATCGAGTCTTGCATTGCATAGTGTCTCGCGCGTGAGTGATGGGCCTCTTTGGGTAGCCTCGGGTTGCCAGTGTTGGTTGCTCTAGCTCCGCTGCTATTCCCTTTCTCGCTTGGGTTGCCTCCCAGGGTGATTTGGGTCATAGATTGATGGATACTTCCGGGGTATTCCAAACTGGTGTTATAAGGTAGATGCGCGCTTATTGTCATCGTTGTCAACATCAAGCTCGAGGTTGATGTATCGCTCGTGAAACGGTACATTGCTCGTATGAGTGAACCACAGCCTTCAGAGTGTGGTATAGCTTTAAAGGGCTGTGTTAATGCTTTCTTGGTTGTTTATTGTATTGTTGTTTGTATTGAATGTTTCCTTATTGTCTTTATTGCTTAACTGTGTTTATTTGCATTGCACGATTTTCTTTCTCTCCAACTAGGTATCTGTCTCGCCCTCACTAAGTATACGTGTTGTGTATACTCATTCCTCACCACCACATTTCAGGAAATGCCATGTTAGCTGAAAAGTTCGTGATTATGTGTTAGTTCGGGCCTGAAGAGTTGTCTTGCGTGCTTTGTGGCTTGAGCTGTCAAAGATGTAAAGGTGTATGTTCATATGTAGTATGTATTTATTGTTAAAAGAAATGTAAATTAATCTAGCTAAGTAGTTGAGGTAGATTGATAAGTTAGATATGTATTCAGTGGTGTAGTTAACCTCGATGCATGTTGTAATTGTCTAAAAGAAAAGAGTGAGAATGGTATGATAGTATATTTTGTGCGGTAGATTAGTATGGATTAAATGTCAAGCTTGAACGTTCTGGTAAAAGATGTAAAGAGATAGGTTAGTTTTAAACTGAAAATGTATATTTATATGTTGTGTTAGTTGTTGAGAACCAAGGCTCGGATGGCCTTGAGGTAGTTGAATGTTTGGACATGGTATTGGTCCAATTATATGCTGTCGCAGGTTTTTACGTTTCGCCTAGAAACAGGGGAGACTCCATCCGTTTTCCCTGAAAATTTATGCCCGGGTTTGGTTTGGGATGTGATTAGATGGATCGTTAGAACTCCCGGTTTCGAGAGGGATCGGGGTGTTACAGTTAGACTGGGGTATGATCTAAACATTCAAGTCACGTCTCGTACTTAACCGTTCATGAAGATTTAACACTTAACGTCTTGGCCTAAACTCCAAAATTTTTCGGTAAACCGGCAGCATAACGGCTGTAATTGGGCTCATTGGTTTGACCTAATTCTCTAAACGCCTCAATTATTCCAATCATTAACCTAATTCCATTAAGGACTCCTATTTGTCACCAACCGATTTGCCTACTAGTTTATCTTGAAGGTCTTGTTTGATTAATGAGCCTAACATGATAACTATGTCCCATTTATTTGTCAATTTCCTATCATGCAAGTACCTATTATCCTTTAGTTTACAAGTGAGCACCTAAGTGAAATTAGATAGAATTAACTTAGTTGATTGTTCATCTAGTGGTTTGAAGGCCTACGATAACTACCAATTAAGAAAACGAAAGCAAACCACCAAATAAAACTTCGTCCGGCTATAGGTAGTACAATTCCAGAATTAGACCCAAATTACAACGGGGTCATTTACATCAATAAAATGAATAGTTTGCAATCAAACACAACATCCATATAGCAACCACTTTCAGGCAAAGCACAAAAGCACGTAGGGACAGACAATCACTCCAAGGAATCATCGATAGGCATGTTGTCCTCGGGTACCTGTACTTGTTCTTCTTCACCTGTGATAAAAAAGATGGTGAGTCCTTATGAACTCAGCGAGGGGGAACGAGAAATACGTTTTGAAACTCATTTTCCGATTCAATTTATGAAAATCCCTTTTGCAAATATGAATATAACAGTAAAATCAAGTAAAGGAACATAAATACCAGTCTTTCCTCCCCGAGGTTCTCTAGGAACCAAGCGAGAGTACTTATACATACAGTAAAAAGGATACAGTGAGCTTTTGCTCTCAAATCAGTTTCAGAATCAGAAGTTGCGGCCGACTTCAAATAACCCCAAAACACGCCAGGTGGGTGTACTCCGGATGTACCCCGAAATCCTACCACCCAACTCTCCGAGGAAGTCTAGCCCCCAAGCGAGAGAGGGAATGGGACCATGGTAGTCACGGGTGCACCGGCAAGCCTGATGCCACCCGGTGTGCGTGATCACTACCATGCCGACAGGAAAGGTTGCAACCTTGTATGCAATGCACATTTATGACAGGTAATATATCACAGTAGGAGGACAACAAAGTAGGTTGCCTCCGGACAGTCATAAGATTGCACATTGACCAAGTAAACAGGCAGGGCACGATAAAACATGTAATATATCACAGTAGGAGGACAACAAAATAGGTTGCCTGCGGACAGTCATAACATTGCACATTGACAGGTAAACAAGCAGGGCACGATAAGACAGGAAATTTCACTTGAAAGGCATATAGAGTTATATGAAAATTAAACGGGCAGCCATGTAACACATGTAAAACAGGCCATATAACTCATTACGAAGCCCACGTGATCAAGTGATAAGATTATTCAACATGCAATGACATCAACATGGGTTCAGGTGCAAGAAATGCTTATTTGTCAACATGCAATGGTCAAAATCACACTTGAAGTTATAAAACATTTTCGGGCAGCCCACTAAGCATATAATTTCCACACAATATCCAAAAGATCAACACTTAGCAAGACTACCTAGTCATTAGGGTTTCCATTTCATGCTTAACCGTGTGCTTAAACCCTAAGTCAACTCAAGATCATTCTCAAGTCATGCATCATTCAATTCAAACATCCTCAAGTACTCAAAACAGTCCACACAACATCCCAACACCACAATTCTAAGCAGTTAGTACCACAAGAGAGGTTACAACAATTTTCCAAGCATATAACTAAGTGAAACCTTTACTGCAATAGGCTGTTATCTCACAATCAATAGGATAATCAAACAATATCCAAATCCTGTAAATAAGGTGTCAAATTAAATCTTAAGAATTTAACTAAAATCATAAATAAACCTTGCATCAATTGGAGTTCGGAATCATTAGTTATAGCCGAAACAGTGAAGTAGCACAAAACTGTCCAGATTTGTACACATTTCGATAATTGACGTTTTTGAGGTCCTTAGGGTCAGATTCAGCCTTAGTCCATTTCTGAAAAAAATTTCCATAACTGAAAAATATAGTAGCACCCCAATTTTCATACATTTTTGACATCATTAACCAAGTCAAATCTGGTTCGTTCTACAAGGTCAGTGCATCTGCCAAAACCTGCTTCATTTTTCCAGATTTCCAGATTTGGTCACATTTTAAAGATTTGACATTTTGAGGACTTTAGAGTCGAAATTATCTTTGGCCTATTTCTGAGAAAAATTCTCAAAACTGTCCAAACTAGTCACCTACCAATTTTCATGAATTTTAAACATCATTTTCCTTTCTAAACTTACCTCGAACAGACTGGTCAGAGAGCTGTCAACAATTTCGACTTCACATAGCATCATTCTCAAGCCAAGATTTTGCCATGCATGGTTGTTTAAGCTTATGAACGACCATATAGCTCAAGTACAGAAGCAAATACACATAATTATGAGCATGCATGTGAATTTTTGAAGAGTTTTCAAAAGGTTTTAACCCTCACCTTAGCAATCAACCACAAAGATGCACAAAAACTTGTTGAAGCTTCAAATCTCTTCTTCTTCTTGCTTAGCCGAGATTCCAACTTGGTTTCTCTATTTTTCCTAGCCTAGTGATCAATCTCTTAGCACATGCATGAGGTTAGAACAAGAAGAAAAGAAATGGAAGCCAAGAAAACTTACCTAGGCCGAAAATGGTGACTCAAAATGCTTGCATGTGTGTTTCTTGCATCCTAGCTTGCTTGGGTGAGTTTCTTTGCTTGTGGTTTGTCTTGATGCACCTTAGGATGATGAAGATGAGCTAAGAGGTGGTCTGAACTCAGCCAAAACCGAAATGGAGAGAGAGAATGAGAGGGAGAGAAAGAAATTGTGAGAGGAAAGAAGAAATGACAAAAAACTGAAGGCTTTTGCATTATTCAAGCACTTGGTCGGCCTTGGGCCATTAAATTCTGATTTTTGTTTCTTCAATGTGTGATTTTAAAATGTTTAGCATGGGCAAAGGTGGTTTGGTTGAGCAAGGTAGAGGATTTAGGTGGTTTTGAGCATTTTTTTATGCATTGTGCTAAGTGTTTGTCATAGTTTGTCTAGGAATAATTCTTTATGCATTTGTGTCATTAGAATTGTCATAGGAATGTTGGGAAATTAGGGAATCTAAGTAGAATAAAATATATGAATGTTTGTTGATGAGTTGAATTACGAATAGAATAATAGTTAGTGGGAAATGTAGGAATAGTTTAGTATTATTTTATTGTTAGTGGAGTTTGTAGAGAATTTGAATTAGGAATATAATATTAGTTAGTAGATTGTGTAGGATTATTTTAGTGTCTAGTGCTTTGTGTAGGATTCTTACTTGATCAACGTGGTGGCACGGATTCCTAGGTCTAGGGCACGAATTACGAGGTAGACACGAACTACGAGGTAAGACACGAACTTCAAGACTAATGCACGCAATCCTAGGTGAATATTCGTAAACCAATTAAAGGCACATAATTCAATACAATGCACATAATTCAAGACACGACTCTTAAACCTATGTTAAAGCACGCAGTTCAAGGTTAATGCACACGAAACGAAGAGACACACGCAAATCAAGGTCTCGCACGTAAATTAAGGTCATGGCACGCTTATCTAGGTATCGCACGTATCTCGAGGATTAGGGCACACAATTCTAGGTTAAGGAACGTATAACAAGGCATGCACGAAAACCAAGACAAGGCACGTAATCCAAGGTCGGTCATATAATTAGGGGTCTATGGTGTAAGGCCCGACCCCGAATAATGTGCCTTAATCCTCGATATACGTGCGATACTTAGATAAGCGTGCCATAGACCAAGAATGATATGACTGACCTTGGATTACGTGCCCTACCTTAGTTTTCATGCATACCTCGTCATACGTGCCTTAACCTAGAATTGTGTGTCTCTTCGTTTCATGTGCATTAACCTTGAACCGCGTGTTTTAACCTAGGTTTAAGAGTCGTACCTCGATTTACGTGCATTGCATTGAATTACGTGCCTTGTATTGGTTTACGTACATTTACCTAGGGTTGCGTGCATTTGCATTAGAATATGTGCATTTATCTTGAAGTACGTTCATTAGTCTTGAAGTTCGTGTCTTACCTCGTAGTTCGTGTTTACCTCGTGTTTTGTGCCCCGTATTGATTTCGGTGCGTGCCTCGTAGTGCGTACCCTAGACCTAGGAATCCGTACCACCACGTTAATCAAGAAAGCATCTTACACGAAACACTAGGCTATTAAACAATCCTACAAAATCCACTAACAATATAATAATCCAAATTCCTTTCACTAGAAGACAAAAATGCACCAAAAACAAAACATTCTTTATTCTTTTTGCATTATTCTTTTTTTGCACTTCCAAGATACAATTAAATAATGCTTAAGTTGACAAAATTCAGCATTCTTTAATGCCTTGGCCGACCATATCAAGCTTTTTGCACAAGGTTTGAACAACATAAATTAAATTTGCATGCTAGACAAACTATGTCACCAAAATGTATTAAAAAAATGATATAAAAACCTTCCACTTGCACACTATTCTCGGCCATATCACTTTGGCCATGCTAAGCATTTCAAATTGAAGCATTTTGATGACACAAATCAGAATTTGGACTGCCCAAGGCTGACCAAACCCTTAAAGCACTTGCAAGCCATCAGTTTGCCATATTTTCTTCATTTCTCTTTCGTTTCTCTCTCTCTTCCTCTCATTTCTCTCTTCTCTCGGCTTTAGCTGCACATTATTACCTCATTGGCTTGTCTTCTTCACCAATTAGCTGAGCAAGGTCGAACAGCCATCAAGAAAACCAAGAAAGCAAGCTAGAGTTTAAAAAAAAAAAAAAAAAAAACACTCATGCATGTGCATTAGAGCTTCATTTCGGTCCTAGGTAAGCTTCTTGACATTCATTTATTTTCTTCATGTTTTAACTACATGCATGCACTAAGAGGTTGATCACTAGGCTAGGAAAAATAGAGAAAACCAAGTTGAAATCTCAGCCAAGCAAGGAGAAGAACAGATTTGAGCTTCAACCAGGTTTTTGAGCATAGTTTGGTTGATTGCAAAGGTGAGGGTTAAAAGCTTTTGAAAACTCTTTGAAATTTCACATGCATTCTCATAAATGTGTGTATTTGCTTCTGTACTTGAGTTATGTGGTCGTTCATGAGCTTAAACAACCATGCATGGCAAGAACTTGGCTTGAAAATGATGCTAGGTAAAGTCGAATTTATGAGACAGCTTTCTGACCAGTCTGTTCGAGGTAATTTTGGCTAAGAAAATGATGTTGAAATTTCGTAAAAATCACTAGGCGACTAGTTTGGACAGTTTTGAACAATTTTCGCAGACATAGGCAAAGTCAAATTTTGGCTCTAAGGTCCTCAAAATGGCAAAATCTCGAAAGGTAGCTAAATCTGGAAAAATTTGAGGAAATGAAACAGTTTTGGCAGATGCACTGACTATGCAGAACGAGATGTTTTTGACCTAGAAAATGACATCCAAATTGAGTGAAATTTTGTGTGCTGCTAGATTTTTCAGTTGTGGACACTTTTCCAGAAATAGGCTTAGGCTAAAAATGAACCTAAGGACCTCAAAAACATGAAATATCGAAAGATAGACAAATCTGGACAGTTTTGTGCAGTTTCATTATTTCGGCTATATCTAATGATCCCGAACTCCAATTGATGCAAGGTTTGTTTCTCATTTTAGTTAACTTCTTAAGATTTAATTTGACATCTTATTCACTGCATTTGGAGATTGTTTGATTATCTGATTGATTGTGAGAAAACAGCCTATTGCAGTGAGTGTTCCACTTAGCTATGTGCTTGGAAAACTATTGTAACCTCTTTTGTGGCACTAATTGCTTGGAAATGTGGTGTTGGAATATTATGTGGACTGTTTTGAGCACTTGAGGATGTATGAATTGATTGATGCATGACTTGGGAATGATGTTAAGTTGACTTAGGGTTTTGATTGCACGATTATGCATGAAATAGAAACCCTAATGACTTAGTATTCTTGCTAAGTGCTCACCATTGGATATTGCGAGGAAACTGTACGTTGCGTGGGCTGCCCGTAAATGTTTTATAATTTCAAAAGTGATATTGACCATTGCATGTTGACAAATAAGCTTTTCTTGCATTTGAACCCATGTTGATATCATTGCAAGTTGAGTAATCTTATCACTTGATTGCGTGGACCTTTTAATGAGTTATATGTCCTGTTTTACATGTGTTACATGGCTGCCCGTTTAATTTCCATATAACTCTATATGCCTTTCAAGTGAAATTTCCTGTCTTATCATGTCCTGCCTGTTTATCTGTCAATGTGCAATCTTATGACTGTCCGGAGGCAACCTACTTTGTTGTCCTCCTTCTGTGATATATATTATCTGTCATAAATGTGCATTGCATACAAGGTTGCAACCTTTCCTGTCGGCATGGTAGCGATCACGTACACCGGGCGGCATCGGGCTTGCCGGTGATACCGTGACCACCATGGTCCCATTCCCTCTCTCGCTTGGGGGCTAGACTTCCTCGGAGAGTTGGGTCGTAGGATTTTGGGGTACATCCGGAGTACACCCACCTGGTGTGTTTGGGGAATGATTTGAAGTCGGCCGCAACAACTGATCCTGGATCTGATCTGAGAGCAAAAGCTCACCGTATCCTTTTTATTATGTGTATAAGTACTCCCGCTTGGATCCTAGAGAACCTCGGGGAGGAAAGACCGGTATTCCTGTTCTGTACTTGTATTTCTGTACTTGTATTTCTGTTGTATTCATGTTTGAAAAAGGGATTTTTATAAGTTTAACCAGAAAACGAGTTTCAAAACTTATTTCTCATTCCCCCTCGCTGAGTTCATAAGAACTCACCCTCTTTTATCATTTCAGGCGAAGAAGAACAGGTACAGGAACCCGAGCTCAATGTACCTAATGATGAACCCCTGGAGTGATTGCCTGTTATTGTTGTTTTGCTTGAACGTGACTACTTGTGTATTTTGTGCTACTTGAAGACCATTTATCTTATGTTTCTTGTTGTTGCTAATGTAAAAGACCCCCGTTGTAATTTGGGGTCTAATTTTGGTTTGTACTTATATTAAGTAGACTGATACTAGACATACTATGATCGTTTTGCTTTTATTATCACTAGTATTTCATCATAGGTTATGATGCTTAGCTAAGGAATAGGCAAACGAACTTATCCAATCTCAACATGTACTCGCTAATAAACTAAGATCAACAGGTACATTTTGAAACGAGGATAAATGGACAAACGAGACATAGTATCATGCTAGGTTATAAATCAAACGGGATGTCGAAATAACCAATAAGCAATTCAATTGGTGATAAAATAGTAAACTCTAGTCGGGAATGAACTTGAATTGAAAGTTTGAGGCTGTTAGAAAATTTAGGTCAAAACAAAGAGCCTAATTACAGCCGCTATGCTGCCGGATTTCCGAAAAATTTTGGAGTCTAGAATAAAATGTTAAGTGTAAACTTCCTAGAATGATTAAGAATGTGAAAGGACTTGAATGTTTAGATCACACCCTAGTCTAACCTTTATAGGTCGGGTTGGGGCGTGACACCTTATATTAGAATGGTACCAGAGCTTAGTTTAGTAACTAGGCGTTAGTCGGGTTCAACTCTCGGACCATGGGTAGAAGCCCTAAGGTAATTATAATGTCTTGTTTATATGTGTTATGTGTGCTAATGTGCTTTAATTGCTTTAAGTATTGAATATTATGTGCATTTGTGGACCATATGTATTATGTGTCATGCACACCGACACGTTAGTGACCTCAATAATGCATGCATGCTTTTATACTCCTTCCTTGATACATGCGCATGTTATATAACCATGAATGACTGTTTATATGCATAGAAAGTTAGGATTAGAACTTTCAGGGAAGTGAATTCATGGAGGAAGAACGAAAAGTCTCGATTAGAGATTTCTGGCATCTTCACAGGTACTCGATGGATAGTATGTATTATTGGATATGCATATGTATAAAATGCGTAGCACGGGTATAATTGTTGAGGTAAAGTTTCTTCTTATTTTTGGAATACATATACCTGTGATTAAGTTGTCAATTTTATAGCTATGAAGTTATTGATTCTGTTAAACCGTTCTTCTTATTGTGGTTCAAGTATAAAGTTTAAAGACATGCTACTTCCTTAGATATAAGGGTATACTATTAAATATGTAGAGTAATATATATTCTCATGTGTCGATAGTGGAAGTTGACTTGGAGGTTTATTTGAATCCATTTCTCACATCTTAAAATTGGCTTGATAGGCTATCTAAGAAGTTGGCAATATGCTCGTACGATCGAATCCTTACTTGATTAGAATTAAGCATTGATGAATTCGTGGAAGTTGACGATAGTTACTTCTAGGGGTTAGATTATTGAGACATGGATAGTGTATTTGAGTGACTTAGCAATGAATAACCTCGAGTCATGTAGGCAACTCTGGAGACTAAGTTTAACCAGGTTGATGAATCTTTAGTATAACAAGATATAAGGATGTTGGAATCGAGGAATTTACGTAGCTAGAATTCGTGTTCGGAAAACTACACCTAAAATGTTAGGTCGGATTGAAGTTTAAGGAATTGAATTATGCATTAAATGACTAACATTACTAAAGGTCCTAAGTTGGATATTTATGATACTAAGAAACACGGTATTAGTTTGGTGTCCCTCGAACTTAGCTGTAAATACGCAAGTAAGTCATTCTATGCTTTCGTTATTTGGATACCCTAGAGGATATTAGGAAGCATATATCCCTAAGTAACACCGATGGACCTATTATATAAACCATCGAAATGATATTAAGCATCTGGTTGCAAAGTGGAGTTGTTAGGGTATGATTTGAAATCCTAAATAGCTAATAGTGAGTATGCATGATGATTCATGGTGAACCCTAGGACCTAAGGTCGATGAGTCTTGATGCTCTTAGCTAGTTGAACATATAAATGAGAAGAATAAGATTTCATAGAGTTAAGATAGGGATGAATTAGATTCATAATGACCCAAGAGACTATTGTTAGACCACCGTATCTATGTGCACCGTTTCACATCTAGAGACTAGCAATCGGTGGAATTTGAATCGTGGTTGTTGAATAGAGGGTGAATCTTGTAGTGATAGTTAAATAAGTGGTTAATTACTTTTGAAGTTCTATTAGGTTATGTTGAAGGATGCCTCGTGGTCATAATTATTATGTTGATACAACCTTGAAGTTATCTCGTGTAAGTATTTTATGAGCTCGGTCATTACGGTACACATTTATAGTCCTAGGATTGTTGTTGTACGGCCGGTAACCTAGTAGAGAATTGATATCACTTACATAGCTATGAACCCAGCTTAGTAACATTAATGTTGGAGATATATTGGCGGGCATTAAGTGTTCGAAGGAATGACTAGGTCGCTAAGTGAGTAGGATCATTGTCTTCTTAAGTATGACGTAACCTTGGATTGAGGTGAGTGGAATTTATTTGAGGTTGAATCTATTCGTCTTAGGAGTCTTGGTTAAGATTGAAAGAAATTCTGAAGCCTCGAGACGTGAAAATAGAGACTTGAATAAGGAATAAATTGTGGATCACAAGCTGATGAAGCTTACTTGAAAAGTTGAACTAGTGTTACATGATTAGTTTACCTATGCAATTTCGATGGCAATCTGTTGCTGATACTTGATAAACCTTAGAATTCGAGTTTAATGAATCTCAACGGTCTTTCTTCTTGATTACGAGCTTGAAGGTTAACGAAGCTGGGGAAGAATGTTAATGAATAGGAGCCTATAACCGGGAGACTAGTCATTAGAAGATTTGCTAATCTAATGTACCTACGAGATAAGGACTATGATACTATCGATAGATGACAATTTGAGATGGATTAGTTGCTTGGTGAGTTCTTCCTGAAAATAGAGTCGTATCGTGGAGATGATCCGTAACTTGTATATGGCCTATGTGATAACAGTTCTGAAGCTAGTAGATAGGATATGTAAATCTGATATAGACCTCTTGTCTTGAAATTAGTGTATGTAACCATAAGATCGCGGTATTATTGTGATATTCCTTTTGAGGTATGAATGCGAGATTGACACAACATGAGTCATGATTTTGGAGTTACGGTTATATTGTTAGAATACCGATGCAGCTTTGATGATTATGTTTGGAGATTCTAACCTTAGTTAATAAACTCGACCTTAAGATCAATTGGAGAAAAGAGAGTTGTTCAAAGGAACGAACTGTAAATATAGAGGTCACACCGAATTAAATGATTGGAGAAACATAGGAAGTGAATTGGTGGTGGTAAGAGATCGCCAAACACGGGATGAACCGGAGTAAGAAGAATGATAAGGGCCAGAATCCGTCTAAATGCCCTCAATAGGCAAGAATTAATTTCGGGACGAAATTCTTTTAAGGAGGGGAGGATGTGAGGCCCGACCCCGAATAATGTGCCTTAATCCTCGATATACGTGCGATACCTAGATAAGCGTGCCATAGACCAAGAATGATATGACTGACCTTGGATTACGTGCCCTGTCTTAGTTTTCGTGCATACTTCGTCATACGTGCCTTAACCTAGAATTGTGTGTCTCTTCGTTTCGTGTGCATTAACCTTGAACCGCGTGCTTTAACCTAGGTTTAAGAGTCGTACATCGATTTACGTGCATTGCATTGAATTACGTGCCTTGTATTGGTTTACGTACATTTACCTAGGGTTGCGTGCATTTGCATTAGAATCTGTGCATTTATCTTGAAGTACGTTCATTAGTCTTGAAGTTCGTGTCTTACCTCGTAGTTCGTGTTTACCTCGTGTTTTGTGCCCTGTATTGATTTCGGTGTGTGCCTCGTAGTGCGTACCCTAGACCTAGGAATCCGTACCACCACGTTAATCAAGAAAGCATCTTACACGAAACACTAGGCTATTAAACAATCCTACAAAATCCACTAACAATATAATAATCCAAATTCCTTTCACTAGAAGACAAAAATGCACCAAAAACAAAACATTCTTTATTCTTTTTGCATTATTCTTTTTTTGCACTTCCAAGATACAATTAAATAATGCTTAAGTTGACAAAATTCAGCATTCTTTAATGCCTTGGCCGACCATATCAAGCTTTTTGCACAAGGTTTGAACAACATAAATTAAATTTGCATGCTAGACAAACTATGTCACCAAAATGCATTAAAAAAATGATATAAAAACCTTCCACTTGCACACTATTCTCGGCCATATCACTTTGGCCATGCTAAGCATTTCAAATTGAAGCATTTTGATGACACAAATCAGAATTTGGACTGCCCAAGGCTGACCAAACCCTTAAAGCACTTGCAAGCCATCAGTTTGCCATATTTTCTTCATTTCTCTTTCGTTTCTCTCTCTCTTCCTCTCATTTCTCTCTTCTCTCGGCTTTAGCTGCACATTACTACCTCCTTGGCTTGTCTTCTTCACCAATTAGCTGAGCAAGGTCGAACAGCCATCAAGAAAACCAAGCAAGCAAGCTAGAGTTTAAAAAAAAAAAAAAAAAAAAAAATACTCATACATGTGCATTAGAGGTTCATTTCGGTCCTAGTTAAGCTTCTTGACATTCATTTATTTTCTTCATGTTTTAACTACATGCATGCACTAAGAGGTTGATCACTAGGCTAGGAAAAATAGAGAAAACCAAGTTGAAATCTCAGCCAAGCAAGGAGAAGAACAGATTTGAGCTTCAACCAGGTTTTTGAGCATAGTTTGGTTGATTGCAAAGGTGAGGGTTAAAAGCTTTTGAAAACTCTTTGAAATTTCACATGCATTCTCATAAATGTGTGTATTTGCTTCTGTACTTGAGTTATGTGGTCGTTCATGAGCTTAAACAACCATGCATGGCAAGAACTTGGCTTGAAAATGATGCTAGGTAAAGTCGAATTTATGAGACAGCTTTCTGACCAGTCTGTTCGAGGTAATTTTGGCTAAGAAAATGATGTTGAAATTTCGTAAAAATCACTATGCGACTAGTTTGGACAGTTTTGAACAATTTTCGCAGACATAGGCAAAGTCAAATTTTGGCTCTAAGATCCTCAAAATGGCAAAGTCTCGAAAGGTAGCAAAATCTGGAAAAAATTGAGGAAATGAAACAGTTTTGGCAGATGCACTGACTATGCAGAACGAGAGGTTTTCGACCTAGAAAATGACATCCAAATTGAGTGAAATTTTGTGTGCTGCTATATTTTTCAGTTGTGGACACTTTTCCAGAAATAGGCTTAGGCTAAAAATGAACCTAAGGACCTCAAAAACATGAAATATCGAAAGATAGACAAATCTGGACAGTTTTGTGCAGTTTCATTATTTCGGCTATATCTAATGATCCCGAACTCCAATTGATGCAAGGTTTGTTTCTCATTTTAGTTAACTTCTTAAGATTTAATTTGACATCTTATTCACTGCATTTGGAGATTGTTTGATTATCTGATTGATTGTGAGAAAACAGCCTATTGCAGTGAGTGTTCCACTTAGCTATGTGCTTGGAAAACTATTGTAACCTCTTTTGTGGCACTAATTGCTTGGAAATGTGGTGTTGGAATATTATGTGGACTGTTTTGAGCACTTGAGGATGTATGAATTGATTGATGCATGACTTGGGAATGATGTTAAGTTGACTTAGGGTTTTGATTGCACGATTATGCATGAAATAGAAACCCTAATGACTTAGTATTCTTGCTAAGTGCTCACCATTGGATATTGCGAGGAAACTGTACGTTGCGTGGGCTGCCCGTAAATGTTTTATAATTTCAAAAGTGATATTGACCATTGCATGTTGACAAATAAGCTTTTCTTGCATTTGAACCCATGTTGATATCATTGCAAGTTGAGTAATCTTATCACTTGATTGCGTGGACCTTTTAATGAGTTATATGTCCTGTTTTACATGTGTTACATGGCTGCCCGTTTAATTTCCATATAACTCTATATGCCTTTCAAGTGAAATTTCCTGTCTTATCATGTCCTGCCTGTTTATCTGTCAATATGCAATCTTATGACTGTCCGGAGGCAACCTACTTTGTTGTCCTCCTTCTGTGATATATATTATTTGTCATAAATGCGCATTGCATACAAGGTTGCAACCTTTCCTGTCGGCATGGTAGCGATCACGTACACCGGGCGGCATCGGGCTTGCCGGTGATACCGTGACCACCATGTTCCCATTCCCTCTCTCGCTTGGGGGCTAGACTTCCTCGGAGAGTTGGGTCGTAGGATTTTGGGGTACATCCGGAGTACACCCACCTGGTGTGTTTGGGGAATGATTTGAAGTCGGCCGCAACAACTGATCCTGGATCTGATCTGAGAGCAAAAGCTCACCGTATCCTTTTTATTATGTGTATAAGTACTCCCGCTTGGATCCTAGAGAACCTCGGGGAGGAAAGACCGGTATTCCTGTTCTGTACTTGTATTTCTGTACTTGTATTTCTGTTGTATTCATGTTTGAAAAAGGGATTTTTATAAGTTTAACCGGAAAACGAGTTTCAAAACTTATTTCTCGTTCCCCCTCGCTGAGTTCATAAGGACTCACCCTCTTTTATCATTTCAGGCGAAGAAGAACATGTACAGGAACCCGAGCTCAATGTACCTAATGATGAACCCCTGGAGTGATTGCCTGTTATTGTTGTTTTGCTTGAACGTGACTACTTGTGTATTTTGTGCTACTTGAAGACCATTTATCTTATGTTGCTTGTTGTTGCTAATGTAAAAGACCCCCGTTGTAATTTGGGGTCTAATTTTGGTTTGTACTTATATTAAGTAGACTGATACTAGACATACTATGATCGTTTTGCTTTTATTATCACTAGTATCTATCATAGGTTATGATGCTTAGCTAAGGAATAGGCAAACGAACTTATCCAATCTCAACAGGTACTCGCTAATAAACTAAGATCAACAGGTACATTTTGAAACGAGGATAAATGGGCAAACGAGACATAGTATCATGCTAGGTTATAAATCAAACGGGACGTCGAAATAACCAATAAGCAATTCAATTGGTGATAAAATAGTAAACTCTAGTCGGGAATGAACTTGAATTGAAAGTTTGAGGCTGTTAGAAAATTTAGGTAAAAACAAAGAGCCCAATTACAGCCGCTATGCTGCCGGATTTCCGAAAAATTTTGCAGTCTAGAATAAAATGTTAAGTGTAAACTTCCTAGAATGATTAAGAATGTGAAAGGACTTGAATGTTTAGATCACACCCTAGTCTAACCTTTATAGGTTGGGTTGGGGCGTGACATATGGCACGCAAACTGAGGTATGACACGTTATTCGGGATCGGGCCTTACACCAGTGCCCATAACTTTTGATTTGTAAGGAGTTACTCGGCGCACAGCATACCGTTGCAAAGCTCTCCGAGAGCTCTACGATGGGGGCAACCAGCTAGATCGCCATGCCCCTTTTTGGTGCCCAAAATCAAACATTTTCATCAATTTCAGGCCACTTTTCTTATATAGCTCTGTTTTTCCGTCCCGGATCGTACGTCGTGAGCTGTTAAAAGGACGACAACCTTACTCACAGGACATTAGAGGGCCCTACAACGCGTCGATATCACGTCTTGCGAGGATGCTACGTTGTTGAAGCAGATGGGTTGTCGTTAAGCCCATTGGGCCTTTTGAATGGGCCATCTCTCTAGGCTGAGACTGTGAACCGTTAACACATAAAGGAATTGTGCCCTTAACATGACGGGTGCGATCATACCAGAACTAATGTACCAGATCCCATCAGAACTCCGAAGTTAAGCGTGCTTGGGCGAGAGTAGTACTAGGATGGGTGACCCCCTGGGAAGTCCTCTTATTGCACCCCCATTTTCAATTTTTTTTCCATCGGTTAGGGTTGCCAAGATACTTTATCCACCACGTTTCTATTATCGAATCCCACGGCACCTTGGGCAAAACAACTTCGCTTCACGTGGAGGCTGGGCCAGCAAACTGAGGGCGTAGGGCTTGTGACCAGGTCTTCGTCGCTCCGGTGCCCATAACTTTTGATACGTAAGGAGTTACGCGGAGCAAAGCATATCGTTGCATAGGTCTCTGAGAGCTCTACGACAGGGGCAGTAGCTTGCTCGCTGTGCCCATTTTTGGAGCCCAAAATCAAATATTTTCATCAGTTTCGGGCCACTTTTCTTATTTAGCTCTGTTTTTCCGTCACGAATAGTACGTCGTGAGCTGTTAGAAGGATGACAAACATACTCGCAGGTAATTTGAAGGCCCTACAACGCGTCGATATCACATCGTGCGAGGATGCTGCGTTGTTGAAGCGGATGGGTTGTCATTAAGCCCATTGGGCCTTTTGAATGGGCCATCTCTCTAGGCTGAGACTGTGAACCGTTAACACATAAAGGAATTGTGTACTCAACATGATGGGTGCGATCATACTAGCACTAATGCACCGGATCCCATTAGAACTCCGAAGTTAAGTGTGCTCGGACGAGAGTGGTACTAAGATGTGTGACCCCCAGGGAAGTCCTCGTGTTGCACCCCCCTTTTCAATTTTTTTTGCTCCGGTTAGGGTTGCCAAGATAGTTTATCCACCACATTTCTATTATCGAATCCCACGGCACCTTGGGCAAGACAACTTCGCTTCACGTGGAGGCTGGGTCAGCAAACCGAGGGCGTAGGGCTTGTGACCAGGTCTCCGTCACTCCGGTGCCCATAACTTTTGATCCACAAGGAGTTACGCGGTGCACAACATAAGGTTGCAAAGCTCTCCGAGAGCACTATTACCTGGGCACCCATCTTGCTGTCCGTGCCCCTTTTTGGAGCCCAAAATCTAACATTTTCATCAGTTTCGGGCCACTTTACTTCTTTAGCTCTATTTTTCCGTCCCGGATCGTACGTCGTGAGCTTTTAAAAGGAAGACAACCTTACTCGCGGGACATTAGAGGGCTCTACAACTCGTCGATATCACGTCTTGCGAGGATGCTGCGTTGTTGAAGCGGATGGGTTGTCGTTAAACCCATTGGGCCATCTGAATGGGCCATCTCTCTAAGCTGGGACTGTGAACCGTTAACACATAAAGGAATTGTGCCCAAAACATGACGGATGTGATCATACCAGCACTAATGCACCGGATCCCATCAGAACTCTGAAGTTATGCGTACTTGGGCGAGAGTGGTACTAGGATGGGTGATCCCCTGGGAAGTCCTTGTGTTGTACCCCCTTTTTCAATTTTTTTTGCCCCGGTTAGGGTTGCCAAGATACTTTATCCACCACATTTCTATCATCGAATCCCACGGCACCTTGGGCAAGACAACTTCGCATAACGTAGAGGCTGGGCCAACAAACCGAGGGCGTAGGGCTTATGACCAGGTCTCCGTCACTCCGGTGCCCATAACTTTTGATCCGTAAGGAGTTACGCGGCGCCTAGCATTCCGTTGCAAAGCTCTCCGAGAGCTCTACGATGGGGGCAGCCAGCTTGCTCACCGTGCCTGTTTTTGGTGCCCAAAATTGAACGTTTTCATCAGTTTCGGGCAACTTTTCATTTTTAGCTCTGTTTTTTGGTCCCGGATCGTACGTCGTGAGCTGTTAGATGGATGACAACCTTACTCGTGAGACATTAGAGGGCCCTACAATGTGTCGATATCACGTCGTGCGAGGATTCTACGTTGTTGAAGCGAATGGGTTGTCGTTAAGCCCATTGGGCCTTTTGAATGGGCCATCTCTCTAGGCTAGGATTGTGAACCGTTAACACATAAACGAATTGTGCGCTCAACATGACGGGTGTGATCATACCAGGACTAATGCACCGGATCCCATCAGAACTCCGAAGTTAAGCGTGATTGGGCGAGAGTAGTACTAAGATGGGTGACCCCCTGGGAAGTCCTCGTGTTGCACCCCCCTTTTCAATTTTTTTTGCTCCGGTTAGGGTTGCCAAGATACTTTATCTACCACATTTCTATTATCGAATCCCATGGCACCTTGGGCAAGACAACTTCACTTCACGTTGAGGCTGGGTCAGCAAACCAAGGGCGTAGGGCTTGTGACCAGGTCTCCGTCGCTCCGGTGCCAATAACTTTTGATCCGTAAGGAGTTACGCGGCGCATAGCATACCGTTGCAAAGACCTCCGAGTGCTCTACAACAGTGGCAGCTAGCTTGCTCGCTGTGCCCTTTTTGGTGCCCAAAATCTAACATTTTCATCAGTTTCGGGCCACTTTTCTTCTTTTGCTCTATTTTTTTGTCACGGATCGTACGTCGTCAGCTAGTAAAAGGACGACAACCTTACTCGTGGGACATTAGAAGGCCCTACAACGCATCGATATCACGTCTTGCGAGGATGCTGCGTGGTTGAAGCGGATGGGTTGTCGTTAAGCCCATTAGGCCTTTTGAATGGGCCATCTCTCTAGGCTGGGACTGTGAACTGTTAACACATAAAGGAATTGTGCGCTCAACATGACGGGTACGATCATACTAGCACTAATGCACCGGATCCCATCAGAACTCCAAAGTTAAGCGTGCTTGGGCGAGACTAGTACTAAGATGGGTGAACCCCTGGGAAGTCCTCGTGTTGCACCCCCCATTTCCATTTTTTTTGCTTCGGTTAGGGTTGCCAAGATACTTTATCCACCACATTTCTAATATCGAATCCCACGGCACCTTGGGCAAGACAACTTCGCTTCACGTGGAGGCTAGGTCAGCAAACCGAGGGCGTAGGCCTTCTAACCAGGTCCCCGTCGCTCCGGTGCCCATAACTTTTGATCCGTAAGGAGTTAGGTGGCGTACAGCATACCGTTGCAAAGCTCTCCGAGAGCTCTACGACGGGGGCAGCCAGCTTGCTCGCCGTGCCCGTTTTGTAGTCCGAAATCAAACATTTTAATCAGTTTCGAGCCACTTTTCTTATTTAGCTCTGAATCTTCATCCTGTATCGTACGTCGTGAGCTGTTAAAAGGACGACAACCTTCCTTGTGGGACATTAGAGGGCCATACAACGCGTCGATATTAAATCTTGCGAGGATGCCGCGTTGTTGAAACGGATGGGTTGTTGTTAAGCCCATTGGGCATTTTGAATGTGCCATCTCTTTAGGCTGGGACTATGAATCGTTAACATATAAAGGAATTGTGCCCTCAACATGACGGGTGCGATCATACCAGCACTAATGCACCAGATCCCATCAGAACTCTGAATTTAAACGTGCTTGGGCGAGAGTAGTACTAGGATGGGTGACCCCCTGGGAAGTCCTCGTGTTGCACCCCCCTTTTCAATTTTTTTTGCTCTGGTTAGGGTTGCCAAGATACTTTATTCACCACATTTCTATTATCGAATCCCACGGCACCTTGGGGAAGACAACTTCGCTTCACGTGGAGGCTGGGTCAGCAAACCGAGGGCGTAGGGCTTGTGACCAGGTCTCCGTCGCTCCGATGCCCATAACTTTTGATCCGTAAGGAGTTAAGCGGCGTACAGCATACCGTTGCAAAGCTCTCCGAGAGCTCTACGACGGGGGCAGTGAGCTTGCTCGCTATGCCCATTTTTTGAGCCCAAAATAAACATTTTCTTCAATTTCGGGCCACTTTTCTTATTTAGCTCTCTTTTTTCGTCCCAGATCATACGTCGTGAGCCGTTAAAAGGATGACAACCTTACTCGCAGGACATTAGAGGGCACTACAACGTGTCGATATCACGTGTTGCGAGGATGCTGTGTTGTTGAAGCGGATGGGTTGTCGTTAAGCCCATTGGGCCTTCTGAATAGGCCATCTCTCTAGCTTGGGACTGTGAACCGTTAACTCATAAAGGAATTGTGCCCTCAACAATACGGGTGCGATCATACCAGCACTAATGCACCGGATCCCATCAGAACTCCGAAGTTAAGCGTGCTTGGGCGAGAGTAGTACTAAGATGGGTGACCCCCTGGGAAGTCCTCGTGTTGCACCCGCCTTTTCAATTTTTTTTGCTCCGGCTAGGGTTGCCAAGATACTTTATCCACCACATTTCTATTATCGAATCCCACGGCACCTTGGGGAAGACAACTTCGCTTCACGTGGAGGCTGGGTCAGCAAACCGAGGGCGTAGGGCTTGTGACCAGGTCTCCGTCGCTCCGGTGCCCATAACTTTCGATCCGTAAGGAGTTACGCAGCGCACAGTATTCCGTTGCAAAGCACTCCGAGAGCTCTACAACGGGGGCAGCGAGCTTGCTCGCTGTGCGCTTTTTTGAGCCCAAAATCAAACATTTTCTTCAATTTCGGTCCACTTTTCTAATTTAGCTCTGTTTTTCCATCCCGGATCGTACGTCGTGAGCTATTATAAGGACGACAACCTTACACGCGGGACATTAGAGGGCACTACAACGCGTCGATATCACGTCTTGCGAGAATACTGCATTGTTGAGGCGGATGGGTTGTCGTTAAGCCCATTGGGCCTTCTGAATGGGCCATCTCTCTAGGCTGCGACGGTGAACTGTTAACACATAAAGGAATTGTGCCCTCAACATGACGGGTGCGATCATACTAGCACTAATGCACCGGATCCCATCAGAACTCTGAAGTTAAGCGTGCTTGGGCGAGAGTAGTACTAGGATAGGTAACCCCCTGGGAAGTCCTCGTGTTGCACCCTTTTCAATATTTTTTGCTCCGGTTAGGGTTGCCAAGATACTTTATCCGCCACATTTCTATTATCAAATCCCACGGCACCTTGGGCAAGACAACTTCGCTTCATGTGGAGGCTGGGCCAACAAATCGAGGGCGTAGGGCTTGTGACCAGGTCTCCGTCGCTCTGGTGCCCATAACTTTTGATCCGTAAGGTGTTAGGCGGCGTACAGCATACCGTTGCAAAGCTCTCCGAGAGCTCCACGACGGGGGCAGCCAGCTTGCTCGCCGTGCCCGTTTTGTAGACCAAAATCAAACATTTTAATAAGTTTCGAGCCACTTTTCTTATTTAGCTCTGATTCTTCGTCCTGTATCGTACGTCGTGAGCTGTTAAAAGGACGACAACCTTACTTGTGGGACATTAGAGGGCCATACAATGCGTCGATATCACGTCTTGCGAGGATGCTGCGTTGTTGAAACGGATGGGTTGTTGTTAAGCCCATTGGGCATTTTGAATGTGCCATCTCTTTAGGCTGGGACTATGAACCGTTAACATATAAAGGAATTGTGCCCTCAACATGACGGGTGCGATCATACCAGCACTAATGCACCGAATCCCATCAGAACTCCGAAGTTAAACGTGCTTGGGCGAGACTAGTACTAGGATGGGTGACCCCCTGGGAAGTCCTCGTGTTGCACCCCTCTATTCAATTTTTTTTGCTCTGGTTAGGGTTGCCAAGATACTTTATCCACCACATTTCTATTATCGAAAACCACAGCACCTTGGGCAAGACAACTTCGCTTCACGTGGGGCTAGGCCAGCAAACTCAGGGCGTAGGGCTTGTGACCAGGTCTCCATCGCTCCGGTGCCCATAACTTTTGATACGTAAGGAGTTACGCGGCGCACAGCATATCGTTGCAAAGCTCTCCGAGGGCTCTATGACGGGGGCAGCCAGCTTGCTCGCCGTGCCCATTTTTGGAGCCCAAAATCAAACATTTTCATCAGTTTCGAGCCACTTTTCTTATTTAGCTCTGTTTTTTCATCCCGGATCGTACGTCGTGAGCTGTTAGAAGGACGACAACCTAACTCGCGGGACATTATAGGGCCCTAAAACGTGTCGAAATCACATCTTATGCGGATGATGCGTTGTTGAAGCAGATGGGTTGTCGTTAATACCATTAGGCCTTCTGAACGCGCCATCTCTCTAGGCTGGGACTGTGAACCGTTAACACATAAAGGAATTGTGCCCTCAACATGACAGGTGCGATCATACCAGTACTAATGCACCGGATCCCATTAGAACTACGAAGTTGAGCATGCGTGGGCGAGAGTAGTACTGTCACGCCCCAACCCGGCCTATAAAGGTTAGACTAGGGTGTGATCTAAACATTCAAGTCCTTTCACATTCTTAATCATTTTAGGAGGTTTAACACTTAACGTTTTATTCTAGACTTCAAAATTTTTCCAGAAATCCGGCAGCATAACGGTTGTAATTGGGCTATTTGTTTTGACCTAAATTTTCTAACAGCCTCAAAACTTTCAATTCAAGTTCATTCTCGACTAGAATTTACTACTTAATCATCAATTGAATTGCCTATTGGTTATTTCAACGTCCCGTTTGATTTATAACCTAGCATAATACTATGCCTCGTTAGTCCATTTATTCTCGTTTCAAAATATGCCTGTTTATCGTAGCTTATTAACGAGTACCTGTTGAGATTGGATAAGTTCATTTACCTATTCCTTAACCAAGCATCATAACCTACGATAGATACTAGCGGTAGTAAAAGCAAAACGATCAAAGTAGTGTCATGTCTAGTAGCGGTCTACCTAAAATAAGTACAAATCAAAATTAGACCCCAAATTACAACGAGGGTCTTATACATTAGCAACAGCAAGCAACATAAGATAAATGGTCTTCAAGCAGCACAAAATACACAAGTAATCACGTTCATGCAAAACAACAATAACAGGCAATCACTCCAGGGGTTCATCATTAGGTACATTATCCTCATGTTCCTGTACCTGTTCTTCTTCACCTGAAATGATAAAAGAGGGTGAGTCCTTATGAACTCAGCGAGGGGGAACGAGAAATAAATTTTGAAACTCATTTTCCGGTTCACTTTATGAAAACCCCTTTTTTTAAAACATGTCACATATTACAAATAATATGGTAAGCAGTTATAAGAAACAAATCGAGAAACGGATACAATTACCAATCATTTCAAGGATACGGTGAGCATTTACTCTCAATTTCAATCTCGAATTATTTGGTGCGGCCGACTTCAATAATCCACTTATCACTCCCAAATGGGTGTACTCCGGATGTACCCCGAAACCTACGACCCAACTCTCTGAGGGTGAAATGCCAAGCGAGAGAGGGAATTGGACCATGGTAGTCACGGTAACACCGGCAAGCCCGATGCCGCCCGGCGTGCGTGAAACACTACCACGCCACACGAAAGGTTGCAACCTCGTATGCAATGCACATTTATAACATTTATCATATCACATTAGGAGGACAACAAAGTAGGTTGCCTCCGAGCAGTTATAAGATCGTATGTTGACAAGTAGTCAAACGAAGCACGATAAGGCAAGTAATTTCACATGAAGGCAAATAGAGTCATATGAACATTAATCGGGCAGCCATGTAACACATATAAAACAGGCCATATAACACATTAAGAAGCTCACGGGATCAAGTGATAAGTTTATGCAACAGGCGAGGATATCAAAGGGGTTTGGGTGCAAGAAAAGCTTATTTGTCAACATGCAATGGCCTACTCACATTTGGAACTATAAAACATTTTACGGGCAGCCCACGCAACGTACATTTTCCACACAATAACCTCCGGTTAACACTTAACAAGAATTCCTAGTCATTAGGGTTCGCTTTTCATGCAAAATCGTGCGATCAAAACCCTAAATCAACTCAATCATCATTCCAAAGTCATGCATCGTCTCATTCAACATCCTCAACATTCAATACAGTCCACACAATATTCCAATACTACCATTCCAAACAATTAGTACCACAAAAGAGGTTCAACAAGTTTTCCCAATCACATAGTCAATTGAAACCCTAACTGCAATAAGCTGTTTTCTCACAATCAACTGGGCAGGAAAATGAACTCCAAATTCAGTGAATAATATATCAAATTAAATCTTAAGAAGTTAACTAAAATCAAAAACAAACCTTGCATCAATTGGAGTTCTGGATCGTTAGTTATAGCCAAAATGGTGGAACTGCTCAAAACTGTCCAGATTTGCCTATCTTTCGATATTGCATGATTTTGAGGTCCTTAGGTTCATTTTTAGCCTAAGCCTATTTCTGGAAAAAATGTCCACAACTCAAAAATATAGCAGTACACAAATTTTCACGCATTTTTGATGTCTTTTGTTATGTCAAAATCATCTCGTTCCACACGGGCAGTAAATCTGCCAAACTGCTTCCTTTTTCTCAAAACTTTCCAGATTTAGCTATATTACGTGATTTTGCCATTTTGAGGGCCTTAGAGCCAAAATTTGACTTTGCTTATTTGTGCGAAAAATGTTCAAAATTGGCCAAACTAGTCACCTAGGGATTTTCACGCAATTTCAACATCATTTGCTTAACCAAAAATTGCCTCGAACAGACGGGTCAGAAGCAGTCTCAAATTTCGACTTTGTCTAGTATCATTTTCAAGCCAAGTTATTGCCATGCATGGTTGTTTAAACTCATGAACGACCACATAGCTCAAGCACAGAAGCAAATACACACATTCATGGTCATGCATGTGAAGTTTTAAAGAGTTTTCCAAAAGTTTTGAACCCTCACCTTATCAAAACAACCAGGTAGATGCAGAATGTTCTTGAAAATGCACCAATGAAGCTTCTTTCTTGCTTTGGCCGAGAGAGATAGCTTGTTTTCCTTTAATTCCCAACTGAGTTAGCTAGTGAGGAGGGTGTGCATGTGGTTGTAACCAAAAGAAATGGAAGAAATCTTAGCAAAGCATACCTAAGACCGAAATGGACAGATTTGTGAGCTTGTATGAGTTCTTCTTGCTTCTAGTTGCTTGGCCGAATTTCTTTTGCTTGTGGCTTGCTTGGCTGACTATGATATAATGAAGAGAAGCTATAGAAGTGGTAATGTTCAGCTAAAGCCGAGAGAAGAGAGAAATGAGAGAAAGAGAGAGAGAACCGAAAGAGAAATGAAGAAAGACAACAAATGAAGGCCTTGCAATTTTTTTGAGGTTGTGGTCGGTCCTTGGGCAGTCCAAAATCTGCATTCTTGTCTTCAATATGCTATTTTCAAATTGCTAGGATGGGCATGCAAAGGCTGGTCGGGTATGGTGAGGAAATGAGAGGAATTGAGCAATTATTTTAATGCCTTATGTCATTTTTTTTGTCCTTGCATGCAAATTTAATTTATGTTGTTCAAAGCTTGTGCAAAAAGCTTGATATGGTCGGCCAAGGCATTAAAGAATGCTGAATTTTGTCAACTTAAGCATTATTTAATTGTATCTTGGAAGTGCAAAAAAAAAGAATAATGCAAAAAGAATAAAGAATGTTTTGTTTTTGGTGCATTTTTGTCTTCTAGTGAAAGGAATTTGGATTATTATATTGTTAGTGGATTTTGTAGGATTGTTTAATAGCCTAGTGTTTCGTGTAAGATGCTTTCTTGATTAACGTGGTGGCACGGATTCCTAGGTCTAGGGTACGCACTACGAGGCACACACCGAAATCAAGACGGGGAACGAAACACGAGGTAAACACGAACTACGAGGTAAGACACGAACTTCAAGACTAATGAACGTACTTCAAGATAAATGCACAGATTCTAATGCAAATGCATGCAACCATAGGTAAATGTACGTAAACCAATGCAAGACACGTAATTCAATGTAATG
Source organism: Ehretia macrophylla (assembly GCA_037974665.1). Taxonomy (NCBI): domain Eukaryota; kingdom Viridiplantae; phylum Streptophyta; class Magnoliopsida; order Boraginales; family Ehretiaceae; genus Ehretia; species Ehretia macrophylla. The sequence continues at coordinate 75,310,159 of CM075769.1, forward strand.
CACGCAAATCGAGGTACAACTCTTAAACCTAGGTTAAAGCACGCGGTTCAAGGTTAATGCACACGAAACGAAGAGACACACAATTCTAGGTTAAGGCACGTATGACGAGGTATGCACGAAAACTAAGATAGGGCACGTAATCCAAGGTCAGTCATATCATTCTTGGTCTATGGCACACTTATCTAAGTATCGCACGTATATCGAGGATTAAGGCACATTATTCGGGGTCGGGCCTCACATCCTCCTCTCCTTAAAAGAATTTCATCCTGAAATTCATTCTTCCCTATTGAGGGCATTTAGACGGATTCTGACCCTTATCATTCTTCCTACTCCGGTTCATCCCGTGTCTGGCGATCTCTTACCACCACCAATTCACTTCCTATGTTTCTCCATTCATTTAATTCGGTGTGACCCCTATATTTACAGTTCGTTCCTTTGAACAACTCTCTTTTCTCCAATTGATCTTAAGGTCGAGTTTATTAACTAAGGTTAGAATCTCCAAACATAATCATCAAAGCTGCATCGGTATTCTAACAATATAACCGTAACTCCAAAATCATGACTCATGTTGTGTCAATCTCGCATTCATACCTCAAAAGGAATATCACAATAATACCGCGATCTTATGGTTACATACACTAATTTCAAGACAAGAGGTCTATATCAGATTTAAATATCCTATCTACTAGCTTCAGAACTGTTATCACATAGGCCATATACAAGTTACGGATCATCTCCACGATACGACTCTATTTTCAGGAAGAACTCACCAAGCAACTAATCCATCTCAAATTGTCATCTATCGGTAGTATCATAGTCCTTATCCCGTAGGTACATTAGATTAGCAAATCTTCTAATGACTAGTCTCCCGGTTATAGGCTCCTATTCATTAACATTCTTCCCCAGCTTCGTTAACCTTCAAGCTCGTAATCAAGAAGAAAGACCGTTGAGATTCATTAAACTCGAATTCTAAGGTTTATCAAGTATCAGCAACAGATTGCCATCGAAATTGCATAGGTAAACTAATCATGTAACACTAGTTCAACTTTTCAAGTAAGCTTCATCAGCTTGTGATCCACAATTTATTCCTTATTCAAGTCTCTATTTTCACGTCTCGAGGCTTCAGAATTTCTTTCAATCTTAACCAAGACTCCTAAGACGAATAGATTCAACCTCAAATAAATTCCACTCACCTCAATCCAAGGTTACGTCATACTTAAGAAGACAATGATCCTACTCACTTAGCGACCTAGTCATTCCTTCGAACACTTAATGCCCGCCAATATATCTCCAACATTAATGTTACTAAGCTGGGTTCATAGCTATGTAAGTGATATCAATTCTCTACTAGGTTACCGGCCGTACAACAACAATCCTAGGACTATAAATGGGTACCGTAATGATCGAGCTCATAAAATACTTACACGAGATAACTTCAAGGTTGTATCAACATAATAATTATGACCACGAGGCATCCTTCAACATAACCTAATAGAACTTCAAAAGTAATTAACCACTTATTTAACTATCACTACAAGATTCACCCTCTATTCAACAACCACGATTCAAAGTCCACCGATCGCTAGTCTCTAGATGTGAAACGGTGCACATAGATACGGTGGTCTAACAATAGTCTCTTGGGTCATTATGACTCTAATTCATCCCTATCTTAACTCTATGAAATCTTATTCTTCTCATTTATATGTTCAACTAGCTAAGAGCATCAAGACTCATCGACCTTAGGTCCTAGGGTTCACCATGAATCATCATGCATACTCACTATTAGCTATTTAGGATTTCAAATCATACCCTAACAACTCCACTTTGCAACCAGATGCTTAATATCATTTCGATGGTTTATATAATAGGTCCATCGGTGTTACTTAGGGATATATGCTTCCTAATATCCTCTAGGGTATCCAAATAACGAAAGCATAGAATGACTTACTTGCGTATTTACAGCTAAGTTCGAGGGACACCAAACTAATACCGTGTTTCTTAGTATCATAAATATCCAACTTAGGACCTTTAGTAATGTTAGTCATTTAATGCATAATTCAATTCCTTAAACTTCTATCCGACCTAACATTTTAGGTGTAGTTTTCCGAACACGAATTCTAGCTACGTAAATTCCTCGATTCCAACATCTTTATATCTTGTTATACTAAAGATTCATCAACCTGGTTAAACTTAGTCTCCAGAGTTGCCTACATGACTCAAGGTTATCCATTGCTAAGTCACTCAAATACACTATCCATGTCTCAATAATCTAACCCCTAGAAGTAACTATCATCAACTTCCACGAATTCATCAATGCTTAATTCTAATCAAGTAAGGATTCGATCGTACGAGCATATTGCCAACTTCTTAGATAGCCTATCAAGCCAATTTTAAGATGTGAGAAATAGATTCAAAGAAACCTCCAAGTCAACTTCCACTATCGACACATGAGAATATATATTACTCTACATATTAATAGTATACCCTTATATCTAAGGAAGTAGCATGTCTTTAAACTTTATACTTGAACCACAATAAGAAGAACGGTTTAACATAATCAATAACTTCATAAAATTGACAACTTAATCACAGGTATAGGTATTCCAAAAATAAGAAGAAACTTTACCTCAACAATTATACCCGTGCTTCGCATTTTATACATATGCATATCCAATAATACATACTATCCATCGAGTACCTGTGAAGATGCCAGATCTCTAATCGAGACTTTTCGTTCTTCCTGCATGAATTCACTTCCCTGAAAGTTCTAATCCTAACTATCTATGCATATAAACAGTCATTCATGGTTATATAACATGCGCATGTATCAAGGAAGGAGTATAAAAGCATGCATGCATTATTGAGGTCACTAACATGTCGGTGTGCATGACACATAATACATATGGTCCACAAATGAACATAATATTCAATACTTAAAGCAATTAAAGCACATTAGCACACATAACACATATAAACAAGACATTATAATTACCTTAGGGCTTCTACCCATGGTCCAAGAGTTGAACCCGACTAACGCCTAGTTACTAAACTAAGCTCTGATACCATTCTAATATAAGGTGTCACGCCCCAACCCGGCCTATAAAGGTTAGACTAGGGTGTGATCTAAACATTCAAGTCCTTTCACATTCTTAATCATTTTAGGAGGTTTAACACTTAACGTTTTATTCTAGACTTCAAAATTTTTCCAGAAATTCGGCAGCATAACGGCTGTAATTGGGCTATTTGTTTTGACCTAAATTTTCTAACAGCCTCAAAACTTTCAATTCAAGTTCATTCTCGACTAGAATTTACTACTTAATCATCAATTGAATTGCCTATTGGTTATTTCAACGTCCCGTTTGATTTATAACCTAGCATAATACTATGCCTCGTTAGTCCATTTATTCTCGTTTCAAAATATGCCTGTTTATCGTAGCTTATTAACGAGTACCTGTTGAGATTGGATAAGTTCATTTACCTATTCCTTAACCAAGCATCATAACCTGCGATAGATACTAGCGGTAGTAAAAGCAAAACGATCAAAGTAGTGTCATGTCTAGTAGCGGTCTACCTAAAATAAGTACAAATCAAAATTAGACCCCAAATTACAACGGGGGTCTTATACATTAGCAACAGCAAGCAACATAAGATAAATGGTCTTCAAGCAGCACAAAATACACAAGTAATCACGTTCATGCAAAACAACAATAACAGGCAATCACTCCAGGGGTTCATCATTAGGTACATTATCCTCATGTTCCTGTACCTGTTCTTCTTCACCTGAAATGATAAAAGAGGGTGAGTCCTTATGAACTCAGCGAGGGGGAACGAGAAATAAATTTTGAAACTCATTTTCCGGTTCACTTTATGAAAACCCCCTTTTTTTTACCATGTCACATATTACAAATAATATGGCAAGCATTTATAAGAAACAAATCGAGAAACAGATACAATTACCAATCATTTCAAGGATACGGTGAGCATTTACTCTCAATTTCAATCTCGAATTATTTGGTGCGGCCGACTTCAATAATCCACTTATCACTCCCAAATGGGTGTACTCCGGATGTACCCCGAAACCTACGACCCAACTCTCCGAGGGTGAAATGCCAAGCGAGAGAGGGAATTGGACCATGGTAGTCACGGTAACACCGGCAAGCCCGATGCCGCCCGGCGTGCGTGAAACACTACCACGCCACACGAAAGGTTGCAACCTCGTATGCAATGCACATTTATAACATTTATCATATCACATTAGGAGGACAACAAAGTAGGTTGCCTCCGAGCAGTTATAAGATCGTATGTTGACAAGTAGTCAAACGAAGCACGATAAGGCAAGTAATTTCACATGAAGGCAAATAGAGTCATATGAACATTAATCGGGCAGCCATGTAACACATATAAAATAGGCCATATAACACATTAAGAAGCTCACGGGATCAAGTGATAAGTTTATGCAACAGGCGAGGATATCAAAGGGGTTTGGGTGCAAGAAAAGCTTATTTGTCAACATGCAATGGCCTACTCACATTTGGAACTATAAAACATTTTACGGGCAGCCCACGCAACGTACATTTTCCACACAATAACCTCCGGTTAACACTTAACAAGAATTCCTAGTCATTAGGGTTTGCTTTTCATGCAAAATCGTGCGATCAAAACCCTAAATCAACTCAATCATCATTCCAAAGTCATGCATCGTCTCATTCAACATCCTCAACATTAAATACAGTCCACACAATATTCCAATACTACCATTCCAAGCAATTAGTACCACAAAAGAGGTTCAACAAGTTTTCCCAAGCACATAGTCAATTGAAACCCTAACTGCAATAAGCTGTTTTCTCACAATCAACTGGGCAGGAAAATGAACTCCAAATTCAGTGAATAATATATCAAATTAAAGCTTAAGAAATTAACTAAAATCATAAACAAACCTTGCATCAATTGGAGTTCTGGATCGTTAGTTATAGCCAAAATGGTGGAACTGCTCAAAACTGTCCAGATTTGCCTATCTTTCGATATTGCATGATTTTGAGGTCCTTAGGTTCATTTTTAGCCTAAGCCTATTTCTGGAAAAAATGTCCACAACTCAAAAATATAGCAGCACACAAATTTTCACGCATTTTGGATGTCGTTTGTTATGTCAAAATCATCTCGTTCCACACGGGCAGTAAATCTGCCAAACTGCTTCCTTTTTTCTCAAAACTTTCCAGATTTAGCTATATTACGTGATTTTGCCATTTTGAGGGCCTTAGAGCCAAAATTTGACTTTGCTTATTTGTGCAAAAAATGTTCAAAATTGGCCAAACTAGTCACCTAGGGATTTTCAAGCAATTGCAACATCATTTGCTTAACCAAAAATTGCCTCGAACAGACGGGTCAGAAGCAGTCTCAAATTTCAACTTTGTCTAGTATCATTTTCAAGCCAAGTTATTGCCATGCATGGTTGTTTAAACTCATGAACGACCACATAGCTCAAGCACAGAAGCAAATACACACATTCATGGTCATGCATGTGAAGTTTTAAAGAGTTTTCCAAAAGTTTTGAACCCTCACCTTATCAAAACAACCAGGTAGATGCAGAATGTTCTTGAAAATGCACCAATGAAGCTTCTTTCTTGCTTTGGCCGAGAGAGATAGCTTGTTTTCCTTTAATTCCCAACTGAGTTAGCTAGTGAGGAGGGTGTGCATGTGGTTGTAACCAAAAGAAATGGAAGAAATCTTAGCAAAGCATACCTAAGACCGAAATGGACAGATTTGTGAGCTTGTATGAGTTCTTCTTGCTTCTAGTTGCTTGGCCGAATTTCTTTTGCTTGTGGCTTGCTTGGCTGACTATGATATAATGAAGAGAAGCTATAGAAGTGGTAATGTTCAGCTAAAGCCGAGAGAAGAGAGAAATGAGAGGAAGAGAGAGAGAACCGAAAGAGAAATGAAGAAAGACAACAAATGAAGGGCTTGCAATTTTTTTGAGGTTGTGGTCGGTTCTTGGGCAGTCCAAAATCTGCATTCTTGTCTTCAATATGCTATTTTCAAATTGCTAGGATGGGCATGCAAAGGCTGGTCGGGTATGGTGAGGAAATGAGAGGAATTGAGCAATTATTTTAATGCCTTATGTCATTTTTTTTGTCCTTGCATGCAAATTTAATTTATGTTGTTCAAAGCTTGTGCAAAAAGCTTGATATGGTCGGCCAAGGCATTAAAGAATGCTGAATTTTGTCAACTTAAGCATTATTTAATTGTATCTTGGAAGTGCAAAAAAAAAGAATAATGCAAAAAGAATAAAGAATGTTTTGTTTTTGGTGCATTTTTGTCTTCTAGTGAAAGGAATTTGGATTATTATATTGTTAGTGGATTTTGTAGGATTGTTTAATAGCCTAGTGTTTCGTGTAAGATGCTTTCTTGATTAACGTGGTGGCACGGATTCCTAGGTCTAGGGTACGCACTACGAGGCACGCACCGAAATCAATACGGGGCACAAAACACAAGGTAAACACGAATTACGAGGTAAGACACGAACTTCAAGACTAATGAACGTACTTCAAGATAAATGCACAGATTCTAATGCAAATGCACGCAACCCTAGGTAAATGTACGTAAACCAATACAAGGCACGTAATTCAATGCAATGCACGTAAATCGAGGTACGACTCTTAAACCTAGGTTAAAGCACGCGGTTCAAGGTTAATGCACACGAAACGAAGAGACACACAATTCTAGGTTAAGGCACGTATGACGAGGTATGCACGAAAACTAAGATAGGGCACGTAATCCAAGGTCAGTCATATCATTCTTGATCTATGGCACGCTTATATAAGTATCGCACGTATATCGAGGATTAAGGCACATTATTCGGGGTCGGGCCTCACAATAGTACTAGGATGCGTGACCCCCTAAGAAGCCCTCGTGTTGCACCCCCTTTTCAATTTTTTTAGCCCTGGTTAGGGTTGCCGCGATACTTTCTCTACCACATTTCTCTTATCAACTCCCACGCCACCTTGGGCAAGACAACTTCGCTACACGTGGAGGATGGGTCAGCAAACTGAGGGCGTAGGGCTTGTGACCAGGTCTCCGTCGCTCCGGTGCCCATAACTTTTGATCCGTAAGGAGTTAAGCGGCACACAGCATATCGTTGCAAAGCTCTCCGAGAGCTCTACGACGGTGGCAGTGAGCTTGCTCGCTATGCTCATTTTTTGAGCCCAAAATAAACATTTTCTTCAATTTCGGGCCACTTTTCTTATTTAGCTCTCTTTTTTCATCCCGGATCGTACGTTGTGAGCTGTTAAAAGGACGACAACCTTACTCGCAGGACATTAGAGGGCACTACAACGCGTCGATATCACGTCTTGCGAGGATGCTGCGTTGTTGAGGCGGATGGGTTGTCGTTAAGCCCATTGGGCTTTCTGAATAGGCCATCTCTCGAGCTTGGGACTGTGAACCGTTAACTCATAAAGGAATTGTGCCATCAACAATACGGGTGCGATCATACCAGCACTAATGCACCGGATCCCATCAGAACTCCGAAGTTAAGCGTGCTTGGGCGAGAGTAGTACTAAGATGGGTGACCCCCTGGGAAGTCCTCGTGTTGCACCCCCCTTTTCAATTTTTTTACTCCGGCTAGGGTTGCCAAGATACTTAATCCACCACATTTCTATTATCGAATCCCAAGGCACCTTGGGGAAGACAACTTCGCTTCACGTTGAGGATGGGTCAACAAACCGAGGGCGTAGGGCATGTGACTAGGTCTCCGTCGCTCTGGTGCCCATAACTTTCGATCAGTAAGGAGTTACGCAGCGCACAGCATACCGTTGCAAAGCACTCCGAGAGCTCTACAACGAGGGCAGCGAGCTTGCTCGCTGTGCCCGTTTTTTTAGCCCAAAATCAAACATTTTCTTCAGTTTCGGTCCACTATTCTAATTTAGTTCTGTTTTTCCGTCCCGGATCGTACGTCGTGAGCTATTATAAGGACGACAACCTTACTCGCGGGACATTAGAGGGCACTACAACGCGTCGATATCACCTCTTGCGAGGATGCTGCATTGTTGAGGCGGATGGGTTGTCGTTAAGCCCATTGGGCCTTCTGAATGGGCCATCTCTCTAGGCTGGGATTGTGAACTGTTAACACATAAAGGAATTGTGCCCTCAACATGACGGGTGCGATCATACCAGCACTAATGCACCGTATCCCATCAGAACTCCGAAGTTTAGTGTGCTTGGGCCATAGTAGTACTAGGATGGGTAACTCCGTGGGAAGTCCTCGTGTTGCACCCCCCTTTTCAATTTTTTTCCCTCTGGTTAGGGTTGCCAAGATACTTTATCCGCCACATTTCTATTATCAACTCCGACGGCACCTTGCGCAAGACAACTTCGCTTCACGTGGAGGCGTGGCAAGCAAACCGAGGGTGTAGGCCTTGTGACCAGGACTCCGTCGCTCCGGTGGCCATAACTTTTGATCCGTAAGGAGTTACATGGCGCACTGCATACCGTTACAAAGCTTTCCAAGAGCTCTACGACGGGGGAAGCTAGCTTGTTTGCGGTGCCCTTTTTGGAGCCCAAAATTGATCATTTTCATCAGTTTCGGTCCACTTTTCTATTTTTGCTCTATTTTTCTGCCTCGGATCGTACATCGCGAGCTATTAAAAGGACGACAACCTTACTCGCGGGACATTAGAGGGCCCTACAACGCATCGATATCACGTATTACGAGGATGCTGCATTGTTGAAGCGAATGGGTTGTCGTTTAGCCCATTGGGCCTTCTGAATGGGCCATCTCTCTAGGCTGGGACTGTGAACCGTTAACACATAAAGGAATTGTGCCCACAACATGACAGGTGCAATCATACCAACACTAATGCACCGGATCCCATCAGAACTCCGAATTTAAGCGTGCTTGGGCGAGAGTAGTACTAGGATGGGTGACCCCTTCGGATGTCCTCGTGTTGCACCCCCCTTTTCAATTTTTCTTGCTCCGGTTAGGGTTGCCAAGATAATTTATCCACAACATTTCTATTATCGAATCCCTCAGCACCATGGGCAAGGCAACTTCGCTTCCCGTGGAGGCTGGGTCAGTAAACCGTGGGCGTAGGGCTTGTGACTAGGTCTCCATCGCTCCGGTGTCCATAACTTTTGATCCGTAAGGAGTTAAGCGTTGCTCAACATACCGTTGCAAAGCTCTCCGAGAGCTCTATGACAAGGGCAGCCAGCTTGCTCGCTGTGCCCTTTTTGGAGCTAAAAATCAAACATTTTCATCAGTTTCGGGCCACTTTTCTTATTTAGCTCTGTTTTTCTGTCCCAGATCGTACGTCGTGAGCTATTAAAAGGACGACAACCTTACTCGCAGGACTTTAGAGGACACTACAACCCGTCGATATCACATCTTGCGAGGATGTTGCGTTTTAGAGGCGGATGGGTTGTCGTTAGGCCAATTGGGCCTTCTAAATGGGCCATCTCTCTAAGCTGGGACTGTGAACCGTTAACAAATAAAGGAATTGTGCCCTGAGCAATACGGGTGCGATCATACCAGCACTAATGCACTGAATCCCTTCAGAACTCTGAAGTTAAGCATGCTTGGGCGAGAGTAGTACTAAGATGGGTGACCCCCTGGGAAGTCCTCGTGCTGCACCCCCCTTGTCAATTTTTTTTGCTCTGGCTAGGGTTGCCAAGATACTTTATCCACCACATTTCTATTATCGAATCCCACTGCACCTTGGGCAAGACAACTTCGCTTCATGTGGAGGTTGGGCCAGAAAACCGAGAGCGTAAGGCTTATGACCAGGTCTCCGTCGCTCCGGTGCCCATAAATTTTGATCCGTAAGGAGTTACGTGGTGCACAACATACCGTTGCAAAGCTCTCCAAGAGCTCTACGACGGGGGCAGAAAGCTTGCTCGCTATGCCCTTTTTGGAGACCAAAATCAAACTTTTTCTCAAGTTTCGGGCCACATTTCTATTTTTGCTCTGTTTTTTGGTCCCGGATCGTACGTCGTGAGCTGTTAAAAGGATGACAAGCTTACTCGCAGGACATTAGAGGGCCCAACAACGCGTCGATATCACGTCTTGCAAGGATGCTACATTGTTGAAGCGAATGGGTTGTCGTTAAGCCCATTGGGCCTTTTGAATGGGCTATCTCTCTGGGTTAGGACTGTGAACCATAAACACAGAAGGGATTTGTGCCCTCAACATGAAGGGTGCAATCATACCAGCACTAATGCACCAGATCTTATCAGAACTCCGAAGTTAAGCGTGCTTGGGCGAGAGTAGTACTCGGATGGGTGACCCCTTGGGAAGTCCTTGTGTTGCAACCCCCTTTTCAATTTTTTTTGCTCCAGTTAGGGTTGCCAGGATACTTTATCCACCACAATTCTAATATCGAATCCCACGGCATCTTGGGCAAGACAACTTCGCTTCACGTGGAGCCTTCACCAACAAACCGAGGGCGTAGGGCTTGTGACCAGGTCTCCTTCGCTCCTGTGCCCATAACTTTTGATACGTAAGGAGTTACGCGGCGCACAACATACCGTTGCAAAGCTCTCCAAGAGCTCTACGATGGGGGTAGCCAGCTTGATCGTTGTGCCCTTTTTGGAGCCCAAAATCAAGCATTTTCATCAGTTTCGGGCCACTTTTCTTATTTAGCTTTGTTTTTCCATCCCTGATCATACGTCGTGAGCTATTAAAAGGAAGACAACCTTACTCGCGGGACATTAGAGGACACTACAACGAGGATGCTGCGTTGTTGAGGCGGATGGGTTGTCGTTAAGCCCATTGGGCTTTCTGAATAGGCCATCTCTCTAAGCTGGGACTGTGAACCGTTAACACATAAAGGAATTGTGCCCTCAACAATACGGGTGCGATCATACCAGCACTAATGCACCGGATGCCATTAGAACTCCGAAGTTAAGCGTGCTTGGGCGAGAGTAGTACTAAGATGGGTGACCCCTGGGAAGTCTTCGTGTTGCACCCCACTTTTCAATTTTTTTTGCTCCGGCTAGGGTTGCTAAGATACTTTATCCACCACATTTCTATTATCGAATCCCACGGCACCTTGGGCAAGACAACTTCGCATCACGTGGAGGCTGGGCCAGAAAACCGAGGGCGTAAGGCTTGTGACCAGGTCTCTGTCGCTCCGGTGCCCATAACTTTTGATCCGTAAGGAGTTACGTGGCGCACAACATACCGTTGCAAAGCACTCCGAGATCTCTACGACGGGGGCAGCTAGGTTGCTCGCTGTGCCCTTTTTGGAGCCCAAAATCGAATGTTTTCATCAGTTTTGGGCCATTTTCTATTTTTACTCGGTTTTTCCATCCTGGATCGCACGTCGTGAGCTGTTAGAAGAATGAAAACCTTACTCGCGGGACATTATAGGGCCCTACAATGCGTCGATATCACGTCTTGCGAGGATGCTGCATTGTTGAAGTGAATGGGTTGTCATTAAGCCCATTGGGCCTTCTGAATGGGCCATCTCTCTAGGCTGGGACTGTGAACCGTTAACACATAAAGGAATTGTGCCCTCAACATGACAGGTGAAACCATACTATCACTAATGCACTGGATCCCATCAGAACTCCGAAGTTAAGCGTGCTTGGACGAGAGTAGTACTAGAATGAGTGACCCCCTGCGATGTCCTCGTGTTGCACGCCCCTTTTCAATTTTTTTTGCTCCGGTTAGGGTTGCCAAGATACTTTATCCACCACATTTCTATTATCGAATCCCTCGGCACCTTGGGCAAGACAACTTCGCTTCACGTGGAGGCTGGGTTAGCAAACCAAGGGCGTAGGGCTGGTGACCACGTCTCCGTCGCTCCGGTGCCCATAACTTTTGACCTGTAAGGAGTTACGCGGCACACAGCATACCGTTGCAAAGCTCTCCGAGAGCTCTACGACGAGGGCAACCAGCTCGCTCACTTTGCTCCTTTTTGGAGCCCAAAATCATACATTTTCATCAGTTTCGAGCCACTTTTCTTATTTAGCCATGTTTTTCCATCCCGGATCGAACGTCGTGAGTTGTGAAAGGGACAAAAACCTTACTCGTGGGACATTATAGGGCACTACAACACGACGATATCACGTCTTGCGAGGATGCTGCGATGTTCAAGCGGATGGGTTGTCGTTAAGCCTATTGGGCCTTCTGAATGGGCCATCTCTCTAGGCTGGGACTGTGAACTGTTAACATATAAAAGAATTGTGCCCTCAACAATACAGGTGCTATCATACCAGCACTAATGCACCGGATCCCATCATAACTCCGAAGTTAAGTGTGCTTGGGCGAGAGTAGTACTAAGATGGGTGACCCCCTGGGAAGTCCTCGTGTTGCACCCCCATTTTCAATTTTTTTTGCTCCAGTTAGGGGTGCCAAGATACTTTATCCACCACATTTCTATTATCGAATCCCATAACACCCTGGGCAAGACAAATTCGCTTCACGTGGAGGCTGGGCCAACAAACCGAGGGCGTAGGGCTTGTGACCATGTCTCCGTCGCTCCGGTGCCCATAACTTTTGATCCGTAAGGAGTTACGAGGCGCACAGCATACCGTTGCAAAGCTCTCCGAGGGCTCTACGACAGGGACCAATAACTTTTGGTCCGGAAGGAGTTTCGCGGTGGACAACATACCGTTCTAAAGCTCTCCGAGAGCTCTACGACGTGGGAAGCCAATTTGCTTACTGTGCCCTTTTTGGAGCCCAAAATCGATCGTTTTCATCAGTTTCAGTCCACTTTTCTATTTTTGCTCTATTTTTCCATCCCAGATTGTACGTTGTGAGCTATTAAAAGGACGAAAACCTTACTCGCGGGACATTGGAGGGCCTACAATGCGTCGATATCACGTATTTCGAGGATGCTGCATTGTTGAAGCGATTAGGTTGTCGTTTAGCCCATTGGGCCTTCTGAATGGGCCATCTCTCTAGGCTGCAACTGTGAACCGCTAACACATAAAGGAATTGTGCCCTCAACATGACGGGTGAAATCATACCAGCACTAATGCACCGGATCCCATCAGAACTCCGAAGTTAAGCGTGCTTGGGCGAGAGTAGTACTAGGATGGGTGACCACTTGGGATGTCCTCGTGTTGCACCTCCCTTTTCAATTTTTTTTGCTCCGGTTAGGGTTGCCAAGATACTTTATCCACCACATTTCTATTATCGAATCCCTCAGCACCTTGGGCAAGGCAACTTCGCTTCACGTGGAGGCTGGGTCAGTAAACCGTGGGCGTAGGGCTTCTGACCAGGTCTCCATCGCTCCGGTGTCCATAACTTTTGATCCGTAAGGAGTTACGCGGCGCACAACATAATGTTGCAAAGCTCTCCGAGAGATCTACGATGGGGGCAGCCAGCTTGCTCGCTGCGCCCTTTTTGAAGCTGAAAATCAAACATTTTCATCAATTTCGGGCAACTTTTCTTATTTAGCTCTGTTTTTTGGTCTCGGATCGTACGTCGTGAGCTGTTAAAAGGACGACAACCTTACTCGCGGGACATTAGAGGACACTACAAGGCGTCGATATCACGTCTTGCGAGGATGCTCCGTTGTAGAGGCGGATGGGTTGTCGTTAGGCCTATTGGGCCTTCTGAATAGGCCATCTCTCTAAGCTGGGACTGTGAACCATTAACAAATAAAGGAATCGTGCCCTCAATAATACGGGTGCGATCATACCAGCACTAATGCACTGGATCCCTTCAGAACTCCGAAGTTAAGCGTACTTGGGCGAGAGTAGTACTAAGATGGGTGACCCCCTGGGAAGTCCTCGTGCTGCACCCCCCTTTTCAATTTTTTTTGCTCCGGCTAGGGTTGCCAAGATACTTTATCCACCACATTTTTATTATCGAATCCCACGGCACCTTGGGCAAGACAACTTCGCATCACGTGGAGGTTGGGCCAGAAAACCGAGAGCGTAAGACTTATGACCAGGTCTCAGTCGCTCCGGTGTCCATAACTTTTGATCCGTAAGGAGTTACGTGGCACACAACATACCGTTGCAAAGCTCTCCGAGAGCTCTACGACGGGGTTAGAAAGCTTGCTTGCTGTGCCCTTTTTGGAGCCAAAAATCAAACTTTTTCATCAGTTTCGGGCCACTTTTCTATTTTTGCTCTGTTTTTTGGTCACGGATCGTACGTCGTGAGCTTTTAGAAGGATGACAACCTTACTCGCAGGACATTACAGGGCCCTACAACGCGTCGATATCACGTCTTGCGAGGTTGCTGCATTATTGAAGTTAATGGGTTGTCGTTAAGTCCGTTGGGCCTTCTGAATTGGCCATCTCTCTAGGCTGGGACTGTGAACCGTTAACACATAGTGGAATTTTGCCCTCAACATGACGGGTGAAACCATACTATCACTAATGCACCGGATCCCATCAGAACTCCGAAGTTAAGCGTGCTTGGAGGAGAGTATTACTAGAATGAGTGACCCCCTGGGATGGCCTCGTGTTGCACTCCTATTTTCAATTTTTTTTGCTCCGGTTAGGGTTGCCAAGATACTTTATCCACTACATTTCTATTATCGAATCCCTCGGCACCTTGGGCAAGACAACTTTGCTTCACGTGGAGGCTGGGTCAGCAAACCGAGGGCGTAGGGCTTGTGACCAGGTCTCCGTCGCTCCGGAGCCCATAACTCTTGATTTGTAAAGAGTTACGCATCGCACAGCATACCATTGCATAGCTCTCCGAGAGCTCTACGATGGGGGTACCCACCTTGCTCACTGTGCCCTTTTTGGAGCCCAAAATCAAACATTTTCATCAGTTTCGGGCCACTTTTCTTATTTAGCTCTGTTTTTTCATCGCAGATCGTACGTCGTGAGCTGTTAAAAGGATGACAAACTTACTCGCGGGACATTAGAGGGCACTACAATGCGTCGATATCACGTCTTGTGAGGATGCTGCGTTGTTGAGGCGGATGGGTTGTCGTTAAGCCCATTAGGCCTTCTGAATGGGCCATCTCTCTAGGCTGGGACTGTGAACCATTAACACATAATGGAATTGTGCCCTCAACAATACCGGTACGATCATACCAGCACTAATGCACCGAATCCCATCAGAACTCCGAAGTTAAGCGTGCTTGGGCAATAGTAGTACTAAGATGGGTGACCCCGTGGGAAGTCCTCGTGTTGCACCCCCATTATCAATTTTTTTTGCTCCGGCTAGGGTTGCCAAGATACTTTATCTGCCACATTTCTATTATCGAACCCCACGGCATCTTGGGAAAGACAACTTCGCATCACGGGGAGGCTGGGCCAGAAAACCGAGGGCGTAGGGCTTGTGACCAGGTCTCCGTCGCTCCGGTGCCCATAACTTTTGATCTGTAAGGAGTTACATGGCGCACAGCATACCGTTGCAAAGTTCTCTGAGATCTCTACGACAGGGGCAGCTAGTTTGCTCGCTTTGCCCTTTTTGGAGCCCAAAATTGAAGGTTTTCACCAGTTTCGGCCCACTTTTTTATTTTTGCTCTATTTTTCCGTCCCAGATTGTACGTTGTGAGCTGTTAACAGGACGACAACTTTACTCGCGAGACATTAGAGGGCCCAACAACGCGTCGATGTCACGTCTTACGAGGATGCTATGTTGTTGAAGATGATGGGTTATCGTTAAGCCCATTGGGCCGTATGAATCGCCCATCTCTCTAGGCTGGGACTGTGAACCGTTAACACATAAAGGAATTGTGCTCTCCACATGACGGGTGCAATCATACCAGCACTAATGCACCGGATCCCATCTGAACTCCGAAGTTAAGCGTGCTTGGACGAGAGTAGTACTAGAATGCCTATAACTTTTGAGGTTGGGCCAACAAACCGAGGGCGTAGGGCTTGTGACCAGGTCTCCATCGCTCCAATGCCTATAACTTTTGATCTGTAAGGAGTTACGCGGCGCACAACATACTGCTGTAAATGTCTCCGAGAGCTCTATGATGGGGGCAGCAAGCTTGCTTGCTGTGCCCTTTTTGGAGCCCAAAATCGAACGTTTTCATCAGTTTCGGGCCACTTTTCTATTTTCACTATATTTTTTCATCCCGGATTGTATGTCGTGAGTTGTTAAAAGGACGACAACCTTACTCGCGGGACATTTGAGGGCTATACAACGCATCGATATCACGTCTTGCAAGGATGTTGCATTGTTGAAACGGATGGGTTGTCGTTAAGCGTATTGGGCCTTCTGAATGGCCATCTCTCTAGGCTGGGACTGTGAACCGGTAATACATAGAGGAATTGTGCCCTCAACATGACGGGTGCAATCATACCAGCACTAATGCACTGGATCCCATCAGAACTCCGAAGTTAAGCGTGCTTGGACAAGAGTAGTACTAGAATGGGTGACCCCCTGGGATGTCCTCGTGTTGCACGCCCCTTTTAAATTTTTTTTGCTCCGGTTAGGGTTGCCAAGATATTTTATCCACCACATTTCTATTATCGAATCCCTCGGCACCTTGGGCAAGACAACTTCACTTCACGTGGAGGCTGGGTCAGCAAACCGAGGGCATAGGGCTTGTGACCAGGTCCCCGTCGCTCCGGTGCCCATAACATTTGATCCGTAAGGACTTAAGCGGCGCACAGTATACTGTTACAAAGCTCTCCGAGAACTCTACGACGGGGGCAGCCAGCTCGCTCACGGTGCCCCTTTTTGGAGGCCAAAATCAAACATTTTCTTTAGTTTCAGGCCACTTTTCTTATTTAGCTCTATTTTTCCATCCCGGATCATATGTTTTGAGCTGTTAAAAAGACGACAAACTTACTCGCGGGATATTAGAGGGCCCTACAATTCGTCGATATCACGTCTTGCGAGGATGCTACATTGTTGAAGCGGATGGGTTATCGTTAAGCCCATTGGGCCTTCTGAATGGGCTATCTCTCTAGGCTGGGACTGTGAACCGTTAATAAATAAAGGAATTGTGCCCTCAACAATACGGGTATGATCATAACAGCACTAATGCACTGGATCCCATCAGAGCTCCGAAGTTAAGCGTGCTTGGGCGAGAGTAGTACTAAGATGGGTGACCCCCGTTGGAAGTCCTCGTGTTGCACCCCCCTTTTCAATTTCTTTTTTCCGGTTAGGGTTGCCAAGATACTTTATCCGCCGCATTTCTATTATCAAATCCCACGGCACCTTGGGCTAGACAACATCGCTTCACGTGGAGGCTGGGCTAGAAAACCAAGGGCGTAGGGATTGTGACCAAGTCTTCGTTGCTCCGATGCCCATAACTTTTGATCCGTAAGGAGTTACGTGCCCCACACCATACCGTTGCACAGCTCTCCGACAGCTCTACGATAGGGGCAGGCAGCTAGCTCGCTCGCTGTGCCCCTTTTGGACCCCAAAATCGAACGTTTTCATCAATTTCAGGCCAATTTTCTGGTTTTGCTCGGTTTTTCCGTCCCAGATCGTATGTCGCGAGCTATTAACAAGACGACAACCTTACTCGTGTGACATTAGA
Organism: Ehretia macrophylla; assembly: GCA_037974665.1. NCBI lineage: Eukaryota > Viridiplantae > Streptophyta > Magnoliopsida > Boraginales > Ehretiaceae > Ehretia > Ehretia macrophylla. The sequence continues at coordinate 75,327,564 of CM075769.1, forward strand.
GGGCCCAACAGTGCGTCGATGTCACGTCTTGCGAGGATGCTGCGTTGTTGAAGAGGATGGGTTGTCGTTAAGCCCATTGGGCCTTTTGAATGGGCCATCTCTCTAGGCTAGGACTGTGAACCATTAACACATAAAGGAATTGTGCCCTCAACATGACGGGTGCGATCATACCAGCACTAATGCACTGGATCCCATCCGAACTTCGAAGTTAAGCGTGCTTGGGCGAGAGTACTACTAGGATGGGTGACCCCCTAGGAAGTCCTCGTGTTGCACCCCCATTTTCAATTTTTTTTGCTCCGGTTAGGGATGCCAAGTTACTTTATCCACCACATTTCTATTATCGAATCTCACGGCACCTTGGGCAAGAAAACTTCGCTTCACGTTGAGGCTTGGCAAGCAAACCGAGGGCGGAGTGCTTGTGACCAGGTCTCCGTCGCTCCGGTGCCTATAACTTTTGATCCGTAGGGAGTTACGCGGTGCACAGCATACCGTTGCAAAGCTCTCTAAGAGCTCTACGACGGGGGCAGCTAGCTCGCTCGCTGTGCCCTTTTTCGATCCCAAAATCAAACGTTTTCATCAGTTTCATGCCATTTTTCTATTTTTGCTCTGTTTTTCCGTCCCGGATCGTACGTAGTAAGCTATTAAAAGGACGACAACCTTACTCGCGGGACATTAGAGGGTCCAACAACGCGTCGATGTCACGTCTTACGAGGATGCTAGATTGTTGAAGCGGATGGGTTGTCGTTAAGCCCATTGGGCCTTTTGAATGGGCAATCTCTCCAGGCTGGGACTGTAAACCGTTAACACATAAAGGAATTGTGCCCTCAACATGACGGGTGCAATCATACCAGCACTAATGCACCGGATCCCATCAGAACTTCGAAGTTAAGCGTGCTTGGGCGAGAGTAGTACTAGGATGGGTGACCCCCTGGGATGTCCTCGTGTTGTACCCCCCTTTTCAATTTTTTTTGCTCCGGTTTGGGGTGCCAACATACTTTATCCACCACATTTCTATTATCGAATCCCTCGGCATCTTGGGCAAGAGAACTTCGCTTCACGTGGAGGATGGGCCAGAAAATCGAGTGCGTAGGGCTTTTGACCAGGTCTCTTTCACTCCGGTGCCCATAACTTTTGATCCGTAAGGAGTTACGCGGCGCACAGCATACCGTTGCAAAGCTCTCCAAGAACTCTACGACGGGGGCAGCCAGCTTGCTCGCTGTGCCCTTTTTGGAGCCCAAAATCGATCATTTTTATCAGTTTCGGGCCACTTTTCTTATTTTGCGCTATTTTTTCGTCCTGGATCGTACGTCGTCTGCTGTTAAACGGACGACAACCATACTCGTGGGACATTAGAGGGCCCTACAACGTGGCGATATCACGTCTTGCTAGGATGCTGCGTTGTTGAAGCAGATGGGTTGTCATTAAGCCCATTGGGCCTTTTGAATGGGTCATCTCTCTAGGCTGGGACTGTGAACCGTAAACACATAAAGGAATTGTGCGCTCAACATGACCGGAGCGATCATACCAGCACTAATACACTGGATCCCATCAGAACTCCGAAGTTGAGCGTGCTTGGGCGAGAGTAGTACTAAGATGGGTGATCCCCTGGAAAGTCCTCGTTTTGCACCCCCCTTTTCAATTTTTTTTGCTCCGGTTAAGGTTGCCAAGATACTTTATCCACCACATTTCTATTATCGAATCCCACGGCACTTTGGGCAAGACAACTTCGCTTCACGTGGAGGCTAGGTCAGCAAACCGAGGGCGTAGGGCTTGTGACCAGGTCTCCGTCGCTCAGGTGCCCATAACTTTTGATCTGTAAGGAGTTACGTGGCGCACAGCATACCGTTGCAAAGCACTCCGAGAGCTCTGCGACGGGGGCCGCCAGCTTGCTCCCTGTGCCCTTTTTGGAGCCCAAAATCAAACATTTTCATCAGTTTCTTGCCAATTTTCTTATTTAGCTCTATTTTTCCATCCCAAATCGTACGTCGTGAGTTGTTAAAAGGACGACAACCTTACTCGCGGGACATTAGAGGGCCCTACATCACGTCGATATCACGTCTTGCGAGGATGCTACGTTGTTGAAGGGGATGGGTTGTCGTTAAGCCCATTGGGGCTTTTGAATGGGCCATTTCTGTAGGCTGGGACTGTGAACCGTTAACACATAAAGGAATTGTGCCCTCAACATGACAGGTGCAATCATATTAGCCCTAATGCACCGGATCCCATCAGAACTCCGAAGTTAAGCGTGCTTGGGCGAGAGTAGTACTATGATGGGTGACTCCCGGGGAAGTCCTCGTGTTGCACCTCCCTTTTCAATTTTTTTTGCACCAGTTAGGGTTTCCAAGATACTTTATCCACCAAATTTCTATTATCGAATCCCACGGCACCTTGGGCAAGATAACTTCGCTTCACGTGGAGGCTGGGTCAGCAAACCGAGGGCGTAGGGCTTGTGACCAGGTCTCCGTCGCTTCGGTGCCCATAACTTTTGATACGTAAGGAGTTACGCGGTACACATCATACCGTTGCAAACCTCTTCGAGAGCTCTACGACGTGGGTAGCGAGCTTGCTCGCTTTGCCCCTTTTTGGAGCCCAAAATCAAACATTTTCATCAGTTTTCGGCCGATTTTCTTATTTAGCTCTATTTTTCTGTCCCAGATCGTACGTCGTGAGCTGTTAAAAGGACAATAACCTTACTCGTGGGACATTAGAGGGCACTACAATGCGTCGACATGACGTCTTGCGAGGATGCTGCGTTGTTGAAGCGGATGGGTTATCGTTATGCCCATTGGGCCTTCTAAATGGGCCATCTCTCTAGGCTGGGACTGTGAACCGTTAATACATAAAGGAATTGTGGCCTCAACAATACGGGTGCGATCATACCAGCACTAATGCACCGAATCCCATTAGAACTCCGAAGTTAAGCGTGCTTGGGCGAGAGTAGTACTAAGATGGGTGACCCCCTCGGAAGTCCACGTGTTGCACCCCATTTTCAATTTTTTTTGCTCCGGTTAGGGTTGCCAAGATACTTTATCCACCACATTTCTATTATCGAATCCCACAGCACCTTGGGCAAGACAACTTCGCTTCACGTGGAGGCTGGGTCAGTAAATCGAGGGTGTAGGGCTTGTGACTAGGTCTCCGTTGCTCCGGTGACCACAACTTTTGATCCGTAAAGAGTTATGCGGCCCACAGTGTGAGGCCCGACCCCGAATAACGTGTGTTACCTTGATTTGCGTGCCATAGACCCCTAATTATATGACCGACCTTGGATTACGTGTCCTGTCTTGGTTTTCATGCATACCTTGTCATACGTGCCTTGACCTAGAATAGTGTGCCCTAATCCCCGACTTACATGTGGTACCTAGATAAATATGCCATGACCATAATTTACGTGCGAGACCTCGATTTGCGTGTGTCTCTTCATTTCGTGTGCATTAACCTTGAACTACGTGCCTTAACCTAGGTTTAAGAGGTGTACCTTAATTTACGTGCATTGCATTGAATTACGTGTCGTGCATTGGTCTACGTGCATTGACCTAGGGTTGCGTGCGTTAGCATTGGAATCTGTGCATTAGACTTGAAATATGTGCCTTAGTCTAGAAGTTCGTGTCTTACCTCGTAGTTCGTGTTTACCTCGTGTTTCGTGCCCCGTCTTGATTTCAGTGCGTGCCTCGTAGTGCGTACCCTAGACCTAGGAATCCGTGCCACCACGTTAATCAAGAAATCATCCTACACAAAGCACTAAACTATAAAATAATCCTAATTCAAATCTCTACAAAATCCACTAACAATAAACAATTCAATCTACACAAACACCTAAACATTCTTTATTCTTTATTCTCACCCAAAACCAATGCACCTCAAATTTCACCCTTATTATAATCCATAATATGTTAAATAGAATCTGAAATTTCAGCAATTTGCAAGCCCTTGGCTGACCACTAAGTGCATTTAGTCTAGCATTGCATAATTTATTCATAATCCTAGACAAACTATGACACAAAGGCATTAAAAAATTGCTCAATTCCCCTCAAATCCCCACCATTTTCGACCAGCCCTTGCATGCCCATGCTAGCATTCAAAAAACAACATTTTGAAGACACAAAAATCAGATTTTGGCTGCCCAAGGCCGACCACACCCTCAAAGGAATTGCAAAGCCATCACTTTGTCACATTCTCTCATTTTCCTCAATCTTTTCTCTCTCCCCTTCATTCTCTCTCTCCATTTTCGGTTCTTGGCTGAGTTTTCTACCTCCTTTGCTTGTCTTCTTCAGATTTTGGTTAAGCAAGGTAGAGTAACCATCGAGAAACCCAAGCAAACAAGCTAGAGCTCGAAATCACTCTTGCATGTGCATTTGAAGCTTCATTTCGGCCTAGGTGAGTTACTAAGCATCCATTTCTTTTCTTCATGGTTTAACATCATGCTTGTGCTAAGAGTTTGAACATTAAGCTAGGAAAAATAGAGAAAAACTAGTGAGGTTCTCGGCTAAGCAAGGGAAAGGAGAAGTTTTGAGCTTCAACAAAGGGTCTTGAGCATTTTGTGGTTGATTGCTAAGGTGAGGGTTAAAATCTTTTGAAAACTCTTTAAAAACTCACATCCATGCTCATAATTGTGTGTATTTGCTTCTGTACTTGAGCTATATGGTCGTTCATAAGCTTAAACAACCATGCATGGCAAGATCTTGGCTTGAAAATGATGCTAGGTGAAGTCGAAATGGATGACAGCTCTCTGACCAGTCTGTTCGAGGTAAGTTTAGCTAAGCAAATGATGTTTAAAATGCTTGAAAATTGGTGGGTGACTAGTTTGGACAGTTTTGAACATTTTTCCCAGAAATAGGCCGAAGCTAATTTTGACTCTAAGGTCCTCAAAATGGCAAATCTTTAAAATGTGATCAAATCTGGAAATCTGGAAAAATGAAGCAGGTTTTGGCAGATGCACTTACCTTGTGGAACGAACCATATTTGACTTAGTTAATGATGTCCAAAATGTATGAAAATTTGTGTGCTGCTAGATTTTTCAGTTCTGGACAATTTTGTCAGAAATGGACCAAAGCTAAAAATGACTCTAAGGACCTCAAAAACGTCAATTATCGAAATGTGTGCAAATCTGGACAGTTTTGTGCTATTCCACTGTTTCGGCTATATCTAATGATCTCGAACTCCAATTGATGCAAGGTTTGTTTCTGATTTTAGTTAACTTCTAAATCTTTAATTTGACATCTTATTCACTGGATTTGGAGATTTTTTGATTATCCTATTGATTGTGAGAAAACAGCCTATTGCAGTAAAGGTTTCACTTAGCTATATGCTTGGAAAATTGATGTAACCTCCCTTGTGGTACTAATTGCTTGGAATTGTGGTGTTGGAATGTTGTGTGGACTGTTTTGGGTACTTGAGGATGTTTGAACTGAATGATGCATGACTTGAGAATGATTTTGAGTTGACTTAGGGTTTAATCACGCGGTTAAGCATGAAACGGAAACCCTAATGACTAGGTAGTCTTGCTAAGTGTTGATCATTTGGATATTGTGTGGAAATTAGATGCTTAGTGGGCTGCCCGTAAATGTCTTATAACTTCAAATGTGATTTTGACCATTGCATGTTGTCAAATAAGCTTTTCTCGCATTTGAACCCTTGTTGATATCACTGCATGTTGAGTAATCTTATCACTTGATTGCATGGACTTTTAATGAGTTATATGGCCTGTTTTATATGTGTTACATGGCTGCCCGTTTAATTTCCATATATTCTATATGCCTTTCAAGTGAAATTTCCTATCTTATCATGTCCTGCCTGTTTATCTATCAATGTGCAAACTTATGACTGTCCGGAGCCAACCTACTTTGTTGTCCTCCTTCTGTGATATATATTACCTGTCATAAATGTGCATTGCATACAAGGTTGCAACCTTCCTGTCGGCATGGTAGTGATCACGCACGCCGGGCGGCATCGGGCTTGCCGGTGTTACCGTGACCTCCATGGTCCCATTCCCTCTCTCGCTTGGGGGCTAGACTTCCTCGGAGAGTTGGGTCGTAGGATTTTGGGGTACATCCGGAGTACACCCAACTGGTGTGTTTTGGGGAATGATTTGAAGTCGGCCGCAACTTCTGATTCTGAAACTGATCTGAGAGCAAAAGCTCGTCGTATCCTTTTTATTATGTGTATAAGTACTCCCGCTTGGATCCTAGAGAACCTCGGGGAGGAAAGATCGGTATTCCTGTTCTGTACTTGTATTTCTGTTGTATTCATGTTTGAGAAAGGGATTTTCATAAGTTTAATCGGAAAATGAGTTTCAAAACGTATTTCTCGTTCCCCCTCGCTGAGTTCATAAGGACTCACCCTCTTTTTATCACAGGTGAAGAAGAACAGGTACAGGTACCCGAGGACAACGTGCTTATCGATGATTCCTTGGAGTGATTGCCTGTCCCTACGTGCTTTTGTGCCTTGCCTGAAAGTGGTTGCTATATGGATGTTGTGTTTGATTGCAAATATTCATTTTATTGATGTAAATGACCCCGTTGTAATTTGGGTCTAATTCTGGGATTGTACTATCTATAACCGGACGAACTTTTATTTGGTTGTTTGCTTTCGTTTTCTTCATTAGTAGTTATCGTAGGCATTCAAACCACTAGATGAACAATCAACTAAGTTAATTCTATCTAATTTCACTTAGGTGCTCATTTGCAAACTAAAGGATAATAGGTACTTGCATGATAGGAAATTGACAAATAAACGGGACATAGTTATCATGTTAGGCTTATTAACCAAACGAGACTTTCAAGATAAACTAGTAGGCAAATCGGTTGGTGACAAATAGGAGTCTTTAATGGAATTGGATTAATGATTGGAATAATTGAGGCGTTTAAAGAATTAGGTCAAACAAAGAGCCCAATTACAGCCGTTATGCTGCCGGATTTCTGGAAAAATTTGGAGTCTAGAATAAAACGTTAAGTGCTAAACCTCCTAGAATGATTAAGAATGTGAAAGGACTTGAATGTTTAGATCACACCCTAGTCTAACCTTTATAGGCCGGGTTGGGGCGTGACACACAGCATACTGTTGCAAAGCTCTCTGAAAGCTCTACGACGGGTGCAGCCAGCTTGCTCGCTGTGACCATTTTTGGAGCCCAAAATCAAACATTTTCATTAGTTTCGGGCCACTTTTCTTATTTAGCTCTGTTTTTCTGTCACGCCCCAGCCCGGCCTATAAAGTTTAGTCTAGGGTGTGATCTAAACATTCAATTCATGTCTCGTTCTCAATCGTTCATGTAAATTTAACACTTAATGTTTTGACTAAACTCCAAAATTTTTCGGAAAACCGGCAGCATAACGGCTGTAATTGGGCTGTTGTTTTGACCTAATTCTCTAAACGCCTCAGGTTTTCCAATCTCAATTTCATTTCTAACTAGGATTACTATTTACCCTCAATTGAAATACCTACTGATTATCTCAATGTCTCGTTTGATTAATAACCTAGCATGATACTATGTCTCTTTTGTTTGTTTACCCTTGTTACAAAAGTACCTGTTGATCTTAGCTTAATAGCGAGTACCTGCTTAAGATTTGATTGGTTCATTTTACTTAGCCTTTACCTAATACCTCATAATCCTATTATAGATACTAGCAGTAATAATAGCAAAATGACCATAGTAGTGTCTAGTATCTGTCTAGCTAATATCAGTACAAACCAAAATTAGACCCCAAATTACAACGGGGGTCTTTTACATCACAACATTAAACAACATGAAAGAAACAGTCTTCAAGTAGCATAGTTTTCACAAATGGCCATAAATCAAGCAGAATACATAGGAACAGGCAATCACTCCAAAGAATCATCATCCTCAGGTACCTGTTCTTGATCTTCTTCACTTGAGATGATAAAAGAGGGTGAGTCCTTATGAACTCAGCGAGGGGGGAACGAGAAATAGGTTTTGAAACTTATTTTCCGGTTCAACTTATGAAAATCCTTTTGCAAGCATGAATATACACAATTAAGTACATAACAATAATATAAAGTAAAGGAACAGAAACACCCGTCTTTCCTCCCCGAGGTTCTCTAGGAACCAAGCGAGAGTACTTATACATATAGAAAATGATACGGTGAGCATATGCTCTCAGTTGTTACAGCCGACTTCAATTCATCCCCTTCTCACACCAAGTGGGTGTACTCCGCATGTAGGCCGACATCCTATGACCCAACTCTCCGAGGAAGTCTAGCCCCCAAGCGAGAGAGGGAATGGGACCATGATAGTCACAGGTGCACCGGCAAGCCCGATGCCGCCCGGTGTGCATGATCGCTACCATGCTAGAATGAAAGGTTGCAACCTTGTATGCAATGCACATTTATGACATTTAATATATCACATTAGGAGGACAACAAAGTAGGTTGCCTCCGAACAGTCATAAGATTGCACATTGACAAGTAAACAAGCAAGGCACGATAAGACGAGTAATTTCACTTGAAAGGCATATAGAGTTATATGAACATTAAACGGGCAGCCATGTAACACATGTAAATGAAGCCATATAACTCATTTCAAAGTCCACGTAATCAAGTGATAAGATTATTCAACATGCAACAACATCTACGTGGGTTCGGATGCAAGAAAAGCCTATTTGTCAACATGCAATGATCAAAATCACATTTAGGGTTATAAGGGCAACTACGGGCAGCCTACTAAGTGTATAATTTCACACAATATCCAAATGATCAATACTTAGCAAGCCTACCTAGTCATTAGGGTTTCCATTTCGTGCTTACCCGTGCGATTAAACCCTAAGTCAACTCAAATCAATCTCAAGCCATGCATCAAATAATTCGAACATCCCCAAGTACTCAAAACAGTCCACAAAACATCTCAACACCACAATCCCAAGCATTTAATACCACAAGAGAAGTTACAACAAATTTTCTAAGCATATAACCGAGTGAAACACTCACTGCAATAAGCTGTTTTCTCACAATCATTAAGATAAGCAAAAAATATCCAATTCCAGTGAATAAGATGTCAAATTAAATATTAAGAAGTGAACTAAAATCAGAAACAAACCTTGCATCATTTGGAGTTCGGGATCAATAGTTATAGCAGAAACAGTGGGATAGCACAAAACTGTCCAGATTTGCACACATTTCATTAATTGACGTTTTTGAGGTCCTTAGGGTCAGATTTAGCCTTAGCCCATTTCTGACAAAAATGTCCCGAACTGAAAAATATAGCATCACAGCAAATTTCATGCATTTTTGACATCATTTACTAAGTCAAATCTGGTTCGTTCTACAAGGTCAGTGCATCTGCCAAAACCTGCTTCATTTTTCCAGATTTCCAGATTTGGACACATTTTAATGATTTGCCATTTTGAGGACCTTAGATTCGAAATTGGCTTTGGTCTATGTCTGCGAAAAATGTTCAAAACTGGCAAAACGAGTCACCTACCAATGTTCATGGATTTTCAACATCATTTGCCTAGCCAAACTCACCTCGAAACAACAGGTCAGAGAGCTGTCACATAATCCGATTTCACCTATCATCACTTTCAAGCCAAAATCTTGCCATGCATGGTTGAAGAAGCTTATGAACACACATATAACTCAAGTACAGAAGCAAAGACATACATTTAAGAGCATGCATGTGGATTTTTGAAGGATTTTCAAAATGTTTTAGCCCTCACCTTAGCAAATCAACCAAGAAGATGCACAAAACTTGTTGAAGCACAAATTTCTTCTTCTTCTTTGCCTAGCCGAGATTCCAACTTGGTTTTCTCTATTTTTCCTAGCTTAGTGACCAAGCTCTTAGTACATGCATGTGGTTAGAACAAGAAGAAAAGAAATGGAAACTAAGAAACTTACCTAGGGCTGAAATGAAGAGTCAAAAGCTTGCATGTGAGTTTTCTTGCATCCTAGCTAGCTTGATCGAATTTCTTGCTTGTTGCTTGTCTTGATTAACTATGGTGTGAGAAGATGAGCTATGAAGCCAACAATTTTCAGCTAGGGCCGAGAGAGAGAGAAGAATGAGAGGGAGAGAGAGAAGTTGCGGAAGAAAGAAGGAAAATGACAAGAAATGACAAAAATGATGGCTTTGCATATCTTGAAGCAAGTGGTCGGCCTAGGGCTTGATAATTCAGCTTTTTTTGTGTCTTCAAGAGAATATTTGAAATTCCTAGTATGGGCAAAGAGGGTTTGGTCGAGCAAGGTGGAGTTTTGAGGAGGTTTGAGCAATTTTTTATGCAATTCTGTAATAGGATTGTCATAAGTTGTCTAGAATCAATTTGAATTGAGTAAACATGCACAAATACCACCTAGTGGTCGGCCAAGGCTATTAAAATTCTGATTTTTTGTCATCTATTGGAATATTATTTTATTGGGTGTTGGAAGTGCAAAAAGAATAAGGAATAAAGAATGAGAAATGCCTAGTGTTTAGTGAAATTTTGTCTTGTAGTGAGTTGAATTAGTAATTTGATAATAGTTATTGGATTTTGTAGGATTAATTAATGACCTAGTGCTTCGTGTAAGATGCTTTCATGTTTAGCATGAGGACACGCTTTTCTAGGTCTAGGACACGAACTACGAGATGAACGCATGTTTTCCAAGTAAATGCACACAACCCTAAATGAATGCACGTAATTCAATGCATGGCACACAAAACGAACACAATTCTTAAACCTAGGTCAAGGCATGCAATTCTAGATTAGGGCACACGAAACGAGGTATCACACGCAAATCGAGGTCGGGCCTCACATTTTCCGTCCCGGATCGTACGTTGTGAACTATTAAAAGGATGACAACCGTACTCGCGGGACATTAGATGGCCCTACAACGCGTCAATATCACGTCTTGCGAGGATGCTACGTTGTTGAAGCGGATGGGTTGTCGTTAAGCCTATTGGGCCTTTTGAATGGGCCATCTCTCTAGGCTGGGACTGTGAACACATAAAGGAATTGTGCCCTCAACATGACGAGTGTGATCATACTAGCACTAATACACCGGATCCCATCAGAACTCCGAAGTTAAGCGTGCTTGGGCGAGAGTAGTACTAGGTCGGGTGACCCCCTGGGAAGTCCTCGTGTTGCACCCCCCTTTTCAATTTTTTTTGCTCCGGTTAGGGTTGCCAAGATACTTTATCCACCACATTTCTATTATCGAATCCCACGGCACCTTAGGCAAGACAACTTCGCTTCACGTGGAGGCTGGGCTAGCAAACTGAGGGCGTAGGGCTTGTGACTAGGTCTCCGTCGCTCCGGTGCCTATAACTTTTGATCCGTAAGGAGTTACGCTGTGCACAGCATATCGTTGCAAAGCTCTCCGAGAGCTCTACGATGGGGGTAGCTAGCTCGCACGCTATGCCCGTTTTTGGAGCCCAAAATCAAATATTTTCATCAGTTTCGGGCCACTTTTCTTATTTAGCTTTGTTTTTTCATCCCGGATCGTACGTCGTGAGCTGTTAAAAGGACGTCAAGCTTACTCGCGGGACATTAGAGGGCCCTATAACGCGTCGATATCACGACTTACGAGGATGCTTCGTTGTTGAAGCGGATGGGTTATCGTTAATGTCACGCCCCAACCCGGCCTATAAAGGTTAGACTAGGGTGTGATCTAAAGTTCAGAACACGTCACATCCTTAACCGATTATGAAGATTTAACACATAATGTTTTGGACTAAACTCGAAAATTTTCTGGAAAACCGGCAGCATAACGGCTGTAATTGGGCTCTTTGGTTTGACCTAATTCTCTAAACGCCTCAATTTTTCCAATCATTAATCCAATTCCATTAAGGACTCCTATTTATCGCCAACCGATTTGCCTACTAGTTTATCTTGAAAGTCTCGTTTGGTTAATAAGTCTAACATGATAACTATGTCCCGTTTATTTGTCAATTTCCTATCAGGCGAGTACCTATTATCCTTTAGTTTGCAAATGAGCACCTAAGTGAAATTAGATAGAATTAACTTTGTTGATTGTTCATCTAGTGGTTTGAATGCCTATGATAACTACTAATTAAGAAAACGAAAGCAAAAAACCAAATAAAAGTTCGTCCGGTTATAGATAGTACAATCCCAGAATTAGACCCAAATTATAACGGGGTCATTTACATCAATAAAATGAATAGTTTGCAATCAAACACAGCATCCATATAGCAACTACTTTCAGACAAAGCACAAAAGCACGTAGGGACAGGCAATCACTCCAAGGAATCATCGTTAGGTACATCGTCCTCGGGTACCTGTTCTTGATCTTCTTCACCTAAGATGATAAAACAGGGTGAGTCCTTATGAACTCAGCGAGGGGGAACGAGAAATAGGTTTTGAAACTCATTTTCTGGTTCAACTTATGAAAACTCATTTTTTGAAAACATGTCACGTATTACAAATAATAAGGTACGCAAATATATGAAACAAATCGAGTAACGGATACAAAGTAAGGGAACAGAAGTACCAGTCTTTCCTCCCCGAGGTTCTCTAGGAACCAAGCGAGAGTACTTACATATAAGTACAGGAACAGGAATACCAGTCTTTCCTCCCCGAGGTTCTCTAGGAACCAAGCGAGAGTACTTATACACATAGTAAAAAGGATACGGTGAGCATTTGCTCTCAATATCAATTTCGATTTATTTGGTGCGGCCGACTTCAATAATCCACTTATCGCTCCCAATTGGGTGTACTCCGGATGTACCCCGAAACCTACGACCCAACTCTCCGAGGGTGGAATGCCAAGCGAGAGAGGGAATTGGACCATGGTAGTCACGGGAGCACCGGCAAGCCCTATGCCGCCCGGCGTTCGTGAAACGCTACCATGCCACAATGAAAGGTTGCAACCTTGTATACAATGCCCAATTATGTCATTTAACATTTAACATTTCACATTAGGAGGTCAACAAAGTAGGTTGCCTCCGAGCAAGTATATGATCACATTTTGACATATTGGCATATAAGGCATTGTAAGAACATATAATCATTTCATATATCCATTTGAAAGAAATTAAACTTTAACGGGCAGCCAAGTAATCATGTTCAAATAAACCATTGAATATCTTTTAACAATTCACATTAGGAGGACAACAAAGTAGGTTGCCTCCGAGCAATTTCAAGATCACATATTGCCAAGTAAACGAACGAGGCATGCTTGACATGAAATTTCACTTGTAGAACACATAGAGTCATATGAACATTAAACGGGCAGCCATGTAACACATGCAAGTTAAGCCATATAATTCATTTCGAAGTCCATGTAATCAAGTGATACGATTATTCAACATGCAACAACATCTACGTCGGTTCGGATGCAAGAAAAGCCTATTTGTCAACATGCAATGATCAAAATTACATTTAAGCTTATAAGACATTTACGGGCAGCCCACTAAGCATATAATTTCCACACAATATCCAAATGATCAACACTTAGCAAGACTACCTAGTCATTAGGGTTTCCGTTTCATGCTTAACCATGTGATTAAACCCTAAGTCAACTCAAGTTCATTCTCAAGTCATGCATCATTCAATTCAAACATCTTCAAGTACTCAAAACAGTCCACACAACATCCCAACACCACAATTCCAAGCAATTAGCACCACAAGAGAGGTTACAACAATTTTCCAAGCATATAGCTAAGTAAAACCTTTACTGCAATAGGCTGTTTTCTCACAATCAATCGGATAATCAAACAATCTCCAAATTCAGTGAATAAGATGTAAAATTAAATCTTAAGAAGTTAACTAAAATCAGAAACAAACCTTGCATCAATTGGAGTTCGGGATCATTAGATATAGCCGAAATAGTGGAACTGCACAAAACTGTCCAGATTTGCACACTTTTCGATAATTGGCGTTTTTGAGGTCCTTAGGGTCAGATTTAGGCTTAGTCCATTTCTGACAAAATTTTCCAGAACTGAAAAATCTAGCAGCACACAAAATTTCATTCATTTTGGACATCATTTACTAAGTCAAATATGGTTCGTTCCACAAGGTCAGTGCATCTGCCAAAACCTGCTTCATTTTTCCAGATTTCCAGATTTGGTCACAGTTTAAAGATTTTCCATTTTGAGGACTTTAGAGTCAAAATTTGCTTCGGCCTATTTCTGGGAAAAATGTTCAAAACTGTCCAAACTAGTGACCTACCAATTTTCATGCATTTTAAACATCATTTTCCTAGCTAAACTTACCTCGAACAGACTGGTTAGAGAGCTGTCAACAATTTCGAATTCACCTAGCATCATTTTCAAGCCAAGATCTTGCCATGCATGGTTGTTTAAGCTTATGAACGACCATATAGCTCAAGTACAGAAGCAAATACACACATTTATTAGCATGCATGTGGATTTTTGAAGAGTTTTCAAAAGGTTTTAGCCCTCACCTTTGCAATCAACCCAAAAAATGCTCAAAACCTTGTTGAAGCTCAAATATCTTCTTCTTCTTGCTTCGCCGAGATTCCAACTATCTTTTCTCTATTTTTCATAGCTTAGTGATCAATCTCTTAGGACATGCATGAGGTTAGAACAAGAAGAAAAGAAATGGAAGCTTAAAAACTCACCAAGGCCGAAAATGGTGACTCAAAATGCTTGCATGTGTGTTTCTTGCATCCTAGCTTGCTTGGGTAAGTTTCTTTGCTTGTGGTTTGTCTTGATGCACCATAGGATGATGAAGATGAGCTAAGAGGTGGAGAGAACTCAGCCAAAACCGAAATGGAGAGAGAGAGTGAGAGGGAGAGAGAGAAAATGTGAGGAAAGTGAGAGAAATGAAAGAAAAATGAGGCTTTTGCAAAAGTTGATGCATATGTTGGCCTTGGGCATGCAAAAATTCAGATTTGTGTCATCTTTTGAATTGTTTTAACATGTGTGTAAGAGAATGTTGGGTATTTAGGGATTTTAGGTAGAATAGAATATAGGATATGTTTAGAGGTTTGTGAGATTTTGTCTTGTAGTGAGTTTAAAATATAATATTTAGGTGTTAGTGGATTTTGTAGAGATTTGAATTAGGATTATAATAATAGTTAGTGGTGTTTGTAGGATTATTTTATAGTCTAGTGCTTTGTGTAGGATTCTTTATTGATTAGCGTGCGGGCACGCTTTCCTAAGTCTAGGGCACGCATTACGAGACACACATAGAAATCAATACAGGGCACGAATCACGAGATAGACACGAACTACGAGGTAAGACACGGACTTCAAGACTAATGCACGCAATCCTAGGTGAATGCACGTAAACCAATGCAAGGCACGTAATTCAATGTAATGTACGCAAATCGAGGTACGACTCTTAAACCTAGGTTAAGGTACGTAGTTCAAGGTTAGGGCACACAAAACGAGGTAACGCACGTACATCGAGGTCGGGGCACGTATTTCTAGGTACCGCACATGAGTTAGGGATTAGGGCATACTATTCTAGGTCAAGGCACGTATGACGAGGTATGCACGAAAACCAAGACAGGACACGTAATCCAAGGCCGGTCATATAATTAGGGGTTTATGGCACGCAAATCAAGGTAACACACGTTATTCAGGGTCGGGCCTCACATCCTCCCCTCCTTAAAAGAATTTCGTCCCGAAATTCATTCTTGCCTATTGAGGTCATTTAGACGGATTCTGACCCTTATTATTCTTCCTACTCCGGTTCGTCCCTTGTTAGGTGATCTCTTACCATAACCAATTCACTTCCTATGTTTCTCCAATCATTTAGTTCGGTGTGACCTCTACATTTATAGTTCTTTTCTTTGAACGACTCTATTCTCCATTTGATCTTAAGGTCAAGTTCATTAACTAAGGTTAGAGTCTTCAAACATAGTCATCAAAGTTGCATCGGTATTCTAACAATAGAACTGTAACTCCAAAATCATGACTCATGTTGTGTCAATCTCGCATTCATACCTCAAAAGGAATATCACAATAATTCCATGATCCTAGGGTGACATACGCTAATTTCAAGATGATAGATCTATATCAGATTTACATATTCTATCAACTAGCTTCAAAATTGTTAACACCTAGGACATACACGTGTTATGGGTCGTTTCCACAATACGACTCTATTTTCAGGAAAAACTCTCCAAACAAACTAACCCATCTCAAATCGTCATCTATCGATGGTATTATAGCCCTTCTTATCTCGCAGGTACATTAGATTAGCAAATCTTCTAATGACTAGTCTCCCGATCATAGGCTCCTATTCACTAACATCCTTTCCCAGCTTCGTTAACCTTCATGCCCGTAATCAAGGAGAAAGACTGTTGAGGTTCATGAAACTCAAACTCTAAGGTTTATTAAGTACCACCAACAAATTGCCATTGAAATTGCATGAGTAACTAATCATGTAGCACTAGTTCAACTCTTACAAGTAAAATTCATCAGCTTGTGATCCACAATTTATTTTCTTATTCGAATCTCTATCTTCAAGTCACGAGACTTCAGAATTTTCTTTTAATCTTATCCAAAACTCCTAAGGCGATTAGTTTCAACCTCAAATAAATTCCACTCACCTCAATCCAAGGTTACGTCATACTTAAGAAGACAATGGTCCTACTCATTTAGCGACCTAGTCATTCCTTCGAATACTTAATGCCCGCCAATATATCTTCGACATTAATGTTACCAAGCTAGGTTCATCGCCATGTAGGTGATATCAATGCTCTACTAGGTTACCGGCCGTACAACAACAATCCTAGGGCTATAAATGGGTACCGAAATGATCTAGCTCATAAAATACTTACGCGAGATAACTTCATGGTTATATCAACATAAGAATTATGATCACGAGGCATCCTTCAACATAACCTAATAGAACTTCAAAAGTAATCAACCACTTATTTAACTATCACTACAAGATTCACCCTCTATTCAACGACCACGATTCGAAGTTTACCAACCGCTTGTTTTTAGAAGTGAAACGGTGCACTTAAATACGGTTGTCTAACAACAGCCTCTTGGGTCATCGTAACTCTAATTCATATCTATCTTAACTATATGAAATCTTACTCTTCTCATTTACATGTTCAACTAGCTAAGAGCATCAAGACTCATTGACCTTACGCCCTAGGGTTCACCATGAATCATCATGCATACTCACTATTAGCTATTTAGGATTACTAATCATACCCTAACAACTCCACTTTGTAATCGAATGCTTTAATCTCATTTCCATGGTTTATATATTAGGTCCATCGGTAATACTTAGGGATATATGCTTCCTAATATCCTTTAGGGTATCCAAATAACGAGTGCATAGAATGACTTACTTCGCATAATTATAACTAAATCCGAGGGGCAACAATTTAATACCATGATTCTTAATATCACCAATATCCAACTTAGGACCTTTAGCAATGTTAGTCATCTAATGTATAATTCAATTCCTTACACTTCTATCCAACCTAACATTTTAGATGCAGCTTTCCAAACACGAGTTCTAGCTACGTGAATTCCTTGATTCCAGCATCCTTATATCTTGTTATATTAAAGAATCATCAACCTTGTTAAATTCGGTCTCCAGAGTTGCCTACATGTCTTGAGGTCATCCATTGTTAAGTTACTTAAACACATTATTCACGCCTTAATAATCTAACCCCTATCGTCCATTTCCACGAGTTCATCTCTTAATTTCTAGGTCACAATCTTACCATTGAGTGAACTTGAAACTCGTTAATATACAGCTTATTAGGTTCAACGATGCTTAATTCCAATCAAGTAAGGATTCAATCATATAATTAGTCTATTATACCATTTTAAGATATAAGAATTTGATTCAAAAGCAACTCCTAAGTCAAACTTCCATTATAAGCATATGAACATATATATACTACTCCACATGTCCAATATTATATTCTTATATCTATGGAAAGTTGTATGTCCTTAACATTTATTCTTGAACCACAATTAGGAGAACGGTTTAACAGAATCAAGTACTCTATAGCTATAAAATTGATAACCTAATCACAGGCATATGTATTCCAAAGATAAGGGGATAATTTTACCTTAACAATTATACCTGTGCTACGCATTTTATATATATGCATATCCAATAATACATATGATCTGTCGAGTACCTGTAAAGATGCGAGAAATCTCTAACCGAGCCTTTTCGTTCTTCCTGCATGAATTCAATTCCCTGAAAGTCATAATCCTAACTATCTATGTATATAAACAGTCAATCATGGACATATAACATGCATATGTATCAAGGAAGGAGTATAAAAGCATGCATGCATTATTGAGGTCACTAACGTGTCGGTGTGCATGACACATAATACATATGGTCCACAAAGGCACATAATATTCAATACTTAAAGCAATTAAAGCACATTAGCACACATAACACATATAAACAAGACATTATAATTACCTTAGGGCCTCTACCCATGGTCCGAGAGTTGAACCCGACTAATGCCTAGTTACTAAACTAAGCTCTGATACCATTCTAATATAAGGTGTCACGCCCCAACCCGGCCTATAAAGGTTAGACTAGGGTGTGATCTAAAGTTCAGAACACGTCACATCCTTAACCGATTATGAAGATTTAACACTTAACGTTTTGGACTAAACTCCAAAATTTTCTGGAAAACCGGCAGCATAACGACTGTAATTGGGCTCTTTGGTTTGACCTAATTCTCTAAATGCCTCAATTTTTCCAATCATTAATCCAATTCCATTAAGGACTCCTATTTGTCGCCAACCGATTTGCCTACTAGTTTATCTTGAAAGTCTCGTTTGGTTAATAAGTCTAACATGATAACTATGTCCCGTTTATTTGTCAATTTCCTATCAGACGAGTACCTATTATCCTTTAGTTTGCAAATGAGCACCTAAGTAAAATTAGATAGAATTAACTTTGTTGATTGTTCATCTAGTGGTTTGAATGCCTATGATAACTACTAATTAAGAAAACGAAAGCAAACAACCAAATAAAAGTTCGTCCGGTTATAGATAGTACAATCCCAGAATTAGACCCAAATTACAACGGGGTCATTTACATCAATAAAATGAATAGTTTGCAATCAAACACAACATCCATATAGCAACTACTTTCAGACAAAGCAAAAAAGCACGTAGGGACAAGCAATCACTCCAAGGAATCGTCATTAGGCACATCGTCCTCGGGTACCTGTTTTTGATCTTCTTCACCTGAGATGATAAAAGAGGGTGAGTCCTTATGAACTCAGCGAGGGGGAACGAGAAATAGGTTTTGAAACTCATTTTCTGGTTCAACTTATGAAAACTCATTTTTTGAAAACATGTCACGTATTACAAATAATAAGGTACGCAAATATATGAAACAAATCGAGTAACGGATACAAAGTAAGGGAACAGAAGTACCAGTCTTTCCTCCCCGAGGTTCTCTAGGAACCAAGCGAGAGTACTTACATATAAGTACAGGAACAGGAATACCAGTCTGTCATCCCCGAGGTTCTCTAGGAACCAAGCGAGAGTACTTATACACATAGTAAAAAGGATACGATGAGCATTTGCTCTCAATATCAATTTCAATTTATTTGGTGCGGCCGACTTCAATAATCCACTTATCGCTCCCAATTGGGTGTACTCCGGATGTACCCCGAAAACCTACGACCCAACTCTCCGAGGGTGGAATGCCAAGCGAGAGAGGGAATTGGACCATGGTAGTCACGGGAGCACCGGCAAGCCCTATGCCGCCTGGCGTTCGTGAAACGCTACCATGCCACAATGAAAGGTTGCAACCTTTTATACAATGCCCATTTATGTCATTTAACATTTAACATTTAACATTTCACATTAGGAGGTCAACAAAGTAGGTTGCCTCCGAGCAAGTATATGATCACATTTTGACATATTGGCATATAAGACATTGTAAGAACATATAATCATTTCATATATCCATTTGAAAGCAATTAAACTTTAACGGGCAGCCAAGTAATCATGTTCAAATAAACCATTGAATATCTTTTAACAATTCACATTAGGAGGACAACAAAGTGGGTTGCCTCCGAGCAATTTCAAGATCACATATTGCCAAGTAAACGAACGAGGCATGCTTGACATGAAATTTCACTTGTAGAACACATAGAGTCATATGAACATTAAACGGGCAGCCATGTAACACATGCAAGTTAAGCCATATAATTCATTTCGAAGTCCATGTAATCAAGTGATACGATTATTCAACATGCAACAACATCTACGTCGGTTCGGATGCAAGAAAAGCCTATTTGTCAACATGCAATGATCAAAATTACATTTAAGCTTATAAGACATTTACGGGCAGCCCACTAAGCATATAATTTCCACACAATATCCAAATGATCAACACTTAGCAAGACTACCTAGTCATTAGGGTTTCCGTTTCATGCTTAACCATGTGATTAAACCCTAAGTCAACTCAAGTTCATTCTCAAGTCATGCATCATTCAATTCAAACATCTTCAAGTACTCAAAACAGTCCACACAACATCCCAACACCACAATTCCAAGCAATTAGCACCACAAGAGAGGTTACAACAATTTTCCAAGCATATAGCTAAGTGAAACCTTTACTGCAATAGGCTGTTTTCTCACAATCAATAGGATAATCAAACAATCTCCAAATTTAGTGAATAAGATTTCAAATTAAATCTTAAGAAGTTAACTAAAATTAGGAACAAACCTTGCATCAATTGAAGTTCGGGATCATTAGATATAGCCCAAACAGTGGAATAGCACAAAACTGTCCACATTTGCACACTTTTCGATAATTGGCGTTTTTGAGGTCCTTAGGGTCAGATTTAGGCTTAGTCCATTTCTGATAAAATTGTCCATAACTGATAAATCTAGCAGCACACCAAATTTCATACGTTTTGGACATCATTTACTAAGTAAAATATGGTTCGTTCCACAAGGTCAGTGCATCTGCCAAAACCTGCTTCATTTTTCCAGATTTGGTCACAGTTTAACGATTTGCCATTTTGAGGACCTTAGAGTCAAAATTTGCTTCGGCCTATTTCTGGGAAAAATGTTCAAAACTGTCCAAACTAGTTACCTACCAATTTTCATGCATTTTAAACATCATTTTCCTAGCTAAACTTACCTCAAACAGACCAGTTAGAGAGCTGTCAACAATTTCGACTTCACGTAGCATCATTTTGAAGCCAAGATCTTGCCATGCATGGTTGTTTAAGCTTATGAACGACCATATAGCTCAAGTACAGAAGCAAATACACACATTTATTAGCATGCATGTGGATTTTTGAAGAGTTTTCAAAAGGTTTTAGCCCTCACCTTTGCAATCAACCCAGAAAACCAAGGGCGTGGGGCTTGTGACCAGGTCTCCGTCGCTCTGGTGCCCATAACTTTTGATACGTAAGGAGTTACGCGGCGCACAACATACCATTTCAAAGCTCTCCGAGAGCTCTACGACTAGGGCAACTAGCTTGCTCGCTGTGCCCTTTATTCGAGCCCAAAATCGAACGTTTTCATTAGTTTTGGGCGACTTTTCTTTTTTTGCTCTGTTTTTCCGTCCCAGATCGTACGTCGTGAGCTGTTAACAGGACGACAACCATACTCGCGGGACATTAGAGGGCCCAACAATGTGTCGATGTCACGTCTTGTGAGGATGTTGCGTTGTTGAGGATGATGGGTTGTCGTCAAGCCTATTGAGCCTTCCGAATGTGCCATCTCTCTAGGCTGGGACTGTGAACCGTTAACACATAAAGGAACTGTGCCTTCAATATGACGGGTGTGATCATACGAGCACTAATGCACTGGATCCCACCAGAACTCCGAAGTTAAGCGTGCTTGGGTGAGAGTAGTACTAGGATGGGTGGCCCCTTGTGAAGTCCTCGTGTTGCACCCCCCTTTTCAATTTTTTTTGCTCCAGTTAGGGTTGCCAAGATACTTTATCTGCCACATTTCTTTTATTGAATCCCATGGCACCTTGGGCAAGACAACTTCGCATCACGTGGAGGCTGGGCCAGCAAACCGAGGGCGTAGGGCTTGTGACCAGGTCTTCGTCGCTCCGGTACCCATAACTTTTGATCCATAAGGAATTACGCGGCGCACAACATACCGTTGCAAAGCACTCCGAGAGCTCTACGACGGGGGTAGCTAGCTTCCTTGCTGTGCCCTTTTTGCAGCCCAAAATCGAACATTTTAATCAGTTTCGGGCCACTTTTCTACTTTTGTATAGTTTTTCTGTCCCGGATTGTACGTCGGGAGCTGTTAAAAGGGCGACAACCTTACTCGCGGGACATTAGAGGGCCCTACAATGCGTCGATATCACGTCTTGCGAGGATGCTGCATTGTTGAAGCGGATGGGTTGTCGTTAAGCCCATTGGGCCTTCTGAATGGGCCATCTCTCTAGGCTGGTACTGTGAACCATTAACACATAAAGGAATTGTGCCCTCAACATGACGGGTGCGATCATACCAGCACTAATGCACCGGATCCCATCAGAACTCCGAAGTCAAGCTTGCTTAGGCAAGAGTAGTATTAGGATGGGTGACCCCTTGGGAAGTCCTCGTGTTGTACCCCCCTTTTCAATTTTTTTTGCTCCGGTTAGGGTTCCCAAGATACTTTATCCACCACATTTCTATTATCGAATCCCTCAGCACCTTGGGCAAGACAACTTTGCTTCACGTGGAGGCTGGGCCAGCAAACCGAGGGCGTAGGGCTTGTGACCAGGTCTCCGTCGCTCCTGTGCCCATAACTTTTGATCCGTATGGAGTTACGCAGCGCACAGCATACCGTTGCAGAGCTCTCAGAGAGGTCTACGATAAGGGCAACCAGCTTGCTTGCTGTGCCCTTTTTGGAGCCCAAAATCGAATGTTTTCATCAGTTTTGGGCCACTTTTCTTTTTTTGCTCTGTTTTTCCGTCCCAGATCGTACGTCGTGAGCTATTAACAGGACGACAACCTTACTCGCGGGACATTAGAGGGCCCGACAATCCGTCGATGTCACGTCATGCGAAGATGTTGCGTTGTTGAGGAGGATGGGTTGTCGTTAAGCCTATTGAGCCTTCTGAATGGGCCATCTCTCTAGGCTGGGACTGTGAACCGTTAACACATAAAGGAATTGTTCCCTCAACATGACAGATGCGATCGTACCAGCACTAATGCACCGGATCCCATCAGAATTCTAAAGTTAAGCGTGCTTGGGCGAGAGTAGTACTAGGATGGGTGACCCCCTGGGAAGTCCTCGTGTTGCACCCCCCTTTTCAATTTTTTTTGCTCCAGTTAGGGTGGCCAAGATACTTTATCCGTCACATTTCTATTATCGAATCCCACGGCACATTGGGTAAGACAACTTCGCTTCACGGGGAGGCTAGGCCAGAAAACCGAGGGCGTAGGGCTTGTGACCAGGTCTCCGTCGCTCTGGTGCCCATAACTTTTGATACGTAAGGAGTTACGCGGCGCACAACATACCATTTCAAAGCTCTCCGAGAGCTCTACGACTTGGGCAACTAGCTTGCTCGCTGTGCCCTTTATTCGAGCCCAAAATCGAACGTTTTCATTAGTTTCGGGCGACTTTTCTTTTTTTGCTCTGTTTTTCCGTCCCAGATCGTACGTCATGAGCTGTTAACAGGACGACAACCTTACTCGCGGGACATTAGAGGGCCCAACAATGTGTCGATGTCACGTCTTGCGAGGATGCTGCATTGTTGAGGAGGATGGGTTATCGTTAAGCCTATTGAGCCTTCCGAATGGGCCATCTCTCTAGGCTGGGACAGTGAACCGTTAACACATAAAGGAATTGTGACCTCAACATGACGGGTGCGATCTTACTAGAACTAATGCACCAGATCCCATCAGAACTCCGAAGTTAAGCGTGCTTGGGTGAGAGTAGTACTAGGATGGGTGGCCCCCTATGAAGTCCTCGGGTTGCACCCCCCTTATCAATTTTTTTTGCTCCGGTTAAGGTTGCCAAGATACTTTATCCGCCACATTTCTATCATCGAATCCCACGGCACCTTGGGCAAGACAACTTCGCTTCACGTGGAGGCTGGGCCCGCAAACCGAGGGCGTAAGCTTGTGACCAGGTCTCCGTCGCTCCGGTGCCCATAACGTTTTATCCGTAAGAAGTTACGCAGCGCACAGCATACCGTTGGAAAGCTCTCCAAGAGCTCTACGACGGGGGTAGCTAGCTTCCTCGTTGTGCCCTTTTTGGAGCCCAAAATCGAACGTTTTCATCTATTTTGGGCCACTTTTCTATTTTTGCTCTGTTTTTCCGTCCCGGATCGTACGTCGTGAGTTGTTAGTAGGACGACAACCTTACTCGCGGGACATTATAGGGCCCTACAACGCGTCGATATCACGTCTTACGAGGATGCTGCATTGTTGAAGCGGATGGGTTGTCATTAAACCCATTGGGCCTTTTGAATGGGCCATCTCTCGAGGCTGGGACTGTGAACCGTTAACACATAAAGGAATTGTGCCCTAAACATGACGGGTGCAATCATACCAGCACTAATGCACCGGATCCCATCAGAACTCCGAAGTCAAGCTTGCTTGGGCAAGAGTTGTACTAGGATGGGTGACCCCTTAGGATGTCCTCGTGTTGCAACCCCCTTTTCAATTTTTTTTGCTCCGGTTAGGGTTCCCAAGATACTTTATCGACCACATTTCTATTATCGAATCCCTCGGCACCTTGGGCAAGACAACTTCGCTTCACATGGAGGCTGGGCCAGCAAACCGAGTGCGTAGGGCTTTTGACTAGGTCTCCTTCGCTCCGGTGCCTATAACTTTTGATCCGTAAGGAGTTACGCGGCACACAACATACCGTTTCAAAGCTCTCCGAGAGCTCTACGACTGGGGCAACCAGCTTGCTCGCTGTGTGCTTTTTGGAGTCCAAAATCGAATGTTTTCATTTGTTTCGGGCGACTTTTCCTTTTTTGCTCTGTTTATCCGTCCCAGATCGTACGTCGTGAGCTGTTAACAGGACGACAACCTTACTCGCGGGGCATTAGAGGGCCCAACAATGTGTCGATGTCACGTCTTCCGAGGATGCTGCATTGTTGAGGACGATGGGTTGTCGTTAAGCCTATTGAGCCTTCCGAATAGGCCATCTCTCTAGACTGGGACTGTGAACCGTTAACACATAAAGGAATTGTACCCTCAACATGACGGGTGCGATCTTACCTGAACTAATGCACCAGATCCCATCAGAACTCCGAAGTTAAGCGTGCTTGGGTGAGAGTAGTACTAGGATGGGTGACCCCCTGGGAAGTCCTTGTGTTGCACCCCACTTTTCAATTTGTTTTTGCTACGGGTAGGGTTGCCAATATACTTTATCCACCACATTTCTATTATCGAACCCCACGGCACCTTGGGCAAGACAACTTCACTTCATGTGGAGGCTGGGCTAGCAAACCGAGGGCGTAGGGCTTGTGACCAGGTCTCCGTCGCTCCAGTGCCATAACTTTTGATCCGTAAGGAGTTACGCGGCACACAGTATACCGTTGCAAAGCTCTCCGAGAGCTCTACGACAAGGGCAGCCAGCTTGCTCGATGTGCCCTTTTTGGAGCCCAAAATTGTTCGTTTTCATCAGTTTTAGGCCACTTTTCTTCTTTTGCTCTATTTTTCCGTCCCGGATCGTACATTGTGAGCTGCTAAAAGGACGACAACCATACTCGCAGGACATTAGAGGGCCCTACAATGCGTCGATATCACGTCTTGCGAGGGTGCTGCATTGTTTAAGCGGATGGGTTGTTGTTAAGCCCATTGGGCCTTTTGAATGGGCCATCTCTCTAGGCTGGGACTGTGAACCGTTAACACATAAAGGAATTGTGCCCTCAACATGACGGGTGCGATCATACCAGCACTAATGCACCGGATCCCATCAGAACTCCGAAGTCAAGCTTGCTTGGGCAAGAGTTGTACTAGGATGGGTGACCCCCTGGGAAGTCCTCGTGTTGTACCCCTCTTTTCAATTTTTTTTGCTCCGGTTAGGGTTCCCAAGATACTTTATCCACCACATTTCTATTATCCAATCCCTCAGCACCTTGGGCAAGATAACTTTGCTTCACGTGGTGGCTGGGCCAGCAAACCGAGTGCGTAGGGCTTATGACCATGTCTCATTCACTCCGGTGCCTATAACTTTTGATCCGTAAGGAGTTACGCGGCGCACAGTATACCGTTGCAAAGCTCTCTGAGAACTCCACGACAGGGGCAGCCAGCTTGCTCGCTGTACCCATTTTTGGAGCCCAAAATCAAACGTTTTCATCAGTTTCGGGCCACTATTCTTATTTAGCTCTGTTTTTCCGTCCTCGATCATACGTCGTTAGCTGTTAAAAGGACTACAACCTTACTCGCAGGACATTAGAGGGCCTACAACGCATCGATATCACGTCTTGTGAGGATGCTACGTTGTTGAAGTGGATGGGTTGTCGTTAAGCCCATTGGGCCTTCTGAATGGGCCATTTCTCTAGGCTGGGACTGTAAACTGTTAGCACATAAAGGAATTGTGCCCTCAACATGACGAGTGCGATCATACCAGCACTAATGCAACGAATCCCATCAGAACTCCGAAGTTAAGCGTGCTTGGACGAGAGTAGTACTAGGATGGGTGACCCCTTGGGAAGTCCTCGTGTTGTACCCCCCTTTTCAATTTTTCTTGCTCCGGTTAGGGTTGCCAGGATACTTTATCCACCACATTTCTATTATCGAATTCCACGGCACCTTGGGCAAGATAACTTCGCTTCACGTGGAGGCTGGGCCAGCAAACTGAGGGCGTAGGGCTTGTGACCAGGTCTCCGTCGCTCCGGTGCCCATAACTTTCGATCCGTAAGGAGTTACGCGGCGCACAGCATGCTGTTCCAAAGCTCTCTGAGAGCTCTACGACAGGGGCAACCAGCTTGCTCAATGTGCCCCTTTTGGAGCCCAAAATTGAACGTTTTCATTAGTTTCGGGCCACTTTTCTATTTTTGCTTTGTTTTTCCATCCCGGATCGTACGTCGTGAGCTGTTAAAAGGACGACAACCTTACTCGCGGGACATTAGATGGCCCAACAATACGTCGAAGTCATGTCTTGCGAGGATGCTACGTTGTTGAAGAGGATGGGTTGTCGTTAAGCCCATTGGGCCTTCTGAATGGGCTATCTCTCTAGGCTGGGACTGTGAACCATGGACACAAAAAGGAATTGTGCCCTCAACATGACGGGTACAATCATACCAGCACTAATGCACCGGATCCCATCAGAACTCCGAAGTTAAGCGTCCTTGGGCGAGAGTAGTACTAGGATGGGTGACCCCCTGCGAAGTCCTCGTGTTGCACCCCCCTTTTCAATTTTATTTGCTCCAGTTAGGGTTGCCAAGATACTTTATCCGCCACATTTCTATTATCGAATCCCACGGCATCTTGGGCAAGACAACTTCGCTTTAGGTGGAGGCTGGGCCAGAAAACCAAGGGCGTAGGGCTTGTAACCAGGTCTCCGTCGATCCGGTGCCCATAACTTTTGATCCGTAAGGAGTTACGCGGCGCACAGCATACCGTTGCAAAGCTCTCAGAGAGCTCTACGACAAGGGCAACCAGTTTGCTTGCTGTGCCCTTTTTGGAGCCCAAAATCGAACTTTTTCATCAGTTTCGGGCCACTTTTCTTTTTTTGCTCTGTTTTTCCATCCCAGATCGTACGTCGTGAGCTATTAACAGGACGACAACCTTACTCGCGGGACATTAGAGGGCCCAACAATCCGTCGATGTCACGTCATGCGAGGATGCTGCGTTGTTGAGAAGGATGGGTTGTCGTTAAGCCTATTGAGCCTTCTGAATGGGCCATCTCTCTAGGCTGGGACTGTGAACCGTTAACACATAAAGGAATTGTTCCCTCAACATGACAGATGCGATCATACCAGCACTAATGCACCGGATCCCATCATAACTCTAAAGTTAAGCGTGCTTGGGCGAGAGTAGTACTAGGATGGGTGACCCCCTAGGAAGTCCTCGTGTTGCACCCCCCTTTTCAATTTTTTTTGCTCCAGTTAGGGTGGCCAAGATACTTTATCCGCCACATTTCTATTATCGAATCCCACGGCACCTTGGGCAAGACAACTTCGCTTCACGGGGAGGCTGGGCCATAAAACCGAGGGCGTAGGGCTTGTGACCAGGTGTCCGTCGCTCCGGTGCCCATAACTTTTGATACGTAAGGAGTTACGCGGCGCACAACATACTGTTTCAAAGCTCTCTGAGAGCTCTACGACCGGGGCAACCAGCTTGCTCGCTGTGCCCTTTTTGGAGCTCAAAATCGAACGTTTGCATTAGTTTCGGGCGACTTTTCTTTTTTTGCACTGTTTATCCGTCCCAGATCGTACGTCGTGAGTTGTTAACAGGACGACAGCCTTACTGGGGGGACATTAGAGGGACCAACAATGTGTCGATGTCACGTGTTGCGAGGATGCTGCGTTGTTGAGGATGATGGGTTGTCGTTAATCCTATTGAGCCTTCCGAATGGGCCATCTCTCTAGACTGGGACAGTGAACCGTTAACACAAAAAGGAATTGTCCCCTCAACATGACGGGTGCGATCTTACCAGAACTAATGCACCAGATCCCATAAGAACTCCGAAGTTAAGCGTGCTTGGGCGAGAGTAGTACTGGGATGGGTGGCCCCTTATGAAGTCCTCGGGTTGCACCCCCCTTTTCAATATTTTTTGCTCCGGTTAGGGTTGCCAAGATACTTTAACCGCCACATTTCTATTATCGAATCCCACGGCACCTTGGGCAAGACAACTTCGCTTCATGTGGAGGCTGGGCCAGCAAATCGAGGGCGTAAGGCTTGTAACCAGGTCTCCGTCGCTCCGGTGCCCATAACTTTTGATCCGTAAGGAGTTAGGCGGCGCACAGCATGCCGTTGCAAAGCTCTCCAAGAGCTCTACGACGGGGGTAGCTAGCTTCCTCGTTGTGCCCTTTTTGGAGCCCAAAATTGAACGTTTTGATCTGTTTCGGTCCACTTTTCTATTTTTGCTCTGTTTTTCCGTCCCGGATTGTACGTCGTGACCTGTTAAAAGGACGAAAACCTTTCTCGCGGGACATTAGAGGTCCCTACAAGGCGTCGATATCAAGTCTTGCGAGGATACTGCATTGTTGAAGCGGATGGGTTGTCATTAAGCCCATTGGGCTTTCTGAATGTGCCATCTCTCGAGGCTGGGATTGTGAACCGTTAACACATAAAGGAATTGTGCCCTCAACATGACGGGTGCAATCATACCAGCACTAATGCACCGGATCCCATCAGAACTCCGAAGTCAAGCTTGCTTGGGCAAGAGTAGTACTAGGATGGGTGTCCCCCTAGGATGTCCTCGTGTTGCACCCCCCTTTTCAATTTTTTTTGCTCCGGTTAGGGTTCCCAAGATACTTTATCGACCACATTTCTATTAAGGAATCCCTCGGCACCTTGGGCAAGACAACTTTGCTGCACATGGAGGCTGGGCCAGCAAGCCGAGTGCGTATGGCTTTTGACCAGGTCTCCTACGCTCCGGTGCCTATAACTTTTGATCCGTAAGGAGTTACGCGGCACACAACATACTGTTTCAAAGCTCTCCGAGAGCTCTACGACCGGGGCAACTAGCTTGCTCGCTATGCCCTTTTTGGAGCCCAAAATCGAACTTTTTCATTAGTTTCGGGCGACTTTTCTTTTTTTGCTTTGTTTATCCGTCCCAGATCGTACGTCGTGAGCTGTTAATAGGACAACAACCTTACTCGCGGGACATTAGAGGGCCCAACAATGTGTCGATGTCACGTCTTGCGAGGATGCTGCGTTGTTGAGGATGATGGGTTGTCGTTAAGCCTATTGAGCCTTCCGAATGGGCCATCTCTCTAGGCTGGGACTGTGAATCGTTAACACAAAAAGGAATTGTGCCCTCAACATGACGGGTGCGATCTTACCAGAACTAATGCACCAGATCCCATCAGAACTCCGAAGTTAAGCGTGCTTGGGCGAGAGTAGTACTAGGATGGGTGACCCCCTGGGAAGTCCTTGTGTTACACCCCACTTTTCAAATTTTTTTGCTCCGGGTAGGGTTCCCAATATACTTTATCCACCACATTTCTATTATCGAACCCCACGACACCTTGGGCAAGACAACTTCGCTTCACGTGGAGGCTGGGCTAGCAAACCGAGGGCGTAGGGCTTGTGACCAGGTCTCCGTCGCTCCAACGCCATAACTTTTGATCCATAAGGAGTTACGCGGCACACAACATACCGTTGCAAGGCTCTCCGAGAGCTCTATGGCAAGGGCAGGTAGCTTGCTCGATGTGCCCTTTTGGAGCCCAAAATTGATCGTTTTCATCAGTTTCAGGCCACTTTTCTTCTTTTGCTCTATTTTTCTGTCCCGGATCGTACATCGTGAGCTGTTAAAAGGACGACAACCATACTCGCAGGACATTAGAGGGCCCTACAACGCGTCGATATCACGTCGTGCGAGGGTGCTGCATTGTTGAAGCGGATGGGTTGTTGTTAAGCCCATTGGGCCTTTTGAATGGGCCATCTCTCTAGGCTGGGACTGTGAACCGTTAACACATAAAGGAATTGTGCCCTCAACATGACGGGTGCGATCATACCAGCACTAATGCACCGAATCCCATCAGAACTCCGAAGTTAAGCGTGCTTGGGCGATAGTAGTACTAAGATGGGTGACCCCCTCGGAAGTCCTTGTGTTGCAGCCACTTTTTAAAATTTTTTTGCTCCGGTTAAGGTTGCCAAGATACTTTATCCACCACATTTCTATTATCGAATCCCATAGCACCTTGGGCAAGACAACTTCGCTTCACGTGGAGGCTGGGCCAGCAAACTGAGGGCGTAGGGCTTGTGACCAGGTCTCTGTCGCTCCGGTGCCCATAACTTTTGATCCGTAAGGAGTTACACGGCGCACAGCATATCATTGCAAAGCTCATTGAGAGCTCTACAACAGGGACTGCCAGTTTGCTTGCAGTGCCCATTTTTGGAGCCCAAAATCAAACATTTTCATCAGTTTCGGGCCACTTTTCTTATTTATCTCTGTTTTTCCGTCCTGGATCGTACGTCGTGAGCTATTAAAAGGATGACAACCTTACTCGCAGGACATTAGAGGGCCCTACAATGCGTCGATATCACGTCTTGCGAGGATGCTGCGTTGTTGAAGCGGATGGGTTGTCGTTAAGCCCATTGGGCCTTCTGAATGGGCCATCTCTCTAGGCCGGGACTGTGAACCTTTAACACATAAAGGAATTGTGCCCTCAACATGACGGGTGCGATCATACCAGCATTAATGCACCGGATCCCATCAGAACTCCGAAGTTAAGCGTGCTTGGGCGAGTGTAGTACTAAGATAGATGACCCCCTGGGAAGTCCTCGTGTTGCACCCCCTTTTCAATTTTATTTGCTTCGGTTAGGGTTGCCAAGATACTTTATCCTCCACATTTCTATGATCAAATCCCATTGCACCTTGGGCAAGACAACTTAGCTTCACGTGGAGACTGGGCCAGCAAACCGAGGGCGTAGGGCTTGTGACTAGGTCTCCATCGCTCCGGTGCCCATAACTTTTGATTCGTAAGGAGTTACGCGGCTGAAAGCATTCCGTTGCAAAGCTTTCCGAGAGCTCTACGATGGGGGCGGCCAGCTTGCTCGCTGTGCTCCTTTTTGGAGCCCAAAAATGAACGATTTCATTAGTTTCGGGCCACTTTTCTTCTTTAGCTTTGTTTTTCCGTCCCGGGTCGTACGTCATGAGTTGTTAAAAGGATGATAACCTTACTCGCGGGACATTAGAGGGCCCTACAACGTGTCGATATCACGTCTTGCGATGATGCTGCGTTGTTGAAGCGGATGGGTTGTTGCTAAGCCTATTGGGCCTTTTGAATGGGCCATCTCTCTAGGCTGTGACTGTGAACCGTTAACACATAAAGGAATTGTGCCCTCAACATGACGGGTACGATCATACCAGCACTAATGCACCGGATTCCATCAGAACACCGAAGTTAAGCGTGCTTGGGCGAGAGTAGTACTAGGATGGGTGATCCCCTGGGAAGTCCTCGTGTTGCACCCCCCTTTTCAATTTTTTCTACAACGTGTAGGGTTGCCAAGATACTTTATCCACCACATTTCTATTATCGAACCCCACGGCACCTAGGGCAAGACAACTTCGCTTCACGTGGAGGCTGGGCCATCAAACCGAGGGCGTAGGGCTTATGACCAGGTCTCCGTAGCTCCAGTGCCCATAACTTTTGATCCGTAAGGAGTTACGCGGCGCACAGCTTACCGTTACAAAGCTCCCCGAGAGCTCTACGATGGGGGCAACCAGCTTGCTCGCTGTGCTCTTTTTGGAACCCAAAATCAAACATTTTCATCAGTTTCGGGCCACTTTTCTTATTTAGCTCTATTTTTCTGTCCAGTATCGTACATCGTGAGCTGTTAAAAGGACGACAACCTTACTTGCCGAACATTAGAGGGCCCTACAATGCATCGATATCACGTCTTGCGAGGGTGTTGCGTTGTTGAAGCGGATGGGTTGTTGTTAAGCCCATTGGGCCTTTTGAATAGGCCATCTCTCTAGGCTGGGACTGTGAACCGTTAACACATAAATGAATTGTGCCCTCAACATGACGGGTGCGATCATACCAGGACTAATGCACCGTATCCCATCAGAACTCCGAAGTTAAGCGTGCTTGGGTGATAGTAGTACTAGGATGGGTGACCCCCTGGGAAGTCCTCCTGTTGCATCCCCCTTTTCAATTTTTTTTGCTCCAGTTAGGGTTGCCAAGATACTTTATCCACCACATTTCTATTATCGAATCCCACGGCACCTTGGGCAAGACAACTTCGCTTCACGTGGAGGTTGGGCCAGCAAACTGAGGGCGTAGGGCTTGTGACCAGGTCTCCGTCGCTCCGGTACCCATAACTTTTGATCCGTAAGGAGTTACGCGGCGCACAACATATCGTTGCAAACCTCACCGAGAGCTATACAACGGGGACAGCCAGCTTGCTCGCTGTGCCCATTTTTGGAGCCCAAACTCAAACATTTTCATCAGTTTCAGGCCACTTTTCTTAGTTAGCTCTGTTTTTCTGTCCCGGATCGTACGTCGTGAGCTGTTAAAAGGACGACAACCTTACTCGCGGGATATCAGAGGGCCCTGCAACACGTCGATATCACGTCTTACGAGGATGCTGCGTTGTTGAAGCAGATGGGTTGTCGTTAAGCCAATTGGGCCTTCTGAATGGGCCATCTCTCTAGGCTGGGACTGTGAACCGTTAACACATAAAGCAATTAAGCCCTCAACATGATGGGTACGATCATACCAGCACTAATGCAATGGATCCCATCAAAACACCGAAGTTAAGCGTGCTTGGGCGAGAGTAGTACTAAGATGGGTGACCCCTTGGGAAGCCCTTGTGTTGCAGCCCCCTTTTCAATTTTTTTTACTCCGGTTAGGGTTGCCAAGTTACTTTATCAACCTCATTCCTATTATCGAATCCCTCGGCACCTTAGGCAACACAACTTTGCTTCACGTGGAGGCTGTGCAAGCAAACCGAGTGCGTAGGGCTTTTGACCAGGTCTCCTTTGCTCTGGTGCCCATAACTTTTGATCCGTAAGGAGTTACGCGGCGCACAACATACTGTTGCAAAACTCTCCAAGAACTCTACGACGGGTGCAGCCAGCTTGCTTGCTGTGCCCATTTTTGGAGCCCAAAATTGAATGTTTTCATCAGTTTCGGTCCATTATTCTTATTTAGCTCTATTTTTCTGTCCCGGTCCGTCCCGGATCGTACGTCGTGAGTTATAAAAAGAACGACAACTTTACTCGCGGGACATTAGAGGGCCTTACAATGTGTCGATATCACGTCTTGCGAGGATGCTGCGTTGTTGAAGCGGATGGCTTGTCGTTAAGCTCATTGGGCCTTTTGAATGGGCCATCTCTCTAGGTTGTGACTGTGAACCGTTAACACATAAAGGAATTGTGCCCTCAACATGACAGGTGCGATCATACCAGCACTAATGCACCGAATCCCAACAGAACTTCGAAGTTAAGCGTGCTTGGACAAGAGTAGTACTAGGATGGGTGACCCCCTGGGAAGTCCTCGTGTTGCACCACCCTTTTCAATTTTTTTTTCTCCGGTTAGGGTTGCCAAGATACTTTATCCACCACATTTCTATTATCGAACCCCATGGCACCTCAGGCAAGACAACTTCGCTTCTCGTGGAGGCTGGGCCAGCAAACCGTGGGCGTAAGGCTTGTGACCAGGTCTCCGTCGCTCAGGTGCCCATAACTTTTGATCCGCAAGGAGTTACGCGACGCACAGCATACAGTTGCAAATCACTCTGAGAGCTCTATGACAGGGGCAGCTAGCTTGCTCGCTGTGCCATTTTTGGAGCCCAAAATCGAAAGTTTTCATCAGTTTCGGGCCACTTTTCTTCTTTTGCTCTATTTTTTCGTCCCGGATCGTACGTCGTGCCCTGTTAAAAGAACGACAACCTTACTCGTGGGACTTTAGAGGGCCCAACAACGCGTCGATATCACATCTTGCGAGGGTAATGCGTTGTTGAAGCGGATGGGTTATTCTTAAGCCCGTTGGGCCTTTTGAATGGGCCATCTCTCTAGGCCAGGACTGTGAACCGTTAACACATAAAGGAATTGTGCCCTCAACATGACGGGTGTGATCATACCAGCACTAATGCACCGGATCCCATCAGAACTCCGAAGTTAAGCGTGCTTGGGCGATAGTAGTACTAGGATGAGTGACCTCCTTGGAAGTCCTCGTGTTGCAGCCCCTTTTCAATTTTTTTTGCTCCAGTTAGGGTTGCCAAGATACTTTATCCACCACATTTCTATTATCGAATCCCACGGCACCTTGGGCAAAACAACTTCGCTTCACTTGGAGGCTGGGCCCGCAAACTGAGGGCGTAGGGCTTGTGACCAGGTCTCCGTCGCTCCGGCGCCCATAACTTTTGATCGGTAAGGAGTTACGCGGCGAACTACATATCGTTCCAAAGCTCACCAAGTGCTCTACAATAGCGACAGCCAGCTTGCTCGCTGTGCCCCTTTTTGGAGCCCAAACTTAAACATTTTCATCAGTTTCGGGCCACTTTTCTTAGTTAGCTCTGTTTTTCTGTCCCGGATCATACGTCGTGAGCTGTTAAAAGAACGAAAACCTTACTCGCGGGACATTAGAGGGCCCTACAACGCGTCAATATCACGTCTAGCGAGGATGCTGCATTGTAAAAGCAGATGGGTTGTCGTGAAGCCCATTGGGCCTTCTGAATGGGCCGTCTCTCAAGGCTGGGACTGTGAACCGTTAACACATAAAGGAATTGTGCCCTCAACATGACGGGTGCGATCATACCAGTAATAATGCGCCAGATCCCATCAGAACTCCGAAGTTAAGCGTGCTCGGGCGAGAGTAGTACTAAGATGGGTGACCCCCTGGGACGTCCTAGTGTTGCAGCCCCCCTTTCACTTTTTTTTGCTCCGGTTAGGGTTGCCAAGATACTTTATACACCACATTTCTATTCTCGAATCCCATAGCACCTTGGGCAAGACAACTTCGCTTCACGTGGAAGCTGGGTTAGCATACCGAGGGTGTAGGGCTTGTGACTAGGTCTCCATCGCTCCAGTACCCATAACTTTTGATCCGTAAGGAGTTACGCGGCGCACAGCTTACCGTTGCAAAGCTCTCGGCGAGATCTACGACAGGGGTAGCGAACTTGCTCGCTGTGCCCTTTTTGGAGCCCGAAATCAAACATTTTCATCAGTTTCGGGCCATTTTTCTTATTTAGCTCTATTTTTCCATCCCGGATCGCACGTTGTGAGCTGTTAAAAGGACGACAACCTTACTCCTGGGACAATAGAGGGCCCTACAACGTGTCTATATCAAGTCTTGCGAGGGTGCTGGGTTGTTGAAGCGGATAGCTTGTTGTTAAGCCCATTGGGCTTTTTGAATGGCCATCTCTCTAGGCTGGGACTGTGAACCGTTAACACATAAAGGAATTGTGCCCTCAACATGATGGGTGCAATCATACCAGCACTAATGCACTGGATCCCATATGAACTCCGAAGTTAAGTGTGCTTGGGCGACAGTAGTACTAGGATGGGTGACCCCCTGGAAAGTCCTCGTGTTGCACCCCCCTTATCAAATTTTTTTGCTCCAGTTTGGGTTGCCAAGATACTTTATCCACCACATTTCTATTATCGAATCCCACTGCACCTTGGGCAAGACAACTTCGCTTCACGTGGAGGCTAGGCCAGCAAACTGAGGGCGTAGGGCTTATGACCAGGTCTCCGTCGTTCTGATGCCCATAATGTGACGCCCGAGATTCTACCATACACATTTTTAACTGTTGCATCCATTAATTGCGCATTTAATTTTGTGCTTTACTTGTTGTCTTTCTTAGTTACTATTCATTCTATTTTTCAACTGCATTATATTAATGAATTAGCATTTTTATTAAATCATATTAATTGTTTTAGGAATGAGAAAAATATGCATTTGAGCTAGGAGCGATAGGAACCTTCGTTTAGAAAATAGTTTAGTGAACTAGTGAATAGTGTTACGTATGAACAATATGTTTTAGTTAGCTAGCACAAAATTGCAATCATTGACTCGTTTTTAAGTTAACTAGGCTCATTTTATTAGACCATACACTCACCCAAATAGGCCCCACCCTAATATATAATCAACCAAACACAAACAAGTCATAACTAAGCAAAAAAAAAAAAAAAAAAAAAGGGAAGATGCAGAAATTACTGTAGCAAATCCGAGAATCAACATAGGAGGAGAATGAGAGGATTTTGCTCATCAAATCTTCAAGCCAAGCCAAGCCAAGCAAGGAGCAAGTAGTTTAAGGTGTTTGCTAGCCTCCCGAGAGTTCCTACGCGCATTGGTGAGGGTTTTTCATGCTTATTTGTGCATTTTAGAAATGTTGTTATTTTCTTGATTTGTTAGAAATGTTGTCTAATGCTATTGAAATGCTCAAATAAGCTTATATATGTTGTATACGTGTAGTAGAGACCACATTTATGCTATTGTTTCACATTTTAAATGGTAGAAATCAATGGTTGATTCGTAGGGGTGAATAGTGACGGAATTTCTAGGGTTTTGTGTAATTGTGCGTATTAGCTTGATTCAATACTTCTAATAGATGCCTTAGGTGCTCATGAGGGTAGTCTAATAGCCCCGTGCACTCAAATTGCTCGAAACTTGAATAAAACGTGAATTAGCCGACTTTTTAAAAAGGGGTTTCGGGGTTAATGCTAATCCGGGTGGATTCGGGCTTCACTTTTAGTGTTCTTAGGCTACCTAGGTGCTATAAAACCTTTGCTAACTCTTGTTTGAAGCCCGGTTAAGGTAGGTGTAGTTCAAAGCTATAAGAGGGAAATTGGGTCTTTTAGGGTAATTGCAGGTAATTGAACGTATTTGTGGGTTGTAAGGGTACCTTAAGGGTTAATTAGAAGATTGGTATAGCTTTCCCTTGAATTTGAATAATTGATATGAGTTTGGAAGGAAAACGGATGAAAAACAAAGGGGTTTAAGGGTAAATTCGTTTGTCACTCGCATCTAAGACCTTGGCATGTTTCCATATGTGTTTAAATGTGGTTTCAAGATGTTTTGGAGCTTTTGGTATAGTTTTATGTGAATCTTGAATATGCTCATTTGTAATTTGCATAATTGCTTTCCGAATTGAAGATTCTAAGTGAATTCTTGTTTATAGTAATTGTATTGCCATAGTTCTAAGTGTTTTTCTTGAGTTTTATATTGAGTTAATTATAATGATAATAAGTATGGATTAATGACTTTATAAATTGATAGTACTATTATGGAATTAAATATGGTTATCTATGCTTAAAATGCTCTTTTAAATGATTGTGGAACATGCTTATATCATGGTATTATTGCTTGTTAGTTATATCGTTTGTATATTATATTACTTGAAAGATTACTTGGTTGTATGTTAATTAAGTAAACTATGAGTTAGCTAACCTAGTTGGTAAATTAATGAATGTTGTAGTTAAAGAGTAATTGAAACAATGTTTAACTTTATGTTCAAGGTGATTGAGGGTGATTTGAATCCAATCTTGCATTTTGGAGCTTGGTAGAGGTGAGGGAGACTTCATCCTTATGTGCATAATAGTTTATTTACTTGTACTTAGATTATGTGCACTTATTGTCTATATATTGT
The DNA here is from genome assembly GCA_037974665.1 of Ehretia macrophylla. Classification (NCBI taxonomy): domain Eukaryota; kingdom Viridiplantae; phylum Streptophyta; class Magnoliopsida; order Boraginales; family Ehretiaceae; genus Ehretia; species Ehretia macrophylla. The sequence goes on from CM075769.1 coordinate 75,365,622, forward strand.
GTGTGAGGGCAACCTACTTTGTTGTCCCTCAACCATGTGTTTATTGATTTATACTATTGTTATCATTTTGAGTGCATTGCATCGTGGTTGCGCAACCATTCGGGCATGGTAGTGTCGGGGAAACCGGGCGGCATCGGGCTTGCCGGTCCACCTCGGCTACCATGGTTGCCCAGTCCCTCTCTCGCTTGGGATGCCGCCCAGGGAGAGTTGGGTCGTAGGATTTCGGGGTACATCCGGAGTACACCCATTTTGGAGTTATAAGGGGATGCCGGCTTATCGATATCAGTGTCATTATTACATCGAGATTTCAGTTCATGGCGTCGCTGGTGTGCCTCTGCCCTTCGGGGTATTCGCTTAGCCGGGACGTTACAGAAGTCAAAGTGTATCGTATCCTTTTTAATGTGTGGTAACTTGTTGTTTTAATTGTTCTTTGGTTGTAAAATGCTTTATTTGTACTAACTGCTGCATTGCACGTCCCCGGTAGACCTTATCCCTCACTGGGCAATTGTGATTGCTCATACCTCGCTAAACATGTTTCAGGTGATGCAGTTGGAGGAATTGACCTGATTGCTGTGTGCTATTACTTGAAATTTGAGTGATTGTCTGCTAAACTGTGGAAGACCTTACTTGTTCTACTATCTATTCTATTTGGGAGCCTAAGGGCTTATGTATATATATTTGAGTAGTTGTAAGTTTGAAAGCTAAGTGGATGTAGCAAGTGTTATGGAATTGTGGCATGTAATAATTTATGTTTCTGCTTCTAGCTACGTTGCATGCTTGGGTGTGAATGAACGGATGTATGGTTGGCATTAATTTATGAGAATGTTTAATTGCTAACATAGAATGGTATGATAAGCGAATGAAGACAAAGATTTTAGGACTATTGTTGCATGCTTGTGTGTATTTATATTGTCTTGTGTTGCTTAAGGCTCGGATGCCCTTGAAGTTTGAATTTCAATTACAGATGTTGTTCATTTTGCTTCGTGGTTTTATTTGATTGTTTATAGGTTTTCAGAATGTCCACAGTACAGGGGAAACTCTGTCCGTTTTTCCCTAAAATTTTGTGACCGGGTTTGGTATTGGGTTGAGAATAGCATGGTTATTAGAGCCTCCGGTCTCGTGAGGGATCGGGGCGTTACAGGTGGTATCAGAGCTTAGTTAGCTCTTAGCCGGGACAGGGTCCTCGGTCTGTTGGGTAGTAAGCCTTGAATGTGTGCTTGTTACGTGTGTTTTGGAAGTGTGTGTTTGTACGTGAGGTTGGGTGTCTTGACTTGAATGTGTGCATCCATGTGATATAGTTGTGCATTATGTGTTGAATGTTTGTTAAGTGAAGTGAAATGACTAAATGTGAATCGAATTGGCCTTGTAATCGAAGTGACCTCATGAATCATTATTTGCTTAAATTATTGATTGTAATGTATGTACTTAAATGTTTTTGAATTAAGTTTTGTGGTGATTTGGATTGGTTATGTCGTGACTCATATTTAAATTGTCTTGTTGATTAAACTGTTTTATAAACTCTTATATAAAAATGTTTGCATAATAGTTTAAAATCTATATGTGTAAATGTGATATCTTGGCATTCATACATGTCCCGTTGAAATGGTAAGAAAGACTTCTTCCTCCCCCTGAAGAGAGCTGATTAGTGGCAGGCCTTCTAAGCCATGTGGATTAGTGGGAATGAGAGGCATTTGATCAGCCTTCGTTTGGGAGTTAGTGTTTATAGTTGAAACTCGGTTATTGGCATTCTATTAAGGTGTTCTTTTACGCTCAGCAGTCTTAAATGAGTGGCTTCTTTCTTGATTTCTATATGACGGTTCTCTGTAGCATTTTGTTGGTATTTTCTTATTGGGACTCCTCCTGGTATTCTTTTGTCAGCATCTCTCGAAAGGCTTAGTATATGGGATTCTTTTCAGCCTTATTAAATGGTATTATCTACAGTACTCTTACTCGGGTCCTTTATTAGTATTTTCTCGCTGGACTTAGTTGGGATTCTACTTTTCTATGGTATTTGTTCCAGTGGGATTCTTATTCGGATTTCTAAGTAGCATTTCTAATGGAGCCTTTATTTGGCCTTATTACTTGGGGATTCGCTGGCAGTACTACTGGGATTTCTTAATGGGTTCTTACGAGAATTCGTATACGGTATTCTTGCTCAGCAACTGATGAAGAGTAATTGAAGTTGGTTTTCAGTTGATGCGGAGTTCTTTTGGAAGAAGAATTGCGTGGACGCAATTTGTTTAAGGGGGAGAGGATGTGACGCCCGAGATTCTACCATACACATTTTTAACTGTTGCATCCATTAATTGCGCATTTAATTTTGTGCTTTACTTGTTGTCTTTCTTAGTTACTATTCATTCTATTTTTCAACTGCATTATATTAATGAATTAGCATTTTTATTAAATCATATTAATTGTTTTAGGAATGAGAAAAATATGCATTTGAACTAGGAGCGAAAGGAACCGTAGTTTAGAAAATAGTTTAGTGAACTAGTGAATAGTGTTACGTATGAACAATATGTTTTAGTTAGCTAGCACAAAATTGCAATCATTGACTCGTTTTTAAGTTAACTAGGCTCATTTTATTAGACCATACACTCACCCAAATAGGCCCCACCCTAATATATAATCAACCAAACACAAACAAGTCATAACTAAGCAAAAAAAAAAAAAAAAAAAGGGAAGATGCAGAAATTACTGTAGCAAATCCGAGAATCAACATAGGAGGAGAATGAGAGGATTTTGCTCATCAAATCTTCAAGCCAAGCCAAGCCAAGCAAGGAGCAAGTAGTTTAAGGTGTTTGCTAGCCTCCCGAGAGTTCCTACGCGTATTGGTGAGGGTTTTTTATGCTTATTTGTGCATTTTAGAAATGTTGTTATTTTCTTGATTTGTTAGAAATGTTGTCTAATGCTATTGAAATGCTCAAATAAGCTTATATATGTTGTATACGTGTAGTAGAGACCACATTTATGCTATTGTTTCACATTTTAAATGGTAGAAATCAATGGTTGATTCGTAGGGATGAATAGTGACGGAATTTCTAGGGTTTTGTGTAATTGTGCGTATTAGCTTGATTCAATACTTCTAATAGATGCCTTAGGTGCTCATGAGGGTAGTCTAATAGCCCCGTGCACTCAAATTGCCCGAAACTTGAATAAAACGTGAATTAGCCGACTTTTTAAAAAGGGGTTTCGGGGTTAATGCTAATCCGGGTGGATTCGGGCTTCACTTTTAGTGTTCTTAGACTACCTAGGGGCTATAAAACCTTTGCTAACTCTTGTTTGAAGCCCCGTTAAGGTAGGTGTAGTTCAAAGCTATAAGAGGGAAATTGGGTCTTTTAGGGTAATTGCAGGTAATTGAAGGTATTTGTGGGTTGTAAGGGTACCTTAAGGGTTAATTAGAAGATTGGTATAGCTTTCCCTTGAATTTGAATAATTGATATGAGTTTGGAAGGAAAACGGATGAAAAACAAAGGGGTTTAAGGGTAAATTCGTTTGTCACTCGCATCTAAGACCTTGGCATGTTTCCATATGTGTTTAAATGTGGTTTCAAGATGTTTTGGAGCTTTTGGTATAGTTTTATGTGAATCTTGAATATGCTCATTTGTAATTTGCATAATTGCTTTCCGAATTGAAGATTCTAAGTGAATTCTTGTTGATAGTAATTGTATTGCCATAGTTCTAAGTGTTTTTCTTGAGTTTTATATTGAGTTAATTATAATGATAATAAGTATGGATTAATGACTTTATAAATTGATAGTACTATTATGGAATTAAATATGGTTATCTATGCTTAAAATGCTCTTTTAAATGATTGTGGAACATGCTTATATCATGGTATTATTGCTTGTTAGTTATATCGTTTGTATATTATATTACTTGAAAGATTACTTGGTTGTATGTTAATTAAGTAAACTATGAGTTAGCTAACCTAGTTGGTAAATTAATGAATGTTGTAGTTAAAGAGTAATTGAAACAATGTTTAACTTTATGTTCAAGGTGATTGAGGGTGATTTGAATCCAATCTTGCATTTTGGAGCTTGGTAGAGGTGAGGGAGACTTCATCCTTATGTGCATAATAGTTTATTTACTTGTACTTAGATTATGTGCACTTATTGTCTATATATTGTGTGTGAGGGCAACCTACTTTGTTGTCCCTCAACCATGTGTTTATTGATTTATACTATTGTTATCATTTTGAGTGCATTGCATCGTGGTTGCGCAACCATTCGGGCATGGTAGTGTCGGGGAAACCGGGCGGCATCGGGCTTGCCGGTCCACCTCGGCTACCATGGTTGCCCAGTCCCTCTCTCGCTTGGGATGCCGCCCAGGGAGAGTTGGGTCGTAGGATTTCGGGGTACATCCGGAGTACACCCATTTTGGAGTTATAAGGGGATGCCGGCTTATCGATATCAGTGTCATTATTACATCGAGATTTCAGTTCATGGCGTCGCTGGTGTGCCTCTGCCCTTCGGGGTATTCGCTTAGCCGGGACGTTACAGAAGTCAAAGTGTATCGTATCCTTTTTAATGTGTGGTAACTTGTTGTTTTAATTGTTCTTTGGTTGTAAAATGCTTTATTTGTACTAACTGCTGCATTGCACGTCCCCGGTAGACCTTATCCCTCACTGGGCAATTGTGATTGCTCATACCTCGCTAAACATGTTTCAGGTGATGCAGTTGGAGGAATTGACCTGATTGCTGTGTGCTATTACTTGAAATTTGAGTGATTGTCTGCTAAACTGTGGAAGACCTTACTTGTTCTACTATCTATTCTATTTGGGAGCCTAAGGGCTTATGTATATATATTTGAGTAGTTGTAAGTTTGAAAGCTAAGTGGATGTAGCAAGTGTTATGGAATTGTGGCATGTAATAATTTATGTTTCTGCTTCTAGCTACGTTGCATGCTTGGGTGTGAATGAACGGATGTATGGTTGGCATTAATTTATGAGAATGTTTAATTGCTAACATAGAATGGTATGATAAGCGAATGAAGACAAAGATTTTAGGACTATTGTTGCATGCTTGTGTGTATTTATATTGTCTTGTGTTGCTTAAGGCTCGGATGCCCTTGAAGTTTGAATTTCAATTACAGATGTTGTTCATTTTGCTTCGTGGTTTTATTTGATTGTTTATAGGTTTTCAGAATGTCCACAGTACAGGGGAAACTCTGTCCGTTTTTCCCTAAAATTTTGTGACCGGGTTTGGTATTGGGTTGAGAATAGCATGGTTATTAGAGCCTCCGGTCTCGTGAGGGATCGGGGCGTGACACATAACTATTGATCAGTATGGAGTTACGCGGGGCACATAATATCGTTGCAAAGCTCACCGAGAGCTCTACAATGGGGACAACCAGCTTGCTCGTTGTGCCCTTTTTGGAGCTCAAACTCAAACATTTTCATCAGTTTCTGGCCACTTTTCTTATTTAGCTCTGTTTTTCTATCCCGTATCGTACGTCGTGAGCTGTTAAAAGGACGACAACCTTACTCACTGGACATTAGAGGGCCATACAATGCGTCGTTATCACGTCTCGCAAGGATGCTGTGTTGTTGAAGTGGATGGGTTATCGTTAAGCCCATTGGGCCTTCTGAATGGGCCATCTCTCTAGGCTGGGACTGTGAACCGTTAACACATAAAGTAATTATGCCTTCAACATGACTGGTGAGATCATACCGGCACTAATGCGTCGGATCCCATCAGAACTCCGAAGTTAAGCGTGCTTGGGCGAGAGTAGTACTAAGATGGGTGACCCTCTTGGAAGTCCTCGTGTTGCACCCCCCTTTTCAATTTTTTTTGCTCCGGTTTGGGTTGCCAAGATACTTTATCCACCACATTTCTCTTATTGAATCGCACAGCACCTTGGGCAAGACAACTTCGCTTCACGTGGAGGATGGGTTAGCAAACCGAGGGCGTAGGGCTTGTGACCAGGTCTCCGTCGCTCCGGTGCCTATAACTTTTAATCCCTAAGGAGTTAAGCGGCGCAGAGCTTACCGTTGCAAAGCTCTCCGAGAGCTCTACGACGGGGGCAGCCAGCTTGCTCGCTATGCCCTTTTTGGAGCTAAAAATCGAACGTTTTCATCCGTTTTGGGCCACTTTTCTGTTTTTGTTCTATTTTTCAGTCTCGGATTGTACGTCGTGAGCTGTTAAAAGGACGACAACCTTACTCACGAGACATTAGAGGGCCCTACAACGCGTCGATATAACGTCTTTCGAGGATGCTGTGTTGTTGAAGTAGATGGGTTGTCGTTAAGCCCATTGGGCCTTATGAATGGGCCATCTCTTTTGGCTGGGACTGTGAACCGTTAACACATAAAGGAATTGTGCCCTCAACATGACGGGTGCAATCGTACCAGCACTAATGCACCGGATCCCATCAGAACTCTAAAGTCAAGCTTGCTTGGGCGAGAGTAGTAATCGGATGGGTGACCCCCTGGGATGTCCTCGTGTTACACCCCCCTTTTCAAATTTCTTTGCTCCGGTTAGGGTTGCCAAGATACTTTATCCACCACATTTCTATTATCGAATTCCACGGTAGCTTGGGCAAGACAACTTCGCTTCAAGTAGAGGCTGGGCCAGCAAACCGAGGGCGTAGGGCTTGTGACCAGGTCTCCATCGCTCCGGTATCCATAACTTTTGATTCGTAAGGAGTTACACGGCTCACAGCATTCCGTTGCAAAGCTCTCCGAGAGCTCTACGATGGGGGCAGCCAGCTTGCTCGCTGTACCCCTTTTTGGAGCCCAAAAACAAATGTTTTCAGCAGTTTCGGGCCACTTTTCTTCTTTAGCTCTGTTTTTCCGTTCTGGATCGTATGTCGTGAGTTGTTAAAAGGACGACAACCTTACTCGCGGGACATTAGAGGGCCCTACAATGTGTCGATATCACGTCTTGCTAGGATGCTACGTTGTTGAAGCGGATTGGTTGTCGTTAAGCCCATTGGGCCTTTTGAATGAACCATCTCTCTAGGCTCTGACTGTGAACCGTTAACACATAAAGGAATTGTGCCCTCAACATGACAGGGTGCGATCATACCAGCACTAATGCACCGGATCCCATCAGAACTCCGAAGTTAAGCGTGCTTGGGCGAGAGTAGTACTAAGATGGGTGACCCCCTTGGAAGTCCTCGTGCTGCACCCCCCTTTTCAATTTTTTTTGCTCTGGTTAGGGTTGCCAAGATACTTTATCCACCACATTTCTCTTATCGAATAGCACATCACCTTGGGCAAGACAACTTCACTTCACGTGGAGGCTGGGTTAGCAAACCGAGGGCGTAGGGCTTGTGACCAGGTCTCCGTCGCTCCGGTGCCTATACCTTTTGATCCATAAGGAGTTACGCGGCAAACAGCTTACCGTTGCAAAGCTCTCCGAGAGCTCTACGACGGGGGCAGCCAGCTTGCTCGCTGTGCCCCTTTTGGAGCCCAAAATCAAACATTTTCATCAGTTTCGGGCCACTTTTCTTATTTAGCTCTGTTTTTCTGTCCGGGATTATAGGTCGTGAGCTGTTAAAAGGACGACAACCTTACTTGCGGGACATTAGAGGGCCCTACAACGCGTCGATATCACGTCTTGCGAGGGTGTTGCGTTGTTGAAGCGGATGTGTTGTTGTTAAGCCCATTGGGCCTTTTGAATGGGCCATCGCTCTTGGCTGGGACTGTGAACCGTTAACACATAAAGGAATTGTGCCCTCAACATGACCGGTGCGATCATACCAATACTAATGCACCGGATCCCATCAGAACTCCGAAGTTAAGCGTGCTTGGGCGAGTGTAGTGCTAAGATGGGTGACCCCCTTGGAAGTGCTCGTGTTGCACCACCCTTTTCAATTTTTTTTGCTCTGGTTAGGGTTGCCAAGATACTTTATCCACCACATTTCTCTTATCGAATCGTACAGCACCTTGGGCAAGACAACTTCGCTTCTCGTGGAGGCTGGGTTAGCAAACCGGGGGCGTAGGGCTTGTGACCAGGTCTCCGTCGCTCCGGTGCGTATACCTTTTGTTCCGTAAGGAGTTAAGCAGCGCACAACTTACCGTTGCAAAGCTCTCCGAGAGCTCTTCGACGGGGGCAGCCAGCTTGCTCGCTATGCCCTTATTGGAGCCCAAAATCTAACGTTTTCATCCGTTTCGGGCAACTTTTCTAATATTGTTCTATTTTTCAGTCCCGGATTGTACGTCGTGAGCTGTTAAAAGGACGACAACCTTACTCGCGGGACATTAGTGGCCCCTACAACGCGTCGATATAACGTCTTGCGAGGATGCTGTATTGTTGAAGCAGATGGGTTGTCGTTAAGCCCATTTGGCCTTCTGAATGGGCCATCTCTCTAGGCTGGGACTGTGAACCGTTAACACATAAAGGAATTGTGCCCGCAACATGATGGGTGTGATCATACCAGCACTAACGCACCGGATCCCATCAGAACTCCGAAGTTAATCGTGCTTCGGCGATAGTAGTACTAGGATGGGTAACCCCTTGGGAAGTCCTCGTGTTGTATCCCCCTTTTCAATTACTTTTGCTCCAGTTAGGGTTGCCAAGATGCTTTATCCACCACATTTCTATTATCGAATCCCACGGCACCTTGGGCAAGACAACTTTGCTTCATGTGGAGGCTGGGCCAGCAAACTGAGGGCGTAGGGCTTGTGACCAAGTCTCCGTCGCTCCGGTACCCATAACTTTTGATCCGTATTGAGTTACGCGGCAAACAGCTTACCGTTGCAAAGCTTTCCGAGAGCTCTACGACGGGGGCAGCTAGCTTGCTCGCTGTGCCCCTTTTGGAGCCCAAAATCTAACATTTTCATCAGTTTCGGGCCACTTTTCTTATTTAGCTCTGTTTTTCTGTCCCGGATTGTACGTCGTGAGCTGTTAAAAGGACGACAATCTTACTCGTAGGACATTAGAGGGCCCTACAACGCGTCGATATCACGTCTTGCGAGGGTGTTGTGTTGTTGAAGCGGATGTGTTGTTGTTAAGCCCATTGGGCCTTTAGAATTGGCCATCTCTCTTTGCTGGGACTGTGAACCGTTAACACATAAAGGAATTGTCCCCTCAACATGACTGGTGCGATCATACCAGCACTAATGCACCGTATCGCATCAGAACTCCGAAGTTAAGCGTGCTTGGGCGATAGTAGTACAAGATGGGTGACCCCCTGGGAAGTCCTCCTATTGCACCCCCCTTTTCAATTTTTTTTGCTCCAGTTAGGGTTGCCAAGATACTTTATCCACCACATTTCTATTATCGAATCCCGCGGCACCTTGGGCAAGACAACTTCGCTTCACGTGGAGGCTGGGCCAGCAAACTGAGGTTGTAGGGCTTGTGACCAGGTCTCCGTCGTTCCGATACCCATAACTTTTGATCCGTAAGGAGTTATGAGGCGCACAGCATATCGTTGCAAACCTCAACGAGAGCTCTACAACGGGGACAACCAGCTTGCTCGCTGTGCCCATTTTGGAGCCCAAACTCAAACATTTCCATCAGTTTCGGGCCACTTTTCTTATTTAGCTATGTTTTTCGATCCCGGATCGTGCGTCGTGAGCTGTTAAAAGGACGACAACCTTACTCGCGGGATATTAGAGGGCCCTACAACGCGTCGATATCACATCTTGCAAGGATGCTGCGTTGTTGAAGCGGATGGGTTGTCGTTAAGCCCATTGGGCCTTCTGAATGGGCCATCTCTCTAGGCTGGGACTGTTAACCGTTAACACATAAAGGAATTGTGCCCTCAACATGATGGGTGCGATCATACCAGCACTAATGCACCAGATCCCGTTAGAACTCTGAAGTTAAGCGTGCTTGGGCGAGAGTAGTACTAGGATGGGTGACCCCTAGGGAAGTCCTCGTGTTGTACCCCCCTTTTCAATTTTTTTTGCTCTGGTTAGGGTTTCCAAGATACTTTATCCACCACAATTCTATTATCAAATACCACAGAACCTTGGGCAAGACAACTTCGGTTCACGTGGAGGCTGGTCCAGCAAACCGAGGGCGTAGGGCTTGTGACCAGGTCTCCATCGCTCTGGTGCCCAAAACTTTTGATCCGTAAGGAGTTACGCGGATCACAACATTCCGTTGCAAATCTCTCTGAGAGATCTACGATGGGGGTAGCCAGCTTGCTCGCTGTGCCCGTTTTTTTAGCTGAAAAACAAAAATTTTCATTAGTTTCAAGCCACTTTTGTTCTTTAGCTCTGTTTTTTCGACCCGGATCGTACGTCATAAGTTATTGAAAGAACTAAAACCTTACTCGCAGGACATTAGAGGGCCCTACAATGTGTCGATATCACGTCTTGCGAGGATGCTGCGTTTTTGAAGCGGATGGCTTGTCGTTAAGCCCATTGGGCCTTTTGAATGGGCAATCTCTCTAGGCTGGGACTGTGAACTGTTAACACATAAAGGAATTCTGCCCTCAACATGACGGGTGCGATCATACTAGCACTAATGCACCGGATCCCATAAGAGCTCCAAAGTTAAGCGTGCTTGGGCGAGAGTAGTACAAGGATGGGTAACCCCTTGGGAAGTCCTCGTGTTGCACCCCCTTTTCAATTTTTTTTGCTCCGGTTAGGGTTGTCAAGATACTTTATCCACCACATTTCTATTATCAAACTCCACGGCATCTCGGGCAAGACAACTTTGCTTCACGTGGAGGCTGGGCCAACAAACCGAGGGCGTAGGGCTTGTGACTAGCTCTCCGTCGCTCCGGTGCCTATAACTTTTGATCTGCAAGGAGTTACGCGACGCACAGCGTACCGTTGCAAATCTCTTCCAGAGCTCTACGACAGGTTCAGCAAGCTTGCTCGCTGTGCCCTTTTTGGAGCCCAAAAACGAACGTTTTCTTCAGTTTCGGGCCACTTTTCTTGTTTAGCTTTGTTTTACCGTGCCAGATCGTACGTCGTGAGCTGTTAAAAGGACGACAACCTTACTCGCGGGACATTAGAGGGCCCTACAACGCGTCGATATCACGTCTTGCGAGGATGCTACGTTGTTGAAGCGGATGGGTTGTCGTTAAGCCCATTGGGCCTTCTGAATGGGCCATCTCTCTAGGCTGGGACTGTGAACCTTTAACACATAAAGGAATTGTGCCCTCAACATTAAGGGTGCGATCATACCAGCATTAATGCACCGGATCCCATCAGAACTCCGAAGTAAAGCGTGCTTGGGCCACAGTCGTACAATGATAGGTGACCCCCTGGGAAGTCCTCGTTTTGCACCCCCCTTTTCAATTTTTTTTTCTCTGGTTAGGGTTGCCAAGATACTTTATCCAGCACATTTCTATTATCGAATCCCACGGTACCTTGGGCAAGACAACTTCGCTTCACGTGGAGGCTGGGTTAAATAACCGAGGGCGTAGGGCTTGCGATCAGGTCTCCGTCGCTCCGGTGACCATAACTTTTGATCCATAAGGAGTTACGCGGTGCACAGCATACCGTTGCAAAGCACTACGAGAGCTCTACGACAGGGGCAGCTAGGTTGCTCGCTGTGCCCTTTTTGGAGCCCAAAATCGAGCGTTTTCATCAGTTTCGGGCCACTTTTCTATTTTTACTCTGTTTTTCCGTCCTGGCTCGTACGTCGTGAGATGTTAAAAGGACGACAACCTTACTCGTAGGACATTAGAGGGCCCGACAAGGGATCGATATCATGTCTTGCGAGGATGCTGCATTGTTGAAGTGGATGGGTTGTCGTTAAGCCCATTGGGCCGTCTGAATGGGCCATCTCTCTAGGCTGGGACTGCGAACCGTTAACACATAAAGGAATTGTGCCCTCAACATGACAGGTGCCATCATACCAGCACAAATGCACCGGATCCCATTAGAACCCCGAAGTTAAGTGTGCTTGGGCGAGAGTAGTACTAGGATGGGTGACCCCCTGGGAGGTCCTCGTGTTGCACCCCCCGTTTCAATTTTTTTTTGCTCCGGTTAGGGTTGCCAAGATACTTTATCCACCACATTTCTATTATTGAATCCCACGGCACCTTGGGCAAGACAACTTCGCTTCACGTGGAGGTTGGGTCAGCAAACCGAGGGCGTAGGGCTTGTGACCAGGTCTCCGTCGCTCCGGTGCCCATAACTTTTGATCCATAAGGAGTTACGCGGCACACAGCATACCGTTGCAAAGCTCTCCGAGAGCTCTACGATAGGGGTAGCTAGCTTGCTCGCTGTGCCCTTTTTGGAGCATAAAATCGAATGTTTTCATCAGTTTTGGGCCATTTTTCTATTTTTGCTCTGTTTTTCCGTCCCAGATCGTACGTCGTGAGCTGTTAAAAGGATGACAACCCTACTCGCGGGACATTAGAGGGCCCTACAATGCGTCGAAATCACATCTTGCAAGGATGCTGCGTTGTTGAAGCGGATGGGTTGTCGTTTAGCCCATTGGGCCTTCTGAATGGGCCATCTCTCTAGGTTGGGACTGTGAACCGCTAACACGTAAAGGAATTGTGCCATCAACATGACGGGTGCAATCTTACCAGCACTAATGCACCGAATCCTATTAGAACTCTGAAGTTAAATGTGCTTGGGCGAAAGTAGTACTAGGATGGGTGACACCCTGGGAAGTCCTCATTTTGTACCCTTCTTTTCAATTTTTTTTGATCCGGTTAGGGTTGCCAAGATACTTTATCCACCACATTTCTATTATCGAATCCCACGGCACCTTGGGCAAGACAACTTTGCTTCACGTGGAGGCTGGGCAAGAAAACCGAGGGTGTAGGGCTTGTGACCAGGTCTCCGTCGCTCGAATGCCCATAACTTTTGATCCGTAAGGAGTTACGTGGCCCACAGCATACCATTGCAAAGCTCTCCGAGAGCTCCACAATGGGTGCAGCTAGCTTGCTCGCTTTGCCCTTTTTGGAGCCCAAAATCGAACATTTTCGTCAATTTCGGGACACTTTTCTATATTTGCTATGTTTTTCCGTCCCGGATCGTACGTCTTGAGCTGTTAAAAGGATGACAACCTTACTCGCGGTACATTAGAGGGCCCTACAATGCGTCGATATCACGTCATGCGAGGATGTTGCGTTGTTGAAGCGGATGGGTTGTCGTTAAGCCCATTGGGCCTTCTGAATGGGCCATCTCTCTAGGCTGGGAATGTGAACTGTTAACACATAAAGGAATTGTGCCCTCAACATGACAGGTGCGATCATACCAGCACTAATGCACCGGATACCATTAGAACTCCGAAGTTAAGCGTGCTTGGGCGAGAGTAGTTCTAGGATGGGTGACCCTCTGGGATGTCCTCGTGTTGTAACCCCCTTTTCAATTTTTTTTCCTCTGGTTAGGGTTGCCAAGATAATTTATCCACCACATTTCTATTATCAAACCCCACGGCATCTCGGGCAAGACAACTTTGCTTCACGTGGAGGCTGGGCCAACAAACCGAAGGCGTAGGGCTTGTGACCAACTCTCCGTCGCTCCGGTGCCTATAACTTTTGATCCGCAAGGAGTTACGCGACGCACAGCATACCGTTGCAAATCTCTCCGAGAGCTCCACGACGGGTGCAGCTAGCTTGCTCGCTTTGCCCATTTTAAAGACCAAAATCGAACGTTTTCGTCAATTTCGGGACACTTTTCTATATTTGCTCTGTTTTTTTGTCCCGTATCGTACGTTATGAGCTGTTAAAAGGACGACAACCTTACTTGCGGGACATTAGAGGGCCCTACAATGCATCAAAATCACGTCTTACGAGGATGCTGCGTTTTTGAAGCGGATGGCTTGTCGTTAAGCTCATTGGGCCTTTTGAATGGGCCATCTCTCTAGGCTGTGACTGTGAACTGTTAACACATAAAGGAATTGTACCCTCAACATGACGGGTACGATCATACTAGCACTAATGCACCGGATCCCATCAGAACTCCAAAGTTAAGCGTGCTTGGACGAGAGTAGTACTAGGATGGGTGACCCCCTGAGAACTCCTCGTGTTGCACCCCCCTTTTCAATTTTTTTTGCTTCGGTTAGGGTTGCCAAGATACTTTATCCACCACATTTCTATTATCAAACTCCACGGCATCTCGGGCAAGACAACTTTGCTTCACGTGGAGGCTGGGCCAACAAACCGAGGGCGTAGGGCTTGTGACTAGCTCTCCGTCGCTCCGGTGCCTATAACTTTTGATCCGCAAGGAGTTACGTGACGCACAGCGTACCGTTGCAAATCTCTTCCAGAGCTCTACGACAGGTTCAGCAAGCTTGCTCGCTGTGCCCTTTTTGGAGCCCAAAAACGAACGTTTTCTTCAGTTTCGGGCCACTTTTCTTGTTTAGCTTTGTTTTACCGTGCCAGATCGTACGTCGTGAGCTGTTAAAAGGACGACAACCTTACTCGCGGGACATTAGAGGGCCCTACAACGCGTCGATATCACGTCTTGCGAGGATGCTACGTTGTTGAAGCGGATGGGTTGTCGTTAAGCCCATTGGGCCTTCTGAATGGGCCATCTCTCTAGGCTGGGACTGTGACCCATTAACACATAAAGGAATTGTGGCCTCAACATTAAGGGTGCGATCATACCAGCATTAATGCACCGGATCCCATCAGAACTCCGAAGTAAAGCGTGCTTGGGCCAGAAGCGTACAATGATAGGTGACCCCCTGGGAAGTCCTCGTTTTGCACCCCCCTTTTCAATTTTTTTTCTCCGGTTAGGGTTGCCAAGATACTTTATCCAGCACATTTCTATTATCGAATCCCACGGCACCTTGGGCAAGACAACTTCGCTTCACGTGGAGGCTGGGTTAAATAACCGAGGGCGTAGGGCTTGCGACCAGGTCTCCGTCACTCCGGCGACCATAACTTTTGATCCATAAGGAGTTACGCGGTGCACAACATACCGTTGCAAAGCACTACGAGAGCTCTACGACAGGGGCAGCTAGGTTGCTCGCTGTGCCCTTTTTGGAGCCCAAAATCGAGCGTTTTCATCAGTTTCGGGCCACTTTTCTATTTTTACTCTGTTTTTCCGTCCTGGAACGTACGTCGTGAGATGTTAAAAGGACGACATCCTTACTCGTAGGACATTAGAGGGCCCGACAAGGCATCGATATCATGTCTTGCGAGGATGCTGCATTGTTGAAGTGGATGGGTTGTCGTTAATCCCATTGGGCCGTCTGAATGGGCCATCTCTCTAGGCTGGGACTGCGAACCGTTAACACATAAAGGAATTGTGCCCTCAACATGACAGGTGCCATCATACCATCACAAATGCACCGGATCCCATTAGAACCCCGAAGTTAAGCGTGCTTGGGAGAGAGTAGTACTAGGATGGGTGACCCCCTGGGAGGTCCTCGTGTTGCACCCCCCTTTTCAATTTTTTTTTGCTCCGGTTAGGGTTGCCAAGATACTTTATCCACCACATTTCTATTATTGAATCCCACGGCACCTTGGGCAAGACAACTTCGCTTCACGTGGAGGTTGGGTCAGCAAACCGAGGGCGTAGGGCTTGTGACCAGGTCTCCGTCGCTCCGGTGCCCATAACTTTTGATCCATAAGGAGTTACGCGGCACACAACATACCGTTGCAAAGGTCTCTGAGAGCTCTACGATAGGGGTAGCTAGCTTGCTCGTTGTGCCCTTTTTGCAGCATAAAATGGAATGTTTTCATCAGTTTTGGGCCATTTTTCTGTTTTTGCTCTGTTTTTCCGTCCCAGATCGTACGTCGTGAGCTGTTAAAAGGATGACAACCCTACTCGCGGGACATTAGAGGGCCCTACAATGCGTCGAAATCACATCTTGCAAGGATGCTGCGTTGTTGAAGCGGATGGGTTGTCGTTTAGCCCATTGGGCCTTCTGAATGGGCCATCTCTCTAGGTTGGGACTGTGAACCGCTAACACGTAAAGGAATTGTGCCATCAACATGACGGGTGCAATCTTACCAGCACTAATGCACCGAATCCTATTAGAACTCTGAAGTTAAATTTGCTTGGGCGAGAGTAGTACTAGGATGGGTGACACCCTGGGAAGTCCTCATTTTGTACCCTTCTTTTCAATTTTTTTTGATCCGGTTAGGGTTGCCAAGATACTTTATCCACCACATTTCTATTATCGAATCCCACGGCACCTTGGGCAAGACAACTTTGCTTCACGTGGAGGCTGGGCAAGAAAACCGAGGGTGTAGGGCTTGTGACCAGGTCTCCGTCGCTCGAATGCCCATAACTTTTGATCCGTAAGGAGTTACGTGGCCCACAGCATACCATTGCAAAGCTCTCCGAGAGCTCCACAATGGGTGCAGCTAGCTTGCTCGCTTTGCCCTTTTTGGAGCCCAAAATCGAACATTTTCGTCAATTTCGGGACACTTTTCTATATTTGCTATGTTTTTCCGTCCCGGATCGTACGTCTTGAGCTGTTAAAAGGATGACAACCTTACTCGCGGTACATTAGAGGGCCCTACAATGCGTCGATATCACGTCATGCGAGGATGTTGCGTTGTTGAAGCGGATGGGTTGTCGTTAAGCCCATTGGGCCTTCTGAATGGGCCATCTCTCTAGGATGGGTGACCCTCTGGGATGTCCTCGTGTTGTAACCCCCTTTTCAATTTTTTTTCCTCTGGTTAGGGTTGCCAAGATAATTTATCCACCACATTTCTATTATCAAACCCCACGGCATCTCGGGCAAGACAACTTTGCTTCACGTGGAGGCTGGGCCAACAAACCGAAGGCGTAGGGCTTGTGACCAACTCTCCGTCGCTCCGGTGCCTATAACTTTTGATCCGCAAGGAGTTACGCGACGCACAGCATACCGTTGCAAATCTCTCCGAGAGCTCCACGACGGGTGCAGCTAGCTTGCTCGCTTTGCCCATTTTAAAGACCAAAATCGAACGTTTTCGTCAATTTCGGGACACTTTTCTATATTTGCTCTGTTTTTTTGTCCCGGATCGTACGTTATGAGCTGTTAAAAGGACGACAACCTTACTTGCGGGACATTAGAGGGCCCTACAATGCATCAAAATCACGTCTTGCGAGGATGCTGCGTTGTTGAAGCGGATGGGATGTCGTTAAGCCCATTGGGCCTTCTGAATGGGCCATCTCTCTAGGCTAGGCTGGGACTGTGAACCATTAACACGTAAAGGAATTGTGCCCTCAACATGACAGGTGCGATCATACCAGCACTAATTCACCGGATCCCATTATAACTCTGAAATTAAACGTGCTTGGGCGAGAGTAGTACTAGGATGGGTGACCCCCTGGGAAGTCCTCATGTTGCATCCCCCTTTTCAAATTTTTTATCTCCAGTTAGGGTTGCCAAGATGCTTTATCCACCACATTTCTATTATCGAATCCCATGGCACCTTGGGCAAGACAACTTCGCTTCATGTGGAGGCCTGGCCAGCAAATTGAGGGCGTAGGGCTTGTGACCAGGTCTCCGTCGCTCCGATGCCCATAACTTTTGATCCGTAAGGAGTTACGCGGCAAACAGCTTACCGTTGCAAAGCTCTCCGAGAGTTCTACGACGGGGGCAGCTAGCTTGCTCGCTGTGCCCCTTTTGGAGCCCAAAATCTAACAATTTCATCAATTTCGAGCCACTTTTCTTATTTAGCTCTATTTTTCTGTCCCGGATTGTACGTCGTAAGCTGTTAAAAGGACGACAACCTTACTTGCGGGACATTAGAGGGCCTACAACGCGTCGATATCACGTCTTGCGAGGGTGTTGCGTTGTTGAAGCGGGTGTGTTGTTGTTAAGCCCATTGGGCCTTTTGAATGGGCCATCTCTCTTGGTTGGGACAGTGAACCGTTAACACATAAAGGAATTGTGCCCTCAACATGACCGGTGCGATCATACCAGCACTAATGCACCGTATCACATCAGAACACCGAAGTTAAGCGTGCTTGGGCGATAGTAGTACAAGGATGGGTGACCCCTTGGGAAGTCCTCTTGTTGCACCCCCCTTTTCAATTTTTTTTGCTCCAGTTAGGGTTGCCAAGATACTTTATCCACCACATTTCTATTATCGAATCCCGCGACACCTTGGGCAAGAATACTTCGCTTCACGTGGAGGGTGGGCCAGCAAACCAAGGTCGTAGGGCGTGGGGCTTGTGACCAGGTCTCCGTCGCTCCGGTACCCATAAATTTTGATCCGTAAGGAGTTATGTGGCGCACAGCATATCTTTGCAAACCTCACCGAGACCTCTACAACAGGGACAGCCAGCTTGCTCGCTGTGCCCATTTTTGGAGCCCAAACTCAAACATTTTCATCAGTTTCGGGCTACTTTTCTTATTTAGCTCTATTTTTGGGTCCCGGATCGTGCGTCGTGAGCTGTTAAAAGGACGACAACCTTACTCGCAGGATATTAGAGGGCCCTACGACGCGTCAATATCACGTCTTGCGAGGATGCTGTGTTGTT
Source organism: Ehretia macrophylla (assembly GCA_037974665.1). Lineage (NCBI taxonomy): Eukaryota > Viridiplantae > Streptophyta > Magnoliopsida > Boraginales > Ehretiaceae > Ehretia > Ehretia macrophylla. The sequence goes on from CM075769.1 coordinate 75,383,917, forward strand.
GAAGCGGATGGGTTGTCGTTAAGCCCATTGGGCCTTCTGAATGGGCCATCTCTCTAGGCTAGGACTGTTAACCGTTAACCCATAAAGGAAATGTGCCCTCAACATGACGGGTGCGATCATACCAGCACTAATGCACTGAATCCCATCAGAACTCTGAAGTAAAGCGTGCTTGGGCGAGAGTAATACTAGGACGGGTGACACCCTGGGAAGTCCTCGTGTTGTACCCCCCTTTTCAATTTTTTTTGCTCCGGTTAGGGTTTCCAAGATGCTTTATCCACCACAATTCTATTATCAAATTACACGGCACCTTGGGCAAGACAACTCCGGTTCACGTGGAGGCTGGGCTAGCAAACCGAGGGCGTAGGGCTTGTGACCAGGTCTCCATCGCTCTGGTGCCCATAACTTTTGATCCGTAAGGAGTTATGCGGATCACAGCATTCTGTTGCAAAGCTCTCCGAGAGCTCTATGATGGGGGTAGCCAGCTTGCTCGCTGTGCCCGTTTTTTGAGCCCAAAAACAAACGTTTTCATCAGTTTCAAGCCACTTTTCTTCTTTAGCTCTGTTTTTTCGACCCAGATCATACGTCGTGAGTTATTAAAAGAACGACAACCTTACTCGCAGGACATTAGAGGGCCCTACAAAGTGTCGATATTACGTCTTGCGAGGATGCTGCTTTGTTGAAGCGGATGGCTTGTCGTTAAGCTCATTGGGCCTTTTTAATGGGCCATCTCTCTAGGTTGTGATTGTGAACCGTTAACACATAAAGGAATTGTGCCCTCAACATGACGGGTGCGATCATACCAGCACTAATGCACCGGATCCCATCAGAACTCCGAAGTTAAGCGTGCTTGGATGAGAGTAGTACTAGGATGGGTGACCCCCTAGGAAGTCCTCGTGTTGCACCCCCCTTTTCAATTTTTTTTGCTCCGGTTAGGGTTGCCAAGATACTTTATCCACCACATTTCGATTGTCAAACCCCACGGCACCTCGGGCAAGACAACTTCGCTTCACGTGGAGGCTGGGCCAACAAACCGAGGGCGTAGGGCTTGTGACCAGGTCTTCGTCGCTCCGGTGCCTATAACTTTTGATCCGCAAGGAGTTACGCGACGCTCAGCATACCGTTGCAAATCTCTCCGAGAGCTCTACGACAGGTTCAGCAAGCTTTCTCGCTGTGCCCTTTTCGAAGCCAAAATTGAACGTTTTCATCAGTTTCGGGCCACTTTTCTTCTTTTGCTCTATTTTTCCGTCCCGGATCGTAAGTCGTGAGTTGTTAAAAGGACGACAACCTTACTCGCGGGACATTACAGGGCCCTACAACACGTCGATATCACGTGTTACGAGGGTACTGCGTTGTTGAAGCGGATAGGTTATTGTTAAGCCCGTTAGGCCTTTTGAACGGGCCATCTCTCTAGGCCGGGACTGTGAACCGTTAACACATAAAGGAATTGTGCCCTCAACATGACGGGTGTGATCAAACCAGCACTAATGCACCAGATCCCATCAGAACTACGAAATTAAGCGTGCTTGGGCGATAGTAGTGCTAGGATAGGTGACCCCCTGGGAAGTCCTCATGTTGCACCCCATTTTTCTATTTTTTTTGCTCCAGTTAGGGTTGCCAAGATACTTTATCCACCACATTTCTCTTATCAAATCGCACAGCACCTTGGGCAAGACAACTTCGCTTCACGTGAAGGCTGGGTTAGCAAACCGAGGGCGTAGGGCTTGTGACCAGGTCTCCGTCGCTCCGGTGCCCATAACTTTTGATTCGTAAGGGGTTAAGCGGCGCACAGATTACCATTGCAAAGCTCTCCGAGAACTCTACGATGGGGGTAGCCAGCTTGCTCGCTGTGCCCTTTTTGGAGCTCGAAATCAAACATTTTCATCAGTTTCAGGCCACTTTTCTTATTTAGCTCTATTTTTCCATCACGGATCGCACGTCGTGAATTGTTAAAAGGACGACAACCTTAGTTACGGGACATTAGAGGGCCCTACAACGTGTTGATATCACGTCTTGCGAGGGTGCTGCGTTGTTGAAGCGGATGGGTTGTTGTTAAGCCCATTGGGCCTTCTGAATGGGCCATCTCTCTAGGCTGAGACTGTAAACCATTAACACATAAAGGAATTGTGCCCTCAACATGATGGGTGCAATCATACCAGCACTAATGCACCGGATCCCATCTGAACTCCGAAGTTAAGCGTGCTTGGGCGATAGTAGTACTAGGATGGGTGACCCCATAAAAAAATCCTCGTGTTGCACCCCCTTATCAATTTTTTTTGCTCTAGTTAGGGTTGCCAAAATACTTTATCCACCACATTTCTATTATCGAATCCCATGGCACCTTGGGCAAGACAACTTCGCTTCACGTGGAGGCTGGGCCAGCAAACTGAGGGCGTAGGGCTTGTGACCAGGTCTCCGTCGCTCCAGTACCCATAACTTTTGTTCCGCAAGGAGTTACGCGGTGCACAACATATCGTCACAAAGCTCACCGAGAGCTCTACAACGGGGACAACCAGCTTGCTCGCTGTGCCCTTTTTTGAGCCCAAACTCAAACATTTTCATCAGTTTCGGGCCACTTTTCTTATGTAGCTCCATTTTTCAGTCCCGGATCGTACGTCGTGAGCTGTTAAAAGGACGACAACCTTAATCACGGGACATTAGAGGGCCCTACAACGCGTCGATATCACGTTTCATGAGGATGCAGCGTTGTTGAAGCAGATGGGTTGTCGTTAAGCCCATTGGGCCTTCTGAATGGGCCATCTCCCTAGGCTGGGACTGTGAACCGTTAACACATAAAGGAATTGTGCCCTCATCATGACGGGTGCGATCATACCAGCACTAATGCCCCAGATCCCATCAGAACTCTGAAGTTAAGCGTGCTTGGGCGAGAGTAGTACTAAGATGGGTGACCCCCTTGGAAGTCCTCGTGTTGCACCCCATTTTCAATTTTTTTTGCTCCGGTTAGGGTTGCCAAGATACTTTATCCACCACATTTCTCTTATCGAATCGTACAGCACCTTGGGCAAGACAACTTCGCTTCACGTGGAGGCTGGGTTAGCAAACCGAGGGCGTAGAGCTTGCGACCAAGTCTCCGTCGCTCCGGTGCCCATAACTTTTGATCCGTAAGGAGTTACGCGGTGCACATCATACCGTTGCAAAGCTCTACAAGAGCTCTACGACAGGGGCAGCTAGCTTGCTCGTTGTGCCCTTTATGGAGCCCAAAATCAAGCGTTTTCATCAGTTTCGGGACACTTTTCTATATTTGCTCTATTTTTTCGTCCCGGATCGTACGTCGTGAGCTGTTAAAAGGATGACAACCTTACTCGAGGGACATTAGAGGGCCCTACAATGCGTCGATATCACGTCATGCGAGGATGCTGCGTTGCTGAGGTGGATGGGTTGTCGTTAATCCCATTGGGCCTTCTGAATGGGCCATCTCTCTAGACTGGGACTGTGAACTGTTAACACATAAGGGATTTGTGCCCTCAACATGACAGGTGTGATCATACCAGCACTAATGCACCGAATCCCATTAGAACCCCGAAGTTAAGCGTGCTTGGGCGAGAGTAGGACTAGGATGGGTGACGCCCTAGGAAGTCCTTGTGTTGCACCCCCCTTTTGAATTTTTTTTGCCCCGGTTAGCCTTGCCAAGATGCTTTATCCATCACATTTCTATTACCGAATCCTACGGCACCTTATGCAAGACAACTTCGCTTCACGTGGGGGCTGGGTCAGCAAATCGAGGGCTTAGGGCTTGTGACCAGTCCTCTGTCGCTCCGGGTGCCTATAACTTTTGATCCGTAAGTAGTTATGCGGCGCACAGCATACCGTTGCAAAGCACTCCTAGAGCTCCACGACGGGTGCAGCTAGCTTGCTCGCTTTGCCCTTTTTGAAGCCAAAAATCGAATGTTTTCATCAGTTTTTGGTCACTTTTCTGCATTTGCTCTATTTTTTTTCCCGGATCGTACCTCTTGAGCTGTTAAAAGGATGACAACCTTACTCGCGGGACATTAGAGGGCCCTACAATGCATCAAAATCACGTCTTGCGAGGATGCTGCGTTGTTGAAGTGGATGCGCTGTCGTTAAGCCCATTGGGCCTTATGAATGGGCCATCTCTCTAGGCTGGGACTGTGAACCATTAACACGTAAAGGAATTGTGCCCTCAACATGACAGGTGCGATCATACCAGCACTAATGCACCGGATCCCATTAGAACTCTGAAGGTAAACGTTCTTAGGCGAGAGTAGTACTAGGATGGGTGACCCCTTGGGAAGTCCTCGTGTTGCACCCCCCTTTTCAATTTTTTTTGCCCCGGTTAGGGTTGCCAAGATACTTTATCCACCATATTTCTATTATCGAATCCCAGGGCACCTTGGGCAAGACAACTTCGCTTCACGTGGAGGCTGGGCCAGCAAACCGAGGGCGTAGGGCTTGTGACCAGGTCTCCTTCGCTCCGGTGCCCATAACTTTTGATCCGTAAGGAGTTACGCGGCACACAGCATACTGTTGCAAAGCTCTCCGAGTGCTCTACAACGGGAGCAGCCAGCTTGCTCGTTGTGCCATTTTTGGAGCACAAAATCGAACATTTTCATCATTTTCGGGCCACTTTTCTATTTTTACTATGTTTTTCCTTCCCGGATCGTACGTCGTGAGCTGTTAAAAGGACGACAACCTTACTCGCCGAACGTTAGAGGGCCATACAACGCGTCGATATCACGTCTTGCGAGAAAGCTGCATTGTTGAAGCGGATGGGTTGTTGTTAAGCCCATTGGGCCGTCTGAATGGGCCATCTCTCTAGGCTGGGACTGCGAACCATTAACACATAAAGGAATTGTGCCCTCAACATGACAGGTGCGATCATACCAGCACTAATGCACCGGATCCCATTAGAACCCCGAAGTTAAGCGTGCTTGGGTGATAGTAGTACTAGGATGGGTGACCCCATGGGAAGTCCTCGTGTTGCGCCCCCCTTTTCATTTTTTTTTGCTCCGGTTAGGGTTGCCAAGATACTTTATCCTCCACATTTCTATTATTGAATCCCACGGCACCTTGGGCAAGACAACTTCGCTTCACGTGGAGGCTGGGTCAGCAAACCGAGGGCGTAGGGCTTGTGACCAGATCTCCGTCGCTCCGGTGCCCATAACTTTTGATCCGTAAGGAGTTACACGGCGCACAGCATACCGTTGCAAGGCTCACTGAGAGCTCTACGACAGGGGCAGCAAGCTTGCTCGTTGTGCCCTTCTTGGAGCCTAAAATCGAACGCTTTCATAGTTTTGTGCCATTTTTATGTTTTTGCTCTGTTTTTCTGTCTCAGATCGTACGTCGTGAGCTGTTAAAAGGACGACAACCCTACTCGCGGGACATTAGAGGGCCCTACAATGCGTCGAAATCACATCTTTCAAGGATGCTGCGTTGTTGAAGCGGATGGGTTGTCATTAAGCCCATTGGGCTTTCTGAATGGGCCATCTCTCTAGGCTGGGACTGTGAACCGCTAACACGTAAAGGAATTGTGCCATCAACATGACGGGTGCAATCTTACCAGCACTAATCCACCGGATCCCATTAGAACTCTGAAGTTAAACGTGGTTGCGCGAGAGTAGTACTAGGATGGGTGACACCCTGGGAAGTCCTCATGTTGCACCCTTCTTTTCAATTTTTTTTGCTCCGGTTAGGGTTGCCAAGATAGTTTATCCACCACATTTCTATTATTGAATCCCACGGCACCTTGGGCAAGACAACTTCACTTCACGTGGAGGTTGGGCTAGAAAACCGAGGGTGTAGGGCTTGTGACCAGGTCTCCGTTGCTCCAATGACCATAACTTTTGATCCGTAAGGAGTTACGCGGCGCACAGCATACCGTTGCAAAGCTCTCCGAGAGCTCCATGACGGGTGCAGCTAGCTTGCTCGCTTTGCCCTTTTTGGAGCCCAAAATCGAACGTTTTCATCAATTTCGGGACATTTTTCTATATTTGCTCTGTTTTTCCGTCCCGGATCGTACGTCGTGAGCTGTTAAAAGGATGACAACCTTACTCGCGGGACATTAGATGGCCCTACAATGCGTCGATATCACGTCATGCAAGGATGCTGCGATGCTGAAGTGGATGGGTTGTCGTTAATCCCATTGGGCCTTCTGAATGGGCCATCTCTCTAAGCTGGGACTGTGAACTGTTAACACATAACGGAATTGTGCCCTCAACATGACAGGTGCGATCATACCAGCACTAATGCACCGGATCCCATTAGAACTCCGAAGTTAGGCGTGCTTGGGCGAGAGTAGTTCCAGGATGGGTGACCCCCTAGGATGTCCTCGTGCTGCACCCCCCTTTTCAATTTTTTTTGCTCCGGTTAGGGTTGCCAAGATACTTTATCCACCACATTTCTATTATCGAATCCCACGGCACCTTGGGCAAGACAACTTCGCTTCACGTGGGGGCTGGGTCAGCAAACCGAGGGCTTAGGGATTGTGACCAAGCCTCCGTCGCTCCGGTGCCTATAACTTTTGATCCGTAAGGAGTTATGCGGCTCACAGCATACCATTGCAAAGCTCTCCTAGAGCTCCACGACGGGTGCAGCTAGCTTGCTTGCTTTGCCCTTTTTGAAGCCCAAAATTGAACGTTTTCATTAGTTTCTGGCCACTTTTCAAAGTTTGCTCTGTTTTTTTGTCCCGAATCGTACCTCTTGAGCTGTTAAAAGGACGACAACCTTACTCGCGGGACATTAGAGGGCCCTACAATGCATCAAAATCACGTCTTGTGAGGATGCTGCGTTGTTGAAGTGGATGGGCTGTCGTTAAGCCCATTGGGCCTTATGAATGGGCCATCTCTCTAGGCTGGGACTGTGAACCATTAACATGTAAAGGAATTGTGCCCTCAACATGACAGGTGCGATCATACAAGCACTAATGCACCGGATCCGATTAGAACTCTGAAGTTAAACGTGCTTGGGCGAGAGTAGTACTAGGATGGGTGACCCCTTAGGAAGTCCTCGTGTTGCACCCCCGTTTTCAATTTTTTTTGCCCCGGTTAGGGTTGCCAAGATACTTTATCCACCATATTTCTATTATCGAATCCCACGGCACCTTGGGCAAGACAACTTCGCTTCACGTGGAGGTTGGGCAAGCAAACCGAGGTGTAGGGCTTGTGACCAGGTCTCCGTCGCTCCAATGCCCATAACTTTTGATCCGTAAGGAGTTACGTGGCGCACAGCATACCGTTGCAAAGCTCTACGAGAGCTCTACGGCAGCAGCAGCTAGCTTGCTCGCTGTGCCCTTTTTGGAGCCCAAAATCGAACGTTTTCATCAGTTCCGGGCAACTTTTCTATTTTTGTTCCGTTTTTCAATCCCAGATCGTATGTTGTGAGCTGTTAAAAGGATGACAACTGTACTCACAGGACATTAGAGGGCCCTACAACACGTCGATATCACGTCTTGCGAGGATGCTGCGTTGTTGAAGCGGATAGGATGTCATTAAGCCCATTGGGCCTTCTGAATGGGCGATCTCTCTAGGCTGGGTTTGTAAACCGTTAACACATAAAGGAATTATGCCCTCAACATGATGGGTGCGATCATACCAGCACTAATGCACCGGATCCCATAAGAACTTCGAAGTTAAGCGTGCTTCAGCGAGAGTAGTACTAGGAGGGGTGACCCCCTGAGAAGTCCTTGTGTTGTACCCCCCTTTTCAATTTTTTTGCTCCGGTTATTGTTGCCAAAATATTTTATCCACCACATTTCTATTATCGAATACCACGGCACGTTGGGCAAGACAACTTCGCTTCACGTGGAGGCTAGGCTAGCAAACCGAGGGCGTAGGGCTTGTGACCAGGTCACCATCGCTCCGGCGCCCATAACTTTTGATCCGTAAGGAGTTACGCGGCGCGCAGGATTCCGTTGCGAAGCTCTCCGAGAGCTCTACGATGGGGGCAGCCAGCTTGCTCGCTGGGCCCATTTTTGGAGCCCCCAATCGAACGTTTTCATAACTTTCAAGCCACTTTTCATCTTTAGCTCTGTTTTTCAGTCCTGGATCGTACGTCGTGAGTTGTTAAATGGACGAAAAGTTTACTTGCAGGACATTAGAGGGCCCTACATCGTGTCGTTATCACGTCTTGCGAGGATGCTGCGTTGTTGAAGCGGATGGGTTGTCATTAAGCCCATTGGGCCTTTTGGATGGGCCATCTCTCTAGGCTGGGACAGTGAACCATTAACACATAAAAGAATTATGCCCTCAACATGACGGGTGCGATCATACCATTACTAATGCTCCGGATCCTATTAGAACTCCGAAGTTAAGCGTGCTTTGGCGAGAGTAGTACTAGGATGGGTGACCCTTTGGGAAGTCCTCGTCTTGCACCCCTTTTCAATTTTTTTTGCTCCGGTTAGGGTTGCCAAGATACTTTATCCACCACATTTCTATTATCGAATCCCACGGCACCTTGGGCAAGACAACTTCGCTTCACGTGGGGGCTGGGTCAGCAAACCGAGGGCGTAGGGCTTGTGACTAGGTCTCCGTCGCTCTGGTGCCTATAACTTTTGATCCGTAAGGAGTTATGCGGCGCAGAACATACCGTTGCAAAGCTCTCCTAGAGCTCCACGATGGGTGCAGCTAGCTTGCTCGCTTTGCCCTTTTTGAAGCCCAAAATCGAACGTTTTCATCAGTTTCTGGCCACTTTTCTACATTCGGTTTGTTTTTTCGTCCCGGATCGTACGTCGTGAGCTGTTAAAAGGACGACAACCTTACTCGTGGGACATTAGAGGGCTCTACAATTCATCAAAATCACGTCTTGCGAGGATGCTGCGTTGTTGAAGCGGATGGGCTGTCGTTAAGCCTATTGGGCTTTCTGAATGGGCCATCTCTCTAGGCTGGGACTGTGAACCATTAACACATAAATGAATTGTGCCCTCAACATGACAGGTGCGATCATAACAGCACTAATGAACCGGATCCCTTTAGAACTCCGAAGTTAAAGGTGCTTGGGTGAGAGTAGTACTAGGATGGGTGACCCCCTGGGAAGTCCTCGTGTTGCACCCCCATTTTCAATTTTTTTTGCCACGGTTAGGGCTGCCAAGATACTTTATCCACCAAATTTCTGTTATCAAATCCGGGCAAGACAACTTCGCTTCACGTGGAGGTTGGGCCAGCAAACCGAGGGTGTAGGCCTTGTGACCAGGTCTTTGTCGCTCCAATGCCCATAACTTTTGATCCGTAAGGAGTTACGCGGCGCACAGCATACCGTTGCAAAGCTCTACGAGAGCTCTGCGGCAGGGGCAGCTAGCTCGCTCGCTGTGCCCTTTTTGGAGCCCAAAATCGAATGTTTTCATCAGTTTCGGGCCACTTTTCTGTTTTTGCTCTGTTTTTCCATCCCGGATCGTACGTTGTGAGCTGTTAAAAGGACGACAATCGTACTCACAGGACATTAGAGGGCTCTACAACACGTCGATATCACGTCTTGCGAGGATGCTGCGTTGTTAAAGCGGATAGGATGTCATTAAGCCCATTGGGCCTTCTGAATGGGCGATCTATCTAGGCTAGGACTGTGAACCGTTAACACATAAAGGAATTGTGCCCTCAACATGACGGGTGCGATCATACCAGCACTAATGCACCTGATCCCATCAGAACTCCGAAGTTAAGCGTGCTTGGGCGAGAGTAGTACTAGGATGGGTGACCCCCTGGGAAGTCCTTGTGTTGTACCCCCCATTTTCAATTTTTTTTGCTCCGGTTATTGTTGCCAAAATATTTTATCAACCACATTTCTATTATCGAATACCACGGCACCTTGGGCAAGACAACTTCGCTTCACGTGGAGGCTAGGCCAGCAAACCGAGGGCGTAGGGCTTGTGACCAGGTCTCCATCGCTCCGGCGCCCATAACTTTTGATCCGTAAGGAGTTACGCGGTGTACATCATTCCGTTGCGAAGCTCTCTGAGAGCTCTACGATGGGGGCAGCCAGTTTGCTCGCTGGGCCCATTTTTGGAGCCCCAAATCGAACGTTTTCATAACTTTCGAGCCACTTTTCAACTTTAGCTCTGTCTTCAGTCCCGGATCGTACGTCATGAGTTGTTAAAAGGACGACAAGTGTACTTGCAGGACATTAGAGGGCCCTACATCGTGTCGTTATCACATCTTGCGAGGATGCTGCGTTGTTGAAGCGGATGGGTTGTCATTAAGCCCATTGGGCCTTTTGGATGGGCCATCTCTCTAGGCTGGGACAGTGAACCGTTAACACATAAAAGAATTATGCCCTCAACATGACGGGTGCGATCATACCATTACTAATGCTCCGGATCCTATCAGAACTCCGAAGTTAAGCGAGCTTGGGCGAGAGTAGTTCTAGGATGGGTGACCCCCTGGGATGTCCTCGTGTTGCACCCCCCTTTAAAATTTTTTTTTGCTCCGGTTAGGGTTGCCAAGATACTTTATCCACCACATTTCTATTATCGAATCCCACGGCACCTTGGGCAAGACAACTTCGCTTCACGTGGGGGCTGGGTCAGCAAACCGAGGGCGTAGGGCTTGTGACTAGGTCTCCGTCGCTCCGGTGCCTATAACTTTTGATCCGTAAGCAGTTATGCGGCGCACAGCATACTGTTGGAAAGCTCTCCGAGTGTAACGCCCCGATCCCTCACGAGACCGGAGGCTCTAATAACCATGCTATTCTCAACCCAATACCAAACCCGGTCACAAAATTTTTAGGGAAAAACGGACAGAGTTTCCCGTGTACTATGGACATTTTGAAAACCTGTAAACTCTCAAATGAGATAACCACAAGATAAATGAACTTTTCATAACTAAATATTTAAAAATTCAAGGCCATCCGAGCCTTATAGTACACAATAGTTCCAAAACACCCAAGCATGCGAGAACTTATTATCAACATAGTTTTATAATCATGACATTCTAGGAAATCAATTAAACATAATTGAAAGATCAAATATTTCTACTTTAAGCCATTCACTCCCAAGCATGCGAAGAAGCTAATAGCAGAAATATAAGTTATTACAAGATATAGGTTCCCAAATCTACACTACAACTAACTATCCTTCAACTTCTTACAACAACCAATATAAACAAAGCCCTTAGGCCACAAAATAGATACACAAATACCAAATAGAAACAAGAAGGCACAGCCACTTCAGAATAACACACAGCAACTAGGGCAACTCCTCCAACTGCGCCACCTGAAACATGTTAGTGAGGTATGAGCAACCACTGTTGCCCAGTGAGGGATATAGTCCCGGGGCGTGCAATGCAACATATAATACAATCATACAACAATAACACTTAGACAATTAAAGAAACAACGATAACTTAAATAATCACACATTTAAAAGGATACGTTTCAACAATCCCCTATACACCAATCTTCACTGGTCTTCAATCACGATCCACGAACCACGAGCACGATCACGATAAGCCGGCATAACCCCAAACACTCCAGTGGGTGTACTCCGGATGTACCCCGAATCCTACGACCCAACATCCCCTGGCAATCTCCGGACCAGGCGAATGAGGGAATAGGGCACGGAGTTTGAATATCCACCGGCAAGCCCTCTGCCGCCCAGCCGATATTCAACACATCCGCCCCGACACTATGGTTGCGCAACCACTATGCAATGCACTTAACGATGGCAAGTTAATAGCAATAATATAAGCATTAACACATATGAGGATCAACAAAGTAGGTTGACCTCGTTGCAATTAGGATAGAAGCAAAGATAGAAGCTAATAAGCAGTTTACAAATGAACTTATACCAAATAAGCATAGAATCTCTCCAAAAGCTCCAAATCAATTTAAAATCACATATAAACACTCAAGAAGTCCTGACATGGGTTTAGAAGTCTGAGACAAACGAAATTGCACTTAAACCCCTTTATTTTTCGAACTATTTCTCTTCTAAACCAAAGTTAATGATTTCATTTTCAAATGAAACTCTCCCAACCTTCTAACTAACCCCCAAGGTACCCTCTCAACCCTCGAACTCAATCAAATGCCCGCGTTTACCCCGAAAGCCCCAATTTCCCTCTTTTGGCTTTAAACCACACCTACATTGTCCGGGCCTCAAACAAGGGATATCAAGGCATCTATAGCACCTAGGTAGCCTAAGGATACTAGAATTGAAGCCCGAATCCACCCGGATTCGCATTAACCCCGAAAGCCCCAACTTAAAGTCGGCTATTTTACGTTTTATGCGATTTTAAAGCAATTCAAGTGCACGGGGCTATTAGGCTATCTTCATTAGCACCTAAGGCATCTATTAGAAGCATTGAATCAAGTTAAAACGCGCAATTTCACAAAACCCTAGAATTCCCGTCACTATTCACCCCTACGAATTAACTATCGATTTCTACCGTTTAATTCATGAAACAATAGCATAAAAGTGGTCTCTACTATGTGTACACAACATATATAAGCTTATTTGAGCCTTGCAATAGCATTAAACATCATTTCTAACAAATCAAGAAAATAGCAATTATTTTAAAATGCGAAAATAAGCCATGAAATCCCTCACCAATGCGCGTAGGAGCACCTAGGAAGCTTGCACACACCCTAAACTACTTGCTCTAGGCTTGGCTTGGCTTGAATTGATGATTTGATGAAGCAAAAATCTCCAAATGTGCAAGGGAAGGGCTGTCGGGTTCAGCACTGTTCATTTGCTGAAATTTTTTTGTTTTGTGTTAAAATGAGCTTGTGTTGTGTTATATGGAGTATGTATTGAGGTGGGGTCATGTTTGGGCATTTAGGTGGCTTTTAAAATGCGCGAAGTAAGCTTAAAAACGAGCCTAAGGTGAACATGTGTGCTAGTTAATTAAATTTCTAAGTTAGTTACGTAACACTATTCATTCAACTACTAAAGTCATTTTCTAAACGAGCCTTCCTAACGCCTTAAGCTCAATGCACATTTTTCCCACTACTTTGATAATTAATATGATTTAATAAAAATGCTAATTAACCAATAGAATGCAGTTTAAAAATGAAGTGAATAGTAATTCAAGAAGGCAGTCAATAATGTATAGAAGGAAATGCGCAAACAAGGGATGCAACAGTAATTGAATGCAAGGAAAAAGTTCGGGCGTCACATTCTCTCCCCCTTAAACAAATTGCGTCCACGCAATTCTTCTTCACAAGAGAACTCTGCATCAACTGGAAACCAACTCCGATTATTCGTCATCAGTTGCTAAGCAAGAATACCATACACGAATTCTCGTGGGGGAGCTCATTAAGAAATCTCAGTTGTATTGCCTGCGAACCTCACGTAATAAGGCCAAATAAAGGCTCCAATAGAGATGCTACTTCGAAATCCAAATAGGAATCCCGCTGGCACGAATACCATAGAAGAATAGAATCCCAACTAATAGTGGCGAGAAAATACCAATAAAAGATTGGAGCATAAATACCGTAGATAATACCATATAATATGGCTAAATAGAATTCCAAATACCAAATCTTCAGAGAAATGCCAATAAGAAAATACCAGAAGAATGCTAAATAAGAAAATACCAAGAGAATGCCTTAGAGAACAATCATATAGAAATCCCAAGGGACGCCATTCATTTCTGACTAATGAGCATAGAAAAATGCCTTGGAAGAAATCCCAATAACTGAGTTCTGCCCACAACACCAACTCCCAAATAAAAGGGCTGATCAACCGCTTCACGTTCCTACTAATCCATATAACTTGAAAGGCTAGCCACTAATCACCTCCGTTCGGGGGGGGGGGGGGGTGGAGGCTTTCTTACCAATTCAATGGGACTTGTATGAATGCCAAGATATCACATTTACACATATATGTTTTAAACTATTATGCAAACATGTTTATATAAGAGTTTATGACATAGTGTAATCATCAAAGTCATTCAAGGACAACAATCAAGTCAATCATAACACAACTCAATCCAAGACATTCAAATACACACATTACAAGCAACAATTCAAGCAATTAACAATTCACGAGGTCAATTTGATGCATAACTAGCCACTTTACTTCACTTAGCACACATTTAGCACGTAACACATAATTATATCATATAGGTGCAAACATTAGATACAAGACACACAATCACACATGCAGGCATACACTTTCAAGACACACACTTAACAAGCACACACTCAAGGGTTACTACCCGACAGGCCGAGGACCCTGTCCCGGCTTAGAGCTAACTAAGCTCTGATACCACCTGTAACGCCCCGATCCCTCACGAGACCGGAGGCTCTAATAACCATGTTATTCTCAACCCAATACCAAACCCGGTCACAAAATTTTTAGGGAAAAACGGACAGAGTTTCCCGTGTACTATGGACATTTTGAAAACCTGTAAACTCTCAAATGAGATAACCACAAGATAAATGAACTTTTCATAACTAAATATTTAAAAATTCAAGGCCATCCGAGCCTTATAGTACACAATAGTTCCAAAACACCCAAGCATGCGAGAACTTATTATCAACATAGTTTTATAATCATGACATTCTAGGAAATCAATTAAACATAATTGAAAGATCAAATATTTCTACTTTAAGCCATTCACTCCCAAGCATGCGAAGAAGCTAATAGCAGAAATATAAGTTATTACAAGATATAGGTTCCCAAATCTACACTACAACTAACTATCCTTCAACTTCTTACAACAACCAATATAAACAAAGCCCTTAGGCCACAAAATAGATACACAAATACCAAATAGAAACAAGAAGGCACAGCCACTTCAGAATAACACACAGCAACTAGGGCAACTCCTCCAACTGCGCCACCTGAAACATGTTAGTGAGGTATGAGCAACCACTGTTGCCCAGTGAGGGATATAGTCCCGGGGCGTGCAATGCAACATATAATACAATCATACAACAATAACACTTAGACAATTAAAGAAACAACGATAACTTAAATAATCACACATTTAAAAGGATACGTTTCAACAATCCCCTATACACCAATCTTCACTGGTCTTCAATCACGATCCACGAACCACGAGCACGATCACGATCACGATAAGCCGGCATAACCCCAAAGACTCCAGTGGGTGTACTCCGGATGTACCCCGAATCCTACGACCCAACATCCCCTGGCAATCTCCGGACCAGGCGAATGAGGGAATAGGGTACGGAGTTTGAATATCCACCGGCAAGCCCTCTGCCGCCCAGCCGATATTCAACACATCCGCCCCGACACTATGGTTGCGCAACCACTATGCAATGCACTTAACGATGGCAAGTTAATAGCAATAATATAAGCATTAACACATATGAGGATCAACAAAGTAGGTTGACCTCGTTGCAATTAGGATAGAAGCAAATATAGAAGCTAATAAGCAGTTTACAAATGAACATATACCAAGTAAGCATAGAATCATACCAAAAGCTCCAAATCAATTTAAAATCACATATAAACACTCAAGAAGTCCTGACATGGGTTTAGAAGTGTGAGACAAACGAAATTGCACTTAAACCCCTTTATTTTTCGAACTATTTCTCTTCTAAACCAAAGTTAATGATTTCATTTTCAAATGAAACTCTCCCAACCTTCTAACTAACCCCCAAGGTACCCTCTCAACCCTCGAACTCAATCAAATGCCCGCGTTTACCCCGAAAGCCCCAATTTCCCTCTTTTGGCTTTAAACCACACCTACATTGTCCGGGCCTCAAACAAGGGATATCAAGGCATCTATAGCACCTAGGTAGCCTAAGGATACTAGAATTGAAGCCCGAATCCACCCGGATTCGCATTAACCCCGAAAGCCCCAACTTAAAGTCGGCTATTTTACGTTTTATGCGATTTTAAAGCAATTCAAGTGCACGGGGCTATTAGGCTATCTTCATTAGCACCTAAGGCATCTATTAGAAGCATTGAATCAAGTTAAAACGCGCAATTTCACAAAACCCTAGAATTCCCGTCACTATTCACCCCTACGAATTAACTATCGATTTCTACCGTTTAATTCATGAAACAATAGCATAAAAGTGGTCTCTACTATGTGTACACAACATATATAAGCTTATTTGAGCCTTGCAATAGCATTAAACATCATTTCTAACAAATCAAGAAAATAGCAATTATTTTAAAATGCGAAAATAAGCCATGAAATCCCTCACCAATGCGCGTAGGAGCACCTAGGAAGCTTGCACACACCCTAAACTACTTGCTCTAGGCTTGGCTTGGCTTGAATTGATGATTTGATGAAGCAAAAATCTCCAAATGTGCAAGGGAAGGGCTGTCGGGTTCAGCACTGTTCATTTGCTGAAATTTTTTTGTTTTGTGTTAAAATGAGCTTGTGTTGTGTTATATGGAGTATGTATTGAGGTGGGGTCATGTTTGGGCATTTAGGTGGCTTTTAAAATGCGCGAAGTAAGCTTAAAAACGAGCCTAAGGTGAACATGTGTGCTAGTTAATTAAATTTCTAAGTTAGTTACGTAATACTATTCATTCAACTACTAAAGTCATTTTCTAAACGAGCCTTCCTAACGCCTTAAGCTCAATGCACATTTTTCCCACTACTTTGATAATTAATATGATTTAATAAAAATGCTAATTAACCAATAGAATGCAGTTTAAAAATGAAGTGAATAGTAATTCAAGAAGGCAGTCAATAATGTATAGAAGGAAATGCGCAAACAAGAGATGCAACAGTAATTGAATGCAAGGCAAAAGTTCGGGCGTCACACCTAGAGCTCCACGACAGGTGCAGCAAGCTTGCTCTCTTTGCCCTTTTTGAAGCCCAAAATCGAACGTTTTCATCAGTTTATGGCCACTTTTCTGCATTTGCTCTGTTTTTTCATCCCGGATAGTACGTTGTGAGTTGTTAAAAGGACAACAACCTTACTCGCGGGACATTAGAGGGCCCTACAATGCATCAAAATCACGTCTTGCGAGGATGCTGTGTTGTTGAAGCAGATGGGCTGTCGTTAAGCCCATTGGGCCTCTGAATGGGCCATCTCTCTAGGTTGGGACTGTGAACCATTAACACGTAAAGGAATTGTGCCCTCAACATGACAGGTGCGATCATACCAGCACTAATGCACCGGATCCCATTAGAACTCCGAAGTTAAACGTGCTTGGGCGAGAGTAGTACTAGGATGGGTGACCCCCTGAGAAGTCATCGTGTTGCACCCCCATTTTCAGTTTTTTTTGCCCTGGTTATTGTTGCCAAGATACTTTATCCACCAAATTTCTATTATCGAATCCCACGGCACCTTGGGCAAGACAAATTCGCTTCACGCGGAGGCTGGGCCAGCAAACCGAGGGTGTAGGGCTTGTGACAAGGTCTCCGTCGCTCCAATGCCCATAACTTTACATCCATAAGGAGTTACGCGGTGCACAACATACCGTTGCAAAGCTCTACGAGAGCTCTACGGCAGGGGCAGCTAGCTTGCTCGCTGTGCCCTTTTTGGAGCCCAAAATCAAATATTTTCATCAGTTTTAGGCCACTTTTCTATTTTTGCTCTGTTTTTCCGTCCCGGATCGTACGCCGTGAGCTGTTAAAAGAATGACAACCATACTCACAGGACATTAGAGGGCCCAACAACACGTCAATATCACGTCTTGCGAGGATGTTGCATTGTTGAAGGGGATAGGTTGTCGTTAAGCCCATTGGGCCTTCTGAATGGGCGATCTCTCTAAGCTGCGACTATGAACTGTTAACACATAAAGGAATTGTGCCCTCAACATGACGGTTGCGATTATACCAGCACTAATGCACCGGATCCCATCAGAACTCCGAAGTTAAGCGTGCTTGGGCAAGAGTAGTACTAGGATGGGTGACCCCCTGGGAAGTCCTTGTGTTGTACCCCCCTTTTCAATTTTTTTTGCTCCGGTTATTGTTGCCAAAATATTTTATCCACCACATTTCTATTATCGAATACCACGACACCTTGGGCAAGACAACTTCGCTTCACATGGAGGCTGGGCAAGCAAACCGAGGGCGTAGGGCTAGTGACCAGGTCTCCATCGCTCGGGCGCCCATAACTTTTGATCCGTAAGGAGTTACGCGGCGCACAGCATTCCGTTGCGAAGCTATCCGAGAGCTCTACGATGGGGGCAGCCAACTTGCTCGCTGGGCCCAGTTTTGGAGCCCAAAATTGAACGTTTTCATTACTTTCGAGCCACTTTTCATCTTTAGCTCTGTTTTTTAGTCCCGGATCGTACGTCGTGAGTTGTTAAAAGGATGAAAACTTTACTTGCAGGACATTAGAGGGCCCTACAATGCGTCGTTATCTCGTCTTGCGAGGATGCTGCGTTGTTGAAGCGGATGGGTTGTCATTAAGCCCATTGGGCCTTTTGGATGGGCCATCTCTCTAGGCTAGGACAGTGAACCGTTAATACATAAATGAATTGTGCCCTCAACATGACGGGTATGATCATACCAGCACTAATCCTCCGGATCCTATCAGAACTCCGAAGTTAAGCGTGCTTGGGCGAGAGTAGTACTAGGATAGGTGACCCCCTGGGAAGTCCTCGTTTTGCACCCCCCTTTTAAATTTTTTTTCCTCCGGTTAGGGTTGGTAAGATACTTCATCCACTACATTTCTGTTATCAAACCCCACGGCACCTTGGGCAAGACAACTTCGCCTCACGTGGAGGCTAGGCCAGGAAACCGAGGGCATAGGGCTTGTGACCAGGTCTCTGTCGCTCCGGTGCCCATTACTTTTGATCCGTAAGGAATTACGCGGCGCACAGTATACCGTTGTAAAGCTCTCCAAGAGCTCTACGATAGGGGCAACTAGCTTCCTCGCTGTGCCCTTTTTGGAGCCCAAAAATGAACGTTGTCATCAGTTTCGGGCTACTTATCTTTTTTTGCCCTATTTTTCCTTCCCGGATCATACGTCGTGAGCTGTTAAAAGGACGACAACCTTACTCACGGGACATTACAGAGCCTTACAACGCGTCGATATCACGTCTTACGAGGATGCTGCGTTGTTGAAGAGGATGGGTTGTCATTAAGCCCATTGGCACTTCTGAATGGGCCATCTCTCTAGGCTGGAACTGTGAACCGTTAACACATAAAGGAATTGTACCCTCAACATGACGGGTGCGATCATACAAGCACTAATTCGCTGGATCCCATCAGAACTCATAAGTTAAGCGTGATTGGGCGAGAGTAGTACTAAGATGGGTGACCCCTGGGGAAGTCCTCGTGTTGCACCCCCCTTTTCAATTTTTTTTGCGCCGGTTAGGGTTGCCAAGATACTTTATCAACCACATTTCTATTATCGAATCCCACTGCACCTTGGGCAAGACAACTTCGCTTCACGTGGAGGCTGGGCTAGCAAACCGAGGGCGTAGGGCTTGTGACCTGGTCTCCGTCGCTCCAGTGCCCATAACTTTTGATCCGTAAGGAGTTACGCGGCGCACAGCATACCATTGCAAAGCTCTCCGAGAGATCTACGACAGGGGCAGCTAGCTCGCTCGTTGTACCCTTTTTGGGGCCCAAAATCGAACGTTTTCATCAGTTTCAGGCCACTTTTCTATTTTTGCTCTATTTTTCTGTCCCGGATCGTACGTCGTGAGTTGTTAAAAGGAGGACAACCTTACTCGCTGGACATTAGAGGGCCATACAACGCAACGATGTCACGTCTTGCGAGGATGCTGCGTTGTTGAAGCGGATGGGTTGTTATTAAGCCCATTGGGCCTTCTGAATGAGCCATCTCTCCAGGCGGGGACGGTGAACCGTTAACACATAAAGGAATTGTGCCCTCAACATGACGGGTGCGATCATACCTTTACTAACGCAACGGATCCCATCAGAACTCTGAAGTTAAGCGTGCTTGGGCGAGAGTAGTACTAGGATGGGTGACCCCCAAGGAAGTCCTTGTGTTGTACCCCCCTTTTCAATTTTTTTTTGCTCTGGTTAGGGTTGCCAATATACTTTATCCACCACATTTCTATTATCGAATCTCACGGCACCTTGGACAAGACAACTTCATTTCACGTGGAGGCTGGGCCAGCAAACCGAGGGCGTAGGGCTTGTGACCAGGTCTCCATCGCTCCGGTACCCATAACTTTTGATCCGTAAGGAGTTACGCGGCTCACAGCATTCCGTTGCAAAGCTCTCCGAGAGCTCTAAGATGGGGGCTGCCCGCTTGCTCGCTGTGCCCCTTTTTGAAGCCGAAAAATGAATGTTTTATCAGTTTCGGGCCACTTTTCTTCTTTAGCTCTGTTTTTCCGTCCCGGATCGTACGTTGTGAGTTGTTAAAAGGAGGACAACCTTACTCGCTGGACATTAGAGGGCCATACAACGCAACGATATCACGTTTTGCGAGGATGCTGCGTTGTTGAAGCGGATGGGTTGTCGTTAAGCCCATTGGGCCTTTTCAATGGGCCATCTCTCTAGACTGTGACTGTGAACCATTAACACATAAAGGAATTGTGCCCTCAACATGACGGGTGTGATCATACCAGCACAAATGCACCGGATCCTATCAGAACGCTGAAGTTAAGCGTGCTTGGGCGAGAGTAGTACTAGGATGGGTGATCCCCTCGGAAGTCCTCGTGTCGCACCCCCTTTTCAATTTTTTTTGCTCCGGTTAGGGTTGCCAAGATACTTTATCCACCACATTTCTATTATCGATCCCCACGACACCTTGGGCAAGACAACTTCGCTTCAGGTGGAGCCTGGGCCAGCAAACCGAGGCCGTAGGGCTTCTGACTAGGTCTCCGTCGCTCCGGTGCCCATAACTTTTGATCCGCAGGGAGTTACGCGGCGCACAACATACCGTTGCAAAGCTCGCCAAGAGCTCTACGACAGGGGCAGCTAGCTTGCTCGCTGTGCCCTTTTTGGACCCCAAAATCGAACGTTTTCATTAGTTTCGGGCCACTTTTATTCTTTTGCTCTATTTTCTGTCCCGGATCGTACGTCGTGAGCTGTTAAAAGGACAACAACCTTACTCGCGGGACATTAGAGGGCCCTACAATGCATCAAAATCACGTCTTGCGAGGATGCTGCGTTGTTGAAGCGGATGGGCTGTTGTTAAGCCCATTGGGACTTTTGAATGGGCCATCTGCCTAGTCTGGGACTGTGAACCATTAACACATAAAGGAATTGTGCCCTCAACATGGCGGGTGCAATCATACCAGTACTAATACACCGGATCCCATCAGAACTCCAAAGTTAAGCGTGCTTGGGAGATAGTAGTACAAGGATGGGTGACCCCATGGGCAGTCTTCGTGTCGCACGCCCCTTTTCAATTTTTTTTGCCCCAGTTAGGGTTGCCAAGATACTTTATCCACCACATTTCTATTATCGAATCCCACAGCACCTTGGGCAAGGCAACTTCGCTTCACGTGGAGGCTGGGCCAGCAAACTGAGGGCGTAGGGCTTGTGACCAGGTCTCCGTTGCTCCGATGCCCATTAGTTTTGATCCGTAAGGAGTTACGCGGTACACAGCATATCGTTGCAAAGCTCACTAATAGCTCTACGACGGGGACAGCCAGCTTGATCACTGTGCCCTTTTTGGAGCCCAAAGTCAAACATTTTCATTAATTTCGGGCCACTTTTCTGATTTAGCTCTGTTTTTCAGTCCCGGATCGTACGTCGTGAGTTGTTAAAAGGACGACAACCTTACTCGCCGGACATTAGACTGCCCTACAACGCGTCGATATCACGTCTCGTGTGGATGCTGCGTTGTTGAAATGGATGGGTTGTCGTTAAGCCCATTGGGCCTTCTGAATGGGCCATCTCTCTAGGCTGGGACTGTGAACCGTTAACACATAAAGGAATTGTGCCCTCAACATGACGGGTGCTATCATACCAGCACTAATGCACCGGATGCCATCAGAACTCTGAAGTTAAGGGTGTTTGGGCGAGAGTAGTACTAAGATGGGTGACCCCCTGGGAAGTCCTCGTGTTGCAGTCCCCTTTTAAATTTTTTTTGCTCCGGTTAGGGCTGCCAAGATACTTTATCCACCACATTTCTATTATCGAATACCACAGCTCCTTGGGCAAGACAAATTCGCTTCACGTGGAGGCTGGGTTAGCAAACCGAGGGCGTAGGGCTTGTGACCAGGTCTCCGTCGCTCCGGTGCCCATAACTTTTGATCCGTAAGGAGTTAAGCGGCGCACAACATACCGTTGCAAAGCTCTCTGAGAGCTCTACGACGGGGACAGCAGCTTGCTCGCTGTGCCCATTTTTGGAGCCCAAACTCATACATTTTTAACAGTTTCGGGTCACTTTTCTTATTTAGTTCCATTTTTCCATCCCGGATCGTTCGTCGTGAACTGTTAAAAGGACGACAACCCTACTCGTGGGACAGTAGAGGGCCTTACAACGAGTCAATATCACGTGTCGCTAGGATGCTACGTTGTTGAAGCGGATCGGTTGTCATTAAGCCCATTGGGACTTCTAAGTGGGCTATCTCTCTAGGCTGGGACTGTGAACACTTAACACATAAAGGAATTGTGCCCTCAACATGACTGGTGCAATCATACTAGCACTAATGCACTGGATCCCATCAGAACTCCGAAGTTAAGCATGCTTGGGAGAGAGTAGTACTAAGATGGGTGTCCCCCTAGGAAGTCCTCGTGTTGCAGCCACTTTTTAAATTTTTTTTGCTACGGTTAGGGTTGCCAAGATACTTTATCCGCCACATTTCTATTATCGAATCCCACAGCTCCTTGGGAAAGACAACTTCGCTTCACGTGGAGGCTGGGTTAGCAAACCGAGGGCATAGGGCTTATGACCACGTCTCCGTCGCTCCGGTGCCCATAAATTTTGATCTGTAAGGAGTTAAATGGCGCACAACATGCCGTTGCAAAGATCTCCGAGAGCTCTACGACGAGGGTAGCCAGCTTGCTTGCTTTACCCTTTTTGGAGCCCAAAATCAGACGTTTTCATCAGTTTCGGGCAACTTTTCTTCTTTTGCTCTATTTTTCCGTCCTGGATCTTACGTCGTGTGCTGTTAAAAGGACGACAACCTTACTCGTGGGACATTAGAGGACCCTACAATGCGTCGATATCATGTCTTGCGAGGGTGCTGTGTTGTTGAAGCGGATGGATTGTTGTTAAGCCCATTGGGTTTTTTTAATGGGCCATCTCTCTAGGCTGGGACTGTGAACTGTTAACACATAAAGGAATTGTGCCCTCAACATGACGGGTGTGATCATACCAGCACTAATGCATCGGATCCCTTCAGAACTCCGAAGTTAAGCGTGCTTGGGCGATAGTAGTACTAGGATGGGTGACCCCCTGGGAAGTCTTCGTGTTGCACCCACCTTTTCAATTTTTTTTGCTCTAGTTAGGGTTGCCAAGATACTTTATCCGCCACTTTTCTATTATCGAATCCCACGGCACCTTGGGCAAGACAACTTCGCTTCACGTGGAGGCTGGGCCAGCAAACTGAGGGCGTAGGGCTTGTGACCAGGTCTCCGTCGCTCCGGTGCCCATAACTTTTGATCCTTAAGGAGTTACGCGGCGCACAACATATCGTTGCAAAGCTCACCGAGATCTCTACGACGGTGACAGCCTGCTTGCTCGCTGTGCCCATTTTTGGAGCCCAAACACAAACATTTTCATCAGTTTCGGGCCACTTTTCTTATTTAGCTCTATTTTTCTATCCCGGATCGTACGTCGTGAGCTGTTAAAAGGACGACAACAGTACTCACAGGACATTAGAGGGCCCTACAACACGTCGATATCACGTCTTGCGAGGATGCTGCGTTGTTGAAGTGGATAGGTTGTCGTTATGCCCATTGGGCCTTCTGAATGGGCGATCTCTCTAGGCTGGGACTGTGAACCATTAACACATAAAGGAATTGTGCCCTCAACAAGACAGGTGCGATCATACCAGAACTAATGCACCGGATCCTATCAGAACCCCGAGGTTAAGCGTGCTTGGGCGAGAGTAGTACTAAGATGGGTGACCCCCTTGGAAGTCCTCTTGTTGCATCCCCCTTTTCAACTTTTTTTGCTTTGGTTAGGGTTGCCAAGATACATTATCCACCACATTTCTATTATCGAATCCCAAAGCACCTTGGGCAAGACAACTTCGCTTCACGTGGAGGTTGGGTTAGCAAACCGAGGGCGTAGGGCTTATGACCAGGTCTCTGTCACTCCGGTGCCCATAACTTTTGATCCGTAAGGAGTTAAACAGTGCACAACATACCGTTACAGAGCTCTCCGAGAGCTCTACGACGGGGGCAGCCAGCTTGGTCGATGTGCCCTTTTTGGAGACCAAAATCAAACATTTTCATAAGTTTCGGGAAACTTTTCTTGTTTAGCGCTATTTTTCCGTCACGGATCGTACATCGTGAGCTGTTAAAAGGATGACAACCTTACTCGCGGGATGGGTGACCCCCTAGGAAGTCCTTGGGTTGTACCCCCCTTTTAAATTTTTTATGCTCCGGTTAGGGTTGCCAAGATATTTTATCCACCACATTTCTATAACTGAATACCAAGGCACCTTGGGCAAGACAACTTCGCTTCACGTGGAGGCTGGGCTAGCAAACCGAGGGCGTAGGGCTTGTGACCAGGTCTCCATCGCTCCGGTGCCCATAACTTTTTATCTGTAAGGAGTTAAGTGGCGCATAGGATGCCGTTGCAAAGATCTCCGAGAGCTCTACGACGGGGGTAGCCAGCTTACTTGCTTTGCCCTTTTGGAGCCCAAAATCAGACGTTTTCATCAGTTTCGGTCAACTTTTCTTCTCTTGCTCTATTTTTCCGTCCTGGATCTTACGTCGTGTGCTGTTAAAAGGACGACAACCTTACTCGCGGGACATTAGTGGGCCCTACAATGCGTTGATATCATGTCTTGCGAGGGTGCTGCGTTGTTGAAGCAGATGGGTTGTTGTTAAGCCCATTGGCTCTTTTGAATGGGCCATCTCTCTAGGCTGGGACTGTGAACTGTTAACACATAAAGGAATTGTGCCCTCAACATAATGGGTGTGATCATACCAGCACTAATGCATCGGATCCCTTCAGAACTCCGAAGTTAAGCGTGCTTGGGCGATAGTAGTACTAGGATGGGTGACCCCCTGGGAAGTCTTCGTGTTGCACCCACCTTTTCAATTTTTTTTACTCTAGTTAGGGTTGCCAAGATAGTTTATCCGCCACATTTCTATTATCGAATCCCACGGCACCTTGGGCAAGACAACTTCGCTTCACGTGGAGGCTGGGCCAACAAACTGAGGGCGTAGGGCTTTTGACCAGGTCTCCGTCGCTGCGGTGCCCATAACTTTTGATCCTTAAGGAGTTACGCGGCGCACAGCATATCGTTGCAAAGCTCACCGAGAGCTCTATGACGGTGACAGCTAGCTTGCTTGCTGTGTCCATTTTTGGAGCCCAAACACAAACATTTTCATCAGTTTCGGGCCACTTTTCTTATTTAGCTCTATTTTTCTGTCCCGGATCAAACGTCGTGAGCTGTTAAAAGGACGACAACCGTACTAAGAGGACATTAGAGGGCCCTACAACATGTCGATATCACGTCTTGCGAGGATGCTGCGTTGTTGAAGCGGATAGGTTGTCGTTATGCCCATTGGGCCTTCTGAATGGGCGATCTCTCTAGGCTGGGAATGTGAACCATTAACACATAAAGGAATTGTGCCCTCAACAAGACGGGTGCGATCATACCAGAACTAATGCACCGGATCCCATCAGAACCCCGAAGTTAAGCGTGCTTGGGCGAGAGTAGTACTAAGATGGGTGACCCCCTTGGAAGTCCTCTTGTTGCATCCCCCTTTTCAACTTTTTTTGCTCCGGTTAGGGTTGCCAAGATACATTATCCACCACATTTCTATTATCGAATCCCAAAGCACCTTGGGCAAGACAACTTCGCTTCACGTGGAGGCTGGGTTAGCAAACCGAGGGCGTAGGGCTTCTGACCAGGTCTCCGTCACTCCTGTGCTCATAACTTTTGATCCGTAAGGAGTTAAGCAGTTCACAGCATACCGTTACAGAGCTCTCCGAGGGCTCTACGACGGGGGCAGCCAGCTTGGTCGCTGTACCCTTTTTGGAGACCAAAATCAAACATTTTCATAAGTTTCGGGCAACTTTTCTTGTTTAGCGCAATTTTTCCGTCGCGGATTGTACGTCGTGAGCTGTTAAAATGATGACAACTTTACTCGCGGGATGGATGACCCCCTAGGAAGTCCTTGGGTTGTACCCCCCTTTTCAATTTTTTATGCTCCGGTTAGGGTTGCCAAGATATTTTATCCACCACATTTCTGCAACTGAATACCAAGGCACCTTGGGCAAGACAACTTCGCTTCACGTGGAGGCTGGGCTAGCAAACCGAGGGCGTAGGGCTTGTGACCAGGTCTCCATCGCTCCGGTGCCCATAACTTTTTATTTGTAAGGAGTTAAGTGGCGCACAGCATGCCGTTGCAAAGATCTCCGAGAGCTCTACGACGGGGGTAGCCAGCTTGCTTGCTTTGCCCTTTTTGGAGCCGGAAATCAGACGTTTTCATCAGTTTCGGGCAATTTTTCTTCTTTTGCTCTATTTTTCCGTGCTGGATCTTACGTCATGAGCTGTTAAAAGGATGACAACCTTACTCGCGGGACATTAGAGGGCCCTACAATGCGTCGATATCATGTCTTGCGAGGGTGCTGCGTTGTTGAAGCGGATGGGTTGTTGTTAAGCACATTGGCTCTTTTGAATGGGCCATCTCTCTAGGCTGGGACTGTGAACTGTTAACACATAAAGGAATTGTGCCCTCAACATGATAGGTGTGATCATACCAGCACTAATGCACCGGATCCAATAAGAACTCCGAAGTTAAGCGTGCTTGGGCGATAGTAGTACTAGGATGGGTGACCCCCTGGGAAGTCTTCGTGTTGCACCCGCCTTTTCAATTTTTTTTGCTCTAGTTAGGGTTGCCAAGATACTTTATCCGCCACATTTCTATTATCGAATCCCACGGCACCTTGGGCAAGACAAGTTCGCTTCACGTGGAGGCTGGGCCAGCAAACTGAGGGCGTAGGGCTTGTGACCAGGTCTCCGTCGCTCCGGTGCCCATAACTTTTGATCCGTAAGGAGTTACGCGGCGAACAGCATATCGTTCCAAAGCTCACCGAGAGCTCTACGACGGTGACAGCCAGCTTGCTCGTTGTGCCCATTTTTGGAGCCCAAACACAAACATTTTCATCAGTTTCGGGCCACTTTTCTTATTTAGCTCTATTTTTCCGTCCCGGATCGTACGTCGTGAGCTGTTAAAAGGACGACAACCGTACTCATAGGACATTAGAGGGCCCTACAACACGTCGATATCACGTCTTGCGAGGATGCTGTGTTGTTGAAGCGGATAGGTTGTCGTTATGCCCATTGGGCCTTCTGAATGGGCGATCTCTCTAGCCTGGGACTGTGAACTATTAACACATAAAGGAATTGTGCCCTCAACAAGACGGGTGCGATCATACCAGAACTAATGCACCGGATCCCATCAGAACCCCGAAGTTAAGCGTGCTTGGGTAAGAGTAGTACTAAGATGGGTGACCCCCTTGGAAGTCCTCTTGTTGCATCCCCCTTTTCAACTTTTTTTGCTCCGGTTAGGGTTGCCAAGATACATTATCCACCACATTTCTATTATCGAATCCCAAAGCACCTTGGGCAAGACAACTTCGCTTCACGTGGAGGCTGGGTTAGCAAACCGAGGGCGTAGGGCTTGTGACCAGGTCTCCGTCACTCCGGTGCCCATAACTTTTGATCCATAAGGAGTTAAGCAGTGCACATCATACCGTTACAGAGCTCTCTGAGAGCTCTACGACGGGGGCTACCAGCTTGGTCGTTGTGCCCTTTTAGGAGACCAAAATCAAACATTTTCATAAGTTTCGGGCAACTTTTCTTGTTTAGCGCTATTTTTCTGTCGCGTGTCGTACGTCATGCGCTGTTAAAAGGATGACAACCTTACTCGCGGGATGGGTGACCCCTTAGGAAGTCCTTGGGTTGTACCCCCCTTTTCAATTTTTTATGCTCCGGTTAGGGTTGCCAAGATATTTTATCCACCACATTTCTGCAACTGAATACCAAGGCACCTTGGGCAAGACAACTTCGCTTCACGTGGAGGCTGGGCTAGCAAACCGAGGGCGTAGGGCTTGTGACCAGGTCTCTATCGCTCTGGTGCCCATAACTTTTGATCTATAAGGAGTTAAGTGGCGCACAGCATGCCATTGCAAAGATCTCCGAGAGCTCTACGACGGGGGTAGCCAGCTTGCTTGCTTTACCATTTTTGGAGCCCAAAATCAGACATTTTCATCAGTTTCCGGCAACTTTTCTTCTTTCGCTCT
The DNA here is from genome assembly GCA_037974665.1 of Ehretia macrophylla. Taxonomy (NCBI): domain Eukaryota; kingdom Viridiplantae; phylum Streptophyta; class Magnoliopsida; order Boraginales; family Ehretiaceae; genus Ehretia; species Ehretia macrophylla. Next base: position 75,412,120 of record CM075769.1, read on the forward strand.
ATTTTTCCGACCTGGATCTTACGTCGTGTGCTGTTAAAAGGACGACAACCTTACTCGCGGGACATTATAGGGCCCTACAATGTGTCGATATCATGTCTTGCGAGGGTGCTGCGTTGTTGAAGCGGATGGGTTGTTGTTAAGCACATTGGCTCTTTTGAATGGGCCATCTCTCTAGGCTGGGACTGTGAACTGTTAACACATAAAGGAATTGTGCCCTCAACATGATAGGTGTGATCATACCAGCACTAATGCATCGGATCCCTTCAGAACTCCGAAGTTAAGCGTGCTTGGGCGATAGTAATACTAGGATGGGTGACCCCCTGGGAAGTCTTCGTGTTGCACCCACCTTTTCAATTTTTTTTACTCTAGTTAGGGTTGCCAAGATACTTTATCCGCCACATTTCTATTATCGAATCCCACGGCACCTTGGGCAAGACAACTTCGCTTCACGTGGAGGCTGGGCCAGCAAACTGAGGGCGTAGGGCTTGTGACCAGGTCTCCGTCGCTCCGGTGCCTATAACTTTTGATTTGTAAGGAGTTACGCGGCGAACAGCATATCGTTACAAAGCTCACCGAGAGCTCTACGACGGTGACAGCCAGCTTGCTCACTGTGCCCTTTTTTGGAGCCCAAACACAAACATTTTCATCAGTTTCGGGCCACTTTTCTTATTTAGCTCTATTTTTCCGTCCCGGATCGTACGTCGTGAGCTGTTAAAAGGGCGTCAACCGTACTCACAGGACATGAGAGGGCCCTACAACACGTCGACATCAGGTCTTGCGGGGATGGTGCGTTGTTGAAGGGGATAGGTTGTCGTTATGCCCATTGGGCCTTCTGAATGGGCGATCTCTCTAGGCTGGGACTGTGAACCATTAACACATAAAGGAATTGTGCCCTCAACAAGACGGGTGCGATCATACCAGAACTAATGCACCGGATCCCATCAGAACCCCGAAGTTAAGCGTGCTTGGGCGAGAGTAGTACTAAGATGGGTGACCCCCTTGGAAGTCCTCTTGTTGCATCCCACTTTTCAACTTTTTTTGCTCCGGTTAGGGTTGCCAAGATACATTATCCACCACATTTCTATTATCAAATCCCAAAGCACCATGGGCAAGACTACTTCGCTTCACGTGGAGGTTGGGTTAGCAAACCGAGGGCGTAGGGCTTGTGACTAGGTCTCCGTCACTCCGGTGCCCATAACTTTTGATCCGTAAGGAGTTAAGCAGTGCACATCATACCGTTACAGAGCTCTCCGAGAGCTCTACGACGGGGGCAGCCAGCTTGGTCGCTGTGCCCCTTTTGGAGACAAAAATCAAACATTTTCATAAGTTTCGGGCAACTTTTCTTGTTTAGCGCTATTTTTCCGTCGCGGATCGTACGTCGTGAGCTGTTAAAAGGATGACAACCTTACTCGCGGGATGGGTGACCCCTAGGAAGTCCTTGGGTTGTACCCCCCTTTTCAATTTTTTATGCTCCGGTTAGGGTTGCCAAGATATTTTATCCACCACATTTCTGCAACTGAATACCAAGGCACCTTGGGCAAGACAACTTCGCTTCACGTGGATGCTGGGATAGCAAATCGAGGGCGTAGGGCTTGTGACCAGGTCTCTATCACTCTGGTGCCCATAACTTTTGATCTATAAGGAGTTAAGTGGCGCACAGCATGCCGTTGCAAAGATCTCCGAGAGCTCTACGACGGGGGTAGCCAGCTTGCTTGCTTTGCCCTTTTTGGAGCCCAAAATCAGACATTTTCATCAGTTTCGGGCAACTTTTCTTCTTTTGCTCTATTTTTTCGTCCTTGATCTTACTTCGTGTTCTGTTAAAAGGACGACAACCTTACTCGCGGGACATTAGAGGGCCCTACAAAGCGTCGATATCATGTCTTGCGAGGGTGCTGCGTTGTAGAAGCGGATGGGTTGTTGTTAAGCCCATTGGCTCTTTTGAATGGGCCATCTCTCTAGGCTGGGACTGTGAACTGTTAACACATAAAGGAATTGTGCCCTCAACATGACGGGTGTGATCATACCAGCACTAATGCATCGGATCCCTTCAGAACTCCGAAGTTAAGCGTGCTTGGGCGATAGTAGTATTAGGATGGGTGACCCCTTGGGAAGTCGTCGTGTTGCACCTACCTTTTCAATTTTTTTTGCTCTAGTTAGGGTTGCCAAGATACTTTATCCACCACATTTCTATTATCGAACCCCATGGCACCTTGGGCAAGACAACTTCGCTTCACGTGGAGGCTGGGCCAGCAAACTGAGGGCGTAGGGCTTGTGACCAGGTCTCCGTCGCTCCGGTGCCCATAACTTTTGATCCGTAAGGAGTTACGCGGCGAACAGCATATCGTTGCAAAGCTCACCGAGAGCTCTACGACGGTGACAGCCAGCTTGCTCGCTGTGCCCATTTTTGGAGCCCAAACACAAACATTTTCATCAGTTTCGGGCCACTTTTCTTATTTAGCTCTATTTTTCCGTCCCGGATCGTACGTCGTGAGCTGTTAAAAGGACGACAACCGTACTTAGAGGACATTAGAGGGCCCTACAACACGTCGATATCACATCTTGCGAGGATGCTGCGTTGTTGAAGCGGATAGGTTGTCGTTATGCCCATTGGGCTTCTGAATGGGCGATCTCTCTAGGCTGGGACTGTGAACCATTAACACATAAAGGAATTGTGCCCTCAACAAGACGGGTGCGATCATACTAGAACTAATGCACCAGATCCCATCAGAACCCCGAAGTTAAGCGTGCTTGGGCGAGAGTAGTCCTAAGATGGGTGACCCCCTTGGAAGTCCTCTTGTTGCATCCCCCTTTTCAACTTTTTTTGCTCCGGTTAGGGTTGCCAAGATACATTATCCACCACATTTCTATTATCGAATCCCAAAGCACCTTGGGCAAGACAACTTCGCTTCACGTGGATGCTGGGTTAGCAAACCGAGGGTATAGGGCTTGTGACCAGGTCTCCGTCACTCCGGTGCCCATAACTTTTGATCCGTAAGGAGTTAAGCAGTGCACAGCATACCGTTACAGAGCTCTCCGAGAGCTCTACGACGGGGGCAGCCAGCTTGGTCGCTGTGCCCTTTTTGGAGCCCAAAATCAAACATTTTCATAAGTTTCGGGCAACTTTTCTTGTTTAGCGCTATTTTTCCGTCGCGGATCGTACGTCGTGAGCTGTTAAAAGGATGACAACCTTACTTGCGGGATGGGTGACCCCCTAGGAAGTCCTTGGGTTGTACCCCCCTTTTCAATTTTTTATGCTCCGGTTAGGGTTGCCAAGATATTTTATCCACCACATTTCTGCAACCGAATACCAAGGCACCTTGGGCAAGACAACTTCGCTTCACGTGGAGGCTGGGCTAGCAAACCGAGGGCGTAGGGCTTGTGACCACGTCTCCATCGCTCCGGTGCCCATAACTTTTGATCCGTAAGGAGTTATGCAGCGCACAACATTCGATTGCAAAGCTCTCCGAGAGCTCTACGATGGGGGTAGCCAGCTTGCTCGCTGTGCCCATTTTTAAAGCCCAAAATTGAATGTTTTCATCACTTTCGGGCCACTCTTGTTCTTTAGCTCTGTTTTTCCGTCGCGGATCGTACGTCGTGAGTTGTTAAAATGACGACAACCTTACTCGCGGGACATTAGAGGGCCCTAAAACGCGTCATTATCACGTCTTGCGAGGATGCTACGTTGTTGAAGCAGATGGGTTGTCGTTAAGCCCATTGGGCCTTTTGGATGGGCCATCTCTCTAGGCTGGGATAGTGAACCATTAACACATAAAGGAATTGTGCCCTCAACATGACGGGTGTGATCATACCAGCAGTAATCCACCGGATCCTATCAAAACTCCGAAGTTAAGCGTGCTTGGGCGAGAGTAGTACTAGGATAGGTGACCCCCTGGGAAGTCCACGTGTTGCACCCCCCTTTTCAATTTTTTTTACTCCGGTTAGGGTTGCCAAGATACTTTATCCACCACATTTCTATTATCGAATCCCACGGCACCTTGGGCAAGACAACTTCGCTTCACGTGGAGGCTGGGCCTACAAACTGAGGGCATAGGGCTTGTGACCAGGTCTCTGTCGCTCCGGTGCCCACAACTTTTGATCCGTAAGGAGTTACGTGGCGCACAGCATACCGTTGCAACGCTCTCCGAGAGTTCTACGACAGGGGTAGCTAGCTTCCACGCTTTGCCCTTTATGGAGGCCAAAAATGAACGTTTTCATCAGTTTTGGGCCACTTATGTTTTCTTGCCCTATTTTTTCGTCCCGGATCGTACGTCGTGAACTGTTAAAAGGACAACAACCTCAGTCGCGGAACATTACAGGGCCCTACAACCCATCGATATCACGTCTTGCGAGGATGTTGCGTTGTTGAAGCGGATGGGTTGTCGTTAAGCCTATTGGCCCTTTTGAATGGGCCATCTCTCTGGGCTCGGACTGTGAACCGTTGACGCATAAACGAATTGTGGCCTCAACATGACGGGTGCCATCATACCAGTACTAATGCACCAGATCCCATCAGAAGTTCGAAGTTAAGCATGCTTGGGCGAGAGTAGTACTAGGATGGGTAACCCCGTGGGGAGTCCTTGTGTTGCACCCCCCTTTTCAAATTTTTTTTCCCCGGTTAGGGTTGCCAAGATGCTCTATCCACCACATTTCTATTACCGAATCCCACGGCACCTTGGGCAAGAGAACTTCGCCTCACGTGGAGGGTGGGCCAGCAAACTGATAGCGCAGGGCTTGTGACCAGGTCTCCGTCGCTCCGATGCCCATAACGTTTGATCCGTAAGGAGTTACGCGGCGCACAGCATACAGTTGCAAAGTTGTCCAAAAGCTCTACGATGGGGGCAGCCACCTTGCTCTCTTTGCCCATTTTTGGAGCCCAAAATCAAACATTTTCATCAGTTTCGGGCTACTTTTCTTATTTAGCTATGTTTTTCCGTCCCAGATCGTATGTCGTGAGCTGTTAAAGGGACGACACCTTACTCGCGGGACAATAGAGGGCCATACAACGCGTCGATATCACGTCTCGCGAGGATGCTGCGTTGTTGAAGCGGATGGGTTGTCATTAAGCCCGTTGGGATTTCTGAATGGACCTTCTCTTTAGGCTGGGACTGTGAACCGTTAACACATAAAGGAATTGTGCCCTCAACATGACGGGTGCGATCATACCAGCACTAATACTCCGGATCCCATCAGAACTCCGAAGTTAAGCGTGCTTGGCCGAGAATAGTACTAGGATGGGTGACCCCCGGGGAAGTCCTCGTGTTGCACCCCCATATTCAATTTTTTTTGCTCCGGTTAGGGTTGCCAAGATACTTTATCCACCACATTTCTATTATCGAATCCCACGGCACCTTGGTCAAGACAACTTTGCTTCATGTGGAGGCTAGGCCAGCAAATCGAGGGCGTAGGGCTTGTGACCAGGTCTCCGTCGCTGTGGTGCCCATAACTCTTGATCCATTAAGAGTTACGTGGCGCACAGCATACCATTGCAAAGCTCTCCGAGAGCTCTACGACTGGGGTAGCTTGTGAGGAATCGCATCCCACATCGGAAGGCTAGGATGCTGGGCTGCTTGATATAAGTGGATAAGTACTCCTTATATCGTGATGAGGCCTTCCAGTGCAGTGTGCCTCTGCGTTGCCCTCATGGCACGTATTCGCTTAGCTGGCTGGGAACAAAACCGTGAGTGAGTGTGTGGGCCCATTGTGGATTCCCTGTGCAAAGCGGACAATACGTGCATAGTGCGCTTTCGGGCAGGTTCGCCATGGCCTCGGTGCGCGCCCGTTGCTATCACGGGGCGTATCCTGCAGGCGTGGGAGCTGGGTCAGGGGCGTTACAAAGGTGGTATCAGAGCCAACCTTCCTTTGTGCCGTTAGCCCGCGAGGGCGCGGGCCTCCTTAAGGAGGGGTGAATGTGAGGAATCGCATCCCACATCGGAAGGCTAGGATGCTGGGCTGCTTGATATAAGTGGGTAAGTACTCCTTATATCATGATGAGGCCTTCCAGTGCAGTGTGCCTCTGCGTTGCCCTCATGGCACGTATTCGCTTAGCTGGCTGGGAACAAAACCGTGAGTGAGTGTGTGGGCCCATTGTGGATTCCCTGTGCAAAGCGGACAATACGTGCATAGTGCGCTTTCGGGCAGGTTCGCCATGGCCTCGGTGCGCGCCCGTTGCTATCGCGGGGCGTATCCTGCAGGCGTGGGAGCTGGGTCAGGGGCGTTACATAGCTAGTTTGCTCGCTGTGCCCTTTTTGGAGCCCAAACTCGAACGTTTTCATCAGTTTCAAGCCACTTTTCTATATTTGCTCTGTTTTCCCCTCCCGGATTGTACGTCGTGAGCTGTTAAAAGGACGACAACCCTACTCATTGAACATTAGAGGGCTCTACAACGCATCGATATCCCGTCTTGCGAGGATGCTGCGTTGTTGAAGTGGATGGGTTGTCGTTAAGCCCATTGGGCCATCTGAATGAGCCATCTCTCTAGGCTGGGATTGTGAACCGTTAACACATAAAGGAATTGTGCCGTCAACATGACGGGTGCGATCATACCATCACTAATGCACCGGATCCCATCAGAAATCCGAAGTTAAGCGTGCTTGGGCGAGAGTAGTACTAGGATGGGTGACCCCCTGGGAAGTCCTTGTGTTGTATCCCCTTTTCAATTTTTTTTGCTCCGGTTAGGGTTGCCAAGATACTTTATCCACCATATTTCTATTATCAAATCCCTCGGCACCCTGGCCAAGACAAATTCGCTTCACGTGGAGGCTGGGCCAGCAAACCGAGGGCGTAGGGCTTGTCACCAGGTCTCCATCGTTCCGGTGTCCATAACTTTTGATCCGCAAAGAGTTACGCGGCGCACAGCATTCCGTTGCAAAGCTCTCCCATAGCTCTGCGATGGGGGCAGCTACCTTGCTCGCTGCACCCATTTTTGGAGCCCAAAATTGAACGTTTTCATCACTTTCGGCCCACTTTTCTTCTTTAGCTCTGTTTTTCGGTCTCGGATCGTACGTCGTGAGTTGTTAAAAGGACGACAACCATACTCGCGGGATATTAGAGGGCCCTACAACGCATCGTTATCACGTCTTGCGAGGATGCTGCGTTGTTGAAGGGGATGGGTTATCGTGAAGCCCATTGGGCCTTTTGAATCGGCCATCTCTCTAGGCTGGGACAGTGAACCGTTAATACATAAAGGAATTGTGCTCTCAACATGACGGGTGCGATCATACCAGCACTAATGCACCGGATCCATCGGAACTCCGAAGTGAAGCGTGCTTGGGCGAGAGTAGTACTAGGATGGGTGACCCCCTGGGAAGTCCTCGTGTTGCACCCCGATTTTCAATTTTTTTTGCTCCGGTTAGGGTCGCCAAGATACTTTATCCACCACATTTCTATTATCGAATCCCTCGGCACCTTGGGCAAGACAACTTTGCTTCACGGGGAGGCTGGGCCAGCAAAACCGAGTGCGTAGGGCATTTGACCAGGTCTCCTTCGCTCCGGTGCCCATAACTTTTGATCCATAAGGAGTTACGCGGCGCACAACATACCGTTGCAAAGCTCTCCGAGAACTCTACGATGGGGCCAGCTAGCTTGCTCGCTGTGCCCATTTTTGGAGCCCAAAATCGAACATTTTCATCTGGTTCGGGACACTATTCTTATTTAGCACTATTTTTCCATCCCAGATCGTACGTCGTGAGCTATTAAATGGGCAACAACCTTACTCGCGGGACATTAGAGGGCCCTACAACGCATCGATATCATGTCTTGCGAGGATGCTGCATTGTTGAAGCGGATGGGTTGTCATTAAGCCCATTGGGCCTTATGAATGGGCCATCTCTCTAGGCTGGGACTGTGAATCGTTAACACATAAAGGAATTGTGCCCTCAAGATAACGGGATTTGATCATACCAGCAATAATGCACCGGATCCCATCAGAACTCCGAAATTAAGCGTGCTTGGGCGAGAGTAGTACTAAGATAGGTGACCCCCTGGGAAGTCCTCGTGTTACACCCCCCTTTTCAATTTTTTTTGCTCCGGTTAGGCTTGCCAAGGTACTTTATCCACCACATTTCTATTATCGAATCCCACGGCACCTTGGGCAAGACAACTTCGCTTCACGAGGAGGCTGGGTCAGCAAATCGAGGGCGTAGGGCTTGTGACCAGGTCTCCGTCGCTACGGTGCCCATAACTTTTGATCCGTAAGGAGTTACGTGGTGCACAGCATACCGTTGCAAAGCTCTCTGAGAGCTCTACGACAGGGGCAGCTAGCTTGCTCGCTGTGCCTTTTTTGGAGCCCAAAATCGAATGTTTTCATCAATTTCGGGCCACTTTTCTTCTGTTGCTCTATTTTTCCGTCCCGGATCGTACGTCGTGAGCAATTAAAAGAACGACAACCTTACTCGCGGGACATTAGAGGGCCCTACAATGCGTCGATATCACGTCTTGCGAGGATGCAGCGTTGTTGAAGCGGATAGGTTATCGTTAAGCCCATTGGGCCTTCTAAATGGGCCATCTCTCTAGGCTGGGACTGTGAACCGTTAACACATAAAGGAATTGTGCCCTCAACATGACAGGTGCGATCATAGCAGCACTAATGCACCATATCCCATTAGAACTCCGAAGTTAAGCGTGCTTGGGCGAGAGTAGTACTAAGATGGGTGACCCCCTGGGAAGTCCTCGTGTTGCACCCCCCTTTTCAATTTTTTTTGCTCCGGTTAGGGCTGCCAAGATACTTTATCCACCACATTTCTTTTATCGAATCCCACGGCACCCTGGGCAAGACAACCTCGCTTCACGTGGAGGCTGGGTCAGCAAACCGAGGGCGTAGGGCTTGTGACCAGGTCTCCGTCGCTCCGGTTCCCCTTACTTTTGATCCGTAAGGAGTTACGCGGCGCACAGCATACCGTTACAAAGCTCTCTGAGAGCACTATGACAGGGGCAGCTAGCTTGCTCGCTGGGCCCTTTTTAGAGCCCAAAATTGAGCGTTTTCATCAGTTTCGGGCCACTTTTCTGTTTTTGCTTTGTTTTTCCGTCCCAGATCGTACTTCGAGGGCTGTTAAAAGAACGACAACCTTACTCACGGGACATTAGAGGGCCCTACAATGCGTCGATATCACGTCTTGCGAGGATGCTGCGTTGTTGAAGCGGATGGGTTTTCGTTAAGCCCATTGGGCCTTCTAAATGAGCCATATCTCTAGGCTGGGACTGTGAACCATTAACACATAAAGGAATTTTGCCCTCAACATGACAGGTGCGATCATACCAGCATTAATACACCGGATCCCATCAGAGCTCCGAAGTTAAGCATGCTTGGGCAAGAGTAGTACTAAGGTAGGTGACCCCCTGGGAAGTCCTCGTGTTGCACCCCCCTTTTCAATTTTTTTTTCTCCGGTTAGGTTTTCCAAGGTACTTTATCCACCACATTTCTATTATCGAATCCCACGGCACCTTGGGCAAGACAACTTCGCTTCACGTGGAGGCTGGGCCAGCAAACCGAGGGTGTAGGGCTTGTGACCAGGTCTCCGTCGCTCCAATGCCCATAACTTTTGATCCGTAAGGAGTTACGCGGCGTACAACATACCGTTGCAAAGCTCTCCGAGAGCTCTACTACTTGTGTAGCCAGCTTGCTCGCTGTGCCCTTTTTGGAGCCCAAAATCGAATGTTTTCATCAGTTTCGGCCCACTTTTCTATTTTTGAACTGTTTTTCTGTCCCGGATAGTACGTCGTGAGCTGTTAAAAGGACGAAAACCTTACTCGCGGGACATTAGAGGGCCCTACAATGCGTCGATATCACGTTTTGCGAGGATGCTGCGTTGTTGAAGCAGATGGGTCATCGTTAAGCCCATTGGGCCTTCTGAATGAGCCATCTCTCTAGGCTAGGACTGTGAATTGTTAACACATAAAGGAATTGTGCCCTCAACATGACGGGTGCGATCATACCAGCACTAATGCACCGGATCCCATCAGAACTACGAAGTTAAGCATGCTTGGGCAATAGTAGTACTAGGATGGGTGACCCTTGGGAAGTCTTCGTGTTGCACCCCCCCTTTTCAATTTTTTTTGCTCCAGTTAGGGTTTCGAAGATACTTTATCCACCACATTTCTATTATCAAATCCCACGGCACCTTGGGCAAGACAACTTCGCTTCACGTGGAGCTGGGCCAGCAAACTAAGGGCGTAGGGCTTGTGACCAGGTCTCTGTCGCTCAGGTGCCCATCACTTTTGATCCGTAAGGAGTTACGCGGCGCACAGCATATCGTTGCAAAGCTCACCAAGAGCTCTACGACGGGGACAGCCAGCTTGCTCACTGTGCCCTTTTTGGAGCCCAAACTCAAACATTTTCATCAGTTTCGAGCAACTTTTCTTATTTGGCTCTGTTTTTCCGTCCCGGATCGTACATTGTGAGCTGTTAAAAGGACGACAACCTTACTCGTGGGACATTAGAGGGCGTTACAATGCACAATATCACGTCTCGTGAGGATGTTGCGTTGTTGAAGCGGATGGGTTGTCGTTAAGACCTTGGGCCTTCTGAATGGGACATCTCTCTAGGCTGGGACTGTGAACCATTAACACATAAAGGAATTGTTCTCTCAAAATGACGGGTGTGATCATACCAGCACAAATGCACCGGATCCACCACATTTCTATTATCGAATCCCACAGCACCTTGGGCAAGACAACTTCGCTTCACGTGGAGGCTAGGTTAGCAAACCGAGGGCGTAGGGCTCGTGACCAGATCTCCGTCGCTCCGATGCCCATAACTTTTGATTCGTAAGGAGTTAAGCGGCACACAGCATACCGTTGTAAAGCTCTCTGAGAGCTCTACGACTGGGGCAGCCAACTTGCACGCTGTGCCCTTTTTGGAGCCCAAAAATGAATGTTTTCATTAGTTTCAGGCCACTGATCTTTTTTTGCTCTATTTTAGAGGGCCCTACATCGCGTCGATATCACGTCTTGCGAGGATGCTGGATTGTTGAAGCAGATGGGTTGTCGTTAAGCCCATTGGGCCTTCTGAATGGGCCTTCTGAATGGGACATCTCTATAGGCTGGGACTGTGAACCGTTAACACATAAAAGAATTGTGCCTTCAACATGACGGGTGCAATCATACCAGCATTAATGCACCGGATCCCATAAGAACTCTGAAGTTAAGCATGCTTGGGCGAGAGTAGTACTAAGATAGGTGACCCCCAACGAAGTCCTCGTTTTGCACCCCCATTTTCAATATTTTTTGCTCCGTTTAAGGTTGCCAATATACTTTATCCACCACATTTCTATTATCGAATTCCACGGCACCTTGGGCAAGACAACTTCGCTTCACGTGGAGCTTGGGTCAGCAAACCGAGGGCGTAGGGCTTGTGACCAGGTCTCCGCCGCTCCGGTGCCCATATCTTTTGATCCATAAGGAGTTACGCGGTGCAAAGCATATCGTTGCAAAGCTCTCCGAGTGCTCTACGACAGGGGCAGCTAGCTTGCTTGTTGTGCCCTTTTTGGAGCCCAAATGCAAACATTTTCATCAGTTTTGGGCCACTTTTCTATTTTTGCTCTGTTTTTCCATCCCGGATCGTACGTCGTGAGCTGTTAAAAGGACGACAACCGTGCTCGCGGGACATTAGAGGGCCCTACAATGCGTCGATATCACGTCTTGCAAGGATTCTGCGTTGTTCAAGCGGATCGGTTGTCGTTAAGCCCATTACGCCTTCTGAATGGGCCATCTCTCTAGGCTGGGACTGTGAACCATTAAAACATAAAGGAATTGTGCCCACAACATGACGGGTGTGATCATACCAGCACAATTGCACCGGATCCCATTAGGACTCCGAAGTTAAGCGTGCTTGGGCGAGAGTAGTACTAGGATGGGTGACACTCTGGGAAGTCCTCGTGTTGCACCCCCATTCTCAATTTTTTTGCTCTGGTTAGGGTTGCCAAGATACTTTATCCACCACATTTTTATTATCGAATCCCACGGCACCTTGGGCTAGACAACTACGCTTCACCTGGAGTCTGGGCCTGTAAACCGAGGGTATAGGGTCTGTGACCAGGTCTCCGTCGCTCCAGTGCCCATAACTTTTGATCCATAAGGAGTTACGCGGCGCACAGCATACCGTTGCAAAGCTCTCCGAAAGCTCTACGACGGGGGCAGCTAGCTTGCTCGTTGTACCCTTTTTGGCGCCCAAAATCGAACGTTTTCATCAGTTTCAATCCACTTTTCTATTTTTGCTCTATTTTTTCGTCCCGGATCGTACGTCGTGAGCTGTTAAAAGGACGACAACCTTAGTCACGGGACATTACACGACCTTACAACGCGTCGATATCATGTCTTGCGAGGATGTTGCGTTGTTGAAGCGGATGGGTTGTCGTTAAGCCCATTGGGCCTTTTGGAAGGGCCATCTCTCTAGGCTGGGACAATGAACCGTTAACACATAAAGGAATTGTGCCCTCAACATGACGAGTGCGATCATACCAGCAATAATGCACCGGATACTATCAGAACTCCGAAGTTAAACGTGCTTGGGCGAGAATAGTACTAGGATGGATGACCCCCTGCGAAGTCCTCGTGTTGCACCCACCATTTCAATTTTTTTTGCTCCGGTTAGGGTTGCCAAGATACTTTGTCCACCACATTTCTATTATCGAATCCCACAGCACCTTGGCAAGACAACTTCGCTTCACGTGGAGGCTGGGCCAGCAAACTGAGGGCGTAGGGCTTGTGACCAGGTCTCCGTCGCTCCGGTGCCCATCACTTTTTATCCGTAAGGAGTTACGCGGCGCACAACATATCGTTGCAAAGCTCACCGAAAGCTCTACAACGAGGACAGCTAGCTTGCTCGCTGTGCCCTTTTTGGAGCCCAAACTCTAACATTTTCATCAGTTTCGAGCTACTATTCTTATTTAGCTCTGTTTTTCCGTCCCGGATCGTACGTCGTGAGCTGTTAAAAGGACGACAACCTTACTTGCGGGACATTAGAGGGCCATACAATGCGTCAATATCACGTCTCGTGAGGATGCTGCGTTGTTGAAGCGGATGGGTTGTCGTTAAGTCCATTGGGCATTCTGAATAGGACATCTCTCTAGGCTGGGACTGTGAACCATTAACACATAAATGAATTTTTCTCTCAACATGACGGGTGTGATCATACCAGCACTAATGCATCGGATCCCATCAGAACTCCGATGTTAAGCGTGCTTGGGTGAGAGTAGTACTATGATGGGTGACCTCCAGGAAGTCCTCGTGTTACAGCCCCCTTTTCAAATTTTTTTGCTCCGATTAGGGTTGCCAAGATACTTTATCCACCACATTTCTATTATCGAATCCCACAGCACCTTGGGCAAGACAACTTCGCTTCACGTGGAGGCTGGGTTAGCAAAACGAGGGCATAGGGCTCGTGACCAGGTCTCCGTCGCTCCGGTGCCCACAACTTTTGATCCGTAAGGAGTTAAACGGCACACAGCATACCGTTGTAAAGCTCTCCAAGATCTCTACGACTTGGGCAGCCAACTTGCTCGCTGTGCCCTTTTTGGAGCCCAAAAATGAAAGTTTTCATTAGTCTCAGGCCACTAATTTTTTTTGCTCTATTTTAGAGGGCCCTACAACGCGTCGAAATCACGTCTTGAGAGAATGCTGCATTGTTGAAGCAGATGGGTTGTCGTTAAGCCCATTGGGCCTTCTGAATGGGCCATCTCTCTAGGCTGGGACTGTGAACCTTTCAAACATAAAGGAATTGTGCTCACAACATGGCGGGTGCGATCATACCAGCACTATTGCACCGGATCCCATTAGAACTCCGAAGTTAAGCGTGCTTGGGCGAGAGTAGTACTAGGATGGGTGACCCCCTGGGAAGTTCTCGTGTTGCACCCCCATTCTCAATTTTTTTGCTCCGGTTAGGGTTGCCAAGATACTTTATCCACCACATTTCTATTATCGAATCCCACGGCACCTTGGGCTAGACAATTTCGCTTCACGTGGAGTCTGGGCCTGTAAACCGAGGGTGTAAGGCCTGTGACAAGGTCTCCGTCACTCCAGTGCCCATACCTTTTGATCCGTAAGGAGTTACGCGGCGCACAGCATACCGTTGCAAAGCACTCCGAGAGCTCTACGATGGGGGCAGCTAGCTTGCTCGCTGTACCCTTTTTGGAGCACAAAATCGAACGTTTTCATCAGTTTTGGGACTCTTTTCTATTTTTGCTCTATTTTTTCGTCCCTGATAGTATGTCATGAACTGTTAAAAGGATGAAAAACTTACTCGATGGACATTAGAGGGCCCTACAACGCGTTGATATCACATCTTGCGAGGATGCTGCGTTGTTTAAGTGGATGGGTTGTCGTTAAGCCCATTGGGCCTTTTGAATGGGCCATCTCTCTAGGCTGGGACTGTGAATCGTTAAGACATAAAGGAATTGTGCCCTCAACATGACGGGTGTGATCATACCAGCACTAATGCACCGGATCCCATCAGAACTCTGAAGTTAAGAATGCTTGGGCGAGAATAGTACTAATATGGGTGACCCCCTAAGAAGTCCTCGTGTTGTACCCCCCTTTTCAATATTTTTTGCCCTGCGTAGTGTTGCCAAGATATTTTATCCACCTCATTTCTGTTATCGAATACCACAGAACCTTGGGCAAGACAACTTCGCTTCACGTGGAGGCTGGGCCAGCAAACCGAGGGCGTAGGGCTTGTGACCAGGTCTCCAGAGCTCCGGTACCCATAACTTTTGCTCCCTAAGAAGCTACGCGGTGCACAGTATTCCATTGCAAAGCTCTCCTGGTTCTCTAAGACAAAGGCAGCTAGCTTCCTCGCTGTACCATTTTTGGAGCCCAAAAATGAACGTTTTCATCAGTTTCAGGCCACTGATCTTTTATTGCTCTACTTTTCCGTCACGGATCATACGTCGTGAGCTGTTAAAAGGATGACAACGTTAGTCGCGGGACATTACACGGCCCTACAACGCGTTGTTATCATGTCTTGCGAGGATGCTGCATTGTTGAAGCGGATGGGTTGTCGTTAAGCCCATTGGGCCTTTTGGATGGGACATCTCTCTAGGCAGGGACAGTGAACCGTTAACACATAAAGGAATTTTTCCCTCAACATGACGAGTGTGATCATACCAGCACTAATGCACCGGATCCTATCAGAACTCCGAAGTTAAGCGTGCTTGGGCGAGAGTAGTACTAGGATAGGTGACCCCCTGGGAAGTCCTCGTGTTGCACCCCGCTTTTCAATTTTTTTTTGCACCGGTAACAGTTGCTAAGATATTTTGTCCACCACATTTCTATTATCGAACCCCACGGCACCTTGGGCAAGACAACTTCGCTTCACGTGAAGGCTGGGCCAGCAAACTGAGGCGTAGGGGTTGTGACTAGGTCTCCGTCGCTACGGTGGCGATAACTTTTGATTCGTAAGGAGTTACGCAGCGCACATCATACCGTTGCAAAGCTCTCCGAGAGCTCTAAGACCGGGGCAGCTAGCTTCCTCGCAGTTCCTTTTTTGGAGCCCAAAAATGAACGTTTTCATCAGTTTCAGGCCACTGATCTTTTTTTGCTCTATTTTTTCATCGCGGATCGTACGTCGTGAGCTGTTAAAAAGACGACAACCTTAGTCACGGGACATTACACGACCCTACAACGCGTCGATATTATGTCTTGCGAGGATGTTGCGTTGTTGAAGCGGATGGGTTGTCGTTAAGCCCATTGGGCCTTTTGGAAGGGCCATCTCTCTAGGCTGGGACAATGAACCGTTAACACATAAAGGAATTGTGCCCTCAACATGACGAGTGCGATCATACCAGCAATAATGCACCGGATACTATAAGAACTCCGAAGTTAAGCGTGCTTGGGCGAGTGTAGTACTAGGATGGGTGACCCCCTACGAAGTCCTCGTGTTGCACCCCCCATTTCAATTTTTTTTTGCTCCGGTTAGGGTTGCCAAGATACTTTGTCCACCACATTTCTATTATCGAATCCCACAGCACCTTGGCAAGACAACTTCGCTTCACGTGGAGGCTGGGCCAGCAAACTGAGGGCGTAGGGCTTGTGACCAGGTCTCCGTCGCTCCGGTGCCCATCACTTTTTATCCGTAAGGAGTTACGCGGCGCACAACATATCGTTGCAAAGCTCACCGAAAGCTCTACAACGAGGACAGCTAGCTTGCTCGCTGTGCCCTTTTTGGAGCCCAAACTCTAACATTTTCATCAGTTTCGAGCTACTATTCTTATTTAGCTCTGTTTTTCCGTCCGGCATCGTCCGTCGTGAGCTGTTAAAAGGACGACAACCTTACTTGCGGGACATTAGAGGGCCATACAATGCGTCAATATCACGTCTCGTGAGGATGCTGCGTTGTTGAAGCGGATGGGTTGTCGTTAAGTCCATTGGGCATTCTGAATAGGACATCTCTCTAGGCTGGGACTGTGAACCATTAACACATAAAGGAATTTTTCTCTCAACATGACGGGTGTGATCATACCAGCACTAATGCATCGGATCCCATCAGAACTCCGATGTTAAGCGTGCTTGGGCGAGAGTAGTACTATGATGGGTGACCCCCGGGAAGTCCTCGTGTTGCAGCCCCCTTTTCAATTTTTTTTGCTCCGATTAGGGTTGCCAAGATACTTTATCCACCACATTTCTATTATCGAATCCCACAGCACCTTGGGCAAGACAACTTCGCTTCACGTGGAGGCTGGGTTAGCAAAACGAGGGCATAGGGCTCGTGACCAGGTCTCCGTCGCTCCGGTGCCCATAACTTTTGATCCGTAAGGAGTTAAACGGCACACAGCATACCGTTGTAAAGCTCTCCAAGATCTCTACGACTTGGGCAGCCAACTTGCTCGCTGTGCCCTTTTTGGAGCCCAAAAATGAAAGTTTTCATTAGTCTCAGGCCACTAATCTTTTTTTGCTCTATTTTAGAGGGCCCTACAACGCGTCGAAATCACGTCTTGAGAGAATGCTGCATTGTTGAAGCAGATGGGTTGTCGTTAAGCCCATTGGGCCTTCTGAATGGGCCATCTCTCTAGGCTGGGACTGTGAACCTTTCAAACATAAAGGAATTGTGCTCACAACATGGCGGGTGCGATCATACCAGCACTATTGCACCGGATCCCATTAGAACTCCGAAGTTAAGCGTGCTTGGGCGAGAGTAGTACTAGGATGGGTGACCCCCTGGGAAGTTCTCGTGTTGCACCCCCATTCTCAATTTTTTTGCTCCGGTTAGGGTTGCCAAGATACTTTATCCACCACATTTCTATTATCGAATCCCACGGCACCTTGGGCTAGACAATTTCGCTTCACGTGGAGTCTGGGCCTGTAAACCGAGGGTGTAAGGCCTGTGACCAGGTCTCCGTCACTCCAGTGCCCATAACTTTTGATCCGTAAGGAGTTACGCGGCGCACAGCATACCGTTGCAAAGCACTCCGAGAGCTCTACGATGGGGGCAGCTAGCTTGCTCGCTGTACCCTTTTTGGCGCCCAAAATCGAACGTTTTCATCAGTTTTAGGCCACTTTTCTATTTTTGCTCTATTTTTTCATCCCAGATCGTACGTCGTGAACTGTTAAAAGGACGATAACCTTACTCGCGAGACATTAGAGGGCCCTACAATGCGTCAATATCATGTCTTGCAAGGATGCTGCCTTCTTGAAGCGGATGGGTTGTCGTTAAGCCCATTGGGCCTTTTGAATGAGCCATCTCTCTAGGCTAGGACTGTGAGCCGTTAACACATAAAAGAATTGTGCCGTCAAATGACGGGTGCGATCATACCAGCACTAATGCACCGGATCCCATCAGAACTCTAAAGTTAAGAATGCTTGGGCGAGAATAGTACTAATATGGGTGACCCCCTAAGAAGTCCTCGTGTTGTACCCCCCTTTTCAATATTTTTTGCCCTGGTTAGGGTTGCCAAGATATTTTATCCACCACATTTCTGTTATCGAATACCACGGAACCTTGGGCAAGACAACTTCGCTTCACGTGGAGGCTGGGCCAGCAAACCGAGGGCGTAGGGCTTGTGACCAGGTCTCCAGAGCTCCGGTGCCCATAACTTTTGATCCCTAAGAAGCTACGCGGCGCACAGTATTCCATTGCAAAGCTCTCCGGGATCTCTAAGACAAAGGCAGCTAGCTTCCTCGCTGTACCATTTTTGGAGCCCAAAAATGAACGTTTTCATCAGTTTCAGGCCACTGATCTTTTATTGCTCTACTTTTCCGTCACGGATCATACGTCGTGAGCTGTTAAAAGGACGAAAACCTTAGTCGCGGGACATTACACGGCCCTACAACGCGTTGTTATCATGTCTTGCGAGGATGCTGCATTGTTGAAGCGGATGGGTTGTCGTTAAGCCCATTGGGCCTTTTGGATGGGACATCTCTCTAGGCAGGGACAGTGAACCGTTAACACATAAAGGAATTTTGCCCTCAACATGACGAGTGTGATCATACCAGCACTAATGCACCGGATCCTATCAGAACTCCGAAGTTAAGCGTGCTTGGGCGAGAGTAGTACTAGGATAGGTGACCCCCTGGGAAGTCCTCGTGTTGCACCCCGCTTTTCAATTTTTTTTTGCACCGGTAACAGTTGCTAAGATATTTTGTCCACCATATTTCTATTATCGAACCCCACGGCACCTTGGGCAAGACAACTTCGCTTCACGTGAAGGCTGGGCTAGCAAACCGAGGCGTAGGAGTTGTGACTAGGTCTCTGTCGCTACGGTGGCCATAACTTTTGATCCGTAAGGAGTTACGCTGTGCATATCATACCGTTGCAAACCCCTCCGAGAGCTCTAAGACAGGGGCAGCTAGCTTCCTCGCTGTGCCTTTTTTGGAGCCCAAAAATGAACGTTTTCATCAGTTTCAGGCAACTGATCTTATTTTGCTCTATTTTTCCGTCCCGTATCGTACGTCGTGAGCTGTTAAAAGGACGACAACCTTAGTTGTGGGACATTACACGGCCCTACAACGCGTCGATATCATGTCTTGCGAGGATGTTGCGTTGTTGAAGCGGATGGGTTGTCGTTAAGCCCATTGGGCCTTTTGGATGGGCCATCTCTCTAGGCTGGGACAGTGAACCGTTAACACATAAAGGAATTGTGCCCTCAACATGACGAGTGTGATCATACCAACACTAATGCACCGGATCCTATCAGAACTCCGAAGTTAAGCGTGCTTGGGCAAGAGTAGTAATAGTATGGGTGACCCCCTACGAAGTCCTCGTGTTGCACCCCCCATTTCAATTTTTTTTGCTCCGGTTACGGTTGCCAAGATACTTTGTCCACCACATTTCTATTATCGAATCCCACAGCACCTTGGCAAGACAACTTCGCTTCACGTGGAGGCTGGGCCAGCAAACTGAGGGCGTAGGGCTTGTGACTAGGTCTCCGTCGCTCCGGTGCCTATCACTTTTGATCCGTAAGGAGTTACGCGGCGTACAACATATCGTTGCAGAGCTCACCGAGAGCTCTACAACAGGGACAGCCAGCTTGCTCGCTGTGCCCTTTTTGGAGCCCAAACTCAAACATTTTCATCAGTTTCGAGCTACTTTTCTTATTTAGCCCTATTTTTTCGTCGCGGATCGCACGTCGTGAGCTGTTAAAAGGACGACAACCTTACTTGCGGGACATTAGAGGGCCTTACAATGTGTCAATATCACGTCTCGTGAGGATGCTGCGTTGTTGAAGCGGATGAGTTGTCGTTAAGCCCATTGGGCATTCTGAATGGGACATCTCTCTAGGCTAGGACTGTGAACCATTAACACATAAATGAATTGTTCTCTCAACATGACGGGTGTGATCATACCTGCACTAATGCACCGGATCCCATCAGAACTCCGATGTTAAGCGTGCTTAGGTGAGAGTAGTACTAAGATGGGTGACCCCCGGGAAGTCCTCGTGTTGCAGCCCCCTTTTCAATTTTTTTTGCTCCGATTAGGGTTGCCAAGATACTTTATCCACCACATTTCTATTATCGAATCCCACAGCACTTTGGGCAAGACAACTTCGCTTCACGTGGAGGCTGGGTTAGCAAAACGAGGGCATAGGGCTCATGACCAGGTCTCCGTCGCTCTGGTGCCCATAACTTTTGATCCGTAAGGAGTTAAGCAGCACATAGCATACCGTTGGGAAGCTCTGCGAGATCTCTACGACGGGGGCAGCCAGCTTACTCACTGTGCCCTTTTTGGAGCCCAAAAATGAATGTTTTCATCAATTTCAGGCCACTGATCTTTTTTTGCTCTATTTTAGAAGGCCCTACAACGCGTCGATATCACGTCTTGCGAGGATGCTGCATTGTTGAAGCAGATGGGTTGTCGTTAAGCCCATTGGGCCTTCTGAATTGGCCATCTCTCTAGGCTGGGACTGTGAACCGTTAACACATAAAAGAATTGTGCCCTCAACATGATGGGTGCAATCATACCAGCATTAATGCACCGGATCCCATCAGAACTCCGAAGTCAAGCGTGCTTGGGCGAGAGTAGTACTAAGATAGTTGACCCCTAGATAAGTCCTCGTGTTGCGCCCCCCCCCCCCCCTTTTCAATTTTTTTTGCTCCGGTTAAGGTTGCCAAGATACTTTATCCACCACATTTCTATTATCGAATCCCACGGCACCTTGGGCAAGACAACTTCGCTTCACGTGGAGTCTGGACCTGCAAACCGAGGGTGTAGGGCTTGTGACCAGGTCTCCGTCACTCCAGTGCCCATAACTTTTGATCCGTAAGGAGTTACATGGCGCACAGCATACCGTTGCAAAGCTCTCTGAGAGCTCTACGACGGGGGAAGCTACCTTGCTCACTGTACCCTTTTTGGAGCCCAAAATCGAACGTTTTCATTAGTTTCGGGCCACTTTTCTATTTTTGCTCTATTTTTTCATCCCAGATCGTACGTCGTGAGCTGTTAAAAGGACGACAACCTTACTCGCAGGACATTAGAGGGCCCTACAATACGTCGATATCATGTCTTGCGAGGATGCTGCCTTGTTGAAACGGATGGGTTGTCGTTAAGCCCATTGGGCCTTCTGAATGAGCCATCTCTCTAGGCTAGGACTGTGAGCCGATAACACATAAAGGATTTATGCCCTCGAAGGACGGGTGCGATCATACCAGCACTAATGCACCGGATCCCATTAGAACTCCGAAGTTAATCGTGCTTGGGCGAGAGTAGTACTAAGATGGGTGACCCCCTGGGAAGTCCTCGTGTTGTACCCCCCTTTTCAATATTTTTCCGTCCCAGATCGTACGTCGTGTGCTATTAAAAGGACGACATACTTAGTCGCCGGACATTACACGGCCCTACAACGCCTCGTTATCACGTCTTGCGAGGATGCTGCCTTGTTGAAGAGGATGGGTTGTCGTTAAGCCCATTGGGCCTTCTGAATGAGCCCTCTCTCTAGGCTAGGACTGTGAGCCGTTAACACATAAAGGAATTGTGCCCTCAAATGACGGGTGCGATCATACCAGCACTAATGCACCGGATCCTATATGAACTCTGAAGTTAAGCGTGCTTGGGCGAGAGTAGTACTAAGATGGGTGACCCCCTGAGAAGTCCTCGTGTTGTACCCCCATTTTCAATATTTTTTGCTCCAGTTAGGGTTGCCAAGATATTTTATCCACCACATTTCTGTTATCGAATACCACGGCACCTTGGGCAAGACAACTTCGCTTCACGTGGAGGCTGGGCCAGCAAACCGAGGGCGTAGGGCTTGTGACCATGTCTCCATAGCTCTGGTGCCCATAACTTTTGATCCCTAAGGAGTTACGTGGCGCACAGCATTCCATTGCAAAGCTCTCCAGGATCTCTAAGACAAAGGCAGCAAGCTTCCTCGCTGTGACATTTTTGGAGCCCCAAAAATGAACGTTTTCATCAGTTTCAGGCCACTGATCTTTTTTTGTTCTATTTTTCCGTCACGGATAGTACGTCGTGAGCTGTAAAAAGGACGACAACCCTAGTCGCGGGACATTACACGGCCCTACAACGCGTCGTTATCACGTCTTGCGAGGATGCTGCATTGTTGAAGCGGATGGGTTGTCGTTAAGCCCATTGGGCCTTTTGGATGGGCCATCTCTCTAGGCTGGGACAGTGAACCGTTAACACATAAAGGAATTGTTCCCTCAACATGACGAGTGTGATCATACCAGCACTAATGTACCGGATCCTATCAGAACTCCGAAGTTAAGCGTGCTTGGGCGAGAGTAGTACTTGGATAGGTGACCCCTTGGGAAGTCCTCGTGTTGCACCCCACTTTTCAATTTTTTTTACTCCGGTAACGGTTGCTAAGATATTTTATCCACCACATTTCTATTATCGAACCCACGGCACCTTGGGCAAGACAACTTCGCTTCACGTGAAGGCTGGGCCAGCAAACTGAGGCGTAGGGGTTGTGACTCGGTCTCGGTCGCTACGGTGGCCATAACTTTTGATCCGTAAGGAGTTACGCAGCGCACATCATACCTTTGCAAAGCTCTCCGAGAGCTCTAAGACAGGGGCAGCTAGCTTCCTCGCTGTTCCTTTTTTGGAGCCCAAAAATGAACGTTTTCATCAGTTTCAGGCCACTGATGTTTTTTTGCTCTATTTTTTCGTCCCGGATCGTACGTCGTGAGCTGTTAAAGGGACGACAACCTTAGTCGCGGGACATTACATGGCCCTACAACGCGTCGATATCATGTCTTGCGAGGATGTTGCGTTGTTGAAGCATATGGGTTGTCGTTAAGCCCGTTGGGCCTTTTGGATGGGCCATCTCTCTAGGCTGGGACAGTGAACCGTTAACACATAAAGGAATTGTGCCCTCAACATAACGAGTGCGATCATACCAGAACTAATGCACCGGATCCTATCAGAACTCCGAAGTTAAGCGTGCTTGGGCGAGAGTAGTACTAGGATGGGTGACCCCCTGCGAAGTCCTCATGTTGCACCCACCATTTTAATTTTTTTTGCTCCGATTAGGGTTGCCAAGATTCTTTGTCCACCACAATTCTATTATCGAATCCCACACCACCCTGGCAAGACAACTTCGCTTCACGTGGGGGCTGGGCCAGCAAACCGAGGGCGTAGGGCTTGTGACTAAGTCTCCGTCGCTCTGGTGCCCATAACTTTTTATCCGTAAGGAGTTACGCGGCGCACAACATATCGTTGCAAAGCTCACCGAGAGCTCTACAACGGGGACAGCTAGCTTGCTTGCTGTGCCCTTTTTGGAGCCCAAACTCAAACATTTTCATCAGTTTCTAGCTACTTTTCTTATTTAGCTCTGTTTTTCCGTCCCGAATCGCACGTCGTGAGCTATTAAAAGGACGACAACCTTACTTGCGGGACATTAGAGGGCCTTACAATGCGTCAATATCACGTCTCGTGAGGATGTAGCGTTGTTGAAGCGGATGGGTTGTCGTTAAGCCCATTGGGCATTCTGAATGGGACATCTCTCTAGGCTGGGGCTGTGAACCATTAACACATAAAGGAATTTTTCTCTCAACATGACGAGTGTGATCATACCAGCACTAATGCACCGGATCCCATCAGAACTCCGATGTTAAGCGTGCTTGGGCGAGAGTAGTACTAAGATGGGTGACCCCCAGGAAGTCCTCGTGTTGCAGCCCCCTTTTCAATTTTTTTTGCTCCGATTAGGGTTGCCAAGATACTTTATCCACCACATTTCTGTTATCGAATCCCACAGCACCTTGGGCAAGACAACTTCGCTTCACGTGGAGGCTGGGTTAGCAAAACGAGGGCGTAGGGCTCGTGACCAGGTCTCCGTCGTTCCGGTGCTCATAACTTTTGATCCGTAAGGAGTTAAGCGGCACACAACATACCGTTGTAAAGCACTCCAAGATCTCTACGACGGGGACAGCCAGCTTGCTCGTTGTGCCCTTTTTGGAGCCCAAACTCAAACATTTTAATCAATTTTGAGCAACTTTTCTTATTTAGCTCTATTTTTTCATCCCGGATCGCACTTCGTGAGCTGTTAAAAGGAAGACAACCTTACTCGCGTGAGTTTAGAGGGCCTTACAATGTGTCAATATCACGTCTCGTGAGAATGCTGCGTTGTTGAAGCGGATGGGTTGTCGTTAAGACCATTGGGCCTTCTGAATGGGACATCTCTCTAGGCTGGGACTGTGAACCATTAACACATAAAGGAATTGTTCTCTCAACATGACGGGTGCGATCGTACCAGCACTAATGCACCGGATCCCATAAGAACTCCGATGTT
Organism: Ehretia macrophylla; assembly: GCA_037974665.1. Taxonomy (NCBI): domain Eukaryota; kingdom Viridiplantae; phylum Streptophyta; class Magnoliopsida; order Boraginales; family Ehretiaceae; genus Ehretia; species Ehretia macrophylla. The sequence goes on from CM075769.1 coordinate 75,436,287, forward strand.
AAGCGTGCTTGGGCGAGAGTAGTACTAAGATGGGTGACCCCTTGGGAAGTCCTCGTGTTGCAACCCCCTTTTCATTTTTTTTGCTCCGATTAGGGTTGCCAAGATATTTTATCCACCACATTTCTATTATCGAATCCCACAACACCTTGGGCAAGACAACTTCGCTTCACGTGGAGGCTGGGTTAGCAAAGCTCTCCAGCATCTCTAAGACAAAGGCAGCTAGCTTCCTCGCTGTGCCATTTTTGTAGCCCAATAATGAACGTTTTCATCAGTTTCAGGCCACTGATCTTTTATTGCTCTATTTTTCCATCACAGATCGTATGTCGTGAGTTGTCAAAAGGACGACAACCTTAGTCGCGGGACATTACACGGCCCTATAATGCGTCGTTATCACGTCTTGCGAGGATGCTGCATTGTTGAAGCGGATGGGTTGTCGTTAAGCCCATTGGGCATTCTGAATGGGACATCTCTCTAGGCTAGTACTGTGAACCATTAACACATAAAGGAATTGTTCTCTCAACATGACGGGTGTAATCATACCAGCACTAATGCACCGGATCCCATCAGAACTCCGATGTTAAGCGTGCTTGGGCGAGAATAGTACTAAGATGGGTGACGCCCGGGAAGTCCTCGTGTTGCAGCCCCCTTTTCAATTGTTTTTGCTCCGATTAGGGTTGCCAAGATACTTTATCCACCACATTTCTATTATCGAATCCCACAGCACCTTGGGCAAGACAACTTCGCTTCACGTGGAGGCTGGGTTAGCAAAACGAGGGCGTAGGGCTCGTGACCAGGTCTCCGTTGCTCCGGTGCCCATAACTTTTGATCCGTAAGGAGTTCAGCAGCACACAACATACCGTTGTGAAGCTCTCCGAGAGCTCTACGACGAGGGCAGCCAGCTTGCTCGCTGTGCCCTTTTTGGAGCCCAAAAATGAATGTTTTCATCAGTTTCAGGCCACTGATCTTCTTTTGCTCTATTTTAGAGGGCCCTACAATGCGTCGATATCACATCTTGCGAGGATGCTGCATTGTTGAAGCAGATCGGTTGTCGTTAAGCCCATTGGGCCTTCTGAATGGGTCATCTCTCTAGGCTGGGACTGTGAACTGTTAACACATAAAGGAATTGTGCCCTCAACATGACGGGTGCAATCATACCAGCATTAATGCACCGGATCCCATCAGAACTCCGATGTCAAGCGTGCTTGGGCGAGAGTAGTACTAAGATAGTTGACCCCCAGGGAAGTCCTCGTGTCGCACCCCCCTTTTCAATTTTTTTGCTCCGGTTAAGGTTACCAAGATACTTTATCCACCACATTTCTATTATCGAATTCCACGGCACCTTGGGCAAGACAACTTCGCTTCACGTGGAGCCTGGGTCAGCAAACCAAGGGCGTAGGGCTTGTGACCAGGTCTCCGTCGCTCCGGTGCCCATAACTTTTGATCCGTAAGGAGTTACGCGGCGCACAGCATACCGTTGCAAAGCTCTCCGAGTGCTTTACGATGGGGGCAGCAAGCTTGCTCGCTGTGCCGTTTTTGGAACCCAAAATCGAACGTTTTCATCAGTGTTGGGCCTCTTTTTTGTTTTTGCTCTGTTTTTTCATCCCGAATCGTACGTCATGAGCTGTTAAAATGAGGACAACCTTACTCGCGGGACATTAGAGGGCCCTACAATGCGTCGATATCTCGTGTGGCGAGAATACTGGGTTGTTGAAGCAGATGGGTTGTCGTTAAGCCCATTGGGCCTTCTGAATTGGCCATCTCTCTAGGCTGGGACTGTGAACCGTTCAAACGTAAAGGAATTGTGCCCACAACATGGCGGGTGCGATCATACCAGCACTATTGCACCGGATCCCATTAGAACTCCGAAGTTAAGCGTGCTTGGGCGAGAGTAGTACTAGGATGGTTGACCCCCTGGGAAGTCCTCGTGTTGCACCCCCATTCTCAATTTTTTTGCTCCGGTTAGGGTTGCCAAGATACTTTATCCACCACATTTCTATTATCGAATCCCACGGCACCTTGGGCAAGACAACTTCGCTTCACGTGGAGTCTGGACCTGCAAACCGAGTGTGTAAGGCTTGTGACCAGGTCTCCGTCACTCCAATGCCCATAACTTTTGATCCGTAAGGAGTTACATGGCGCATAGCATACCGTTGCAAAGCTCTCCGAGAGCACTACGACGGGGGCAGCTACCTTGCTCGCTGTACCCTTTTTGGAGCCCAAAATCGAACGTTTTCATTAGTTTCAGGCCACTTTTCTATTTTTGCTCTATTTTTTCATCCCGGATCGTACGTAGTGAGCTGTTAAAAGGATGACAACCTTACTCGCAGGACATTAGAGGGCCCTACAACGTGTCGATATCATGTCTTGCGAGGATGCTGCCTTGTTGAAGTGGATGGGTTGTCGTTAAGCCCATTGGGCCTTTTGAATGAGCCATCTCTCTAGGCTAGGACTGTGAGCCGTTAACACATAAAGGATTTATGCCCTCAAAGGACAGGTGCGATCATACCAGCACTAATGCACCGGATCCCATCAGAACTCCGAAGTTAAGCGTGCTTGGGCGAGAGTAGTACTAGGATGGGTGACCCCCTGGGAAGTCCTCGTGTTGTACCCCCCTTTTCAATTTTTTTTTCTCCGGTTAGGGTTGCCAAGATATTTTATCCACCACATTTCTATTATCGAATACCACGGCACCTTGGGCAAGACAACTTCGCTTCACGTAGAGGCTGGGCCAGCAAACTGAGGGCGTCGGGCTTGTGACGTGGTCTCCATAGCTCCAGTGCCCATAACTTTTGATCTGTAAGGAGTTCGGCGGCGCACAGCATTCCGTTGCAAAGCTCTCCGAGAGCTCTAAGACAAAGGCAGCTAGCTTCCTCGCTGTGCCCTTTTTGGAGCCAAACAATGAACGTTTTCATCAGTTTCAGGCCACTGATCTTTTTTTGCTCTATTTTTCCATCCCGGATCGTACATCGTGTGCTATTAAAAGGACGACAAATTTAGTCGCGGGACATTACACGGCCCTACAACGCGTCGTTATCACGTCTTGCGAGGATGCTACATTGTTGAAGCGGATGGGTTGTCGTTAAGCCCATTGGGCCTTTTGGATGGGCCATCTCTCTAGGCTGGGACAGTGAACCGTTAACACATAAAGGAATTGTGCCCTCAACATGACGAGTGCGATCATACCAGCACTAATGCACCGGATCCTACCAGAACTCCGAAGTTAAGCGAGCTTGAGCGAGAGTAGTACTAGGATAGGTGACCCCCTGGGAAGTCCTCGTGTTGCACCCCCCTTGTTAATTTTTTTTGCTCTGGTTAGGGTTGCCAAGATACTTTATCCACCACATTTCTATTATCGAACCCCACGGCACCTTGGGCAAGACAACTTCGCTTCACGTGGAGGCTGGGCCACCAAACCGAGGGCGTAGGGCTTGTGACCAGGTCTCCGTCGCTCCGGTGCCCATAACTTTTGATCCGTATGTCATGCCCCAGCCCAGCCTATAAAGGTTAGACTAGGGTGTGATCTAAACATTCAAATCACGTCTCGTTCTCAATCGTTCATGAAAATTTAACACTTAATGTTTTGACTAAACTCCAAAATTTTTCGGGAAACCGGCAGCATAACGGCTGTAATTGGGCTCTTGGTTTGACGTAATTCTCTAAACGCCTCAGGTTTTCCAATCTCAATCTCATTTCCAACTAGGACTACTATTTACCCTCAATTGAAATACCTACTGATTATCTCAATGTCTCGTTTGATTAATAACCTAGCATGATACTATGTCTCGTTTGTTTGTTTATCCTCGTTACAAAAGTACTTGTTGATCTTAGCTTAATAGCGAGTACCTGCTTAAGATTTGATTGGTTCATTTTACTTAGCCTTTACCTAATACCTCATAATCCTATTATAGATACTAGCAGTAATAATTGCAAAATGACTATAGTAGTGTCTAGTATCTGTCTAGCTAATATCAATACAAACCAAAATTAGACCTCAAATTACAACGGGGGTCTTTTACATCACAACATTAAACAACATGAAAGAAACAATCTTCAAGTAGCATAGTTTTCACAAATGGCCATAAATCAAGCATAACACATAGGAACAGACAATCACTCCAAAGAATCATCGTTAGGCACATCGTCCTCAAGTACCTGTTGTTGATCTTCTTCACCTGAAATGATAAAAGAGGGTGAGTCTTTATGAACTCAGCGAGGGGGGAACGAGAAATAGGTTTTGAAACTCATTTTTCGGTTCAACTTATGAAAATCCTTTTGCAAGCATGAATATAACACAATTAAGTACATAATAATAATATAAAGTAAAGGAACAGAAACTCCAGTCTTTCCTCCCCGAGGTTCTCTAGGAACCAAGCGAGAGTACTTATACATATAGAAAAGGATACGGTGAGCTTTTGCTCTCAGTTGTTGCGGCCAACTTCAATTCATCCCCTTAACACGCCAATTGGGTGTACTCCGGATGTACCCCGAAATCCTACGACCCAACTCTCCAAGGAAGTCTAGCCCCCAAGTGAGAGAGGGAATGGGACCATAGTAGTCACGGGTGCACCGGCAAGCCCGATGCCGCCCGGTGTGCATGATCGTTACCATGCCAGAATGAAAGGTTGCAACCTTGTATGCAATGCACATTTATGACATTTAATATATCACATTACGAGGACAACAAAGTAGGTTGCCTCCGAACAGTCATAAGATTGCACATTGACAAGTAAACAAGCAAGGCACGATAAGACGAGTAATTTCACTTGAAAGGCATATAGAGTTATATGAACATTAAACGGGCAGCCATGTAACACATGTAAATCAAACCATATAACTCATTTCGAAGTCCACGTAATCAAGTGATAAGATTATTCAACATGCAACAACATCTACGTGGGTTCGGATGCAAGAAAAGCCTATTTGTCAACATGCAACGATCAAAATCACATTTAGGGTTATAAGGGCAACTACGGGCAGCCTACTAAGCTTATAATTCCACACAATATCCAAATGATCAATACTTAGCAAGCCTACCTAGTCATTAGGGTTTCCATTTCGTGCTTACCCGTGCGATTAAACCCTAAGTCAACTCAAATCAATCTCAAGCCATGCATCAAATAATTTGAACATCCCCAAGTACTCAAAACAGTCCACACAACATCTCAATGCCACAATCCCAAGAATTTAATACCACAAGAGAAGTTACAACAAATTTTCTAAGCATATAACCGAGTGAAACGCTCACTGCAATAAGCTGTTTTCTCACAATCATTAAGATAAGTAAACAATCTCCAATTCCAGTGAATAAGATGTCAAATTAAATTGTAAGAAGTGAACTAAAATCAGAAACAAACCTTGCATCATTTGGAGTTCGGGATCAATAGTTATAGCCGAAACAGTGGGATAGCACAAAACTGTCCAGATTTGCACACATTTCAATAATTGACGTTTTTGTGGTCCTTACGGTCAGATTTAGCCTTAGTCCATTTCCGACAAAAATGTCCAGAACTGAAAAATCGAGCATCACACCAAATTTCATGCATTTTGGACATCATTTACTAAGTCAAATCTGGTTCGTTCTACAAGGTCAGTGCATCTGCCAAAACCTGCTTCATTTTTCCAGATTTCCAGATTTGGACACATTTTAATGATTTGCCATTTTGAGGATCTTAGAGTCAAAATTAGCTTTGGTCTATGTCTGCAAAAAATGTTCAAAACTGGCAAAACTAGTCACCTACCAATTTCCATGCATTTGTAACATCATTTGCCTATCTAAACTCACCTCGAAACAACAGGTCAGAGAGCTGTCACATTATCCGATTTCACCTATCATCACTTTCAAGCAAAATCTTGCCATGCATGGTTGAAGAAGCTTATGAACACACATATAACTCAAGTACAGAAGCAAAGACATACATTTAAGAGCATGCATGTGAATTTTTGAAGGATTTTCAAAAGGTTTTAGCCCTCACCTTAGCATATCAACCAAGAAGATGCACAAAACTTGTTGAAGCACAAATTTCTTCTTCTTCTTTGCCTAGCCGAGATTCCAACTTAGTTTTCTCTATTTTTCCTAGCTTAGTGACCAAGCACTTAGTACATGCATGTGGTTAGAACAAGAAGAAAAGAAATGGAAGCTAAGAAACTTACCTAGGGCCGAAATGAAGAGTCAAAAGCTTGCATGTGAGTTTTCTTGCATCCTAGCTAGCTTGATCGAATTTCTTGCTTGTTGCTTGTCTTGATTAACTATGGTGTGAAGAAGATGAGCTATGAAGCCAACAATTTTCAGCTAGGGCCAAGAGAGAGAGAAGAATGAGAGGGAGAGAGAGAAGTTGAGGAAGAAAGAAGGAAAATGACAAGAAATGACAAAAATGATGGCTTTGCAAATCTTGAAGCAAGTGGTCGGCCTAGGGCTTGATAATTTAGCTTTTTTTGTGTCTTCAAGAACATATTTGAAATTCCTAGTATGGGCAAAGAGGGTTCGGTCGAGCAAGGTGGAGTTTTGAGGAGGTTTGAGCAATTTCTTTATGCAATTGTGTTATAGGATTGTCATAAGTTGTCTAGAATCAATTTGAATTGAGCAAACATGCACAAATACCACCTAGTGGTCGGCCAAGGCTATAAAAATTCTGATTTTTTGTCATCTATTGGAATATTATTTTATTGGGTGTTGGAAGTGCAAAAAGAATAAGGAATAAAGAATGAGAAATGCTTAGTGTTTAGTGAAATTTTGTCTTCTAGTGAGTTGAATTAGTAATTTAATATTAGTTAGTGGATTTTGTAGGATTAATTAATGACCTAGTGCTTCGTGTAAGATGCTTTCTTGTTAAGCGTAAGGGCACGCTTTCCTAGGTCTAGGACACACACTACGAGGTAGGACACGAACTATGAGATGAACGCACGTTTTCCAAGTAAATGCACGCAACCCTAAATGAATGCACGTAATTCAATGCATTGTACACAAAACGAACACAATTCTTAAACCTAGGTCAAGGCACGCAATTCTAGATTAGGGTAGACGAGACGAGGTATCGCACAAAAATCGAGGTCGGGTGTGAGGCCCGACCCCGAATAACGTGTCCTACCTCGATTTGCGCGCCTTAGACCTAAAATTAAATGACCGACCTTGGATTACGTGTCATGTCTTGGTTTTCGTGCATTCCTCGTCATACGTGCCTTGACCTAGAATAGTGTGACCTAATCCCCGACTCACATGCGGTACCTAGAAATACATGCCCTGACCACGATGTACGTGCGTTACCTCATTTCGTGTACCTTATCCTTGAACTGCGAACCTTAACCTAGATATAGAGTCATGCCTTGATTTGTGTGTATTTGCATTAGAATCCGTGCATTTGTCTTGAAGTACGTGTATTAGTCTTGAAGTTCGTGTCTTACCTCGTAGTTTGTGTCTACCTCGTAATTTGTGCCCTAGACCTAGGAATCCATGCCACCACGTTGATCAAGAAAGAATCCTACACAAAGCACTAGACACTAAAATAATCCTACACAATCCACTAACCAATATTATATTCCTAATTCAAATTCTCTACAAACTCCACTAACAATAAAATAATACTAAACTATTCCTATATTTCCCACTAACTATTATTCTATTCATAATTCAACTCATCAACAAACATTCCTATATTTTATTCTACCTAGATTCCCTAATTTCCCAACATTCCTATGACAATTCTAATGACACAAATGCATAAAGAATTATTCCTAGACAAACTATAACAAACACTTAGCGCAATGCATAAAAAAATGCTCAAAACCACCTAAATCCTCTACCTTGCTCAACCAAACCACCTTTGCCCATGCTAAAAATTTTAAAATCACACATTGAAGACACAAAAATCAGAATTTAATGGCCCAAGGCCGACCAAGTGCTTGAATAATGCAAAAGCCTTCATTTTTTTGTCATTTCTTCTTTCCTCTCACATTTTCTCTCTCTCCCTCTCATTCTCTCTCTCCATTTTGGTTTTGGCTGAGTTATCTCCACCTCTTAGCTCATCTTCATCATCCTAAGGTGCATCAAGACAAACCACAAGCAAAGAAACTCACCCAAGCAAGCTAGGATGCAAGAAACACACATGCAAGCATTTTGAGTCACCATTTTCGGCCTAGGTAAGTTTTCTTGGCTTCCATTTATTTTCTTCTTGTTCTAACCTCATGCATGTGCTAAGATATTGATCACTAGGATAGGAAAAATAGAGAAACCAAGTTGGAATCTCGGCTAAGCAAGAAGAAGAAGAGATTTGAAGCTTCAACAAGTTTTTTGTGCATCTTTGTGGTTGATTGCTAAGGTGAGGGTTAAAACCTTTTGAAAACTCTTCAAAAATTCACATGCATGCTCATAAATGTGTGTATTTGCTTCTTTACTTGAGCTATATGGTCGTTCATAAGCTTAAACAACCATGCATGGCAAGATCTTGGCTTGAAAATGATGATAGGTGAAGTCGAAATTGTTGACAGCTCTCTGACCATTCTGTTCGAGGTAAGTTTAGCTAGGAAAATGATGTTTAAAATGCTTTAAAATTGGTAGGTGACTAGTTTGGACAGTTTTGAACAGTTTTACCAGAAATAGGACGAAGCTAATTTTGACTCTAAGATCCTCAAAATGGCAAATCTTTAAAATGTGACCAAATCTGGAAATCTGGAAAAATGAAGCAGGTTTTGGCAGATGCACTGACCTTGTGGAACGAACCATATTTGACTTAGTGAATGATGTCAAAAATGCATGAAATTTGGTTTGCTGCTAGATTTTTCAGTTCTGGACAATTTTTTCAGAAATGGACCAAGGCTAAAACTGACCCTAAGGACCTCAAAAACGTCAATTTCTGAAATGTGTGCAAATCTGGACAGTTTTGTGCTATTCCACTGTTTCGGCTATATCTAATGATCCCGAACTCCAATTGATGCAAGGTTTGTTTCTGATTTTAGTTAACTTCTTAAAGTTTAATTTGAAATCTTAGTCACGGAATTTTTAGATTTTTTGCTTATCAGATTGACTGTGAGAAGACAGCCTATTGCAGTAAGGGTTTCACTTAATGTTGTGCTTAGTAAAATTGTTGTGACTCCTCTTGTTGAATTAAATGCTTGGGATTATAGCTACGGGATGTTGTGTGGACTGTTTTGAATGTTTGAGGATGTTGAATTAAATGATGCATGGTTTGAGATTGACTTTGAGTTGGGTTGAGGCTCAAATTGCACGAATATACATGAAATGGAAACCCTAATGACTAGGTAGTTTTGCTAAGTATTGATCAATTGGAAATTGTGTGGGAATTATATGCTTAGTGGGCTGCCCGTAAATGTCTTATAACTTCAAATGTGATTTTGACCATTGCATGTTGACAAATAAGCTTTTCCTGCACCCGAACCCATGATTGATGTCATTGCAAGTTGAATAATCTTATCACTTGATCACGTGGGCTTCTTAATGAGTTATATGGCCTGTTTTACATGTGTTACATGGCTGCCCGTTTAATTTTCATATAACTCTATATGCCTTCAAGTGAAATTTCCTGTCTTATCGTGCCCTGCTTGTTTACTTGTCAATGTGCAATCTTATGACTGTCCGGAGGCAACCTACTTTGTTGTCCTCCTACTGTGATATATTACCTGTCATGAATGTGCATTGCATACAAGGTTGCAACCTTTCCTGTTGGCATGGTAGCGATCACGCACAACGGGCGGCATCGGGCTTGCCGGTGCACCCGTGACTACCATGGTCCCATTCCCTCTCTCGCTTGGGGGCTAGACTTGCTCGGAGAGTTGGGTCGTAGGATTTTGGGGTACATCTAGAGTACACCCACCTGAAGTGTTTGGAGAATGATTAAAGTCGGCCGCAACAACTGATTCTGGAACTGATCTGAGAGCTAAAGCTCACCGTATCCTTTTACTATGTGTATAAGTACTCTCGCTTGGTTCCTAGAGAACCTCGGGGAGGAAAGACTAGTATTTCTGTTCCTTTACTTGATTTTACTGTTATATTCATGTTTGAAAAATGGATTTTCATAAATTGAACCGGAAAATGAGTTTCAAAATGTATTTCTCGTTCCCCCTCACTGAGTTCATAAGGATTCACCCTCTTTTTTTATCACAGGTGAAGAAGAACATGTACAGGTACCCGAGGACAACGTGCCTATCGATGATTCCTTGGAGTGATTGTCTGTCCCTACGTGCTTTTGTGCTTTGCCTGAAAGTGGTTGCTATATGGATGTTGTGTTTGATTGCAAACTATTCATTTTATTGATGTAAATGACCCCGTTGTAATTTGGGTCTAATTCTGGGATTGTACTACCTATAGCCGGACGAACTTTTATTTGGTGGTTTGCTTTCGTTTTCTTAATTGGTAGTTATCGTAGGCCTTCAAACCACTAGATGAACAATCAACTAAGTTAATTCTATCTAATTTCACTTAGGTGCTCACTTGCAAACTAAAGGATAATAGGTACTTGCATGATAGGAAATTGACAAATAAACGGGACATAGTTATCATGTTAGGCTCATTAACCAAACAAGACCTTCAAGATAAACTAGTAGGCAAATCGGTTGGTGACAAATAGGAGTCCTTAATGCAATTGGGTTAATGATTGGAATAATTGAGGCGTTTAGAGAATTAGATCAAACCAAAGAGGCCAATTACAGCCATTATGCTGCCGGTGTTCCAAAAAATTTGGGAGTTAAGGCAAGTGTTAAATCCACATAATCAGTTAAGTATGTGATATTACCTGAATGTTTAGTTTACACGCTAGTCTAACCTTATAGGCCGGGTTGGGGCGTGACATCGGGACTCACATTTTCCGTCCCGGATCCTACGTTGTGAGCTGTTAAAGGGACGACGACCTTACTCGCAGGACATTAGAGGGCCCTACAACACGTCAATATCACGTCTTGCGAGGATGCTACGTTGTTGAAGCGGATGGGTTGTCGTTAAGCCCATTGGGGCTTTTGAATGGGCCATCTCTCTAGGCTGGGACTGTGAACCGTTAACATATAAAGGAATTGTGCCCTCAACATGACGAGTGCAATCATCCTAGCACTAATGCGCCGGATCCCATCAGAACTCCGAAGTTAAGCGTGCTTGGGCGAGAGTAGTACTAGGGCGGGTGACCCCCTGGGAAGTCCTCGTGTTGCACCCACATTTTCAATTTTTTTTGCTCCGGTTAGGGTTGCCAAGATACTTTATCCACCACATTTCTATTATCGAATCCCACGGCACCTTGGGCAAGACAACTTCGCTTCAAGTGGAGGCTGGGCCAGCAAACTGAGGGCGTAGGGCTTGTGACCAGGTCTCCCTCGCTCCGGTGCCCATAACTTTTGATCCGTAAGGAGTTACACGGCGCACAGCATATCGTTGCAAAGCTCTCCAAGAGCTCTACGACGGGGGTAGCCAGCTTGCTCGCTGTGCCCTTTTTGGAGCCCAAGATCAAACATTTTCATCAGTTTCGGGCCACTTTTCTTATTTAGCTTTGTTTTTCCATCCCAGATCGTACGTCGTGAGTTGTTAAAAGGACGACAACCTTACTTGTGGGATATTAGAGGGCCCTACAACGCGTCGATATCACGTCTTGCGAGGATGCTCTGTTGTTGAAACAGATGGGTTGTCGTTAAGCCCATTGGGCCTTCTGAATGGGCCATCTCTCTAGGCTGGGACTGTGAACCGTTAACACATAAAGGAATTGTGCCCTCAACATGGCGGGTGCGATCATACCAGCACTAATGCACCGGATCCCATCAGAACTCTAAAGTTAAGCGTGCTTGGGCGAGAGTAGTACTAAGATGGGTGACCCCCTGGGAAGTCCTCGTGTTGCACCCCCCTTTTCAATTTTTTTTTGCTCCGGTTAGGGCTGCCAAGATACTTTATCCACCCCATTTCTATTATCGAATCCCACGGCACCTTGGGCAAGACAACTTCGCTTCACGTGGAGGCTGGGTCAGCAAACCGAGGGCGTAGGGCTTGTGACCAGGTCTCCGTTACTCCGGTGCCCATAACTTTTGATCTGTAAGGAGTTACGTGGCGCACAGCATACCGTTGCAAAGCTCTCCGAGAGCTCTACGACAAGGGCAGCTAGCTTGCTCACTATGCCCTTTTTGGAGACCAAAATTGAACGTTTTCATCTATTTGGGCCACTTTTCTATTTTTGCTCTGTTTTTCAGTCCCTTATCGTACATCGTGAGCTGTTAACAGGACGATAACCTTACTCGCGGGACATTAGAGGGCCCAAAAAATACATCGATGTCACGTCTTGCGAGGATGCTTCGTTGTTGAAGATGATGGGTTGTCGTTAAGCCCATTGGGCCTTCTGAATGGGCCATCTCTCTAGGCCGGGACTGTGAACCGTTAACACATAAAGGAATTGTGCCCTCAACATGACGGGTGTGATCATACCAGCACTAATGCACCGGATTCCATCAGAACTCCGAAGTTAAGCGTGCTTGGGCGAGAGTAGTACTAGGATGGGTGACCCCTTGGGAAGTCCTCGTGTTGCACCCCCCTTTTCAATTTTTTTTGCTCCAGTTAGGGTTGCCAAAATACTTTATCCACCACATTTCTATTATCGAATGCCATGGCACCTTGGGCAAGACAACTTCGCTTCACGTGGAGGCTGGGTGGAAAACTGAGGGCGTAGGGCTTGTGACCAGGTCTCCATCGCTCCGGTGCCTATAACTTTTTATCCGTAAGGAGTTATGCGGCGCACTGTATACTGTTGGAATGCTTTCCGAGAGCTCTACGACAAGGGCAGCTAGCTTGCTCACTGTGCCATTTTTTGGAGCCCAAAATCGAACGTTTTCATCAGTTTCTGACCACTTTTCTAGTTTAGCTCTATTTTTTCGTCGCAGATCGTACATCGTGAGCTATTAACAGGACGATAACCTTACTCGCGGGACATTAGAGGGCCCAAAAAATACATCGATGTCACGTCTTGCGAGGATGCTACGTTGTTGAAGAGGATGGGTTGTCGTTAAGCCCATTGGGCCTTCTGAATGGGCCATCTCTCTAGGCTGGGACTGTGAACCGTTAACACATAAAGGAATTGTGCCCTCAACATGACGGGTGCGATCATACCAGCACTAATGCACCGGATCTCATCAGAACTCCGAAGTTAAGCGTGCTTAGGCGAGAGTAGTACTAGGATGGGTGGCCCCCGGGAAGTCCTCGTGTTGCACCCCTCTAATCAATTTTTTTTGCTCCGGTTAGGGTTGCCAAGATACTTTATCCGCCACATTTCTATTATCGAATCCCACGGCACCTTGGGCAAGACAACCTCGCTTCACGTGGAGGCTGCGCTAGCAAACCGAGGGCGTAGGGCTTGTGACCAGGTCTCCGTCGCTCTGGTGCCCATAACTTTTGATCCGTAAGGAGTTACGCGATGCACAATATACCGTTGCAAAGCTCTCTGAGAGCTCTACGACAGGGGTTGCTAGTTTGCTCTATGTGCCATTTTTGGAGCCCAAAATCGAACGATTTCATCAGTTTCGGGCAACTTTTCTATTTTTGCTCTGTTTTTCCGTACTGGATTGTACATCATGAGCTGTTAAAAGGATGACAACGTTACTTGCAGGACATTAGAGGGCCCTACGACGCGTCGATATCACGTCTTGCGAGGATGCTGCATTGTTGAAGTAGATGGGTTGTCGTTAAGCCCATTGGGCCTTCTGAATGGGCCATCTCTCTAGGCTGGGACAGTGAACCATTAAAACATAAAGGAATTGTGCCCTCAACATGACAGGTGCAATCATACCATCAGAACTCCGAAGTCAAGCGTGCTTGGGCGAGAGTAGTACTAGGATGGGTGACCCCCTGGGATGTCCTCGTGTTGCACCCCCCTTTTCAATTTTTTTTTCTCCGGTTAGGGTTGCCAAGATACTTTATCCACCACATTTCTATTATTGAATCCCTCGGCACCTTGGGTAAGACAACTTTGCGTCACTTGGAGGCTGGGCCGGGAAACCGAATGCGTAGGTCTTTTGACCCGGTCACCTTCGATCCGGTGCCCATAACTTTTGATGCATAAGGAGTTACGCGGCGCACAGCATACCGTTGCAAAGCTCTCCGAGTACTCTACGACGGGGGCATCCAGCTTGTTCGTTGTACCCATTTTTGGAGCCCAAAATTGAACGTTTCCATCAGTTTCGGACCACTATTGTTATTTAGCTCTATTTTTTCATCCTGGATCGTACATCGTGAGCTGTTAGAAGGATGACAACCTTACTCACGGGACATTAGAGGGCCCTACAACGTGTCGATATCACGTCTTGCGAGGATGCTGCGTTGTTGAAACGGATGGGTTGTCGTTAAGGCCATTGGGCCTTCTGAATAGGCCATCTCTCTAAGCTGGAACTGTGAACCGTTAACACATAAAGGAATTGTGCCCTCGACATGACGGGTGCGATCATACCAGTACAAATGCACCGGATCCCATCAGAACTCCGAAGTAAAGCGTGCTTGGGCGAGAGTAGTACTAAGATGGGTGACCCCGTGGGAAGTCCTCGTGTTGCACCCCCCTTTTCAATATTTTTTGCTCCGGTTAGGGTTGCCAAGATACTTTATCCACCACATTTCTATTATCGAATCCCACGGCACCTTGGGCCTGACAACTTCGCTTCACGTGGAGAATGGGTCAGCAAACCAAGGGCGTAGGGCTTGTGACCAGGTCTCCGTCGCTCAGGTACCCGTAACTTTTGATCCGTAAGGAGTTACGCGGCGCACAGCATACCATTGCAAAGCTCTACGAGAGCTCTACGACGGGGGCAGCCAGCTTGCTTGCTGTGTCCCTTTTTGGAGCCCAAATTCAAAATATTTCATCAGTTTTGGGCCACTTTTCTCAATTAGCTCTGTTTTTCCATCCCGGATCGTACATTGTGAGTTGTTAAAAGGACGACAACCTTACTTGCGGGACATTAGAGGGCCCTACAACGAGTCGATATCACGTCTTGCGAGGATGCTGCGTTGTTGAAGCAGATGGGTTGTCGTTAAGCCCATTGGGCCTTCTGAATGGGCCATCTCTCTAGGCTGGGATTGTGAACCGTTAACACGTAAAGGAAATACGCCTCAACATGACGGGTGCGATCATA
Source organism: Ehretia macrophylla (assembly GCA_037974665.1). Taxonomy (NCBI): domain Eukaryota; kingdom Viridiplantae; phylum Streptophyta; class Magnoliopsida; order Boraginales; family Ehretiaceae; genus Ehretia; species Ehretia macrophylla. The sequence continues at coordinate 75,451,377 of CM075769.1, forward strand.
CCAGCACTAATGCACCGGATCCCATTAGAACTCTGAAGTTAAACGTGCTTGGGTGAGAGTAGTACCAAGATGGGTGACCCCTTGGGAAGTCCTCGTGTTGCACCCCCTTTTTCAATTTTTTTTTGCTCCGGTTAGAGTTGCCAAGATACTTTATCTGCCACATTTCTATTATCGAATCCAACGGCACCTTGGGCAAGACAACTTCACTTCACGTGGAGGCTGGGCTAGCAAATCGAGGGTGTAGGGCTTATGACTAGGTCTCCGTCGCTTCGGTGCCCATAACTTTTGATCCGTAAGGAGTTACGCGGTGCACAGCATACCATTGCAAAGCTCTCCAAGAGCTCTACGACGGGTGCAGCTAGCTTGCTCGTTATGCCCTTTTTGTAGCCCAAAATCAAACGTTTTCATCAGTTTAGGGCCACTTTTCAAATTTTGCCCTGTTTTTCCGTCCCGAATCGTACGTCGTGAGCTGTTAAAAGGACGACAACCTTACTCGCGGGACATTAGAGGGCCCCAAAATGTGTCGATATCACGTCATGGGAGGATGCTACGTTGTTGAAGCGGATGGGTTGTTGTTAAGCCCATTGGGCCTTTTGAATGGGCCAACTCTCTAGGCTGGGACAGTGAACCGTTAACACATAAAAGAATTGTGCCCTAAACATGACGAGTGCGATCATACCAGCACTAATGCACCGGATCCCATAAGAACTCCGAAATTAAGCGTGCTTGGGCGAGAGTAGTACTAAGATGGGTGACCCCCTGGGAAGTCCTCGTGTTGCATCCCCCTTTCCAATTTTTTTTACTCCGGTTAGGGTTTCCAAGATACTTTATCCACCACATTTCTATTATCGAATCCCACGGCACCTTGGGGAAGACAACTTCGCTTCACCTGGAGGCTGGGTCAGCAAACCGAGGGCGTGGGGCTTGTCACCAGGTCTCCGTCGCTCCGGTGCCCATAACTTTTGATCCATAAGGAGTTACGCGGTGCACAGCATACCGTTGCAAAGCGCTTTGAGAGCTCTACGACGGGGGCAGCCAGTTTGCTTGCTGTGCCCAATTTTGGAGCCCAAAATCAATCATTTTCATCAGTTTCGGGCCACTTTTCTTATTTAGCTCTGTTTTTCCGTCTAGGATCGTACGTCGTGAGCTGTTAAATGGACGACTACCTTACTCGCAGGACATTAGAGGGCCCTACAACGCGTCGATATCACGTCTTGCGAGGATGCTGTGTTGTTGAAGCGGATGGGTTGTCGTTAAGCCCATTGGGCCTTCTGAATAGGCTATCTCTCTAGGCTGGGACTGTGAACCGTTAACACATAAAGGAATTGTGCCCTCAACATGATGGGTGCGATCATACCAGCACTAATGCACCGAATCCCATCAGAACTCCGAAGTTAAGCGTGCTTGGGCGAGAGTAGTACTAAGATGGTTGACCCCCTAGGAAGTCCTCGTGTTGCACCCCCCTTTTCAATTTTTTTTGCTCCGGTTAGGGTTGCCAAGATACTTTATCCACCACATTTCTATTATTGAATCCCACGACAACTTTGGCAAGACAACTTCGCTTCACGTGGAGGCTGGGCCAGAAAAACCGAGGGCGTAGGTCTTGTGACCAGGTCTTCGTCGCTCCGGTGCCCATAACTTTTGATCCGTAACGAGTTACGCGGTGCACAGCATACCGTTGCAAAGCACTCCGAGAGCTCTACGACGGGGGCAGCTAGCTTTCTCGCTGTACCCTTTTTGGAGCCCAAAATTGAACATTTTCATCAGTTTCGGTCCACTTCTCTATTTTTGCTCTGTTTTTCAGTCCCAGATCGTTCGTCGTGAGCTGTTAATAGGACGACAACCCCTACTCGCGGGACATTAGAAGGCCCAACAATGCTTCGATGTCACGTCTTACGAGGATGCTACGTTGTTGAAGTGAATGTGTTGTCGTTAAGCCCATTGGGCCTTCTGAATGCGCCATCTCTCTAGGCAGGGACTGTGAACCGTTAACACATAAAGGAATTGTGACCTCAACATGACGGGTGCGATCATACCAGCACTAATGCACCGAATCCCATCAGAACTCCGAAGTTAAGCGTGCTTGTGCGAGAGTAGTACTAGGATGGGTAACCTCCTGGGAAGTCCTCGTGTTGTACCCCTCTTTTCAATTTTTTTTGCTCCAGTTAGGGTTGCCAAGATTCTTTATCCACCAAATTCCTATTATCGAATCCCACGCCACCTTGGGCAAGACAACTTCGCTTCATGTGGAGGCTGGGCCAGAAAACCGAGGGCGTAGGGCTTGTGACCAAGTCTCCGTCGATCCGGTGCCCATAACTTTTGATTCGGAAGGAGTTACGCGGCGCACAGCATACCGTTGCAAAGCACTCCAAGAGCTCTACGACAGGGGCAGCTAGCTTTGTCACTGTACCCTTTTTGGAGCCCAAAATTGAACATTTTTATCAGTTTTGGGCCACTTTCTATTTTTGCTCTGTTTTTCAGTCCCAGATCGTACGTCGTGAGCTGTTAACAGGACGACAACCTTACTCGCGGGACATTAGAGGGCCCTACAATGCTTCGATATCACGTCTTGCGAGGATCCTGCATTGTTAAAGCGGATGGGTTGTCGTTAAGCCCATTGGGACTTCTGAATGGGCCATCTCTCTAGGCTGGGACTGTGAACCGTTAACACATAAAGGAATTGTACCCTCAACATGATGGGTGCAATCATTCCAGCACTAATGCATCAGATCCCATCTGAACTCCGAAGTCAAGTTTGCTTGGGCGAGAGTAGTACAATGATTGGTGACCCCCTGGGATGTCCTCGTGTTGTACCCCTCTTTTCAATTTTTTTTGCTCCGGTTAGGGTTGCCAAGATACTTTATCCTGAACATTTCTATTATCGAATCCCTCGGCACCTTGGGCAAGACAACTTTGCTTCACGTGGAGGCTGGGCCAGCAAACCGAGTGCATAGGGCTTTTGACTAGGTCCCCTTCTCTCCGGTGCCCATAACTTTTGATCCGTAAGGATTTACACGGCGCAAAGCTTACCGTTGGAAAGCTCTTCGAGAGCTCTACGATGTAGGCAGCAACCTTGCTTGCTTTTCCCATTTTAGGAGCCCAAAATCGAACATTTTCATCAGTTTCGGGCCACTTTTCTTATTTAGCTCTGTTTTTTCATCCCAGATCGTACATCGTGAGCGGCTAAAAGGACGACAACCTTACTCGCGGGACATTAGAGGGCCCTACAACGCGTCGATATCACGTCCTGCAAGGATGCTGCGTTGTTGAAGCGGATGGGTTGTCGTTAAGCCCATTGGGCCTTCAGAATGGGCCATCTCTCTAGGCTGGGACAGTGAACCGTTAACACATAAAGGAATTGTGACCTCAACATGATGGGTGCGATTATACCAGCACTAATGCACCGGATCCCATCAGAACTCCGAAGTTAAGCGTGCTTGGGTGAGAGTAGTACTAGGATGGGTAGCCCCCTAGGAAGTCCTCGTGTTGCACCTCCCATTTCAATTTTTTTTGCTCCGGTTAAGGTAGCCAAGATACTTTATCCACCACATTTCTATTATCGAATCCCACGGCACCTTGGGCAAGACAACTTCGCTTCACGTGGAGGCTGGGCCAGCAAACCGAGGGCGTAGGGCTTGTGACCAGGTCTCCGTCGCTCCGGTGCCCATAACTTTTGACCCGTAAGGAGTTACGCAGCGCACAGCATACTGTTGCAAAGCTCTCTGAGAGCTCTACAATAGGGGTAGCTAGCTTGCTCGCTGTGCCCTTTTTGAAGCCCAAAATCGAACGTTTTCATCAGTTTCAGGACACTTTTCTTTTTTTGCTCTGTTTTTTCGTCCCGGATTGTACATCGTGAGCTGTTAAAAGGATGACAACCTTACTCGCGGGACATTAGAAGGCCCTACAATGCATCGATATCACGTCTTGCGAGGATGCTGCATTGTTGAAGCGGATGGGTTGTCGTTAAGCCCATTGGGCCATCTGAATGGGCCATCCCTTTAGGCTGGGACTGTGAACCGTTAACACATAAAGGAATTGTGCCCTCAACATGATGGTTGCAATCATACCAGAACCAATGCACCGGATCCCATCAGAACTCCGAAGTCAAGCTTGCTTGGGCGAGAGTAGTACTAGGATGGGTGACCCCCTGGGATGTTCTCGTGTTGCACCCCCCTTTTCAATTCTTTTTGCTCCGGTTAGGGTTGCCAAGATACTTATCTACCATATTTCTATTATTGAATCCCTCGGCACCTTGGGCAAGACAACTTTGCTTCACGTGGAGGCTGGGCCAGGAAACCGAGTGCATAGGGCTTTTGGCCAAGTCTCCTTCGCTCCGGTGCCCATAACTTTTGATCCGTAAGGAATTACGCGGCGCACAGCATACCGTTGCAAACCTCCCTGAGAATTCTACGACGGGGCAGCCAGCTTGCTCGCTGTGCCCATTTTTGTAGACCAAAATCGAACGTTTTCATCCGTTTCGGGCCACTATTCTTATTTAGCGCTATTTTTTCGTCCCGGATCGTACGTCGTGAGCTGTAAAAAGGACGACAACCTTACTCGCGGGACATTAGAGGGCCCTACCACGCGTCGATATCACGTCTTGCGAGGATGCTACGTTGTTGAAGCGGATGGGTTGTCGTTAAGCCTATTGGGCCTTCTGAATGGGCCATCTCTCTAGGTTGGGACTGTGAACCGTTAACACATAAAGGAATTGTACACTCAACATGACGGGTGCGATCATACCAGCACTAATGCACCGGATCACATCAGAACTCCGAAGTTAAGCGTGCTTGGGCGAGAGTAGTACTAGGATGGGTGACCCCCTGGGAAGTCCTAGTGTTGTACCCCCATTTTCAATTTTTTTTGATCCGGTTAGGGTTGCCAAGATACTTTATCCACCACATTTCTATTATCGAATTCCACGGCACCTTGGGCAAGACAACTTCTCTTCACGTGGAGGATGGGCCAGCAAAACGAGGGCGTAGGGCTTGTGACCAGGTCTCCATCGCTCCGGTGCCCATAACTTTTGATCCGTAAGGATTTATGCAACTCACAGCATTCCGTTGCAAAGCTCTCCGAGAGCTCTACGATGGGGGCAGCCAGCTTGCTCGCTGTGCCCCTTTTTGGAGCCCAAAAACGAACATTTTCATCAGTTTCGGGACACTTTTCTTCTTTAGCTTTCTTTTTCCGTCCCGGATCGTACGTCGTGAGTTGTTAAAAGGAAGACAACCTTACTCGCGGGAAATTAGAGGGCCCTACAACGGCTCGATATTACGTCTTGCGAGGATGCTGCATTATTGAAGTGGGTGGGTTGTCGTTAAGCCCATTGGGCCTTTTGAATGGGCCATCTCTCTAGGCTGGGATTGTGAACAGTTAACACATAAAGGAATTGTGCCCTCAACATCATGTGTGCGATCATACCAGCACTAATGCACCGGATCCTATCAGAACTCCGAAGTACTAGGATGGGTGACCCCTTTGGAATTCCTCGTGTTGCACCCCCTTTTTCAATTTTTTTTGCTCCGGTTAGGGTTGCCAAGATACTTTATCCACCACATTTCTATTATCGAATCCCACGGCACCTTGGGCCAGACAACTTCGTTTCACGTGGAGGATGGGCCAGCAAACCGAGGGCATAGGGCTTGTGACCAGGTCTCCGTCGCTCTGGTGCCCATAACTTTTGATCCGTAAAGAGTTACGCAGTGCACTACATACCGTTGCAAAGCCCTCCGAGAGCTATACGACAGGGGCAGCTAGCTTGCTCACTTTGCCCAATTTTGGAGCCCAAAATTGAACGTTTTTATCAGTTTTGGACCACTTTTCTTCTTTTGCTCTATTTTTTCATCCCGGATCGTACGTTGTGAGCTGTTAAAAGGACGACAACCTTACTCGCGGGACATTAGAGGGCCCTACAACGTGTCGATATCACGTCTTGCGAGGGTGCTGTGTTGTTGAAGCGGATAGGTTGTTGTTAAGTCCATTGGGCCTTTTGAATGAGCCATCTCTCTAGGCTGGGACTGTGAACCATTAACACATAAAAGAATTGTGCCCTCAACATGACGAGTGTGATCATACCAGCACTAATACAACGGATCCCATCAGAACTCCGAAGTTAAGCGTGCTTGGGTGATATTAGTACAAGGATGGGTGACCCCCTGGGAAGTCCTCTTGTTGCACCCCCCTTTTCAATTTTTTTTGTTCCAGTTAGGGTTGCCAAGATACTTTATCCACCACATTTCTATTATCGAATCCCAAGGCACCTTGGGCAAGACAACTTGACTTCACATGGAGGTTGGGCCAGCAAACTGAGGATGTAGGGCTTGTGACCAGGTCTCCGTTGCTCCGGTGCCCATAACTTTTGATCCGTAAGGAGTTACGCGGCGCACAGCATATCATCGCAAAGCTCACCGAGAGCTCTACAACGGGGACAACAGCTTCCACGCCGTGCCCTTTTTGGAGCCTAAACTCAAACATTTTCATCGGTTTCGGGCCATTTTTCTTATTTAGCTTTGTTTTTTTGTCCCGGATCGTACGTCGTGAGCTATTAAAAGGACGACAACCTTACTCGCCAGACATTAGAGGGCCCTACAACGCGTTGATATCATGTTTCTCGTGGATGTTGCGTTGTCGAAGCGGATGGGTTGTCATTAAGCCCATTGGCCCTTCTGAATGGGCCATCTCTCTAAGCTGGGATTGTGAACCGTTAACACATAAAGGAATTGTGCCCTCAACATGACGGGTGCAATCATACCAGCACTAATGCACTGGATCCCATCAGAACTCCGAAGTTAAGCGTGCTTGGTCGAGAGTAGTACTAAGATGGGTGACCCCTTGGGAAGTCCTCGTGTTGCAGCCCCCTTTTCAATTTTTTTTGCTCCGGTTAGGGTTGCCAAGATACTTTATCCACCACATTTCTATTATTGAATCTCACAGCACCTTGGGCAAGAAAACTTAGCTTCAGGTGGAGGCTGGGTTAGCAAACCGAGGGCGTAGGGCTTGTGACCAGGTCTCCGTTGCTCCGGTGCCCATAACTTTTAATCCGTAAGGAATTAAGCGGCGCACAGCTTACCGTTGCAAAGCTCTCCGAGAGCTCTACGACGGGGGCAGCCAGCTTGCTCGCTGTGCCCTTTTTGGAGCCCAAAATCAAAAAATTTCATAAGCTTCGGCAAACTTTTCTTATTTCGCTCTGTTTTTCCGTCCCGGATCATATGTCGTGAGCTGTTAAAAGGACGACAACCTTACTCGCGGGACATTAGAGGGCCTTACAACGTGTCGATATCACGTCTTGTGAGGATGCTGCGTTGTTGAAGTAGATGGGCTGTCGTTAAACCCATTGGGCCTTTTGAATGGGCCATCTCTCTAGGCTGGGATTGTGAACCCTTAACACATAAAGGAATTGTGCCCTCAACATAACGGGTGCGATCATACCAGCATTAATGCACCGGATCCCATCAGAACTCCGAAGTTAAGCGTGCTTGGGCGAGAGTAGTACTAAGATAGGTGACCCCATGGGAAGTCGTCGTGTTGCACCCCCTTTTTCAATTTTTTTTGTTCCGGTTAGGGTTGCCAAGATACTTTATCCACCACATTACTATTATCAAATCCCACCACAACTTGGGCAAGACAACTTCGCTTCACGTGGAGGCTGGCTCAGCAAACCGAGGGCTTAGGGCTTGTGATCAGGTCTCCGTCGCTCCGGTGCCCATAACTTTTGATCCGTAAGGAGTTACGCAGTGCACAGCATACCGTTACAAAGCTCTACGAGAGCTCTACGACAGGGGCAGCTAGCTTGCTCGCTGTGCCCTTTTTGGAGCCTAAAATCGAACGTTTTCATCAGTTTCGGGACACTTTTTTATTTTTGCTATGTTTTTCCATCCCGGATCGTACGTCGTGAGCTGTTAAAAGGACGACAACCTTACTCGCCGGACATTAGAGGGCCCTGAGGATGATGCGTTGTTGAAGCGGATGGGTTGTCGTTAAGCCTATTTGGCCTTCTGAATGGGCTACCGTTAACACATAAAGGAATTGTGCCCTCAATATGACAGGTGCGATCATATCCGCACTAATGCACCGGATCTCATTAGAACTCCGAAGTTAAGCATGCTGGGTGACGGTAGTACTAGGATGGGTGACCCTCTGGAAAGTACTCGTGTTGCACCCCCTTTTTCAATTTTTTTTGCTCCAATTAGGGTTGCCAAGATAGTTTATCCACCACATTTCTGTTATCGAATCCCACGGCACCTTGGGCATGACAACTTCGCTTCACGTGGAGGCTGGGTCAGCAAACCGAGGGCGTAGGGCTTGTGACCAAGTCTCCGTCGTTCCGGTGCCCATAACTTTTGATCCGTAAGGTGTTACGCGGCGCACAACATACCGTTGCAAAGCTCTCCGAGAGCTCTATGGCGGGTGCAGCTAGCTCGCTTGTTGTGCCCTTAAAATCGAACATTTTCATCAGTTTCCGGCCACTTTTCTGTTTTTGCTCTGTTTTTCCATTCCGGATCGTACGTCGTGAGCTGTTAAAAGGACGACAACCTTACTCGCGGGACATTAGAGGGACCTACAATGCGTCGATATCACGTCTTGCGAGGATGCTGCATTGTTGAAGCCGATGGCTTGTCGTTAAGCCCATTGGGCCTTCTGAATGAGCCATCTCTCTAGGTTAAGACAGTGAACCGTTAACACATAAAGGAATTGTACCCTCAACATGACGGGTGCGATCATACCAGTACTAATGCACCGGATCCGATCAGAACTCTCAAGTTAAGCGTGCTTGGGCGAGAGTAGTACTCGGATGGGTAACCTCCTGGGAAGTCCTTGTGTTGTACCCCCCTTTTCAATTTTTTTTGCTCCGGTTAGGGATGCCAAATTATTTTATCCACCACATTTCTATTATCGAATACCACGGCACCTTGGGCAAGACAAACTCGCTTCACGTGGAGGCTGGGCCAGCAAACCGAGGGCATAGGGCTAGTGATCAGGTCTCCGTCGCTCTAGTCCCCATAACTTTTGATCCGTAAGGAGTTACGCGGCACACAGCATACCGTTGCAAAGCAGTCTGAGAGCTCTACGACAGGGGCAGCTAGCTTGCTCACTATGCCCTTTTTGGAACCCAAAATCGAACGTTTTCATCCGTTTCAGGCAACTTTTCTTCTTTTGCTCTATTTTTTCATCCCGGATCGTACGTTGTGAGCTGTTAAAAGGAAGACAACCTTACTCACAGGACATTAGAGGGCCCTACAACGTGTCGATATCACGTCTTGCGAGGGTGCTGCGTTGTTGAAGCTGATAGGTTGTTGTTAAGTCCGTTGGGCCTTTTGAATGGGCCATCTCTCTAGGCTGGGACTGTGAACCATTAACACATAAAGGAATTGTGCCCTCAACATGACGGGTGCGATCATACCAGCACTAATACAACGGATCCCATCAGAACTCCGAAGTCAAGCGTGCTTGGGCGATATTAGTACAAGGATGGGTGACCCCCTGGGAAGTCCTCCTGTTGCACCCCCCTTTTCAATTTTTTTTGCTCCAGTTAGGGTTGCCAAGATACTTTATCCACCACATTTCTATTATCGAATCCCACGGCACCTTGTGCAAGACAACTTCACTTCATGTGGAGGCTGGGCCAGCAAACTGAGGACGTAGGGCTTGTGGCCAGGTCTACGTCGCTCTGGTGCCCAAAACTTTTGATCCGTAAGGAGTTACGTGGTGCACAGCATATCATCGCAAAGCTCACCGAGAGCTGTACAATGGGGACAGCAGCTTCCTCGCCGTGCCCTTTTGGGAGCCCAAACTCAAACATTTTCATCAGTTTCGGGCCACTTTTCTTATTTAGCTTTGTTTTTCTGTCCCGGATCGTACGTCGTGAGCTGTTAAAAGGACGACAACCTTACTCGCGGGACATTAGAGGGCCTTATAATGCGTCGATATCATGTCTCGCGTGGATGCTGCGTTGTTGAAGCGGATGGGTTGTCATTAAGCCCATTGGGACTTCTGAATGGGCCATCTCTCTAGGCTGGGACTGTGAACCGTTAACACATAAAGGAATTATGCCCTCAACATGACAGGTGCGATCATACAAGCACTAATGCACCAGATCCCATCAGAACTCTGAAGTTAAGCGTGCTTGGGCGAGAGTAGTACTTAGATGGGTGACCCCTTGGGAAGTCCTCATGTTGCAGCCCCCTTTTCAATTTTTTTTGCTCCGGTTAGGGTTGCCAAGATACTTTATCCACCACATTTCTATTATTGAATCTCACAGCACCTTGGGCAAGAAAACTTCGCTTCAGGTGGAGGCTGCGTTAGCAAACCGAGGGCGTAGGGCTTGTGACCAGGTCTCCGTCGCTCCGGTGCCCATAACTTTTAATCCGTAAGGAGTTAATCGGCGCACAGCTTACCGTTGCAAAGCTCTCTGAGAGCTCTACGGCGGGGGCAGCCAGCTTGCTCGCTGTGCCCTTTTTGGAGCCCAAAATCAAACATTTTCATCAGCTTCGGGCCACTTTTCTTATTTCGCTCTGTTTTTCCGTCCCGGATCATATGTCGTGAGCTGTTAAAAGGACGACAACCTTACTCGTGGGACATTAGAGGGCCCTACAATGCGTCGATATCACGTCTGGCGAGGATGCTGCGTTGTTGAAGCGGATGGGCTGTCGTTAAGCCCATTGGGCCTTTTGAATGGGCCATCTCTCTAGGCTGGGACTGTGAACCCTTAACACATACAGGAATTGTGCCCTCAACATGACGGGTGCGATCATACCAGCATTAATGCACCGGATCCCATCAGAACTCCGAAGTTAAGCGTGCTTGGGCGAGAGTAGTACTAATATAGGTGACCCCATGGGAAGTCCTCGTGTTGCACCCCCCTTTTCAATTTTTTTGCTCCGGTTAGGGTTGCCAAGATACTTTATCCACCACATTTCTATTATCGAATCCCACCGCACCTTGGGCAAGACAACTTCGCTTCACCTGGAGGCTAGCTCAGCAAACCGAGGGCTTAGGGATTGTGATCAGGTCTCCGTCGCTCCGGTGCCCATAACTTTTGATCCGTAAGGAGTTACGCCGCACATAGCATACCGTTGCAAAGCTCTATGAGAGCTCTACGACAGGGGCAGCTAGCTTGCTCGCTATGCCCTTTTTGGAGCACAAAATCGAACGTTTTCATCAGTTTTGGGCCACTTTTCTATTTTTGCTATGTTTTTCCATCCCGGATCGTACGTCGAGAGCTATTAAAAGGATGACAACCTTACACGCGGGACATTAGAGGGCCCTACAACGCGTCGATATCACGTTTTACAAGGATGATGCGTTGTCGAAGCGGATGGGTTGTCGTTAAGCCCATTTGGCCTTCTAAATGGGCTACCGTTAACACATAAAGGAAATGTGCCCTCAACATGACAGGTACGATCATACCAGCACTAATGCACCGGATCCCATTAGAACTCCGAAGTTAACCGTGCTGGGTGAGAGAAGTACTAGGATGGGTGACCTCCTGGGAAGTCCTTATGTTGCACTCCCCTTTTCAATTTTTTTTGCTCCAATTAGGGTTGCCAAGATACTTTATCCACCACATTTCTATTATCGAATCCCACGGCACCTTGGGCAAGTCAATTTCGCTTTACGTGGAGGCTGGGTCAGCAAACCGAGGGCGTAGGGCTTGTGACCAGGTCTCCATCGCTCCGACGCCCATAACTTTTGATCTCTAAGGAGTTACGCAGCGCAGAGTATTCCGTTGCAAAGCTCTCCGAGAGCTCTACGATGGGGGTAGCCAGCTTGCTCGTTGTGCCCGTTTTTGTTGCCCAAAATCAAACGTTTTCATCACTTTCGAGCCACTTTTCTTCTTTAGCTCTGTTTTTCCGTCCCGGATCATACGTCGTGAGTTGTTAAAAGGACGACAACCTTACTCGCGGGACATTAGAGGGCCTTACAACGTGTCGTTATCACGTCTTGCCAGGATGCTGAGTTGTTGAAGCGGATGGGTTGCCGTTAAGCCCATTGGGCCTTTTGGATGGGCCATCTCTATAGGCTGGGACAGTGAACCGTTAACATGTAAATGAATTGTGCCCTCAACATGACGTGTGTGATCATACCAGCACTAATGCACCGGATCCTATCAGAACTCCGAAGTTAAGCGTGCTTGGGCGAGAGTAGTACTAGGATAGGTGACCCCCTGGGAAGTCCTCGTGTTGCACCCCCCTTTTCAATTTTTTTTGCTCTGGTTAGGGTTGCCAAGACACTTTATCCACCAAATTTCTATTATCGAACCCCACGGCACATTGGGCAAGACAACTTCGCTTCACGTGGATGCTAGGCCAGCAAACCGAGGGCGTAGGGCTTGTGACCAGGTCTCCATCGCTTCGGTGCCCATAACTTTTGATTTGTAAGGAGTTACGCAGCGCAGAGTATTCCGTTGCAAAGCTCTCCGAGAGCTCTACGATAGGAGTAGCCAGCTTGCTCATTGTGCCCGTTTTTGGTGCCCAAAATCGAACGTTTTCATCACTTTCGGGCCACTTTTCTTCTTTAGCTCTATTTTTCCATCCCGGATCATACGTCGTGAGTTGTTAAAAGAACGACAACCCTACTCGCGGGACATTAGAGGGCCCTACAATGCGTCATTATCACGTCTTGCGAAGATGCTGAGTTGTTGAAGCGGATGGGTTGCCGTTAAGCCCATTGGGTCTTTTGGATGGGCCATCTCTATAGGCTGGGACAGTGAACCGTTAACACGTAAAGGAATTGTGCCCTCAACATGACATTTACGATCATACCAGCACTAATGCACCGGATCCTATCAGAACTCTGTAGTTAAGCATGCTTGGGCGAGAGTAGTACTAGGATAGGTGACCCCCAGGGAAGTCCTCGTGTTGCAACCCACTTTTCAATTTTTTTTCTCCGATTAGGGTTGCCAAGATACTTTATCCACCACATTTCTATTATTGAACCCCACAACACCTTGGGCAAGACAACTTCGCTTCACGTGGAGGCTAGGCCAGCAAACTGAGGGTGTAGGGCTTGTGACAAGGTCTCCGTCGCTCCAATGCCCATAACTTTTGATCCATAAGGAGTTACGCGGCGAATAGCATACTGTTGCAAAGCTTTTCGAGAGCTCTACGACAAGTGCAGCTAGGTTGCTTGTTGTGCCCTTTTTGGATCCCAAAATCAAACGATTTCATCAGTTTCGTGCCACTTTTCTATTTTTGCTCTGTTTTTTTGTCTCGGATTGTACGTCGTGAGCTATTAAAAGGACGACAACCTTACTCGCAGGACATTAGGGGGCCCTACAACACATCGTTATCACGTCTTGCGAGGATGCTGCGTTGTTGAAGCAGATGGGTTGTTGTTAAGTCCATTGGGCGTTGTGAATGAGCCATCTCTCATGGCTGGGACAGTGAAACGTTAACACATAAAGGAATTGTGCCCTCAACATGACGGGTGCGATCATACCAGCACTAATGCACCGGATCTGATCAGAACTCTGAAGTTAAGCGTGCTTGGGCAAGAGTAGTACTAGGATGGGTGACCCCCTAGGAAGTCCTTGTGTTGTACCCCCCTTTTTAATTTTTTTTGCTCCGGTTAGGGTTGCCAAGATATTTCATCCACCACATTTCTATTATCGAATACCACGGCACCTTGGGCAAGACAACTTCGCTTCACATGGAGGCTGGGCCAGCAAATCGAGTGCGTAGGGCTTGTGACCAGGTCTCCATCGCTCCGGTGCCCATAACTTTTGAACCGAATGGAGTTACACGGCGCACAGCGTTCCGTTGCAAAGCTCCCCGAGAGCTCTCCGATGGGGCTAGCCGGCTTGCTCACTGTGCCTCTTTTTGGACCCCAAAATCAAACGTTTTCATCAATTTCGGGCCACTTTTCTTCTTTAGCTCTGTTTTTCCGTCCCGGATCGTACGTCGTGAGTTGTTAAAAGGACGACAACCTTACTCGCGGGACGTTAGTGGGCCCTACAACAAGTCGATATCATGTCTTGCGAGGATGCTGTGTTGTTGAAGCGGATGGGTTGTTGTTAAGCCCATTAGGCCTTCTGAATGAGCCATCTCTCTAGGCTAGGGCTGTGAACGGTTAACACATAAAGGAATTGTGCCCTTAACATGACGGGTATGATCATACCAGCACTAATGCATCGGATCCTATCAGAACTCCGAAGTTAATCATGCTTGGGCGAGAGTAGTGCTAGGATAGGTGACCCCCTGGGAAGTCCTCGTGTTGCACCCCCTTTTTTCAATTTTTTTTGCTCCGGTTAGGGTTGCCAAGATACTTTATCCACCACATTTCTATTATCGAACCCCACGGCACCTTGGGCAAGACAACTTCACTTCACGTGGAGGCTGGGCCAGCAAACCGAGGGCGTAGGGCTTGTGACCAGGTCTCCGTCACTCCGGTGCCCATAACTTTTGATCAGTAAGGAGTTACGCGGTGCACAGCATACCGTTGCAAAGCTCTACGAGAGCTCTACTGTAGGGGCAGCTTGCTTGCTCGCTGTGCCCTTTTTGGAGCCCAAAATCGAATGTTTTCATCAGTTTTGGGCCACTTTTCTATTTTTGCTCTGTTTTTCCGTCCAGGATCGTACGTCATGAGTTGTTAAAAGGACGACAACCTTCCTCACGGGACGTTATACGGCCCTACAACGCGTCGATATCACATCTTACGAGGATGCTGCGTTGTTGAAGCGGATAGGTTGTCGTTAAGCCCATTGGGCCTTCTGAATGGGCCATCTCTCTAGGCTAGGACTGTGAACGATTAACACATAAAGGAATTGTGCCATCAACATGACAGGTGCGATCACACCAGCACTAATGCACCGGATCCCATTAGAACTCCGAAGTTAAGCGTGCTTGGGCGAGAGTAGTACTAGGATAGGTGACCCCCTGGGAAGTCCTCGTGTTGCACCCACCTTTTTAATTTTGTTTGCTCCGGCTAGGGTTGCCAAGATATTTTATCCACCACATTTCTATTATCGAATACCGCGGCACCTTAGGCAAGACAACTTCGCTTCACGTGGAGGCTGGGTCAGCAAACCGAGGGCGTAGGGCTTGTGACCAGGTCTCCGTCGCTCCGGTGCCCATAACTTTTGATCCATACGGAGTTACGCGGCGCAAAGCATACCGTTGAAAAACCCTCCGAGAGCTCTACGACAGGGGCAGCTAGCTTCCTCGCTGTGCCCTTTTTGGAGGCCAAAAATGAACGTTTTAATCAGTTTCGGGCCACTTACCTTTTTTTGCTCTATTTTTCCTTCCCGGATCGTACGTCGTGAGCTGTTAAAAGGACGACAACCTTAGTCACGGGACATTACAGGGCCCTACAATGTGTCAATATCATGTCTTACGAGGATGCTGTGTTGTTCAAGCGGATGGGATGTCGTTAAGACCATTGGACCATTTGATTGGGCCATCTCTCTAGGCTGGGACTGTGAACCATTAACACATAAAGGAATTGTGCCCTCAACATGACGGGTGCGATCATACCAGCACTAATGCACCGGATCCCATCAGAACTCCGAAGTTAAGAGTGCTTGGGCGAGAGTAGTACTAGGATAGGTGACCCCCTGGGAAGTCCTCGTGTTGCACCCAGCTTTTCAATTTTTTTGCTCCGGTTAGGGTTGCCAATATACTTTATCCACCACATTTCTATTATCGAATCCCACTGCACCTGGGGCAAGACAACTTCGCTTCACGTGGAGGCTGGGCTAGCAAACTAAGGGCGTAGGGCTTGTGACCAGGTCTCCATCGCTCCGGTGCCCATAACTTTTGATCCGTAAGGAGTTACGCTGCACACAGCATACAGTTGCAAAGCTGTTCGAGAGCTCTACGATGGGGGCAGCCACCTTGCTCTCTTTGCCCATTTTTGGAGCCCAAAATCAAACATTTTTCATCAGTTTCGGGCCACTTTTCATATTTAGCTCTATTTTTCCATCCCGGATCGTACGTTGTGAGCTGTTAAAAGGACGATAGCCTTACTCGCGGGACATTAGAGGGCCCTACAACTCATCGATATCACGTCGTGTGAGGATGCTTCGTTGTTGAAGCGGATGGGTTGTCATTAAGCCCATTGGGCCTTCTGAATGGGCCTTCTCTCTAGGCTGGGACTGTGAACTGTTAACACATAAAGGAATTGTGCCCTCAACATGACGGGTACGATCATACCAGCACTAATGCACCAGATCCCATTAGAACTCCGAAGTTAAGCGTGCTTGGGCGAGAGTAGTACTAAGTTGGGTGACACCCGGGGAAGTCCTCGTGTTGCACCCCACTTTTCAATTTTTTTTACTCCGATTAGGGTTGCCAAGATACTTTATCCACCACATTTCTATTATCGAATCCCACGGCACCTTGGGCAAGACAACTTCGCTTCACGTGGAGGCTGGGCCAGCAAACCGAAGGCGTAGGGCTTATGACCAGGTCTCCGTCACTCTGGTGCCCATAACTTTTGATCCATAAGAAGTTACGCGGCGCACATCATACCATTGCAAAGCTCTCCGAGAGCTTTACGACAGGGGCAGCTAGCTTGCTTGCTGTGCCCTTTTTGGAGCCCAAACTCGAAAGTTTTCATCACTTTCAGGCCACTTTTCTATTTTTGCTCTGTTTTTCCGTCCCGGATCGTACGTCGTGAGCTGTTAAAACGACGACAACCTTAATCGCTGGACATTAGACGGCCCTACAACGCGTCGATATCACGTCTAGCGAGGAAGCTGCGTTGTTGAAGCAGAAGGGTTGTCGTTAAGCCCATTGGGCCTTCTGAATGAGCCATCTCTCTAGGCTGGGACTGTGAACCGTTAACAAAAAAGAAGTGTGCCCTCAACATGACGGGTGCGATCATACCTGCACGAATGCACCGGATCCCATCAGAACCCCGAAGTTAAGCGTGCTTGGGCGAGAGTAGTGCTAGGATGGGTGACCCCCTGGGAAGTCCTTGTGTTGTACCCCCCTTTTCAATTTTTTTTGCCTCGGTTAAGGTTGCCAAGATACTTTTCCACCACATTTCTATTATCGAATCGCACGACACCTTGGGCAAGACAACTTCGCTTCACGTGGAGGCTAAGCCAGCAAACCGAGGGCGTAGGGCTTGTGACCAGGTCTCCATCGCTCCGGTGCCCATAACTTTTGATCCGTAAGGAGTTACGCAGCGCACAGCATTCCGTTGCAAAGCTCTTCGAGTGCTCTACGATAGGGGCAGCGAGCTTGCTCGCTGTGCCCATTTTTGGATCCCAAAATCGAACGTTTTCATCACTTTCGAGCCACTTTTCTTCTTTACCTCTGTTTTTCCATCTCGGATTGTACGTCATGAGTTGTTAAAAGGACGACAACCATACTCACGGAATATTAGAGGGCCCTACAACGCGTCGTTATCACGTCTTGCGAGGATGCTGCGTTGTTGAAGCGGATGGGTTATCGTTAAGCCCATTGGGCCTTTTGAATGGGCCATCTCTGTAGGCTGGGACAGTGAACCGTTAACACATAAAGGAATGTGCCCTCAACATGACGGGTGCGATCATACCCGCACTAATGCACAGGATTCCATCAGAACTCCAAAGTTAAGCGTGCTTGGGCGAGAGTAGTACTAGGATGGGTGACCCCCTGGGAAGTCCTCGTGTTGCACCTCCCTTTTCAATTTTTTTTTTGCTCCGATTAGGGTTGCCAAGATTTTTTATCCACCACATTTCTATTATCGAATCGCACGGCACCTTGGGCAAGACAACTTAGCTTCACGTGGAGGCTGGGCCAGCAAACCGAGGGCGTAGGGCTTCTGACCAGGTCTCCATCGCTCCAGTGCGCATAACTTTTGATCCGTAAGGAGTTACGTGGCACACAGCATTCTGTTGCAAAGCTCTCCGAGAGCTCTACGATGGGGGCAGCCAGCTTGCTCGTTGTGCCCATTTTTGGAGCCCAAAATCGAACATTTTTATCACTTTCGGGCCACTTTTCTTCTTTAGCTATGTTTTTCCGACCCAGATCGTACGTCGTGAGTTGTTAAAAGGATGACAACCTTACTCGCGGGACATTAGAGGGCCCTACAGCGCGTCGTTATCACGTCTTGCGAGGATGTTGCGTTGTTAAAGCGGATGGGTTTTCGTTAAGCCTATTGGGTCTTTTGAATGGGCCATCTCACTAGGCTGGGACAGTGAACCGTTAACACATAAAGAAATTGTGCCCTTAACATGATGGGTGCGATCATACCAACACTAATGCACCGGATCCCATCAGAACTCCGAAGTTAAGCGTGCTTGGGCGAGAATAGTACTAGGATGGGTGACCCCCTGGGAAGTCCTCGTGTTGCACCCCCCTTTTCAATTTTTTTGGCTCCGGTTAGGGTTGCCAAGATACTTTATCCACGAAATTTATTTATCGAACTCCACGGCACCTTGGGCAAGTCAACTTCGCTTCACGTGGAGGCTGGGCCAGCAAGCTGAGGGCGTAGGGCTTATGACCAGGTCTCCGTCGCTCCGGTGCCCATAACTTTTGATCCGTATGTCACGCCCCAGCCCGGCCTATAAAGGTTGGACTAGGGTGTGATCTAAACATTCAAGTCACGTCTCATTCTCAATCATTCATGAAAATTTAACACTTAATGCTTTGACTAAACTCCAAAATTTTCCTGGAAACCGGCAGCACAACGGCTGTAATTGGGCTCTTGGTTTGACCTCGTTCTCTAAACGCCTCAGGTTTTCCAATCTCAATTTCAATTCCAACTAGGATTACTATTTACCCTCAATTGAAATACCTACTGATTATCTCAATGTCTCGTTTGATTAATAACCTAGCATGATACTATGTGTCGTTTGTTTGTTTATCCTCGTTAGAAAAGTACCTGTTGATCTTAGCTTAATAGCGAGTACTTTCTTAAGATTTGATTGGTTCATTTTACTTAGCCTTTACCTAATAACTCATAATCCTATTATAGATACTAGCAGTAATAATCGCAAAATGACCATAGTATTGTCTAGTATCTATCTAGCTAATATCAGTACAAACAAAAATTAGACCCCAAATTACAACGGGGGTCTTTTGCATCACAACATTAAACAACATGAAAGAAACAGTCTTCAAGTAGCATAGTTTTCACAAATGGCCAAAAATCAAGAAGAACACATAGGAACAGGCAATCACTCCAAAGAATCATCGTTAGGCACATCGTCCTTAGGTACCTGTTCTTGATCTTCTTCACCTGAGATGATAAAAGAGGGTTAGTCCTTATGAACTCAGCGAGGGGGGAATGAGAAATAGGTTTTGAAACTCATTTTCCGGTTCAACTTATGAAAATCCTTTTGCAAGCATGAATATAACACAATTAAGTACATAACAATAATATAAAGTAAAGGAACAGAAACACCAGTCTTTCCTCCCCAAGGTTCTCTAGGAACTAAGCGAGAGTACTTATAAATATAGAAAATGATACGGTGAGCTTTTGCTCTCAGTTGTTGCGGTCGACTTCAATCCATCCCCTTAACACGCCAAGTGGGTGTACTCCGCATGTACCCTAAAATCCTACGACCCAACTCTCCGAAGAAGTCTATCCCCCAAGCGAGAGAAAGAATGGGACCATGGTAGTCACGAGTGCACCGCCAAACCCGATACCGCCCGATGTGCGTGATCGCTACCATGCCAGAATGAAAGGTTGCAACCTTGTATGCAATGCACATTTATGACATTTAATATATCACATTAGGAGGACAACAAAGTAGGTTGCCTCCGAACAGTCATAAGATTGCACATTGACAAGTAAACAAGCAAGGCACGATAAGATGAGTAATTTCACTTGAAAGGCATATAGAACTATATGAACATTAAATGGGCAGCCATGTAACACATGTAAATCAAGCCATATAACTCATTCGAAGTCCACGTAATCAAGTGATAAGATTATTCAACATGCAACAACATCTACGTGGGTTCGGATGCAAGAAAAGCCTATTTGTCAACATGCAATGATCAAAATCACATTTAGGGTTATAAGGGCAACTACGGGCAGCCTACTAAGCGTATAATTCCACACAATATCCAAATGATCAATACTTAGCAAGCCTACCTAGTCATTAGGGTTTCCATTTCGTGGTTACCCATGCGATTAAACCCTAAGTCAACTCAAATGAATCTCAAGCCACGCATCAAATAATTCGAACATCCCCAAGTACTCAAAACAGTCCACACAACATCTTAACGCCACAGTCCCAAGCATTTAATACCACAAGAGAAGTTACAACAAATTTTCTAAGCATATAACCGAGTGAAACACTCACTGAAATAATCTGTTTTCTCATAATCATTAAGATAAGCAAACAATCTCCAATTCCAGTGAATAAGATTTCAAATTAAAGCTTAAGAAGTGAACTAAAATCAGAAACAAACCTTGCATCATTTGGAGTTCGGGATCAATAGCTATAGCCGAAACAGTGGGATAGCACAAAACTGTCCAGATTTGCACACATTTCAATAATTGACGTTTTTGAGGTCCTTAGGGTCAGATTTAACCTTAGTCCATTTCTGAAACAAATGTCCAGAACTGAAAAATCTAGCATCACACCAACTTTCATGCATTTTAGACATCATTTACTAAGTCAAATCTGGTTGTTCTACAAGGTCAGTGCATCTGCCAAAACCTGCTTCATTTTTCCAGATTTCCAGATTTGGACACATTTTAATGATTTGCCATTTTGAGGACCTTATAGTCGAAATTAGCTTTGGTCTGTGTCTGTGAAAAATGTTCAAAACTGGCAAAACTAGTCACCTACCAATTTTCATGCATTTTCAACATCATTTTCCTAGCCAAACTCACCTCGAAACAACAGGTCAGAGAGCTGTCACATAATCCGATTTCACCTATCATCACTTTCAAGCCAAAATCTTGCCATGCATGGTTGAAGAAGCTTATGAACACACATATAACTCAAGTACAGAAGCAAATACATACATTTGAGAGCATGCATGTGGATTTTTGAAGGATTTTCAAAAGGTTTTAGCCCTCACCTTAGCAAATCAACCAAGAAGATGCACAAAACTTGTTGAAGCACAAATTTCTTCTTCTTCTTTGCCTAGCCGAGATTCCAACTTGGTTTTCTCTTTTTTTCCTAGCTTAGTGACCAAGCTCTTAGTACATGCATGTAGTTAGAACAAGAAGAAAAGAAATGGAAGCTAAGAAACTTACCTAGGGCCGAAATGAAGAGTCAAAAGCTTGCATGTGAGTTTTCTTGTATCCTAGCTAGCTTGATTGAATTTCTTGCTTGTTGCTTGTCTTGATTAACTATGATATTAAGAAGATGAGCTATGAAGCCAAAAATTTTCAGGTAGGGCCGAGAGAGAGAGAAGAATGAGAGGGAGAGAGAGAAGTTGAGGAAGAAAGAAGGAAAATGACAAGAATTGACAAAAATGATGGCTTTGTAAATCTTGAAGCAAGTGGTCGGCCTAGGGCTTGATAATTCAGATTTTTTTGTGTCTTCAAGAGCATATTTGAAATTCCTAGTATGGACAAAGAGGGTTTGGTCGAGCAAGGTGGAGTTTTGAGGAGGTTTGAGCAATTTTTGAATGCAATTGTGTCATAGGATTGTCATAAGTTGTCTAGAATCAATTTGAATTGAGCAAACATGCACAAATACCACGTAGTGGTCGACCAAGGCTATAAAAATTCTGATTTTTTGTCATCTATTGGAATATTATTTTATTGGGTGTTGGAAGTGCAAAAAGAATAAGGAATAAAGAATGAGAAATGCTTAGTGTTTAGTGAAATTTTGTCTTCTAGTGAGTTGAATTAGTAATTTAATAATAGTTAGTGGATTTTGTAGGATTAATTAATGACCTAGTGCTTTGTGTAAGATGCTTTCTTGTTTAGCGTGAGGGCATGCTTTCTTAGGTCTAGGACACGCACTACGAGGTAGGATACGAACTACGAGATGAATGCACGTTTTCCAAGTAAATGCATGCAACCCTAAATGAATGCACATAATTCAATGCATAGTACACTAAATGAACATAATTCTTAAACCTAGGTCAAGGCACGCAATTCTAGATTAGGGCACACGAAACGAGGTATCGCACGCAAAACGAGGTCGGTCCTCACATCCTCCCCTCCTTAAAAGAATTTCGTCCCGAAATTCAATATTACCTTTGCAATAAAGCTGGATATTGCTGCTCCATCTGGTCTCGCCTTTCCCACGTTGCTTCTTCAAATCCATGATGATCCCATAGCACTTTCACCATTGGTATAGTTTTGTTGCGCAACTCCCGATTTTGTTGGTCTAGGATCCGAATGGGCTTCTCCTCGTAAGACAAGTTCTCCCGAAGCTGCAACGGCTCTAGCTCCAAGATATGCGATGGATCAGGATGATACTTCCGCAGCATTGAAACATGAAAGACGTCGTGAATATTGGAGAGGTTCTGGGGTAATACTAGGCGATACGCCAATTTGCCAACCATCTCAATTATCTCAAATGGTCCTGCAAACCTCGGGCTCAACTTTCTACCCTTGCCATGTTTAATCAATCCCCTCCGGGGTGATATCTTCAAGAACACCTTGTCGCCGACCTCAAACTCTAGTCTCCGTCTCTGTCGGTCTGCATAACTCTTTTGCCTGCTTTGGGCGGTAAGCATCCGTTTCCGGATGAGGTGGATATTATCAACAGTCTTCATAAGTTCAGGTAAAAGGGTCGGGTCAAAAGTCTTCGTCTCACCTACTTCATCCCAGTAAATTGGGGATCGACACTTACGTCCATACAACGCCTCAAATGGGGCCATCCCGATAGTGGCCTGATAACTATTATTATAAGTGAACTCTGCTAGAGATAGATATTTCTCCCAACCTTTCCCGATGTCTAAACACACGCCCTCAGCATATCCTCCAAAATCTGAATAGTTCTCTCCGATTGACCGTCAGTCTGAGGGTGATAAGCCGTGCTAAAACTCAACTTCGTTCCCAAAGCTTCTTGCAATCTCTTCCAAAATTGGGAAGTAAAACGAGGATCCTTATCCGATACAATACTCACAGGCATCCCGTGCAATTTTATAATCTCCGCCACATACATATCTCCCAATTTCTCTGGACTATCCTCCTTGTTCATTGGTAAAAAGTGTGCCGACTTAGTCAATCTATCCACTATGACCCAAACGGCGTCATGACCCTTTTGTGATCTGGGCAGGTCCATAACAAAGTCCATAGTTTTATGTTCCCATTTCCATTGAGGGATCTCCAATGGCTGAAGTAAACCTGCAGGTCGTTGATGTTCCGCTTTGACTCTCTGGCAAGTCAAGCACCGTGCCACAAACTCCGCAATTTCTCTTTTCATGTTATTCCACCAATAGTGTTGCTTCAAATCCCGGTACATCTTTGTTCGGCCGGGGTGAATAGTATATCTAGAATTATGGGCTTCTTCAAGAATCTTCTTTTTCAGCTATGGCTCATTGGGAACACAAATCTGGTTCCTAAACCTCCAAACACCATCATCATGAAACTTGAAATCCGCGTTGCTTTCTTTAATCTTTTGAAACTGTTGGTCCTTCTGTTGAGCCTCTCGTAATTCAGATAACAAGGCCGATTGAACTTGCGTAGTGGCAAAAAGTAACCCTTTTCGAGTCAATTGTGGTTTCCACAAAAATGCTTCATCCAACAACTCCTGTACCTTGACTTCCAGTTTAGCCATGCTTGCTTTCCTACTTAAGGCGTCTGCAACTACATTTGCTTTACTAGGCACATAATTGATTGTGCAGTTATAATCATCCAAAAGCTCCATCCACCATCTTTGCCTCATATTCAACTCTTTTTGAGAGAACAAGTATTTCAAGCTCTTATGATCAGTAAATACCTCAAACTTGTTAGCCCACAGATAATGCTTCCATTTCTTGAGTGCAAACACAATAGCCGCTAACTCCAAATCATGCATCGGGTAGTTCAATTCATACGGCTTTGGTTTCCTAGAAGCATATGCAATCACCCTTCCATTTTGCATCAACACAACCCAGTCCTTCCTTTGAAGCATCGCTATAGATTACAAAACTTTGACTTCCTTCAGGCAATGCAAGAACAGGTGCGGCAGTCAATCTTTTCTTCAACTCTTGAAAGTTGTTCTCACACTTCTCATCCCACACGAACTTTGTTTTCTTTTGAGTGAGCTTTGTAAGCGGTCCTGCAATCTTAGAGAAATCTTTCACGAATCTCTGATAATAGCCGGCTAGACCAAGGAAACTCCGAACCTCTGTAACATTCTCCGGCTTCTTCCAAGACATCACTGCATCTATCTTTGCTGGATCCACTGCTATTCCCTCTTGGGATATGATATGCCCCAAAAATGCAATCTGCTGCAACCAAAATTCGCACTTGCTAAACTTTGCATACAATTGATGCTCTCGAAGTTTTTGCAGTACCAACCGCAGATGTTGCTCATGCTCCGTCTCAGATTTCAAGTATACCAAAATATCATCAATGAAGATCACCACAAATTGGTCCAAGTAGGGTTGAAACACCCTGTGCATCAAATCCATAAAAGCTGTAGGGGCATTGGTTAGTCCAAAAGGCATCACCACATATTCATAATGCCCATATCTCGTCCTGAAATCCGGTTTAGACACATCTTCCTTTTTTATCCCCAATTGATAATACCATTGCCTCTAGTCGAGTTTCGAATACACTTTGGCTCCTTGAAGTTGATCAAACAACTCGTCAATCAGAGGAAGTGGGTATTTATTCTTGACAGTCACTTGGTTCAATCCTCGGTAGTCAATGCATAGCCTCAACGTTCCGTCTTTCTTCTTTACAAATAGAACTGGTGCACCCCACGGTGAAGAACTTGGTTGAACAAACCCCTTCTTCAGCAATCCTTGCAATTGGTCCTTCAATTCTTGTAGCTCGGCCGGTGCCATATGATAGGGAGCTTTAGATATCGGCTGGGTGCCAGGCAGTAACTCTATAATGAACTCGATCTCCCGATTTAGGGGTAAACCGGGCAATTCTTCTGGAAACACATCCGCATAGTCTTTGATCATAGGCATCTCCTCCAACTTAGCTTTGTCCGATGGCTTGTTGATAAGGTAAGTTAAGTATCCACTACACCCTTTTCTCAAGAACTTCACTGCTTTCGTAGATGAAATGATGGAACTCTCGGTGAAATCTCTTCGACCCATTACCTCCAGTATTGGTTGACCAGGTACCCGGAACGTTACAATCTTCGCCCGGAAATCTAGTTGGACATGATGTTTTGCCAACCAGTCCATCCCTAAAATGACCTCATAGTCTCGAAAAGGTAATACAATAAGATTGGCTGAGAATTCCCTATCCTTAATTTGGATTTTACATGCTGTACAAGCTGAGCTAGTAACAAGTTTAGAACCCATTGGAGTACCAACTTCTACTTCGTATGGCAAACATACAACTTTCAGTTTCACACGTTCCACACATAAGGGAGTAATAAATGAATGAGTAGCACCGGATCAATTAACACCCTAACAGGTTGATTCAGTATGAAGAATGTACCTTCAACAACAGCGGTCTCATCTGGAATCTCCTCGCACTCAATAGCATAAGCTCGAGCCTGAACTCTAGGAACTGGAGTCTTGCCTCTAGCAGCTGGTTTACCCTGATTCTGTCCTGCCTGCTGTTTAGGGCAATCCTTGATCTGATGCTGATCACTCCCACATCTCATACATCATCCTAACTTCCTCCAACACTGGGCCTCGATATTCCCCTTCTTGTCACAATAAGAACAGTTGACGGACCGAGTAGTAGGTGAACTACCTGTAGATCCGCGGGTAGAAGAGGCTGATGGCGCTTTCGTCGGGCCACGGTTATTCACTAGTCTGTTCTGGCTCTGGCCCTGACTACGACTCTAACTCTGAAATTTCCTCTGCTGACCTGGAGGCTGGTATGGTTTCTTGTTCGGCTGACTTGAACCGGCTCCATCTAGTTTCCTATTCTCAACTCGAGAGGCAGCAGCAAAGAAAGCAGAATAGGTATCGAAGTCATGAGAAGCCAACTGGTCCTGAATCTCTAGCCTCAATCCAGTAGTAAATTTCCACATCTTCGCCTCCGGAGTACTAACCATATATTGAGCATAACGGGACAGTCGGTCAAAACGAGCCTCGTACTGGGCCACCATCATGTTACCCTAGGTCAAGTGCATGAACTCCTCAATCTGCCTCTGCCTGGAAACTGCAGGTACATATTTCTCCTTCAATGCCTTAACGAAATTACCCTACAAGCGAGGTGTCTGATCAGTTTCCCACAGTGCCTCCACAGTGTGCCACCAATGTTTAGCATCCCCGTGCAACAGAAACACAACAAACTCTACCTTTTCTTCATTTGTATAATCAAGTGGCCTAAAAATCTTCTCGATCTCGGACAACCAAGCCTCAGCTTTCTCATCATCAGCTTCCCCGTGGAATTTGGATGGGCGAAAGTCAAGAAACTCCCTCATTCTGCTATGTTTCCCGTGGTTACCCTCATTCCTATTGTTGTTGTTGTTGTTGTTGGCCTCACGTGCATTTTGACGCTCCATCACTCGTGATACACGATCCATGGCATTTTCCATCATATTAAACATAGCTATACCGGGATTAGTTTGATAAGCATCTCTGGTCTCTTGGGGTTCACCGCTCCTATTAGTAGTGCGGGTACTAGGGCTAGCCATCTATAGGCACAGATTACGATGCACAATTTATTGAAATATGACAATTAAGAATTTAATGCATAAGATATGCAACATAATATAGATACAATTCTAGAAACAATTAAGGCATGTTAATGACTTAAACACATAAAACATAGAAGGCACATTTAACACTATCACTCAATAACATATAAACAAGTCATCCTAATTATCTTAGGGCTCTACCCATGGTCCGAGAGTTAAACCCCGCTTAAGCAATCTAAGCTCTGATACCATTCTTATTCTAAAGTGTCACGCCCCAGCCCGGCCTATAAAGGTTAGACTAGGGTGTGATCTAAACATTCAAGTCACGTATCGTTCTCAATCGTTCATGAAAATTTAACACTTAATGTTTTGACTAAACTCCAAAATTTTCCGGGAAACCGGCAGCATAACGACTATAATTGGGCTCTTGGTTTGACCTAATTCCCTAAACGCCTCAGGTTTTTCAATCTCAATTTCATTTCCAACTAGGATTACTATTTACCCTCAATTGAAATACCTACTGATTATCTCAATGTCTCGTTTGATTAATAATCTAGCATGATACTATATCTCATTTCTTTGTTTATCCTCGTTACAAAAGTACTTGTTGATCTTAGCTTAATAGCGAGTACCTGCTTAAGATTTGATTGGTTCATTTTACTTAGCCTTTACCTAATACCTCATAATCCTATTATAGATACTAGTAGTAATAATAGCAAAATGACCATAGTAGTGTCTAGTATCTATCTAGCTAATATCAGTACAAACCAAAATTAGATCCCAAATTACAACGGGGGTCTTTTACATCACAACATTAAACAACATGAAAGAAACAGTCTTCAAGTAGCATAGTTTTCACAAATGGCCATAAATCAAGCAGAACACATAGGAACAGGCAATCACTCCAAAGAATCATCGTTAGGCACATCATCCTCAGGTACCTGTTCTTGATCTTCTTCACCTGAGATGATAAAAGAGGGTGAGTCCTTATGAACTCAGTGAGGGGGGAACGAGAAATAGGTTTTGAAACTCATTTTCCAGTTCAACTTATGAAAATCCTTTTGTAAGCATGAATATAACACAATTAAGTACATAACAATAATATAAAGTAAAGGAACAGAAACACCAGTCTTTCCTCCCCAAGGTTCTCTAGGAACCAAGCGAGAGTACTTATACATATAGAAAAGGATACGGAGAGCTTTTGCTCTCAATTGTTGCGGCCGACTTCAATTCATCCCTTTAACACGCCAAGTAGGTGTACTCCGGATGTACCCCGAAATCCTATGACCCAACTCTCCGAGGAAGTCTAGCCCCCAAGTGAGAGAGGGAATAGGACCATGGTAGTCACGGGTGCACCGGCAAGCCCGATGCCGCCCAGTGTGCGTGATCGCTATGATCAAAATCACATAATCAAGTGATAAGATTATTCAATATGCAACAACATCTACGTGGGTTCGGATGCAAGAAAAGCCTATTTGTCAACTTGCAATGATCAAAATCACATTTAGGGTTATAAGGGCATCTACGGGCGGCCTACTAAGCATATAATTCCACACAATATCCAAATGATCAATACTTAGCAAGCCTACCTAGTCATTAGGGTTTCCATTTCGTGCTTACCCGTGCAATTAAACCCTAAGTCAACTCAAATCATTCTCAAGCCATGCATCAAATAATTCGAACATCCCCAAGTACTCAAAACAGTCCACACAACATCTCAATGCCACAATCCCAAGCATTTAATACCACAAGAGAAGTTACAACAAATTTTCTAAGCATATAACCGAGTGAAACACTCACTGCAATAAGCTGTTTTCTCACAATTATTAAGATAAGCAAACAATCTCCAATTCCAGTGAATAAGATGTCAAATTAAAGCTTAATAAGTGAACTAAAATCAGAAACAAACCTTGCATCATTTGGAGTTCGGGATCAATAGTTATAGCCGAAACAGTGGGATAGCACAAAACTGTCCAGATTTGCACACATTTCAATAATTGACTTTTTTGAGGTCCTTAGGGTCAGATTTAGCCTTAGTCCATTTCTGACAAAAATGTCCAGAACTGAAAAATATGGAAGTAAACCAAATGTCATGCATTTTGGACATCATTTACTAAGTCAAATCTGGTTCGTTCTACAAGGTCAGTGCATCTGCCAAAACCTGCTTCATTTTTCCAGATTTCCAGATTTGGACACATTTTAATGATTTGCCATTTTGAGGACCTTAGAGTCGAAACTAGCTTTGGCCTATTTCTGCATAAAATGTTCAAAACTGGAAAAAATTAGTCACCTACCAATTTTCATGCATTTTCAACATCCTTTTCCTAGCCAAACGCACCTCGAAACAACAGGTCAGGGAGCTGTCACATAATCCGATTTCACCTATCATCACTTTCAAGCCAAAATCTTGCCATGCATGGTTGAAGAAGCTTATGAACACACATATAACTCAAGTACAGAAGCAAAGACATACATTTAAGAGCATGCATGTTGATTTTTGAAGGATTTTCAAAAGGTTTTAGCCCTCACCTTAGCATATCAACCAAGAAGATGCACAAAACTTGTTGAAGCACAAATTTCTTCTTCTTCTTTGCCTAGCCGAGATTCCAACTTGGTTTTCTCTATTTTTCCTAGCTGAGTGACCAAGCTCTTAGTACATGCATGTGGTTAGAACAAGAAGAAAAGAAATGGAAGCTAAGAAACTTACCTAGGGCCGAAATGAAGAGTCAAAAGCTTGCATGTGAGTTTTCTTGCATCCTAGCTAGCTTGATCGAATTTCTTGCTTGTTGCTTGTCTTGATTAACTATGGTGTGAAGAAGATGAGATATGAAGCCAACAATTTTCAGGTAGGGCCGAGAGAGAGAGAGGAATGAGAGGGAGAGGGAGAAGTTGAGGAAGAAAGAAGGAAAATGACAAGAAATGACAAAAATGATGGCTTTGCAAATCTTGAAGCAAGTGGTTGGCCTAGGGCTTGATAATTCAGCTTTTTTTGTGTCTTCAAGAGCATATTTGAAATTCCTAGTATGGGCAAAGAGGGTCTGGTCGAGCAAGGTGGAGTTTTGAGCAATTTTTTTATGCAATTGTGTCATAGGATTGTCATAAGTTGTCTTGAATCAATTTGAATTGAGAAAACATGCCTAAATACCCTCTAGTGGTCGCCCAAGGCTATAAAAATTCTGATTTTTTGTCATCTATTGAAATATTATTTTATTGGGTGTTGGAAGTGCAAAAAGAATAAGGAATAAAGAATGAGAAATGCTTAGTGTTTAATGAAATTTTCTCTTCTAGTGAGCTGAATTAGTAATTTAATAATAGTTAGTGGATTTTGTAGGATTAATTAATGACCTAGTGCTTTGTGTAAGATGCTTTCTTGTTTAGCGTGAGGGCACGCTTTCCTAGGTCTCGAACACATACTACGAGGTAGGACACGAACTACGAGACGAACACACATTTTCCAAGTAAATGCACGCAACCCTAAATGAATGCACGTAATTCAATTCATGGTACACAAAACGAACACAATTCTTAAACCTAGGTCAAGGCATGCAATTCTAGATTAAGGTACACGAAACGAGGTATCACACGCAAATCGAGGTCGGGCCTCACACTGTAAAGAGTTACGCGACGCACATCATACCGTTGCAAAGCTCTTCGAGAGCTCTACGACAGGGGCAGCTAGCTTGCTCGCTGTGCCCTTTTTGGAGCCCAAAAATGAACGTTTTCATCTGTTTCGGGCCACTTATCTTGTTTTGCTCTATTTTTCGGTCCCAGATCGTACGTCGTGAGCTGTTAAAAGGACAACAACCTTAGTCGTGGGACATTACAGGGCCCTACAACGTGCCGATATCACGTCTTGCAAGGATGCTGCGTTGTTGAAGCGGATGGGTTGTCGTTAAGCCCATTGGGCCTTTTGAATGGGCCGTCTCTCTAGGCTGGGACTGTGAACCGTTAACACATAAAGGAATTGTGCCCTCAATATGACGGGTATGATCATACCAGCACTAATGCACCGGATCCCATCAGAACTCCGAAGCTAAGCGTGCTTGGGCGAGAGTAGTACTAGGATGGGTGAACCCCTGGGAAGTCCTCGTGTTGCACCCCCCTTTTCAATTTTTTTTGCTCCGGTTAGGGTTGTCAATATACTTTATCCACCACATTTCTATTATCGAATCCCACGGCACCTTGGGCAAGACAACTTCGCTTCACGTAGAGCCTGGGCCAGTAAACTGACGGCCTAGGGCTTGTGACTATGTCTCCGTCGCTCCGATGCCCATAACTTTTGATCCGTAAGGAGTTACGCGGCACACAGCATACAGTTGCAAAGCTGTCTGAGAGCTCTACGATGGGGGCAGCCACCTTGCTCGCTATGCCCATTTTTGGAGCCCAAAATCAAACATTTTCATCAGTTTCGGGCCACTTTTCTTATTTAGGTATGTTTTTCCGTCCCGGATCGTACGTCGTGAGCTGTTAAAAGGACGACAACCTTACTCGCGGGACATTAGAGGGCCATACAACGCGTTGATATCACGTCTTGCGAGGATGCTACGTTGTCGAAGCAGATGGGTTGTCATTAAGCTCATTGGGCCTTCTAAATGGGCCATCTCTCTAGGCTAGGACTGTGAACCGTTAACACATAAAGAAATTGTGCCCTCAACTTGATGGGTGCGATCATACCAGCACTAACGCACCGGATCCCATCATAACTCCAAAGTTAAGCCTGCTTGGGCGAGAGTAGTACTAAGATGGGTGACCCCTTGGGAAGTCCTCGTGTTGCACCACCCTTTTCATTTTTTTTGCTCCGGTTAGGGTTGGCAATATACTTTATCGACCACATTTCTATTATCGAATCCCACGGGACCTTGGGCAAAACAACTTCGCCTCACGTGGAGTCTGGCCCATAAAACCGAGAGCGTAGGGCTTGTGACCAGGTCTCCGTCGCTCCGGTGACCATAACTTTTGATCCATAAGGAGTTACACGGTGCAAAGCATACCGTTGCAAAGCTCTCCGAGAGCTCTACGACGGGGGCAGCCAGCTTGCTAGCTTTACCTTTTTCGGAGCCCAAAATCGAACGTTTTCATCAGTTTCGAGCCACTTTTCTTCTTTTGCTCTATTTTTCTGTCCCAATTCGTACGTCATGAGCTATTAAAAGGATGACAACCTTACTCGCGGGACATTAAAGGGCCCTACAACGCGTCGATATCACGTCTTGCGAGGATGCTGCGTTGTTGAAGCGAATGGGTTGTCGTTAAGCCCATTGGGCCTTCTAAAAGAGCTATCACTCTAGGCTGGGACTGTGAACCGTTAACACATAAAGGAATTGTGCCCTGAGCATGACAGGTGTGATCGTACCAGCACTAATGCACCGAATCCCATCAGAACTCTGATGTTAAGCGTGATTGGGCGAGACCAGTACTAGGATGGGTGACCCCTTGGGAAGTCCTCGTGTTGCACCCCCCTTTTCAATTTTTTGTTCTCCGGTTAGGGTTGCCAAGATACTTTATCCACCACATTTCTATTATCGAATCCCACGACACCTTGGGCAAGACAACTTCGTTTCACGTGGAAGCTGGGCCAGCAAACCGAGGGCGTGGGGCTTTTGACCAGGTCTCCTTCGCTCCGATGCCCATAACTTTTGATCCGTAAGGAGTTACGCGGCGCACAGCATACCGTTGCAAAGCACTACGAGAGATGTACGATGAGGGCAGCCAGCTTGCTTGCTGTGCCCATTTTTGGAGTCCAAAATCGAACGTTTTCATCAGTTTTGGGCCACTTTTCTGATTTAGTTCTATTTTTCCATCCCGGATCGTACGTCATGACCTGTTAAAAGGACGACAACCCTACTCGCGGACATTAGAGGGCCCTACAACGCGTCGATATCACGTCCTGTGAGGATGCTGCGTTGTTGAAGCGGATGGGTTGTCGTTAAGCCCATTGGGCCTTTTGAATAGGCCATCTCTCTTGGCTGGGACTGTGAACCGTTAACAAATAAAGGAATTGCGCCATCACCATGACGGGTGCAATCATACCGGCACTAATGCACCGGATCCCATCAGAACTCCGAAGTTAAGCGTGCTTGGGCGAAAGTAGTACTAGGATGGGTAACCCCCTGGGAAGTCCTCGTGTTGCACACCCCTTTTCAATTTTTTTTGCTCCGGTTAGGGTTGCCAAGATACTTTATCCACCACATTTCTATTATCGAATCCCACGGCACCTTGGGCAAGACAACTTCGCTTCACGTGGAGGCTGGGCCAGCAAACTGAGGGCGTAGGGCTTGTGACCAAGTGTCCGTCGCTCCGGTGTCCATAACTTTTGATCCGTAATGAGTTACGTGGCGCACAACATACCGTTGCAAAGCTGTCTGAGAGCTCTATGACGGGGGTAGCCACCTTGCTCGCTGTGCCAGTTTTTGGAGCCCAAAATTGAACGTTTTCAACTGTTTCGAGCCACTTTTCTTCGTTTGCCTTGTTTTTCCATCCCGAATCGTACGTCGTGAGCTGTTAAACGGATGACAACCTTACCCGCAGGACATTAAAGGGCCCTACAACGCGTCGATATCACGTCTTATGAGGATACAGCATTGTTGAAGCGGATGGGCTGTCGTTAAGCCCATTGGGCCTTCTGAATGGGCCATCACACTAGGCTGGGACTATAAACCGTTAACACATAAAGGAATTGTGGCCTCAACATGATGGGTGCGATCATACCAGCACTAATGCACCAGATCCCATCAAAACTCCGAAGTTAAGCGTGCTTGGGCTAGACTAGTATTAGGATGGGTGACCCCCTGGGAAGTCCTCGTGTTGCACCCCCCATTTTCAATTTTTTTTTCTTCGGTTAGGGTTGCCAAGATACTTTATCCACCACATTTCTATTATCGAATCCCACGGTACCTTGGGCAAGACAACTTCACTTCACGTGGAGGCTGGGTCAGCAAACCGAGGGTGTGGGGCTTGTGACCAGGTCTTCATCGCTCCGGTGCCCATAACTTTTGATCTGTAAGGAGTTATGCGGTGCACAACATACCGTTGCAAAGCTCTCCGAGAGTTGTACGACGGGGGCAACTAGTTTGCTTGATGTGCCCTTTTTGGAGCCCAAAATCGAACATTTTCATCAGTTTCGGGCCACTTTCCTGTTTTTGCTCTATTTTTTGTCTCAGATCGTACGTCGTGAGCTGTTAAAAGGACTACAACCTTACTTGCGGGACATTAGAGTGCCCTACAAAGCGTCGATATCACGTCTTTCGAGGATGCTGCGTTGTTGAAGCGGATGGGTTATCGTTAAGCCCATTGGGCCTTCTGAATGAGCCATCTCTCTAGGCTGCGACTGTGAACCGTTAACACATAAAGGAATAGTGCACTCAACATAATGGGTGCGATCATACTAGCATTAATGAACCGCATCCCATCAGAACTCCGAAGTTAAGCGTGCTTGGGCGAGAGTAGTACTAGGATGGGTGACCCCCTGGAAAGTACTCGTGTTGCACCCCGCTTTTCAATTTTTTTTGCTCCGGTTAGGGTTGCCAAGAAACTTTATCCACCACATTTCTATTATCGAATCCCACGGCACCTTGGGCAAGACAACTTCACTTCACGTGGAGGCTGGGCCAGCAAACCGAGGGCGTAGGGCTTGTGACTAGGTCTCCGTCGCTCCGGTGCCCATATATTTTGACCCGTAAGGAGTTACGCGGCGCACAGCATACCGTTGCAAAGCTCTCCGAGAGCTCTACGACAGGGGCAGCTAGCTTGCTTGCAGTGCCCTATTTGCAGCCCAAAATTGAACGTTTTCATCAGTTTCGGGCCACTTTTCTGGTTTTGCTCTATTTTTATGTCCCGGATAGTACATCGTGAGCTATTAAAAGGACGAAAACCTTACTCGTGGGACATTAGAGGGCCCTACAACGCGTCGATATCATGTCTTGCGAGGATGCTGCGCTGTTGAAGCGGATGGGTTGTCGTTAAGCCCATTGGGCCTTCTGAATGGGCCATCTCTCTAGGCTGGGACTATGAACCGTTAACACATAAAGGAATTGTGCCCTCAACATGATGGGTGCGATCATACCAGCACTAATGCACCGGATCCCATCAGAACTCTGAAGTTAAGCGTGCTTGGGCAAGAGTAGTACTAGGATGGGTGACCCCCTGGGAAGTCCTCGTGTTGCACCCCCCTTTTCAATTTTTTTTGCTCCGGTTAGGGTTGCCAAGAAACTTTATCCACCACATTTCTATTATCGAATACCACGGCACCTTGGGCAAGACAAATTCGCTTAACGTGGAGGCTGGGCCAGCAAACCGAGGGTGTGGGGCTTGTGACCAGGTCTTCGTCGCTCCGGTGCCAATAACTTTTGATCCGTAATGAGTTAGGCGGTGCACAACATACCGTTGCAAAGCTCACCGACAGCTGTACGACGAGGGCAACTAGCTTGCTCGACTTTGCTTATTTTCGGATCCCAAAATCGAACGTTTTTATCAGTTTTGGGCCACTTTTCTATTTTTATGTTATTTTTTCGTCTTGGATCATACGTCGTGAGCCGCGAAAAGGACGACAACCTAACTCGCGGGACATTGGAGGGCCCTACAATGCGTCGATATCATGTCTTGCATGGATGCTCCGTTGTTGAAGCGGATGGGTTGTCGTTAAGCCCTTTGGGCCTTCTGAATGGGCCATCTCTCTATGCTGGGACTATGAACCGTTAACACATAAAGGAATTGTGCCCTCAACATGACGGGTGCGATCATACCAGCACTAATGCACTGGATCCCATCAGAACTCCGAAGTTAAGCGTGCTTGGGCGAGAGTAGTACTTGGATGGGTGACCCCTGGGAAATCCTTGTGTTGCACCCCACTTTTCAATTTTTTTTGCTCCTGTTAGGGTTGCCAAGATACTTTATCCACCACATTTCTATAATCAAATCTCACGGCACCTTGGGCAAGACAACTTCGCTTCACGTGGGGGCTGGGGCAGCAAACCGAGGGCGCAGGGCTTTTGACCAGGTCTCCTTCGCTCTGGTGCCCATAACTTTTTATCCGTAAGGAGTTACGCGGCACACAGCATACCGTTGCAAAGCACTCCGAGAGCTCTACGATGGGGGCAGCCATCTTCCTTGCCATGCCCATTTTTGGAGCCCAAAATCGAACGTTTTCATTAGTTTCTGGCCATTTTTCTTATTTAGCTCTGTTTTTCCATCCCGGATCGTACGTCGTGAGCTGTTAAAAGGACGACAACCTTACTCACGGGACATTAGAGTGCCCTAAACGCTTCGATATCACATCTTGCAAGGATGCTACGTTGTTGAAGCGGTTGGGTTATCGTTAAGCCCATTGGGCCTTCTGAATGAGCCATCTCTCTAGGCTGCGACTGTGAACCGTTAACACATAAAGGAATTGTGCCCTCAACATGACGGGTGCGATCATACCATCACTAATGCACCGGATCCCATCTGAACTCCGAAGTTAAGCATGCTTGGGCGAGAGTAGTACTAGGACGGGTGAACCCCTGGGATGTCCTCGTGTTGCACCACCCTTTTCAATTTTTTTTGCTCCGGTTAGGGTCGCCAAGATACTTTATCCACCACATTTCTATAATCGAATCTCATGCCACCTTGGGCAAGACAACTTCGCTTCATGTGGAGGCTGGGCTAGCAAACCGAAGGCGTAGGGCATGTGCCCAGGTCTCCGTCGCTCCGATGCCAATAAATTTTGATCCGTAAGGAGTTACGCGACGTACAACATACCGTTGCAAAGCTTTCTAAGAGCTCTACGACGGGGACAGCTAGCTTGCTTGCTGTGCCCTTTTTGGAGCCCAAAATCGAGCGTTTTCATCAATTTCGGGCCACTTTTCTATTTTTGCTATGTTTTTCCGTCCCGGATTGTACGTCGTGAGCGGTTAAAAGGACGACAACCTTACTCGTGGAACATTAGAGGGCCCTACAATGCATCGATATCACGTCTTGTGAGGATGCTGCGTTGTTGAAGCGAATGGGTTGTCGTTAAGCCCATTGGGCCTTCTGAATTAGCCATCTCTTTAGGCTGGGACTGTGAACCGTTAACACATAAAGGAATTGTGCCTCGACATGACGGGTGCGATCATACCAGCACTAATGCACCGGATCCCATCAGAACTCCAAAGTTAAGCGTGTTTGGGCGAGAGTAGTACAAGGATGGGTGACCCCCTGGGAAGTCCTCGTGTTGCACCCTCATTTTCAATTTATTTTCCTCCGGTTAGGGTTGCCAAGATACTTTATCCACCACATTTCTATTATCGAATCCCACGGCACCATGGGCAAGACAACTTCGCTTCACGTGGAGGCTAGGCTAGCAAACCGTAGTCATAGGGCTTGTGACCAGGTCTCCGTCGCACCGGTGCCCATTACTTTTGATCCGTAGGGAGTTACGCGGCGCACAACATACCGTTGCAGAGCTCTCCGAGAGCTCTATGATGGGGGCATCTAGCTTGCTTGTTTCGCCCTTTTTGGAGCCCAAAATCGAACGATTTCATCTGTTTCGGGCCACTTGTCTATTTTAGCTCTGTTTTTCCGTCCCGGATCGTACGTTGTGAGTTGTTAAAAGGACGACAACCTTGCTCGTAGGACATTAGAGGGCCCTACAACGCGTCGATATCACGTCTTGCGAGGATGCTACATTGTTGAAGCGGATGGGTTGTCGTTAAGCCCATTGGGCATTCTGAATGATCCATCTCTCTGGGCAAGGACTGTGAACCGTTAACACATAAAGGAATTGTGCCTCAACATGACGGGTGCGAGCATGCAAGCACTATTGCACCGGATCCCATCAAAACTCCGAGGTTAAGCGTGCTTGGGAGAGAGTAGTACAGCATAACGTTGCAAAGCACTCCGAGAGCTTTACGACGGGGGCAGCTAGCTTACTCATTATGCCCTTTTTGGAGTCCAAAATCGAACGTTTTCATCAGTTTCGGGCCACTTTTCTATTTTTACTATGTTTTTCCATCCCAGATCGTATGACGTGAGCTGTTAAAAGGACGACAACCTTTCTCGCGGGACATTTGAGGGCCCTACAACGCGTCGATATCGCGTCCTGCGACGATGCTGCGTTGTTGAAGCGGATGGGTTGTCGTTAAGCACATTGGGCCTTTCGAATGGACCATCACTCTAGGCTTGGATTGTGAACCGTTAACACATAAAGGAATTGTGGCCTCAACATGACGGGTGCGATCATACTAGTAGTAATGCACCGGATCCCATCAGAACTCTGAAGTTAAGCGTGCTTGGGCGAGAGTAGTTCTAAGATGGGTGACCCACTGGGAAGTCCTCGTGTTGCACCCCCATTTTCAATTTTTTTTGCTCCGGTTAGGGTTGCCAAGATACTTTAACCACCAAATTTCTATTATCGAATCCCACGACACCTTGGGCAAGACAACTTCGCTTCACGTGGAGGCTGGGCTAGCAAACCGAGGGCGTAGGGCTTGTGACCAAGTCTCCTTGGCTCCGGTGCCCATAACTTTTGATCCGTAAGGAGTTACACGGCGCACAGCATACCGTTGCAAAGCTCTCCAAGAGCTCTACGACGGGGGCAGTTAGCTTGCTCTCTATGCCCATTTTTTATGCCGAAACTTGATCGTTTTCATCAGTTTCGGGCCGCTTTTCTTCTTTAGCTTTGTTTTGACGTCCCGGATCGTACGTCGTGAGTTGTTAAAAGGACGACAACCTTACTCGCTGGACATTAGATGGCCCTAAAACGTGTCGATATCATGTCTTGCGAGGATGCTGCTTTGTTGAAGCGGATGGGTTGTCGTTAAGCACATTGGGCCTTTCGAATAGACCATCACTCTAGGCTTGGACTGTGAACCGTTAACACATAAAGTAATTGTGGCCTCAACATGACGGGTGCGATCATACTAGTACTAATGCACTGGATCCCATCAGAACTATGAAGTTAAGCGTCCTTGGGCGAGAGTAGTACTAAGATGGGTGACCCCCTGGGAAGTCCTCGTGTTGCACCCCCATTTTCAATTTTTTTTGCTCCGGTTAGGGTTGCCAAGATACTTTATCCACCCTATTTCTATTATCGAATCCCACGACTCCTTGGGCAAGACAACTTCGCTTCACGTGGAGGCTGGGCTAGCAAACCGAGGGCGTTGGGCTTGTGACCAGGTCTCCTTCGCTCCGGTGCCCATAACTTTTGATCCGTAAGGAGTTACGCGGCGCACAGCATGCCGTTGCAAAGCTCTCCGAGAGCTCTACGATGGGGGCAGTTAGCTTGCACGCTGTGCCCATTTTTTATGCCCAAAATCAAACGTTTTCATCAGTTTCGGGCCACTTTTCTTATTTAGCTCTATTTTTCCATCCCGGATCGTACGTCGTGAGATGCTAAAAGGACGACAACCTTGCTCGTGGGACATTAGAGGACCCTACAACGCGTCGATATCATGTCTTGCGAGGATGCTGCGTTGTTGAAGCAGATGGGTTGTCGTTAAGCCCATTGGGCCTTCTAAATTATCCATCTCTCTAGGCTGGGACTGTTTACCGTTAACACATAAATGAATTGTGTCCTCAACATGACCGGTGCGATCAAACCAGTACTAATGCACTGGATCCCATCAGAACTCTGAAGTTAAGCGTGCTTGGGCGAGAATAGTACTAGGATGGGGTAACCCCCTGGGAAGTCCTTGTGTTGCACCCCCCTTTTCAATTTTTTTTGCTCCGGTTAGGGTTGCCAAGATACTTTATCTACCACATTTCTATTATTGAATCCCACGGCACCTTGGGCAAGACAACTTCGCTTAACATGGAGGCCGGGCCAGCAAACCGAGAGCGTAGGGCTTGTGACCAAGTCTCCGTCGCTCCGGTACCCTTAACTTTTGATCCGTAAGGAGTTACGTGGCGCACAACATACCGTTGCAAAGCTCTTCGAAAGCTCTATGGTGGGGGAAGCTAGCTTTCTTGCTGTGTCCTTTTTGGAACCCAAAATCAAACGTTTTCATCAGTTTCGTGCCACTTTTCAATTTTTGCTCTATTTTTCCGTCCCGGATCGTACGTCGTGAGTTGTTAAAAGGACGACAACCTTACTCGCGGGACATTTGAGGGCCCTACAACGTGTCGATATCACGTCTTGAGAGGATGCTGCGTTGTTGAAGCGGATGGGTAGTCGTTAAGCCCATTGGGCCTTCTGAATGAGAAATCTCTCTAGGTTGGGACTGTGAACAGTTAACACATAAAGGAATTGTGCCCTTAACATGACGGGTGCTATCATACCAGCACTAATGCACCGGATCCCATCAGAACTCCGAAGTTAAGAATGCTTGGGCGAGAGTAGCACTAGGAAGGGTGACCCCTTGGGAAGTCCTCGTGTTGCACCCCCCTTTTCAATTTTTTTTGCTCCGGTTGGGGTTGCCAAGACACTTTATCCACCACATTTCTATTATCGAATCCCACGGCACCTTGGGCAAGACAAATTTGCTTCACGTGCAGGCCGGCCTAGCAAACCGAGGGTGTAGGGCTTGTGACCAGGTCTCCGTCGCTCCGGTGCCCATAACTTTTGATCCGTAAGGAGTTACGCGCCGCACAGCATACCGTTGCAAAGCTCTCCGAGAGCTCTATGACGAGGGCAGCTAGCTTGGTTGCTTTGCCCTTTTTGGGGCCCAAAACCAAACATTTTCATCAGTTTTGGGACACTTTTCTTATTTAGCTCTGTTTTTCTGTCCCGGATCGTACGTCATGAGTTGTTAAAAGGATGACAACATTACTCGCAGGACATTAGAGGGCCCTACAACGCGTCAATATCACGACTTGCTAGGATGTTGTGTTGTTGAAGCGGATGGGTTGTCGTTATGCCCATTGGGCCTTCTGAATGATCCATCTCTCTAGGTTGGGATTGTGAACCGTTAACACATAAAGGAATTGTGCCTCAACATGACGGGGGCGATCATACCAGCACTATTCCACCGGATCCCATCAGAACTCCGAGGTTAAGCGTGCTTGGGCGAGAGTAGTACAGCAAAACGTTGCAAAGCACTCCGAGAGCTCTACGACGGGGGCAGCTAGCTTGCTCACTGTGCCCTTTTCGGCGCCCAAAATCGAACGTTTTCATCAGTTTCAGAGAAGTTTTCTATTTTTACTCTGTTTTTCCGTCCCGGATTGTACGTTGTGAGCTGTTAAAAGGACGAAAACCATACTCGCGGAAAATTAGAGGGCCCTACAACGCGTCGATATCACGTCCTGCGAGGATGCTATGTTGTTGAAGCGGATGGGTTATCATTAAGCCCATTGGGCCTTCTGAATGGGCCATCTCTCTAGGCTGGGACTGTGAACCGTTAACACATAAAGGAATTGTGCCCTCAACATGACGGGTGCGATCATACCAGCACTAATGCACCGGATCCCATCAGAACTCCGAAGTTAACCGTGCTTGGGCGAGAGTAGTACTAGGATGGGTAACCCCCTTGGAAGTCCACGTGTTGCACCCCTCTTTTCAATTTTTTTTGCTCCGGTTAGGGTTTCCAAGATACTTTATCCACCACATTTCTATTATCGAATCCCACGGCACCTTGGGCAAGACAACTTTGCTTCACGTGGAGGCTGGGCCAGCAAACCGAGGGCGTAAGGCTTGTGACCATGTCTCCGTCGCTCCGGTGCCCATAACTTTTGATCCGTAAAGAGTTACGAGGTGCACCGCAAACCGTTGCAAAACACTCCTAGAGCTCTACTATGGGGGTAGCTAGCTTGCTCGGTGTACCCTTTTTGGAACCCAAAGACGAATGTTTTCATCAGTTTCAGGCAACTTTTCTATTTTTGCTCTGTTTTTCCATCCCGAATCGTATGTCGTGAGTTGTTAAAAGGACTACAACCTTACTTTGGCAAGACAACTTCGCTTCACGTGGAGGCTGGGCCAGCAAACCGAGGGCGTAGGGCTTGTGACCAGGTCTTCTTCGCTCCGGTGCCCATAACTTTTGATACGATGGGGGTAGCCAGCTTGCTCACTATTCCCATTTTTGAAGCCCAAAATAGAAAGTTTTCTTCAGTTTCAGGCCACTTTTCTTATTTAGCTCTGTTTTTCCGTCCCAGATCATAAGTCATGAGCTGTTAAAAGGACGACAACCTTACTCGTGGGATATTAGAGGGCCCTACAATTCGTCGATATCACGTCCTGCGATGATGCTGCGTTATTGAAGCAGATGGGTTGTCATTAAGCACCTTGGGCCTTCTGAATGGGCCATCTCTCTAGGCTGGGACTGTGAACCGTTAACACATAAAGGAATTGTGCCCTCAACATGACGGGTGCGATCATACCAGCACTAATGCTTTGGATCCCATTAGAGCTCCGAAGTTAACCGTGCTTGGGTGAGAGTAGTACTAGGATGGGTGACCCCTTCGAAAGTCCACGTGTTGCACCCCCTTTTTCAATTTTTTTTGCTCCGGTTAGGATTTCCAAGGTACTTTGCCCACCACATTTCTGTTATCGAATCCCACGGCAACTTGGGCAAGACAACTTTGCTTCACGTGGAGGCTGGGCCAGCAAACCGAGGGCGTAGGGCTTGTGACCATGTCTCCGTCGCTCCAGTGCCTATAACTTTTGATCCGTAAGGAGTTACGCGGTGCACAGCAAACCGTTACAAAGCTCTCCGAGAGCTCTACGATGGGGGCAGCTAGCTTGCTCGCTGTGCCCTTTTCGGTGCCCAAAATCGAACGTTTTCAACAATTTTGGGGCACTGTTCTATTTTTACTCGGTTGTTCGGTCTCGGATCGTACATCGTGAGCTATTAAAAGGATGACAAGCTTTCTCTCGGGACATTAGAGGGCCCTACACTGTGTCGATATCGGGTCTTGCGAGGATGCTACATTGTTGAGGCGGATGGGTTGTCGTTAAGCAGGTTGGGCCTTTTGAATGGGCCATCTATCTAAGCTTGGACTGTGAAACGTTAACACATAAAGGAATTGTTACCTCAACATGAAGGGTGTGATCATACCAGCACTAATGGACCGGATCCCATTAGAACTCCGAAGTGAAGCGTGCTTGGGCGAGAGTAGTACTAGGATGGGTGACCCCCTAGGAACTCCTCGTGTTGCACGCCCCTTTTAAATTTTTTTTGATCCGGTTAGGGTTGCCAAGATATTTTATCTACCACATTTCTATTATCGAATCCCACGATACCTTGGGCAAGACAACTTCACTTCACGTGGAGGTTGGGCCAGCAAACCGAGGTTGTAAAGCTTGTGACAAGGTCTCCTTCGCTCCGGTGCCCATAACTTTTGATCCGTAAGGAGTTACGCAGCGCATATCATACCGTTTCAAAGCACTTCGAGAGCTCTACGACGGAGGCAGCTAACTCGCTCGCTGTGCCCATTTTTGGAGCACAAAATGGAATGTTTTGATTAGTTTCGAGCCACTTTTCTTATTTAGCTCTGTTTTTCCACGCCGGATCATACGTCGTGAGCTGTTAAAAGGACGACAACCTTACTAGTAGGCTATTAGAGGGCCCTACAACTTGTCGATATCACGTCCTGCGAGGATGCTGCGTTGTTGAAGGGGATGGGTTGTCATTAAGCCCATTGGGCCTTTTGAATGGGCCATCTCTCTTGGCTGGGACTGTGAACCGTTAACACATAAAGGAATTGTGCCCTCAACATGACGGGTGTGATCATACCAGCACTAATGCACCGGATCCCATCAGAACTCCGAATTTAACCGTGCTTGGGCGAGAGTAGTACTAGGATTAGTGACCCCATGGGAAGTCCACGTGTTGCACCCCACTTTTCAATTTTTTTTTTCTCCAGTTAGGGTTGCCAAGGTACTTTATCCACCACATTTCTATTATCGAATCCCACGGGAACTTGGGCAAGACAACTTTGCTTCACGTGGAGGCTGGGCCAGCAAACCGAGGGCGTAGGGCTTGTGACCATGTCTCCGTCGCTCCGGTGCCCGTAACTTTTGATCCGTAAGGAGTTACGCGGCGCATAGCATACCGTTGCAAAGCACTCCAAGAGCTGTACTACGGGGGTAGCTAGCTTTCTCGTTGTGCCCTTTTTGGAGCCCAAAGACGAACGTGTTCATCAGTTTCGAGCCACTTTTTCTATTTTTACTCTATTTTTCCGTCCCGGATCGTAGGTTGTGAGCTATTAAAAGGACGACAACCTTGCTCGCGGGACATTAGAGGTCCCTACAACGCGTCGATACCACGTGTTGCGAGGATGCTGTATTGTTGAAGCGGATGTTTGTCGTTAAGCCCATTGGGCCTTCTGAATGGGCCATCTCTTTAGGCTGGGACTGTGAACCGTTAAAACATAAAGGAATTGTGCCCTCAACATGACGGGTGCGATCATACCAGCACTAATGGACCGGATCCCATCAGAACTCCGAAGTTAAGCGTGCTTGGGCGAGAGTAGTACTAGGATGGGTGACCCCCTGGGAAGTCCTCGTGTTGCACCCCTCATTTTCAATTGTTTTTGCTCCGGTTAGGGTTGCCAAGATACTTTATCCACCACATTTCTATTATCGAATCCCACGGCACCTT
This sequence comes from Ehretia macrophylla, assembly GCA_037974665.1. Taxonomy (NCBI): domain Eukaryota; kingdom Viridiplantae; phylum Streptophyta; class Magnoliopsida; order Boraginales; family Ehretiaceae; genus Ehretia; species Ehretia macrophylla. The sequence continues at coordinate 75,495,474 of CM075769.1, forward strand.
GGGCAAGACGACATACTGTTGCAAAGCTCTATGAGAACTCTGCAACAGGGGCATCCAACTTGCTGGCTGTGCCCTTTTTGGAGCCCAAAATCGAACGCTTTCATCAGTTTTAGTCAACTTTTTCTATTTTTGCTTTGTTTTTCCATCCCGGATCGTACGTCGTGAGTTGTTAAATGGACAACAATCTTAATCGCGAGACATTAGAGGGCCCTACAATGCGTCAATATCTCGTCTTCCGATGATGTTCGTTGTTGAAGCAGATGGGTTGTTGTTAAGCCGATTGGGCCTTCTGAATGGGCCATCTCTCAAGGCTGGGACTGTGAACCATTAACACATAAAAGAATTGTGCCTCAACATGACGGGTGCGATCATACCAGCACTAATGCACCGGATCCCATCAGAACTCCGAAGTTAAGTGTGCTTGGGGGAGAGTAGTACTAGGATAGGTGACACCCTGGAAAGTTCTCGTGTTGCACCCCCCTTTTCAATTTTTTTTACTCCGGTTAGGGTTGCCAAGATACTTTATCCACCACATTTCTATTATCGAATCCCACGACAGCTTGGGCAAGACAACTTCGCTTCACGTGGAGGCTGGGCCAGCAAACCGAAGGTGTAGGGCATGTGACCAGGTCTCCGTCGCTCTGGTGCCCATAACATTTGATCCGTAAGGAGTTACGCGACGCACAGCATACCGTTACAAAGCTCTCCGAGAGCTCTATGACGGGGGCAGCTAGCTTGGCGCTGTGCCCTTTTTGGAGCCCAAAATCAAATGTTTTCATCAGTTTCAAGCCACTTTACTATTTTTGCTCTATTTTTCCATCCCGGATTGTACGTTGCGAGCGGTTAAAAGGACGACAACCTAACTCGCGGGACATTAGAGGGCCCTACAATGAGTTGATAAGACTTCTTGCGAGGTTGCTACATTGTTGAAGCAGATTGGTTGTCGTTAAACCCATTGGGCCTTTTGAATGGGCCATCTCTCTAGGCTAGGACTGTCAACTGTCAACACATAAAGGATTTGTGCCCTCAAAATGACGGGTGCGATCATACCAGCACTAATGCAACAGATCCCATCAGAACTCTGAAGTTAAGCGTGCTTGGGCAAGAGTAGTACTAGGATGGGTGACCCCCTGGGAAGTCCTCGTGTTGCACCCCATTTTTCAATGATTTTTGCTCCGGTTAGGGTTGCCAAGATACTTTATCCACCATATTTCTATTATCGAATCCCGCGGCACCTTGGGCAAGACAACTTCGCTTCACGTGGAGGCTGGGCTAGCAAACCGAGGGCGAAAGGCTTGTGACCAGGTCTCCGTCGCTCCGTTGCCCATAACTTTTGATCCGTAAGGAGTTACGTGGTGTACAGCATACCGTTGCAAAGCTCTCCGAGAGCTCTACGACAGGGGCAGCTAGCTTGCGTACTTTACCCTTTTTAGAGCCCAAAATTGAACGTTTTCATCAGTTTCAGGCCACTTTTCTTATTTAGCTCTGTTTTTCTGTCCCGGATCGTACGTCGTGAGCTGTTAAAAGGACGACAACCTTACTCGCGGGACATTAGAAGGCCCTACAACGCGTCGATATCATGTCTTGTGAGGATGCTGCATTCTTGAAGTGGATGGGTTGTCGGTAAGCCTATTGGGCCATCTAAATGATACATCTCTCTAAGCTGGGACTGTGAACCGTTAACACGTAAAGGAATTGTGCCTCAACATGACGGGTGCGGTCATACCAGTACAATTGCATCGGATCCCATCAGAACTCCAAAGTTAAGCGTGCTTGGGCGAGAGTAGTACAGCATACCGTTGCAAAGCTCTCCGAGAACTCAACGACAGGGGCAGCTAGCTTGCTCACTATGCCCTTTTTGGAGCCCAAAATCGAACGTTTTCATCAGTTTCGGGCTACTTTTCTATTTTTACTCTGTTTTTACATCCCGGATCGTACGTCGTGAGCTGTTAAAAGGAAAATAACCATTCTCGCTGGACATTAGAGGGCCCGACAACGTATCGATATCGCGTCTTGCGAGGATGCTGCGTTGTTGAAGCAGATGGGTTGTCGTTAAGCACATTGGGCCTTTTGAATGGGCCATCTCTTTAGGCTTGGACTGTGAACCGTTAACACATAAAGGAATTGTGCCCTGAGCATGATGGGTGCGATCATACCAGTACTAATGCACCGGATCCCATCAGAATTCTGAAGTTAAGCGTGATTGGGTGAGAGTAGTACTAGGATGGGTGACCCCTTGGGAAGTCCTCGTGTTGCACCCCCCTTTTCAATGTTTTTTGCTCCGGTTAGGGTTGCCAAGATACTTTATCCACCACATTTCTATTATCGAATCCCACGGCACCTTGGGCAAGACAACTTCGCTTCACATGTAGGCTGGGCTAGCAAACTGAGGTCGTAGGGCTTGTGACCAGGTCTCCGTCGCTCCGTTGCCCATAACTTTTGATCCGTAAGGAGTTACGTGGTGCACAGCATACCATTGCAAAGCTCTCCGAGAGCTCTACGACAGGGGCAGCTAGCTTGCTTGCTTTACCCTTTTTGCAGTCCAAAATCGAACGTTTTCATCAGTTTCGGGCCACTTTTCTTATTTAGCTCTATTTTTTCGTCCCGGATCGTACGTCGTGAGCTGTTAAAAGGACGACAACCTTACTCACAGGACATTAGAAGGCCCTACAATGTGTCGATATCACGTCGTGCAAGGATGCTGCGTTGTTGAAGCGGATGGGTTGCCGTTAAGCCCATTGGGCCTTCTAAATGATCCATCTCTCTAGGCTGGGATTGCGAACCGTTAACACGTAAAGGAATTGTGCCTCAACATGACGGGTTCGATCATACCAGTACAATTGCATCGGATCCCATCACAACTCCGAAGTTAAAAGTGCTTGGGTGAGAGTAGTACAGCATACCGTTGCAAAGCTCTCTGAGAGCTCTACGACGGGGGCAGCTAGCTTGCTCACTGTTCCCTATTTGGAGCCCAAAATCGAACGTTTTCATCAGTTTCGGGCCACTTTTCTATTTCTACTCTATTTTTCCATCTAGGATCGTACATCGTGAGCAGTTAAAAGGACAACAACCATTCTCGCTGGACATTAGAAGGCCCTACAATGCGTCGATATCGCGTCATGCGAGGATGCTGCGTTGTTGAAGCGGATGGGTTATCGTTAAGTACATTGGGCCTTTTGAATGGGCCATTGCTTTAGGCTTGGACTGTGAACCGTTAACACATAAAGGAATTGTGCCTTGAGCATGACAGGTGTGATCGTACCAGCACTAATGCACCGGATCACATCAGAACTCTGATGTTAAGCGTGATTGGGCGAGAGCAGTACTAGGATGGGTGACCCCTTGGGAAGTCCTCGTGTTGCACCCCCCTTTTCAATTTTTTGTGCTCCGGTTAGGGTTGCCAAGATACTTTATCCACCACATTTCTATTATCGAATCCCATGACACCTTGGGCAAGACAACTTCATTTCACGTGGAAGCTGGGACAGCAAACCGAGGGCGTAGGGCTTTTGACCAGGTCTCCTTCGCTCCGATGCCCATAACTTTTGATCCGTAAGGAGTTACGCGGCGCACAGTATACCGTTGCAAAGCTCTCCGAGAGCTCTACGACGGGGGCAGCTAGCTTGCTCGCTGTGCCCATTTTTGGAGCCCAAAATTGAACGTTTTCATCAATTTCGGCCATTTTTCTTATTTAGCTATGTTTTTCCGTCCCGGATTGTACGTCGTGAGTTGTTAAAAGGATGACAACCTTACTCGCAGGACATTAGAGGGCCCTTCAATGCGTCGATATCACGTCTTGCGAGGATGCTGCGTTATTGAAGCAGATGGATTGTCGTTAAGCCTATTGGGCCTTCTGAATGATCCATCTCTCTAGGCTGGGACTGTGAACCGTTAACACATAAAGGAATTGTGCCCTCAACATGACGGGTGCTATCAAACCAGCACTAATGCACCGGATCCCATCAGAACTCTGAAGTTTAGCGTGCTTGGGCGAGAGTAGTACAAGGATGGGTGACCACTTGGGAAGTCCTCGTGTTGCATCCCCCTTTTCAATTTTTTTTCCCAGGTTAGGGTAGCCAAGATACATTATCCACCACATTTCTATTATCAAATCCCATGGCACCTTGGGCAAGACAACTTCACTTCACGTTGAGGCTGGGCCAGCAAACTAACGGCGTAGGGCTTGTGACCAGGTCTCCGTCACTCCGGTGCCAATAACTTTTGATCCGTAAGGAGTTATGCGGAGCACAGCATACCATTGCAAAGCTTTCCAAGAGCCCTATGACGGGGGTAACTAGCTTGCTCACTGTGCCCTTTTAGGAGCCCAAAATCGAACGTTTTCATCTGTTTCGGGCCACCTTTCTATTTTTGCTCTGTTTTTCTCTCCCGGATCGTACGTCGTGAGCTATTAAAAGGACGACAACCTTTCTCTCGGGACATTAGAGCGCGCTACAATGTGTCGATATCACATCTTGGGAGGATGCTGCGTTGTTGAAGTGGATGGGTTGTTGTTAAGCACATTGGGGCTTTTGAATGCGCCATCTCTCTAGGCTGGGACTGTGAACCGTTAACACACAAAGGAATTGTGCCCTCAACGTGACGGGTGCGATCATAGCAGTACTAATTCAACGGATCCCATCAGAACTCTGAAGTTAAGCGTGCTTGGGCGAGAGTAGTACAAGGATGGGTGACCCCCTTGGAAGTCCACGTGTTGCACCCCCCTTTTCAATTTTTTTTGCTCCGGTTAAGGTTGCCAAGATACTTTATCCACCACATTTCTATTATCGACTCCCACGGTACCTTGAACAAGACAACTTCACTTCACGTGGAGGCTGGGCCAGCAAACCGAGGGTGTAGGGCTTGTGACCAGGTCTCCTTCGCTGCGGTGCCCATAACTTTTGATCCGTCAAGAGTTACACGGAGCACATCATACCGTTGCAAAGCACTCCGAGAGCTCTACGACGAGGGCAGCCAACTTGTTCACTATGCCCATTTTGGAGCCCAAAATCGAACGTTTTAACTGGTTTCGGGCCAGTTTTCTTATATAGCTCTATTTTTTCGACCCGAATCGTACATCGTGAGCTATTAAAAGGATGACAACCTTACTCGCTGGACATTAGAGGGTCCTACAATGCATCGATATCATATTTTGCGAGGATGCTGCTTTGTTGAAACGGATGGGTTGTCATTAAGCCCATTGGGCCTTCTGAATGGGGCATCTCTCTAGGCTAGGACTGTGAACCGTCAACACATAAGGGATTTGTGCCATCAACATGACGGGTGCGATCATACCAGCACTAATGCACCGGATCCCATCAGAACTCTGAAGTTAAGCATGCTTGGGCGAGAGTAGTACTAGGATGGGTGACCCCTAGGGAAGTCCTCGTGTTGCACCCCCGTTTTAAATTTTTTTTGCTCCGGTTAGGGTTGCCAAGATACTTTATCCACCACATTTCTATTATCGAATCCCACGACACCTTGGGCAAGACAACTTCGCTTCACGTGGAGGCTGGGCCAGCAAACCGAGGGCGTAGGGCTTGTGACCAGGACTTTGTCGCTCCGGTGCCCATAACTTTTGATCCGTAAGGAGTTACGCAGTGCACAGCATACCGTTCCAAAGCTCTTTGAGAGCTCTACTACGGGGGCAGCTAGCTTGCTCGCTGTACCCTTTTTGGAGCCCAAAATCAAACGTTTTCATCAGTTCCGGGCCATTTTTCTATTATTTCTCTGTTTTTACGTCCCGGATCGTACATCGTGAGCTGTTAAAACGATGACAACCTTTATCGCGGGACATTAGAGGGCCGTACAACACGTCGATATCACGTCTTGCGAGGATGCTGCATTGTTGAAGTGGATGGGTTGTCGTTAAGCCCATTGGGCCTTCGGAATGGGCAATCTCTCCACGCTGGCACTATGAACCGTTAACACATAAAGGAATTGTGCCCTCGACATGACGGGTGTGATCATACCAGTACTAATTCACCGGATCCCATCAGAACACCGAAGTTAAGCGTGCTTGGGCGAGAGTAGTACTAGGATGGGTGACCCCCTAGGAAGTCCTCGTGTTGCACCCCCCTTTTCAAATTTTTTTGCTCCGGTTAGGGTTGCCAAGATACTTTATCCACCACATTTCTGTAATCGAATCCCATGGCACCTTGGGCAAGACAACTTCGCTTCACGTGGAGGTTGGGCCAGCAAACCGAGGGCGTAGGGCTTGCGACCAGGTCTCCGTCGCTCTGGTGCCCATAACTTTTGATTTGTAAGGAGTTACGCGGCACATAGCATATCGTTGAAAAGCTCTCTGAGAGCTCTACGACGGGGGCAGCCAACTTGCTCGCTGTGCCCATTTTTGGAGCGCAAAATCGAACGTTGTCATCAATTTTGGGTCGTTTTTCTTATTTAGCTCTATTTTTCCGTCCCGGATCGTACGTCGTGAGTTGTTAAAAGGATGACAACCTTTCTTGTTGCACATTATAGGGCCTTACAACACGTTGATGTCACATTTTGTGAGGATGCTGCTTTGTCGAAGCGGATGGGTTGTCGTTAAGCCCATTGGGCCTTCTAAATGGGCCATCTCTGTATGATAGGACTGTGAACTGTTAACACATAAAGGAACTGTGCCCTCGACATGACGGGTGCGATCATACCAGCACTAATTCACTGGATCCCATCAGAACTCCGATGTTAAGCGTGCTTGGGCGAGAGTAGTACTAGGATGGGTTACCCCTTGGGAAGTCCTCGTGTTGCACCCCTTCTTTTCAATTTTTTTTGCTCCGGTTTGGGTTGCCAAGATACTTTATCCACCACATTTCTATTTTCGAACCCCACAGCACCTTGGGCAAGACTACTTCGCTTCACGTGGAGGATGGGCCAGCAAACCGAGAACGTAGGGCTTGTGACCAGGTCTCCGTCGCTCCGGTGCCCATAACTTTTGATCCGTAGGGAGTTACGCTGCACACAGCATACCGTTGCAAAGCTCTCCGAGAGCTCTACAACGGGGGCAGCTACCTTGCTCGCTGTGCCTTTTTTGGAGCCCAAAATCATTCGTTTTCATTAGTTTCGGGCAACTTTTCTTGTTTATCTCTGTTTTTCCATCTCGGATTGTACGTCGTGAGCTGTTAAAAGGATGACAACTTCACTCGTCGATATCACGTCTTGTGAGGATGCTGCGTTGTTGAAGTAGATGGGTTGTCGTTAAGCCTATTGGGCCTTCTGAACGGGCCATCTCTCTAGGCTGGGACTGTGAACCATTAACACATAAAGGAATTGTGCCCTCAACATGACGGGTGCGATCATACCAGCACTAATGCACCAGATCCCATCAGAACTCCGAAGTTAAGCGTGCTTGGGCGAGAGTAGTACTAGGATGGGTGACCACCTGGGAAGTCCTCGCGTTGCACCTCCCTTTTCAATTTTTTTTGCTCTGGTTAGGGTTGCCAAGATACTTTATCCACCACATTTCTATTACCAAATCCCACGGCACCTTGGGCAAGACAACTTCGCCTCACGTGGAGGCTGGGCCAGCAAACTGAGGGCGTAGGGCTTGTGACTAGGTCTACTTCGCTTCGGACCCCATAACTTTTGATCCGTAAGAAGTTAGGCGGCGCACAGCATACCGTTGCAAAACTCTCTGAGAGATCTACGACGGGGGCAGCTAGCTTGCTCGCGGTGCCCCTTTTTGGAGCCCCAAATAGAACGTTTTCATCCGTTTCGGACCACTTTTCTTATTTAGCTATGTTTTTCCATCCCGGATCGTACGTCGTGAGCTGTTAAAATGATGACAACCTTACTCGCAGGACATTAGAGGGCCTTACAATGCGTCGATATCACGTCTTGCGAGGATGATTCGTTGTTGAAGCAGATGGGTTGTCGTTAAGCCCATTGGGCCTTCTGAATGGGCCATGTCTCTAGGCTGGAACTGTGAACCGTTAACACATAACGGAATTGTGTCCTCAACATGACAGGTGTGATCATGCCAGCACTAATGCACTGGATCCCATAAGAACTCTGAAGTTAAGCGTGCTTGGGTGAGAGTAGTACTACGATGGGTGACCCCCTGAGAAGTCCTCGTATTGCACCCCCCTTTTCAATTTGTTTTTCTCCGGTTAGGGTTGCCAAGATACTTTATCCTGCACATTTCTATTATCCAGTCCCACGGCACCTTGGCCAAGATAACTTCGCTTCACGTGGAGGCTGGGCCAGCAAACTGAGGGCATAGGGCTTGTGACCAGGTCTCCGTCACTCCGGTGCCCATAACTGTTAATGTGATACCCCGAACCTGGAATGTATTCAATAGCATTTAAAGTTCATTTAAATTGCATTTTATTGACCTTTCACCTTCTTTGACCAAACTAGTTGACTTTTCATCTACATTTACCAACTAGGACAAGGTGGGAATTTTTGAAATGTTTAATAAAGGGCAAAATTGGGATTAGAAATAAAAAAGTGCAATGTTAAGTTAGTCAAGTTTTGGGTCAACTTTGAAATTAAATCTAAACCAATTGAGGAAGAGTTAGGTAGCAAATTATATATGGTTGGAAAGCTCTATGAGTTTAGTTTCTGTGGCTTCAAACCGTTCGTGAATTGGAGTTTTCTAGAAGACGTTATGGCCGTTTTCGTAAGGTCGCGCATAGCTGTTTTGGTTTAGCGGGTTGACCGAATCTTTGACCTTTGACTTCTTGTAAATTTTTTTTTTCTAAATAAGCAGAATGCAAACGAAAAAAACAGAGAAGAAAGGCTTGAAACCATGAGGAAAATAAAGAGAAAAAAAAAAGAAAATTTCAACTACAAATCACCAAATCTTTGCGTGAGCTTGCACGGGGTGGTTTCCGAGGCACTCTACGAGGTTTTCCTAGCGTCTAGGAGCGTCTAAGGTGAGGGTTTCATGTTTATTTGCGCATTTGAAAATGTTGAACATAAACTTTAATTTTTGTGATTTAACCGTAGGTTGTTATTTTGTCTGTTTCGTTGCTTAAAGAATGTTCCCTAGCAATTGTAGAATGTGTATTTATAGCTTTTTAACATTTTCTGTGGTTGAATATCGAATTTGAAATATAAATTGTGTAATGAATAGTAAATTGTGAATAGTAAACCCCTGTTTCGATGAAGTTGCTCCGTTACGCGTTCTGTTGATGTAGGAATATGCTAGATATGCTAGAATGCCTAAATGTGTGGTTTAATTGGAATGTGTAATGGAAAAACGGAGAAAAATGGCTTAGTGAAAGTCAGGGTCGTTTAGGTCGAGTTTGGCGTTTTCTCATTTTGCGTGTTGACATTGTTTCGGGAGGCCATGGAAGCACTTTTGGTGCGATTAGGGCGTGGGTTGGGTGTTTGGTTGGTAGAGTTGTAGTTCAAACGAGCAAAAGGGGAAATGGGGACTCTGCATGAATGCTAGGCTAAAGTAGGGTTTCGGGGTCTTTAGACGTGCCTTATGGTGACCTAGGAGGATTGGTGAAGTCGGTTTCCAAAGCTCGTGCCTCGTTTGAAAGTAGTAGCGTTTTGAAAGTTGGGGTCATTTTTGGAATTTTGTGTGATTTCATAGTATATTGCTTATAGAATGTTTATAATGCTTATAGAATGTTTATAATGCTTATGGAATGTTTATATTGCTTAGAGAATGCTTATAATGCTTATAGGATCCTTGTTATTGCTTGATAATGTTAATTGGTGTTGTTCTTGTTGCTTGTTTGATTGTAAATGCTTGTTAATGCTTATTACGCTTGTTAGAGTTGATTATTGATTGAAATGTTTATCAATTGTTGATAATGCTTGATATCTTGTTTATCGCTCGTTTATCGCCTTGTATCGAGTCTTGCATTGCATAGTGTCCAGCGCGTGAGTGATGGGCCTCTCTGGGTAGCCTCGGGTTGCCAGTGTTGGTTGCTCTAGCTCCGTGGCTATTCCCTTTCTCGGTTGGGTTGCCTCCCAGGGTGATTTGGGTCGTAAAATTGATGGATACTTCCGAGGTATTCCAAACTGGTGTTATAAGGTGGATGCGCGCTTATTGTCATCGTTGTCAACATCAAGCTCGAGATTGATGTATCGCTCATGAAATGGTACATTGCTCGTATGAGTGAACCATAGCCTTCAGAGTGTGGTATAACTTTGAATGGTTGTGTTAATGCTTTCAGTAATTGCTTATTGTATTGATTGTTTGTCTTGATTGCTTATTTATCAGTTATATTGCTTAACTGTCTTATTTGCATTGCACGACTTTCTTTCTCTCCAACTCGATATCTGTCTCGCCCTCACTGAGTATACGTGTTGTGTATACTCACTCCTCACCACCACATTTCAGGAAATGTCATGTTAGCTGAAAAGTTCATGATTTCGTGAAAGTTTGTGCCTGAAGAGTTGTCTTGCGTGCCTATGTGGCTTGAGTGTCGAAGTTGTAAAGATATATGCTTTCATATGTCGTATGTATTTATTGTTAAAAGAAATATAATTTAAATCTACCTAGGTAGTTGAGGTAAATTAATAAGCTAGTTTCTGTAATCAGTTAGCATAGCTTAACTTCAATGCATGTTGTAATGTCCAAAGGAAAAGAGCTAGAATGGCATGATAGTTTATTTTATGCAGTAGCTTAGTATGGTTTAATTTTCAAGTTTGAGTGTACTTGTCAAAAATGAAAAGAGATAGGTTAGCTTTTAAATTGGAAATGTATGTATACTTGCTGAGTTTAATTGTTGAGAACCGAGGCTCGGATGGCCTTGATGAAGTTTTGTATGGTTGGACACGGTGGTGGTCCATTTATATGCTATTACAGGTTTTACATTTCGCCTAGAAACAGAGGAGACTCCGTCCGTTTTCCTTGAAAATTTTCCCCGGGTTTGGATTTGGGTTGTGATTAGATCGATTGATAGAACTCCCGGTCTCGAGAGGGATTGGTGTGTTATAGTTAATCCATAAGGAGTTACGCGGCGCACAGCATACCGTTGCAAAGCTCTCTGATAGCTCTACGACGGGGGCAGCTAGCATGCTCGCTGTGCCCTTTTTGGAGCCCAAAATCGAATGTTTTCATCAGTTTCGGGCCACTTTTCTTTTTTTGCTATGTTTTTCCATCCCGGATCGTACATCGTGAGCTGTTAAAAGGACGACAACCTTACTCACGGGAAATTAGAGGACCCTACAACGCGTCGATATCACGCTTTGCGAGGATGTTGCGTTGTCGAAGCGGATGGGTTGTCGTTAAGCCCATTGGGCCATCTGAATGGACCATCTCTCTACGCTGTGACTGTGAACCGTTAACACATAAAGGAATTGTGCCCTCAACATGACAGGTGCGATCATACTAGCACTAATGCACCAGATCCCATAAGAACTCCAAAGTTAAGTGTACTTGGGCGAGAGTAGTACTAGGATGGGTGACCCCCTGGGAAGTCCTCGTGTTGCACCCTGCTTTTCAATTTTTTTTGCTCCGGTTAGGGTTGCCAAGATACATTATCCACCCCATTTCTATTATCGAATGCCACGGCACCTTGGGCAAGAAAACTTCACTTCACGTGGAGGCTGGGCCAGCAAACCGAGGGCGTAGGGCTTGTGACCAGGTCTCCGTCGCTCCGGTGCCATAACTTTTGAACCGTAAGGAGTTACGCAGCGCACAGTATACCGTTGCAAAGCTCTCCGAGAGCTCTACTATGGGGGCAGCTAGCTTGCTCGCTGTGCCCTTTATGGAACCCAAAATCAAAAGTTTTCATCAGTTTCGGGCCACTTTTCTATGTTTGCTCTGTTTTTCAGGCCCGGATCATACGTCGTGAGCTGTTAAAAGGACGACAACCTTTCTCACGGGACATTAGAGGGCCCTAAAATGCGTCGATATCACGTCTTGCGATGATGCTGCGTTGTTGAAGCGGATGGGTTATCGTTAAGCCCATTGGGCCTTTTGAATGGGCCATCTCTCTAGGCTATGACTGTGAACCGTTAACACATAAAGGAATTGTGCCCTCAACATGACGGGTGCGCTCATGCCAGCACTAATGCACCGGATCCCATCAGAACTCCGAAGTTAAGCGTGCTTGGGTGAGAGTAGTACTAGGATGGGTGACCCCCTGGGAGGTCCTCGTGTTGCACCCCCATTTTCAATTTTTTTTTGCTCCGGTTAGGGTTGCCAATAAACTTTATCCACCACATTTCTATAATCAAATCCCACGGCACCTTGGGGAAGACAACTTCGCTTCACGTAGAGGCTGGGCCAGCAAACCGAGGGCGTAGGGCTTGTGACCAGGTCTCCTTCGCTCCGGTGCCCATAACTTTTGATCCGTAAGGAGTTACGTGGCGGACAGCATACCGTTGCAAAGCTCTCCGAGAGCTCTATGACGGGGGCATCCAGCTTGCTCGCTGTGTCCATTTTTGGGGCCCAAAATCAAATGTTTTCATCAATTTCGGGCCACTTTTCTTATTTAGCTCTATTTTTCAGTCCCGGATCGTACATCGTGAGCTGTTAAAAGGACGACAACCTTACTCGCTTGACATTAGAGGGCCCTACAACGCGTCGATATCACATTTTGCGAGGATGCTGCATTGTTGAAGCGGATGGGTTGTCGTTAAGCCCATTGGGCCTTCTAAATGGGCCATCTCTCTAGGCTGGGACTGTGAACCGTTAACACATAAAAGAATTGTGCCCTCAACATGGCGGGTGTGATCATACCAGCACTAATGCACCGGATCCCATAAGAACTCCGAAGTTAAGCGTGCTTGGGCGTGAGTAGTACTAGGATGGGTGACCCCCTGGGAAGTCCTCGTGTTGTACCCCCCTTCTCAATTTTTTTTGCTCCGGTTAGGGTTGCCAAGATACTTTATCCACCACATTTCTATTATCGAATCCCACGAAACCTTGGGCAAGACAACTTCGCTTCATGTGGAGGCTGGGCCAGCAAACCGAGGGCGTAGGGCTTGTGACTAGGTCTCCGTCGCTCCGGTGCCCATAACTTTTGATCCGTAAGGAGTTACGCGACGCACAGCATACCGTTGCAAAGCTCTCCGAGAGCTCTATGACGGGGGCAGCTAGCTTGCTCACTATGCCTTTTGTAGCCCAAAATCGAACGTTTTCATTAGTTTTGGTCCCCTTTTCTTTTTTTGCTCTATTCTTCCGTCCCGGATCGTACATCGTGAGCTGTTAAATGGACGACAAATTTACTCGCAGGACATTAGAGGGCCCTACAATACGTCGATATCACGTCTTGCAAGGATGCTGCGTTGTTGAAGAAGATGGGTTGTCGTTATGCCCATTGGGCCTTCTGAATGGGCCATCTTTCTAGGTTGGGGCTCTGACTGTTAACACATAAAGGAATTGTGCCCTCAACATGACAGGTGCGATCATACTAGCACTAATGCATCGGATCCCATCAGAACTTCGAAGTTAAGCGTGCTTAGGCGAGAGTAGTAGTAGGATGGGTGACCCCCGGGGAAGTGCTCATGTTGTACCCCCCTTTTCAATTTTTTTTTCTCCGGTTAGGGTTGCAAGATACATTATCCACCACTTTTCTAATATCGAATCCCACGGCACCTTGGGCAAGACAACTTCGCTTCACGTGGAGGCTGGGCCAGCAAACCGAGGGCGTAGGGCTTTGACCAGGTCTACTTTGCTCCGATGCCTATAACTTTTGATCCGTAAGGAGTTAGGCAGCGCACAACATACCGTTGTAAAGCTCTCCGAGAGTTCTACGACGGGGGCAGCCATCTTGCTCGCTGTGCCCCTTTTTGAAGCCCAAAATCGAACGTTTTCATCAGTTTCAGGCCTCTTTTCTTATTTAGCTCTTTCTTTTCCTCCCGGATCGTACGTCGTGAGCTGTTAAAAGGACGACAACCTTACTCGCGGGACATTATAGGGCCCTACAATGCGTCGATATCACGTGATGCTGCGTTGTTGAAGCAGATGGATTGTAGTTAAGACCATTGGGCCTTCTAAATGGGCCATCTCTCTAGGCTGGGACTGTGAACCGTTACCACATAAAGGAATTGTGCCATCAACATGACGGGTGCGATCATACTAGCACTAATGCACCGGATCCCATCAGAACTCCGAAGTTAAGAGTGCTTGGGCGAGAGTAGTACTACGATAGGTGACCCCCTGGGAAGACCTCGTGTTGCACCCCCCTTTTCAATTTTTTTTTGCTCCGGTTAGGGTTGCCAAGATACTTTATCTACCACATTTCTATTATCGAATCCCACGGCACCTTGGGCAAGACAACTTCGCTTCATGTGGAGGCTGGGCCAGCAAACCGAGGGCGTAGGGCTTGTGCCCAGGTCTTCGTCGCTCCGGTGCCCATAACTTTTGATCCGTAAGGAGTTACGCGGCACACAGCATACCGTTGCAAAGCTCTCTGAGAGCTCTACTACAGGGGCAGCTAGCTTGCTCGCTATGCCATTTGTGGAGCCCAAAATCGAACGTTTTCATTAGTTTCGAGCCACTTTTCTATTTTTTCTCTGTTTTTCCCTCCCGGATCGTACGTCGTGAGCTGTTAAAAGGATGACAACCTTTCTCGCGGGATATTAGAGGGCCCTACAACACGTCGATACCACGTCTTGTGAGGATGTTGCGTTGTTGAAGCGGATGGGTTGTCGTTAAGCCCATTGGGCCTTCTGAATGGGCCATCTCTCTACGCTAGGACTGTGAACCATTAACACATAAAGGAATTGTGCCCTCAACATGACGGGTACGATCATACCAGCACTGATTCACCGGATCCCTTCAGAACTCCGAAGTTAAGCGTACTTGGGCGAGAGTAGTACTAGGATGGGTGACCCCCTGGGAAGTCCTCTTGTTGCACCCCCCTTTTCAATTTTTTTTGCTCCGGTTAAGATTGCCTAGATACTTTATCCACCACATTTCTATTATCGAATCCCACAACACCTTGGGCAAGACAACTTCGCTTCACGTGGAGGCTGGGCCAGCAAACCGAGGGCGTAGGGCTTATGACTAGGTCTCCGTCACTCCGGTGCCCATAACTTTTGATCCGTAAGGAGTTACGCGACGCACATCATACCGTTGCAAAGCTCTCTGAGAGCTCTACGACGGGGGCAGCTAGCTTGCTCGCTGTGCCTTTTGGAGCCCAAAATTTAATGTTTTCATCAGTTTTGGGCCACTTTTCTATTTTTGCTCTATTTTTTCGTCTCGGATCGTACGTCGTTAGTTGTTAAAAGGATGACAAATTTACTCGCAGGATATTAGAGGGCCCTACAACGCGTCAATATCACGTATTGCCAGGATGCTGCATTGTTGAAGCAGATGGGTTGTCATTAAGCCCATTGGGCCTTCTGAATGGGCCTTCTATCTAGGCTGGGACTGTGAACTGTTAACACATAAAGGAATTGTGCCCTCCACATGACGGGTGTGATCATACCAGCACAAATGCACCGGATCCAATTAGAACTCCGCAGTTAAGCGTGCTTGGGCGAGAGTAGTACTAGGATGGGTGACCCCCTGGGAAGTCCTCGTGTTGCACCCCTCTTTTCAATTTTTTTTGCTCCGGTTAGGGTTGTCAAGATATATTATCCACCACATTTCTATTATCGAATCCCACAGCACCTTGGGCAACACAACTTCGCTTCTTGTGGAGGTTGGGCCAACAAACCGAGGGCGTAGGGATTTGACCAGGTCTACTTCGCTCTAGTGCCCATAACTTTTGATCCGTAAGGAGTGAGGCGGCGCACAGCATACCGTTGCAAAGCTCTATGAGAGCTCTACAACGGGGGCAACCATCTTGCTCCTTTTGCCCCTTTTTGATGCCTAAAATCAAACGTTTTCATCAGTTTCGGGCCACTTTTCTATTTTAGCCCTGTTTTTCCATCCCGGATCGTACGTCGTGAGCTGTTAAAAGGACGATAACCTTACTCGCCAGACAATAGAGGGCCCTTACAATGCGTCGATATCACGTCTTGCGAGGATGCTGCGTTGTTGAAGTAGATGGGTTGTCGTTAAGCCCATTGGGCCTTCAGAATGGGCCATCTCTCTAGGCTAGGACTGTGAACCATTAACACATAAAGGAATTGTGCCCTCAACATGACGGGTACGATCATACCAGCACTAATACACCGGATCCCATCAGAACTCCGAAGTTAAGCATGCTTGGGCGAGAGTAGTACTACGATGGGTGACCCCCTGGGAAGTCCTCGTGCTGCACCCCCCTTTTCACTTTTTCTTTCTCAGATTAGGGTTGCCAAGATACTTTATCCACCACATTTCTATTATCGAATCCCACGGCACCTTGGGCAAAACAACTTCGCTTCACGTGGAGGTTGGGCTAGCAAACCGAGGGCGTAGGGCTTCTGACCAGGTCTCCGTCGCTCCAATGCCCATAACTTTTGATTCGTAAGGAGTTACGCGGCGCACAGCATACCGTTGCAAAGCTCTACGAGAGCTCTACTACGGGGGTAGCTAGCTTGCTCGCTATGCCCTTTTTGGAGCCCAAAATCGAACGTTTTCATCAGTTTCGGGACACTTTTCAATTTTTGCTTTGTTTTTCCATCCCGGATCGTACGTCGTGAGCTGTTAAGAGGATGACAACCTTTCTCATGGGACATTAGAGGGCCCTACAATGCGTCGATATCATATCTTGCCGGGATGCTGCATTGTTGAAGTAGATGGTTTGTCGTTAAGCCCATTGGGCCTTCTGAATGGGCCATCTCTCTACGCTGGGACTGTGAACCGGTAACACATAAAGGAATTGTGCCCTCAACATGACGGGTGCGATCATTCCAGCACTAATTCACCAGATCCCATCAGAACTCCGAAGTTAACCGTGCTTGGGCGAGAGTAGTACTAGGATAGGTGACCCCCTAGGAAGTCCTCGTGTTGCACCCCACTTTTCAATTATTTTTGCTCCGGTTAGGGTTGCCAAGAAACTTTATCCACCACATTTCTATTATTGAATCCCACGGTACCTTGGGCAAGACAACTTCGTTTCACGTGGAGGCTGGGCCAGCAAACTGAGGGCGTAGGGCTTGTGACCAATTCTACTACGCTCTGATGCCCATAACTTTTGATCCGTAAGGAGTTAGTCGGCGCACAACATACCGTTGCAATGCTCTTTGAGAGCTCTACGACGGGGGCAGCTAGCTTGCTCGTTATGCCTATTTTTGGAGGCCAAAATCAAACGTTTTCCATCAGTTTCGGGCCACTTTTCTTATTTAGCTCTGTTTTTCCGTCTCGGATCGTACGTCGTGAGCTGTTAAAAGGACGACAACCTTACTTGCAGGACATTAGAAGGCCCTACAATGCGTCGATATCACGTCTTGCGAAGATGCTGCGTTGTTGAAGCAGATGGGTTGTCGTTAAGCCCATTGGGCCTTCTGAATGGGCCATCTCTCTAGGTTGGGACTGTGAACCGTTAACACATCAAGGAATTGTGCCCTCAACGTGACGGGTGCGATCATACCAGCACTAATGCACCGGATTCCATCAGAAGTCCGAAGTTAAGCATGCTTGGGCGAGAGTAGTACTAGGATGGGTGACCCCCTGGGATGTCCTCGTGTTGCACCCCCCTTTTCAATTTTTTTTTCTCCGGTTAGGGTTGCCAAGATACTTTATCCACCACATTTCTATTATCGAATCCCACGGAACCTTGGGCAAGACAACTTCGCTTCACGTGGAGGCTGGGCTAGCAAATCTAGGGCGTAGGGCTTGTAACCAAGTCTACTACGCTCCGGTGCCCATAACTTTTGAGCCGTAAGGAGTTAGGCGGCGCACAGTATACCGTTGCAAAGCTCTCCAAGAGCTCTACGACGGGGGCAACCAGCTTGCTTGTTGTGCCCTTTTTGGAGCCCAAAATCAAACGTTTTCATCAGTTTCGGGCCACTTTTGTCACGCCCCAACCCGACCTATAGAGGTTAGACTAGGGTGTGATCTAAACGTTCATATCATTTCATGTACTTAATCATTCATTAAGGTTTAACGCTTAACGTTAGCCTAGAACTCCAATTTTTTTCAGAAAATCGGCAGCATAACGGCTGTAATTGGCTCCTTAGTTTGACCTAATTTCTAAACGCCTCAATTATTCCAATCATTAATCCAATTCCATTAAGGACTCCTATTTTGTCACCAACCGATTTGCCTACTAGTTTATCTTGAAAGTCTCGTTTGGTTAATAAGCCTAACATGATAACTATGTCCTGTTTATTTGTCAATTTCCTATCATGCAAGTACCAATTATTCTTTAGCTTGTGCATGATCACTAGGTGAGATTAAGTAGAGTTACATTATTTACTTCTTCACCAAGCGGTTCAAATGCCTACGATAACTACTAATTAAATGACGAAAGTAAACAACCAAATAAAGAGTTCGTCCGGCTACAATCAGTACAAGCCAAAATTAGACCCAAATTACAACGGGGTCATTTACATCAATAAAATGAACAGTTTGCAATCAAACACAATATCCATATAGCAACCACTTTCAAGCAAAGCACAAAGCACGTAGTCACTCCAAGGAATCATCAACAAGCACATTTACTTCGGGTACTTGTTCCAAATCTGCTGCACCTGTGACAAAAAAGAGGGTGAGTCCTTATGAACTCAGCGAAGGGGAACAAGAAATAGGTTTTGAAACTCATTTTCCGGTTCAACTTATGAAAAATCCTTTTTGCAAGCATGAATATGTCACAAGTACATAATGTAATGTAAAGTAAAGGAACACATTACCAGTCTTTCCTCCCCGAGGTCCTCTAGGAACCAAGCGAGAGTACTTATACATATAGAAAAAAGATACGGTGAGCTTTTGCTCACAGTTGTTGCGGCCGACTTCAAATCATCCCCTTAACACGCCAAGTGGGTGTACTCCGGATGTACCCCGAAATCCTACGACCCATCTCTCTGAGGAAGTTTAGCCCCCAAGCGAGAGAGGGAATTGGACCATGGTAGTCACGGTTGCACCGGCAAGCCCGATGCTGCCCGGTATGCGTGAACGCTACCATGCCAGAATGAAAGGTTGCAACCTTGTATGCAATGCACATTTATGACATTTAATATATCACATTATGAGGAAAACAAAGTAGGTTGCCTCCGGACAGTCATAAGATTGCACATTGACAAGTAAGTAAGCGAGGCACGATAAGACAAGTAATTTCACTTGAAAGGCATATGAAGTTATATGACCATTAAACGGGCAGCCATGTAACGCACGTAAGACAAGTCATATAACTCATTACAACGTCCACGTAATCAAATAATAAGATTATTCAACATGCAACAACATATATGTGGGCTCAAATGCAAGAAAGGCCTATTTGTCAACATGCAACGATCAAAATCACATTTAGGGCTATAAGGCAACTACAGGCAGCCTACTAAACATATAATTACACTCAATATTCAAAGGATCAACACTTAGCAAGTTCGCCTAGTCACTAGGGTTTCCATTTCGTGATTACCCATGCAATTAAGCTCCAAGTCAGCTCAAAATCAATCTCAAGCCAAGCATCAATTAATCCAAACATCCCCAAGTACTCAAAACAGTCCACACAACATCCCAATGCCACAATCCAAAGCAATTAATACCACAAGAGAAGTTACAACAAATTTCTAAGCATATAACTAAGTGATACCCTCACTGCGATAGGCTGTTTTCTCACAATCATTGAGTAAGGAAAAAATCTCCAATTCAAGTAAAAAATATGTCAAATTAAAGCTTAAGAAGTGAAATAAAATCAAAAACAAACATTGCATCATTTGGAGTTCGAGATCAATAGTTATAGACAAAACAGTGGGATTGCACAAAACTGTCCAGATTTGCACACATTTCAATAATTGTCGTTTTTGAGGGCCTTCAGGTCCGATTTAGCCTTAGTACATTTCTGACAAAAATGTCCAGGACTGGAAAATCTAGAAGTATACCAAATTTCATACATTTTAGACATCATTTACTAAGTCAAAACTGGTTCGTTCCACAAGGTCAGTGGATCTGCCAAAACCTGCTTCATTTTTCCCAGACTTCCAAATTTGGACACATTTTGAGGACCCTAGAATCAAAATTGTCCTTGGCCTATTTCTTCCAAAAATGTTCAAAACTGGAAAAAATAGTTACCTACCAATTTTCATGCATTTTCAACCTCATTTTCCTAGCCAAACTCACCTCATAACAACAAGACAGAGAGCTGTCATCCAACCCGATTTCATCTATCATCATCTTCAAGCCAAAATCTTGCCATGCATGGTTGTAAAAGCTTATGAACACACAAATAACTCAAGTACAGAAGCAAAGACATACATTTAAGAGCATGCATGTGGATTTTTGAAGGATTTTCAAAAGGTTTTAGCCCTCACCTTAGCAAATCAACAAGAAGATGCACAAAACTTGTTGAAGCACAAATTTCTTCTTCTACCTTGCTTAGCCGAGATTCCAACTTGATTTTCTCTATTTTTCCTAGATTAGTGACCAAGCTCTTAGTACATGCATGTGGTTAGAACAAGAAGAAAAGAAATGGAAGCCAAGAAACTTACCTAGGCCGAAAATGGTGAGTCAAAAGCTTGCATGTGAGTTTTCTTGCAACCTAGCTAGCTTGGTTGAGTTCCTTTGCTTGTGGCTTGTCTTGATTAACCATATGATGATGAAGATGAGCTAAGAGGTGAAGAGATTCAGCCAAGGCCGAGAGAGAGAGAGAAGAATGAGAGGGAGAGAGAAAAGTGTGAGGAAAAATGAGAGAAATGACAAAGATTGAAGCTTTTGCACTTCTTCATGCAAGTAATCGGCCTTGGGCTTCTAAAATTCCTGATTTTTGTGTCTTCAAGAGCATATTTGAAATTCCTAGTGTGGGCAAAGAAGAGTTGGACGAGTATGGTGGAGATTTGAGGAGGTTTTGAGCAATTTTTTTATGCATTTGTGTCATAGGATTGTCATATGTTGTCTAGAATCAATTTGAATTGAGTAAGCATGCAAAAACACCACTTAGTGGTCGGCCAAGGCTAATAAAAATGCTGAATTTTGTCAACTTTTGATCATTATTTAATTCTGTCTTGAAAGTGCAAAAAGAATAAGGAATGTCTAGCTTTTTGTGAGATTTTGTCTTCTAGTGGGTTGAATTAGTAATTTAATAATAATTAGTGGATTTTGTAGGATTACTCAATGACCTAGTGCTTTGTGCAAGATGCTTTCTTGATTAGCGTGAGGGCACGCTTTCTTAGGTCTAGGGCACGCGCTATGAGGTAGGAAACGAACTACGAGACGAATGCACGTTTTTCTAGTAAATGCACACAACCTTAAATGGATGCGCGTAATTCAATGCATGGCATACAAAATGAACACAATTCTTAAACCTAGGTCAAGGCACGCAAATCTAGATTTGGACACACGAAACGAGGTATCACACGCAAAACGAGGTCTCGCACGTAATTCAAGATAACAAGACACGTATATCTAGGTATGCGGTACATCGAGGATTAGGGCACACAATTCTAAGTCAAGGCACGTATGACGAAGCATGCACGAAAACCAAGACAGGGCACACAATCCAAGATCAGTCATATAATTCTAGGTCTAAGGCACATAAATCGAGGTAACACACGTTATTCGGGGTCGGGCCTCACATCCTCCCCTCCTTTAAAGAATTTCGTCCCGAAATTCATTCTTGCCTATTGAGGTCATTTAGACAGATTCTGACCCTTGTTATTCTTCCTACTCTAGTTCGTCCCGTGTTTGGTGATCTCTTAGCACAACCAATTCATTTCCTATGTTTATCCAATCATTTAGTTCGGTGTGACCTCTACATTTATAGTTCTTTCCTTTGTACGACTCTATTCTTCATTTGATCTTAAGGTCAAGTTCATTAACTAAGGTTAGAGTCTTGAAACATAGTCATCAAAGTTGCATCCGTATTCTAACAATAGAACTATAACTCCAAAATCATGACTCATGTTGGATCAATCTCGCATTCATACCTCAAAAGGAATATCACAATAATACTGTGATCTTATGGTTTCAAACACGAATTTCAAGATGATAAGAGTATATCAGATTTACATAATTTATGAACTAGCTTCAAAATTGTTAACACCTAGGACATACACATGTTATGGCTCGTTTCCACAATACGACTCTATTTTCAGGAAGAACTCACCAAACAAACTAATCCATCTCAAATCGTCATCTATCGATGGTATCATAGCCCTTCTTATCTCGTAGGTACATTAGATTAGCAAATCTTCTAATGAATAGTCTCCCAATTACAGGCTCCTATTCACTAACATCCTTTCCCAGCTTCGTTAACCTTCACGCTCGTAATCAAGGAAAAAGACAGTTGAGATTCATTAAACTCGAATTCTAAGGTTTATTAAGTATCACCAACAAATTGTCATCGAAATTGCATGGGTAAACTAATCATGTAGCACTAGTTCAACTTTTCAAGTAAGCTTCATCAGCTTGTGATCCACAATTTATTTCCTTATTCAATTGTCTATTTTCAAGTCACAAGGCTTCAGAATTTCTTTAATCTTAACCAAGACTCCTAAGGCGAATAGTTTCAATCTCAAATGAATTTCACTCACCTCAATCCAAGGTTACGTCATACTTAAGAAGATAATGGTCCTACTCACTTAGCGACCTAGTCATTCCTTCGAACACTTAATGCCCGCCAATATATCTTCAACATTAATGTTACTAAGCTAGGGCCATAGCCATGTAAGTGATATCAATGCTCCACTAGGTTATCGGCCAAACAACAATAATCCTAGGACTATAAATGGGTACCGAAATGACCAAGCTTATAAAATACTTACGCGAGATAACTTCAAGGTTGTATCAATATAAGAATTATGACCACGAGGCATCCTTCAACATAACCTAATAGAACTTCAAAAGTAACCAACCACTTATTTAACTATCACTACAAGATTCACCCCTCTTATTCAACGACCACAATTCGAAGTCTACCAATCGCTAGTTTCTAGATGTGAAATGGTGCACATAGATACGGTGGTCTAACAATAGTCTCTTGGGTCATTGTGACTCTAATTCATCTCTATCTTAACTCTATGAAATCTTACTCTTCTCATTTACATGTTCAACTAGCTAAGAGCATCAAGACTCATTGACCTTAGGTCCTAGGGTTCACCATGAATCATCATGCATACTCACTATTAGCTATTTAGGATTTCTAATCAGACCCTAACGACTCTACTTTGTAACCGAATGCTTTAATCTCATTTCCATGGTTTATGTATTAGGTCCATCGGTAATACTTAGGGATATATGCTTCCTAATATCCTTTAGGGTATCCAAATAACGAGTGTATAGAATGACTTACTTTGCATAATCACAACTAAATCCGAGGGGCAACAATTTGATACCTTGTTTCTTAATATCACCAATATCCAACTTAGGACCTTAGCAACATTAGTCATCTAATACATAATTCAATACCTTACACTCTTATTCGCCCTTCCATTTAGGTCTAGTCTTCCAAACACGAATTCTAGTTACGCGAATTCCTCGATTCCAACATCCCCATATCTTGTTATACTAAGATTTATCAACCTTGTTAAACTTAGTCTCCAGAGTTGCCTACATGTCTTAGGGTTATCCATTGTTAAGTTACTTAAACACACTATTCATGCCTTAATAATCTAACCCCTATCGTCAATTTCCACGAATTCATCTCTTAATTTATAGGTCACGATCTTACCATTGAGTGAACTTGAAACTCATTAATACACACCTTATTAGGTTCAACAATGCTTAATTCCTATCAAGTAAGGATTCAATCATATAAATAGTCTATTATACCATTTTAAGATGTAAGAATTTGATTCAAAAGCAACTCCTAAGTCAAACTTCCATTATAAGTATATGAATATATATATATACTACTCCACATGTCCAATAGTATATTCTTATATCTATGGAAAGTTGTATGTCCTTAACATTTATTCTTGAACCACAATTAGAAGAACGGTTTAACAGAATCAAGAACTTTATAGCTATAAAATTGATAACTTAATCATAGGTATGAGTGTTCCAAAGATAAGGGGATAACTTTACCTCAACATTTATACATGTGCTACGCATTTTATTTATGCATATCCAATAATACATACGATCCATCGAGTACCTGTGAAGATGCGAGAAATATCTAACCGAGCCGTTTCATTACGTCCTGCACAAATTCACTTCCCTAAAAGTCCTAATCCTAACTATCTATGTGTATAAACAGTCATTCACGGTTATATAACATGCACATGTATCAAGGAAGGAGTATAAAAGCATGCATGCATCATTGAGAACGTGTCAGTGTGCATGATACAGAGTACATATGGTCCACAAAGGCACATAATATTCGATACTTAAATCAATTAAAGCACATTAGCACATATTAACACATACAAACAAGACATCATAATTACTTTAGGGCATCTACCTACGGTCCGAGAGTTGAACCCGACTAATGCCTAGTTAGTAAAATAAGCTCTGATACCATTCTAATATAAGGTGTCACGCCCTAACCCGACCTATAGAGGTTAGACTAGGGTGTGATCTAAACGTTCATATCATTTCACGTATTTAATCGTTCATTAAGGTTTAACGCTTAACGTTAGCCTAGAACTCCAAAATTTTCCTGAAAACCGGCAGCATAACAGCTATAATTGGCTCCTTAGTTTGACCTAATTTCTAAACGCCTCAATTATTCCAATCATTAATCCAATTCCATTAAGGACTCCTATTTTGTCACCAACCGATTTTCCAAGTAGTTTATCTTGAAAGTCTCATTTGGTTAATAAGCCTAACATGATAACTATGTCCTGTTTATTTGTCAATTTCCTATCATGCAAGTACCTATTATCCTTTAGCGTGTACATGATCACTAGGTGAGATTAAGTAGAGTTACATTATTTACTTCTCCACCTAGCGGTTTAAACGCCTACGATAACTACTAATTAAATGACGAAAGTACACAACCAAATAAAGAGTTCGTCCGGCTACAATCAGTACCAGCCAAAATTAGACCCAAATTACAACGGGGTCATTTACATCAATAAAATGAACAGTTTGCAATCAAACACAATATCCATATAGCAACCACTTTCAGCAAAGCACAAAAGCACGTAGTCACTCCAAGGAATCATCAACAAGCACATTTACTTCGGGTACTTGTTCCAAATCTGCTGCACCTGTGACAAAAAAGAGGGTGAGTCCTTATGAACTCAGCGAGGGGGAACGAGAAATAGGTTTTGAAACTCATTTTCTGGTTCAACTTATGAAAAATCCTTTTTCCAAGCATGAATATGTCACAAGTAAGTACATAACGTAATGTAAAGTAAGGGAACACAATTACCAGTCTTTCCTCCCCGAGGTCCTCTAGGAACCAAGTGAGAGTACTTATACATATAGAAAAAGGATACGGTGAGCTATTGCTCTCAGTTGTTGTGGCCGACTTCAAATCATCCCCTTAACACGCCAAGTGGGTGTACTCCGGATGTACCCCGAAATCCTACGACCCAACTCTCCGAGGAAGACCAGCCCCCAAGCGAGAGAGGGAATTGGACCATGGTAGTCACGGTTGCACCAGCAAGCCCGATGCCGCCCGGTGTGTGTGAACGCTGCCATGCAAGAATGAAAGGTTGCAACCTTGTATGCAATGCACATTTATGACATTTAATATATCACATTCGGAGGACAACAAAGTAGGTTGCCCCCGGACAGTCATAAGATTGCACATTGACAAGTAAGCAAGCGAGGCACGATAAGACAAGTAATTTCACTTGAAAGGCATATGGAGTTATATGAACATTAAACGGGCAGCCATGTAACGCACGTAAGACAAGTCATATAACTCATTACAACGTCCACGTAATCAAATAATAAGATTATTCAACATGCAACAACATATACGTGGGCTCAAATGCAATAAATGCCTATTTGTCAACATGCAACAATCAAAATCACATTTAGGGCTATAAGGCAACTACGGGCAGCCTACTAAACATATAATTACACTCAATATTCAAAGGATCAACACTTAGCAAGTTCGCCTAGTCACTAGGGTTTCCATTTCGTGTTTACCCTTGCAATTAAGCCCAAGTCAACTCAAAATCAATCTCAAGCCAAGCATCAATTAATCCAAACATCCCCAAGTACACAGAACAGTCCAAACAACACCCGAATTCCACAATCCAAAGCAATTAATACCACAAGAGAAGTTACAACAAATTTCTAAGCATATAACTAAGTGATAACCTCACTCCAATAGGCTGTTTTATCACAATCATTGAGTCAGGCAAACAATCTCCAATTCCAGTAAATAAGATGTCAAATTAAAGCTTAAGAAGTTAACTAAAATCAGAAACAAACCTTGCATCATTTGGAGTTTGAGATCAATAGTTATAGCCAAAACAGTGGGATTGCACAAAACTGTCCAGATTTGCACACATTTCAATAATTGTCGTTTTTGAGGTCCTTAGGGTCAGATTTAGCCTTAGTCCATTTCTGACAAAAATGTCTAGGACTGAAAACACTAGCTGTACACCAAATTTCATGCATTTGAGACATCATTTACTAAGTCAAAACTGGTTCGTTCCACAAGGTCAGTGCATCTGCCAAAACCTGCTTCATTTTTCCCAGACTTCCAGATTTGGACACATTTTAATGATTTGCCATTTTGAGGACCTTAGAGTCAAAATTGGCCTTGGCCTATTTCTGCAAAAAATGTTCAAAACTGGCATTTTCATGCATTTTCAACATCATTTTCCTAGCCAAACTCACCTCGCAACAACAAGACAGAGAGCTGTCATCCAACCCGATTTCATCTATCATCATCTTCAAGCCAAAATCTTGCCATGCATGGTTGTAAAAGCTTATGAACACACAAATAACTCAAGTACAGAAGCAAAGACATACATTTAAGAGCATGCATGTGGATTTTTGAAGGATTTTAAAAAGGTTTTAGCCCTCACCTTAGCAAATCAACAAGAAGATGCACAAAACTTGTTGAAGCACAAATTTCTTCTTCTTCCTTGCTTAGCCGAGATTCCAACTTGATTTTCTCTATTTTTCCTAGCTTAGTGACCAAGCTCTTAGTACATGCATGTGGTTAGAACAAGAAGAAAAGAAATGGAAGCCAAGAAACTTACCTAGGCCGAAAATGGTGAGTCAAAAGCTTGCATGTGAGTTTTCTTGCAACCTAGCTAGCTTGGTTGAGTTCCTTTGCTTGTGGCTTGTCTTGATTAACCATATGATGATGAAGATGAGCTAAGAGGTGAAGAGATTCAGCCAAGGCCGAGAGAGAGAGAGAAGAATGAGAGGGAGAGAGAAAAGTGTGAGGAAAAATGAGAGAAATGACAAAGAGTGAAGCTTTTGCACTTCTTCATGCAAGTGGTCGGCCTTGGGCTTCTAAAATTCCTGATTTTTGTGTCTTCAAGAGCATATTTGAAATTCCTAGTATGGGCAAAGAAGAGTTGGTCTGGTATGGTAGAGATTTGAGGAGGTTTTGAGCAATTTTTTTTATGCATTTGTGTCATAGGATTGTCATATGTTGTCTAGAATCAATTTGAATTGAGTAAGCATGCAAAAACACCACTTAGTGGTTGGCCAAGGCTAATAAAAATGCTGAATTTTGTCAACTTTTGATCATTATTTAATTGTGTCTTGAAAGTGCAAAAAGAATAAGGAATGTCTAGCTTTTTGTGAGATTTTGTCTTCTAGTGGGTTGAATTAGTAATTTAATAATAGTTAGTGAATTTTGTAAGATTACTTAATGACCTAGTGCTTCAAACAAGATGCTTTCTTGATTAGCGTGAGGGCACGCTTTCATAGGTCTAGGGCACGCGCTACGAGGTAGGAAACGAACTACGAGACGAATGCACGTTTTTCTAGTAAATGCACACAACCCTAAATGAATGCACGTAATTCAATGCATGGAACACAAAATGAACACAATTCCTAAACCTAGGTCAAGGCACACAAATCTAGATTAGGGCACACGAAATGAGGTATCGCACGTAATTCAAGATCAAGACACGTATATCTGGGTATATAGTACATCAAGGATTAGGGCACACAATTCTAAGTCAAGGCACGTATGACGAAGCATGCACGAAAACCAAGACAGGGCACGCAATCCAAGATCAGTCATATATTTCTAGGTCTAAGGCACGTAAATCGAGGTAACACAAGTTATTCGGGGTTGGGCCTCGCAACCTTTCTTATTTAGCTCTATTTTTTCATCCCGGATCATACGTCGTGAGCTGTTAAAAGGATGACAACCTTACACGCGGGACATTAGAGGGCCCTACAATGCGTTGATATCACGTCTTGCGAGGATGCTGCGTTGTTAAAGCAGATGGGTTGTCGTTAAGCCCATTGGGCCATCTGAATGGGCCATCACTCTAGGCTGGGACTGTGAACCGTTAACACATAATGGAATTGTGCCCTCCACATGACAGGTGCGATCATACCAGCACTAATGCACCGGATCCCATCAGAACTCCGAAGTCAAACGTGCTTAGGCGAGAGTAGTACTAGGATGGGTGACCCCCTGGGAAGTCCTCGTGTTGCACCCCCCTTTTCAATTTTTTTTGCTCTGGTTTGGGTTGCGAAGATACTTTATCCATCACATTTCTATTATCGAATCCCACGACACCTTAGGCAAGACAACTTCACTTCACGTGGAGGCTGGGCCAGCAAACCGAGGGCGTAAGGCTTGTGACCAGGTCTCCGTCGCTCCGGTGCCCATAACTTTTGATCCGTAAGGAGTTACGCGGCCCACAGCATACCGTTGTAAATCTCTCTAGGAGCTCTACGACGGGGGCAGCTAGCATGCTCGCTGTGCCCTTTTTAGTGCCCAAAATCGAACGTTTTCATCAGTTTCGGGCCACTTTTCTTTTTTTGCTATATTTTTCCGTCGCAGATCGTACGTCGTGAGCTGTTAAAAGGACGAAAACTTTACTCGCGGGACATTAGAGGGCCCTACAATGCGTCGATATCACGTCTTGCGAGGATCCTACGTTGTTGAAGCGGATGGGTTGTCGTAAAGCCCATTGGGCCTTCTGAATGAGCCATCTCTCTAGGCTGGGACTGTGAATCGTTAACACATTAAGGAATTGTGCCCTCAACATGACAGGTGCAATCATACAAGCACTAATGCACCGGATCCAATCAGAACTCCGAAGTTAAGCGTGCTTGGGTGAGAGTAGTACTAGGATAGGTGACCCCCTGGGAAGTCCTCGTGTTACACCCCCCTTTTCAATTTTTTTTGCTCCGGTTAGGGTTGCCAAGAAACTTTATCCACCACATTTCTATTATTGAATCCCACGGCACCTTGGCAAGACAACTTTGCTCCAAGTGGAGGCTGGGCCAGCAAACCGAGGGCGTAGGGCTTGTGACCAGGTCTCCATCGCTCCGGTGCCCATAACTTTTGATCCGTAAGGAGTTACACTGCGCACAGCATACCGTTGGAAAGCTCTTCGAGAGCTCTACGATGGGGGCAGCTAGCTTGCTCGCTGTGCCCTTTTTGGAGCCCAAAATCGAACGTTTTCATCAATTTTGGGCCACATTTCTATTTTTGCTCTATTTTTTTCATCCCGAATCATACGTCGTGAGCTGTTAAAAGGACGACAACCTTTCTTGCGAGACATTAGAGGGCCCTACAACGCGTCGATATCACGTCTAGCGTTGATGCTACGTTGTTGTAGCGGATGGGTTGTCGTTAAGCCTATTGGGATTTCTGAATGGGCCATCTCTCTAGGCTGGGACTGTGAACCGTTTACACATAAAACAATTGTGCCCTCAACCTGACGGGTGCGATCATACCAGCATTAATTCACCGGATCCCATCAGAACTCCGAAGTTAACCGTGCTTGGGCGAGAGTAGTACTAGGATGGGTGACCCCCTGGGAAGTCCTCGTGTTGCACCCCCCTATTCAATTTTTTTTGCTTCGGTTAGGGTTGCCAAGAAACTTTATCCACCACATTTCTATTATCGAATCCCACGGCACCTTGGGCAAGACAACTTCGCTTCACGTGGAGGCTGGGCCAGCAAACCAAGGGCATAAGGCTTGTGACCATGTCTCATTCGCTCCGGTGCCCATAACTTTTGGTATGTAAGGAGTTACGCGGCGCACAGCATACCGTTGCGAAGCTCTATGAGGGCTCTACGATGGGGGCAGCCAGCATGCTTGCTGTGCCCATTTTTGGAGCCCAAAATCGAACGTTTTCATTAGTTTCGGGCCACTTTTCTTATTTAGCTCTGTTTTTCCGTCCCGTATCGTACGTCGTAAGCGGTTAAAAGGACAAAAACCTTACTCGCTGGACATTAGAGGGCCCTACAACGCATCGATATCACGTTTTGTGAGGATGTCATGTTGTGGAGGCGGATGGGGTGTGGGTAAGCCCTTGGGACTTCTGAATGGGACATCTCTCTAGGCTAAGACTGTGAACCGTAACCACATTATGGAATTGTGCCCTTAACATGACGGGTGTGATCATACCAGCACTAATGCACCGGATCCCATAAGAACTCCGAAGTTAAGCATGATTGGGCGAGAGTAGTACTAGGATAGGTGACCCCCTGGGAAGTCCTCGTGTTGCACCCCCCTTTTCAATTTTTTTTGCTCCGGTTAGGGTTGCCAAGATACTTATCCACCACGTTTCTATTATCGAATCCCACGACACCATGGGCAAGACGACTTCGCTTCACGTTGAGGCTGGGCCAGCAAACCGAGGGCGTAGGACTTGTGACCAGGTCTCCGTCGCTCCGGTGCCCATAACTTTTGATCCGTAAGGAGTTACGCGGCGCACAGCATACCGTTCCAAAGCTCCCCGAGAGCTCTACTACGGGGGCAGCTAGCTTGCTCGCTGTGCCCCTTTTGGAGACCAAAATCGAACGTTTTAATCAGTTTTTGGCCACATTTCTATTTTTGCTCTATTTTTTCATCCCCAATCATACGTCGTGAGCTGTTAAAAGGACGACAACCTTTCTCGCGAGACATTAGAGGGCCCTACAACGCGTCGATATCACGTCTTGCGTTGATGCTACGTTGTTGAAGCGGATGGGTTGTCGTTAAGCCTATTGGGCCTTCTGAATGGGCCATCTCACTAGGCTGGGACTGTGAACCGTTTACACATAAAGGAATTGTGCCCTCAACATGACGGGTGCGATCATACCAGCATTAATTCACCAGATCCCATCAGAACTCCGAAGTTAAGCGTGCTTGGGCGAGAGTAGTACTAGGATGGGTGACCCCCTGGGAAGTCCTCGTGTTGCACCCCCCTATTCAATTTTTTTTGCTCCGGTTAGGGTTGCCAAGAAACTTTATCCACCACATTTCTATTATCGAATCCCACGGCACCTTGGGCAAGACAACTTCGCTTCACGTGGTGGATGGGCCAGCAAACCGAGGGCGTAAGGCTTGTGACCATGTCTCCTTCGCTCCGGTGCCCATAACTTTTGATCCGTAAGGAGTTATGCGGCGCACAACATACCGTTGCGAAGCTCTCCGAGAGCTCTACGATGGGGGCAGCCAGCATGCTTGCTGTGCCCATTTTTGGAGCCCAAAATCAAACGTTTTCATTAGTTTCGGGCCACTTTTCTTATTTAGCTCTGTTCTTCCGTCCCGTATCGTACGTCGTGAGCGGTTAAAAGGACAACAACCTTACTCGCTGGACATTAGAGGGCCCTACAACGCGTCGATATCACGTTTTGCGAGGATGTTACGTTGTGGAAGCGGATGGGTTGTCGTTAAGCCCTTGGGCCTTTTGAATGGGCCATCTCTCTAGGCTAGGACTGTGAACCGTTAACACATTACGGAATTGTGCCCTTAACATTACGGGTGCGATCATACCAGCACTAATGCACCGGATCCCATAAGAACTCCGAAGTTAAGCATGCTTGGGCGAGAGTAGTACTAGGATGGGTAATACCCTGGGAAGTCCTCGTGTTGCACCCCCCTTTTCAATTTTTTTCGCTCTGGTTAGGGTTGCCAAGATACTTATCCACCACGTTTCTATTATCGAATCCCATGGCACCTTGGGCAAGATGACTTCGCTTCACGTGGAGGCTGGGCTAGCAAACCGAGGGCGTAGGACTTGTGACCAGGTCTCCGTCGCTCCGGTGCCCATAACTTTTGATTCGTAAGGAGTTACGCGGCTCACAGTATACCGTTGCAAAGCACTCCGAGAGCTCTACTACGGGGGCAGCTAGCTTGCTCGCTATGCTCTTTTTGGAGCTGAAAATCGAATGTTTTCATCAGTTTTGGGCCACTTTTCTATTTTTGCTCTGTTTTTCCGTCCCAAATCGTACGTCGTGAGCTGTTAAAATGACGACAACCTTTCTCGCTGGACATTAGAGGGGCGTACAACGCATCGATATCACGTCTTGCGAGGATGCTGCATTGTTGAAGCAGATGGGTTGTCGTTAAGCCCATTGGGCCTTCTGAATAGGCCATCTCTCTACGCTGGGACTGTGAACCGTTAAAACAAAAAGGAATTGTGCCCTCAACATGACGGGTGCGATCATACCAGCACTAATTCACCGAATCCCATCAGAACGCTGAAGTTAAGCGTGCTTGGATGAGAGTAGTACTTGGATGGGTGACCCCTTGTGAAGTCCGCGTGTTGCACCCTCCTTTTCAATTTTTTTTGCTCCGGTTAGTGTTGCCTAGAAACTTTATCCACCACATATCTATTATCGAATCCCACGGCACCTTGGGCGAGACAACTTCGCTTCACGTGGAGGCTGGGCCAGCAAACAGAGGGCGTAAGGCTTATGACCAGGTCTCCGTCGCTCCGGTGCCCATAACTTTTGATCCGTAAGGAGTTACGTGACGCACAGCATACCATTGCACAGCTCTCCGAGAGCTCTACGACAGGGGTAGCTAGCTTGCTCGTTGTGCCATTTTTGGAGCCCAAAATTGAATGTTTTCATCAATTTCGTGCCACTTTTCTATTTTTGCTCTGTTTTTCTGTCCCGGATCGTACGTCGTGAGTTGTTAAAAGGACGACGACCTTACTCGTGGGACATTAGAGGGCCCTAAAATTCGTCGATATCACGTCTTGCGAGGATCCTACGTTATTGAAGCAGATGGGTTGTCGTTAAGCCTATTGGGCCTTCTGAATGGGCCATCTATTTAGGCTAGGACTGTGAACCGTTAACACATAAAGGAATTGTGCCCTCAACATGACGGGTGCGATCATGCCAGCACTAATTCAACGGATCCCATCAGAACTCCGAAGTTAAGCGTGCTTCGGCGAGAGTAGTACTAGGATGGGTGAACCCCTGGGAAGTCCTCGTGTTGCACCCCCCTTTTCAATTTTTTTTGCTCCGTTAGGGTTGCCAAGATACTTTATTCACCACATTTCTATTATCGAATCCCACGGCACCTTGGGCAAGACAACTTTGCTTCACATGGAGGCTGGGCCAGCACACCAAGGGCGTAGGGCTTGTGACCAGGTCTCATTCGCTCCGGTGCCCATAACTTTTGATCCGTAAGGAGTTACGCGGTGCACAGCATTCCGTTGTGCCTTTTTTGGTGCACAGCTCTACGACGGTGGCAGCTAGTTTGCTCGCTGTGCCTTTTTTGGAGCCCAACATCAAAAGTTTTCCACAGTTTCAGGCCACTTTTCTATTTTTGATATGTTTTTCCGTACCAGATCGTATGTCGAGAGCTGTTAAAAGATGACAACCTTACTCGCGGGACATTAGAGGGTGCTACAACGCGTCGATATCACGTCTTGCGAGACTGCTGCGTTGTTGAAGCGGATGGGTTGTCGTTAACCCCATTGGGCCTTCTTAATGAGCCATCTCTCTAGGATGGGACTGTGAACCGTTAACACATAAATGAATTGTGCCCTCAACATGATGGGTACGAACATACCAGTACTAATGCACCGGATCCCATCAGAACTCTGAAGTTAAGCGTGCTTGGGCGAGAGTAGTACTAGCATAGCTGACCCCTTGGGAAGTCCTCGTGTTGCACCCCCCTTTTCAATTTTTTTTGCTCTGGTTAGGGTTCCCAAGATACTTTATCTACCACATATCTATTATCGAATCACACGACACCTTGGGCAAGACAACTTCGCTTCACGTGGAGGCTGGGCCCGTAAACCGAGGGCGTAGGGCTTGTGACCAGGTCTCATTTGCTCCGGTGCCCATAACTTTTGATCCGTAAGGAGTTACGCGGCACACAGCATACCGTTGCAAAGCACTCCAAGAGCTCTACGACGGGGGCAGCCAGCTTGTTCGCTGTGCCCTTTTTGGAGCCCAAAATCGAATTTTTTCATCAGTTTTGGACCACTTTTCTATTTTTGCTCGGTTTTTTCATCCCGGATCGTACGTCGTGAGCTGTTAAAAGGATGACAACATTTCTCGCGGGACATTAGAGAGCCCTACAACGCGTAGATATCACATCTTGCGAGGATGCTGCATTGTTGAAGCGGATGGGTTGTCGTTAAGCCCATTGGGCCTTCTGAATGAGCTATATCTCTAGGCTGGGACTGTGAACCATTAACACATAAAGGAATTGTGCCCTCAACATGACGGGCGCGATCATACCAGCACTAATGCACCCGATCCCATCAGAACTCCGAAGTTAAGCGTGCTTGGGCGAGAATAGCACTAGGATGGGTGACCCCCTGGGAAGTTCTCGTGTTGCACCCCCTTTTCAATTTTTTTTGCTCCGGTTAGGGTTGCGAAGAAACTTTATCCACCCCATTTCTATTATCGATTCCCACGGTACCTTGGGCTAGACAACTTCGCTTCACGTGGAAGCTGGGCCATCAAACTGAGGGCGTAGGGCTTGTGACCTGGTCTCCGTCGCTCTGTTGCCCATAACTTTTGATCTGTAAGGAGTTACGCGGCGCACAGCATACCGTTGCAAAGCTCTCCGAGAGCTCTACTATAGGGGCATCTAGCTTGTTTGCTTTGCCCTTTTTGGAGCCCAAAATCGAATGTTTTCATCAGATTATGGCCACTTATCCATTTTTACTCTATTTTTTCGTCCCAGACCGTATGTCGCGAGCTGTTAAAAGGACGACAAGCTTTCTCGTGGGACATTATAGGGCCCTACAACGCGTCAATATCACGTCTTGCGATGATGCTGCGTTGTTGAAGTGGATGGGTTATCGTTAAGCCTATTGGGCCTTCTGAATTGGCCATCTCTCTAGGCTGGGACTGTGAACCGTTAACACATAAAGGAATTGTGCCCTCAACATGATGGGTGCGATCATACCAGCACTAATTCACTGGATCCCATCAGAACTCCGAAGTTAAGCGTGCTTGGGCGAGAGTAGTACTAGGATGGGTGACCCCCTGGGAAGTCTTCGTGTTGCACCCCCCTTTTCAATTTTTTTTGCTCCGGTTAGGGTTGCCAAGATACTTTATCCACCAGATTTCTATTATCGAATCCCACGGCACCTTAGGCAAGACAATTTCGCTTCACGTGGAGGCTGGGCCAGCAAACCGAGGGCGTAGGGCTTGTGACCAAGTCTCATTCGCTCCGGTGCCCATAACTTTTGATCTGTAAGGAGTTACGCGGCGCACAGAATACCGTTGTAAAGCTCTCCGATAGCTCTACGACGGTGGCAGCTAGTTTGCTCGCTGTGACTTTTTTGGTGCCCTAGATCGAACATTTTCCATAGTTTCGGGCCACTTTTCTATTTTTGCTCTGTTTTTCTATCCCGGATCGTACGTCGTGAGCTGTTAAAAGGACGACAACCTTATTCGCGGGACATTAGAGGGCCCTACAACGCGTCAATATCACGTCTTGCAAGGATGCTGCGTTATTGAAGCAGATGGGTTATCGTTAAGCCCATTGGGCCTTCTAAATAGGCCATCTCTCTAGGCTGGGACTGTGAACCGTTAACACATAAAGGAATTGTGTCCTCAACATGATGGGTGCGATCATACCAGCACTAATGCACCAGATCCCATCAGAACTCTGAAGTTAAGCGTGCTTGGCGAGAGTAGTACTAAGATGGGTGACCCCCTAGGAAGTCCTCGTGTTGTACCCCCCTTCTCAATTTTTTTTGCTCCGGTTAGGGTTGCCAAGATACTTTATCCACCACATTTCTATTATCAAAACCCACGGCATCTTGGGCAAGACAACTTCGCTTCACGTGGAGGCTGGGCCAGCAAACCGAGGGTGTGGGGCTTGTGCCCAGGTCTACTTCGCTTCGGTGCCCATAACTTTTGATCCGTAAGGAGTTAGGCGGCGTACAGCATATCGTTGCAAAGCTCTCCGAGATCTCTACGATGGGGGAAGCCAGCTTTCTCGCTTTGCCTATTTTTTGAAACACAAATTTGAACATTTTCATCAGTTTCGGGCCACTTTTCTATTTTTGCTCTATTTTTTCGTCCCGGATCGTACATCGTGAGCTGTTAAAAGGACGACAACCTTACTCACTGGACATTAGAGGGCCCTACAACGCGTCGATATCATGTCTTGCGAGGATGCTGTATTGTTGAAGATGATGGGTTGTCGTCAAGCCCATTAGGCCTTCTGAATGAGCCATCTCTCTAGGCTGGGACTGTGAACCGTTAACACATAAAGGAATTGTGCCCTCAACATGACGGGTGCGATCATACCAGCACTGATGCACCAGATCCCATAAGAACTCCGAAGTTAAGCGTGCTTGGGCAAGAGTACTACTAGGATGGGTGACCCCTTGGGAAGTCCTCATGTTGCACCCCCATTTTCAATTTTTTTTTTGCTCCGGTTAGGGTTGCCAATATACTTTATCCACCACATATCTATTATCGAATACCGCGGCAACTTGGGCAAGACAACTTCGCTTCACGTGGAGGCTGGGCCAGTAAACCGAGGGCGTAGGGCTTGTGACCACGTCTCATTTGCTCTGGTGCCCATAACTTTTGATCCGTAAGGATTTACGTGGCGCACATCATACCGTTGCAAAGCTCTCTGAGCGCTCTACGATGGGGGCAGCCAACTTGCCCGCTTTGCCCTTTTTGGAGCCCAAAATCGAACGTTTTCATCAGTTTCAGCCCACTTTTCTTATTTAGCTCTGTTTTTCAATCCTGGATCATACGTCGTGAGCTGTTAAAAGGATAACAACCTTACTCGCGGGACATTAGAGGGCCCTACAACGCGTCGATATCACGTCTTGCAAGGATGTTACGTTATTGAAGCAGATGGGTTGTCGTTAAGCCCATTGGGCCTTCTGAATGGGCCATCTCTCTAGGCTGGGACCGTGAACCGTTAACACATAAAGGAATTGTGTCCTCAACATGACGGGTGCGATCATACCAGCACTAATTCACCGGATCCCATCAGAACTCCGAAGTTAAGCTTGCTTGGGCAAGAGTAGTACTAGGATGGGTGACCCTCTGGGAAGTCCTCGTGTTGCACCCCCCTTTTCAAATTTTTTTGCTACGGTTAGTTTTGCCCAGATACTTTATCCACCACATTTCTATTATCGAATCCCACGGCACCTTGGGCAAGACAAATTCGCTTCACGTGGAGGTTGGGCCAGCAAATCGAGGGCATAGGGCTTGTGACCAGGTCTCATTCGCTCCGGTGCCCATAACTTTTGATCTGTAAGGAGTTACGCGGGTCACAGTATCCCGTTGCAAAGCTCTTCGAGAGCTCTACGACGGGGGCAGCCAGTTTTCTCGCTGTACCCTTTTTCGAGCCCAAAATCAAACGTTTTTATCAGTTTCAGGCCACTTTTCATATTTGGCTCTGTTTTTGGGTTCCGGATCGTACGTCGTGAGCTGTTAAAAGAACGACAACCTTACTCACGGGACATTAGAGGGCCCTACAACGTGTCGATATCACGTCTAGTGAGGATGCTGCATTGTTGAAGCAGATGGGTTGTCGTTAAGCCCATTGGGCTTTCTGAATGGGCCATCTCTCTAGGATGGGACTGTGAACAGTTAACACATAAAGGAATTGTGCCCTCAACATAACAGGTAGGATCATACCAGCACTAATTCACCGGATCCCATAAAAACTCCGAAGTTGAGCGTGCTTGGCCGAGAGTAGTACTAGGATGGGTGACCCACTGGGAAGTCCTCGTGTTGCACCCCCCTTCTCAATTTTTTTTGCCCCGGTTAGTGTTGCCAAGATACTTTATCCACCATATTTCTATTATCAAATCGCACAGCACCTTGGGAAAGACAACTTCGCTTCACGTGGAGGCTGGGCCAGCAAACCGAGGGCGTAGGGCTTGTAACTAGTTCTCCGTCGCTCCGGTGCCCATAACTTTTGATCCGTAAGAAGTTACGCGGCGCACAGCATACCGTTGGAAAGTGATCCGTGAGCTCTTCAATGGGGGTACCTAGCTTGCTCGCTGTGCCCTCTTTGGAGCCCAAAATCCAACGTTTTCATCAGTTTCGGGCCACTTTTATGTTTTTGCTCTGTTTTTCCATCCCGGATCTTACGTCGTGAGCTGTTAAAAGGACGACAACCCTACTCACAGGACATTAGAATGCCCTACAATGCGTTGATATCATGTCTCGCGAGGATGCTGCGATGTTGAAGCGGATGGGTTGTTTTAAGCCCATTGGGCCTTCTGAATGAGCCATCTCTCTAGGCTGGGACTGTGAACCGTTAACACATAGAGGAATTGTGCCCTCAATATGACGGGTGAGAACATTCCGGCACTAATGCACCGGATCCCATCAGAACTTTGAAGTTAAGCGTGTTTGGGTGATAGTAGTACTAGGATGGGAGACCCATTGGGAAGTCCTCGTGTTGCACCCCCTTTTCAATTTTTTTTGCTCCGGCTAGGGTTGCCAAGATACTTTATCCACCACATATCTATTATCGAATCCCACGGCACCTTGGGCAAGACAATTTCGCTTCACGTGGAGGCTGGGCCAGCAAACCGAGGACGTAGGGCTTGTGACCAGGTCTCATTCGCTCCGGTGCCTATAACTTTTGATCCGTAAGGAGTTACGTGGCGCACAGCATACCGTTGCAAAGCTCTCTGAGAGATCTACGACGGGGGCAGCCAGGTTGCTCGCTGTGCCCATTTTTGGCACCCAAAATCAAACGTTTTCATCAGGTTCGGGCCACTTTTCTTGTTTAGCTTTGTTTTTTGGTCCCGAATTGTACGTCGTGAGCCGTTAATAGGACGAAAACATTACTCGCGGGACATTAGAGGGCCCTACAATGCGTCAATATCACGTCTTGTGAGGATGCTGCGTTGTTGAAGTAGATGGGTTGTCGTTAAGCCCATTCGGCCTTCTGAATGGGCCATCTCTCTAGGCTGGGACTTTGAACCGTTAACACATAAATGAATTGTGCCCTCAACATGACGGGTGCAATCATAACAGCACTAATGCACCGGAACCCATAAGAACTCCGAAGTTAAGCGTGCTTGGTCGAGAGTAGTACTAGGATTGGTGACCCCCTGGGAAGTCCTCGTGTTGCACCCCCCTTTTCAATTTTTTTTGCTCCGGTTAGGGTTGCCAAGATACTTTATTCACTACATTTCTATTATCGAATCCCACGGCACCTTGGGCAAGACAACTTCGCTTCACGTGGAGGCTGGGCCAGCAAACTGAGGGCGTAGGGCTTGCGACCAGGTCTCCGTCGCTCCGGTGCCCATAACTTTTGATCCGCAAGGAGTTACGTGGCGCACAACATACCATTGCGAAGCTCTCCGAGAGCTCTACGACGGTGGTAGATAGTTTGCTTGCTATGCCCTTTTTGGAGCCCAAAATCGAACATTTTCATTAGTTTCGGGCCACTTTTCTATTTTTGCTCGGTTTTTCCGTCCCGAATCGTACATCATGAGCTGTTAAAAGGACGACAACCTTACTCACGGGACATTAGAGGGCCCTACAACGCGTCGATATCACGTCTTGTGAGGTTGCTATGTTATTGAGGCGGATGGGTTGTCGTTTAGCCCATTGGTCCTTCTTAATGAGCCATCTATCTAGGCTAGGACTGTGAAACGTTAACACATAAAAGAATTGTTCCCTCAACATGATGGGTGCGAACATACCAGGACTAATGCACCGGATCGATCAGAACTCCGAAGTTAAGCGTGCTTGGGCGAGAATAGTACTAGGATGGGTGTCCCCTTGGGAAGTCCTCGTGTTGCACCCCCATTTTCAATTTTTTTTGCCCCGGTTAGGGTTGCCAAGATACTTTATCCACCATATATCTATTATCGAATCCCACAGCACCTTGGGCAAGACAACTTCGCTTCACATGGAGGCTGGGCCAGCAAATAAAGGGCGTAGGGCTTGTGACCCGGTCTCCTTCGCTCCGGTGCCCATAACTTTTTATCCGTAAGGAGTTACGTGGCGCACAAAATACCGTTGCAAATCTCTCCAAAAGCTCTACGATGGGGGCAACCAGCTTGCTCGCTGTACCTTTTTTGGAGCCAAAAATCAAACGTTTTCATAAGGTTTGGACCACTTTTCTTATTTAGCTCTAATTCTCAGCCCCGGATCGTACGTCGCGAGCTGTTAAAAGGACAACAACCTTACTCGCGGGACATTAGAGGGCCCTACAATGCGTCCATATCACGTCTTTCGAGGATGCTACATTGTTGAAGTAGATGGGTTGTCGTTAAGCCCATTGGGCCTTCTTAATGGGCCATCTCTCTAGGTTGGGACTGTGAACCGTTGACACATAAAGCAATTGTGCCCTCAACATGACGGGTGCGATCATACCAGCACTAATGCACCGAATCCCATCAGAACTCCGAAGTTAAGCGTGCTTGGGCGAGAGTAGTACTAGGATGGGTGCCCCCCTCCGAAGTCCTCGTGTTGCACCTTCCTTTTCAATTTTTTTTGCTCCGGTTAGGGTTGCCAAGATACTTTATCCACCACATTTCTATTATCGAATCCCACGGCACCTTGGGCAAGACAACTTCGCATCACGTGGAGGCTGGGCAGCAAACAGAGGGCGTAGGGCTTGCGACCAGGTCTCCGTTTCTCTGGTGCCCAAAACTTTTCATCTGTAAGGAGTTACGCGGTGCACAGCATACCGTTGAAAGCTCTCCGTGAGCTCTACGACGGGGCAAGCTAGCTTGCTGGCTGTGCCCTTTTGCGAGCCCAAAATCGAACGTTTTTATCAGTTTCGGGCCATTTTTAAATTTTTGCTCTGTTTTTCTGTCCTGGATTGTACGTCGTGAGCTGTTAAATGGACGACAACCTTACTCGCGGGACATTAGAAGGCCCTACAACTCGTCGATATCACGTCTTGCGAGGATGCAGCGTTGCTAAAGCGGATGGGTTGTCGTTAAGCCCATTGGGCCTTCTAAATGAATCATCTGTCTAGGCTGGGATTGTGAACCGTTAACACAAAGGAATTGTGCCCTCAACATGACGGGTGCGATCGTACCATCACTAATGCACCGGAACCCATCAGAACTCCGAAGTTGAGCATGCTTGGTCTATAGTAGTACTAGGATGGGTGACCCCCTGGGAAGTCCTCGTGTTGCACCCCTCTTTTCAATTTTTTTTGCTCCGGTTAGGGTTGCCAAGATACTTTATCCACCACATTTCTTTTATCGAATCCCTCGGCACCTTGGGCAAGACAACTTCGCTTCATGTGGATGCTGGGCCAACAAACCGAGGCTGTAGGGCTTGTGAGCAGGTCTCCGTCGCTCCGGTGCCCGTAACATTTGATCCGTAAGGAGTTACGCGGCGCATAGCATACCGTTGCAAAGCTCTCTGAGAGCCCTGCGACGATGGCAGCTAGCGTGCTCGCTGTGCCCTTTTTGGTGCCCAAAATCGAACATTTTCATTAGTTTCGGGCCAATTTTCTATTTTTGCTATGTTTTTTCGTCCCGGATCATACGTCGTGAGTTATTAAAAGGACGACAACCTTACTCGCGGGACATTAGAGGGCCCTAAAATGCGTCGATATCACGTCTTGCGAGGATGCTGCGTTGTTGAAGCGGATGGGTTGTCGTTAAGCCCATTGGTCCTTCTGAATGAGCCATCTCTCTAGGCCGAGACTGTGAACCGTCAACACATGAAGGAATTATGCCCTCAACATGATGGGTGCGAACATACCAGCACTAATGCACCAGATCGATTAGAACTCCGAAGTTAAGCGTGCTTAGGCGAGAGTAGTACTAGGATGGGTGACCCCCTGGGAAGTCCTCATGTTGCACCCCCCTTTTCAATTGTTTTTGCTCCGGTTAGGGTTGCCAAGATACTTTATCCACCGCATTTCTATTATCGAATCCCACGGCACCTTGGGCAAGACAACTTCGCTTCACGTGGAGGCTGGGCCAACAAACCGAAGGCGTAGGGCTTGTGACCAGGTGTCCGTCGCTCCGGTGCCCATAACTTTTGATCCGTAAGGAGTTACGCGGCGCACAGCATAATGTTGCGAAGCTCTCCGAGTGCTCTACGACGGTGTTTGCTAGTTTGCTCGCTGTGCCCATTTTCGGGCCCAAAATCGAACGTTTTCATTAGTTTCGGGCAACTTTTCTATTTTTGCTCTGTTTTTTCCATCCTGGATTGTACGTCGTGAGTTATTAAAAGGACAACAACCTTACTCGCGGGACATTAGAGGGCCCTACAACTCGTCAATATCACGTCTTACGAGGATGCTATGTTGTCGAAGCGGATGGGTTGCCGTTAAGCCCATTGGTCCTTCTGAATGAGCCATCTCTCTAGGTTGGGACAGTGAACTGTTAACACATAAAGGAATTGTGCCCTCAACATGATGGGTGCGAACATACCAGCATTAATGCACCGGATCGATCAGAACTCTGAAGTTAAGCGTGCTTGGGCGAGAGCAGTACTAG
This sequence comes from Ehretia macrophylla, assembly GCA_037974665.1. NCBI lineage: Eukaryota > Viridiplantae > Streptophyta > Magnoliopsida > Boraginales > Ehretiaceae > Ehretia > Ehretia macrophylla. Next base: position 75,538,126 of record CM075769.1, read on the forward strand.
GATGGGTGACCCCTTGGGAAGTCCTCGTGTTGCACCCCCCTTTTCAATTTTTTTTGCTCCGGTTAGGATTGCCAAGATACTTTATCCACCACATATCTATTATCAAATCCCACGACACCTTGGGCAAGACAACTTCGCTTCACATGGAGGCTGGGCCAGCAAATAGAGGGCGTAGGGCGTGTGACCTGGTCTCTTTCACTCTGGTGCCCATAACTTTTGATCCGTAAGGAGTTACGTGGCGCACAGCATACCGTTGCAAAGCTCTCCAAGAGCTCTACGATGGGGGCAACCAGCTTGCTCGCTGTACCATTTTTGGAGCCAAAAATTGAACGTTTTCATCAGGTTCGGACCACTTTTCTTATTTAGCTCTAATTTTCGGTCCCGGATCGTACGTCGCGAGCTGTTAAAAGGACGACAACCTTACTCGCGGGACATTAGAGGGCCCTACAACGCGTCCATATCACGTCTTGTGAGGATACTGCGTTGTTGAAGTAGATGGGTTGTCGTTAAGCCCATTGGGCCTTCTTAATGGGCCATCTCTCTAGGCTGGGACTATGAACCGTTGACATATAAAGGCTTTGTGCCCTCAATATGATAGGTGCGATCATACCATCACTAATGCACCAGATCCCATCGGCATTCCGAAGTTAAGCGTACTTGGGCGAGAGTAGTACTAGGATGGATGACCCCTTGGGAAGTCCTCGTGTTGCACCCTCATTTTCAATTTTTTTTGCTCCAGTTAGGGTTGCCAAGATACTTTTTCCACCACATTTCTATTATTGAATCCCACGGCACCTTGGGCAAGACAACTTCGCTTCACGTGGAGGTTGGGCCAGCAAACAGAGGGCGTAGGGCTTGCGACCAAGTCTCCGTCGCTCTGGTGCTCAAAACTGTTCATCTGTAAGGAGTTACGGGGCGCACAACATACCGTTGTAAAGCTCTCCATGAGCTCTACGACGGGGGCAGCTAGCTTGCTCGCTGTGCCCTTTTGGGAGCCCAAAATCAAATGTTTTCATCAGTTTTAGGCCACTTTTATGTTTTTGCTCAGTTTTTCCGTCCCGGGTCGTACGTTGTGAGCTGTTAAAAGGATAACAACCTTACCCGCGGGACATTAGAGGGCCCTACAACTCGTCGATATCACGTCTTACAAGGATGCTGCGTTGTTGAAGCGGATGGGTTATCGTTAAGCCCATTGGGCCTTCTGAATGAGCCATCTCTCTAGGCTGGGACTGTGAACCGTTAACAAAAAGGAATTGTGCCCTCAACATGACGGGTGCAATCATACCAGCACTAATGCACCGGAACACAACAGAACTCCGAAGTTAAGCGTGCTTGGTCGGGAGTAGTACTAGGATGGGTGACACCCTAGGAAGTCCTCGTGTTGCAACCCTATTTTCAATTTTTTTTGCTCTAGTTAGGGTTGCCAAGATACTTTATCCACCACATTTTTATTATCGAATCCCTCGGCACCTTCGGCAAGACAACTTCGCTTCACGTGGATGCTGGGCCAGCAAACCGAGGGCGTAGGGCTTGTGACCAGGTCTCGGTCGCTCCGGTGCCCAAAACTTTTGATCCGTAAGGAGTTACACAGCGCACGGCATGCCGTTGTAAAGCTCTCCGAGAGCCCTGCGATGGTAGTAGCTAGCTTGCTCGTTGTGCCCTTTTTGGAGCCCAAAATCGAATGTTTTCTTTAGTTTCGGGCCACCTTTCTATTTTTGCTCTGTTTTTCCGTCCCGGATCATACGTCGTGAGCTATTAAAAGGACGACAACCTTACTCGCGGGACTTTAGAGGGCCCTACAACGCGTCGATATCACGTCTTGTGAGGATGCTACGTTGTTGAAGCGGATGGGTTGTCGTTAAGCCCATTGGTCCTTTTGAATGAGCCATCTCTCTAAGCTGGGACTATGAACCGTTAACACATAAAGGAATTGTGCCCTCAACATGATGGGTGTGAACATACTAGCACTAAAGCACCGGATCGATCAAAACTCCGAAGTTAAGCGTGCTTGGACGAGAGTAGTACTAGGATGGGTGACCCCCTGGGAAGTCCTCGTGTTGCACCCTCCTTTTCAATTTTTTTTGCTCTGGTTAGGGTTGCCAAGATACTTTATCCACCAAATTTCTATTATCGAATCCCGCGGCACCTTGGGCAAGACAAGTTTGTTTCACGTGGATGATGGGCCAGCAAACCGAGGGCGTATGGCTTGCCACCAGGTCTCCATCGCTCCGGTGCCCATAACTTTTGATCCGTAAGGAGTTACGCGGCGCACAGTATACCGTTGGAAAGCACTCCGAGAGCTCTATGACGGTGGCAGCTAGCTTGTTTGCTATGCCCATTTTTGGACCCCAAAATCCAACGTTTTCATCAGTTTCGGGCTACTTCTCTATTTTTGCTCTGTTAGTCCGTCCCGAATTGTACGTCATGAGCGGTTAAAAGGACGACAACCTTTCTTGCAGGACATTAGAGGGCCCTACAACGCGTCGATATCACGTCTTACGAGGATGCTGCGTTGTTGAAGTGGATGGGTTGTCGTTAAGCACATTGGGCGTTCAGAATGGGCCATCTTTCTAGGCTGGGACTGTAAACCATTAACACATAAAGGAATTGTGCCCTCAACATGACGGGTGCGATCAAACCAGCAATAATGCACAGGATCCCATCAGAACTCCGAAGTTAAGCGTGCTTGGGCGAGAGTAGTACTAGGACGGGTGACCCCTTGGGAAGTCCTCGTGTTGCACCCCCATTTTCTATTTTTTTTGCTCCGATTAGGGTTGCCAAGATACTTTATCCACCACATTTCTATTATTGGATGCCACAGCACCTTGGGCAAGACAACTTCGCTTCACGTGGAGGCTGGGCCAGCAAACTGAGGGCGTAGGGCTTGTGACTAGGTCTCCGTTGCTCCGGTGCCCATAACGTTTGATTTGTAAGGAGTTACGCAGCGCACAGTATACCGCTGCGAAGCTCTCCGAGAGCTCTACGACAGTGGTAGCTAGTTTGCTCGATGTGCCCATTTTGGAGCCCAAAATCAAACGTTTTCATTAGTTTCGGGCCACTTTTCTTATGTAGCTCAAATTTTTGGTCCCAGATCGTACGTCGCGAGCTGTTAAAAGGACGACAATATTGCTCGCGGGACATTAGAGGACCCTACAACGCATCCGTATCACGTCTTGCGAGGATGCTGCATTGTTGAAGCAGATGGGTTGTCGTTAAGCCCTTTGGGCCTTCTGAATAGGCCATCTCTCTAGGCTGGGACTGTGAACCGTTGAAACATAAAGGAATTGTGCCCTCAACATGACTGGCTTGATCACACCAGCACTAATGCACCGGATCCCATCAAAACTCCGAAGTTAAGCGTGCTTGGGCGACAGTAGTACTAGGATGGGTAACCCCCTCGGAAGTCCTCGTGTTGCACCCTCTTTTTCAATTTTTTTTTGCTCCGGTTAGGGTTGCCAAGGTATTTTATCCACCATATTTCTATTATCGAATCCCACGGCACCTTGGGCAAGACAACTTCACTTCACGTGGAGGCTGGGCCAGCAAACAGAGGGCGTAGGGCTTGCGACTAGGTCTCCGTCGCTCTGGTGCCCAAAACTTTTCATCCGTAATGAGTTACGCAGCGTACAACATACCGTTGCAAAGTTCTCCGTGAGCTCTACAACGGGGGCAGCTAGCTTGCTCGCTGTGCCCTTTTGGGAGCCCAAAATCGAACGTTTTCATCAGTTTCTGGCCACTTTTATGTTTTTGCTCGATTTTTCCGTCCTGAATCGTACGTCGTGAGCTGTTAAAAGGATGACAACCATACTCGCGGGACATTAGAGGGCCCTACAATGCGACGATATCACGTCTTACGAGGATACTGCGTTGTTGAAGCATATGGGTTGTTGTTAAGCCCATTGGGCCTTCTGAATGAGCCATCTCTCTAGGCTGGGACTGTGAACCGTTAACACAAAGGATTTGTGCCCTCAACATGACGGGTGCGACCATACCAGCACTAATGCACCGGAACCCATCAGAACTCGTTTTGCTCTAGTTAGGGTTGCTAAGATACTTCATCCACCACATTTCTATTATCGAATACCACGGCACCTTGGGCAAGACGACTTCGTTTCAGGTGGAGGCTGGGCCAGCAAACCGAGGGCGTATGGCTAGTGACCAGGTCTCCGTCGCTCCGGTGCCCATAACTTTTGATCCGTAAGGAGTTACGTGGCGCACAACATGCCGTTGCAAAGCTCTCTGAGAGCTCTACGACGGGGGAAGCTAGCTTGCCCTCTGTGCACTTTTTGGAGCCCAAAATCGAACGTTTTCATTAGTTTCGGGCAACTTTTTTATTTTTGCTTTGTTTTTCGGTCCCGGATCGTACGTCGTGAGATGTTAAAAGGATGACAACCGTACTCATGGGACATTAGAGGGCCCTACAATGCGTCCATATCACGTCTCGCGAGGATGCTGCGTTGTTGAAGCGGATGGGTTGTCGTTAAGCACTTTAGGCCTTCTTAATGGGCCATCTCTCTAGGTTGGGACTGTGAACAGCTAACACATAAAGGAATTGTGCCCTCAACATGACGGGTGCGATCATTCCAGCACTAATGCACCGGATCCCCTCAGAACTCTGAAGTTAAGCGTGCTTGGGCGAGAGTAGTACTAGGATGGGTGACCCCTTGGGAAGTCCTCATGTTGCACCCCCCTTTTCAATTTTTTTTTCTCCGGTCAGGGTTGCCAAGATACTTTATCCACCACATTTCTATTATCAAATCCCAAGGCCCCTTGGGCAAGACAACTTTGCTTCACGTGGAGGCTGGGCCAGCAAACTGAGGGCATAGTGCTTGTCACCAGGTCTCCGTCGCTCCGGTGCCCATAACTTTTGATCTATAAGGAGTTACGCGGCGCACAACATACCGTTGTAAAGCTCCCTAAGAGCTCTACGACAAGGGCAGCCAGCTTGCTCGATGTGCCCTTTTTGGAGCCGAAAATCGAATGTTTTCATTAGTTTCGAGAAACTTTTCTATTTTTTTCCTGTTTTTCCGTCCTGGATCGTACGTCGTGAGCTGTTAAAAGGACGAAAATCGTACTCACGGGACATTAGAGGGCCCTACAATGTGTCGATATCACGTATTGCAAGGATGCTGCGTTGTTGAAGCGGATGGGTTGTCGTTAAGCACGTTGGGCCGTCTGAATGGGCCATTTCTCTAGGCTGGGATTGTGAATCGTTAACACATAAAGGAATTCTGCCCTCAACATGACGGGTCCGATCATACCAGCACTAATGCACCGAATCCCATCAGAACTCTGAAGTTAAGCGTGCTTGGGCGAGAGTAGTACTAGGATTGGTGACCCCCTGTGAAGTCCTTGTATTGCAACCCCGTTTTCAATTTTTTCTGCTCTAGTTAGGGTTGCCAAGATACTTTATCCACCACATTTCTATTATCGAATCCCACGGCACCATGGGCAGGACAACTTCGCTTCACGTGGAGGCTGAGCCAACAAACCGAGGGCGTAGGGCTTATGACCCGGTCTCCGTTGCTCCAGTGCCCAAAACTTTTGACCCGTAAAGAGTTACGCGGCGCACAGTATACCATTATAAAGCTGTCAGAGAGCACTATGATGGGGGCAGCTAGCTTGCTCGCTGTGCCCTTTTTGGAGCCCAAAATCGAACATTTTCATCAGTTTCGGGCAACTTTTCTATTTTTGCTCTGTTTTTCCGTCTCGGATCGTACGTCGTGAGATGTGAAAAGGACGACAACCGTACCCAAGGGACATTAGAGGTCCCTACAATACGTCGATATCACGCCTTGCGAGGATGCTGTGTTGTTGAAGCGCATGGGATGTCGTTAAGCACATTGGGCCTTCTAAATGGGCCATCTCTCTAGGCTGTGACTGTGAACCGTTAACACATAAATGAATTGTGCCCTCAACATGACGGGTAGGATCATACCAGCACTAATGCACTGGATCCAATCAGAACTCCGAAGTTAAGCGTGCTTGGGCGAGAGTAGTACTATGATGGGTGACCCCCTGGGAAGTCTTCGTGTTGCACCCCCCATTTCAATTTTTTTTTTGCTCCTGTTAGGGTTGCCAAGACACTTTATCCACCACATTTCTATTATCGAATCCCACGGTACCTTGGGCAGGACAACTTCGCTTCACATGGAGGCTGGGCCAGCAAACCGGGGGCGTAGGGCTTGTGACCAGGTCTTCGTCGCTCCAGTGCCCATAACTTTTGATCCGTAAGGAGTTACGTGGCGCACAACATACCGTTGCTAAGCTCTCCGAGAGCACTATGATAGCGGTAGCTAGCTTGCTTGCTGTGCCTTTTTTGGAGACCAAAATCGAACGTTTTCATCAGTTTCATGCCACTTTTCTTAATTTGCTCCGTTTTTCCATCCCGGATTGTACGTTGTGAGCTGTTAAAAGGACGACAACCTTTCTCGCTGGAAATTAGAGGGCCCTACAACGGGTCGATATCACGTCTTACGAGGATGCTGTGTTATTGAAGCGGATGGGTTGTCGTTAAGCACATTGGGCCTTCTGAATGGGCCATCTCTCTAGGCTGGGACTGTAAACGGTTAACACATAAAGGAATTGTGCCCTCAACATGACGGGTGTGACCATACCAGCACTAATGCACCGGATCCCATCAGAACTCCGAAGTTAAGCGTGCTTGGGCGAGAGTAGTACTAGGATGGGTGACCCCTTGGGAAGTCCTCGTGTTGCCCCCCTTTTTTCAATTTTTTTTTCTCCGATTAAGGTTGCCAAGATAATTTATCCACCACATTTCTATTATCGATTCCCACGGCACCTTGGGCAAGACAACTTCGCTTCACGTGGAGGCTGGGCCGGCAAACCGCGGGCATAGGGCTTGTGACCAGGTCTCCGTCACTCCGGTGCCCATAACTTTTGATCCGTAAGGAGGTACACGGCGCACAGCCTACCGTTGCAAAACTCTCTGAGAGCTCTACGACGGGGGCAGCTAGCCCTTTTTGGAGCCCAAAATCGAACGTTTTCATCAGTTTCGGGCCACTTTCTATTTTGGCTATGATTTTCCGTCCCGGATCGTACGTCGTGAGCTGTTAAAAGGACAACAACCTTTCTCGCAGGACATTAGAGGGCCCTACAACGCGTCGATATCATGTCTTGCGAGTATGCTACGTTGTTGAAGTGGATGGGTTGTCGTTAAGCACATTGGGCCTTCTGAATGGGCCATCTCTCTAGGCTAGGACTGTGAACCACTAACACATAAAGGAATTGTGCCCTCAACATGACGGGTGCGATCATACCAGCACTAATGCACCGGATCCCATCAGAACTCCGAAGTTAAGCGTGCTTGGGCGAGAGTAGTACTAGGATGGGTGACCCCCTGGGAAGTCCCCGTGTTGCACCCCCCTTTTCAATTTTTTTTGCTCCAGTTAGGGTTGCCAAGATACTTTATCCACCACATTTTTATTATCGAATCCCACGACACCTTGGGCAGGACAACTTCGCTTTACGTGGAGGTTGGGCCAGCAAACCGAGGGCGTAGGGCTTGTGACCCGGTCGCTGTCGCTCCGGTGCTCATAAATTTTGATCCGTAAGGAGTTACGCGGCGCACAGCATACCGTTGCAAAGCTCTCCGAGAGTTCTATGACGGGGGCAACTAGCTTGCTCGATTTGCCCTTTTTAGAGCACAAAATCGAACGTTTTCATCAGTTTCGAGCAACTTTTCTATTTTTGCTCTGTTTTTCTGTCTTGAATTGTATGTCATGAGCTTTTAAAAGGACGACAACCTTTCTCGCGGGACAATAGAGGGCCCTACTACGTGTCGATGTCATGTCTTACGAGGATGTTGCGTTGTTGAAGTGGATGGGTTGTCGTTAAGCACATAGGGCCTTTTGAATGGGCCATCTCTCTAGGCTGGGACTGTAAACCACTAACACATAAAGGAATTGTGCCCTCAACATGACGGGTGCGATCATACCAGCACTAATGTACCGGATCCCATCAGAACTCCGGAGTTAAGCGTGCTTGGTCGAGAGTAGTACTAGGATGGGTGACCCCTTGGGAAGTCCTTGTGTTGCACCCCCCTTTTCAATTTTTTTTGCTCTAGTTAGGGTTGCCAAGATACTTTATCCACCACATTTCTATTATCGAATCCCACGGCACCTTGGGTAGCACAACTTCACTTCACATGGAGGCTAGGCCAGCAAACCGAGGGCGTAGGGCTTGTGACCAGGTCTCCGTCGCTCCAGTGCACATAACTTTTGATCCGTAAAGAGTTACGCGGCGCACAGTTTACCTTTGCAAAGCTCTCCGAGGGCACTATGACGGGGGCAACTAGCTTGCTCGCTGTGCGCTTTTTGGAGCCCAAAATCGAACCTTTTCATCAGTTTCAGGCAACTTTTCTATTTTTGCTCTATTTTTCCGTCCCAGATCGTACGTCGTGAGCTGTTAAAAGGACGACAACCTTACTTGCGGGACATTAGAGGGCCCTACAATGCTCGATATCACGGTTTGCAAGGATGCTGCGTTGTTGAAGCGGATGGGTTCCCGTTAAGCCCATTGGGCCTTCTGAAAGAGGCATGTCTCTAGGCTGGGACTGTGAACCGTTAACACATAAATGAATTGTGCCCTCAACATGACGGGTACGATCATTACAGCACTAATGCACCGGATCCCATTAGAACTCCAAAGTTAAGCGTGCTTGGGCGAGAGTAGTACTAGGATGGTTGACCCCCTGGGAAGTTCTCGTGTTGCACCCCTATTTTCAATTTTTTTTGCTCCGGTTAGGGTTGCCAAGATACTTTATCAACCACATTTCTATTATTGAATCCCATGGCGCATTGGGCAAGACAACTTCGCATCACGTGGAGGCTGGGCCAGCAAACCGAGGGCGTAGGGCTTGTGACCAAGTCTCCTTCGCTCCGATGCCCATAACTTTAGATCCGTAAGGAGTTACGCGGCGCACAGAATACCGTTGCAAAGATCTCTGAGAGCTCTACGACGGGGGCAGCCAGCTTGCTACTGTTCCCTTTCTGGAGCCCAAAATTGAACGTTTTCGTCAGTTTCGGGACACTTTTCTTATTTAGCTCTTTTTTTCCGTCGCGGATCGTGCGTCGTGAGCTGTTAAAAGGACGACAACCTTACTCACGGGACATTAGAGGGCCCTACAACGTGTCGCTATTACGTCTTTCGAGGATGCTGCGTTGTTGAAGTGGATGGGTTATCGTTAAGCCCATTGGGCCCTCTGAATGGGCCATCTCTCTAGGCTGGTACTGTGAACCGTTAACACATAAAGGAATTGTGCCCTCAACATGACAGGTGCGATCATTCCAGCACTAATGCAATGGATCCCATCAGAACTCCGAAGTTAAGCGTGCTTGGGCGAGAGTAGTACTAGGATGGGTGACCCCCTTGGAAGTCCTCGTGTTGCACCCCCCTTTTCAATTTTTTTTTGCTCCTGTTAGGGTTGCCAAGATACTTTATCCACCACATTTCTATTATCGAATCCCATGGCACCTTGGGCAAGACAACTTCGCTTCACGTGGAGGCTGGGCCAGCAAACCGAGGGCGTAGGGCTTGTGACCAAGTCTCCGGCGCTCCGGTGTCCATGACTTTTCATCCGTAAGGAGTTACGGGGCGCACAGTATACCATTGCAAAGCTCTCTAAGAGCTCTAGGACGAGGGCAGCTAGCTTGCTCGTTGTGCCCTTTTTGGAGCCCAAAATGGAACGTTTTCATCAGTTTCGGGACACTTTTCTATATTTGCTCTATTTTTCCATCCTGAATCGTACGTCGTGAGCTGTTAAATGGATGACAACCTTTCTCGCAGGACATTAGAGGGCCCTACAATGCGTCGATATCAAGGCTTGCGAGGATGCTGCGTTGTTGAAGTGGATGGGTTGTCGTTAAGCCCATTGGGCCCTCTGAATGGGCCATCTCTCTAGGCTGGTACTGTGAACCGTTAACACATAAAGGAATTGTGCCCTCAACATGACGGGTGCGATCATTCCAGCACTAATGCAACGGATCCCATCAGAACTCCGAAGTTAAGCGTGCTTGGGCGAGAGTAGTACTAGGATGGGTGACACTATGGAAGTCGTCGTGTTGTACCCCTTTTTCAATTTTTTTGCTCTGGTTAGGGTTGCCAAGATACTTTATCCACCACATTTCTATTATCGAATCCCGCGGCACCATGGGTAAGACAACTTCGCTTCACGTTGACGCTGAGCCAGCAAACCGAGGGCATAGGGCTTATGACCAGGTCTCCGTCGATCCGGTGCCTATAACTTTTGGTCCGTAAGGAGTTACGCGGCGCACAGAATGCCGTTGCAAAGCTCTATGAGAGCTCTATGACGGGGGCAGCTAACTTGCTTGCTTTGCTCTTTTTGGAGCCCAAAATCGAACGTTTTTATCAGTTTCGGGCCACTTTTCTAATTTTACTCAGTTTTTCCATTCCGAATCGTACGTCGTGAGCTGTTAAAAGGACGACAACCTTACTCGTGGGGCATTAGAGGGCCTGACAACGCGTTGATATCATGTCTTGTAAGGATGCTGCGTTGTTGAAGCGGATGGGTTGTCGCTAAGCTCATTGGGCCTTCTAAATAAGACATCTCTCTAGGCCGGGGCGATGAACCATTAACACAAAGGAATTGTGCCCTCAACATGACGGGTGCCATCATACCAGCACTAATGCACCAGATCCCATCAGAACTCCGAAGTTAAGCGTGCTTGGACAAGAGTAGTACTAGGATGGGTGACCCCCTGGGAAGTCCACCTTTTCAATTTTTTTTTGCTCCGGTTAGGGTTGCCAAGATACTTTATCCACCACATTTCTATTATCGAATCCCACGGTACCTTGGGCAAGACAACTTCGCTTCACGTGGAGGCTGGCCCAGTAAACCGAGGGCGTAGGGCTTGTGACCAGGTCTCCGTCGCTCCTGTGCCCATAACTTTTGATCCGTAAGAAGTTACACGGCGCACAGCATACTGTCGTAAAGCTCTCTGAGAGCTCTACGACGGGGGCAGTAAGGTTGCTTGTTGTGACCTTTTTGGAGCCCAAAATCAAACGTTTTCATCAGTTTCGGGCAACTTTTTTGCTTTTGCTCTGTTTTTCCGTTCCGGATCGAACGTCGTGAGCTGTTAATAGGACGACAACCTTACTCGCAGGACATTAGATAGCCCTACAATGCTCGATATCACGTCTTGCTAGGATGCTGCGTTGTTGAAGCGGATGGGTTGTCGTTAAGCCCATCGGGCCTTCTGAATGAGGCATGTCTCTAGGCTGGGACTGTGAACCGTTAACACATAAATGAATTGTGCCTCAACATGATGGGTGCGATTGTACCAGCACTAATGCACCGGATCCCAATAGAACTCCAAAGTTAAGCGTGCTTGGGCGAGAGAAGTACTAGGATGGTTGACCCCCTGGGAAATTCCCTTGTTGCACCCCCCTTTTCAATTTCTTTTGCTCCGGTTAGGGTTGCCAAGATACTTTATCAACCACATTTCTATTATTGAATCCCATGGCACATTGGGCAAGACAACTTCGCTTCACGTCGAGGCTGGGCTATCAAACCGAGGGCGTAGGGCTTATGACCAGGTCTCCTTCGCTCCGATGCCCATAACTTTTTATCCGTAAGGAGTTACGCAGCGCACAGAATACCGTTGCAAAACTCTCCAATAGCTCTAGGACGGGGCAGCTAGCTTGCTCGCTGTGCCCTTTTTGGAGCCCAAAATCGAACGTTTTTCTCAGTTTCGGGCCACTTTTCTTATTTTGCTCTGTTTTTCCGTCGCAGATCGTAAGTTGTGAGCTGTTAACAGGATGACAACCTTACTCGCGGGACATTAGAGGGCCCTACATCGCGTCGATATCACGTCTTGCAAGGATGCTGCGTTGTTGAAGCGGATGGGATGTCGTTAAGCCCATTAGGCCTTCTGAATGGGCCATCTTTCTAGGCTGCGACTGTGAACCGTTAACACATAAAGGAATTGTGCCCTCAGCATGACGGGTGTGATCATACCAGTACTAATACACCGGATCCCATCAGAACTCCGAAGTTAAGCATGCTTGGGCGAGAGTAGTACTAGGATGGGTGACCCCCTTGGAAGTCCTTGTGTTGCACCCCCCATTTCAATTTTTTTTGCTCCGGTTAGGGTTGCCAAGATACTTTATCCACCACATTTCTATTATCGAATCCCACGGCACCTTGGACAAGACAACTTCGCCTCACGTGGTGGCTGGGCCAGCAAACCGAGGGCATAGGGCTTGTGACCAGGTCTCCGTCGCTCCGGTGTCCATAACGTTTGATCCGTAAGGTGTTACGCGGCGCACAGTACACCGTGGCAAAGCTCTTCAAGAGCTCTAGGACGGGGGCAGCTAGCTTGCTCGTTGTGCCCCTTTTGGTGCCCAATATCGAATGTTTTCATTAGTCTTGGGCCACTTTTCTATATTTGTTCTATTTTTCCATCCCGAATCGTACGTCGTAAGCTGTTAAAAGGACAACAACCTTTCTTGCGGGGCATTAGAGGGCCCTACAACTCCTCGATATCACGACTTGCGAGGATGCTGCATTGTTGAAGCGGATGGGTTGTCGTTAAGCCCATTAGGCCTTTTCAATGGGCCATCTCTCTAGGCTGGGACTGTGAATCTTTAACACATGAAGGAATTGTGCTCTCAACATGACGGGTGCGATCATACCAGTACTAATGCACCGGATCCCATTAGAACTCCGATGTTATGTGTGCTTGGGCGAGAGTAGTACTAGGATGGGTGACCCCCTTGGAAGTACTCGTGTTGCACCCCTCTTTTCAATTTTTTTTTCTCTGATTAGGGTTGCCAAGATACTTTATCCACCACATTTCTATTATTGAATCCGATGGCACCTTAGGCAAGACAACTTCGCTTCACGTGGAGGCTGGGCCAGCAAACCGAGGGCGTAGGGCTTGTGACAAGGTCTCTGTCGCTCCTGTGCCCATAACTATTGATCCGTACGGAGTTACGCGGCGCACAGCATACCATTGCAAAGCTCTCTAAGAGCTCTACGACGGGGGCAGCAACCTTGCTTGCTCTGCCCTTTTTAGAGCGCAAAATCAAACGTTTTCATCAGTTTCAGGCCACTTTTATATTTTTCCTCTGTTTTTTCATTTCGGATCATACGTCGTGAGCGGTTAAAAGGACGACAACCTTCCTCGTGGGACATTAGAGGTCCCTGAAATGTGTCGATATCACGTCTTGGGAGGATGCTGCGTTGTTGAAGCGGATAGGTTGTCGTTAAGCCCATTGGGCCTTCTGAATGAGCCATCTCTCTAGGCTGGGACGGTGAACCGTTAACACATAAATGAATTATGCCCTCAAAATGACAGGTGCGATCATACCAGCACTAATGCACCAGATCCCATCAGAACTCCGAAGCTAAGCATGCTTGGGCGAGAGTAGTACTAGGATGGGTGACCCCCTGGGAAGTCCTCGTGTTGCACCCCCCTTTTCAATTTTTTTTGCTCCAGTTAGGGTTGCCAAGATACTTTATCCATCACATTTCTATTATCGAATCCCACGCCACCTTGGGCAAGACAACTTCGCTTCACGTGGAAGCTGGGCCAGCAAACCGAGGGGGTAGGGCTTGTGACCCGATCTCCTTCACTCCGGTGCCAATAACTTTTGATCCTTAAGGAGTTACGCAGCGCACAACATACCATTGCATAGCTCTCTGAGAGCTCTACGACGGGGGAAGCCAGCTTGCTAGCTGTGCCCTTTTTGGAGCCCAAAATCGAACGTTTTCATCAGTTTCGGGCCACTTTTCGTATTTTGCTCTGTTTTTCCGTCCCGGATCGTGCGTCGTGAGCTGTTAAAAGGATGACAACCTTACTAGCGGGACATTAGAGGGCCCTACAGCATGTCGATATCACGTCTTGCGTGGATGCTACGTTTTTGAAGCTGATGGGTTGTCGTTAAGCCCATTGGGCCTTCTGAATGGGCCATCTCTCTAGACTGGGACTGTGAACCATTAACACATAAAGGAATTGTGCCCTCAACATGACGGGTGCGATCATACCAGCGCTAGTGCACCGGATCCCATCAGAACTTCGAAGTTAAGCGTGCTAGGGCAAGAGTAGTACTAGGATGGGTGACCCCCTGGGAAGTCATCGTGTTTCACCCCCCTTTTCAATTTTTTTTGCTCTGGTTAGGGTTGTCAAGTTACTTTATCCACCACATTTCTATTATCGAATCCCACAGCACCTTGGGCAAGACAACTTCGCTTCACGTGGAGGCTGGGCCAGCAAACCGAGGTCGTAGGGCTTGTGGCCAGTTCTCCGTCGCTCCGGTGCCCATAACTTTTGATCCGTAAGGAGTTACGCGGCGGACAGTATACCGTTGCAAAGATCTCTAAGAACTCTATGACGGGGGCAGCTAGCTTGCTCGCTGTGCCCTTTTTGGAGCCCAAAATCGAGCGTTTTCAACAGTTTTGGGCCACTTTTCTATATTATCTCTGTTTTTCCGCCCCGAATCGTACATCGTGAGCTGTTAAAAGGACGACATCCTTTCTCGCGGGACATTATAGGGCTTGTGACCCGATCTCCTTCACTCCGGTGCCCATAACTTTTGATCAGTAAGGAGTTACGCAGTGCACAGCATACCATTGCAAAGCTCTCCGAGAGCTCTACGACGGTGGTAGCCAGCTTGCTCGCTATGAGCTTTTTGGAGCCCAAAATCGAACGTTTTCATTAGTTTCGGGCACTTTTCTTATTTAGCTCTGTTTTTCCCTCCCAGATCGTGCGTCGCGAGTTGTTAAAAGGACGACAACCTTACTAGCGGGGAATTAGAGGGCCCGATAGCACGTCGATATCACGTCTTGCGAGGATGCTGCGTTGTTGATGCGGATGGTTTGTCATTAAGCCCATTGGGCCTTTTCAATGGGCCATCTCTCCAGGCTGGGACTGTGAACTGTTAACACATGAAGGAATTGTGCCCTCAACATGACGGGTGCGATTATACCTGCACTAATGAACCGGATCCCATTAGAACTCCGAAGTTAAACGTGCTTGGGCAAAAGTAGTACTAGGATTGGTGACCCCCTGGGAAGTCCTCGTGTTGCACCCCCCTTTTCAATTTTTTTTGCTCTGGTTAGGGTTGCTATGATACTTTATCCACCATATTTCTATTATTGAATCCAACGACACCTTGGGCAAAATAACTTCGCTTCACGTGGAGGCTGGGCCAGTAAACCGAGGGCGTAGGGCTTGTAACCAGGTCTCCTTCGCTCCGGTACAAATTACTTTTGATCCGTAAAGAGTTACGCGAAGCACAGCATACCGTTGCAAAGCTCTCCGAGAGCTCTACGACGGGGGCAGCTAGCTTGCTTGTTGTGCCCTTTTTGGTGCCCAAAATTGAACATTTTCATCAGTTTCGAGCCACTTTTCTTATTTAGCTCTGTTTTTCCATCCCGGATCGTGCGTCGTGAGCTGTTAAAAGGACGAAAACCTTGCTCGCAGGACATTTAGGGGCCCTACAATGCGTCGATATCACGTCTTGCGAGGATGCTGCATTGTTGAAGCAGATAGGTTGTCGTTAAGCCCATTAGGCCTTCTGAATGGGCCATCTCTCTAGGCTACGACTGTGAACCGTTAACACATAAAGGAATTGTGCCGTCAACATGACCGGTGCGATCATATCAGCACTAATGCATCGGATCCTATTAGAACTCCGAAGTTAAGCATGATTGGGTGAGAGTAGTACTAAGATGGGTGACCCACTGGGAAGTCCTTATGTTGCACCCCCCTTTTCAATTTTTTTTCCTCCAGGTAGGGTTTCCAAGATACTTTATCCACCACATTTCTATTATTGAATCCCACGGCACCTTGGGCAAGACAACTTCGCTTCACGTGGAGGCTAGGCCAGCAAACCGAGGGCGTAGGGCTTGTGACCAAGTCTCCTTCGCTCCGGTGCCAATAACTTTTGATCCGTAAGGAGTTACGCGACGCACAGTATACCGTTGCAAAGCTCTCCGCGAGCTCTATGACGGAGGCAGCCAGGTTGCTTACTTTGCCCATTTTTGGTGCCCAAAATTAAACGTTTTCATCAGTTTCGAGCCACTTTTCTTATTTTGCTATGTTTTTCCATCCTGAATCGTGCGTCGTGAGCTGTTAAAAAGACGACACCCTTACTCGCAGTACATTAGAGGGCCCTACAATGCGTCGATATCACGTCTTGCGAGGATGCTGCGTTGTTGAAGCGGATGGGTTGTCGTTAAGCCCATTAGGCCTTCTGAATGGGCCATCTCTCTAGGCTGGGACTGTGAACCGTTAACACATAAAGGAATTGTGCGCTCAACATGACGGCTGCGATCATCCCAGCACTACTGCCCCACATCCCATCACAACTCCGAAGTTAAGCGTGCTTGGGCGAGAGTAGAACTAGGATGGGTGCCCCCCTAGGAAGACCTCGTCTTGCACCCCCCTTTTCAATTTTTTTTGCTCCGGTTAGGGTTTCCAAGATACTTTATCCACTACATTTTTATTATCGAATCCCGCGGCACCTTGGGCGAGACAACTTCGCTTCACGTGGAGGCTGGGCCAGCAAATCGAGGGCGTAGGGCTTGTGACCAAGTCTCCTGCGCTCCGGTGCCATAACTTTTGATCCGTAAAGAGTTACGCGGCACACAGCATACCGTTGCAAAGCTCTCCGAGAGCTCTACGACGGGGGTAGCCAGCTTGCTCACTGTGCCCTTTTTGGAGCCCAGAATCGAGCGTTTTCCTCAATTTCGGGACACTTTTCTTGTTTAGCTCTATTTTTTCGTCCTGGATCGTACGTCGTGAGCTGTTAAAAGGACAACAACCTTACTCGTGGGACATTAGAGGGCCTTACAATGCGTCGATATCACGTCTTGCAAGGATGCTACGTTGTTGAAGTAGATGGGTTGTCGTTAAACCCATTGGGCCTTCTGAATGGGCCATCTCCCTAGGCTGGGACTGTGAACCGTTAACACATAGAGGAATTGTGCCCTCAACATGACGGGTGCAATCATACCAGCAATAATGCACCGGATCCCATTAGAACTCTGAAGTTAAGCGTGCTTGGGCGAGAGTAGTACTAGGATAGGTGACCCCCTGGGAAGTCATCGTGTTGCACCCCCCTTTTCAATTTTTTTTTTCTCTAGTTAGGGTTGCCAAGATACTTTATCCACCACATTTCTTTTATCGAATCCCACGGTACCTTGGGCAAAACAACTTCGCTTCACGTGGAGGTTGGGCCAGCAAACTGAGGTCGTAGGGCTTGTGACCAGGTCTCCGTCGCTCCGGTGCCCATAACTTTTGATCCGTAAGGAGTTACGCGGCGCACAGTATACCGTTGCAAAGCTCTCTGAGAGCTCTATGACGGGGGCAGCTAGCTTGCTCGCTGTGCCCTTTTTGGAGCCCAAAATAGAACGTTTTCAAAAGTTTCGGGCCACTTTTCTATATTATCTCTATTTTTTCATCCCGAATAGTACGTCATGATATGTTAAACGGATGACAACCTTTATCGCGGGACATTAGAGGGCCCTAAAACGCGTCGATATCACGTCTTGCGAGGATGCTGTGTTGTTGAAGCGGATGGTTTGTCGTTAAGCCCATTGGGCCTTTTCAATGGGCCATCTCTCCAGGCTGGGACTGTGAACCGTTAACACATGAAGGAATTGTGCCCTCAACTTGACGAGTGCGATTATACCAGCAATAATGCACTGGATCCCATTAGAACTCCGAAGTTAAGCGTGCCTGGGCAAGAGTAGTACTAGTATGGGTGACCCCCTGGGAAGTCCTCGTGTTGCACCCCCCTTTTCAAATTTTTTTGCTCTGGTTAGGGTTGCCAAGATACTTTATCCACCACATTTCTATTATTGAATCCAACGGCACCTTGGGCAAGACAACTTTGCTTCATGTGGAGGTTGGGCCAGCAAACCGAAGGCGTAGGGCTTGTGACCAGGTCTCCTTCACTCTAGTGCCAATAACTTTTTATCTGTAAGGAGTTACGTGACGCACAGCATACCATTGAAAAGCTCTCCGAGAGCTCTACGACGGGGGCAGCCAGCTTGCTTGCTATGCCCTTTTTGCTGCCCAAAATTAATCATTTCCATCAGTTTCGGGCCACTTTTCTTGTTTAGCTCTATTTTTTCGTCGCGGATCGTGCGTCGTGAGCTGTTAAAAGGACGACAACCTTGCTCGTGGGACATTAGGGGGGCCCCATAATGCGTCGATATCACGTCTTGCGAGGATGCTGCGTTGTTGAAGCGGATGGGTTGTCGTTAAGCCCATTAGGCCTTCTGAATGGGCCATCTCTCTAGGCTGGGACTGTGAACTGTTAATACAAAAAAGGAATTATGCCGTCAACATGACGGGTGCGATCATACTTGCACTAATGCAGCGGATCCCATCAGAACTCCGAAGTTAAGCATGCTTGGGTGAGAGTAGTACTAGGATAGGTGACCCCCTGGGAAGTCCTCGTGTTGCACCCCCCTTTTCAATTTTTTTTCCTTCGGTTAAGGTTTCCAAGATACTTTATCCACCACATTTCTATTATTGAATCCCACGGCACCTTGGGCAAGACAACTTCGCTGCACGTGGTGGCTATGCAAGCAAACCGAGGGCGTAGGGCTTGTGACCAGGTCTCCTTCGCTTCGGTGCCAATAACTTTTGATCCGTAAGGAGTTATGCGATGCACAGCATACCGTTGCAAAGCTCTCCGAGAGCTCTACGACTAGGGCAGCCAGCTTGCTTGCTATGCCTATTTTTGGTGCCCAAAATTGAACGTTTTCATCAGTTTCAGGCCACTTTTCTTGTTTTGCTATGTTTTTCCATCCCTAATCATGCGTCGTGAGCTGTTAAAAGGATGACAACCTTACTCGCAGGACATTAGAGGGCCCTACAATGCGTCGATATCAAGTCTTGCTAAGATGCTGCGTTGCTGAAGTGGATGGGTTGTCGTTATGCCCATTGGACCTTCTGAATGGGCCATCTCTCTAGGCTGGGACTGTGAACCGTTAACACATAAAGGAATTGTGCCCTCAACATGACGGGTGCGATCATACCAGCACTAATGCACTGGATCCCATCAGAACTCCGAAGTTAAGCGTGCTTGGGCGAGAGTAGTACTAGGATGGGTGACCCCCTGGGAAGTTCTCGTGTTGCACCCCCCTTTTCAATTTTTTTTTATCCGGTTAGGGTTGCCAAGATACTTTATCCACTATATTTTTATTATCGAATCCCGCGGCACCTTGGGCAAGACAACTTCGCTTCACGTGGAGGCTGGGCCAGCAAATCGAGGGCGTAGGGCTTGTGACCAAGTCTCCTTCGCTCCGGTGCCATAACTTTTGATCCGTAAAGAGTTACGTGGCGAACAGCAAACCGTTGCAAAGCTCTCCAAGAGCTCTACGACGGGGGCAGCCAACTTGCTCGCTGTGCCCTTTTTGGAGCCCAAAATCGAGCGTTTTCATCAATTTTGGGACACTTTTCTTTTTTAGCTCTGTTTTTCCATCCCGGATCTTACGTTGTGAGCTATTAAAAGGACGACAACCTTACTCGTGGGACATTAGAGGGCCTTACAATGCGTCGATATCTCGTCTTGCAAGGATGCAACGTTGTTGAAGTAGATGGGTTGTCGTTAAACCTATTGGGCCTTCTAAATGGTCCATCTCTCTAGGCTGGGACTGTGAACCATTAACACATAGAGGAATTGTGCCCTCAACATGACGGGTGCGGTCATACAAGCAATAATGCATCGGATCCCATCAGAACTACGAAGTTAAGCTTGCTTGGGCGAGAGTAGTACTAGGATGGGTGACCCCCTGGGAAGTCATCGTGTTTCACCCCCCTTTTCAATTTTTTTTTCTCTGGTTGGGGTTGCCAAGATACTTTATCCACCACATTTCTATTATCGAATCCCATGGCACCTTGGGCAAGACAACTTCGCTTCACGTGGAGGTTGGGCCAACAAACCGAGGTCGTAGGGCTTGTGACCAGGTCTCCGTCACTCCGGTGCCCATAACTTTAGATCCGTAAGGCGTTACATGACGCACAGTATACCGTTGCAAAGCTCTGCGAGAGCTCTATGACGGGGGCAGCTAGCTTGCTCGCTGTGCCCTTTTTGGAGCCCAAAATCGAACGTTTTCAACAGTTTCGGGCCACTTTTCAATATTATCTCTATTTTTTCGTCCCGAATCATACATCGTGAGCTGTTAAAAGTGTGAAAACCTTTCTCGCGGGACAATAGGAGGCCCTAAAATGCGTTGGTATCACGGCTTGCGAGAATGCTGCGTTGTGGAAGCGGATGGTTTGTCGTTAAGCTTATTGGGCCTTTTCAATTGGCCATCTCTCCAGGCTGGGACTGTCAACCGTTAACACATGAAGGAATTATGCCATGAACATGAATAGTGCGATCATACCAGCACTAATGCACCGGATCCCATTAGAACTCCAAAGTTAAGCGTGCTTGGGCAAGAGTAGCACTAGGATGGGTGACCCTCAGGGAAGTCCTTGTGTTGCACCCCCCATTTTCAATTTTTTTTGCACCGGTTAGGGTTGCTAAGATACTTCACCCACCACATTTCTATTATTGAATCCCACGACAGCTTGGGCAAGACAACTTCGCTTCACGTGGAGGCTGGGCCAGCAAACCGAGGGCGTAGGGCTTGTGACCAGGTCTCCTTCGCTCTGGTTCCAATAACTTTTGATCCGTAAGGAGTTTCGCGACGCACAGCATACCGTTGCAAAGCTCTCCGAGAGCTCTACGACGGGGGCAGCCAGCTTGCTTGCTGTGCCCGTTTTTGTTGCCCAAAATTAAACATTTTTATCAGTTTTTGGCCACTTTTCTTAATTAGCTCTGTTTTTCCATCCCGGATCGTGCGTAGTGAGCTGTTAAAAGGACGACAACCTTGCTCGCGGGACATTACGGGGCCCTACAATGCGTCGATATCACGTCTTGCGAGGATGCTGCGTTGTTGAAGCGGATGGGTTGTCGTTAAGCCCATTAGGCCTTCTGAATGGGCCATCTCTCTAGGCTTGGACTGTGAACCGTTAACACATAAAGGAATTGTGCCGTCAACATGACCGATGCGATCATGCCAGCACTAATGCATCGGATCCCATAAGAACTCCGAAGTTAAGCATGCTTGGGTGAGAATAGTACTAGGATGGGTGACCCCCTGGGAAGTCCTCATGTTGCACCCCCATTTTCAATTTTTTTTCCTTCGGTTAGGGTTTCCAAGATACTTTATCCACCACATTTCTATTATTGAATCCCACGGCACCTTAGGCAAGACAACTTCGCTTCACGTGGAGGCTAGGCCAGCAAACTGAGGGCATAGGGCTTGTGACCAGGTCTACTTCCTTCCGGTGCCAATAACTTTTGATCTGTAAGGAGTTACGCGATGCACAGCATACCGTTGCGAAGCTCTCTGAGAGCTCTACGACAGGGGTAGCCAGCTTGCTTGCTATGCTCGTTTTTGGTGCCCAAAATTGAACGTTTTCATCAGTTTTAGGCCACTTTTCTTATTTTGCTCTGTTTTTCCATCCCGAATCGTGCGTCGTGAGCTGTTAAAAGGATGACAACCTTACTCGTGGGATAATAGAGGGCCCTACAATGCGTCGATATCATGTCTTGCGAGGATGCTGTGTTGTTGAATTAGATGGGTTGTTGTTAAGCCTATTGGGCCTTCTGAATGGGCCATCTCTCTAGGTGGGACTGTGAACCGTTAACACATAAAAGAATTGTGCCCTCAACTTGACGGGTGTGATCATACCAGCACTAATGCACCAAATCCCATCAGAACTTCGAAGTTAAGCGTGCTTGGGCGAGAGTAGTACTTGGATGGGTGACCCCCTGGGAAGTCCTCGTGTTGCACCACCTTTTTCAAATTTTTTTGCTCCGGTTAGGGTTGCCAAGATACTTTGTCCTCTACATTTTTATTATCGAATCCCACTGCACCTTGGGCAAGACATCTTCGCTTCACGTGGAGGCTGGGCCAACAAATCGAGGGCGTAGGGCTTATGACCAAGTCTCCTTCGCTCCGGTGCCATAACTTTTGATCCGTAAAGAGTTACGAGGTGCACAACATACCGTTGCGATGCTCACTGAGAACTCTACAACGGGGGCAGCCAGCTTGCTCGCTGTGCCCTTTTTGGAGCCCAAAATCGAACGTTTTCATCAATTTCGGGCCACTTTTCTTATTGAGCTCTGTTTTTCCATCCCGGATCGTACGTCGTGAGCTATTAAAAGGACGACAACCTTACTCGCGGGACATTAGAGGGCCTTACAATGCGTCGATATCACGTCTTGCAAGGATGCTGCGTTGTTCAAGTAGATGGGTTGTCGTTAAACCCATTGGGCCTTGTGAATGGGCCATCTCTCTAGGCTAGGACTGTGAACCTTTAACACATAAAGGAATTGTGCCCTCAACATGACGGGTGTGATCATACCAGCACAAATGCACCGGATCCCATAAGAACTCCGAAGTTAAGCGTGCTTGTGCGAGAGTAGTACAAAGATGGGTGACCCCATGGGAAGTCCGCGTGTTGCAACCCCCTTTTCAATTTTTTTTGCTCAGGTTAGGGTTGGCAAGATACTTTATCCACCACATTTCAATTATCGAATTCCACAGCGTCTTGGCCAAGGCAACTTCTCTTCACGTGGATGCTGGGCCAGCAAACCGAGGGCGTAGGACTTGTGACCAGGTCTCTTTCGCTCCGGTGCCCATAACTTTTGATCCATAAGGAGTTACGCGGCACACATTATACCGTTGCAAAGCTTTCCGAGAGCTCTACGACGGGGGTAGCAAGCTTGCTTGATCTGCCCTTTTTGGAGCCCAAAATCAAACGTGTTCATCAGTTTCGGGATACAATGCGTACGTCGTGAGCTGTTAAAAGGACGACAACCTTACTCGCGAACATTAGAGGGCCCTACAATGCGTCGATATCACATCTTGCGAGGATGCTGCGTTGTTGAAGCAGATGGGTTGTCGTTAAGCCAATTGAGCCTTCTGAATGTGCCATCTCTCTACGCAGGGACGGTGAACCATTAACACATAAAGGAATTATGCACTCAAAATGATGGTGGCGATAATACCAGCACTAATGCACCGGATCCCATCCGAACTCCGAAGTTAATCGTGCTTGGGCGAGTGTAGTACTAGGATGGGTGACCCC
The DNA here is from genome assembly GCA_037974665.1 of Ehretia macrophylla. Classification (NCBI taxonomy): domain Eukaryota; kingdom Viridiplantae; phylum Streptophyta; class Magnoliopsida; order Boraginales; family Ehretiaceae; genus Ehretia; species Ehretia macrophylla. The sequence continues at coordinate 75,561,273 of CM075769.1, forward strand.
ATGGGAAGTCATCGTCTTGCACCCCCCATTTTAATTTTTTTTGGCTCCGGTTAGGGTTGCCAAGATACTTTATCGACCACATTTTTATTATCGAATCCCACGGAACCTTGGGCAAGACAACTTCGCTTCACGTGGAGGCTGGACCAGCAAACCGAGGGCGTAGGGCTTGTGACCAGGTCTCCTTCGCTCCGGTGCCCATAACTTTTGATCCGTAAGGACTTACGCGGCACACAGCATACCGTTGCAAAGCAATACGAGAACTCTACGACGGGGGCAGTTAGCTTGCTCACTATGCCCATTTTTGGAATCCAAAATCGAACGTTTTCATCAGTTTCGGGCCACTTTTCTTATTTAGCTTTGTTTTTTCGTCCCGGATCGTGCGTTGTGAGCTGTTAAAAGGACGACAACATTTCTCGCCGGACATTAGAGGGCCCTAAAACGCGTCGATATAACGTCTTGCGAGGATGCTGTGTTGTTGAAGCGGATGGGTTGTCGTTAAGCCCATTGGCCCTTCTGAATGGGCCATCTCTCTAGGCTGGGACTGTGAACCGTTTACACATAAAGGAATTGTGCAGTCAACATGACGGGTGCGATCATACCAGCACTAATGCACCGGATCCCGTTAGAACTCCGAAGTTAAGCATGCTTGGCCGAGAGTAGTACTAGGATGGGTGACCCCCTGGGAAGTCCTCGTGTTGCACCCCCCTTTTCAATTTTTTTTGCTCCTGTTAGGGTTGCCAAGATACTTTATCCACCACATTTTTATTATCGAATCTCACGGCACCTTGGGCAAGACAACTTCGCTTCACGTGGAGGCTGGGGCAGCAAACTGAGGGCGTAGGGCTTGTGACCAGGTCTCCTTCGCTCCGGTGCCCATAACTTTTGATCCGTAAGGAGTTACGCAGTGCACAGCATACCGTTACAAAGCTCTACGAGAGCTCTACGACGGGGGTAGCCATCTTGCTCGCTATGCCCATTTTTGGAGCCCAAAATCGAACGTTTTCATCAGTTTCGGGCCACTTTTCTTATTTAGCTTTGTTTTTTCATCCCGGATCGTGCGTTGTGAGCTGTTAAAAGGACGACAACCTTTCTCGCGGGACATTAGAGGGCCCTAAAACGCGTCGATATCACGTCTTGTGAGGATGATGCGTTGTTGAAGTGGATGGGTTGTCGTTAAGCCCATTGGGCCTTTTCAATGGGCCATCTCTCTAGGCTGGGACTGTGAACTGTTAACACATGAAAGAATTGTGCCCTCAACATGACGGGTGTGATCGTACCAGCACTAATGCACCGGATCCCATTAGAACTCCAAAGTTAAGCGTGCTTGGGCAAGAGTAGTACTAGGATGGGTGACCCCCTGGGAAGTCCTCGTGTTGCACCCCCCTTTTCAATTTTTTTTGCTCTGGTTAGGGTTGCCAAGATACTTTATCCACCACATTTCTATTATTGAATCCCACGACACCTTGGGCAAGACAACTTCGCTTCACGTGGAGGCTGGGCGAGCAAACCGAGGTCGTAGGGCTTGTGACCAGGTCTCCTTCGCTCCAGTGCCAATAACTTTTGATCCGTAAGGAGTTTCGCAGCGCACAATATACCATTGCAAAGTTCTCCGAGAGCTCTACGACGGGGACAACCAGCTTGTTCCCTGTGCTCATTTTTGGAGACCAAAATCGAACGTTTTCATCAGTTTCGGGAAACTTTTCTTTTTTAGCTCTCTTTTTTCATCTCAGATCGTGCGTCGTGAGCTGTTAAAAGGATGACAACCTTGCTCGCGAGACATTAGGGGGCCCTACAATTTGTCAATATCACGTCTTGCGAGGATGATGCGTTGTTGAAGAGGATGGGTTGTCTTTAAGCACATTGGGCCTTCTGAATGGGCCATCTCTCTAGGCTGGGACTGTGAACCTTTAACACATAAAGGAATTGTGCCCTCAACATGATGGGTGCGATCATAACAGGACTAATGCACCGGATCCCATCAGAACTCCAAAGTTAAGCGTGCATGGGCGAGAGTAGTATTAGGATGGGTGACCCCCTGGGAAGTCCTCATGTTGCACCCCCCTTTTCAAATTTTTTTCCTCCGATTAGGGTTTCCAAGATACTTTATCCACCACATTTCTATTATTGAATCCCACGGCACTTTGGGCAAGACAACTTCACTTCACGTGGAGGATGGGCCAGCAAATCGACGGCGTAGGGCTTGTGACCAGGTCTCCTTCGCTTCGGTGCCAATAACTTTTGATCCGTAAGGAGTTACGCGATGCACAACATACCGTTGCAAAGCTCTCAAAGAGCTCTACGATAGGGGCTGCCAGCTTGCTTGCTGTGCCCCTTTTTGGTGCCCAAAATTGAACTTTTTCATCAGTTTCGGGCCACTTTTCTTAATTTACTATGTTTTTCCTTCCCGGATCGTGCGTCGTGAGCTGTTAAAAGGACGACAACCATACTCGCGGGACATTAGAGGGCCCTACAAGGCGTCGATATCACGTCTTGCGAGGATGATACATTGTTGAAGCGGATGGGTTGTCGTTAAGCACATTGGGCCTTCTGAATGGGCCATCTGTCTAGGCTGGGACTGTGAACCTTTAACACATAAAGGAATTGTGCCCTCAACATGAAGGGTGCGATCATACCAGCACTAAAGTACCGGATCCCATCAGAACTCCGAAGTTAAGCGTGCTTGGGCGAGAGTAGTCCTAGGAAGGGTGACCCCCTGGGAAGTCCTCGTGTTGCACCCCTCCTTTTCAATTTTTTTTGCTCCGGTTAGGGTTGCCAAGATACTTTATCCACCATATTTCTATTATCGAATTCCACGGCACCTTGGGCAAGATAACTTCGCTTCACGTGGAGGCTGGGCCAGCAAACCGAGGGCATAGGGCTTGTGACCAGGTCTCTTTCACTCTGGTGCCCATAACTTTTGATCCGTATGGAGTGACACAGCGCACAGCATACCGTTGCAAAGCTCTTCGAGAGCTCTACGACAGGGGCAGCGAGTTTGCTTGCTGTGCCCTTTTTGGAGCCCAAAATCGAACGTCATCATCAGTTTCGGGCCACTTTTCTTTTTTTGCTCTGTTTTTCTATTCTGGATCGTATGTCGTGAGCTGTTAAAAGGACGACAACCTTACTCGCGGGACATTAGAGGGCCCTACAACGCGTCGATATCACGTCTTGCGAGGATGCTTCGTTGTCAAAGGGGACGGGTTGTCCTTAAGCCCATTGGGCCTTCTGAATGAGCCATCTCTCTAGGCAGGGACGGTAAACCATTAACACATAAAGGAATTATGCCCTCAAAATGACAGGTGCGATAATACCAGCACTAATACACCGGATCCCATCAGAACTCCGAAGTTAAGCGTACATGGGCGAGAGTTGTACTAGGATGGGTGACCCCTTGGGAAGTCATCGTGTTGCACCCCCTTTTTCAAATTTTTTTTGCTCCGGTTAGGGTTGCCAAGATACTTTATCCACCACATTTTTATTATCGAATCCCACGGAACCTTGGGCAAGACAACTTTGCTTCACGTGGAGGCTGGCCCAGCAAACCGAGGGCGTAAGGCATGTGACCAAGTCTCATTCGCTCCGGTGCCCATAACTTTTGATCCGTAAGGAGTTACACGGCGCACAACATACCGTTGCAAAGCTCTACGAGAGCTCTACGACGGGGGCAGCCAACTTGCTCGCTGTGCACGTTTTTGGGGCCTAAAATTGAACGTTTTCATCAGTTTCGGGCTATTTTTCTTATTTAGCTATGTTATTCCATCCCGGATCGTACGTCGTGAGCTGTTAAAAGGACGACTACCTTACTCGCGGGACATTAGAGGGTCATACAATGCGTCGATATCACGTCTTGCGAGGAAGCTGCGTTGTTGAAGTGGATGGGTTGTCGTTATGCCCATTGGGCCTTCTGAATGAGCCATCTCTCTAGGCAGGGACGGTGAACCATTAACACATAAAGGAATTATGCCCTCAAAATGACAGGTGCGATAATACCAGCACTAATGCATCGGATCCCATCAGAACTCCGAAGTTAAGCGTACATAGGCGAGAGTAGAACTAGGATAGGTGACCCCTTGGGAAGTCATCGTGTTGTACCCCATTTTTCAATTTTTTTTGCTCCGGTTAGGGTTGCCAAGATACTTTATCCACCACATTTTTATTATCGAATCCCACGGCACCTTGGGCAAGACAACTTCGCTTCACATGGAGGCTGGGCCAGCAAACTGAGGGCGTAGGGCATGTGACCAAGTCTCATTCGCTCCGGTGCCCATAACTTTTGATCCTTAAGGAGTTACATGGCGCACAGCATACCGTTGCAAAGCTCTACGAGAGCTCTACGACGGGGGCAGCCAGCTTGCTTGCTGTGTCCATTTTTGGAGCCCAAAATTGAACGTTTTCATCAGTTTTGGGCCATTTTTCTTATTTAGCTATGTTATTTCGTCCCGGATCGTACGTCGTGAGCTGTTAAAAGGACGACTACCTTACTCGCGGGACATTAGAGGGCCTTACAATTCGTCGATATCACGTCTTACGAGGATGCTTCGTTGTCGAAGCGGATGGGTTGTCCTTAAGCCCATTGGGCCTTCTGAATGAGCCATCTCTCTAGGCAGGGACGGTGAACCATTAACACATAAAAGAATTATGCCCTCAAAATGACAGGTGCTATAATACCAGCACTAATGCACCGGATCCCATCAGAACTCCAAGGTTATGCGTACAAGGGCGAGAGTAGAACTAGGATGGGTGACCCCCTGGGAAGTCCTCGTGTTGCACCCCCCTTTTCAATTTTGTTTGCTCCGGTTAGGGTTGCCAAGATACTTTATCCACCACATTTCTATTATCGAATACCATAGCACCTTGGCCAAGAAAACTTCGCTTCGCATGGAGGCTGGGCCAGCAAACCGAGGGCGTAGGGCTTGTGACTAGGTCTCTTTCACTCCGGTGCCCATAACTTTTGGTCCGTAAAGAGTTACGCGGCGCACAACATACCGTTGCAAAGCTCTTTGGGAGCTCTATGATAGGGGCAGCTATCTTGCTCACAGTGACCTTTTTGGATCCCAAAATCGAACGTTTTAATCAGTTTCGGGCCACTTTTCTATTTTTGCTTTGTTTTTTCGTCCTGGATCGTATGTCGTGAGTTGTTAAAAGAACGATAACCTTACTCGCGGGACATTAGAGGGCCCTACAACGCGTCGATATCAAGTCTTGCGAGGATGCTGCGTTGTTGAAGCGGATGGGTTGTCGTTAAGACCATTGGGCTTTCCGAATAAGCCATCTCTCTAGGCTAGGACTGTGAACCATTAACACATAAAGGAATTGTACCCTCAACATGACGGGTGCGATCATACCAGCACTAATGCTCCGAATCCCATAAGAACTTCGAAGTTAAGCGTGCTTGGGCAAGAGTAGTACTAGGATTGGTGACCCCCTGGAAAGTCCTCGTGTTGTACACCCATTTTCAATTTTTTTTGCTCCGGTTAGGGTTGCCAAGATACTTTATCCACCACATTTCTATTATCGAATACCACAACACCTTGGGAAAGACAACTTCGCTTCACGTGGAGGCTGGGCCAGCAAACTGAGCGCGTAGGGCTTGGGACCAGGTCTCCGTCGCTTCGATGCCTATAACTTTTGATCCGTAAGGAGTTACGCAGCGCACAACATATCGTTACAAAGCGCTCTGAGAGCTCTACGACGGGGGCAGCAAGCTTGCTTTGCTATTTTGCTCTATTTTTCCGTCCCGGATCGTACATCGTGAGTTGTTAAAAGGACGACAACCTTACTCGCGGGATATTAGAGGTCCTTAAACGCGTCGATATCACGTCTTTCGAGGATGCTGCGTTGTTGAAGTGGATGGGTTGTCGTTAAGCCCATTGGGCCTTCTGAATGGGCCATCTCTCTAGGCTGGGATGGTGAACTGCTAATACATAATGGAATTGTGCCCTCAAAATGACAGGTGCGATCATACCAGCACTAATGCACCGGATCCCATCAGAACTCCGAAGTTAAGCGTGCTTGGGCGAGAGTAGAACTAGGATGGGTGACCGCCTGGGAAGTCCTCGTGTTGTACCCCCCTTTTCAATTTTTGTTGCTCCGGTTAGGGCTGCCAAGATACTTTATCTACCACATTTCTATTATTGAATACCACGACACCTTGGGCAACACAACATCGCTTCACGTGGAGGCTGGGCCAGCAAACCGAGGGCGTAGGGCTTGTTACCAGGTCTCTTTCGCACCGGTGCCCATAACTTTTGGTTCGTAAAGAGTTACGCGGCGCACAACATACCGTTGCAAAGCTCTCCGAGAGCTCTATGATGGGGGCAGGAAGCTTTCTTGCTTTGCCCTTTTTGGAGCCCAAAATTGAACGTTTTCATCAGTTTCGTGCCACTTTTCTATTTTTGCTCGGTTTTTCCGTCCCGGATGGTACGTCGTGAGCTGTTAAAAGAACGACAACCTTTCTCGCGGGACATTAGATGGCCCAACAACGCGTCGATATCATGTCTTGCAAGGATGCTGCATCGTTGAAGCGGATGGGTTGTCGTTAAACCCATTGGGCTTTCTGAATTGGCCATCACTCAAGGCTGCGACTGTGAACCGTTAACACATAAAGGAATTGTACCCTCAACATGACGCGTGCGATCATACCAGCACTAATGCACCGGATCCCATCAGAACTTCGAAGTTAAGCGTGCTTGGGTGAGAGTAGTACTAGGATGGGTGACCCCCTCGGAAGTCCTCGTGTTGCACCCCCCTTTTCAAGTTTTTTTGCTCTGGTTAGGGTTGCCAAGATACTTTATCCACCACATTTCTATTATCGAATCCCACGGCACCTTGGGCGAGACAACTTCGCTTCACGTGGAGGCTGGGCCAGCAAACCTAGGGCGTAGGGCTTGTGTCCAGGTCTCTATCGCTCCGGTGCCCATAACTTTTGATCCGTAAGGAGTTACGCAGTGCACAGCATACCGTTGCAAAGCGCTCTGAGAGCTCTATGACGGGGGCAGCAAGCTTGCCGGCTGTGCCCTTTTTGGAGCCCAAAATCGAACATTTTCATCAATTTTGGGCCACTTGTCTATTTTTGCTATGTTTTTTCATTTCGGATCGTACGTCGTGAGCTGTTAAAAGGACGACAACCTTACTCGCGAGATATTAGATGGCCCTACAATACGTCAACGTTATGTCTTGCGAGGATGCTGCGTTGTTAAAGCGGATGGGCTGTCGTTAAGCCTATTGGGCCTTCTGAATTAGCCATCTCTCTAGGCTGGGACGGTGAACTGTTAATACATAAAGGAATTGTGCCCCCAAAATGACGGGTGAGATCATACCAGCACTAATGCACCGGATCCCATCAGAACTCCGAAGTTAAGCGTGCTTGGGTGAGAGTAGTACTAGGATAGGTGACCCCTTCGGAAGTCCTCGTGTTGCACACATCTTTTCAATTTTTTTTGCACCGGTTAGGGTTGCCAAGATACTTTATCCACCATATTTCTATTATCGAATCCCACGGCACCTTGGGCAAGACAACTTCACTTTACGTGAAGGCTGGGCCAGCAAACCGAGGGCGTAGGGCTTGTGACCAGGTCTGCTTCGCTCCGGTGCCCATAACTTTTGATCCGTAAGGAGTTACGCGGTGCACAACATACCGTTACAAAGCTCTATGAGATCTCTATGACTGGGGCAGCTAGCTTGCTCGCTGTGCCCATTTTTGGAGCCCAAAATCGAACATTTCTATCAGTTTCGGGCCACTTTTCTTATTTAACTCTGTTTTTTCATCCCGGATCGTACGTCGTGAGCTGTTAAAAGGATGGCAACCTTACTCACAGGACATTAGAGGGCCTTACAACGCGTCGATATCACATCTTGCGAGGATACTGCATTGTTGAAGCGGATGGGTTGTCGTTAAGCCCATTGGGCCTTCTGAATGGGCCATCTCTCTAGGCTTGGACTGTGAACCATTAACACATAAAGGAATTATACCCTCAACATGACGGGTGCGATCATACCAGCATTAATGCACTGGATCCCATTTGGACTTCGAAGTTAAGCATGTTTGGGCGAGAGTAGTAGTAGGATGGGTGACCCCCTAGGAAGTCCTCGTGTTGCACCCCCTTTTTAAATTTTTTTTGCTTCGGTTAGGGTTGCCAAGATACTTTATCCACCACATTTCTATTATTCAATCTCACTACACCTTGGGGAAGACAACTTCGCTTCACGTGGAGGTTGGGCTAGCAAACTGAGGGCGTAGGGCTTGTGACCTGGTCTCCGTCGCTCTGGTGCCCATAACTTTTTATCCGTAAGGAGTTACGCGGTGCACAGCATACCGTTGCAAAGCTCTTCGGGAGCTCTATGACGGGGGCAGCATGTTTGCTCGCTATGCCTTTTTTGGAGCCCAAAAGCGAACACTTTCATCAGTTTCGGGCCACTTTTCTATTTTTGCTCCATTTTTTCATCCCGGATCGTACGTCGTGAGCTGTTAAAAGAATGACAACCTTTCTTGCAGGACATTAGAAGGCCCTACAACTCATCGATATCATGTCTTACAAGGTTGCTGCGTTGTTGAAGTGGATGGGTTGTTGTTAAGCCCATTGGGCCTTCTGAATGGGCCATCTCTCTAGGCTGGGACTGTGAACCGTTAACACATAAAGGAATTGTGCCCTCAACATGACGGGTACGATCATACCAGCACTAATGCACCGGATCCCATCAGAACTCCGAAGTTGAGCATGTTTGGGCGAGAGTAGTACTAGGATGGTTGACCCCTTGGGAAGTCTTCGTGTTGCACCCCCCTTTTCAATTTTTTTTGCTCCGGTTAGGGTTGTCAAGATACTTTATCCACCACATTTTTATCATCGAATCCCACGGCACCTTGGGCAAGACAACTTCGCTTCACGTGGAGGCTGGGCAGCAAACCGAGGGCGTAGGGCTTGTGACCAGGTCTCCTTCGCTTCGGTGCCCTTAACTTTTTATCCGTAACGAGTTATGCGGTGCACAACATACCGTTGCAAAGCTCCCCGAGAGCTCTACGACGGGGGCAGCCAGCTTGCTCGCTGTGCCCATTTCTGGAGCCCAAAATTGAACGTTTTCATCAATTTCAGGCCACTTTTCTAGTTTTGCTATGTTTTTTCGTCCCGGATCGTACGTCGTGAGCTGTTAAAAGGATGACAACCTTACTCGCGGGACATTAGAGGGCCCTACAATGCGTCGATATCACCTCTTTCGAGGATGCTGCGTTGTTGAAGCGGATGTGTGATGCCTAGGAATTTTATCACATTATTTAAATAACTGTTGCATAAATTACTTGAGCATCTTATGTGCATTACTCTTCTTGTTTAATTGATTTACTATTGAGCACTATTCATAAAAAATTCGGATGTTTTAAAAGTTCGATTTAATATTTTTCCTAAGTCATATGACCCATAAAAGGAATCGGGAACTTGTCATTCCGGACTTTCGAGCTCGGGAACATGCATTTGGAAAATATTTTTCGTGTCACTTGAATAGTGTTACGTACGTAACAACCTTTAATTTCAACTAGTTAGCAATTGTATGAGTTTTTAACTTAGTTGACTAGGATTTAATGGATTTTGACCACAACTAATTACACATACTCTTGCATATATATCTTATATAATATATACAAGCTATTACTCAACCAAAACAAAAAAAAAGGGTCAAAAAAATCAGCCAAAAACCACCTACGGGAATAGTAATTTTCTTGCAAAAAATTGTAATAATTGGCCATTTTCTTCCATTTCAAGCTTGAATTCAAGGGTCTAGGGCTTCTATCAACCATTCTACAACAAGTTTTGGTGAGAGATTCATGTGTTTGTTGCATTTAAAGCTTGTTTCTATTTTTCTTGAAAATTCCTAGATTTGAATTATCTTGCTATTTTATGGTTATAATTGCTTCATTTACTCCTTAATATGATTATAGAACATTTTTTATTGGTTATTTAGAGATTTTTATGGCTAGAATTGAAAAATACATGTTGGGGAAGAAGATGAATAGTGACAATGAATAGTGAAATCCGAAAATTTAGAGTTTTTGATATAATTTGTTAATTAGATTGAATTGAGGCTTCCTTTAGGAGCTGTAGACATTAGCGAAACTAGACAAAGACTCATGTGAGTTGAATTGCCCGAAAATGAGTTAAAATGCAAAATTTGTTAACTTTAAAAAGGGAATTTTTCACGTAATGCAATCCGGGCACATTTGAGCTTTAGATTAGGTATCCTTGGGGCATGGAAGCACTTATGGTGCTTTCGTTGCGTGAAATTGGGGTCAGAATAGGGTAGTCATAGTTAAAACTCACTCGGGGCCTTTCCGAGCTTTTGCCTCCAAAGCGGGTTTTCATGGCTTTAATAAGTGACCTTTGTTATCCTTAGGGATGTTGTATAGTGGGTTTATAGAGTCGGAGTTTTGAATTTCGTATGGAAGTAGAATTGCCTAGTTGAAAAAGGGGACTTTAGAACGAATGTTTGAATTTGTCATGTTTGAATAACTAGATGACCTTAGATAAGTTAGGAAGCCTCTAAAATGTATTTATAACGTGGTTTGGTTAATCAAATTAGGTAACTGTAGTTCAAATCACTTAAGGAGTTTTTCGGTGTTTTTGTGTAATTATGCTTGGAAATGTTGGTTCATGGCATTTATGTGTATCAAAATGTGGCTAAATGGGATTGGTAAAGTTAGATTTGAAGTTTCATATCGTACGTGAAGTTTAGAACCTAATTCGTAAGCAATTGGAAAAGCGTTTTGTTAGAATTTATATGAATTGGTTGAACTTGTTAGTTAGTTAGTAATTGGACTACTTAATTGTTATATTTGATTTTTAATTGAGTTATATATGTTGTACTTGGGTGAATAAACATGATAATGATTCTTAGATTTTGTTATAGTTGAATTATGTTTAAGTGTTAAGCATAGTTGTCTTGATTTAATACTTAGTTTGATATTCCTTTGCAATATAAATGAAGTTGAATTAGTTATGAAGTTAACTTGTTAAAGTTGATATAGTTAATGTCCTTGGTAAGATTAAAGAAATGTTTTAGAGTTATTCGTTTGATTACTTAGGCTATGTGGCAATATGACATACATGAATAATATGTGGTTATTTGGGATTACGTGCTAATGTGGAGTTAATATAATCAATTGCTAAAGTGTTATACTTAAATGAATATACTATGGATTTGCATATTCGAGCTAAAGAAAAAGTTGGAGTAACTAAGCCATTTTTACATCTTGAAGCTTGATAAAGGTGAGGGACCTGCATCCTTACGTGCATTATAGTTTATTTTCTTGCTAAAAGAGTATATTGTTTAGTATAATTTCATAATTGATATATGCTTATTGTTGGTAAATTGTAACCTGGTGTGAGGACAACCTACTTTTTTTCCTTAAATGTATTTCTTGATTATATTGTCATTGTTATCATTCTTGCATTGCATCGTGGTTGCGCAACCTCATTGTCGCGGTGGATGCGATGGCCTCGCTGGGCGGCATCGGGCTTTCCAGTGTTGGTTGCCTTAGCTCCGTCTGCTATTCCCTCATTCGCCTGGTCCGAAGATTGCCAAGGGGTGTTGGGTCGTAGGATCGGGTACATCCGGAGTACCCATTGGTGTAAGGGATGCCGGCATATCGAGATTGAGATCGTGGTTCGTGGATCGGGGATCGAAGATTTGGAGTGATAAGGGTTATCGATTGTATCCTTTTAAAATGTGGTATTATAATTGTTATTCATTGCTTATTTATTGTATTAATTGTGTTAAGTTGCTGCATTGCACCCCCGGTATGCTGCATTACCTCCCTCACTGAGTATACATGTTGTATACTCACCCTCATTTCTAACACCTTTCAGGATCAATGCTATCAGAGGTAGAAAAGAAGGCTCAAGAGTTTTGTGTTGACTATGTTCGCTAACATGGATTGTCATTGAATTCAGTTTTGTAATTGTAAAGTTAAGTTTAGAATGTATTGATAGTTATGAATGGCTTGTAATGTTTTATTAATTTGTAATCTTTACCTTGTTGTCTAGTTGACTTGCATGCTTGTAAGGATGAAATGGATTGAGGTTGAAGATTATGGTCTTGTGGTTGTATGTTGTTGTTTGTAGGTTTCCAGATAGTCCTATATATAGGGGAAACTCCGTCTGTTTTTCCCTATATTTCATGCCCAGGGTTTGGAATTAAGTTGATAATAGCGTGATAAATAGGAGTCCTGATCTCGTGAGGGATCGGGACGCTACAGAAGTGGTATCAGAGCTTAGTTAGCTCTCAGCCGGGACAGGGTCCTCGGTTTGGTGGGTAGTGAACCTTGAGTGCGTGCATGTGAAGTGTGTTTTTGAATAGGTATATGCTTGTATATGGACTTGCGTTTGCTTAAGTCAAAATATATTCTATAGGTTACATTGGTATGAAATAGGAAGATTTTGTGATATGTATAACTATGTGATTATGTGTGACTTAAGTGGAAATGTCTTTCTACGTGATTTGCTTATGTGAAATATGATGATTGTAATAGACGAACAAATATTTGACTAGGAGTACTTTTATGTGGTGTATTTGTTAGTATATGTACTTCATATACTATCTATTGCATGCATACATATAATCTCATTTGAATTGGTAAGCAAACTCTCCCTTATAGAGATTGCCATAAGTGGATTTCTAAGGTGTGAACCAGCAAAGCCAGATATAGTTCATATTTGTGATCAACAAGAAGTCATTCAAGAAGCTAGTTTGGGATTCGCCTTGGGTATTTTCTTCGGTATTTTCATTCGGACTTCTTGCCTGGAATTGTATTTGGTATTCTTCAGAAATTCTTGTATAGTAATCATGTTGGAGTTCTTATGTGGTGATCACATTTGGAGGGATTCTTATTCGGACTTCTGGATTGGTATTTTTACTCGGAGCCTTTATTTGGCATTCATAGTTGGGATTTCTTTTGACTTCTCACTCTGCATTTCTCATCGGGTATTCTTCCAATTTTCATACGAAGATTTTGTTGGAATTCTTTTTGGCATTCATGAATGATGGGGTTCTAGGGAGTTCCATATGAAGGCTCTTATTGGTGTGTTCCCTTGGTACTTCTACTTGGAATTCTTTGTGATTTCGTATTCAAGGTATTCAAGATGCTTATGTGGATTTCTCTTGAAAAGAAGAAATTGCGAGGACGCAATTTGTTTAAGGGGGAGAGAATGTGACGCTCGGGAATTTTATCACATCATTTAAATAACTATTGCATAAATTACTTGAGCATCTTATGTGCATTACTCTTCTTGTTTAATTGATTTACTATTGAGCACTATTCATAAGAAATTCGAATGTTTTAAAAGTTCGATTTAATATTTTTCCTAAGTCATATGACCCATAAAGGGAATCGGGAACTTGTCATTCCGGACTTTCGAGCTCGGGAACATGCATTTGGAAAATATTTTTCGGGTCACTTGAATAGTGTTACGTACGTAACAACCTTTAATTTCAACTAGTTAGCAATTTTATGAGTTTTTAACTTAGTTGACTAGGATTTAAAGGCTTTTGACCACAACTAATTACACATACTCTTGCATATATATCTTATATAATATATACAAGCTATTACTCAACCAAAAAAAAAAGGGTCAAAAAAGTCAGCCAAAAAACACCTACAGGAATAGTAATTTTCTTGCAAAAAATTGCTATAATTGGCCATTTTCTTCCATTTCAAGCTTGAATTCAAGGGTCTAGGGCTTCTATCAACCATTCTACAACAAGTTTTGGTGAGAGATTCATGTGTTTGTTGCATTTAAAGCTTGTTTCTATTTTTCTTGAAAATTCCTAGATTTGAATTATCTTGCTATTTTATGGTTATAATTGCTTCATTTACTCCTTAATATGATTATAGAACATTTTTTATTTGTTATTTAGAGATTTTTATGGCTAGAATTGAAAAATACATGTTGGGGAAGAAGATGAATAGTGATAATGAATAGTGAAATCTGAAAATTTAGAATTTTTGATATAATTTGTTAATTAGATTGAATTGAGGCTTCCTTTAGGAGCTGTAGACATTAGCGAAACTAGACAAAGACTCACGTGAGTTGAATTGCCCAAAAATGAGTTAAAATGCAAAATTTGTTAACTTTAAAAAGGGGATTTTTCACGTAATGCAATCTGGGCACGTTTGACCTTTAGATTAGGTATCCTTGGGGCATGGAAGCACTTATGGTGCTTTCATTGCATGAAATTGGGGTCCGAATAGGGTAGTCATAGTTAAAACTTACTCGGGGCCTTTCCGAGCTTTTGCCTCCAAAGCGGGTTTTCATGGCTTTAATAAGTGACCTTTGTTATCCTTAGGGATGTTGTATAGTGGGTTTATAGAGTCGGAGTTTTGAATTTCGTATGGAAGTAGAATTGCCTAGTTGAAAAAGGGGACTTTAAAACGAAGGTTTGAATTTGTCATGTTTGAATAACTAGATGACCTTAGATGTGTTAGGAAGCCTCTAAAATGTATTTATAACGTGGTTTGGTTAATCGAATTAGGTAACTATAGTTCAAATCACTTAAGGAGTTTTTTTGGTGTTTTTGTGTAATTATGCTTGGAAATGTTCGTTCATGGCATTTAGGTGTATCAAAATGTGGCTAAATGGGATTGGTAAAGTTAGATTTGAAGTTTCATATCGTACGTGAAGTTTAGAACCTAATTCGTAAGCAATTGGAAAAGAGTTTTGTTAGAATTTATATGAATTGGTTGAACTTGTTACTTAGTTAGTTAATTGGACTACTTAATTTTTATATTTGTTTTTTAATTGAGTTATATATGTTGTACTTGGGTGAATAAACATGATAATGAATCTTAGATTTTGTTATAGTTGAATTATGTTTAAGTGTTAAGCATAGTTGTGTTGATTTAATACTTAGTTTGATATTCCTTTGCAATATAAATGAAGTTGAATTAGTTATGAAGTTAACTTGTTAAAGTTGATATAGTTAATGTCCTTGGTAAGATTAAAGAAATGTTTTAGAGTTATTCGTTTGATTACTTAGGCTATGTGGCAATATGACATACATGAATAATATGTGGTTATTTGGGATTACGTGCTAATGTGGAGTTAATATAATCAATTGCTAAAGTGTTATACTTAAATGAATATACTAGGGATTTGCATATTCGAGCTAAAGGAAAGTTGGAGTAACTAAGCCATTTTTACATCTTGAAGCTTGATAAAGGTGAGGGACCTGCATCCTTACGTGCATTGTAGTTTATTTTCTTGCTAAAAGAGTATATTGTTTAGTATAATTGCGTAATTGATATATGCTTATTGTTGCTAAATTGTAACTTGGTGTGAGGACAACCTACTTTTTGTCCTTAAATGTATTTCTTGATTATATTGTCATTGTTATCATTCTTGCATTGCATCGTGGTTGCGCAACCTCATTGTCGCGGCGGATGCGATGGCCTCGCTGGGCGGCATCGGGCTTGCCAGTGTTGGTTGTCTTAGCTCCGTCTGCTATTCCCTCACTCGCCTGGTCTGGAGATTGCAGGGGGTGTTGGGTCGTAGGATCAGGTACATCCGGAGTACCCATTGGTGTAAGGGATGCCGCCATATCGAGATTGAGATCGTGGTTCGTGGATCGGGGATCGAAGATTTGGAGTGATAAGGGTTATCGATTGTATCCTTTTAAAATGTGGTATTAGAATTGTTATTCATTGCTTATTTATTGTATTAATTGTGTTAAGTTGCTGCATTGCACCCCCGGTATGCAGCATTGCACCCCCTGTATGCTGCATTACCTCCCTCACTGAGTATACATGTTGTATACTCACCCTCATTTCTAACACCTTCCAGGATCAATGCTATTAGAGGTAAAAAAAAAGGCGCGAGAATTTCGTGTTGACTATGCGGGCTTACGTAGATTGTCATTGAATTCAGTTTTGTAATTGTAAAGTTAAGTTTAGAATGTATTGATAGTTATAAATGGCTTGTAATGTTTTATTAATTTGTAATCTTTACCTTGTTGTCCAGTTGACTTGCATGCTTGTAAAGATGAAATGGATTGAGGTTGAAGATTATGGTCTTGTGGTTGTATGTTGTTGTTTGTAAGTTTCCAGATAGTCCTATATATAGGGGAAACTCCGTCTGTTTTTCCCTAAAATTCAAGCCCGGGGTTTGGAATTAGGTTGAGAATAGCGTGATAAATAGGAGTCCTGGTCTCGTGAGGGATCGGTACGCTACAGGATGGGTTATCTTTAAGCCCATTGGGCCTTTTGAATGGGCCATCTCTCTAGGCTAGGACTGTGAATTGTTAACATATAAAGGAATTGTGCCCTCAACATGACGGGTGCGATCATAACAGCACTAATGCATCGGATCCAATCAGAACTCCGAAGTTAAGCATGCTTAGGCGAAAGTAGTACTAGGATGGGTGACCCCCTGGGAAGTCCTTGTGTTGCACCCCCCTTTTCAATTTTTTTTGCTCCGGTTAGGGTTGCCAAGATACTTTATCCACCACATTTCTATTATCGAATCCTACGGCACCTTGGGCAAGACAACTTCGGTTCACGTGGAGATTGGGCCCGCAAACCTAAGGCGTAGGGCTTGTGACCAGGTCTCCCTCGCTCCGGTGCTTACAACTTTTGATCCGTAAGGAGTTACGCGGCACACAGCATACCGTTGCAAGGCTCTTCGAGAGCTCTACGACGGGGGGAACCAGCTTGCTCGCGGTGCCCTTTTTGGAGCCCAAAATTGAACGTTTTCATCAGTTTCGGGCCATTTTTCTTATTTTGCTCTGTTTTTTCGTCCCGGATCGTACGTCGTGAGCTGTTAAAAGGACGACAACCATACAAGCTGGACATTAGAGGGCCTTACAAAGCATCGATATCACGTCTTGCAAGGATGCTGCATTGTTGAAGCGGATGGGTTGTCGTTAAGCCCATTGGACCTTCTGAATGGGCCATCTCTCTAGGCTGAAACTGTGAACCGTTAACACATAAAGGAATTGTGCCCTCAACATGACGGGTGCGATCATACTAGCACTAATGCACCGGATCCCATTAGAACTCCGAAGTTAAGCGTGCTTGGGTGAGAGTAGTACTAGGATGGGTGACCCCCTCGGAAGTCCTCGTGTTGTACACCTTTTTCAATTTTTTTGCTCCGGTTAGGGTTGCCAAGATACTTTATCCACCACATTTCTATTATCGAATCCCACGGCACCTTGGGCAAGACAACTTCACTTCACGTGGAGGCTGGGCCAGCAAACTGAGGACGTAGGGCTTGTGACCAGGACTCCGTCGCTCCGGTGCCCATAACTTTTGATCTGAAAAGAGTTATGCGGCGCACAACATACCGTTGCAAAGCTCTCCGAGAGCTCTACGACAGGGCAGCTAGCTTGCTCACTTTGCTCTTTTTGGAGCCCAAAATTGTACGTTTTCATCAGTTTTGGGCCAATTTTCTATTTTTGCTCTATTTTCGGGTCCCGGATCATATGTCGTGAGCTGTTAAAAGGAGGACAACCTTACTCGCGGGACATTAGAGGGCCCCACAATGCATCGATATCACGTCTTGCGAGGATGCTGCATTGTTGAAGCGTATGGGTTGTCGCTAAGCCCATTGGGCCTTCTGAATGAGCCATCTCTCTATGCTGGGATTGTGAACCGTTAACACAAAAAGGAATTCTGCCCTCAACATGATGGATGCGATCATACCAGCACTAATGCACCGGATCCCATCAGAACTCCGAAGTTAAGCGTGCTTGGATGAGAGCAGTACTAGGATGGGTGACCCCTGGGAAGTCCTCGTGTTGCACCCCTCTTTTCAATTTTTTTTGCTCCGGTTAGGGTTGCCATGATACTTTATCCACCACATTTCTATTATCGAATCCCACGGCACCTTGGGTAAGACAACTTCACTTCACGTGGAGGGTGGGCCAGCAAACCGAGGGCGTAGGGCTTGTGACCAGGTCTCCGTCGCTCCAGTGCCCATAACTTTTGATCCGTAAGGAGTTACGCGGCGCACAGCATGCCGTTGCAAAGCTCTCCGAGAGCTCAATGACTGTGGCAGCTAGCTTGCTTGCTGTGCCCTTTTTGGAGCCCAAAATAGAACGTTTTCATTAGTTTCGGGCCACTTTTCTATTTTTGCTCTATTTTTCCGTCCCGGATCGTACGTCGTGAGCTGTTAAAAGGATGACAACCTTACTCGCCGGACATTAAAGGGCCGTACAACGCGTCGATATCACGTCTTGCGAGAATGCTGCGTTGTTGAAGCGGATGGGTTATCGTTAAGCCCATTGGGCCTTTTGAATAGGCCATTTCTCTAGGCAGGGACTGTGAACTGTTAACACATAAAGGAATTGTGCCCTCAACATGACGGGTGCGATCATACCAGCACTAATGCATCGGATCCCATCAGAACTCCGAAGTTAATCGTGCTTGGGCGAGAGTAGTACTAAGATGGGTGACCCCCTGGGAAGTCCTCGTGTTGCACCCCCATTTTCAATTTTTTTTGCACCAGATACGATTGCCAAGATACTTTATCCACCACATTTCTATGATCGAATCCCACGGCACCTTGGCAAGACAACTTCGCTTCACGTGGAGGCTGGGCCCACAAACCTAGGGCGTAGGGCTTGTGACCAGGTCTCCGTCGCTCCGATGCCCATAACTTTTGATCCGTAACGAGTTACGCGGCGCACAGCATACCGTTGCAAGGCTCTCCGAGAGCTCTACAACGGGGGCAGCAAGCTTGCTCGCTGAGTCCTTTTTGGAGCCCAAAATCGAACGTTTTCATCAGTTTTTGGCCACTTTCTAATTTTGCTCTGTTTTTCAGTCTCGGATCGTACGTCGTGAGCTGTTAAAAGGATGACAACCTTACTCGCGGGACATTAGAGGGCTCTACAACGCGTCGATATCATGTCTTGCGAGGATGCTGCATTGTTGAAGCGGATGGGTTGTCGCTAAGCCCATTGGGCCTTCTGAATGAGCCATCTCTCTAGGCTGGGACTGTGAACCGTTACCACAAAAAGGAATTGTCCCCCCAACATGACGGGTCCAATCATACCCGTACTAATGCACCGGATCCCATCAGAACTTCGAAGTTCAGCATGCTTGGACGAGAGTAGTACTAGGATGGGTGACCCCCTGGGAAGTCCTCGTGTTGCACCCCACTTTTCAATTTTTTTGCTCCGGTTAGGGTTGCCAAGATAGTTTATCCACCATATTTCTATTATCGAATCCCACAGCACCTTGGGCAAGACAACTTCGCTTCACGTGGAGGCCAGGCCAACAAACTTAGGGCGTAGGGCTTGTGACTAGGTCTCTGTCGCTCCGGTGCCTATAACTTTTGATCCGTAAGGAACTACATGGCGCGCAGCATATCGTTGCAAAGCTCTCCAAGAGCTCTACAACGGGGGCAGCAAGCTTGCTCGCTGAGTCCTTTTTAGAGCCCAAAATCGAACGTTTTCATCAGTTTCGGGCCACTCTTCTATTTTTGCTCTGTTTTCCGTCCCAGATCGTACGTCGTGAATTGTTAAAAGGAATACAAGCTCACTCGCGGGACATTAGAGGGCTCTACAACGCGTCGATATCATGTCTTGCGAGGATGCTGCATTGTTGAAGCGGATGGGTTGTCGCTAAGCCCATTGGGCCTTTTGAATGAGCCATCTCTCTAGGCTGGGACTGTGAACCGTTAACACATAAAAGAATTGTGCCCTCAACATGACGGGTGCGATCATACCAGCACTAATGCATCGGATCCCATCAGAACTCCGAAGCTAAGCGTGCTTGGGCGAGAGTAGTAATAGGATGGGTGACCCCCTGGGAAGTCCTCGTGTTGCACCCCCCTTTTCAATTTTTTTTCCTTTGGTTAGGGTTGCCAAGATACTTTATCCACCACATTTCTATTATCGAATCCCACGGCACCTTGGGCAAGACAACTTCGCTTCACGTGGAGGCTGGGCCCGCAAACCTAGGGCGTAGGGCTTGTGACCAGGTCTCCGTCGCTCCGGTGACCATAACTTTTGATCCGTAATGAGTTATACGGCGCACAGCATACCGTTGCAAGGCTCTCCGGGATATCTACGACGAGGGCAGCCAGCTTGATCACTGAGCCGTTTTTGGAGCCCAAAATCAAACGCTTTCATCAGTTTCGGGCCACTTTTCTTCTTTTGCTCTGTTTTTCCATTCCGGATCGTACGTCATGAGTTGTTAAAAGGATGACAACCTTACTCGTTGGACATTAGAGGGCCCTATAATGCTTCGATATCTCATCTTGTGAGGATGCTGCGTTGTTGAAGCGGATGGGTTGTCGTTAAGCCCTTGGACCTTCTGAATGGGCCATCTCTCTAGGCTGGGACTGTGAACCGTTAACACATAAAGGAATTGTGCCCTCAACATGACGGGTGCGATCATACCAGCACTAATGCACCGGATCCCATCAGAACTCCGAAGTTAAGCGTGCTTGTGCGAGAGTAGTACTAGGATGGGTGACCCCCTGGGAAGTCCTCGTGTTGCACCCCCCTTTTCAATTTTTTTTGCTCCGGTTAGGGTTGCCAAGATACTTTATCCACCACATTTCTATTATCGAATCCCACGTCACCATGGGCAAGACAACTTCGCTTCACGGGGAGGCTGGGCCAGCAAACCGAGGGCGTAGGGCTTATGACCAGGTCTCCGTCGCACCGGTGCCCATAACTTTTGATCCGAAAGGCGTTACGCGGCGCACAGCATACCGTTGCAAAGCTCTCCGTGAGCTCTACAATAAGGATATCTAGCTTGCTCGCTGTGCCCTTTTTGGAGCCCAAAATCGAATGTTTTCATCAGTTTCAGGCCACTTTTCTCTTTTTGCTCTATTTTTCCATCCCGGATCGTACGTCGTGAACTGTTAAATGGATGACAACCTTACTTGCGGTACATTAGAGGGCCCTACAACGCGTTGATATCACGTCTTGCAAGGATGCTGCGTTGTTGAAGCGGATGGGTTATCGTTAAGCCCATTGGACCTTTTGAATGGGCCATTTTTCTAGGCTGGGACTGTGAACAGTTAACACTTAAAGGAATTGTGCCCTCAACATGACGGGTGCGATCATACCAGCACTAATGCAACGGATCCCATAAGAACTCCGAAGTTAAGCGTGCTTGGGCGAGAGTAGTACTAGGATGGGTGACCCCTTGGGAAGTCCTCGTGTTGCACCCCCCTTTTCAATTTTTTTTGCTCCGGTTAGGGTTGAAAAGATACTTTATCCACCACATTTCTATTATCGAATCCCACGGCACCTTCGGCAAGACAACTTCGCTTCACGAGGAGGCTGGGCCCGCAAACCTAGGGCGCAAGGCATGTGACCAGGTCTCCGTCACTCCGGTGCCCATAACTTTTGATCCGTAAGGAGTTACACGGCGCACAACATACCGTTGCAAGGCTCTCCGAGAGCTCTACGACCAGGGTAGCCAGCTTGATCGTTGAGCACTTTTTGGAACCCAATATCGAACGTTTTCATCAGTTTCGTGCAACTTTTCTTCCTTTGCACTATTTTTCCATCCCGGATCGTACATCGTGAGCTATTAAAGGACGACAACCTTACTCGCTAGAAATTACAAGGCCCTACAACACTTCGATATCACGTCTAGCGAGGATGTTGCGCTGTTGAAGCGGATGGGTTGTCGTTAAGCCCATTGGACCTTCTGAATGGGCCATCTCTCTAGGCTGGGACTGTGAACCGTTAACACATAAATGAATTGTGCCCTCAACATGACGGGTGTGATCATACCAGTACTAATGCACCAGATCCCATCAGAACTCCGAAGTTAAGCGTGCTTGGGCGAGAGTAGTACTAGGATGGGTGACCCCTTGGGAAGTCCTCGTGTTGTACCCCCTTTTCAATTTTTTTTGCTCCAGTTAGGGTTGCCAAGATACTTTATCCACCACATTTCTATTATCGAATCCCACGTCACCTTGGGCAAGACAACTTCGCTTCACTTGGAGGCTAGGCCAGCAAACCGAGGGCGTAGGCCTTATGACCAGGTCTCCGTCGCACCGGTGCCCATAACTTTTGATCCGTAAGGCGTTACGCAGCGCACAACATACCGTTGCAACGCTCTCTGAGAGCTCTACAATAAGGACAGCTAGCTTGCTCTTTGTGCCCTTTTTGGAGCCTAAAATCGAACGTTTTCATCAGTTTCAGGCCACTTTTCTCTTTTTGCTCTGTTTTTCCATCCCGGATCGTACGTCGTGAGATGTTAAATGGATGACAACCTTACTCGGGTACGTTAGAGGGCCCTACAACTCGTTGATATCACGTCTTGCGAGGATGCTGCGTTGTTGAAGTGGATGGGTTATCGTTAAGCCCATTGGGCCTTTTGAATGGGCCATTTTTCTAGGCTGGGACTGTGAACTGTTAACACTTAAAGGAATTGTGCCCTGAACATGACGGGTGCGATCATACCAGCACTAATGCAACTGATCCCATCAGAACTCCGAAGTTAAGCGTGCTTGGGCGAGAGTAGTACTAGGATGGGTGACCCCTTGGGAAGTCCTCGTGTTGCACCCCCCTTTTCAATTTTTTTTGCTCCGGTTAGGGTTGAAAAGATACTTTATCCACCACATTTCTATTATCGAATCCCACAGCACCTTCGGCAAGAGAACTTCGCTTCACGAGGAGGCTGGGCCCGCAAACCTAGGGCGCAAGGCTTGTGACCAGGTCTCCGTCACTCCGGTGCCCATAACTTTTGATCCGTAAGGAGTTACACGGCGCACAACATACCATAGCAAGGCTCTCCAAGAGCTCTACGACGGGGGTAGCCAGCTTGATCGTTGAGCACTTTTTTGAACCCAATATCGAACGTTTTCATCAGTTTCAGGCAACTTTTCTTCCTTTGCACTATTTTTCCATCCCGGATCGTATATCGTGAGCTGTTAAAAGGACGACAACCTTACTCGCTAGACATTACAAGGCCCTACAACACTTGGATATCATGTCTTACGAGGATGCTGCGCTGTTGAAGCGGATGGGTTGTCGTTAAGCCCATTGGACCTTCTGAATGGGCCATCTCTCTAGGCTGGGACTATGAACCGTTAACACATAAATGAATTGTGCCCTCAACATGACGGGTGTGATCATACCAGCACTAATGCACCAGATCCCATCAGAACTCCGAAGTTAAGCGTGCTTGGGCGAGAGTAGTACTAGGATGGGTGACCCCTTGGAAAGTCCTCGTGTTGTACCCCCTTTTCAATTTTTTTGCTCCAGTTAGGGTTGCCAAAATACTTTATCCACCATATTTCTATTATCGAATCCCACGGCACCTTGGGCAAGACAACTTCGCTTCACGTGCAGGCTGGGCCTGCAAACCGAGGGCGTAGGGCTTGTGACCTGGTCTCCGTCGCTCCGGTGCCAATAACTTTTGATCCGTAAGGAGTTACGCGGTGCACAGATTACCGTTGCAAAGCCCTCCTAGAGCTCTACGACGGGGGCAGCTAGCTTGCTCACTTTGCTCTTTTTGGAGCCCAAAATCGAACGTTTTCATCAGTTTCGGGCCACTTTTCAAATATTGCTCTATTTTTCCATACTGGATCGTACGTCGTGAGCTGTTAAAAGAACGACAACCTTACTCGCAGGAAATTAGACGGCCCTACAACGCATCGATATCACGTCTTGCGAGGATACTTCGTTGTTGAAGTGGATGGGTTGTCGCTAAGCCCATTGGGCCTTTTGAATGAGCCATCTCTCTAGGCTGGGACTGTGAACCGTTAACACATAAAGGAATTGTTCCCTCAACATGACGGGTTCGATCATACCAGCACTAATGCACCGGATCCCATCAGAACTCTGAAGTTAAGCGTGCTTGGATGAGAGTAGTACTAGGATGGGTGACCCTTTGGGAAGTCCTCGTGTTGCACCCCCCGTTTCTATTTTTTTTGCTCCTGTTAGGATTGCCAAGATACTTTATCCACCACATTTCTATTATCGAATCCCACGGTACCTTGGGCAAGACAACTTAGCTTCACGTGGAGGCTGGGCTAGCAAACCAAGGGCATAGGGCTTGTGACCAGGTCTCCTTCGCTCCGGTACCCTTAACTTTTGATCCGTAAGGAGTTGCGCGGCGCACATCATATCATTGCAAAGCTCTCCGAGAGCTCTACGACGGGGGCTGCCAGCTTGCTTGCTGTACCCTTTTTGGTGCCCAAACTCGAACGTTTTCATCTGTTTTTTCGTCGCGGATCGTACGTCGTGAGCTGTTAAAAGGACGACAACCCTTCTCGCTGGACATTAGAGAGCCCTACAACACGTCGATATCACGTCTTGCGAGGATGCTACATTTTTGAAGTGGATGGGTTGTCGTTAAGCCCATTGGGCCTTCTGAATGGGCCAGCTCTCTAGGCTGGGTCTGTGAACCGTTAACATATAAAGGAATTGTGCCCTCAACATAACAGGTGCGATCATACCAGCACTAATGGACCGGATCCCATCAGAAATCCGAAGTTAAGCGTGCTTGGGCGAGAGTAGTACTAGGATGGGTGACCCCGTGGTAAGTCCTCGTGTTGCACCCCCCTTTTCAATTTTTTTTGCTCCGGTTAGGGTTGCCAAAATACTTTATCCACCACATTTCTATTATTGAATCCCACGACACCTTGCGCAAGACAACTTCGCTTCACGTGGAGGTTGGGCCTGCAAACCGAGGGCGTAAGGCTTATGACCAGGTCTCCGTCGCACTGGTGCCCATACCCTTTGACCCGTAAGGAGTTACGCGGAGCACAACATACCGTTGCAAAGCTCTCCGAGAGCTCTACAACGGGGGCAGCCAGCTTGCTCGCTACGCTCTTTTTGGAGCCCAAAATTGAACGTTTTCATCAATTTCGGGCCACTTTTCTAATTTTGCTTTGTTTTTCCGTCCCAGATCGTACGTCGTGAGCTGTTAAAAGGATGACAACCTTACTCGCGGGACATTAGAGGGCCCTACAACGCGTCGATATCACGTCTTGGGATGATGCTGCATTGTTGAAGCAGATGGGTTGTCGCAAAGCCCATTGGGCCTTCTGACTGAGCCATCTCTCTAGGCTGGGACTGTGAACCGTTAACACATAAAGGAATTGTGCCCTCAACATGACGGGTGCGATCATACCAGCACTAATGCACCAGATCCCATCAGAACTCCGAAGTTAAGTGTCCTTGGACGAGAGTAGTACTAGGATGGGTGACCCCCTGGGAAGTCCTTGTGTTGCACCCCGCATTTCAATTTTTTTTGCTCCGGTTAGGGTTGCCGAGATACTTTTTCCACCACATTTCTAATATCGAATCCCACGGAACCTTGGGCAAGACAACTTCGCTTCACGTGAACGCTGGGCCAGCAAACCGATGGCGTAGGGCTTGTGACCAGGTCTCCTTCTCTCCGGTGCCCATAACTTTTGATCCGTAAGGAGTTACGTGACCCACAGCATACCGTTTCAAAGCTCTCCGAGAGCTCTACGACGCGGGCAGCCAGCTTGCTTGCTGTGCCCTTTTTGGATCCCAAAATCTAATGTTTTCATCAGTTTCGGGCAACTTTTCTTATTTAGTTGTGTTTTTTCATCCCGGATCGTACGTCGTGAGCTGTTAAAAGGACGACAACCTTACTTGCGGGACATTAGAGGGCCCAAAAATGCGTCAATATCACGTATTGTGAGGATGTTGCGTTGTTGAAGCGGATGGGTTATCGTTAAGCCCATTGGGCCTTCTGAATGATCCATCTCTCTAGGCTGGGACTGTGAACCGTTAACACATAAAGGAATTGTGCCCTCAACATGACGGGTGTGATCATACCAGTACTGATGCACTGGATCCCATCAGAACTCCGAAGTAAAACGTGTTGGGCGAGAGTAGTACTAGGATGGGTGACCCCTTGGCAAGTCCTCGTGTTGCACACCCCTTTTCAATTTTTTTTGCTCCAGTTAGGGTTGCCAAGATACTTTATCCACCACATTTCTATTATCGAATCCCATGGCACCTTGGGCAAGCCAACTTCGCTTCACGTGGAGGCTGGGCTAGCAAACCGAGTGCGTAAACCTTGTGACCAGGTCTCTGTCGTTCTAGTGCCCATAACTTTTGATCTGTAATGAGTTACGCGGCGCAGAGCAAACCATTGCAAATCTCTCCGAGAGCTCTACGACGGGGGCAGCAAGCTTGCTCACTGTGCCAATTTTTAGAGCCCAAAATCGAACTTTTTCATCAGTTTCGGGCCACTTCTCTAATTTAGCTCTATTTTTTCATCCCATATCGTACGTCGTGAGATGTTAAAAGGACGACAACCTTACTTGCAGGACATTAGAGGGCCTTACAATGCGTCGATATCACGTCTTGCGAGGATGCTGCGTTGTTGAAGCGGATGGATTGTCGTTAAGCCCATTGGGCCTTCTGAATGAGCCATCTCTATAGGCTGGGACTGTGAACCATTAACACATAAACGCATTGTGCCCTCAACATGATACGAGCGATCATACTAGCACTAATGCCCCGGATCCCATCAAAACTCCGAAGTTAAGCGTGCTTGGGCGAGAGTAGTACTAGGATGGGTGACCTCCTGGGAAGTCCTCGTGTTGCACCCCGCTTTTCAATTTTTTTTGCTCCGGTTAGGGTTGCAAGGAAACTTTATCCACCACATTTCTATTATCGAATCCCACCGCACCTTGGGCAAGACAAATTCGCTTCACGTAGAGGCTGGGACCACAAACCGAGGGCGTAGGGCTTGTGACCAGGTCTCCGTCACTCTGGTGCCCATAACTTTTGATCCTTAAGGAGTTACGCGGCGCACAGCATGCCGTTGCGAAGCTCTCCGAGAGCTCCACGACGGGGCAGCCATCTTGCTCGTTGTGCCCATTTTTGGAGGGCAAAATCAAACGGTTTCATATGTTTCGGGGCACTTTTCTTATTTAGGTATATTTTTCCATCCCGGATCGTACGTCGTGAGATGTGAAAAGGACGACAAACTTACTCGCGGGACATTAGAGGGCCCTACAATGCGTCGATATCACGTCTTGCGAGGGTGCTACGTTGTTGAAGCGGATGGGTTGTCATTAAACCCATTGGGCCTTCTAAATGGGCCATCTCTCTAGGCTGGTACTGTGAACCGTTAACACATAAAGGAATTGTGCCCTCAACATGACGGGTGCGATCATAACAGTACTAATGCATCGAATCCCATCAGAACTATGAAGTTAAGCGCGCTTGGGCAAGAGTAGTACTAGGATGGGTGACCCCCTGGGAAGTCCTCGTGTTGCACCCCCCTTTTCAATTTTTGTTACACTGGTTAGGGTTGCCAAGATACTTTAACCTCCACATTTCTATTATCGAATCCCATGGCACCTTGGGCAAGACAACTTCGCTTCACGTGGAGGCTGGGCCAGCAAACCGAGGGCATAGGGCTTGTGACCCGGTCTCTGTCACTCCGGTGCTCATAATGTTTGATTCGTAAGGAGTTATGCGGCGAACAACATACCGTTGCAAAGCTCCCCGAGAGCTCTACGACAGGGGCATTTAGCTTGCTCGCTTTGCCCTTTTTGGAGCCCAAAATCGAACAGTTTCCTCAATTTCGGGCCACTTTTCTATTTTTGCTATGTTTTTCGGTCCCGGATCGTACGTCGTGAGCTGTTAAAAATGATGACAACCTTACTCGCGGGACATTAGAGGGCCCTACAATGCGTTGATATCACGTCTTGCGAAGATGCTGCGTTGTTGAAGCAGATGGGTTGTCGCTAAGCCCATTGGGCTATCTGAATGAGCCATCTCTCTAGGCTGGGACTGTGAACTGTTAACACAAAGGAATTGTGCCCTCAACATGATGGGTGCGATCATACCAGCACTAATGGGCCGGATCCCATCAAAGCTCCGAAGTTAAGCGTGCTTGGACGAGAGTAGTACTAGTATGGATGCCCCTGGGAAGTCCTCGTGTTGTACCCC
This sequence comes from Ehretia macrophylla, assembly GCA_037974665.1. Lineage (NCBI taxonomy): Eukaryota > Viridiplantae > Streptophyta > Magnoliopsida > Boraginales > Ehretiaceae > Ehretia > Ehretia macrophylla. The sequence goes on from CM075769.1 coordinate 75,589,167, forward strand.
CCTTTTCAATTTTTTTTGCTCCGATTAGGGTTGCCAAGATACTTTATCGACCAAATTTCTATTATCGATTCCCACGGCACCTTGGGCAAGACAACTTCTCTTCACGTGGAGGCTGGGCCAGCAAACCGAGGGCGTAGGGCTTGTGACCAGGTCTCCTTCGCTCCGGTGCCCATAACTTTTGATCCGTAAGGAGTTACGTGGCGTACAACGTACCGTTGCAAAGCTCTCCGAGAGCTCTACGACGGTTGCAGCCAGCTTGCTCGCTGTGCCCTTTTTGGAGCCCAAAATCGAACGTTTTCATCAATTTCTGGACACTTTTCTTATTTTGCTCTGTTTTTCCGTCCCGGATCGTAAATCGTGAGCTGTTAAAAGGACGACAACCTTTCTCGCGGTGCATTAGAGGGCCCTACAATACGTCCGTATAACGTCTTGCGAGGATGCTGCATTGTTGAAGCGGATGGGTTGTCGTTAAGCCCATTGGGCCTTCCAAATGGGCCATCACTCTAGGCTGGGACTGTGAACCGTTAACAAATAAAAGAATTTTGCCCTCAACATGACGGGTACGATCATACCAGCACTAATGCACTGGATCGCATCAGAACTCCGAAGTTAAGCGTGCTTGGGCGAGAATAGTACAAGGATGGGTGACCCCCTGGGAAGTCCTCGTGTTGTACCCCCCTTTTCAATTTTTTTTGCTCCGGTTAGGGTTGCCAAGATACTTTATCCACCACATTTTTATTATCAAATCCCAAAGCACCTTGGCCAAGACAACTTCGCTTCACGTAGAGGCTAGGCCAGCAAACCGAGGACGTAGGGCTTGTGACCAGGTCTCCATCGCTCCGGTGCCCATAACTTTTGATCCGTAAGGAGTTACGCGGTGCACATCATACCGTTGCAAAGCTCTCCAAGAGCTCTACGACGGGGGCAGCTAGCTTGCTCGCTTAGTCCTTTTTGGAGCCCAAAATCGAACATTTTCATCAGTTTCTTGCCACTTTTTTATTTTTGCTCTGATTTTCCATCCTGGATCGTACGTCGTGAGCTGTTAAAAGGACGACAACCTTACTCACGGGACATTAGAGGGCCCTACAACGTGTCGATATCATGTCTTGCGAGGATGCTATATTGTTGAAGCGGATGGGTTGTCGTTAAGCCCTTTGGGCCTTCTGAATGAGCCATCTCTCTAGGCTGGGACAGTGAACCGTTAATACATAAAGGAATTGTGCCCTCAACATGACACGTGCGATCATACCAGCACTAATGCACCAGATCCCATAAGAACTCCGAAGTTAAGCGTGCTTGGGCGAGGGTAGTACTAGGATGGGTGACCCCCTGGGAAGTCCTCGTGTTGCACCGCCGTTTTCAATTTTTTTTGCTCCGGTTAGGGTTGCCAAGATACTTTATCCAACACATTTCTATTATCGAATGCCGCGGCACCTTGGGCAAGACAACTTCGCATCACGTGGAGTCTGGGCCAGCAAAACGAGGGCGTAGGGCTTGTGACAAGGTCTCTGTCGCTCTGGTGCCTATAACTTTTGATCCGTAAGGAGTTACGCGGCGCACAGCATACCGTTACAAAGCTCTCCGAGAACTCTACGACGGGGGTAGCTAGCTTGCTCGCTTTGCCCTTCTTGGAGCTCAAAATTGAACATTTTCATCCGTTTTGAGCCACTTTTCTATTTTTGCCCTATTTTTCTATCCCGGATCGTACGTCGTGAGCTGTTAAAAGGATGACAACCTTACTCGTGGGACATTAGAGGGACTTACAACATGTTGATATCACGTCATGCGAGGATGCTGCGTTGTTGAAGCGGATGGGTTGTCGTTAGGCCCATTGGCCCTTCTGAATAAACCATCTCTCTTGGCTGGGACTGTGAACCGTTAACACATAAAGGAATTGTGCCCTCAACATGACGGGTGTGATCATACCAGAACTGATGCACTGGTTCCCATCAGAACTCCGAAGTTAAGCATGCTTGGACGAGAGTAGTACTAAGATGGGTGACCCCTAAGAAGTCCTTGCGTTGCACCCCCTATTTCAATTTTTTTTGCTCCGGTTAGGGCTGCCTAGATACTTTATCCACCACGTTTCTATTATCGAATCCCACGGCACCATAGGAAAGACAACTTCGCTTCACGTGGAGGCTGGGCCAGTAAACCGAGGGCGTAGGGCTTGTGACCTGGTCTCCGTCACTCCGGTGCCCTTAACTTTTGATCTATGAGGAGTTACGTAGCGCACAGCATACCGTTGCAAAGCTCTACGAGTGCTCTACGACGGCGGTAGCTAGCTTGCTCGCTGTGTCCTTTTTGGCGCCCAAAATCAAACGTTTTCATTAGTTTCGGGCCACTTTTCTTCTTTTGCTCTGTTTTTTCGTCTCGGATCGTACGTCGTGAGCAGTTAAAAGGACGACAACCTTACTCGCGGGACATTAGAGGGCCCTACAACGAGTCGATATCACGTCTTGCCAGGATGCTGCGTTGTTGAAGCGGATGGGTTGTGGTTAAGCCCATTGGGCCTTCTGAATAGGCCATCTCTCTAGGCTGGGACTGTGAACCGTTAACACATAAAGGAATTGTGCCCTCAATATGACGGATGCGATTATACCAGCTTTAATGCACCGGATCCCATCAGAACTCCGAAGTTAAGCGTGCTTGGGCGAGAGTAGTACTAGGATGGGTGACCCCGTGGGAAGTCCTCGTGTTGCACCTGTCACGCCCCAACCCGGCCTATGATGGTTAGACTAGGGTGTGATCTAAACATTCAGGTAATATCACATACTTAACTGTTTATAAAGATTTAACATTTAACGTTTTGGCCTAAAACTCCAAAAATTTTCGGTAAACCGGCAGCATAACAGTTGTAATTGGGCTCTTTGGTTTGACCTAATTCTCTAAACGCCTCAATTATTCCAATCATTAATCCAATTCCATTAAGGACTCCTATTTGTCACCAACCGATTTGCCTACTAGTTTATCTTGAAAGTCTTGTTTGGTTAATAAGCCTAACATGATAACTATGTCCCGTTTATTTGTCAATTTCCTATCATGCAAGTACCTATTATCCTTTAGTTTGCAAATGAGCACCTAAGTGAAATTAGATAGAATTAACTTAGTTGATTGTTCATTTAGTGGTTTGAATGCCTACGATAACTACTAATGAAGAAAACGAAAGCAAACAACCAAATAAAAGTTCGTCCGGTTATAGATAGTACAATCCCAGAATTAGACCCAAATTACAACGGGGTCATTTACATCAATAAAATGAATAGTTGCAATCAAACACAACATCCATATAGCAACCACTTTCAGGAAAGGCACAAAAGCACGTAGGGACAGGCAATCACTCCAAGGAATCATCGATAGGCACGTTGTCCTTGGGTACCTGTACCTGTTCTTCTTCACCTATGATAAAAAGAGGGTGAGTCCTTATGAACTCAGCGAGGGGGAACGAGAAATACGTTTTGAAACTCATTTTTCGGTTCAATTTATGAAAATCCCTTTTTCAAACATGAATATAACAGTAAAATCAAGTAAAGGAACAGAAATACCAGTCTTTCCTCCCCGAGGTTCTCTAGGAACCAAGAGAGAGTACTTATACACACAGTAAAAGGATACGGTGAGCGGTTGCTCTCAATTTCAATTTCGATACAATTGTTGCGGCCGACTTCAATAATCCCCTTATTGCTCCCAATTGGGTGTACTCCAGATGTACCCCGAAACCTACGACCCAACTCTCCAAGGGTGGAATGCCAAGCGAGAGAGAGAATTGGACCATGGTAGTCACGGGAGCACCTGCAAGCCCTATGTCGCCCGGCGTTCGTGAAACGCTACCATGCCACAATGAAAGGTTGCAACCTCGTATGCAATGCACATTTATGTCATTTAACATTTCACATTAGGAGGTCAACAAAGTAGGTTGCCTCCGAGCAAGTATATGATCACATTTTGACATATTGGCATATAAGGCATTGTAAGAACATATAATCATTTCATATATTCATTTGAAAGCAATTAAACTTTAACGGGCAGCCAAGTAATCATGTTCAAATAAACCATTGAATATCTTTTAACAATTCACATTAAGAGGACAACAAAGTAGGTTGCCTCCGAGCAATTTCAAGATCACATATTGCCAAGTAAACGAACGAGGCATGCTTGACCTGAAATTTCACTTGTAGAACACATAGAGTCATATGAACATTAAACGGGCAGCCATGTAACACATGCAAGTCAAGCCATATAACTCATTTCGAAGTCCACGTAATCAAGTGATACGATTAGTCAACATGCAATGACATCAATCATGGGTTCGGGTGCAAGAAAAGCTTATTTGTCAACATGCAATGGTCAAAATCACATTTGAAGTTATAAGACATTTACGGGCAGCCCACTAAGCATATAATTCCCACACAATGTCCAATTGATCAATACTTAGCAAAACTACCTAGCCATTAGGGTTTCCATGTCATGTATATTCGTGCAATTTGAGCCTCAACCCAACTCAAAGTCAATCTCAAACCATGCATCATTTAATTCAACATCCTCAAACATTCAAAACAGTCCACACAACATCCCGTAGCTATAATCCCAAGCATTTAATTCAACAAGAGGAGTCACAACAATTTTCTAAGCACAACATTAAGTGAAACCCTTACTGCAATAGGCTGTCTTCTCACAATCAATCGGATAAGCAAACAATCTCCAAATTCAGTGAATAAGATGACAAATTAAAGCTTACGAAGTTAACTAAAATCAGAAACAAACCTTGTATCAATTGGAGTTCGGGATCATTAGATATAGCCGAAACAGTGGAATAGCACAAAACTGTCCAGATTTGCACACTTTTCAGAAATTGACGTTTTTGAGGTCTTTAGGGTCAGTTTTAGCCTTGGTCCATTTATGACAAAATTGTCCAGAACTGAAAAATATAGCAGCACACCAAATTTCATGCATTTTGGACATCATTTACAAAGTCAAATATGGTTTGTTCTAAAAGGTCAGTGCATCTGCCAAAACCTGCTTCAGTTTTCCAGATTTCCAGATTTGGTCACATTTTAAAGATTTGCCATTTTGAGGACCTTAGAATCAAAATTAGCTTCATCCTATTTCCGCAAAAAATGTTCAAAACTGTCCAAACTAGTCACCTACCAATTTTCAAGAATTTTCAACATCATTTTCCTAGCTAAACTTACCTCGAACAGACTGGTCAGAGAGCTGTCAACAATTTCGACTTCACCTAGCATCATTTCTAAGCCAAGATCTTGCCATGCATGGTTTTTTAAGCTTATGAACGACCATATAACTCGAGTACAGAAGCAAATACACACATCTATGAGCATGCATGTGAATTTTTGAAGAGTTTTCAAAAGGTTTTAACCCTCACCTTTGCAATCAACCCAAAAAATGCTCAAAACCTTGTTGAAGCTCAAATCTCTTCTTCTTCTTGCTTAGCCAAGATTCCAACTAGCTTTTCTCTATTTTTCCTAGCTTAGTGATCAATCTCTTAGCACATGCATGAGGTTAGAACAAGAAGAAAAGAAATGGAAGCTTAAAAACTCACCAAGGCCGAAAATGGTGACTCAAAATGCTTGCATGTGTGTTTCTTGCATCCTAGCTTGCTTGGGTGAGTTTTTTTGCTTGTGGTTTGTCTTGATGCACCATAGGATGATGAAGATGAGCTAAGAGGTGGAGAGAACTCAGCCAAAACCGAAATGGAGAGAGAGAGTGAGAGGGAGAGAGAGAAAATGTGAGGAAAGTGAGAGAAATGAGAGAAAAATGAAGCTTTTGCAAAAGTTGATGCATATGTTGGCCTTGGGCATGCAAAAATTCAGATTTGTGTCATCTTTTGAATTGTTTTAACATGTGTGTAAGAGAATGTTGGGTATTTAGGAATTTTAGGTAGAATAGAATATAGGATATGTTTAGAGGTTTGTGAGATTTTGTCTTGTAGTGAGTTTAAAATATAATATTTAGGTGTTAGTGGATTTTGTAGAGATTTGAATTAGGATTATAATAATAGTTAGTGGTGTTTGTAGGATTATTTTATAGTCTAGTGCTTTGTGTAAGATTCTTTATTGATTAGCGTGCGGGCACGCTTTCCTAAGTGTAGGGTACGCACTACGAGACACACACAGAAATCAATACAGGGCATGAATCACGAGGTAGACACGAACTACGAGGTAAGACATGGACTTCAAGACTAATGCACGCAATCCTAGGTGAATGCACGTAAACCAATGCAAGGCACGTAATTCAATGTAATGCATGCAAATCGAGGTACGACTCTTAAAACTAGGTTAAGGTACGCAGTTCAAGGTTAGGGCACACGAAGCGAGGTAACACACGTACATCGAGGTCAGGGCACGCATTTCTAGGTGCCGCATTTGAGTCGGGGATTAGGGCACACTATTCTAGGTCAAGGCACGTATGATGAGGTTTGCACAAAAACCAAGACAGGACACGTAATCCAAGGTCGGTCATATAATTAGGGGTCTATGGCACGCAAATCAAGGTAACACACGTTATTCGGGGTTGGGCCTCACAGCACCCCCCTTTTCAATTTTTTTTGCTCCGGTTAGGGTTGCCAAGATACTTTATCCACCATATTTCTATTATCGAATCCCACGGCACCTTGGGAAAGACAACTTCGCTTCACGTGGAGGCTGGGCCAGTAAACCGAGGGCGTAAGTCTTGTGACCAGGTCTCCGTCGCTCCGGTGCCCATAACTTTTGATCTGTAAGGAGTTACGCGGCGCACAACATACCGTTGCAAAGCCCTCCGAGAGCTCTACGACGAGGGCAGCCAGCTTGCTCGCTGTGCCCTTTTTGGAGCCCAAAATCTAACATTTTTATCAGTTTCGGGCCATTTTTCTAATTTTACCCTGTTTTTCGGTCCCGGATCGTACGTCGTGAGCTGTTAAAAGGACGACAACCATTCTTGCGGGACATTAGAGGGCACTAAAATGCATCGATATCACGTCTTGCGTGGATGCTGCGTTGTTGAAGCAGATGGGTTGTCGTTAAGCCCATTGGGCCTTCTGAATAGGCCATCTCTCTAGGCTAGAACTGTGAACCGTTAACACATAAAGGAATTGTGCCCTCAACATGACGGGTGCGATCATACCAGCACTAATGGACCGGATCCAATCAGAACTCCGAAGTTAAGCGTGCTTGGGCGAGAGTAGTACTAGGATGGGTGACCCCCTGGGAAGTCCTCGTGTTGCACCCCCCTTTTCATTTTTTTTTGCTCCAGTTAGGGCTGCCAGGATACTTTATCCACCACATTTCTATTATTGAATCCCACGGTACCTCGAGCAGGACAACTTCGCTTCACGTGGAGGTTGGGCACGCAAACCGAGGGCATAGGGCTTGTGACCAGGTCTCCGTCGCTCCGGTGCCCTTAACTTTTAATCCTTAAGGTGTTACGTGGTGCACAACATACCGTTACAAAGCTCACTGAGAGTTCTACGACGGGGGCAGCCAGCTTGCTCGCTGTGCCCATTTTCGGAGCCCAGAATCGAACGTTTTCATCAGTTTCGGGCCACTTTTCTTATTTGGCGGTGTTTTTTCGTCCCGGATCGTACGTCGTGAGATGTTGGAAGGACGACAACCTTACTCGCGGGACATTAGAGGGCCCTTAAACGCGTCAATATAACGTCTTGCGAGAATGCTACGTTGTTGAAGCAGATGGGTTGTCGTTAAACCCTTTGGGCCTTTTGAATGGGCCATCTCTCTAGGCTGGGACTGTGAACCGTTAACACATAAAGGAATTGTGCCCTCAACATGAAAGGTGCGATCATACCAGCACTAATGCACCGGATCCCATCAAAACTCCGAAGTTAAGCGTGCTTGGGCGAGAGTAGTACTAGGATGGGTGACCCCCTGGAAAGTCCTCGTGTTGCACCCCCCTTTTCAATTTTTTTTACTCCGGTTAGGGTTTCCAAGATACTTTATCCACCACATTTCTATTATCAAATCCCACAGCACCTTGGGTAAGACAACTTCGCTTCACGTGGAGGCTGGGCCAGCAAACCGAAGACGTAAGGCTTGTGACCAGGTCTCCGTCGCTCCGGTGCCCATAACTTTTGATCTGTAAGGAGTTACGCGGCGCACAGCATACCGTTGCAATGTTGTCCAAGGGCTCTACGACGGGGGCATCAAGCTTGCTTGCTTTGCCCATTTTGGAGCCCAAAATCAAACGTTTTCATTACTTTCGGGCAACTTTTCTATTTTTGCTCTGTTTTTCCGTCCCGGATCGTACGTCGTGAGCTGTTAAAAGGACGACAACCATTCTCGCTGGACATTAGAGGGCCCTACAATGCGTCGATATCACATCTTGTGAGGATGCTGCATTGTTGAAGCTGATGGGTTGTCGTTAAGCCCATTGGGCCTTCTGAATGGGCCATCACTCTAAGCTGGGACTGTGACCCGTTAACAAATATAGGAATTGTGCCCTCAACATGACGGGTGCGATCATACCAGCACTAATGCACCGGATCCCATCAGAACTCCGAAGTTAAGCATGCTTGGGCGAGAGTAGTGCTAGGATGGGTGACCCCCTAGGAAGTCCTCGTGTTGCACCCCCCTTTTTAATTTTTCTGCTCTGGTTAGGGTTGCCAAGATACTTTATCCACCACATTTCTATTATCGAATCCCACGACACCTCGGCCCGGACAACTTCGCTTCACGTGGAGGCTGGGCACGCAAACCGAGGGCGTAGGGCTTGTGAGAAGGTCTCCGTCGCTCCGCTGCCCTTAAATTTTAATCCGTAAGGTATTACACGGTGCATAGCATACCGTTGCAAAGCTCTCTGAGAGCTCTACGACGGGGGTAGCTAGCTTGCTCGCTATGCCCATTTTTGGTGCCCAAAATCGAACGTTTTCATCAGTTTCGGGCCAGTTTTCTTATTTAGCTCTGTTTTTCCCTCCCAGATCATACATCGTGAGATGTTAAAAGGACGACAACTTTACTCGCGGGACATTAGAGGGCCCTACAACGCGTTGATATCACGTCTTGTGAGGATGCTGTGTTGTTGAAGCGGATGGGTTATCGTTAAGCCCATTGGGCCTTTTGATTGGGCCATCTCTCTAGGCTGGGACTGTGAACCGTTAACACATAAAAGAATTGTGCTCTCAACATGACAGGTGTGATCATACCAGCACTAATGAACCAGATCCCATCAGAACTCCGAAGTTAAGCGTGCGTGGGCGAGAGTAGTGCTAGGATGGGTGACCCCCTACGATGTCCTCGTGTTGCACCCCCCTTTTTAATTTTTTTGCTCTAGATAGGGTTTCCAAGATACTTTATCCACCACATTTCTATTATCGAATCCCAAGGCACCTTGTGTAAAAGAACTTCGCTTCACGTGGAGGCTGGGCCAGCAAACCGAGGGCGTAGAGCTTGTGACCTGGTCTCCGTCGCTCCGGTGCCCATAACTTTTGATCCGTAAGGAGTTACGTGGCGAACAGCATATCGTTGCAAAGTTGTTCGAGAGCTCTACGACGGGGGCAGCTAGCTTGCTTGCTGTGCCCATTTTGGAGTCCAAAATCGAACGTTTTCTTTAGTTTCGGGCCACTTTTCTATTTTTGCTGTGTTTTTCCGTCCCGGATCATACGTCGTCAGCTGTTAAAAGGACGAAAACCATTCTCGTGGGACATTAGAGGGCCCTACAATGCGTCAATATCACATCTTGCGAGGATGATGCGTTGTTGAAGCAAATGGGTTGTCGTTAGGCCCATTGGGCCTTCTAAATTGACCATCTCTCTAGGCTGGGACTGTGAACCGTTAACACATAAAGGAATTGTGCCCTCAACTTGAGGGGTGCGATCATACCAGCACTAATGCACCGGATCCCATCAGAACTCCGAAGTTAAGCGTGCTTGGGCGAGAGTAGTACTAGGATGGGTGACCCCCTGGGAAGTCCTCGTGTTGCACCCCACTTTTCAATTTTTTTTGCTCCGGTTAGGGTTGCCAAGATACTTTATCCACCACATTTTCTATTATCGAATCCCACGGTATCGTCAGTAAGACAACATCGCCTCACGTGGAGGTTGGGCCAGCAAACCGAGGGCGTAAGGCTTGTGACCAGGTCTCTGTCGCTCCAGTGCCCATAACTTTTGATCCGTAACGAAGTACGCAGCGCACAGCATACCGTTGAAAAGCACTCCGAGAGCTCTACGACGGGGGGTGCATGGTTGCTTGCTGTTCCCTTTTTCTAGCCCAAAATCGAACGTTTTCATCAGTTTTGGGCCACTTTTCTTCTTTTGCTCTATTTTTCCTTCCCAGATCGTACGTCGTGAGCTTTTAAAAGGACGACAACCTTACTCGCGGGACATTAGAGCGCCCTACAACGCGTCGATATCACGTCTTGTGAGGATGCTGCGTTGTTGAAGCAGATGGGTTATCGTTAAGCCTATTGGGCCTTCTGAATGGGCCATCTCTCTAGGCTGGGACTGTGAACCGTTAACACATAAAGGAATTGTGCCCTCAACATGACGGGTGCGATCATAACAGCAATAATGCACCGGATCCCATTAGAACTCCAATGTTAAGCGTGCTTGGGCGAGAGTAGTACTAGGATGGGTGACCCCCTGGGAAGTCCTCGTGTTGCACCCCCCTGTTCAATTTTTTTTGCTCCGGTTAGGGTTGCCTAGATACTTTATCCACCACATTTCTATTATCGAATCCCAAGGCACCTTGGGTAAGACAATTTCGCTTCACGTGGAGGCTGGGCCAGCAAAGCGAGGGCGTAGGGCTTCTGACTAGGTCTCCGTCAATCCGGTGCCCATAACTTTTGATACGTAAGGAGTTACGCTGCGCACAGCATACCGTTGCAGAGCTCTCTAAGAGCTCTGCAACGGGGGCAGCCAACTTGCTTGCTGTGCCCTTTTAGGGGGCCAAAATCGACCGTTTTCATCAGTTTCGGGCCACTTTTCTATTTTTGCTCTGTTTTTCCGTCCCGGATCATACGTCGTGAGCTGTTAAAAGGACGACAACCTTACTCACGGGACATTAGAGGGCCCTACAACGCGTCGATATCACGTCTTGCAAGGATGCTGTGTTGTTGAAGCGGATGGGTTGTCGTTAAGCCCGTTGGGCCTTCTGAATGAGTCATCTCTCTAGGCTGGGATTGTGAACCATTAACACATAAAGGAATTGAGCCCTCAACATGACTGGTGCGATCAAACCAGCACTAATGCACCGGATCCCATCATAACTCCGAAGTTAAGCATGCTTGGGCGAGAGTAGTAATAGAATGGGTGACCCCCTAGGAAGTCCCCGTGTTGCACCCTCCTTTTCAATTTTTTTTGCTCCGGTTACGGTTGCCAACATACTTTATCCACCACATTTCTATTATCGAATCCCATGGCACCTTGGGCAAGACAACTTTGCTTCACGTGGAGGCTGGGCCAGCAAACCGAGGGCATAGGGCTTGTGACCAGGTCTCCGTCGCTCCTTTGCCCATAACTTTTGATCCGTATGGAGTTACGCGGCGCACAGCATACCGTTGCAAAGCTCTCCAAGGGCTCTGCGACGGGGACAACTAGCTTGCTCGCTTTGCCCTTTTTGGAACACAAAATCGAATGTTTTCATCAGTTTCGGGCCACTTTTCTATTTTTGCTCTGTTTTTCTATCCCGGATCGTACGTCGTGAGCTGTTAAAAGGATGACAACCTTACTCGCGGGACATTAGAAGGCCCTACAATTCGTCGATATCACGTTTTGCGACGATGCTGCGTTGTTGAAGTGGATGGGTTGTCGTTAAGCGCATTGGGCCTTCTGAAAGAGCCATATCTCTAGGCTGGGACTGTGAACCATTAACACATAAAGGAATTGTGCCCTCAATATGACGGGTGCGATCATACAAGCACTAATGCACCGGATCCCATCAGAACTCCGAAGTTAAGCGTGCTTGGGCGAGAGTAGTACTAGGATGGGAGACCCCTTGGGAAGTCCTCGTGTTGCACCCCCCTTTTCAATTTTTTTTGCTCCGGTTAGGGTTGCCAAGATACTTTATCCACCACATTTCTATTATTGAATCCCACTGCACCGTGGGCAAGACAACTTCGCTTCATGTGGAGGTTGGGCCAGCAAACCGAGGACGTAGGGCTTGTGACCAGGTCTCCTGCGCTTCGGGGCCCATAACTTTTGATCCGTAAGGAGTTACGTGGCGCACAACAAACTATTGCAAAGCTCTCCGAGAGCTCTACGACTGGGAGCAGCTAGCTTGCTCGCTGTGCCCATTTTTGGAGCCCAAAATCGAACGTTTTCATTAGTTTTGGGCCATTTTTCTTATTTAGCTCTGTTTTTTCATCCTGCATCGTACGTTGTGAGATGTTAAAAGGACCACAACCTTACTCGCGGGACATTAGAGGGCCATACAACGCGTCGATATCTCGCCTTGCGAGGTTACTGCGTTGTTGAAGCGGATAGGTTGTCGTTAAGCCTATTGGGCCTTCTGAATGGGCTATCTCTCTAGGCTGGAACTGTGAACCGTTAACACATAAAAGAATTGTGCCCTCAACATGACGAGTGCGGTCATACCAGCACTAATACACCGGATCCTATCAGAACTCCGAAGTTAAGCGTGCTTGAGCGAGAGTAGTACTAGGATGGGTGACCCCCTGGGAAGTCCTCGTGTTGCACACCCCTTTTCAATTTTTTTTGCTCCGGTTAAGGTTGCCAAGATACTTTATCCTCCACATTTCTATTATCAAATCCCACGGCACCTTCGGTAAGACAACTTTGCTTCACGTGGAGGTTGGGCCAGCAAACCGAGGGCGTAAGGCTTGTGACCAGGTCTCCGTCGCTCCTGTGCCCATAACTTTTGATCCGTAAGGAGTTACGCTGTGTACAGCATACCGTTGCAAAGCTCGTCGAGAGCTCTACAACGGGAGTAGCGAGCTTGCTCTCTGTGCCCATTTTTGTACCCAAAATCGAACGTTTTCATCTGTTTCGGGCCACTTTTCTTATTTAGCTCTGTTTTTTCATCCCGGATCATACATCGTGAGATGTTAAAAGGGCGGCAACTTTACTCGTGGGACATTAGAGAGCCGGGGAACGGGTCAATATCACATCTTGCGAGGATGATGTGTTGTTGAAACAAATGGGTTGTCGTTATGCCCATTAGGCCTTCTAAATGGGCCATCTCTCTAGGCTGGGACGGTGAACCGTTGACACATAAAAGAATTGTGCCCTCAACATGACGGGTGTGATCATACCAGCACTAATGCACCAGATCCCATCAGAACTCCGAAGTTAAGCGTGCTTGGGCGGGAGTAGTACTCGGATGGGTGAACCCCTGGGAAGTCCTCGTGTTGCACCCCCTTTTTCAAAATTTTTTGCTCCAGTTAGGGCTGCCAGGATACTTTATCCACCACATTTCTATTATCGAATCCCACGACACCTCGGGCAGGACAACTTCGCTTCATGTGGAGGATGGGCACGTAAACCGAGGGCGTACGGCTTGTGACTAGGTCTCCGTCGCTCCGGTGTCAATAACTTTTAATTCTTAAGGTGTTACGCGGTGCACAGCATACCGTTGCAAAACTCTCTGAGAGCTCTACGACGGGGGTAGCCAGTTTGCTCGTTGTGCCCATTTTTGTTGCCCAAAATCGATTGTTTTCATCAGTTTCGGGCCACTTTTCTTATTTAGCTCTATTTTTCCGTCCCAGATCGTACGTCATGAGATGTTAAAAGGGCGACAACCTTACTCGCCGGACATTAGAGGGCCCTACAACGCGTCGATATCACATCTTGTGAGGATGCTGCGTTGTTGAAGCGGATGGATTGTCGTTAAGCCCATTGGGCCTTTTGATTGGGCCATCTCTGTAGGCTGGGACGGTGAACCGTTAACACATAAAGGAATTGTGCCCTCAACATGGCGGGTGTGATCATACCAGCACTAATGCACCGGATCCCATCAGAACTCCGAAGTTAAGCGTGCTTGGGCGAGAGTAGTTCTAGGATGGGTGACCCCCTAGGAAGTCCTCGTGTTGCACCCTACTTTTTAATTTTTTTGCTCCGGTTTGGGCTGCCAAGATACTTTATCCACCACATTTCTATTATCGAATCCCACGACACCTTGGGCAAGACAACTTCGCTTCACGTGGAGGCTGGGCCAGCAAACCGAGGGCGTAGGGCTTGTGACCATGTCTACTTCGCTCTGGTGCCCATAACTTTTGATCCGTAAGGAGTTACGCGGTGCAAAGCAAACCGTTGCAAAGCTCCCCGAGAGCTCTACGATGGAGGCAGCTAGCTTGCTCGATGTGCCCATTTTCGGAGCCCAAAATCGAACGTTTTCATCAGTTTTGGGCCACTCTTCTTATTTAGCTCTGTTTCTTCGTCCCCGATCGTACGTCGTGAGATGTTAAAAGGAAGACAACCTTACTCATGGGACATTAGAGGGCCATACAACGCGTCGATATCACGTCTTTCGAGGATGCTGCGTTATTAAAGCAGATGGGTTGTCGTTAAGGCCATTGGGACTTCTGAATGGGCCATCTCTCTAGGCTGGGACTGTGAACTGTTAACACATGAAGGAATTGTGCCCTCAACATGATGGGTGCGATTATACTAGCACTAATGCACCGGATCCCATCAGAACTCCGAAGTTAAGCATGCTTGGGCGAGAGTAGTACTAGGACGGGTGACCCCCTGGGAAGTCCTCGTGTTGCACCCCCCTTTTCAATTTTTTTTGCACCGGTTAGGGTTGCCAAGATACTTTATCCACCACATTTCTATTATCGAATCCCAAGGCACCTTGGGTAAAAGAACTTCGCTTCACGTGGAAGCTGGGCCAGCAAACCGAGGGCGTAGGGCTTGTGACCAGGTCTCCGTCGCTCCTGTACCCATAACTTTTGATCCGTAAGGAGTTACGCGGCGCACAGCGTACCGTTGCAATGTTGTCCTAGAGCTCTACGACGGGGGCAGCTAGCATGCTTGCTGTACCTTTTTTGGAGCCCAAAGTCGAACGTTTTCATTAGTTTTGTGCCACTTTTCTGATTTTTGCTTTGTTTTTCCGTCCTGGATCGTACGTCGTGAGATGTTAAGAGGACGACAACCTTACTCGCGGGACATTAGACGGCCCTACAATTCGTCAATATCACGTCTTGCGAGGATGATGCGTTGTTGAAGCGAATGGGTTGTCGTTAAGCCCATTGGGCCTTCTAAATGATCCATCTTTCTAGGCTAGGACTATGAACCGTTAACACATAAAGAAATTGTGCCCTCAGCATGACGGGTGTGATCATACCCGCACTAACGCATTGGATCCCATCAGAACTCCGAAGTTAAGTGTGCTTGGGCGAGAGTAGTACAAGGATAGGTGACCCTCTGGGAAGTCCTCGTGTTGCACCCCACTTTTCAATTTTTTTTGCTCCGGTTAGGGTTGCCAAGATACTTTATCCACCACATTTCTATTATCGAATCCCACGGCACCGTCGTTAAGACAACTTCTCTTCACATCGAGGTTGGGCCAGCAAACTGAGGGCGTAAGGCTTATGACCAGGTCTCCGTCGCTCCAGTGCCCATAACTTTTGATCCGTTAGGAGTTATGCGGCGCACAGCATACCGTTGCAAAGCTCTCCAAGAGCTCTACAATGAAGGCAGCAAGCTTGCTTGCTATGCCCTTTTTGTGGCCCAAAATTGAATGTTTTCATCAGTTTCGGGCCACTTTTCTTCTTTTGCTCTATTTTTTCGTCCTGGATCGTACGTCGTGAGCTTCTAAAAGGATGACAACCTTAATCGTGGGACATTAAAGGGCCCTACAATGCGTCGATATCACGTCTTGTGAGGATGCTGTGTTGTTGAAGCGGATGGGTTATCGTTAAGCCTATTGGGCCTTCTGAATGGGCCATCTCTCTAGGCTGGGACTGTGAACCATTAACACATAAAGGAATTGTGCCCTCAACATGATTGGTGTGATCAAACCAGCACTAATGCACCGGATCCCATCAGAACTCCGAAGTTAAGCGTGCTTGGGCGAGAGTAGTAGTAGGTTGGATGACCCCCTAGGAAGTCCCCATGTTGCACCCCCCTTTTCAATTTTTTTTGCTCCGGTTACGGTTGCCAAGATACTTTATGCACCACATTTCTATTATCGAATCCCACGGCACCTTGGGCAAGACAACTTCGCTTCACGTGGAGGCTGGGCCAGCAAACCGAGGGCATAGGGCTTGTGAACAGGTTTCCATCGCTCTTGTGCCCATAACTTTTGATCTGTATGGAGTTACGCGGCGCACAGCATACCGTTGCAAAGCTCTCCGAGGGCTCTACGACGGGGACAGCTAGCTTGCTTGCTTTACCCTTTTTGGAGCCCAAAATTGAACGTTTTCATCAGTTTCGGGCCACTTTTCTATTTTTGCTATGTTTTTCCATCCCGGATCGTGCGTCGTGAGCTATTAAAAGGATGACAACCTTACTTGCGAGACATTAGAGGGCCCTACAATGCATCGATATCACGTCTTGTGAGGATGCTGCGTTGTTAAAGTGGATGGGTTGTCGTTAAGCCCATTGGGCCTTCTGAAAGAGCCATATCTCTAGGCTAGGACTGTGAACCGTTAACACATAAAGGAATTGTGCCCTCAACATGACCGGTGCACTCATACCAGCACTAATGCACCGAATCCCAACAGAACTCCGATGTTAAGCGCGCTTGGGCGAGAGTAGTACTAGGATGGGTGACCCCCTGGGAAGTCCTCGTGTTGCACCCACATTTTCAATTTTTGTTGCTCCAGTTAGGGTTGCCAAGATACTTTATCCACCACATTTCTATTATCGAATCCCACGGCACCGTGGGCAAGAAAACTTCGCTTCACGTGGAGGCTGGGCCAGCAAACCGAGGGCGTAGGGCTTGTGACCAGGTCTCCTGCGCTCCGGTGCCCATAACTTTTGATTCGTAGGGAGTTACGCGGCGCACAGCAAACCGTTGCAAAGCTCTCCGAGAGCTCTACGACTGGGGGCAGCCAGCTCGCTCACTGTGCCCATTTTTGGAGCCCAAAATCGAACGATTTCATTAGTTTTGGGCCACTTTTCTTATTTAGCTCTATTTTTTTGTCCTGAATCGTACGTCGTGAGATGTTAAAAGGACAACAACCATACTCGCGGGACATTAGAGGGCCATACAACGCGTCAATAACTCACCTTGCGAGGATGCTGCATTGTTGAAGCGGATAGGTTGTCGTTAAGCCCATTGGGCCTTCTGAATGGGCTATCTCTCTAGGATGGGACTCTGAACCGTTAACACATAAAGGAATTGTGCCCTCAACATGACGGGTGCGATCATACCAGCACTAATACACCGGATCCCATAAGAACTCTGATGTTAAGCGTGCTTGGGCGAGAGTAGTACTAGGATGGGTGACCCCCTGGGAAGTCCTCGTGTTGCACCCTCCTTTTCAATTTTTTTGCTCCTGTTAGGGTTGCCAAGATGCTTTATCCACCACATTTCTATTATCGAATCCCAAGGCACCTTGGGTAAGAAAACTTCGCTTCACGTGGAGGTGGGGCCAGCAAACCGAGGGCTTAGGGCTTGTGACCAGGTCTCTGTCGATCCGGTTCCCATAACTTTTGATCCGTAAGGAGTTACGCAGTGCATAGCATACCGTTGCAAAGCTCTCCGAGAGCTCTACGACGGGGGCAACCAACTTGCTTGCTGTGCCCTTTTTGGAGACCAAAATCGACCATTTTCATCAGTTTCAGGCCAATTTTCTATTTTTCTCTATTTTTCCGTCCCGGATCGAACGTCTTGAGCTGTTAAAAGGACAACAACCTTACTCGCGGGATATTATAGGGCCATACAACACGTCGATATCTCGTCTTGCGAGGATGCTGCGTTGTTGAATCGGATGGGTTGTCGTTAAACCCATTTGGCCTTCTGAATGGGCCATCTCTCTAGGCTGGGACTGTGAACCGTTAACACATAAAGGAATTGTTCCCTCAACATGACGGGTGCGATTATACCAGCACTAATACAGCGGATCCCATCAGAACTCCGAAGTTAAGCATACTTGGGCGAGAGTAGTACTAGGATGGGTGACCCCCTGGGAAGCCCTCGTGTTGCACCCCCCCTTTTCTATTTTTTTTGCTACGGTTAGGGTTGCCAAGAAACTTTATCCACCACATTTCTATTATCAAATTCCACGGCACCTTGGGTAAGACAACTTCCCTTCATGTGGAGATTGGGCCAGCAAACCGAGGGCGTAAGGCTTGTGACCACGTCTCCCTCGCTCCGGTGCCCATAACTTTTGTTTCGTAAGGAGTTACGCGGTGCACAGCATACCGTTGCAAAGCTCTCTGAGAGCTCTACGATGGGGGCATCAAGCTTGCTTGCTATGCCCTTTTTGGAGCCCAAAATCGAATGTTTTCATCATTTTTAGGCCATTTTTCTATTTTTGCTATGTTTTTCCGTTCCGGATCGTACGTCGTGAGCTACTAAAGGAAGACAACCTTACTCGTGGGGCACTAGAGGGCCCTACAATGCGTCGATATCATGTCTTGCGAGGATGCTACATTGTTGAAGAGGATGGGTTGTCATTAAGCCCATTGGGCCTTCTGAATAGGCCATCACTCTTGGCTGGGAATGTGAACCGTTAACACATAAAGGAATTGTGCCCTCAACATGACGGATGTGATCATACCAGCACTAATACATCGGATCCCATCAGAACTCCGAAGTTAAGCGTGCTTAGGCGAGAGTCGTACTAGGATGGGTGACCCCTAGGGAAGTCCTCGTGTTGCACCCCCCTTTTCAATTTTTTTTGCTCCGATTAGGGTTGCCAAGATACTTTATCCACTACATTTTTATTATCGAATCCCACGCCACCGTTGGCAAGAAAACCTCGCCTCACGTGGAGGGTAGGACCGCAAACCGAGGGCGTAGGGCTTGCGACCTGGTCTCTATCACTCCGGTGCCCTTAACTTTTGATTCGAAAGGAGTTACGTGGCGCACAACATACCGTTGCAAAGCCCTCTGAGAGCTCTACGACGGGGGTAGCTAGCTTGCTTGCTGTGCCCTTTTTGAAACCCAAAATCAACCGTTTTCATCGGTTTCGGGCCACTTTTCTTCTTTTGCTCTGTTTTTTGTCCCAGATCATGCGTCGTGTGCTGTTAAAAGAATGACAACCTTACTCGCGGGACATTAGAGGGCCCTACAACGTGTCGATATCACGTCTTGCAAGGATGCTACGTTGTTGAAGCGGATGGGTTATCGTTAAGCCCATTGGGCCTTCTGAATGGGCCATCTCTCTAGGCTGGCATTGTGAACCGTTAACACATAAAGGAATTGTGCCCTGAACATGATGGGTGCGATCATACCATCACTAATGCACCGAATCCCATCAGAACTCCGAAGTTAAGCGTGCTTGGGCGAGAGTAGTACCAGGATGGGTGACCCCTTGGGAAGTCCTCGTGTTGCACCCCCCTTTTCAATTTTTTTTGCTCCGATTAGGGTTGCCAAGATACTTTATCCACCACATTTCTATTATCGAATCCCACGGCACCTTAGGCAACACAACTTCGTTTCACGTGGAGGCTAGGCCAGCAAACCGAGGGCGTAGGGCTTGTGACGAGGTCTCCTTCGCTCCGGTGCCCTTAACTTTTGATCCGTAAGGAGTTAAGCGGCGCAAAGCATACCGTTGCAAAGCTCTCCGAGAGCTCTACGACGAGGGCATCCAGCTTGCTCGCTGTGCCCTTTTTGGATGCCAAAATTGAACGTTTTCATCAGTTTGGGACCACATTTTTATTTTTGCTATGTTTTTCCGTCCCGGATCGTACGTCGTGAGATGTTAAAAGAACGACAACCTTGCTCGCGAGACATTAAAGGGCCCTACAACGCGTCGATATCACGTCTTGTGAGGATGCTGCGTTGTTGAAGCGGATGGGTTGTCGTTAAGCCCATTGGGACATCTGAATGAGCCATCTCTCAAGGCTGGGACTATGAACCGTTAACACATAAAGGAATTGTGTGCCCTCAACATGACTGGTGCGATCAAACCAGCACTAATAAACCGAATCCAATCAGAACTCCGAAGTTAAGCATGCTTGGGAGAGAGTAGTGCTAGGATTGGTGACCCCCTGGGAAGTCCTCGTGTTGCACCCCCTTTTTAATTTTTTTTGCTCCGTTTAGGGTTGCCAAGATACTTTATCCATCACATTTCTATTATCAAATCCCACAGCACCTTGGGCAGGACAACTTCGCTTCACGTGGAAGCTGTGCCAGCAAACCAAGGGCGTAGGGCTTGTGACCAGGTCTCCTTCACTCCGGTGCACATAACTTTTCATCTGTAAAAAGTTACGCGGCGCACAGCATACTGTTGCAAAGCTCTCCGACAGTTCTACGATGGGGGCAGCCAGCTTGCTCCCTATGCCATTTTTGGAGCCCACAATCGAACGTTTTCATCAGTTCCGGCCCGCTTTTCTTAATTAGCTTTGTTTTTGGGTCTCGGATCGTACGTCGTGAGAAGTTAAAAGATCGACACTTTACTCGCGGGATATCAGAGGGCCCTACAACGCATCGATATCACGTCTTTCGAGGATGCTGCGTTGTTGAAGAGGATGGGTTCTCGTTAAGCCCATTGGGCCTTCTGAATAGGCCATCTCTCTAGGCTGGGATTGTGAACCGTTAACACATAAAAGAATTGTGCCCTCAACATGACGGGTGTGATCGTAACAGCACTAATGCACCAGATCACATCAGAACTCCGAAGTTAAGTGTGCTTGGGCAAGAGTTGTACTAGGATAGGTGACCCTCTGGGAAGTCCTTGTGTTGCACCCCCGTTTTCAATTTTTTTTGCTCCGGTTAAGGTTGCAAAGATACTTTATCCACCACATTTCTATTATCGAATCCCAAGGCACCTTGGGCAAAACAACTTCGCTTCACGCGGAGGCTGGGCCAGCAAACCGAGGGCATAAGGCTTGTGACCCTATCTCCGTCGCTCCAGTGCCCATAACTTTTGATCCGTAAGGAGTTACGCGGCGCACAGCATACCATTGCAATGCTCTCTGAGAGCTCTACGACGGAGGCAGCTAGCTTGCTCGCTTTGCTCTTTTTGGAGCCCAAAATCGAACGTTTTCATCAGTTTCGGGCCACTTTTCTTATTTAGCTCTGTTTTTCCATTCCGGATCGTACGTCGTTAGCAGTTAAAAGGACGACAACCTTACTCGCGGGACATTAGAGGGCCCTACAACGTGTCGATATCACATCTTGCGAGGATGCTGCGTTGCTGAAGCGGATGGGTTGTCGTTATGCCCATTGGGCCTTTTGAATGGGCCGTCTCTCTAGACTGGGACTGTGAACCGTTAACACATAAAGGAATTGTGCCCTCAACCTGACGGGTGCGATCATACCAGCACTAATGCACCGGATCCTATCAGAACTCCAAAGTTAAGCGTGCTTGGGCAAGAGTAGTACTAGGATGGCTGACCCCTTCGGAAGTCCTCGTGTTGCACCCCTCTTTTCAATTTTTTTGCTCCGGTTGGGGTTGCCAAGATACTTTATCCACCATATTTCTATTATCGAATCCCACGGTACCTTGGGCAAGACAACTTCGCTTCACGTGGAGGCTGGGCCAGCAAACCGAGTGCGTAAGGCTTGTGACCAGCTCTCCGTCGCTCCGGGGCCCATAACTTTTGATCCGTAAGGAGTTACGCGGCGCACATTGTACTATTGCAAGGCTCTCCGAGAGCTCTACGATGGGGCCAGTAAGATTGCTAGCTGTGCCCTTTTTGGAGCCCAAAATCGAACATTTTTATCAGTTTTGGGCCACTTTTCTATTTTTGCTTTGTTTTTCCGTCCCGGATCGTACGTCGTGAGCTGTTAAAAAGACGACAACCTTACTCGCAGGAAATTAGAGGGCCCTACAATGTGTCGATATCACGTCTTGCGAGGATGCTGCGTTGTTGAAGCGGATGGGTTGTCATTAAACACATTGGGCCTTCTGAATGAGCCATCTCTCTAGGCTGCAACTGTGAACCGTTAACACATAAAGGAATTGTGCCCTCAACATGGCGGGTGCGATCATACCTGCACTGATGCACCGGATCCCATCAGAACTCCAAAGTTAAGCGTGCTTGCGTGAGCGTAGTACTAGGATGGGTGACCCCTTGGGAAGTCCTCTTGTTGCACCCCCCTTTTCAAATTTTTTTGCTCCGGTTAGGGTTTCCAAGATACTTTATCCACCACATTTCTATTATCGAATCCCCCGGCACCTTAGGCAACACAACTTCGCTTCACGTGGAGGCTGGGCCAGCAAACCGAGGGCGTAGGGCTTGTGGCCAGGTCTCCTTCGCTCCGGTGCCCATAACTTTTGATCCGTAAGGAGTTACGCGGCGCACAGCATACCGTTGCAAAGCTCTCTGAGAGCTCTATGACGGGGGCAGCCAGCTTGCTCGCTGTGCCCTTTTTGGATGCCAAAATTGAAAGTTTTCATCAGTTTCGGACCACTTTTTTGTTTTTGCTATATTTTTCTGTCCCGGATCGTACATCGTGAGATGTTAAAAGAACGACAACCTTGCTCGTGAGACATTAGAGGGCCATACAACGCGTCGATATCACGTCTTGCGAGGATGCTTCGTTGTTGAAGCGGATGGGTTGTCGTTAAGCCCATTGGGACTTCTGAATCAGCCATCTCTCTAGGATGGGACTATGAACCGTTAACACATAAAGGAATTGTGTGCCCTCAACATGACTGGTGCGATCAAACTAGCACTAATGCACCGGATCCAATCAGAACTCCGAAGTTAACCATTCTTGGGCGAGAGTAGTGCTAGGATGGTTGACCCCCCGGGTAAGACCTCGTTTTGTCCCCCCCTTTTCAATTTTTTTGCTCCGGTTAGGGTTGCCAAGATACTTTATCCACCACATTTCTATTATCGAATCCCACGGCACCTTGGGCAAGACAACTTCACTTCATGTGGAGGCTGGGCCAGCAAACCGAGGGCGTAGGGCTTGTGACTAGGTCTCCTTCGCTCTGGTGCCCATAACTTTTGATCCGTAAGGAGTTACGCGGCGTACAGCATACCATTGCAAAGCTCTCCGAGAGCTCTATGACTGGGGCCGCCAGCTTGCTCGCCGTGCCCAAAATCAAACATTTTCATCAGTTCCGGCCCACTTTTCTTATTTAGCTTCATTTTTTGGTCTCAGATCGTACGTCGTGAGAAGTTAAAAGGACGACAACTTTACTCGCGGGACATTAGAGGGCCCTACAACGTGTCGATATCACGTCTTGCGAGAATGCTGCGTTGTTGAAGAGGATGGGTTCTCGTTAAGTCCATTGGGCCTTCTGAATAGGCCATCTCTCTAGGCTGGGATTGTGAACCGTTAACACATAAAAGAATTGTGCCCTCAACATGACTGGTGTGATCATAACAGCACTAATGCACCGGATCACATCAGAACACTGAAGTTAACCGTGCTTGGGCAAGAGTAATACTAGGATGGGTGACACCCTGGGAAGTCCTCGTGTTGCACCCCCCTTTTCAATTTTTTTTGCTCCGGTTAAGGTTGCAAAGATACTTTATCCACCACATTTCTATTATCGAATCCCACGGCTCCTTGGCAAAACTACTTCGCTTCACGCGGAGGCTGGGCCAACAAACCGAGGACATAAGGCTTGTGACCCGGTCTCCGTCGCTCCGGTGCCCATAACTTTTGATCCGTAAGGAGTTACGCAGCGCACAGCATACCGTTGCAATGCTCTCCGAGAGCTCTACGAAGAGGGTAGCTAGCTTGCTCGCTTTGCCTTTTTGGAGCCCAAAATTGAACGTTTTCATCAGTTTCGGGCCACTTTTCTTATTTATCTCTGTTTTTCCGTTCTGGATCGTACGTCGTGAGCAGTTAAAAGGACGACAACCTTACTCGCGGGACATTAGAGGGCCCTACAATGTGTCGATATCACATCTTGCGAGGATGCTGCGTTGTTGAAGCGGATGGGTTGTCGTTAAGCCCATTAGGTCTTTTGAATAAGCCATCTCTCTAGGCTGCGACTGTGAACCGTTAACACATAAAGGAATGGTGCCCTCAACATGGCGGGTACGATCATACCTACACTGATGCACCGGATCCCATCAGAACTCTGAAGTTAAGTGTGCTTGGGTGAGCGTAGTACTAGGATGGGTGACCCCCTGGGAAGTCCTCGTGTTGCACCCCCCTTTTCAATTTTTTTTGCTCCGGTTAGGGTTGCCAAAATACTTTATCCACCACATTTCCATTATCGAATCCCACGGCACCTTGGGTAAGACAACTTCGCATCACGTGGAGGCTCGGCCAGCAAACGCAGGGCACAGGACGTGGGACCAGGTCTCCGTCGCTCCGGTGCCCATAACTTTTGATCCGTAAGGAGTTACGCTGCGCACAACATACCGTTGCAAAGCTCTCTGAGAGCTCTACGACGGGGGTAGCTAGCTTGCTCGCTGCACCCTTTTTAGAGCCCAAAATCAAACGTTTTCATTAGTTTTTGGCCACTTTTCTAATTTTGCTATGTTTTTCCATCCCGGATCGTACGTCGTGAGTCGTTAAAAGGACGACAACCTTACTTGCGAGACATTAGAGGGCCCTACAATGTGTCGATATATCGTCTTGCGAGGATGCTGCGTTGTTGAATCGGATGGCTTGTTGTTAAGCCCATTGGGCCTTCTGAATGAGCTGTCTCTCTAGGCTTGGTCTGTGAACCTTTAACACATAAAGGAATTGTGCCCACAACATGACGGGTGCGATCATACCAGCACTAATGCACCAGATCCATCAGAACTCCGAAGTTAAGCGTGCATGGGCGAGAGTAGTACTAGGATGGGTGACCCCGTGGGAAGTCCTCATGTTGCACCCTCCTTTTCAATTGTTTTTGCTCCGGTTAGGGTTGCCAAGATACTTTATCCACCACATTTCTATTATCGAATCCCACGGCACCTTGGACAAGACAACTTCGCTTCACGTGGAGGCTGGGCTAGCAACCCGAGGGCGTAGGGCTTGTGACCAGGTCTCCTCCGCTCCGGTGCCCATAACTTTTGATCCGTAAAGAGTTACGTGGCGGATAGTATACCGTTGCAAAGCACTCTGAGAGTGCTACGACGGGGGCAGCTAGCTTGCTCGCTCTGCCCTTTTTGGAGCCCAAAATCGAACGTTTTCATCAGTTTCGGGCCACTTTTCTTCTTTTGCTCTATTTTTCCATCCCGGATCGCACGTCGTGAGCTGTTAAAAGGACGACAACCTTACTCGTGGGACATTAGAGGGCCCTACAACGTGTCGATATCACGTCTTGCGAGGATGCTGCATTGTTGAAGCGGATGGGTTGTCGTTATGCCCATTGGGCCTCCTGAATGTGCCATCTCTCTTGGCTAGGACTGTGAACCGTTAACACATAAAGGAATTGTGCTCTCAACATGACGGGTGCGATCATGCCAGCACTAATGCACTAGATCCCATCAGAACTCCGAAGTTAAGCGTGCTTGGGCGAGAGTAGTACTAGGATGGGTGACCCCCTGGGAAGTCCTCGTATTGCACCCCTATTTTCAATTTTTTTTGCTCCGATTAGGGTTGCAAAGATACTTTATCCACCACATTTCTATTATCGAATCCCATGGCACCTTAGGCAGCACAACTTCGCTTCACGTGGAGACTGGGCCAGCAAACCGAGGGCGTAGGGCTTGTGACCAGGTCTCCTTCGCTCTGATGCCCATAATTATTGATCCGTAAGGAGTTACGCGGCGCACATCATACCGTTGCAAAGCTCTCCGAGAGCTCTACCACGGGGGCAGCCAGCTTGCTCGATGTGCCCATTTTTGGAACCCAAAATTGAACATTTTCATTAGTTTCGGGCCACTTTTATTTTTTAGCTCTGTTTTTCTGTCCCGGATCGTACATCCTGAGAAGTTAAAAGGATGACAACCTTACTCGCGGGACATTAGAGGGCCCTACAACGCGCCGATATCACGTCCTGCGAGGATGCTGCGTTGTTGAAGCGGATGGGTTGTCGTTAAGCCCATTGGGCCTTCTGAATGGGCCATCTCTCTAGGCTAGGACTGGGAACCGTTAACACATAAAGGAATTATGCCCTCAACATGACGGGTGCGATCATAACAGCACTAATGCACCAGATCCCATCAAAACTCCGAAGTTAAGCATGCTTGGGCAAGAGTAGTACTAAGATGGGTGACGCCCTGGGAAGTTCTCGTGTTGCACCCCCCTTTTCAATTTTTTTTGCTCCGGATAGGGTTGCCAAGATACTTTATCCACCACATTTCTAATATCGAATCCCATGACTCATTGGGCAAGACAACTTCGCTTCACGTGGAGGCTGGGCCAGCAAACCGAGGGCATAGGGCTTGTGACCAGTTCACCGTCGTTCCGGTGCCCATAACTTTTGATCCGTAAGGAGTTAAGCGGCGTACAGCATATCGTTGTAAATCTCTCCAAGAGCTCTACGACGGGGTCAGCTAGCTTGCTTTATTGTCCCTTTTTGGAGCCCAAACTTGAACATTTTCATCAGTTTCGGGCCACTTTTCTATATTTGCTCTGTTTTTGCATCCCGGATAGTACGTCGTGAGATGTAAAAAGGATGACAACCTTACTCGCGGGACATTAGAGGGCCCTACAACGCGTCGATATCACGTCTTGCGAGTATGCTGCGTTGTTGAAGCAGATGGGTTGTGGTTAAGCCCATTGGGCCTTCTGAATGGGCAATCTATCTAGGCTGGGACTGTCAACCATTAACACATAAAGGAATTGTGCCATCAACATGACAGGTGCGATCATAAAAGCACTATTGCACCGGATCCCATCAGAACTCCGAAGTTAAGCGTGGTTGGGCAAGAGTTGTACTAGGATGGGTGACCCCCTGGGAAGTCCTCGTGTTGCACCCCCCTTTTCAATTTTTTTTGCTCCGGTTAGAGTTGCCAAGAAACTTCATCCACCACATTTCTATTATCAAATCCCACGGCACCTTGGGCAAGACAAATTCGTTTCACGTGGAGAATGGGCCAGCAAACCGAGGGAGTAGGGATTGTGACTAGGTCTCCGTCGCTCCGGTGCCCCTAAATTTTGATCCGTAAGGTGTTACGCAGCGCACAACATACTGTTGCAAAGCTCTCTGAGAGCTCTACGACGGGGGCAGCTAGCTACCTTGTTGTGCATTTTTTGGAGCCAAAAATCGAACGTTTTCATCAGTTTCGGGCAACTTTTCTATTTTTGCTCTGTTTTTCTGGCGCGGATCGTACGTCGTGAGATGTTAAAAGGATGACAACCTTACTCGAGGGACATTAAAGAGGCCTACAACTCGTCGACATCAAGTCTTGCGAAGATGCTGCGTTGTTGAAGTGGATGGGTTGTCGTTAAGCCCATTGGGCCTTCTGAATGAGCCATCTCTCTAGGCTGGGACTGTGAAATGTTAACTCATAAAGGGATTGCGCCCTCAACATGACGGGTGTGATCATAACAGCACTAATGCACCGGATACCATCAGAACTCCGAAGTTAAGCGTGCTTGGGAAGAGTTGTACTAGGATGGGTAACCCCCTAGGAAGTCCTCGTGTTGCACCCCATTTTACAAATTTTTTTGCTCCGGTTAGGGTTTCCAAGATTCTTTATCCACCACATTTCTATTATCGAATCCCACGGCACCTTGGGCAAGACAACTTCGCTTCACGTGGAGGTTGGGCCAGCAAACCGAGGGCGTAGGCCTTGTGACCACGTCTCCTACGCTCTGGTGCCCATAACTTTTGATCCGTAAGGAGTTACGCGGCGCATAGCATATCGTTGCAAAGCTCTCCGAGAGCTCTACGATGGGGGCAGTGAGCTTGCTCGCTTTGCCCTTATTGGAGCCCAAATTCGAACGTTTTAATCAATTTCGGGCCACTTTTCTTATTTAGCTCTATTTTTCGGTCCAGGATCGTACGTCGTGAGATGTTAAAAGGATGAAAACCTTACTCGCGGGACATTAGAGGGCTATACAACGTCGATATCACGTCTTGTGATGATGTTGCGTTGTTGAAGTGGATAGGTTGTCGTTATGCCCATTGGACCTTCTGAATGGGCCATCTCTCTAGGCTGGGACTGTGAACCGATAACACATAAAGGAATTGTGCCCTCAACATGACGGGTGCGATAATACCAGCACTAATGCACTAGATCCCATCAAAACTCCAAAGTTAAGCGTGCTTGGGCGAGAGTACTACTAGGATGGGTGACCCCCAGAGAAGTCCTCGTGTTGCACCCCCATTTTCAATTTTTTTTGCTCCGGTTAGGGTTGCCAAGATATTTTATCCACAACAATTCTATTATCGAATCCCACGGCACCTTGGGCAAGACAACTTCGCTTCACATGGAGGCTGGGCCAGCAAACCGAGGGCGTTAGGCTTGTGACCAGGTCTCCGTCGCTCCGGTTGTCACGCCCCAACCCGGGCTATAAAGGTTAGACTAGGGTGTGATCTAAACATTCAAGTCCATTCACATTCTTAATCGTTCTAGGAGGTTTAGCGCTTAACGTTTTATTCTAGACTCCAAAATTTTTCGGAAATCCGGCAGCATAACGGCTGTAATTGGGCTCTTTGTTTTGACCTAAATTATCTAACAGCCTCAATACTTCCAATTTAAGTCCATTCCCGACTAGAATTTACTATTTAATCGTCAATTGAATTACCTATTGGTTATTTCGACGTCCCGTTTGATTTATAACCTAGCATGATACTATGTCTCGTTTGTCCATTTATTCTCGTTTCAAAATATGCCTGTTGATCATAGCTTATTAGCGAGTACCTGTTGAGATTGGATAAGTTCATTTGCCTATTCCTCAACTAAGCATCATAACATATGGTAGATACTAGTGATAATAAAAGCAAGAACAATCATAGTATGTCTAGTGTCAGTCTACTTAAAATAAGTACAAACCAAAATTAGACCCCAAATTACAACAGGGGTCTATTACATCACAAACAACAAATAACGTAAGGGAAATAGTCTTCAAGTAACAAAAGTTCACAAGAAGTCACGTTCAAGCAAAACAACAATAACAAGCAATCATTCCAGGGGTTCATCATTAGGTACATTGAGCTTGGGTTCCTGTACCTGTTCTTCTTCACCTGAAATGATAAAAGAGGGTGAGTCCTTATGAACTCAGCGAGGGGGAACGAGAAATAAGTTTTGAAACTCATTTTCCGGTTAAACTTATGAAAATCCCTTTTTCAAACATGAATACAACAGAAATACAAGTACATAAATACAAATACAGAAACAGGAATACCGGTCTTTTCTCCCCGAGGTTCTCTAGGATCCAAGCGGGAGTACTTATACACATAATAAAAAGGATACGGTGAGCTTTTGCTCTCAGATCAGATCCAGGATCAGTTGTTGCGGCCGACTTCGAATCATCCCCTAAACACACCAGGTGGGTGTACTCCGGATGTATCCCAAAATCCTACGACCCAACTCTCCGAGGAAGTCTATCCCCCAAGCGAGAGAGGGAATGGGACCATGGTGGTCACGGTATCACCGGCAAGCCCGATGCCGCCCGGCGTACGTGATCGCTACCATGCCGACAGGAAAGGTTGCAACCTTGTATGCAATGCACATTTATGACAGGTAATATATATATCACAGAAGGAGGACAACAAAGTAGGTTGCCTCCGGACAGTCATAAGATTGCACATTGGCAGATAAACAAGCAGGACACGATAAGACATGAAATTTCACTTGAAAGGCGTATAGAGTTATGTGGAAATTAAACGGGCAGCCATGTAACACATGTAAAACAGGACATATAACTCATTAAAAAGTCCACGCAATCAAGTGATAAGATTACTCAACATGCAATGATATCAACATGGGTTCAAATGCAAGAAAAGCTTATTTGTCAACATGCAATGGTCAATATCACTTTTGAAATTATAAAACATTTACGGGCAGCCCACGCAACGTACATTTTCCTCACAATATCCAATGGTTAACACTTAGCAAGAATACTTAGTCATTAGGGTTTCTATTTCATGCATAATCGTGCGATCAAAACCCTAAGTCAACTTAACATCATTCCCAAGTCATGCATCAATCAATTCATACATCCTCAAGTGCTCAAAACAGTCCACATAATATTCCAACACCACAATTCCAAGCAATTAGTGCCACAAAAGACGTTACAATAGTTTTCCAAGCACATAGCTAAGTGGAACACTCACTCCAATAGGCTGTTTTCTCACAATCAATCGGATAATCAAACAATCTATAAATTCAGTGAATAAGATGCCAAATTAAAGATTAAGAAGTTAACTAAAATCAGAAACAAACCTTGCATCAATTGGAGTTCGGGATCATTAGATATAGCCGAAATAATGGAACTGCACAAAACTGTCCAGATTTGCCTATCCTTCGATATTTCATGTTTTTGAGGTCCTTAGGTTCATTTTTAGCCTAATCCTATTTCTGGAAAAAATGTCCCCAACTGAAAAATATAGTAGCAAAAAAAAATTTACGCAATTTGGATGTCATTTGCTAGGTCAAAAACCTCTCGTTCTACAAAGTCAGTGCATCTGCCAAAACTGTTTCATTTCCTGAAATTTTTCCAGATTTAGCTACCTTTCGCGATTTTACCATTTTGAGGACCTTAGAGCCAAAATTTGACTTTGCCTATTTCTGCGAAAATTGTTCAAAACTGTCCAAACTGGTCACCTAGTGATTCTTACGCAATTTCAACATCATTTGCTTAGCCAAAATTACCTCGAACAGACAGGTCAGAAAGCTGTCTCATAAATTCGACTTTACCTAGCATCATTTTCAAGCCAAGTTCTTGCCATGCATGGTTGTTTAAGCTCATGAACGACCACACAACTCAAGTACAGAAGCAAATATACACATTTATGAACATGCATGTGAAATTTCAAAGATTTTTCAAAAGCTTTTAACCCTCACCTTTGCAATCAACCAAACTATGCTAAAAAACCTGGTTGAAGCTCAAATCTGCTCTTCTCCTTGCTTGGCTGAGATTTCAACTTGGTTTTCTCTATTTTTCCTAGCCTAGTGATCAACCTCTTAGTGCATGCATGTAGTTAAAACATGAATAAAAGAAATGAATGTCAAGAAGCTTACCTAAGGCCGAAATGAAGCTTCAATGCACATGCATGAGTGTTTTTTGAACTCTAGCTTGATTGCTTGGTTTTCTTGATGATTTGCTTTCCTTGTTCGACCAAGGTGTGATGAAGATGAGCAAGGATGGTGAGAGTTCAGCCAAGGACCGAAATGGAGAGAGGAAAAGAGAGTGAGAGAGAAATGTGAGAGAAAGAAATGAAGAAAATGAAGATAAAACAAAGGCTTTGCAACTTGAGGAGCATGCTCGGCCTTGAGGCTTTCAATTTCAGCTTTTGTCTCCAAAATGCTTTAAATTTTGAATGCTAGAATGGGCATGCACGGGCTGGTCGGATATGGTGAGGATTTGAAGGGATTTGAGCAATTATTTTAATGCCTTATGTCATTTTTTTGTCTTTGCATGCATAGAATAAAATATGTTGCTCAAATTTCTTGCTCAAGAACAAGGCATGGCCGGCTATTGCATGTGCCAAATCTGAATTTTGTGTCTTCTTTTGAGTGTTATTTAATTGTATTTTGAAAGTGCAAAAAAAAGAATACTGCATAAAGAATAAAGAATGTTTTGTTTTTGGTGCATTTTTGTCTTCTAGTGAAAGGAATTTGGATTATTATATTGTTAGTGGATTTTGTAGGATTGTTTAATAGTCTAGTGCTTCGTGTAAGATGCTTTCTTGATTAGCGTGAAGACACGCTTTCCTAGGTTTAGGGCACGCACTTCGAGGTAGGACACGAACTACGAGACGAACGCACGTTTTTCAAGTAAACGCACATAACCCTATATGAATGCACGAAATTCAATGCAAGGCACACAAAACTAAATACAATTCTCAAACCTAGGTCATGGCACGCAAATCTAGGTTAGGGAAAACGAAGCTAGGTTTCGCACACAAATCGGGGTCAGGCCTCACATCCTCCCCTCCTTAAAAGAATTTCGTCCAGAAATTCAATATTTACCTTGAAATAAAGCTGGATATTGCTGCTCCATCTGGTCTCGCCTTTCCCACGTTGCTTCTTCAACTCCATGATGATCCCACAACACTTTCACCATCGGTATAGTTCTGTTGCGCAACTCCCGATCCTGTTGGTCTAGGATCCGAATGGGCTTCTCCTCGTAAGACAAGTTTTCCCGAAGCTGCAACGGCTCTGGCTCCAAGATATACGACGGGTCAGGATGATACTTCCGCAGCATCGATACATGAAAGACGTCATGAATATTGGAGAGGTTCTGGGGTAGTGCTAGGCGATACGCCAACTTGCCAACCTTCTCAACTATCTCAAACGGTCCTACAAATCTCGGGCTCAACTTTCCACCCTTGCCATGTTTAATCAGTCCCCTCCGGGGTGATATCTTCAAGAACACCTTGTCGCCAACCTCAAACTCGAGACTCCGTCTCCGTCGGTCTGCATAACTCTTCTGCCTGCTCTGGGCGGTAAGCATCCGTTTCCGGATGAGGTGGATGGTATCAACAGTTTTCATCAGTTCAGGTAAAAGGGTCGGGTCAAAAGTCTTCGTCTCACCTACTTCATCCCAGTAGATTGGGGATCGACACTTACGTCCATACAGTGCCTCAAAAGGGGCCATCCCGATCGTGGCCTGATAACTATTGTTGTAGGCGAACTCTGCTAGAGATAGATATTTCTCCCAACCTTTCCTGAAGTCCAACACACATGCCCTCAGCATATCCTCCAAAATCTGAATAGTTCTCTCCGATTGACCGTCCGTCTGAGGGTGATAAGCCGTGCTAAAACTCAATTTCGTCCCCAAAGCTTCCTGCAACCTCTTCCAAAATCGGGAAGTAAAACGAGGATCCCTATCCGATACAATACTCACAGGCATCCCGTGCAGTCTTACAATCTCCGCCACATACATACCTCCCACTTCCTCGGCCCTCTCCTTCTTGTTCATCGGTAAAAAGTGTGCCGACTTAGTCAATCTATCCACTATAACCCAAACGGCGTCACGACCCTTTTGTGATCTAGGCAGGTCCATAACAAAATCCATAGTGATATGTTCCCATTTCCATTGGGGAATCTCCAACTGCTGAAGTAAACCTGCGGGTCGTTGATGTTCTGCTTTAACTCTCTGGCAAGTCAAACACCGTGCTACAAACTCTGCAATTTCTCTTTTCATGTTATTCCACCAATAGTGTTGCTTCAAATCCTGATACATCTTTGTTCCACCGGGGTGAATGGTATATCTAGAATTATGCGCTTCCTCAAGAATCTTCTTTTTCAGCTCTGGCTCATTGGGAACACAAACCCGGTTCCTAAACCTCCAAACACCATCATCGTGAAACTTGAAATCTGCATTGCTTTCCTTAATCTTTTGAAATTGTTGGTCCTTTTGTTGAGCCTCTCGTAACTCAGATAACAAAGTCGATTGAACTTGGGTAGTGGCAAAAAGTAACCCCTTCTGAGTCAATTGTGGTTTCCATAGAAACGCTTCCCCCAACAACTCATGCACCTTGACTTCTAGTTTTGCCATGCTTGCTTTTCTGCTTAAGGCATCTACGACTACGTTCGCCTTACCGGGCACATAATTAATTGAGCAGTTATAATCATCCAAAAGCTCCATCCACCGCCTTTGCCTCATATTCAACTCCTTTTGAGAGAACAAGTATTTCAAGCTCTTATGATCGGTAAATATCTCAAACTTGTTACCCCACAGATAATGCCTCCATTTCTTGAGTGCAAACACAATAGCCGCTAACTCCAGATCATGCGTCGGGTAATTCATCTCATACGCCTTTGGTTTCCTAGAAGCATATGCAATAACTCTTCCATTTTGCATCAATACACATCCCAATCCTTCTCTCGAAGCATCACTATAGATTACGAAACCTTGACTCCCTTCAGGCAATGCAAGAACTGGTGCAGTAGTCAATCTCTTCTTCAACTCTTGGAAGCTGTTCTCACACTTATCATCCCACACGAACTTGGTTTTCTTTTGAGTGAGCTTTGTAAGCGGTCCTGCAATCTTAGAGAAATCCTTCACAAACCTCCGATAATAGCCGGCTAGACCAAGAAAACTACGAACTTCCGTAACATTTTCCAGCTTCTTCCAAGACATCACTGCATCGATCTTTGCTGGATCTACCGCTATTCCCTCTTGGGATATGATATGCCCCAAAAATGCAATCTGCTGCAACCAAAATTCACATTTGCTAAACTTTGCATACAATCGATGCTCTCGAAGTTTCTGCAGTACCAACCGCAGATGTTGCTCATGCTCCGCCTCCGATTTCGAGTATACCAAAATATCATCAATGAAGATCACCACAATTTGGTCCAAGTAGGGTTGAAACACCCTATGCATCAAATCCATAAAGGCTGCAGGGGCATTAGTTAGTCCAAAAGGCATCACCACATATTCATAGTGCCCATATCTCGTCCTGAAAGCCGTTTTAGGCACATCTTCCTTCTTGATCTGCAACTGATAATATCCTTGCCTCAAGTCGAGTTTCGAATACACTTTGGCTCCTTGCAGTTGATCAAATAACTCGTCAATCAGGGGAAGTGGGTATTTATTCTTGACAGTCACTTGGTTCAATCCTCGGTAGTCAATGCATAGCCTCAACGTTCCATCTTTCTTCTTAACAAATAGAACTGGCGCACCCCACGGTGAAGAAGTCGGTTGCACAAACCCCTTCTTCAACAATCCTTGCAACTGGTCCTTTAATTCTTGTAGCTCGGCCGGTGCCATACGATAGGGAGCTTTTGATATCGGCTGGGCGCCAGGTAACAACT
Organism: Ehretia macrophylla; assembly: GCA_037974665.1. Taxonomy (NCBI): domain Eukaryota; kingdom Viridiplantae; phylum Streptophyta; class Magnoliopsida; order Boraginales; family Ehretiaceae; genus Ehretia; species Ehretia macrophylla. Next base: position 75,623,971 of record CM075769.1, read on the forward strand.
CTATAACAAACTCGATCTCCCGATTTGGGGGTAAACCGGGTAATTCTTCAGGGAATACATCTGCATAGTCTTTGATCATAGGCATCTCCTCCAACTTAGCTTTATCCGACGGCTTGTTGATAAGGTAAGCCAAGTATCCGTTGCATCCTTTCCTTAAGGACTTCACTGCTTTTGTAGATGAAATGATGGAACTCCCGGTGAAATCTCTTCGGCCCAAAACCTCTAGTATCGGTTGATTAGGTACCCGGAACGTTATAATCTTCGCCCGGCAATCCAGTTGGACATGATGTTTTGCCAGCCAGTCCATCCCTAAAATGACCTCGTAGTCTCGAAAAGGTAATACAATAAGATTGGCCGAGAATTCCCTATCCTTAATTTGGATTTTACATACTTTACAAGCTGAACTAGTTACAAGTTTAGAACCCATTGGAGTACCAACTTCTACTTCATATGGCAAACATACAACTTTCAATTTCACACGCTCCACACATAAGGGAGTAATAAATGAATGAGTAGCACCCGGATCAATTAACACCTTAACAGGTTGATTCAGTATGAAGAATGTACCTTCAACAACAGCAGTCTCATCTAGAATCTCCTCGCACTCGATAGCATAGGCTCGAGCCTGAACCCTAGGAACTGGAGTCTTGCCTCTACCGGCTGGTTTACCCTGATTCTGCCCTGCCTGATGTTTAGGGTAATCTTTGATATGATGCTGATCACTGCCGTACCTCATACATCGTCCCAACTTCCTCCAACACTGGGCCTCGGTATGCCCCTTCTTGTCACAATATGAACAGCTGACGGATTGAGTAGCAGGTGAACTACCTGTGGATCCACGGGCGGAAGAGGCTGATGACGCTTTCGTCGGGCCACGGTTATTCCCTGGTCTGTTCTGGCTCTGGCCCTGACTGCGACTCTGACTCTGAAACTTCCTCTGCTGACCTGGAGGCTGGTATGGTTTCTTGTTGGGTTGACTCGAGCCGGCTCCATCTAGTTTCCTCTTCTCAACTCGAGAGGCAGCAGCAAAGAGGGCAGAGTAAGTAGCGAAGTCATGAGAAGCTAACTGGTCCTGAATCTCTAGCCTCAAACCAATAGTAAATTTCCACATTTTTGCCTCCGGAGTACAAACCATATACTGAGCATAATGGGACAGTCGGTCAAAACGAGCCTCATCCTGGGCCACCGTCATATTACCCTGGGTCAAGTGCATGAACTCCTCGATCCGCCTCTGCCTGGAAACTGCAGGTACATATTTTTCCTTAAATGCCTTAACGAAATTACCCCACAAGTGAGGTGTCTGATCAGTCTCCCACAGTGCCTCTACAGTGTGCCACCAATGCTCGGCATCCCCATGCAACAGAAATACAGCAAACTCCAATTTCTCTTCATCTGTATAATCAAGTGGCCTAAAAATCTTCTCGATCTCGGACAGCCAAGCCTCTGCTTTCTCATCATCAGCTTCCCCGTAGAATTTAGACGGGCGAAAGTCAAGGAATTCCTTCATTCTGCTATGTCTCCCATGGTTACCCTCATTCCTATTGTTGATGTTGTTGTTGGCTTCATGAGCATCCTGACGCTCCATCACACGTGATACACGATCCATGGCAATTGCCATCATATTAAACATAGCTATACCAGGATTAGTCTGATAGGCATCCCCGGTCTCTTGAGGTTCACCGCTCCTATTAGTAGTACGGGTACTAGGGCCAGCCATCTAAAGGCACAATTTATTGAAATATGATAATTAAGAATCTAATGCATAAGATATGCAACATATTATAGATACAATTCTAAAAACATTTAAGGCATATAAGTCACTTAAGCACATAGAACATAGAAGGCACATTTAACACATAAACAAGTCATCCTAATTATCTTAGGGCTCTACCCACGGTCCGAGAGTTAAACCCGGCTTAAGCAATCTAAGCTCTGATACCATTCTTCTAAGGTGTCACGCCCCAACCCGGCCTATAAAGGTTAGACTAGGGTGTGATCAAAACATTCAAGTCCATTCACATTCTTAATCGTTCTAGGAGGTTTAGCGCTTAACGTTTTATTCTAGACTCCAAAATTTTTCGGAAATCCGGCAGCATAACGGCTGTAATTAGGCTTTTTGTTTTGACCTAAATTATCTAACAGCCTCAATACTTCCAATTCAAGTCCATTCCCGACTAGAATTTACTATTTAATCGTTAATTGAATTACCTATTGGTTATTTCGACGTCCCGTTTGATTTATAACCTAGCATGATACTATGTCTCGTTTGTCCATTTATTATCATTTCAAAATATGCCTGTTGATCATAGCTTATTAGCGAGTACCTGTTGAGATTGGATAAGTTCATTTGCCTATTCCTCAACTAAGCATCATAACATATGGTAGATACTAGTGATAATAAAAGCAAGAACAATCATAGTATGTCTAGTGTCAGTCTACTTAAAATAAGTACAAACCAAAATTAGACCCCAAATTACAACGGGGGTCTATTACATCACAAACAACAAATAACGTAAGGGAAATAGTCTTCAAGTAACAAAAGTTCACAAGAAGTCACGTTCAAGCAAAACAACAATAACAAGCAATCATTCCAGGGGTTCATCATTAGGTACATTGAGCTCGGGTTCCTGTACCTGTTCTTCTTCACCTGAAATGATAAAAGAGGGTGAGTCCTTATGAACTTAGCGAGGGGGAATGAAAAATAAGTTTTGAAACTCATTTTCCGGTTAAACTTATGAAAATCCCTTTTTCAAACATGAATACAATAGAAATACAAGTACAGAAATACAAATACAGAAACAGGAATACCGGTCTTTCCTCCCTGAGGTTCTCTAGGATCCAAGCGGGAGTACTTATACACATAACAAAAAGGATACGGTGAGCTTTTGCTCTCAGATCAGATCCAGGATCAGTTGTTGCGGCCGACTTCGAATCATCCCCCAAACACACCAAGTGGGTGTTCGCCGGATGTACCCCAAAATCCTCTGACCCAACTCTCCGAGGAAGTCTAGCCCCCAAGCGAGAGAGGGAATGGGACCATGGTGGTCACGGTATCACCGGCAAGCCCGATGCCGCCCGGTGTACGTGATCGCTACCATGCCGACAGGAAAGGTTGCAACCTTGTATGCAATGCACATTTATGACAGGTAATATATATATCACAGAAGGAGGACAACAAAGTAGGTTGCCTCTGGACAGTCATAAGATTGCACATTGGCAGATAAACAAGCAGGACACGATAAGACAGGAAATTTCACTTGAAAGGCGTATAGAGTTATGTGGAAATTAAACGGGCAGCCATGTAACACATGTAAAACAGGCCATATAACTCATTAAAAAGTCCACGCAATCAAGTGATAAGATTACTCAACATGCAATGATATCAACATGGGTTCAAATGCAAGAAAAGCTTATTTGTCAACATGCAATGGTCAATATCACTTTTGAAATTATAAAACATTTACGGGCAGCCCACGCAACGTACAGTTTCCTCACAATATCCAATGGTTAACACTTAGCAAGAATACTTAGTCATTAGGGTGTCTATTTCATGCATAATCGTGCGATCAAAACCCTAAGTCAACTTAACATCATTCCCAAGTCATGCATCAATCAATTCATACATCCTCAAGTGCTCAAAACAGTCCACATAATATTCCAACACCACAATTCCAAGCAATTAGTGCCACAAAAGAGGTTACAATAGTTTTCCAAGCACATAGCTAAGTGGAACACTCACTGCAATAGGATGTTTTCTCACAATCAATCGGATAATCAAACAATCTCTAAATTCAGTGAATAAGATGTCAAATTAAAGCTTAAGAAGTTAACTAAAATCAGAAACAAACCTTGCATCAATTGGAGTTCGGGATCATTAGATATAGCCGAAATAATGGAACTGCACAAAACTGTCCAGATTTTCCTATCTTTCGATATTTCTTGTTTTTGAGGTCCTTAGGTTCATTTTTAGCCTAAGCCTATTTCTGGAAAAAATGTCCACAACTGAAACATCTAGCAGCACAGAAAATTTCACACAATTTGGATGTCATTTTCTAGGTCAAAAACCTCTCGTTCTATATAGTCAGTGCATCTGCCAAAACTGTTTCATTTCCTCAAATTTTTCCAGATTTAGCTACCTTTCGCGATATTGCCATTTTGAGGACCTTAGAGCCAAAATTTGACTTACCTATTTCTGCAAAAATTGTTCAAAACTTTCCAAACTAGTCACCTAGTGATTTTTACGCAATTTCAACATCATTTGCTTAGCCAAAATTACCTCGAACAGACTGGTCAGAAAGCTGTCTCATAAATTCGACTTTACCTAGCATCATTTTCAAACCAAGTTCTTGCCATGCATGGTTGTTTAAGCTCATGAACGACCACAAAACTCAAGTACAGAAGCAAATATACACATTTATGAACATGCATGTGAAATTTCAAAGAGTTTTCAAAAGCTTTTAACCCTCACCTTTGCAATCAACCAAACTATGCTCAAAAACCTGGTTGAAGCTCAAATCTGTTCTTCTCCTTGCTTGGCTGAGATTTCAACTTGGTTTTCTCTATTTTTCCTAGCCTAGTGATCAACCTCTTAGTGCATGCATGTAGTTAAAACATGAAGAAAAGAAATGAATGTCAAGAAGCTTACCTAAGGCCGAAATGAAGCTTCAATGCACATGCATGAGTGTTTTTTGAACTCTAGCTTGATTGCTTGGTTTTCTTGATGATTTGCTTGCCTTGTTCGACCAAGGTGTGATGAAGATGAGCAAGGATGGTGAGAGTTCAGCCAAGGACCGAAATGGAGAGAGGAAAAGAGAGTGAGAGAGAAATGTGAGAGAAAGAAATGAAGAAAATGAAGATAAAACAAAGGCTTTGCAACTTGAGGAGCATGCTCGGCCTTGAGGCTTTCAATTTCAGCTTTTGTCTCCAAAATGCTTTAAATTTTGAATGCTAGAATGGGCATGCAAGGGCTGGTCGGATATGGTGAGGATTTGAAGGGATTTGAGCAATTATTTTAATGCCTTATGTCATTTTTTTTGTCTTTGCATGCATAGAATAAAATATGTTGCTCAAATTTCTTGCTCTAGAACAAGGCATGGCCGGCTGTTGCATGTGCCAAATCTGAATTTTGTGTCTTCTTTTGAGTGTTATTTAATTGTATTTTGAAAGTGCAAAAAAAAAAGAATAATGCATAAAGAATAAAGAATGTTTTGTTTTTGGTGCATTTTTGTCTTCTAGTGAAAGGAATTTGGATTATTATATTGTTAGTGGATTTTGTAGGATTGTTTAATAGTCTAGTGCTTCCTGTAAGATGCTTTCTTGATTAGCGTGAAGACACGCTTTCCTAGGTTTAGGGCACGCACTTCGAGGTAGTACACGAACTACGAGATGAACGCATGTTTTTCAAGTAAACGCACGTAACCCTATATGAATGCACGAAATTCAATGCAAGGTACACAAAATTAAATACAATTCTCAAACTTAGGCCATGGCACGCACATCTAGGTTAGGACAAAGCAAGCTAGGTTTCGCACGCAAATCGGGGTCGGGCCTCACACCGGTGCCTATAACTTTTGATTCCTAAGAAGTTACGCGGCGCACAGCATACTGTTGCAAAGCTCTCCGAGATCTCTACGACAGGGGCAGTTAGCTTGCTCGCTGTGCCCATTTTTGGAGCCCAAAATCGAACATTTTCATCAATTTCGCCCCACTTTTCTTATTTAGCTTTGTTTTTTCGTCCCGAATCGTACGTCGTGAGCTATTAAAAGGATGACAACCTTACTCGCGGGACATTAGATGGGCCTACAACTTGTCGATATCACGTCTTGCGAGGATGCTGCGTTGTTCAAACGGATGGGTTGTCATTATGCCCTTTGGGCCTTCTGAATGGGCCATCTCTCTAGGCTGGGACTGTGAACCGTTAACACATAAAGGAATTGTGCCCTTAACATGACGGGTGCGATCATACCAGCACTAATGCACTAGATCCCATCAGAAATCCGAAGTCAAGTGTGCTTGGGCGAGAGTAGTACTAGGATGGGTAACCCCCTGGGAAGTCCTCGTGCTGCACCCCCCATTTCAAAATTTTTTGCTCCGGTTAGGGTTGCCAAGATACTTTATCCACCACATTTCTATTATCGAATCCCACGGCACCTTGGGCAAGACAACTTTGCTTCACGTGGAGTCTGGGCCAGCAAACCGAGGGCGTAAGGCTTGTGACCAGGTCTCTATCGCTCCGGTGCCCATAACTTTTGATCTGTAAGGAGTTACGCGGCGCACAGCATACCGTTGCATAGCTCTCCGAGAGCTCTACGAAGGTGGCAGCAAGCTTGCTTGCTTTGCCCTTGCTAAAGCCCAAAATCGAACGTTTTCATCAGTTTCGGGCCACTTTTCTATTTTTGCTCTGTTTTTTCGTCCCAGGTCGTACGTCGTGAGCTGTTAAAAGGACGACAACTTTACTCGCGGGACAATAGATGACCCTACAATGCGTCGATATCACGTCTTGCAAGGATGCTGCGTTATTGAAGCGGATGGGTTGTCGTCAAGCCCATTGGGCCTTCTGAATGAGCCATCTATCTGGGCTGAGACTGTGAACCTTTAACACATAAAGGAATTGTGACCTCAACATGATAGGTGCGATCATACCAGCACTAATGCACCAGATCCTATCAGAACTCGGAAGTTAAGCATGCTTGGGCGGGACTAGTACTAGGATGGGTGACCCCCTGGGAAGTCCTCGTGTTGTACCCCCATTTTCAATTTTTTTTGCTCCGTTTAGGGTTGCCAAGATACTTTATCCGCCACATTTCTATTATCGAATCCCACGGCACCTTGGGCAACACAACTTCGCTTCACGTGAAGGCTGGGCCAGCAAACCGAGGGCGTAGGGTTTATGACCAAGTCTCCTTCGCTCCGGTGCCCATAACTTCTGATCCGTAAAGAGTTACGCGGTGCACAGCATACAGTCGCAAAGCTCTCCGAGAGCTCTACGACAGGGGCAGCGAGCTTGCTCGCTCTGCCCTTTTTGGGGCCAAAAATCGAACGTTTTCATCAGTTTTGGGACACTTTTCTTCTTTTGCTATGTTTTTCCATCCCGGATCGTACGTCGTGAGCTGTTGAAAGGATGACAACCTTACTCGCGGGACATTAGAGGGCCCTACAACGCGTCGATTTCATGTCTTGCAAGGATGCTGCATTGTTGAAGTGGATGGGTTGTCGTTAAGCCCATTGGGCCTTCTGAATGTGCCATCTCTCTAGGCTGGGACTGTGAACCGTTAACACATAAAGGAATTGTGCCCTCAACCTGACGGGTGTGACCATACCAACACTAATGCACCAGATCCCATCAGAACTCCGAAGTTAAGCGTGCTTGGGTGAGAGTAGTACTAGGATGTGTGACCCCCTGGGAAGTCCTCGTGTTGCACCCCCCTTTTCAATTTTTTTTGCTCCGGCTAGGGTTGCCAAGATACTTTATCCACAACATTTCCATTATCGAATCCCACGGCACCTTGGGCAAGACAACTTCACTTCACGTGGAGGCTGTGCCAGCAAACCGAGAGCGCAGGGTTTGTGACCAAGTCTCCGTCGCTCCAGTGCCCATAACTTTTGATCCGTAAGGAATTACGCGGCGTACAGCATACCGTTGCAACGCCCTCCGAGACTCTACGACGTGGGTAGCTAGCTTGCTCGTAGTGCCCTTTTTAGAGCCCAACATCGAACGTTTTTATTAGTTTCGGGCCACTTTTCAATTTTTGCTATGTTTTTCCATCCCGGATCGTACGTCATGAGCTGTTAAAAGGATGACAACCTTACTCGCAGGACATTAGAGGGCCCTACAATGTGTCGATATCTCGTCTTGCGAGGACGCTGCGTTGTTGAAATAGATGGGTTGTCGTTAAGCCCATTGGGCCTTCTGAATGAGCCATATCTCCAAGCTTGGACTGTGAACCTTTAACACATAAAGGAATTGTGCTTTCAACATGACGGGTGCGATCATACCAACACTAATGCACCAGATCCATCAGAACTCCGAAGTTAAGCGTGCTTTGGCAAGAGTAGTACTAGGATAGGTGACCCCTTGGGAAGTCCTCGTGTTGCACCTCTATTTTCAATTTTTTTTGCTCCGTTTAGGGTTGCCAAGATATTTTATCCACCACATATCTATTATCGAATCCCACAGCACCTTGGGCAAGACAACTTCGCTTCACATGGAGGCTGGGCCAGCAAACCGAGGGCGTAGGGCTTGTGACCAGGTCTCCTTCGCTCCGGTGCCCATAACTTTTGATCCGTAAAGAGTTACGTGGCGCACAACATACCGTTGCAAAGCTCTCTGAGAGCTCTACGACGGGGGCATCTACCTTGCTCACACTGCCCTTTTTGGAGCCCAAAATCGAACGTTTTCATCAGTTTCGGGCGACTTTTCTACTTTTGCTCTGTTTTTCTATCCCAGATCGTACATCGTGAGCTGTTAAAAGGACGATAACCTTACTCGCGGGACATTAGATGGCCCTACAACTGGTCGATATCACGTCTTGCGAGGATGCTGCGTTGTTGAAGTGGATGGGTTGTCGTTAAGCCCATTGGGCTTCTTGAATGGGCCCTCTCGCTAGGCTGGGACTATGAACCATTAACACATAAAGGAATTTTTCCCTCAACATGACGGGTGCGATCATACCAGCACTAATGCACCGGATCCCATCAGAACTCCGAAGTTAAGCATGCTTGGGTGAGAGTACTACTCGGATGGGTGACCAATTGGGAAATTCTCGTGTTGCACGCCCTTTTCAATTTTTTTTGCTCCGGTTAGGGTTTCCAAGAAAATTTATCCACCACATTTATATTATCGAATCCCACGGCACCTGGGGCAAGACAATTTCACTTCACATGGAGGCTGGGCCGGCAAACCGAGGGCATAGGGCTTATGACCAGGTCTCCGTCACTCCGGTGCCCATAACTTTTGATCCGTAAGGAGTTAGGCGGCGCAAAACATACTGTTGCAAAGCTCTGAGAGTGCTCTACGACAGGGGCAGCCAGCTTGCTCGTTGTGCCATGTTTGGAGCCCAAAATCGACCGTTTTCATCAGTTCCAGGCCACTTTTCTTCTTTTGCTATGTTTTTCCATCCCGGATCGTACGTTGTGAGCTGATAAAAGGACAACAACCATCCTCGCTGGATATTAGAGGGCCCTACAATGCGTGGATATCATGTCTTGCGAGGATGTTGCGTTGTTGAAGCCGGTGGGTTGTTGTTAAGCCCATTGGGCCTTTTGAATGGGCCATCTCTCTAGGTTGGGACAGTGAACCATTAACAACAAAAGGAATTGTGCCCTCAACATGACGGGTGTGATAATGCCAGCACTAATGCACTGAATCCCATCAGAACTGCGAAGTTAAGTGTGTTTGGACGAGAGTAGTACTAGGATGGGTGACCCCTTGGGAAGTCCTCATGTTGTACCCTCATTTTCAATTTTTTTTGCTCCGGTTAGGATTTCCAAGATACTTTATCCACCACATTTCTATTATCGAATCCCACGGCACCTTGGGGAAGACAACTTCGCTTCACGTGGAGGCTGGGCCAGCAAACCAAGGCCGTAGGTCTTGTGACAAGTCCTCTATCGCTACGGTGCCCATAACTTTTAATCCGTAAGGAGTTACGCGGCGTACAGCATACCGTTGCAAAGCTCTCCGAGAGCTCTACGACGGGGGCAGCCAGCTTGCTCGCTGTGCCCCTTTTTGGAGCCCAAAATCGAAAGTTTTCATCAGTTTCAGGCCACTTTTCTTCTTTAGCTCTGTTTTTCCATCCCGGATCGTACGTCGTGAGCTGTTAAAATTAAGACAACCTTACTCGCGGGACATTAGAGGGCCCTACAATGGGTCGATATCATGTCTTGCGAGGATGCTGCGTTGTTGAAGCGGATGGGTTGCAGTTAAGCCTATTGGGCCATTTGAATGGGCCATCTCTCTAGGCTGGGACTGTGAACCGTTAACACATAAAAGAATTGTGCCCTCAACATGATGGGTGCGATCATACCAGCACTAATGCACCGGATCCCATCAGTACTCTAAAGTTAAGCATGCTAGGGCGAGAGTAGTACTAGGATGGGTGACCCCGTAGGAAGTCCTCGTGTTGCACCCCCATTTTCAATTTTTTTTGCTCCGGTTAGGGTTGCCAAGATACTTTATCCACCACATTTCTATTATCGAATCCCACGGCACCTTGGGCAAGATAACTTAGCTTCACTTGGAGACTGGGCCAGCAAACCAAGGGCATAGGGCTTGTGACCAGGTCTCCGTCGCTCCGGTGCCCATAACTTTTGATCAGTAAAGAGTTACGTGGCGCACCGCAAACCGTTGCAAAGCACTTCGAGAGCTCTACGACGGAGGCATCTAGCTTGCTCGCTTTGCCCTTTTTGGAGCCCAAAATTGAACTTTTTCATCAATTTCGAGCAGCTTTTCTTCTTTCGCTATGTTTTTCCGTAGCAGATCATACGTCGTGAGCTGTTAAAAGGATGACAACCTTACTCGCGCGACATTAGAGGGCCATACAACGCGTCGATATCACGTCTTTCGAGGATGCGGCGTTGTTGAAGTGGATGGGTTGTCGTTAAGCCCATTGGGCCTTCTTAATGGAACATCTCTCTCGGCTGGGACTGTGAACCGTTAACACATAAAGGAATTGTACCCTCAACATGACGGGTGCGATCATACCAGCACTAATGCACCAGATCCCATGAGAAGTTCGAAGTTAAGCGTGCTTGGGCGAGAGTAGTACAAGGATGGAAGACCCCCTGGGAAGTCCTCGTGTTGCACCCCCCTTTTCAAATTTTTTTGCTCCGGTTAGTGTTGCCAATATGCTTTATCCACCACATTTCTATTATCGAATCCCACAGCACCTTGGGCAAGACAACTTCACTTCACGTGGAGGCTGGGCCAGCAAACCGAGGGCGTAGGGCCTGTGACCAGGTCTTAATCACTCCGGTGCCCATAACTTTTGATCCGTAAGGAGTTACGCGGCGCACAGCATATCGTTGCAAAGCTCTCCAAGAGCACTACGACGGGGGCAACCAGCTTGCTCGCTTTGCCCTTTTTGGAGCCCAAAATCGAACATTTTCATCAGTTTCAGGCCACTTTTCTTCTTTTACTCTGTTTTTCCGTCCCGGATCGTACGTCGTGAGCTGTTAAAAGGAAGAAAACCTTACTCGCGGGACAATAGAGGACCCTACAACGCGTCGATATCATGTATTGAGAGGTTACTGCGTTGTTGAAGCAGATGGGTTGTCGTTAAGCACATTGGGCCTTTTGAATGGGCCACCTCTCTAGGCTGGGACTGTGAACCGTTAAAACATAAAGGAATTGCGCCCACAACATGACGGGTGCGATCATACCAACACTAATGCACTAGATCCCATCAGAACTCCGATGTTAAACGTGCTTGGACAAGAGTAATACTAAGATGGGTGACCCCCTGGGAAGTCCTCGTATTGCACCACCCATTTCAATTTTTTTTGCCCCGGTTAGGCTTGCCAAGATGCTTTATCCATCCCATTTATATTACCGAATCCCATGGCACCTTGGGCAAGACAACTTCGCTTCACGTGGAGGCAAGGCCAGCAAACCGATGGCGTAGGGCTTGTGACCAGGTCTCCATCGCTCCGGTGCCCATAACTTTTGATCCGTAAGGAGTTACGCGGCGCACAACATACCGTTGCAAAGCTCTCGAAGAGCTCTACGACTGGGGCAGCCAGCTTGCTCGCTTTGCCCTTTTTGGAGCCCAAAATCGAACATTTTCATCAGTTTCAGGCCACTTTTCTTCTTTTGCTCTATTTTTCCGTCCCGGATCGTACGTCGTGAGCTGTTAAAAGGAAGAAAACCTTACTCGCGGGACATTAGAGGGCCCTACAACGCGTCGATATCACGTTTTGAGCGGTTGCTGCGTTGTTGAAGTAGATGGTTTGTCGTTAAGCACATTGGGCCTTTTGAATGGGCCACCTCTCTAGGCTGGGACTGTGAACCGTTAACACATAAAGGAATTGCGCCCTCAACATGACGGGTGCGATCATACCAGCACTAATGCACCGGATCCCATCAGAACTCCGAAGTTAAGCGTGCTTGGGCGAGAGTAGTACTAGGATGGGTGACCCCCTGAGAAGTCCTCGTGTTGCACCCCCCTTTTCAATTTTTTTTGCTCCGGTTAGGGTTGCCAAGATACTTTATCCACCACATTTCTATTATCGAATCCCACGGCACCTTGGGCAAGATAACTTAGCTTCACTTGGAGACTGGGCCAGCAAACCAAGGGCATAGGGCTTGTGACCAGGTCTCCATCGCTCCGGTGCCCATAACTTTTGATCCGTAAAGAGTTACGTGGCGCACCGTAAACCGTTGCAAAGCACTTCGAGAGCTCTACGACGGAGGCATCTAGCTTGCTCGCTTTGCCCTTTTTGGAGCTCAAAATTGAACTTTTTCATCAGTTTCGAGCAGCTTTTCTTCTTTCGCTATGTTTTTCCGTAGCAGATCGTACGTCGTGAGCTGTTAAAAGGATGACAACCTTACTCACGCGACATTAAAGGGCCGTACAACACTTCGATATCACGTCTTACGAGGATGCGGCGTTGTTGAAGTGGATGGGTTGTCGTTAAGCCCATTGGGCCTTCTTAATGGAACATCTCTCTCGGCTGGGACTGTGAACCGTTAACACATAAAGGAATTGTACCCTCAACATGATGGGTTCGATCATACCAGCACTAATGCACCAGATCCCATGAGAAGTTCGAACTTAAGCGTGCTTGGGCGAGAGTAGTACAAGGATGGAAGACCCCATGGGAAGTCCTCGTGTTGCACCCCCCTTTTCAAAAATTTTTGCTCCGGTTAGGGTTCCCAAGATACTTTATCCACCACATTTCTATTATCGAATCCCACTGCACCTTGGGCAAGACAACTTTGCTTCATGTGGAGGATGGGCCAGCAAACCAATGGCGTAGGGCTTGTGACCAGGTCTCTGTCGCTCCGGTTCCCGTAACTTTTGATCCGTAAGGAGTTACGCAGCGCACAGCATACCGTTGCAAAGCTCTCCGAGTGCTCTACGACAGGGGCATCTAACATGCTCGCTTTGCCCTTCTTGGAGCCAAAAATCGAACCTTTTCATTAGTTTCGGGCCATTTTTCTACTTTTGCTATGTTTTTCCGTCCCGAAACGTACGTTGTGAGCTGTTAAAAGGACGAAAACCGTACTTGCGGGACAATAGAGGGCCCTACAATGTATCCATATCATGTCTTGTGAGGATGCTGCGTTGTTGAAGCGGATGGGTTGTCGTTAAGCACATTGGGCCTTTTGAATGGGCCACCACTCTAGGCTGGGACTGTGAACCGTTAACACATAAAGGAATTGCGCCCACAACATGACGGGTGCGATCATACCAGCACTAATGCACTGGATCCCATCAGAACTCCGAAGTTAAGCGTGCTTGGGCAAGAGTAGTACTAGGATGGGTGACCCCCTGAGAAGTCCTCGTGTTGCACCCCCATTTTCAATTTTTTTTGCTCCGGTTAGAGTTGCCAAGATACTTTATCCACCACATTTCTATTATCGAATCCCACGGCATCATGGGCAAGACAACTTCGCTTCACGTGGAGGCGGGGCCAGCAAACTTAGGGCGTAGGGCGTGTGACCAGGTCTCCATCGCTCCGGTGCCCATAACTTTTGATCCGTAAGGAGTTACGCGGCGCACAGCATACCGTTGCAAAGCTCTCCAAGATCTCTACGATGGGGGCAGCCAGCTTGCTCACTTTGCCCTTTTTGGAGCCCAAAATCAAACATTTTCATCAGTTTCAGGCCACTATTCTACTTTTGCTATGTTTTTCCGTCCCGGATCGTACGTCATAAGCTGTTAAAAGGAAGAAAACCTTACTCGCGGGACATTAGAGAGCCCTACAACGCGTCGATATCACTTCTTGAGCGGTTGCTGCGTTGTTGAAGCAGATGGTTTGTCGTTAAGCACATTGGGCCTTTTGAATGGGCCACCACTCTAGGCTGGGACTGTGAACCGTTAATACATAAAGGAATTGCGCCCACAACATGACGGGTGCGATCATACCAGCACTAATGCACTGGATCCCATCAGAACTCCGAAGTTAAGCGTGCTTGGGCAAGAGTAGTACTAGGATGGGTGACCCCCTGAGAAGTCCTCGTGTTGCACCCCCCTTTTCAATTTTTTTTGCTCCGGTTAGGGTTGCCAAGATACTTTATCCACCACATTTCTATTATCGAATCCCACGGCATCATGGGCAAGACAACTTCGCTTCACGTGGAGGCGGGGCCAGCAAACTTAGGGCGTAGGGCGTGTGACCAGGTCTCCATCGCTCCGGTGCCCATAACTTTTGATCCGTAAGGAGTTACGCGGCGCACAGCATACCGTTGCAAAGCTCTCCAAGATCTCTACGATGGGGGCAGCCAGCTTGCTCACTTTGCCCTTTTTGGAGCCCAAAATCAAACATTTTCATCAGTTTCAGGCCACTATTCTACTTTTGCTATGTTTTTCCGTCCCGGATCGTACGTCATGAGCTGTTAAAAGGAAGAAAACCTTACTCGCGGGACATTAGAGAGCCCTACAACGCGTCGATATCACTTCTTGAGCGGTTGCTGCGTTGTTGAAGCAGATGGTTTGTCGTTAAGCACATTGGGCCTTTTGAATGGGCCACCACTCTAGGCTGGGACTGTGAACCGTTAATACATAAAGGAATTGCGCCCACAACATGACGGGTGCGATCATACCAGCACTAATGCACTGGATCCCATCAGAACTCCGAAGTTAAGCGTGCTTGGGCAAGAGTAATACTAGGATGGGTGAGCACCTGGGAAGTCCTCGTGTTGCACCCCCCTTTTCAATTTTTTTTGCCCCGATTAGGGTTGCCAAGATACTTTATCCACCACATTTCTATTATCGAATCCCACAGCATCATGGGCAAGAAAACTTCGCTGCACGTGGAGGCGGGGCCAGCAAACCGAGGGCGTAGGGCTTGTGACCAGGTCTCCATCGCTCCGGTGCCCATAACTTTTGATCCGTAAGGAGTTACGCGGTGCACAGCATACCGTTGCAAAGATCTCCAAGATCTCTACGACGGGAGCAGCCAGCTTGCTCACTTTGCCCTTTTTGGAGCCCAAAATCGAACATTTTCATCAGTTTCAGGCCACTATTCTTCTTTTGCTATGTTTTTCCGTCCCGGATCGTACGTCATGAGCTGTTAAAAGGAAGAAAACCTTACTCGCGGGACATTAGAGAGCCCTACAACGCGTCGATATCACTTCTTGAGCGGTTGCTGCGTTGTTGAAGCAGATGGTTTGTCGTTAAGCACATTGGGCCTTTTGAATGGGCCACCACTCTAGGCTGGGACTGTGAACCGTTAATACATAAAGGAATTGCGCCCACAACATGACGGGTGCGATCATACCAGCACTAATGCACTGGATCCCATCAGAACTCCGAAGTTAAGCGTGCTTGGGCAAGAGTAGTACTAGGATGGGTGACCCCCTGAGAAGTCCTCGTGTTGCACCCCCCTTTTCAATTTTTTTTGCTCCGGTTAGGGTTGCCAAGATACTTTATCCACCACATTTCTATTATCGAATCCCACGGCATCATGGGCAAGACAACTTCGCTGCACGTGGAGGCGGGGCCAGCAAACCGAGGGCGTAGGGCTTGTGACCAGGTCTCCATCGCTCCGGTGCCCATAACTTTTGATCCGTAAGGAGTTACGCGGCGCACAGCATACCGTTGCAAAGCTCTCCAAGATCTCTACGACGGGGGCAGCCAGCTTGCTCACTTTGCCCTTTTTGGAGCCCAAAATCGAACATTTTCATCAGTTTCAGGCCACTATTCTTCTTTTGCTATGTTTTTCCGTCCCGGATCGTACGTCGTGAGCTGTTAAAAGGAAGAAAACCTTACTCGCGGGACATTAGAGGGCCCTACAACGCGTCGATATCACGTCTTGAGCGGTTGCTGCGTTGTTGAAGCAGATGGTTTGTCGTTAAGCACATTGGGCCTTTTGAATGGGCCACCTCTCTAGGCTAGGACTGTGAACCGTTAACACATAAAGGAATTGCGCCCTCAACATGACGGGTGCGATCATACCAGCACTAATGCACTGGATCCCATCAGAACTCCGAAGTTAAGCGTGCTTGGGCGAGAGTAGTACTAGGATGGGTGACCCCCTGAGAAGTCCTCGTGTTGCACCCCCCTTTTCAATTTTTTTTGCTCCGGTTAGGGTTGCCAAGATACTTTATCCACCACATTTCTATTATCGAAACCAACGGCACCATGGGTAAGACAACTTCGCTTCACGTGGAGGTTGGGCAAGCAAACCGAGGGCGTAAGGCTTGTGACCAGGTCTCCGTCGCTCCGGTGCCCATAACTTTTGATCCGTATGGAGTTACGCAGTGCACAACATACCGTTGCAAAGCTCTCTGAGAGCTCTACGACGTGGGTAGCAAAGATGCTTGCTTTGCCCTTTTTGGAGCCCAAAATTGAACGTTTTCATCTGTTTTGGTCCATTTTTCTATTTTTGCTATGTTTTTCCATCCCGGATCGTACGTCGTGAGCTGTTAAAAGGATGATAACCATTCTCGCAGGACACTAGAGGGCCCTACAACGTGTCGATATCACGTCTTGCGAGTATGCTGTGTTGTTGAAGCGGATGGGCTGTCGTTAAGCCCATTGGGCCTTCTGAATAGGCCATCCATCTAGGCTGGGACTGTAAACCGTTAACACATAAAGGAATTGTGTCCTCAACATGACGTATGCGATCATACAAGCACTAATGCACCAGAACCCATCAGAACTCCTAAGTTAAGCGTGCTTGGGCAAGAGTAGTACTAGAATGGGTGACCCCCTGGGAAGTCTTCGTATTGCACGCCCCTTTTCAATTTCTTTTGCTCCGGTTAGGGTTGCCAAGATACTTTATCCACCACATTTCTATTATCGAATCCCACGGCACCTTGGGCCAGAAAACTTGGCTTCACGTGGAGGCTAGGCTCGCAAACCGAGGGCGTAGGGCTTGTGACCAGGTCTCCGTCGCTCCGGTGTCGTTAACTTTTGATCCGAAAGAAGTTACGCGGCGCAAATCATACCGTTGCAAAGCTCTCCGAGAGCTCTACGACTAGGGCAGCCAGCTTGCTCGCTGTGCCCTTTTTAGAGCCAAAAATCAACCATTTTCATCAGTTTTGGGCCACTTTTCTTCTTTTGCTCTGTTTTTCCATCCCCGATCATACGTCGTGAGCCGTTAAAAGTACGACAACCTTACTCGCGGGACATTAGAGGGCCCTACAACAAGTCGATATCACGTCTTGCAAGGATGCTGTGTTGTTGAAGCGGAAGGGTTGCCGTTAAGCCCATTGGGCCTTCTGAATGGGCCATCTCTCTAGGTTGGGACTGTGAACTATTAACACATAAAGGAATTGTGCCCACAACATGACGGGTGTGATCATACCAGCACTAATGCACCGGATCACATCAGAACTCCGAAGTTAAGCATGCTTGGGCAAGAGTAGTACTAGGATGGGTGACCCCCTACGAAGTCTTCGTGTTGCAACCCCCCTTTTCAATTTTTTTTTGCTCCGGTTAGGGTTGCCAAGATACTTTATCCACCACATTTCTGTTACCGAATCCCACGCACCTTGGGTAAGACAACTTCGCTTCACGTGGAGGTTGGGCCAGCAAACCAAGGGCGTAGGGCTTGTGACAAGGTCTTCGTCGCTTCGGTGCCCATAACATTTGATCCGTAAGGAGTTACACATTGCACAGCATACCGGTGCAAAGCTCTCCGAGAGCTCTACGACGGGGGCATCCAGCTTGCTCGCTTTGCCCATTTTTGGATCCTAAAATCAAACTTTTTCATTAGTTTTGGGCCACTTTTCTTATTTTACTCTGTTTTTTCGTCCCGGATCGTACGTCATGAGATGTTAAAAGGAAAACAACCTTACCCGCGGGACATTAGAGGTCCATACAATGCGTCGATATCTCGTCTTGCGAGGATCCTACGTTGTTAAAGCGGATGGGTTGTCGTTAAGCCCATTGCGCCTTCTGAATGGGCCATCTCTCTAGGCTGGGACTGTGAACCGTTAACACATAAGGGAATTGTGCCCTCAACATGACCGGTGCGATCATACCAGCACTAATGCACCGGATCCCATCAAAACTCCGAAGTTAAGCGTGCTTGGGCGAGAGCAGTACTAGGATGGGTGACCCCCTGGGAAGGCCTCGTGCTGCACCCTTTTTTTTAATTTTTTTGCTCCGGTTAGGGTTGCCAAAATACTTTATCCGCCACATTTCTATTATCGAATCCCACGGCACCTTGGGTAAGACAACTTCGCTTCACGTGGAGGTTGGGCCAGCAAACCGAGGGCGTAAGGCTTGTGACCAGGTCTCCGTCGCTCCGGTGCCCATAACTTTTGATCCGTATGGAGTTACACAGCGCACAACATACCGTTGCAAAGCTCTCTGAGAGCTCTACGACAGTGGTAGCAAATATGCTTGTTGTGCCCTTTTTGGAGACCAAAACTGAACTTTTTCATCAGTTTCGGGCCATTTTTCTATTTTTGCTCTGTTTTTCCATCCCGGATCGTACGTCGTGAGCGGTTAATAGGACGACAACCATTCTCTCGACACACTAGAGTGGCTTACAATGCATCGATATCACGTCTTGCGAGTATGCTGCGTTGTTGAAGCGGATGGGTTGTCGTTAAGCCCATTGGGCCTTCTGAATTGGCCATCTCTCTAGGCTGGGACTGTAAACCGTTAACACATAAAGGAATTGTGCCCTCAACATGACGTACGCGATCATACCAGCACTAATGCACCGGATCCCATCAGAACTCCTAAGTTAAGTGTGCTTGGGCGAGAATAGTACTATAATGGGTGACCCTTGGGAAGTCCTCGTGTTGCACCCCCTTTTCAATTTTTTTTGCTCCGGTTAGGGTTGCCAATATACTTTATCTGCCACATTTCTATTATCGACTCCCACGGCACCTTGGGCAAGAAAACTTCGCTTCACGTGGAGGCTGGGCTCGCAAACCGAGGGCGTAGGGTTTGTGACCAAGTCTCCGACGCTCCGGTGCCCTTAACTTTTGATCCGAAAGAAGTTACGCGGCGCACAGCATACCGTTGCAAAGCTCTCCGAGAGCTCTACGACGGGGGCATCCATCTTGCTTGCTGTGCCATCTTTGGAGCCAAAAATCTTCCGTTTTCATCAGTTTTGGGCCACTTATCTTCTTTTGCTCTGTTTTTCCTTCCCGGATCATGCGTCGTGAGCTGTTAAAGGGACGACAACCTTACTCGCGGGACATTAGAGGGCCGTACAACGAGTCGATATCATGTCTTGCAAGGATGCTTCATTGTTAAAGCGGATGGGTTGCCGTTAAGCATATTGGGCCTTCTGAATGGGCCATCTCTCAAGGCTGGGACTGTGAACCGTTAACACATAAAGTAATTGTGCCCACAACATGACGGGTGTGATCATACCAGCACTAATGCACCGGATCACATCAGAACTCCGAAGTTAAGCGTGCTTGGGCAAGAATAGTACTAGGATGGGTGACCCATGGGAAGTCCTCGTGTTGCACTCCCCTTTTCAATTTTTTTTGCTCTGTTTAACGTTGCCAAGATACTCTATCCACCACATTTCTATTATCGAATCCCACGGCACCTTGGGCAAGACAACTTCGCTTCACGCAGAGGCTAGGCCAGCAAACCGAGGGCATAGGGCTTGTGACCAGTTCTCCGTCACTCCGGTGCCCATAACTTTTGATCCATAAGAAGTTACGCGGCACACAACATACCGTTGCAAAGCTCTCCAAGAGCTCTATGACGGGTGCAGCAAGCTTGCTTGTTGTGCCATTTTTGGAGCCCAAAATTGACCGTTTTCATCAGTTTCAGGCCACTTTTCTTCTTTTGCTATGTTTTTAAGTCCCGAATCGTACGTCGTGAGCTGTTAAAAGGACGACAACCTTACTCGCGAGACGTTAGAGGGCCCTACAATGTGTCGATATCACGTCTTGCGAGGATGCTGTGTTGTTGAAGCGGATAGGTTGTCGTTAAGCCCATTGGGCCTTCTGAATGGGCCATCTCTCCTGGCTGGGACTGTGAACCGTTAGCACATAAAGAAATTGTGCCCTCAACATGACTGGTGCGATCAAACCAGCACTAATGCATCGGATCCTATCAGAACTCCGAAGTTAAGAGTGCTTGGGCGAGAGTAGTAATAGGATGGGTGACCCCCTAGGAAGTCCTCGTCTTGCACCACCCTTTTCAATTTTTTTTGCTCCGGTTAGGGTTGCCAAGATACTTTATCCACCATATTTCTATTATCGAATCCCACGGCACCTTGGGCAAGACAACTTCGCTTAACGTGGAGGCTGGGCCAGCAAACCGAGGGCATAGGGCTTGTGACCAGGTCTCCATTGCTCCTGTGCCCATAACTTTTGATCCGTATGGAGTTACGCGGCGGACAACACACCGTTGCAAAGCTCTCCGAGAGCGCTAGGACGGGGGCAACTAGCTTGCTCACTTTACCCTTTTTGGAGCCCAAAATCGAACGTTTTCATCAGTTTCAGGCCACTTTTCTATTTTTGCTCTGTTTTTCCGTCCCGGATCGTACGTCGTGAGCTGTTTAAATGACGACTACCTCACTCGCGGGACGTTAGAGGGCCCTACAATGCGTCGATATCACGTCTTGTGAGGATGCTGCATTGTTGAAGCGGATGGGTTGTCGTTAAGCCCATTGGGCCTTCTGAATTAGCCATCTTTCTAGGCTGGGACTGTGAACCATTAACACATAAAGAAATTGTGCCCTTAACATGACTAGTGTGATCAAACCAGCACTAATGCCCCGGATCGCATCAGAACTCCGAAGTTAAGCCTGCTTGGGCGAGAGTAGTAATAGGATGGGTGACCCCCTAGGAAGTCCTCGTGTTGCACCCCCCTTTTCAAATTTTTTTGCTCCGGTTAGGGTTCCCAAGATACTTTATCGACCACATTTCTATTATCGAATCCCACAGCACCTTGGGCAAGACAACTTCGATTCACGTGGAGGCTGGGCCAGTAAACTGAGGCCATAGGGCTTGTGACCAAGTCTCCGTCGCTCCTGTGCCTATAATTTTTGATCCGTATGGAGTTACGCGGCGCACAACATACCGTTGCAAAGCTCTCCGAGAGCTCTAGGACAGGAGCTGCTAGGTTGCCCGCTTTGCCATTTTTGGAACCCAAAATCGAACTTTTTCATTAGTTTCGGGCCACTTTTCTATTTTTGCTCTGCTTTTCCGTCCTGGGTCGTACGTCGTGAGCTGTTAAAAGGATGACACCCCTACTCGCGGGACATTAAAGGGCCCTACAATGCGTCGATATCACGTCTTGCAAGGATGCTGCGTTGTTGAAGTGGATGGGTTGTCGTTAAGCCCATTGGGCCTTCTTAAAGAGCCATATCTCTAGGCTGGGACTGTTAACCGTTAACACAAAAAGGAATTGTGCCCTCAACATGACAGGTGCGATCATACCAGCACTAATGCACCGGATCCCATCAGAACTCAGAAGTTAAGCGTGCTTGGACTAGAGTAGTACTATGATGGGTGACCCCTGGGAAGTCCTCGTGTTGCACCCCCCTTTTTCAATTTTTTTTGCCCTTGTTAGGGTTGCCAAGATACTTTATCCACCACATTTCTATTATCGAATCTCATGGCACCTTGGGCAAGATAACTTCACTTCCCGTGGAGGCTGGGCCAACCAACCGAGGGCGTAGGGCTTGTGACCAGGTCACCTTCGCTCTGGTGCCCATAACTTTTGATCCATAAGGAGTTACGCGGCGCACAGCAAACCGTTGCAGAGCTCTCCGAGAGCTCTACGACGGGGGCAGCCAACTTGCTCGCTGTGCCCATTTTTGGAGCCTAAAATCAAACATTTTCATAAGTTTTGGGGCATTTTTCTTATTTAGCTATGTTTTTTTGTCCAAGATCGTACGTCGTGATATGATAAAAGGGCAACAATCTTACCCGCGGGACATTAGAGGGCCATACAACGTGTCGATATCTTGTCTTGCGAGGATGCTGCGTTGTTGAAGCAGATGGGTTGTCGTTAAACCCATTGGGCCTTCTGAATGGGCCATCTCTCTCGACTGGTACTGTGAACCGTTAACACATAAAGGAATTGTGCCCTCAACATGACCGGTGCGATCATACCAGCACTAATGCACCGGATCCCATCAGAACTCCGAAGTTAAGCGTGCTTGCACGAGAGTAGTACTAGGATGGGTGACCCCCTGGGAAGTCCTTGTGTTGCACCCCCCTTTTCAATTTTTTTTGCTCTGGTTAGGGTTGCCAAGATACTTTATCCACCACATTTTTATTATCGAATCCCAAGGCACCTTGGGTAAGACAACTTCGTGGAGGCTGGACCAGCAAACCGAAGGCGTAGGGCTTGTGACCAGGTCTCCATCGCTCCGGTGCCCATAACTTTTGATCCGTAAGGAGTTACGTGGCGCACAGCATACCATTGCAAAGCTCTCCGAGAGCTCTACGACGGGGGATGCAAGCTTGTTTCCTGTGCCATTTTTGGAGCCCAAAATCGAACGTTTTCATTAGTTTTGGGCCATTTTTCTTCTTTTGCTCTGTTTTTGGGTCCCGGATCGTACGTCGTGAGCTTTTAAAAGGACGACAACCTTACTCGCGGGACATTAGATGGACCTACAACGCGTCGATATCACGTCTTGCAAGGATGCTGCGTTGTTGAAGCATATGGGTTGTCGTTAAGCCCATTGGGCCTTCTGAATGAGCCATCTTTCTAGGCTGGGACTGTGAACCGTTAACACATAAAGAAATTGTGCCCTCAACATGACTGGGGCGATCAAACCAGCACTAATGCCCTGGATCCCAACAGAACTCTGAAGTTAAGAGTGCTTGGGCGAGAGTAGTACTAGGATGGGTGACCCCCTGGGAAGTCCTCGTGTTGCACCCCCCTTTCCAAATTTTTTTTCTCCGGTTAGGGTTGCCAAGATACTTTATCCACCACATTTCTATTATCGAATCCCAAGGCAACTTGGGTAAGACAACTTCGTGGTGGCTGGGCCAGCAAACCGAGGGCGTAGGGCTTGTGACCACGTCTCCGTCGCTCCGGTACCCATAACTTTTGATCCGTAAGGAGTTACGCGGCGCACAGCAAACCGTTGGGAAGCTCTCCGAGAGCTCTACGACAAGGGCATCAAGCTTGCTCTCTTAGCCCTTTTTCGAGCCCAAAATCGAACGTTTTCATCAGTTTCGAGCCACTTTTCTACTTTTGCTCTGTTTTTCCATCCTATATCGTACGTCGTGAGCTGTTAAAATGACGACAACCTTACTCGCGGGACATTAGAGGGCCCTACAATGCGTCGATATCACGTCTTGTGAGGATGCTGCGTTGTTGAAGCGGATGGGTTGTCGTTAAGCCCACTGGGCCTTCTGAATGAGCCATCTTTCTAGGCTGGGACTGTGAACTGTTAACACATAAAGAAATTGTGCCCTCAACATGACTGGTGCGATCAAACCAGCACTAATGCCCTGGATCCCATCAGAACTCCGAAGTTAAGCGTGCTTGGGTGGGAGTAGTAATAGGATGAGTGACCCCCTAGGAAGTCCTCTTGTTGCATCCCCCTTTCCAATTTATTTTGCTCCGGTTAGGGTTGCCAAGATACTTTATCCACCACATTTCTATTATCGAATCCCATGGCACCTTGGGCAAGACAACTTCGATTCACGTGGAGGCTGGGCCTGCAAACCGAGGCCATAGGGCTTGTGACCAAGTCTCCGTCGCTCCTGTGTCCATTACTTTTGATCCGTATGGCGTTACGCGGTGCACAACATACCGTTGCAAATCTCTCCGAGTGCTCTACGATAGGGGCTGCTTGCTCGCTGAGCCCATTTTTGGAGCCTAAAATTGAACGTTTTCATCAGTTTTGTGCCACTTTTCTTATTTAGCTATGTTTTTTCATCCTGGATCGTACGTCGTGAGATGATAAAAGGACAACAACCTTACTCGCGGGACATTAGAGGGCCATACAATGCATCGATATCTCGTCTTGCGAAGATGCGGCGTTGTTGAAGCGGATGGGTTGTCGTTAAGCCCATTGGGCCTTCTGAATGGGCCCTCTCTCTAGGCTGGGACTGTGAACCGTTAACACATAAAGGAATTGTGCCCTCAACATGATGGGTGCGATCATACCAGTAGTAATGCATCGGATCCCATTAGAACTCCAAAGTTAAGCGTGCTTGGATGAGAGTAGTACTATGATGGGTGACCCCCTGGGAAGTCCTCGTGTTGCACCCCCCTTTTCAAATTTTTTTGCTCCGGTTAGGGTTGCCAAGATACTTTATCCACCACATTTCTATTATCAAATCCCACGGCACCTTGGGTAAGACAACTTCACTTCACGTGGAGGTTGGGCTAGCAAACCGAGGGCGTAAGGCTTGTGACCGGGTCTCCGTAGCTCCGGTGCCCATAACTTTTGATCCGTATGGAGTTACGCGGCACACAGCATACCGTTGCAAAGCTCTCCGAGAGCTCTACGACGGGGGCAGCCAGCTTGCTCGCTGTGCCCTTTTTGGAGCCCAAAATCGAATGTTTTCATCAGTTTTGGGCCATTTTTCTACTTTTGCTCTGTTTTTCCTTCCCGGATCGTACGTCGTGAGCTGTTAAAAGGACAACAACCATTCTCGCCGGACACTAGAGAGCCTTACAATGCGTCGATATCACGTCTTGCGAGGATGCTGCGTTGTTGAAACGGATGGGTTGTCGTTAAGCCCATTAGGCCTTCTGAATAGGCCATCTCTCTTGGCTGGGACAGTGAACCGTTAACACATAAAGGAATTGTGCCCTCAACATGACGGATGCGATCATACCAGCACTAATGCACCGGATCCCATCAGAACACCGAAGTTAAGCGTGCTTGGGCGAGAGTAGTATTAGAATGGGTGACCCGCTGGGAAGTCCTCGTGTTGCACCCACCTTTTCAATTTTTTTTGCTCCGGTTAGGGTTGCCAACATACTTTATCCACCACATTTCTATTATTGAATCCCACTGCACCTTGGGCAAGAAAACTTCATTTCACGTGGAGGCTGGGCTCGCAAACCGAGGGCGTAGGGCTTGTGACCAGGTCTTCGTCGCTCCGGTGCCTTAACTTTTGATCCGAAAGGAGTTCCGCGGCGCACAATATACCGTTGCAAAGCTCTCCGAGAGCTCTATGAAAAGGGCAGCCAGCTTGCTCGCTGTGCCCTTTTCGGAGCTCAAAATCGACCGTTTTCATCAGTTTCGGGCCACTTTTCTTCTTTTGCTCTGTTTTTCCGTCCCAGATCATACGTCGTTAGCTGGGAAAAGGAAGAAAACCCAACTCACGGGACATTAGAGGGCCCTACAACGTGTCGATATCACGTCTTGCGAGGATGCTGCGTCGTTGAAGCGGATGGGTTATCGTTAAGCCCATTGGGCCTTCTGAATGGGCCATCTCTCTAGGCTGGGACTGTGAACAGTTAACACATAAAGGAATTGTGTGTCATGACCCGATCAACATTCCCATGAAGGGGCGCACGAGTCACAACTATCCGGATATTGTCCGCTTTGAGCAAAGCCTCGAGGGCACCAATACTCTCACGGTTTTGTTCCTCACGTGTCTCCACGTGAAAACGCGTCTTGGCTGTTACAAGGAGTCGCCCCCTTATAACCAGCTATCTCACTTCCTAGACAATCCATGTGGGATATTTCACCCGCCCCCCCCATAGGGACCCAGCGTCCTCGCTGGCCAACAACCGTAGGCTCTGATACCATTTGTCATGACCCGATCAACATTCCAACGAAGGGGCGCACGAGTCACAACTACCAGGATATTGTCCGCTTTGAGCAAGGCCACGAGGGCACCAATACTCTCACGATTTTGTTCCTCACGTGTCTCCACGTGAAAACGCGTCCTGGCTATTACAAGAAGTCGCCCCCTTATAACCAGCTCTCTCACTTCCTAGACAGTCGATGTGGGATATTTCACCCCTGTAACACCCCGATCACTCTCGAGACCGGAAGTTCTATCAATCGATCTAATCACAACCCAAACCAAACCCGGGCATAAATTTTTAGGGAAAACGGGCGGAGTCTCCCCTGTTTCTAGCCGAAATGTAAAACCTGCGACATCATATAAGTGGACCAACACTGAGTCCAACCATACAAACACCTCAAGGCCATCTGAGCCTTGGTTCTCAACAATTAAACTCAGCAAGTATACATACATTTCCAATTTTGAAAGCTAACCTATCTCTTTTCATTTTTGACAAGTACACTCAAACTAGACAATTAAACCATACTAAGCTACTACATAAAATAAACTATCATACCATTCTAATTCTTTTCTTTTGGACATTACAAACATGCATTTGAAGTTAAGTTATAATAACTAGATGCATAATCTAACTTATCAAACTACTTCAACAATCTAATGAAACTTAAATTACATACTTTTTGGCATTAAATACATACAACATATGAAAGCATATATCTTCACAACTTCGACACTCAAGCCACATAGGCACGCAAGACAACTCTTCAGGCAACGAACTTTCACGAAATCACGAACTTCCATCTAACATGACATTTCTTGAAATGTGGTGGTGAGGAGTGAGTATACACAACACGTATACTCAGTGAGGGCGAGACAGATATCGAATTGGAGAGAAAGAAAGTCGTGCAATGCAAATAAGACAGTTAAGCAATATAACTGATAAATAAGCAATCAAGACAAACAATCAATACAATAAGCAATTATTGAAAGCATTAACACAACCATTCAAAGCTATACCACACTCTAAAGGCTATGGTTCACTCTTACGAGCAATATACAATTTCACGAGCGATACATCAATCTCGAGCTTGATGTTGACAACGATGACAATAAGCACGCAACCACCTTATAACACCAGTTTGGAATACCCTGGGAGTAACCATCAATTCTACGACCCAAATCTCCCTGGGAGGCAACCCAAGCGAGAAAGGGAATAGCTACGGAGCTAGAGCAACCAACACTAGCAACCCGAGGCTACCCAGAGAGGCCCATCACTCACGTGCGGAACACTATGCAATGCAAGACTCGATACAAGGCAATAAATGAGCGATAGCACAACAATACAAACTAGTGACAACAAACGAGATAACAAGCAATCACAATCAATACTAGCATTCAACTAACTTTTCAAGCATAACAAGCAATAATAAGCAACAATAACACCAATTAAACAAGTATATCAAGCAACCCTAAGCATTCTATAGGCATATATCAAGATAACAAGCAAAATCACAAATCGGCCCCAACTATCAAAACACTGCCATTTCCAAACGAGCCACGAGTTCTGGAAACCGACTTCGCCAATCCTCCTAGGTCACCATAAGGCATGTCTAAGGACCCCGAAACCCTACTTTACCCTAGAATTCAAGCAAAGCCCCGATTTTCCCCTTTGCTTGTTTGAACTACAACTATACCAACCAAACACCCAACCAATGCCATAATCGCACCAAAAGTGCTTCCATGGCCTCCCAATACATTGCCAACACGCAAAATGAGAAAACGCCAAACTCGACCTAAACGACCCGGACTTTCACCAAGCCATTTTCTCCATTTTTTCCATTATGCAACCCAAACAAACCATGCATTTAGGCATTCTAGCATACCTAGCACATTTCTACATCAACGGACAGTATAACGGAGCAACTTCATCGTTTTAAGGGTTTACTATTCATAGAACACTATTCAACAACCAATTTAAATTGCAATCTCAACATTTAACCGCATAAAATGTTAAAAAGCTATAAATACACGTTCTACAATTGCCAAGGAACATTCTAGAAGCATCAAAACGCTTTAAACAACAATCTACGGATAAATCTCAAAAATCACAAAGTTGACATACATAACATTTAAATGTGCAAATAACGTGATTCCCTCACCTTAGGCACTCCTAGTCGCTAGGAAAACAACGCTGGACACCTCGGAAACCACCCCGCACGAGCTCACGCGAAGATTGGAAGTTTGGAAGGTTAAAATTTCTTTTTTTTCTCCTCATGATTTCGGCCATGGCTGCTCTTTTTTTTCCAGCTTTTGTTTTTTTTTTCTTTGTTATTTGTTATTTTATAAGCCAACTAAGGTCAAAGGTCAAAGCACTTGGTCAACTAACTTAAAATTGGTCAAAATGGCCTATTTCAAGCATTTTAAAGCTAAAACAAGTAACATAAATCCAATTCCAGTTAAATACAACTTAAAACACTAAAATTAAAACACTAAATACTAGTTTTCACTATTTGCTGAGGACTCGAATTCATTTCCCAACTATCTCTCTCGATATGCTATGCACTTTGCGTCAATAGAAGAATAACAATTAAATCTCAAAAAATCTAAGAAATATATCATTTTCGGAAAGCATCATAGTTTAAAATTTACTCCGGCTCGGAGTTACTTTTCTCATTTATTTGAAAACCGAGTGATTGTAACGCAAAACAACCAAAACTGATTATTAAAATAATCAAAACAATCAAGGTAATCAATATTCATTTAAAATAATTAATTTAACTATTTCTAGAACATTATAAAGAATTATGAATTTAATATTAAGTTACAAATGAACAAATAAATATAAACATGTAATCAAGTGCAATTAAATATTAACATTTAAGATAGCACTTAATTAATCACAAGAGAATAAATTCAATTACTATAATTATTAGAAATAGATAATAATCTTTTAATTATTCAATATACAATTACCAAATGCTTCCAAGAGAAATATTAAAATAGTGCAAATTGGTTGATTTAACTAATTAAACATTTAATCAAATGCAGTCAAGTGCTATTAAATGCATGCCGGGTTCGGGTTATCACTTGTGCCCTCAACATGACGGGTGCGATCATACCAGCACTAATGCATCGGATCCCATCAGAACTCCGAAGTTAAATGTGCTTGGGCGAGAGTAGTACTTGGATGGGTGACCCACTGGGAAGTCCTCGTGTTATAGCCCCTTTTCAATTTTTTTTTAGCTCCGGTTAGGGTTGCCAAGATACTTTATCCCCCACATTTCTATTATCGAATCCCACGACACCTTGGGTAAGAAAACTTCGCTTCACGTGGAGGCTAGGCCAGCAAACCGAGGTCGTAGAGCTTGTGACCAGGTCTCCGTCGCTCTGGTGCCCATAACTTTTGATCTGTAAGGAGTTACGTGGCGCACATCATACCGTTGTAAAGATCTCCGAGAGCTCTACGGCGGGGGCAGGCAGCTTGCTTGCTGTGCCCTTTTTGGATGCCAAAATCGACCGTTTTCATCAGTTTCGGGGCACTTTTCTATTTTTGCTATGTTTTTCCATCCCGGATCGTACGTCGTGAGTTGTTAAAAGGATGACAAACTTTCTCGCGGGACATTAGAGCGCCCTACAACACATCGATATCACGTCTTGCGAGGTTGCTGCATTGTTGAAGCGGATGGGTTGTCGTAAAGCCCATTGGGACTTCTGAATGATCCATCTCTCTAGGCTGGGACTATGAACCATTAACACAAAAAGGAATTGTGCACTCAACATGACTGGTGCAATCAAACCAGCACTAATGCACCGGATCCAATCAGAACTCCGAAGTTAAGCGTGCTTGGGCGAGAGCAGTACGAGGATGGGTGACCCCCTGGGAAGTCCTCATGTTGCACCCCCCTTTTCAATTTTTTTTGCCCCGGTTAGGGTTGCCAAGATACTTTATCCACCACATTTCTATTATCGAATCCCACGGCACCTTGGGCATGACAACTTCACTTCACGTGGAGGCTGGGCCAGCAAACCGAGGGCGTAGGGCTTGTGACCAGGTCTATTTCGCTCCGGTGCCCATAACTTTTGATCCGTAAGGAGTTACGCGGCACACAGCATACTGTTGCAAAGCTCTCCGAGAGCTCTACGATGGGGGCAGCCAGCTTGCTCGCTGTGCCCATTTTGGTAGCCCAAAATCGAACGTTTTCATCAGTTTCGGGCTACTTTTCTTAATTAGCTTTGTTTTTCAGTCCCGGATCGTACGTCGTGAGAAGTTAAAATGACGAAAACTTTACTCGCGGGACATTAGAGGGCCCTACAATGCATCAATATCACGTCTTGCGAGGATGCTGCGTTGTTGAAGCGGATGGGTTGTCGTTAAGCCCATTGGGCCCTCTGAATGGGCCATCTCTCTAGGCTGGGATTGTGAACCGTTAACACATAAAAGAATTGTGCCCTCCACATGACGGGTGCGATCATAACAGCACTAATGCACAGGATCACATCAGAACTCCGAAGTTAAGCGTGCTTGGGCAAGAGTAGTACTAGGATGGGTGACCCCCTGGGAAGTCCTCGTGTTGCACCCCCCTTTTCAATTTTTTTTGCTCTCGTTAAGGTTGCCAAGATACTTTATCCATCACATTTCTATTATCGAATCCCACGGCACCTTGGGCAAGACAACTTCGCTTCACGCGGAGGCTGGGCCTTCAAACCGAGGGCATAGGGCTTGTGACCAGGTCTCCGTCGCTCCGGTGCCCATAACTTTTGATCCGTAAAGAGTTACACGGCGCACAGTATACCGTTGCAACGCTCTCAAAGAGCTCTAGTACAAGGGAAGCTAGCTTGCTCACTTTTCCTTTTTTGGAGCCCAAAATCGAACGTTTTCATCAGTTTCGGGCCACTTTTCTTCTTTAGCTCTGTTTTTCTATCCTGGATCGTACGTCGTGAGAAGTTAAAAGGACGACAACCTTACTCGCTGGACATTAGAGGGTCCTACAACGTGTCGATATCACGTCTTGCGAGGATGCTGCGTTGTTGAAGCGGATAGGTTGTCGTTAAGCCCGTTGGGCCTTCTGAATGGGCCATCTCTCTAGACTAGGACTGTAAACCGTTAACACATAAAGGAATTGTGCCCTCAACATGACGGGTGCGATCATACCAGCACTAATGCACCGGATCCCATTAGAACTCCGAAGTTAAGCGTGCTTGGGCGAGAGTAGGACTAGGATGCGTGACCCTTGGGAAGTCCTTGAGTTGCACCCCGCTTTTCAATTTTTTTTAGCTCCAGTTAGGGTTGCCAAGAAACTTTATCAACCACATTTCTATAATCGAATCCCACGGCACCTTGGGTAAGACAACTTCACTTAACGTGGAGGTTGGGCTAGCAAATCGAGGGCGTAAGACTTGTGACCAGGTCTCCGTCGGTCCGGTGCTCATAACTTTTGATCCATAAGGAGTTACGCAGCGCACAGCATACCGTTGCAAAGTTCTCCGAGAGCTCTACGACAGGGGTAACAAGCTTGCTTGCTGTAACCTTTTTGGAGCCCAAAATCAAACGTTTTCATTAGTTTCAGGCCACTTTTCTACTTTTGCTCTATTTTTCCATCCCGGATCGTACGTCGTGAGCTGTTAAAAGGATGACAACCTTACTCGTGGGACATTAGAGGGCCCTACAATGCGTCGATATCACGTCTTGCGAGGATGATACGTTGTTGATGCGGATGGGTTGTCGTTAAGCCCATTGGGCCTTCTGAATGAGCCATCTCTCTGGTCTGGGACTGTGAACAGTTAACATATAATTGAATTGTGCCCTAAACATGGCTGGTGCAATCATACCAGCACTAATGCACTGGATCCCATCAGAACTCCGAAGTTAAGCGCGCTTGGGCGAGCGTAGTACTAGGATGGGTGACCCCTTGGGATGTCCTCGTGTTGCACCCCCTTTTCAATTTTTTTTTCTCCGGTTAGGGTTGCCAAGATACTTTATCCACCACATTTCTATTATCGAATCCCACGGCACCTTGGGCAATACAATTTCGCTTCACTTGGAGGCTGGGCCAGCAAACCGAGGGCGTAGGGCCTGTGACCAGGTCTCCTTCGTTCTGGTGCCCATAACTTTTGATCCGTAAAGAGTTACGCAGCACACAACATACCGTTGCAAAGCTTTTCGAGAGCTCTACGACGGGGGCAGCAAGCTTGCTCGATGTGCCCATTTTTTGAGCCCAAAATCGAACGTTTTCATCAGTTTCGGGCCCCTTTTCTGATTTAGCTCAGTTTTTCCATCCCAGATCGTACGTCGTGAGAAGTTAAACAAACGACAACCTTACTGGTGGGACATTAGAGGGCCCTACAACGTTTAGATATCACGTCTTTCGAGGATGCTACGTTGTTGAAGCGGATGGGTTGTCGTTAAGCCCATTGGGCCTTCTGAATGGGCCATCTCTCTAGGCTGGGACTGTGAACGGTTTACACATAAAGGAATTGTGCCCTCAACATGACGGGTGCGATCATAACGGCACTAATGCACCGGATCCCATCAGAACTCCGAAGTTAAGCGTGCTTGGGCATGAGTAGTACTAGGATGGGTGACCCCCTGGGAGGTCCTCGTGTTGCACCCCCCTTTTCAATTTTTTTTGGTCCGGATAGGGTTGCCAAGATACTTTATCCACCACATTTCTATTATCGAATCCCACGGTACCTTGGGCAAGACAACTTCGCTTCACGTGGAGGTTGGGCTAGCAAACCGAGGGCATAGGGCTTGTGACCAGGTAACCGTCGCTCCGGTGCCCATAACTTTTGATCCGTAGGGAGTTACGTGGCGTACAGCATACCGTTGCGAAGCTCTCCAAGAGCTCTACGACGGGGGCAGCTAGCTTGCTCTCTTTGACCATTTTGGAGCCCAAAATCGAACATTTTCAACATTTTGTGGCCAATTTTCTATTTTTGATCTGTTTTTGGGTCCCGGATAGTACGTCGTGAGATGTTAAAAGGACGACAACCCTACTCGCGGGACATTAGAGGACCCTACAATGCGTCAATATCACGTCTTGCGAGGATACTGCGTTGTTGAAGCGGATGGGTTGTCGTTAAGCCCATTGGGCCTTCTGAGTGGGCAATCTCTCTAGGTTGGGACTGTCAACCGTTAACACATAAAGGAATTGTGCCCTAAACATGACGGGTACGATCATAACAGCACTAATGCACCGGATCGCATCAGAACTCCGAAGTTAATCGTGCTGGGGCAAGAGTTGTACTATGATGGTTGACCCCCGAGGAAGTCCTCATGTTGTACCCCCCTGTTCAATTTTTTTTACTCCGGTTAGGGTTTCCAAGATACTTTATCCACCACATTTCTATTATCGAATCCCACGGCACCTTGGGTAACACAACTTCGCTTCACGTGGAGGCTGGGACAGCAAACCGAGGGCGTAGGTCCTGTGACCTGGTCTCCTTCGCTCTGGTGCCCATAACTTTTGATCCGTAAGAAGTTATGCGACGCACAGCATATCGTTGCAAAGCACTCCGAGAGCTCTACGATTGGGGTAGCCAGCTTGCTCGATGTGCCCATTTTTGGTGCCCAAAATTGAACGTTTTCATCAGTTTCAGGCCCTTTTTCTATTTTAGCTCAGTTTTTCAGTCCCAGATCGTACGTCGTGAGATGTTAAACGGATGAGAACCTTACTCGCGGGACATTAGAGGGCCCTACAACGAGTAAATATCACGTCTTGCGAGGATGCTACGTTGTTGAAGCGGATGGATTGTCGTTAAGCCGATTGGGCCTTCTAAATGGGCCATCTCTCAAAGTTGGGACTGTGAACGGTTAACACATAAAGGAATTGTACCCTCAACATGACGGGTGCGATCGTAATGGCACTAATGCATCGGATCCCATCAGAACTCCGAAGGTAAGCGTGCTTGGGCAAGAGTAGTACTAGGATGGGTGACCCCCTTGAAATTCTTCGTGTTGCACCCCACTTTTCAATTTTTTTTGCTCCGGATAGGGTTGCCAAGATACTTTATCCACCATATTTCTATTATCGAATCCCACGGCACCTTGGGCAATACAACTTCGCTTCACGTGGAGGTTGGGCCAGCAGACCGAGGGCATAGGGCTTGTGACCAAGTCACCGTCGCTCCGGTGCCCATAACTTTTGATCCGTAGGGAGTTACACGGCGTATAGCATACCGTTGCAAAGCTCTCTGAGAGCTCTACAATAGGGGCAGCTAGCTTGCTTGCTTTGCCCATTTTGGAGCCCAAAATCAAACCTTTTCATCAGTTTCGGGCCAATTTTCTATTTTTGCTCGGTTTTTCAGTCCCGGATAGTACGTCGTGAGATGTTAAAAGGACGACAACCTTGCTCGCGGGACATTAGAGGGCCATACAATGCGTCGATATCACATCTTGCGAGGATGCTTCGTTGTTGAAGCGGATGGGTTGTCGTTAAGCCAATTGGGCCTTCTGAATGGGCAATCTCTCTAGGTTGGGACTGTCAGCCGTTAACACATAAAGGAATTGTGCCCTAAACATGATGGGTGCGATCATAACTGCACTAATGCACCAGATCGCATCAGAAATCCGAAGTTAAGCGTGCTGGGGAAAGAGTTGTACTAGGATGGGTGACCCCTTGGGAAGTCCTCGTGTTGTACCCCCCTTTTCAATTTTTTTTGCTCCGGTTAGGGTTGCCAAGACACTTTATCCACCACATTTCTATTATCGAATCCCACGGCACCTTGGGCAAGACAACTTCGCTTCAGGTGGAGGCTGCGCTAGCAAACCGAGGACATAGGGCTTGGGACCAGGTCTCCGTCTCTCTGGTGCCCTTAACTTTTGATCCGTTAGGAGTTACGCGGCACAAAGCATACCTTTGCAAAGCTCTCTGAGAGCTCAATGACGGGGGCAGCTAGCATGTTTGCTTTGCCCTATTTGGAGCCCAAAATTGAACGTTTTTATCAGTTTTGGGCCACTTTTCTAATTTTGCTCTGTTTTTCTGTCCCGGATCGTACGTCGTGAGCTGTTAAAAGGACGACAACCTTACTCGCGGGACATTAGAGGGCCCTACAATGCGTCGATATCACGTCTTTCGAGGATGTTACGTTGTTGAAACGGATGGGTTGTCATTAAGCCCATTGGCCCTTCTGAATGAGCCATCTCTCTAGGCTGGGACTGTGAACTGTTAACACATAAAGGAATTGTGCCCTCAACATGACGGGTGCGATCATAACAGCACTAATGCACTGGATCCCATCAGAACTCCACAGTTAAGCGTGCTTGGGCAAGAGTAGTAGTAGGATGGGTGACCCCCGGGGAAGTCCTCTTGTTGCACCTCTCTTTTCAATTTTTTTTGCTCCGGTTGGGGTTGCCAAGATACTTTATCCACTACATTTCTATTATCAAATCCCACGGCACCTTGGGCAAGACAACTTCGCTTCACGTGGAGGTTGGGCCAGCAAACTGAGGGTGTAGGGATTGTGACCAGGTGTCCTTCGCTCCGGTGCCCATAACTTTTGATCCGTAAGGAGTTACGCGGCACACAGCATACCGTTGCAAAGCCCTCTAAGAGCTCTACGACGGGGGCAGCAAGCTTGCTTGCTTTGCCCATTTTTGCAGCCCAAAATCGAACGTTTTCATCAATTTTGGGCCACTTTTCTTATTTATCTTTGTTTTTGGTCCCAGATCGTACGTCGTTAGAAGTTAAAAGGGCGACAACGTTACTCGCGGGACATTAGAGTACCCTACAATGCGTCGATATCACGTCTTGCGAGGATGCTGCGTTGTTAAGGCGGATGGGTTGTCGTTAAGCCCATTGGGCCTTTTGAATGGGCCATCTCTCAAGGCTGGGATTGTGAACCGTTAACACATAAAAGAATTGTGCCCTTAACATGATGGGTACAATCATAACACCACTAATGCACCGGATCACATCAGAACTCCGAAGTTAAGCGTGCTTGGGCAAGAGTAGTACTAGGATGGGTGACCTTCTGGGAAGTCCTCGTGTTGCACCCCTCTTTTCAATTTTTTTTGCTCCGGTTACGGTTACCAAGATACTTTATCCACCATATTTCTATTATCGAATATCCCGGCACCTTGGGCAAGACAACTTCGCTTCACGCGGAAGCTGGGCCAGCAAACCGAGGGCATAGGGCTTGTGACCAGGTCTCCGTCGCTCTGGTGCCCATAACTTTTGATCCGTAAGGAGTTAGGTGGCGCACAGCATACCGTTGCAATGCTCTTCGAGAGCTCTACGACGAGGGCAGCTAGCTTGCTCACTTTGCATTTTTTGGAGCCAAAATCTAACGTTTTCATCAGTTTCGGGCCACTTTTCTTATTTAGCTTTGTTTTACCGTCCCGGATCGTACGTCGTGAGAAGTTAAAAGGATGACAACGTTACTCGCGGGACATTAGAGCACCGTACAACGTGTCGATATCACGTCTTGCTAGGATGCTGCGTTGTTGAAGCGGATGGGTTGTCGTTATGCCCATTGGCCTTCTGAATGGGCCATCTCTCTAGACTGGAACTGTGAACCGTGAACACATAAAGGAATTGTGCCCTCAACATGATGGGTGCGATCATACCAGCACTAATGCACTGGATCCCTTCAAAACTCCGAAGTCAAGCGTCCTTGGGGGAGAGTAGTACTAGGATGGGTGACCCCCTAGGAAGTCCTCGTGTTGCACCCCCATTTTCAATTTTTTTTGCTCCGGTTAGGGTTGCCAAGATAATTTATCCACCACATTTCTATTATCGAATCCCACGGCACCTTGGGGAAGACAACATCGCTTTACGTGGAGGCTGGGCCAGCAAACCGAGGGCGTAAGGCTTGTGACCAGGTCTATGTCGCTCCGGTGCCCATAACTTTTGATCCGTAAGGAGTTACGCGTCGCACAACAAACCGTTGCAAAGCTCTCCGAGAGCTCTACGATGGTGGCGGCTAGCTTGCTCGCTTTGCCCTTTTTGAAGCCCAAAATCGAACGTTTTCATCATTTTCGGTCCACTTTTCTACTTTTGCTCTATTTTTTCATCCCCGATCGTACGTCGTGAACTGTTAAAAGGACGACATCCTTACTCGCGGGACATTAGAGGGCCCTACAATGCATTGATATCACGTCTTGCAAGGATGCTGCGTTGTTGAAGCAGATGGGTTATCGGTATGCCCATTGGGCCTTCTGAATGAGCCATCTCTCTAGGCTGGGAATGTGAACCTTTATCATATAAAGGAATGGTGCCCTCAACATGACGGGTGCGATCATACCATAACTAATGCACCAGATCCCATCAGAACTCGAAAGTTAAGCGTGCTTGGGCAAGACTAGTACTAGGATGGGTGACCCCCTGGGAAGTCCTCGTGTTGCACCCCCCTTTTCAATTTTTTTTGCTCCGGTTAGGGTTGCCAAGATACTTTATCCGCCACATTTCTATTATCGAATCCCACGGCACCTTGGGCAAGACAACTTCAGTTCACGTGAAGGCTGGGCCAGCAAACCAAGGGCGTAGGGCTTGTGACCAGGTCTCATTCGCTCCGGTGCCCATAACTTCAGATCCGTAAAGAGTTACGCAGTGCACAACATACAGTTGCAAAGCTCTCTGAGAGCTCTACGACTGAGGTAGCGAGCTTGCTCGCTGTGCCCATTTTGGAGCCCAAAATCGAACATTTTTATCAGTTTCGGGCCACTTTTCTTCTTTTGCACTATTTTTCCTTCCCGGATCGTACGTCGTGAGCTGTTAAAAGGACGACAACCTTACTTGTGGGACATTAGAGGGCCCAACAACTTGTCGATTTCACATCTTCTGAGGATGCTGCATTGTTAAAGCGGATGGGTTGTCGTTAAGCCCATTGGGCTTTCTGAATGTGCCATCTATCTAGGCTGGGACAGTGAACCGTTAACACATAAAGGAATTGTTCCTCAACATGTCGGGTGTGATCGTACGAGCACAAATGCACCGGATCCCATTAGAACTCCGAAGTTAAGCGTGCTTGGGCGAGAGTAGTACTAGGATAGGTGACCCCCTGGGAAGTCCTCGTGTTGCACCTCGCTTTCCAATTTTTTACTCCGGTTTGGGTTGCCAAGATACTTTGTCCAACACATTTCCATTATCGAATCCCACGGCACCATGGACAAGACAACTTCGCATCACGTGGAGGCTGGGCAAGCAAACCGAGGGCGCAGGGCCTGTGACCAGGTCTCCGTTGCTCCGTTGCCCATAACTTTTGATTCGTAAGGAGTTACGCGGCGCACAGTATACCGTTGCAAAGCTCTCTGAGAGCTCTACGACGGGGGCAGCTAGCTTGCTCGCTGTGCTCTTTTTAGAGCCCAAAATCGAATGTTTTCATTAGTTTCAGGCAACTTTTCTATTTTTGCTCAGTTTTTCAATCCCGGATCGTACGTCGTGTGCTGTTAAAAGGACGACAACCTTACTCCCCGGACATTAGAGGGACATACAATGCATCGATATCACGTCTTGCAAGGATGCTGCATTGTTGAAGCGGATGGGTTGTCTTTAAGCCCATTGGGCCTCCTGAATGTGCCATCTCTCTTAGCTGGGACTGCGAACCGTTAACACATAAAGGAATTGTGCCCTCAACAAGACGGGTGCGATCATACCAGCACTAATGCGCTAGATCCCATCAAAACTCTGAAGTTAAGAGTGCTTGGGCGAGAGTAGTACTAAGATGGGTGACCCCCTGGGAAGTCCTCGTATTGCACCCCCCTTTTCAATTTTTTTTGCTCCGGTTAGGGTTGCCAAGATACTTTATCCACCACATTTCTATTATCGAATCCCACGGCACCTTGGGCAAGACAACTTCGCTTCACGTGGAGGCTGTGCCAGCAAACCGAGGGCGTAGGGCTTGTGACCAGGTCTCCGTCGCTCCGATGCCCATAACTTTTGATCCATAAGGAGTTACGCGGCGCACAGTATACCGTTGTAAAGGTCTCCGAGAGCTCTACGACGAGGGTAGCTAGTTTGCTTGCTGTGCCCTTTTTGGAGCCCAAAATCGAACGTTTTCATAAGATTTAGGCCACTTTTCTTCATTTGCTCTGTTTTTTCATCTCGGATCGTATGTCATGAGCTATTAAAAAGACGACAACCTTACTCGAGGGACATTAGAGGGCTCTACAATGCGTCAATATCACGTCTTGCGAGGATGCTGCATTGTTGAAGCGGATGGATTGTCGTTAAGCCCATTGGGCCTTTTGAATGGGCCATCTCTTTGGGCTGGGACTGTGAACTGTTAACACATAAAGGAATTGTGCCCTCAACTTGACGGGTGCGATCATACCAGCACTAATGCATCGGATCCCATTAGAACTCCGAAGTTAAGCGTGCTTGGGTGAGAGTAGTACTAAGATGGTTGACCCCTTGGGAAGTCCTCGTGTTGCACCCCCATTTTCAATTTTTTTTGCTCACTTTAGGGTTGCCAAAATACTTTATCCACCATATTTCTATTATCGAATCCCAAGGCAGCTTGGGCAAGACAACTTCGCTTCACATGAAGGCTTGGCCGGCAAACCGAGGGCGTAGGGCTTGTGACTAGGTCTCCGTCGCTCCGGTGCCCATAACTTTTGATCCGTAAGGAGTTATGCAGCGTACAGCATACCGTTGCAAAGCTCTCAGAGAGCTTTATGACGGGGGCAGCCAGCTTGCTCGCTGAGCCCATTTTGAATCCCAAAATCGAACGTTTTCATCAGTTTCAGGCGACTTTTCATATTTTGCTCTGTTTTTTTGTCCCGGATCGTACGTCGTGAGCTGTTTAAAGGATGACAACCTTACTCGCGGGATATTATGGGGCCCTACAATAGGTCGATATCACGTCTAGCGAGGATGCTGCGTTGTTGAAGCGGATGGGTTGTCGTTAAGCACATTGGGCCTTTTGAATGGGCCATCTCTCTAAGCTGGGACTGTGAACCGTTATCACATAAAAGAATTGTGCCCTCAACATGATGGGTACGATCATACCAGCACGAATGCACCGTATCCCATCAGAACTCCAAAGTTAAGCGTGCTTGGGCAAGAGTACTACTAGGATGGGTGACCCATTTGGAAGTCCTAGTGTTGTACCCCCGTTTCCAATTTTTTTTGGCTCCGGTTAGGGTTTCCAAGAAAATTTATCCACCACATTTCTATTATCGAATCCCACGGCACCTTGGGCAAGACAACTTTGCTTCACATAGAGGTTGGGCCCGCAAACCGAGGGCGTAGGGCATGTGACCAGGACTCCGTCGCTCCGGTGCCCATAACTTTTGATCTGTAAGGAGTTACGCGGCACACAGCATACCGTTGCAAAGCACTGAGAGTGCTCTACGACGGGGACAGCGAGCTTACTCGCTGTGCCCTTTTTGGAGCCCAAAATCTAACGTTTTCATTAGTTTCCGATCTCTTTTCTTCTTTTGCTCTATTTTTCTGACCCGGATCCTACGTCGCAAGCTGATAAATGGACGACAACCTTCCTCGCTGGATATTAGAGGGCCCTACAATGCGTCGATATCACGTCTTGCGAGGATGTTGCGTTGTTAAAGCGGGTGGGTTGTCGTTAAGCCCATTGGGCCTTTCGAATGGGCCATCTCGCTAGGCTGGGACAGTGAACCGTTAACACATAAAGGAATTGTGCCCTCAACATGACAGGTGCGATCATACCAGCCCTAATGCACCGGATCCTGTCAGAACTCCGAAGTTAAGCGTGCTTGGGCGAGAGTAGTACTAGGATGGGTGACCCCGTGGGAAGTCCTCGTGTTGCACCCTCCTTTTCAATTTTTTTTTGCTCCGGTTAGGGTTGCCAAGATACTTTATCCACCACATTTCTATTATCGAATCCCACGGCACCTTGGGGAAGACAACTTCGCTTCACGTGGAGGCTGGGCCAACAAACCGAGGGCGTAGGTCTTATGACAAGTTCTCCATTGCTCCGGTGCCCATAACTTTTGATCCGTAAGGAGTTACGCGGCGTACAGCATACCGTTGTAAAGCTCTCTGAGACCTCTACGACGGGGGCAGCCAACTTGATTGCTGTGCCCTTTTTGGAGACCAAAATCGATCGTTTTCATCAGTTTCGGGCCACCTTTCTTCTTTAGCTCTGTTTTTTCGTCCCGGATTGTACGTTGTGAGCTGTTAAAAGGAAGACAACCTTACTCGTGGGACATTAAAGGGCCCTATAACGGGTCGATATCACGTCTTGCGAGGATGCTGCGTTGTTGAAGCGGATGGGTTGTTGTTAAGCCTATTGGGCCTTTTGAATGATCCATCTCTCTAGGCTGGGACTGTGAACCGTTAACACATAAAGGAATTGTGCCCTCAACATCGTGGGTGCGATCATACCAGCCCTAATGCACCGGATCCTATCATAACTCTAAAGTTAAGCGTGCTTGGGTGAGAGTAGTACTAGGATGGTTGACCCCTGCGAAGTCCGCATGTTGCACCCTCCTTTTCAATTTTTTTTGCTCCGGTTAGGGTTGCCAAGATACTTTATCCACCACATTTCTATTATTGAATCCCACGACACCTTGGGGAAGACAACTTCGCTTCACGTGGAGGCTGGGCCAACAAACCGAGGGCGTAGGGCTTGTGACCAGGTCTCCGTCGCTCTGGTGCCCATAACTTTTGATCCGTAAGG
Organism: Ehretia macrophylla; assembly: GCA_037974665.1. Classification (NCBI taxonomy): domain Eukaryota; kingdom Viridiplantae; phylum Streptophyta; class Magnoliopsida; order Boraginales; family Ehretiaceae; genus Ehretia; species Ehretia macrophylla. Next base: position 75,665,396 of record CM075769.1, read on the forward strand.
AGTTACACGGCGTACAACATACCGTTGCAAAGCTCTCCGAGAGCTCTACGACGGGGGCAGCAAGCTTGCTTGCTGTGCCCTTTTTGGAGCCCAAAATCGATCGTTTTCATTAGTTTCGGGCTACTTTTCTTCTTTACCTCTATTTTTTCGTCCCGGATTGTACGTTGTGAGCTGTTAAAAGGAAGACAACCTTACTCGGGGGACATTAAAGGGCCCTATAACGGGTCGATATCACATCTTGCGAGGATGCTGCGTTGTTGAAGCGGATGGGTTGTTGTTAAGCCCATTGGGCCTTTTGAATGATCCATCTCTCTAGGCTGGGACTGTGAACCGTTAACACATAAAGGAATTGTGCCCTCAACCTGACGGGTGTGATCATACCAGCACTAATGCACTGGATCCCATAAGAACTCTAAAGTTAAGCGTGCTTGGGCGAGAGTAGTACTAGGATGGGTGACCCCTGCGAAGTCCGCGTGTTGCACCCCCCTTTTCAATTTTTTTTGCTCCGGTTAGGGTTGCCAAGATACTTTATCCACCACATTTCTATTATCGAATCCCACGGCACCTTGGGCAAGAAAACTTCGCTTCACGTGGAGGCTGGGCCAGCAAACCGAGGGCGTAGGGCTTGTGACCAGGTCTCCGTCGCTCAGGTGCCCATAACTTTTGATCCGTAAAGAGATACGTGGTACACAACAAACCGTTGCAAAGCAATCCGAGAGCTCTACAACGGGGGCAGCTAGCCTGCTTGCTTTGCTCTTTTTGCAGCCCAAAATCGAACTTTTTCATCAGTTTCGGGCCACTTTTCTTCTTTTGCGACGTTTTTCCGTACCAGATCGTACGTCGTGAGCTGTTAAAAGGACGACAACCTTACTCGCTCGACATTAGAGGGCCGTACAACGCATCGATATCACGTCTTGTGAGGATGCTGCTTTGTTGAAGCAGATGGGTTGTCGTTAAGCCCATTGGGTTGTCTGAATGGGACATCTCTCTAGGCCGGGACTGTGAACCGTTAACACATAAAGGAATTGTACCCTCAACATGAAGGGGGCGATCATACCAGCATTAATGAACCAGATCCCATCAGAACTCCGAAGTTAAGCGTGCTTGGGCAAGAGTAGTACTAGGATGGGTGACCCCCTGGGAAGTCCTCGTGTTGCACCCCCCTTTTCAAATTTTTTTGCTTCGGTTTGGGTTGCCAAAATACTTTATCCACCACATTTCTATTATCGAATCCCACGGCAAAATGGGCAAGACAACTTCGCTGCATGTGGAGGCGGGGCCAGCAAACCGAGGGCGGTGGGCTTGTGACCAGGTGTCTGTCGCTCCGGTGCCCATAACTTTTGATCCGTAAGGAATTACGCGCACCACATCATGCCGTTGCAAAGGTCTCCGATGGCTCTACGATGGAGGCAGCGAGCTTGCTCGCAGTGCCCGTTTTGGTGCCCAAAATTGAACATTCTCATCAGTTTTGTGCCATTTTTCTTATTTAGCTCTGTTTTTTTGTCTCGGATCGTACGTCGTGAGTTGTTAAAAGGACAACAACCTTACTCGTGGGACATTAGAGGGCCCTACAATGCGTCGATATCACGTCTTGCGAGGAAGCTGCGTTGTTGAAGCGGATGGGTTGTCGTTATGCCCATTGGGCCTTCTGAATGGGCCATCTCTCTAGACTGGAACTGTGAACCGTTAACACATAAAGGAATTGTGCCCTCAACATGACGGGTGCGATCATACCAGCACTAATGCACTGGATCCCTTCAGAACTCCGAAGTCAAGCGTCCTTGGGGGAGAGTAGTACTAGGATGGGTGACCCCCTGGGAAGTCCTCGTGTTGTACTCCCCTTTTCAATTTTTTTTTCTCCTGTTAGGGTTGCCAAGATACTTTATCCACCACATTTCTATTATCGAATCCCACGGCACCTTGGGGAAGACAACATCACTTCACGTGGAGGCTGGGCCAGCAAACCGAGGGCGTAAGGCTTGTAACCAGGTCTCTGTCGCTCCGGTGCCCATAACTTTTGATCCGTAAGGAGTTACGCGGCGTACAGCATACCGTTGCAAAGCTCTCCGAGAGCTCTACGATGGTGGCAGCTAGCTTGCTCGCTTTGCCCTTTTTCAAGCCCAAAATAGAACGTTTTCATCAGTTTCGGTCCACTTTTATATTTTTGCTCTGTTTTTTCATCCCCGATCGTATGTCGTGAGCTGTTAAAAGAACGACATCCTTACTCGCGGGACATTAGAGGTCCTTACAATGCGTCGATATCACGTCTTGCAAGGATGCTGCATTGTTGAAGCAGATAGGTTGTCGTTATGCCCATTGGGCCTTTTGAATGAGCCATCTCTCTAGGCTGAGAATGTGAACCTTTAACATATAAAGGAATTGTGCCCTCAACATGACGGGTGCGATCATACTAGCACTAATGCACCAGATCCCATCAGAACTCGAAAGTTAAGCGTGCTTGGGCAAGACTAGTACTAAGATGTGTGACCCCCTGGGAAGTCCTCGTGTTGCACCCCCCTTTTCAATTTTTTTTGCTCCGGTTAGGGTTGCCAAGATACTTTATCCACCACATTTCTATTATCGAATCCCACGGCACCTTGGGCAAGACAACTTTGCTTCACATGAAGGCTGGGCCTGTAAACCAAGGGCGTAGGGCTTGTGACCAGGTCTCCTTCGCTCTGGTGCCCATAACTTCTGATCTGTAAAGAGTTACGCAACGCACAACATACAGTTGCAAAGCACTTTGAGAGCTCTACGACTGGGACAGCGAGCTTGCTCGCTCTACCCATTTTGGAGCCCAAAATCGAACGTTTTTATCAGTTTCGGGCCACTTTTCTCCTTTTGCTCTGTTTCTCCGTCCCGGATCGTACGTCGTGAGCTGTTAAAAGGACGACAACCTTACTTGCGGGACATTAGAGGGCCCAACAACGCGTCGATTTCACGTCTTTTGAGGATGCTGCATTGTTAAATCGGATGGGTTGTCATTAAGCCCATTGGGCTTTCTGAATGTGCCATCTATCTAGGCTGGGATAGTGAACCGTTAACACATAAAGGAATTGTGCCGTCAACCTGATGGGTGTGATCGTACTAGCACAAATGCACCGGATCCCATCAGAACTCCGAAGTTAAGCGTGCTTGGGCGAGAGTAGTACTTGGATAGGTGACCCCCTGGGAAGTCCTCGTGTTGCACCTCGCTTTTCAATTTTTTGCTCCGGTTTGGGTTGCCAAGATACTTTGTCCAACACATTTCCATTATCGAATGCCACGGCACCTTGGGCAAGACAACTTCACTTCACGTGGAGGCTGGGCAAGCAAACAGAGGGCGCAGGGCCTGTGACCAGGTCTCCGTCGCTTCGTTGCCCATAACTTTTGATCCGTAAGGAGTTACGCAGCGCACAACATACCGTTGCAAAGCTCCCTGAGCGCCCAAAATCGAATGTTTTCATTAGTTTCAGGCAACTTTTCTATTTTTGCTATTTTTTTCCATCCCGGATCGTACGTCGTAAGCCGTTAAAAGGACGACAACCTTACTCGCTGGACATTAGAGGGCCATACAATGCATCAATATCACGTCTTGCAAGGATGCTGCATTTTTTAAGCGGATAGGTTGTCGTTAAGTCCATTGGGCCTCCTGAATGTGCCATCTCTCTTGGCTGGGACTGCGAATCGTTAACACATAAAGGAATTGTGCCCTCAACAAGACGGGTACGATCATAACAGCAGTAATGCACCAGATCCCATCAGAACTCTGAAGTTAAGAGTGCTTGGGCTAGAGTAGTACTAAGATGGGTGACCCCCTGGGAAGTCCTCGTATTGCACCCCCCTTTTCAATTTTTTTTGCACTGGTTTGGGTTGCCAAGATACTTTATCCACCTCATTTCTATTATTGAATTCCACGGCACCTTGGGCAAGACAACTTCGCTTCACGTGGAGGCTGTGCTAGCAAACCGAGGGCGTAAGGCTTGTGACCAGGTCTCCGTCGCTCCGATGCCTATAACTTTTGATCCATATGGAATTACGCGGCGCACAGTATACCGTTGTAAAGGTCTCCGAGAGCTCGACGACGAGGGCAGCTAGCTTGCTTGCTGTGCCCTTTTTGGAGCCCAAAATCGAACGTTTTCATAAGATTTAGGCCACTTTTATTCTTTTGCTATGTTTTTCCGTCCCGAATCGTATGTCGTGAGCAATTAAAAAGACGACAAACTTACTCGCGGGACATTAGAGGGCTCTACAACGCGTCAATATCACGTCTTGCGAGGATGCTGCATTGTTGAAGCGGATGGATTGTCGTTAAGCCCATTGGGCCTCTTGAATGGGCCATCTCTCTGGGCTGGGATTGTGAACCGTTAACACATAAAGGAATTGTGCCCTCAACTTGACGGGTGCCATCATACCAGAACTAATGCACCAGATCCCATTAGAACTCCGAAGTTAAGCGTGCTTGGGCGAGAGTAGTACTAAGATGGGTGACCCCTTGGGAAGTCCTCGGGTTGTACCCCCCTTTTCAATTTTTTTTGCTCCGGTTAGCGTTGCCAAGATACTTTATCCACCACTTTTCTATTATCGAATCCCACGGCACCTTGGGCAAGACAACTTCGCTTCACGTGGAGGCTGTGCCTGCAAACCGAGGGCATAGGGCTTGTGACCAGGTCTCCGTCGCTCCGGTGCCCATAACTTTTGATCCATAAGGAGTTACGCGGCGCACAACATACAGTTGTAAAAAATTCGAGAGCTCTACGATGAGGGCAGCTAGCTTGGTTGCTGTGCCGTTTTTGGAGCCCAAAATCGAACGTTTTCATTAGTTTTAGGCCACTTTTCTTCTTTTGCTCTGTTTTTTCATCTCGGATCGTATGTCGTGAGCTGTTAAAAAGATGACAACCTTACTCGTGGGACATTAGAGGGCTCTACAACGCGTCAATATCACGTCTTGCGAGGATGCTACATTGTTGAAGCGGATGGATTATCGTTAAGCCCATTGGGTCTTTTGAATGGGCTATCTCTCTGGGCTGCGACTGTGAACCATTAACACATAAAGGAATTGTGCCCTCAACTTGATGGGTGTGATCATACCAGCACTAATGCACCGGATCCCATTAGAACTCCGAAGTTAAGCGTGCTTGGGCGAGAGTATTACTAAGATGGGTGACCCCTTGGGAAGTCCTCGTGTTGCACCCCCTTTTCAAATTTTTTTGCTCCGGTTAGGGTTGCCAAGATACTTTACCCACCACATTTCTATTATTGAATCCCACAGCACCTTGGGCAAGACAACTTCGCTTCACATGGAGGTTGGGCCCGCAAACCGAGGGCGTGGGGCTTGTGACCAGGTCTTCGTCACTCCGGTGCCCATAACTTTTGATCCGTAAAGAGTTACGCAGCGTATTGCATATCGTTGCAAATCTCTCAGAGAGCTCTACGATTTGGGCAGCCAGCTTGCTCGCTGTACCCGTTTTTGGAGCCCAAAATCGAACCTTTTCATCAGTTTCGGGCCACTTTTCTTCTTTTGCTCTATTTTTTCATCCGGGATCGTACGTCGTGAGCTGCTAAAAGGACGACAACCTTACTCGCCGGACATTAGAGGGCCCTACAAATGGTCGATATCACGTCTAGCGAGGATGCTGCGTTGTTGAAGCGGATGGGTTGTCGTTAAGCACATTGGGCCTTTTGAATGGGCCATCTCTCTAGGCTGGGACTGTGAACCGTTAACAAATAAAGGAATTGTGCCCTCAACATGACGGGTACGATCATACCAGCACTAATGCACAGTATCCCATCAGAACTCCGAAATTAAGCGTGCTTGGGCGAGAGTACTACTAGGATGGATGACCTATTGGGAAGTCCTAGTGTTGTACCCCGCTTTTCAATTTTTTTTGCTCCGGTTAGGGTTTTCAAGAAAATTTATCCACCACATTTCTATTATCGAATCCCACGGCACCTTGGGCAAGACAACTTCGCTTCACTTGGAGGCTGGGCCCGCAAACCAAGGGCGTAGGGCATGTGACCAGGTCTCTGTCGCTCCGGTGCCCATAACTTTTGATCTGTAAGGGGTTACGCGGTGGACAGCATACCGTTGAAAAGCACTGAGAGTGCTCTACGACAGGGCAGCGAGCTTGCTCACTGTGCCCTTTTTTGAGCCCAAAATCTAACATTTTCATCAGTTTCTGATCACTTTTCTTCTTTTGCTCTATTTTTTCGACCCAAATCGTACGTCGCGAGCTGATAAAAGGATGACAACCTTCCTCGCTAGATATTAGAGGGCCCTACAATGCGTCGATATCACATCTTGCGAGGATGTTGCGTTGTTGAAGCGGGTGGGTTGTCGTTAAGCACATTGGGCCTTTCGAATGGGCCATCTCGCTAGGCTCGGACAGTGAACCGTTAACACATAAAGGAATTGTGCCATCAACATGATGGGTACGATCATACCAGCCCTAATGCACCGGATCCTATCAGAACTCCGAAGTTAAGTGTGCTTGGGCGAGAGTAGTACTAGGATGGGTGACCCCGTGGGAAGTCCTTGTGTTGCACCCTCCTTTTCAATTTTTTTTTGCTCCGGTTAGGGTTGCCAAGATACTTTATCCACCACATTTCTATTATCAAATCCCACGGCACCTTGGGGAAGACAACTTCGCTTCACGTGGAGGCTGGGCCAGCAAACCGAGGGCGTAGGTCTTGTGACAAGTTCTCCATTGCTCTGGTGCCCATAACTTTTGATTCGTAAGGAGTTACGCGGCGTACAACATACCGTTGCAGAGCTCTCCGAGAGCTCTACGACGGGGGCAACTAGCTTGTTTGCTGTGCCCTTTTTGGAGCCCAAAATCGAACGTTTTCATCAGTTTCGGGCCAATTTTCTTCTTTAGCTCTAATTTTTCTTCGCGGATTGTACGTTGTGAGCTGTTAAAAGGAAGACAACCTTACTCGCGGGACATTAAAGGGCCCTATAACGGGTCGATATCACGTCTTGCGAGGATGCTGCGTTGTTGAAGCGGATGGGTTGTTGTTAAGCCCATTGGGCCTTTTGAATGATCCATCTCGCTAGGCTCGGACAGTGAACCGTTAACACATAAAGGAATTGTGCCCTCAACCTGACGGGTGCGATCATACCAGCACTAATGCACTGGATCCCATAAGAACTCTAAAGTTAAGCGTGCTTGGGCGAGAGTAGCACTAGGATGGGTGACCCCCTAGGAAGTCCTTGTGTTGCACCCCCCTTTTCAATTTTTTTTGCTTCGGTTAGGGTTGCCAAGATACTTTATCCACCACATTTCTATTATCAAATCCCACGGCACCTTGGGCAAGATAACTTCGCTTCACGTGGAGGCTGGGCCAGCAAACCGAGGGCGTAGGGCTTGTGACCAGGTCTCCGTCGCTCCGGTGCCCATAACTTTTGATCCGTAATGAGTTACGTGGCACACAACAAATCGTTGCAAAGCACTCCGAGAGCTCTACGACGGGGGCAGCTAGCCTGCTCGCTTTGCTCTTTTTGGAGCCCAAAATCAAACTTTTTCATCAGTTTCGGTCCACTTTTCTTCTTTTGCTATGTTTTTCTGTACCAGATCGTACGTCGTGAGCTGTTAAAAGGACGACAACCTTACTCGCTCGACATTAGAGGGCCGTACAACGCGTCGATATCACGTCTTGCGAGGATGCTGCGTTGTTGAAGTAGATAGGTTGTCGTTAAGCCCGTTGGACATTCTGAATGGGACTGTGAACCGTTAACACATAAAGGAATTGTACCCTCAACATGATGTGTGCAATCATACCAGCATTAATGCACTAGATCCCATCAGAACTCCGAAGTTAAGAGTGCTTCAGAGAGAGTAGTACTAGAATAGGTGAACCCCTGGGAAGTCCTCGTGTTGCTCCCCCCTTTTCAATTTTTTTTGCTTCGGTTTGGGTTGGCAAGATACTTTATCCACCACATTTCTATTATCGAATGCCACGGCAAAATGGGCAAGACAACTTCGCTGCACGTGGAGGCGGGGCCAGCAAACCGAGGGCGTAGGGCTTATGACTAGGTCTCTGTCGCTCCAATGCCCATAACTTTTGATTCGTAAGGAGTTATACGGCGCACAGCATGCCGTTGCAAAGCTCTCCGAGAGCTCTACAACGGGGGCAGCCAGCTTGCTCGCTGTGCCCTTTTTGGAGCCCAAAATTGAACGTTTTCATTAGTTTTGGGCCATTTTTTTTAGCTCTGTTTTTTCATCCTGGATCTACATCGTGAGTTGTTAAAAGGACAACAACCTTACTCGCTGGACATTAGAGGGCCATACAACGCGTCGATATGTCATCTTGCGAGGATGCTACGTTGTTGAAGCAGATGGGTTGTCGTTAAGCCCATCGGGACTTCTGAATGGGCCATCTCTCTAGGCTGGGACTGTGAACCGTTAACACATAAAGGAATTGTGCCCTCAACATGACCGGTGCGATCATACCAGCACTAATGCACCGGATCCCATCAGAACTCCGAAGTTAAGTGTGCTTGAGCGAGAGTAGTACTCGGATGGGAGACCCCGAGGGAAGTCCTCGTGTTGCACACCCCTTCTCCATTTTTTTTTGCTCCGATTAGGGTTGCCAAGATACTTTATCCACCATATTTCTATTATCGAATCCCACGGCACTTGGGCAAGACAACTTTGCTTCACGTGGAAGCTGGGCCAGCAAACCGAGGGCGTAGGGCTTGTGACCAGGTCTCCTTCGCTCCGGTGCCCATAACTTTTGATCTGTAAGGAGTTACGCGGCGCACTGCAAACCATTGCAAAGCACTTCGAGAGCTCTACGACAGGGTCAGCCAGCTTGCTCCCTGTGCCCATTTTTGGAGCCCAAATTTGAACGTTTTCATCAATTTTGGGCCACTTTTCTTCTTTAGCTATGTTTTTTCATCCCGGATCGTACGTCGTGAGATGTTAAAAGGACAACAACCTTACTTGCGCGAGATTATAGGGCCATACAACACGTCGGTATCTCGTCTTGCGAGGATGCTACGTTGTTGAAGCAGATGGGTTGTGGTTAAGCCTATTGGTCCTTCTGAATGGGCCATCTCTCTAGGCTGGGACTGTGAACCGTTAACACATTAAGGAATTGTGCCCTCAATATGACGGGTGTGATCATACTAGCCCTAATGCACCAGATCCCATCAGAACTCCGAAGTAAAGCATGCTTGGGCGAGAGTAGTACTAGGATGGGTGACCCCCTGGGAAGTCTTCAGGTTGCACCCCCCTTTTAATTTTTTTTTTGCTCCGGTTAGGGTTGCCAAGATACTTTATCCACCACATTTCTATTATCAAATCCCACGGTACCTTGGGTAAGAAAACTTCGCTTCACTTGGAGGTTGGGCCTGCAAACCGAGGGCGTAAGGCTTGTGACTAGGTCTCCGTCGCTTTGGTGACCATAACTTTCGATCCGTAAGGAGTTACGCGGCGCACAGCATACCGTTGCAAAGCTCTCCGAGAGCTCTACGACGGGGGCAGCCAACTTGCTTTCTTTGCCCTTTTTGCAGCCCAAAATCGAACGTTTTCATCAATTTCGGGCCACTTTTCTTCTTTTGCTCAGTTTTTTCGTCCCGGATCGTACGTCGTGAGCTGTTAAAAGGACGACAACCTTACTCGCGGGACATTAGAGGGACCTACAATGCGTCGATATCACATCTTGAGAGGATGCTTCGTTGTTGAAGAAGATGGGTTGTCGTTAAGAACATTGGGCCTTTTGAGTGGACCACCTCTCTAGGCTGGGACTGTGAACCGTTAACGCATAAAGGAATTGCGCACTCAACATGACGGGTGTGATCATACCAACACTAATGCACCGGATCCCATCAGAACTCCGAAGTTAAGCGTGCTTGGGAGAGAGTAGTACTTCGATGGGTGACCCCCTGAGAAGTCCTCGTGTTGCACCCCCCTTTTTCAATTTTTTTTGCTCCGGTTAGGGTTGCCAAGATACTTTATCCACCACATTTCTATTATCGAATCCCACGGCACCTTGGGCAAGACAACTTCGCTTCACGTGGAGGCTGGGCCAGCAAACCGAGGTCGTAGGGCTTGTGACCAAGTCTCATTCGCTCCGTTGCCCATAACTTTTGATCCGTAAGGAGTTACGCGGCGCACTGTAAACCATTGCAAAGCTCTCCGAGAACTCTACGACAGGGCAACCAGCTTGCTCCCTGTGCCCATTTTTGGAGCCTAAATTCAAACGTTTTCATCAGTTTTGGGCCACTTTTCTTCTTTATCTCTGTTTTTTCATCCCAGATCGTATGTCGTGAGATGTTAAAAGGAAAACAACCTTACTCGCGGGAGATTAGTGGGCCATACAACGCGTCGATATCTCGTCTTGCGAGGATGCTACGTTGTTGAAGCAGATGGGTTTTGGTTAAGCCCATTAGGCCTTCTCAATGAGCTATCTCTATAGGCTGGGACTGTGAACCGTTAACACATAAAGGAATTGTGCCCTCAACATGACGGGTGTGATCATACTAGCACTAATGCACCGGATCCCATCAGAACTCCGAAGTTAAGCATGCTTGGGCGAGTGTAGTACTAGGATGGGTGACCCCCTGGGAAGTCCTCGGGTTGCACCCCCCTTTTCAATTTTTTTTGCTCCGGTTAGGGTTGCCAAGATACTTTATCCACCACATTTCTATTATCGAATCCCACGGCACCTTGGGTAAGACAACTTCGCTTCACATGGAGGTTGGGCTCGCAAACCGAGGGCGTAAGGCTTGTGACCAGGTCTTCGTCGCTCTGGTGCCCATAACTTTTGATCCGTAAGGAGTTACGCGGCGCACTGCATACCGTTGCAAAGCTCTCCGAGAGCTCTACGACGGGGGCAGCCAACTTGCTTGCTTTGCCATTTTTGAAGCCCAAAATCGAACGTTTTCATCAGTTTTGGGCCATTTTTCAATTTTTGCTCTGTTTTTCCGTCCCGGATCGTACGTCGTGAGCTGTTAAAAGAACGACAACCATTCTCGCGGGACACTAGAGAGCCCTACAATGCATCGATATCACGTCTTGAGAGGATGCTGCGTTGTTGAAGCCGATGGGTTGTCGTTAAGCCCATTGAGCCGTCTGAATAGGCCATATCTCTAGGCTGGGATTGTGAACCGTTAACACCTAAAGGAATTGTGCCCTCAACATGACGGATGGGTGACCCCCTCGGAAGTCCTCGTGTTGCACCCCCTTTTTCAATTTTTTTTGCTCCGGTTAGGGTTGCCAAGATACTTTATCCACCACATTTCTATTATTGAATCCCACGGCATCTTTGGCAAAACAACTTCGCTTCACGTGGAGGCTGGGCCAGCAAACAGAGGGCGTAGGGCTTGTGACCTGGTCTCCTTCGCTCCGGTGCCGATAACTTTTGATCCCACAGGAGTTACGCGGTGCACAGCAAACCGTTGCAAAGCTCTCCAAGTGCTTTACGACGGGGGCAGCTAGCTTGCTCGCTGTGCCCATTTTTGGAGCCCACAATCGAACGTTTTCATCAATTTTTGGCCACTTTTCTTATTTAGCTCTGTTTTTTCGCCCCGGATCGTACGTCGTGAGATGTTAAAAGGACAACAACCTTACTCGCGGGACATTAGAGGGCCCTACAACGCGTCGATATCATGTCTTGGGAGGATGCTGCGTTGTTGAAGAAGATGGGTTGTCGTTAAGCACATTGGGCCTTTTGAATGGGCCACCTCTCTAGGATGGGACAGTGAACCGTTAACACATAAAGGAATTGTGCCCTCAACATGACCGTTGCTATCATACCAGCACTAATGCACCGGATCCCATCAGAACTCCGAAGTTAAGCGTGCTTGGGCGAGAGTAGTACTAGGATGGGTGACCCCCTTTGAAGTCCTCGTGTTGCACCCCCCTTTTCAATTTTTTTTGCTCCGGTTAGGGTTGCCAAGATACTTTATCCACCATATTTCTATTATCGAATCCCATGGCACCTTGGGTAAGACAACTTCGTTTCACGTGGAGGTTGGGCCCGCAAACCGAGGGCGTAAGGCTTGTGACCAGGTCTCCGTCGCTCCGGTGCCCATAACTTTTGATCTGTATGGAGTTACGTGGCGCACAGCATACCGTTGCAAAGCTCTCTGAGAGCTCTACGGCAAGGGCAGCAAGCGTGCTTGCTATGCCATTTTTGGAGCCCAAAATCGAACATTTTCATCAATTTCGAGCCATTTTTCTATTTTTGCTCTGTTTTCCCGTCCCGGATCGTACGTCGTGAGCTGTTAAAAGGACGACAACCATTCTCGCGGGACACTAGAGGGCCCTACAACGCATCGATATCACGTCTTGAGAGAATGCTGCATTGTTGAAGCGGATGGGTTTTCGTTAAGCCCATTGGGCCTTATGAATGGGCCATCTCTCTAGGCTGGGATTGTGAACTCTTAACACATAAAGGAATTGTGCCCTCAACATGACGGGCGGGATCATAACAACACTAATGCACCGGATCCCATCAGAACTCCGAAGTTAAGCGTGCTTGGGCAAGAGTAGTATTAGGATGGGTGACCCCCTGGGAAGTTATCGTGTTGCACCCCCTTTTCATTTTTTTTTGCTCCGGTTAGGGTTGCCAAGATACTTTATCCACCACATTTCTATTATCGAATCCCACGTAACCTTGGGCAAGACAACTTCGCTTCACGTGGAGGCTGGGCCAACAAACCGAGGGCGTAGGGCTTGTGACCAGGTCTCCTTCGCTTCGGTGCCCATAACTTTTGATCCGTAAAGAGTTTCGCGGCGCACAGCATACCGTTGCAAAGCACTCCGAGAGCTCTATGATAGGGGCAGCGAACGGGCTTGCTATGCCCTTTTTAGAGCCCAAAATCGAACGTTTTCATCAGTTTCGGGCCACTTTTCTCATTTAGCTCTATTTTTCCGTCCAGGATCGCACGTCGTGTGCTGTTAAAAGGATGACAACCTTACTTACAGGATATTAGATGGCCCTACAACGCGTCGATATCTCGTCTTACGAGGATGCTGAATTGTTGAAGCAGATGGGTGGTCGTTATGCCCATTGGGTCTTCTAAATGGGCCATCTCTCTAGGCTAGGACTGTGAACCGTTAACACATAAAGGAATTGTCCCCTCAACATGACAGGTGTGATCATACCAGCACTAATCCACCGGATCCTATCAGAACTCTGAAGTTAAGCATGCTTGAGCGAGTAGTACTAGGATGGCCGACCCCCTGGGAAGTCCTCGTGTTGCACCCCCCTTTTCAATTTTTTTTGCTGCGGTTAAAGTTGCCAAGATATTTTATCCACCACATTTCTATTATCGAATCCCACGGCACCTTGGGCAAGACAACGTCGCTTCACGTGGAGGCTGGGCCAGCAAGCTGAGGGCGTAAGGCTTGTGACCATGTCTCCGTCGCTCCGGTGCCCATAACTTTTGATCCGTAAGAGGTTACGCGGTGCACAGCATACCGTTGCAAAGCTCTTTGAGAGCTCTACTACGGTGGCGGCTAGCTTGCCCGCTTTGCCCTTTTTGGAGCCCAAAATCGAACGTTTCTATCAGTTTCGGGCCACTTTTCTATTTTTGCTCTGTTTTTTCATCCCGGATCGTAAGTCGTGAGCTGTTAATAGGAGGACAACTTTACTCACAGGACATTAGAGGGCCCTACAACGCGTCGATATAACGTCTTGCAAGGATGCTGCGTTGTTAAAGTGGTTGGGTTGTCGTTACGCCCATTGGGCCTTCTGAATAAGCCATCTCTCTAGGCTGAGACTGTGAACCTTTAACACATAATGGAATTGTGCCCTCAACATGACGGGTGCGATCATACCAGCACTAATGCACCAAATCCCATCAGAACTCGGAAGTTAAGCGTGCTTGGGCGAGACTTGTACCAGGGTAGGTGACCCCCTGGGAAGTCCTCGTGTTGCACCCCCCTTTTCATTTTTTTTTGCTCCGGTTAGGGTTTCCAAGATACTTTATCCACCACATTTCTATTATCGAATCCCACGGCACCTTGGGCAAGACAACTTCGCTTCACGTGAAGGCTGGGCCAGCAAACCGAAGGCGTAGGGCTTGTGAACAGGTCTCCTTCGCTGAGGTGCCCATAACTTCTGATCCGTAAAGAGTTACGCAGCGTACAACATACAGTTGCAAAGCTCTCCAAGAGTTCTACGACAAGGGCAGCGAGCATGCTCGCTCTGCCCTTTTTGGAGCCCAAAATCGAACGTTTTCATCAGTTTCGGGCCATTTTCTTCTTTTGCTCTGTTTTTCCGTCCCGGATCGTACGTCGTGAGCTGTTAAAAGTACGACAACCTTACTCGCGGGATATTAGAGGGCCCTACAATGCGTCGATTTCACGTCTTACGAGGATGCTGCATTGTTGAAGCGGATGGGTTGTCATTAACTCATAAAGGAATTGTGCCCTCAGCATGACGGGTGTGATCATACTAGCACTAATGCACCGGATCCCATCAGAACTCCGAAGTTAAGCATGCTTGGGCGTCAGTAGTACTAGTATGGGTGACCCCTTGGGAAGTCCTCGTGTTGCACCCCCCTTTTCAATTTTTTTTGCTCCGGTTAGGGTTGCCAAGATACTTTATCCACCACATTTCTATTATCGAATCCCATGGCACCTTGGGCCAGACAACTTCGCTTCACGTGGAGTCTGGGCCAGCAAACCGAGGGCGTAGGGCTTGTGACCAGGTCTCCGTCGCTCCGGTGCCCATAAGTTTTGATCCGTAAGGAGTTAAGCGGCGCACAGCATACCGTTGGAAAGCTCTCCGAGAGCTCTACGACGGGGGTAGCTAGCTTGCTTGCTGTGCCTTTTTAGAGACCAAAATCGAACGTTTTCTTTAGTTTCGGGCCACTTTTCTACTTTTGCTCTGTTTTTCCATCCTGGATCGTACGTCGTGAGCTGTTAAAAGGATGACAACCTTACTCGCGAGACATTAGAGGGCCCTACAACGCGTCGATATCTCGTCTTGCGAGGACGCTACGTTGTTGATGTGGATGGGTTATCGTTAAGCCCATTGGGCCTTCTGAATGAGCCATCACTCTAGGCTTGGACTGTGAACCTTTAACACATAAAGGAATTGTGCCCTCAACATGACGGGTCCAATCATACCAGCACTAAAGCACTAGATCCATCATAACACTGAAGTTAAGCGTGCTTGGGTGAGAGTAGTACTAGGATGGGTGACCCCCTGGGAAGTCCTCGTGTTGCGCCCACTTTTTCAATTTTTTTTGCTACGATTAGGGTTGCCAAGATACTTTATCCACCACATTTCTATTATCGAATCCCATGGCACCTTGGGCAAGACAACATCGCTTCACGTGGAGGCTGGGCCAGCAAAACGAGGGCGTAGGGCTTGCGACCAGGTCTCCGTCGCTCCGGTGCCCATAACTTATGATCCGTGAGGAGTTACGCGGCGCACAGCATACCGTTGCAAAGCTCTCCGAGAGCTCTATGACAGGGGCAGCTAGCTTGCTTGCTGTGCCCTTTTTGGAGCCCAAAATCAAACGTTTTCATCAGTTTAGGGCCACTTTTCTTCTTTTGCTCTGTTTTTCTATCCCGGGTCGTATGTCGTGAGTTGTTAAAAGGAAGACAACCCTACTCGCGGGATATTAGAGGGCTCTACAACGCGTCGATATCACGTCTTGCGAGTATGCTGCATTGTTGAAGCAGATGGATTGTCGTTAAGCCCATTGGGCCTTTCGAATGGGCCATCTCTCTAGGCTGGGGTTGTGAACCATTAACACATATAGGAATTGTGCCCTCAACATGACTAGTGCGATCATACTAGCACTAATGCACCGGATCCAATCAGAACTCCAAAGTTAAGCGTGCTTGGGCGAGAGTAGTACTAGGATGGGTGACCCCCTGGGAAGTCCTCGTGTTGCACCCCCCTTTTCAATTTTTTTGCTCTGGTTTGGGTTGCCAAGATACTTCATCCACCACATTTCTATTATCGAATCCCACGGCACCTTGGGCAAGAGAACTTCGCATCACGTGGATGCTGGGCCCGCAAACTGAGGGCGTAGGGCTTGTGACCAGGTCTCCGTCGCTCCGGTGCCCATAACTTTTGATCCGTAAGGAGTTACGCGGCGTAAAGCATACCGTTGCAAAGTTCTCCGAGAGCTCTTCGACGGCAGCCAGCTTGCTCGCAGTGCCATTTTTGGAGCCCAAAATCGAACATTTTCATCAGTTTCAGGCCACATTTCTTCTTTTCCTCTATTTTTTCATCTTGGATCGTACGTCGTGAGCTGATAAAAGGACAACAACCTTCCTCCCTTGATATTACATCTTACGAGGATGTTGCATTGTTAAAGCAGGTGGGTTGTCGTTAAGCCCATTGGGCCTTTTGAATGGTCCATCTCGCTAGGTTGGGACTGTGAACCGTTAACACATAAAGGAATTGTGCCCTCAACATGACGGGTGCGATCATACCAGCACTAATGCACCGGATCCCATCAGAACTCTGAAGTTAAGCGTGCTTGGGTGAGAATAGTACTAGGATGGGTGACCCCCTAGGAAGTCCTCGTGTTGCACCCCCTAGGAAGTCCTCGTGTTCCACCCTCCATTTCTATTATCGAATCCCACGGCACCCTGGGGAAGACAACTTCGCTTCATGTGGACGCTGTGCCAGCAAACTGAGGGCGTAGGGCTTACGACCAGGTCTCTATCGCTCCGTTGCCCATAGCTTTTGATCCGTGAAGAGTTACGTGGTGCATAGCAAACCGTTGCAAAGCACTCCGAGAGCTTTACGACGGGGGCATCTAGCTTGCTCGCTTTGCACCTTTTGGAGCCCAAAATCAAACTTTTTCATCAGTTTCGGGCCACTTTTCTTCTTTTGCTATGTTTTTCCGTCCTGGATGGTACGTCTTGAGCTGTTAAAAGGACGACAACCTTACTCGCGCGATATTAGAGGGCCGTACAACGCGTCGATATCACGTCTTGCAAGGTTGCTGCGTTGTTAAAGTGGATGGGTTGTCGTTAAGCCCATTGGGCCTTCTGAATAGGACATCTCTCTAGGCTGGGACTGTGAACCGTTAACACATAGAGGAATTGTGCCCTCAACATGACGGGTGCGATCATACCAGCACTAATGCAGTGGATCCCATAAGAACTCTAAAGTTAAGCGTGCTTGGGCGAGAGTAGTACTAGGATGGGTGACCCGTAGGAAGTCCTCGTGTTGTACCCCATTTTTCAAATTTTTTTGCACCGGTTAGGGTTGCCAAGATATTTTGTCTACCACATTTCTATTATCGAATCCCACGGCACCATGGGCAAGACAACTTTGCATCACGTGGAGGCTGGGCCCGCAAACCGAGGGCGTAGGGCTTGTGACCAGGTCTCCATCCCTCCGGTGCCCATAACTTTTGATCCGTAAGGAGTTACGCGGCGTACAGCATACCGTTGCAGAGCTCTCTGAGATCTCTATGACGGGGGTAGCCAGTTTGCTCGATGTGCCCTTTTTGGAGCCCAAAATCGGACGTTTTCATCAGTTTCGGGCCACTTTTCTATTTTTGCTCTATTTTTCTATCCCGCATCGTACGTCGTGAGATGTTAAAAGTACAACAACCTTACTCGCGGGATGTTAGTGGGCCCTACAACGCGTCAATATCACGTCTTGTGAGGATGCTGCTTTGTTGAAGCGGATGGGTTGTCGTTAAGCCCATTGTGCCTTCTGAATGAGCCATCTCTCTAGGCTGGGACTATGAACCGTTAACACATAAAGGAATTGTGCACTCAACATTACGGGTGTGATCATACAAGCACAAATGCATTGGATCCCATCAGAACTTCGAAGTTAAGCATGCTTGGGCGAGAGTAGTACTTGGATGGGTGACACCCTGGGAAGTCCTCGTGTTGCACCCCCCTTTTCAATTTTTCTTGCTCCGGTTAAGGTTGCCAAGATACTTTATCCGCCACATTTCTATTATCGAATCCCACGGCATCTTGGGCAAAACAACTTCGCTTCACGTGGAGGCTGGGCAAGCAAACCGAGGGCGTAGGGCTTATGACCAAGTCTCTTTCGCTCCGGAGCCCATAACTTTTGATCTGAAAAAAGTGTTACGCGGCGCACAGCATACCATTGCAAAGCTCTTCGAGAGCTCTACGACGAGGGCAGCTAGCTTGCTCGCTCGGCCCTTTTTGGAGACCAAAATCGAACGTTTTCATCTGTTTCAAGCCACATTTCTTCTTTTGCTCTATTTTTTCATCCCGGATCGTACGTCGTGAGCTGTTAAAAGGATGACAACTTTACTCGCGGGACATTAGAGGGCCCTACAACGTGTCGATATCACGTCTTGCGAGGATGCTGCATTGTTGAAGCGGATTGGTTGTCGTTAAGCCCATTGGGCCTTCTGAATGTGCCATCTCTCTAGGCTGGGACTGTGAACCATTAACACATAAAGAAGTTGTGCGCTCAACATGACGGGTACGATCATACCAGCACTAATGCACCGGATCCCATCAGAAATCCAAAGTTAAGCATGCTTGGGCGAGAGTAGAACTAGGATGTGTGACCCCCTGGGAAGTCCTCTTGTTGCACCCCCCTTTTCAATTTTTTTTGGTCCGGTTAGGGTTGCCAAGATACTTTATCCACCACATTTCTATTATCGAATCCCACGGCCCCTTGGGCAAGATAACTTCGCTTCACGTGGAGGCTGGGCCCGCAAACCCAGGGCGTAGGGCTTGTGACCAGGTCTCCGTCGCTCCGGTGCCCATAACTTTTGATCCGTAAGGAGTTACGCGGCGCACAGCATACTGTTGCAAAGTTATCCGAGAGTTCTACGGCAGGGGCAGCTAGCTTGCTCGCTGTGCCCTTTTTGGAGCCTAAAATCGAACATTTTCATCAGTTTCCAGCCACTTTTCTTCTTTTGCTCTATATTTTCGTCCCGTATCGTACGTCGTGAGCTGTTAAAAGGATGACAACCTTACTCGCGGGACATTAGAGGGCCCTACAAAGCATCGATATAATGTCTTGGGAGGATGCTGCGTTGTTGAAGCGGGTAGGTTGTCGTTAAGCCCATTGGGCCTTCGGAATGGGCCATCTCTATAGGCTGGGACTGTGAACCGTTAACACATAAAGGAATTGTGCCCTCAACATGACGGGTGTGATCATACCAGCACTAATGCACCGGATCCCATCAGAACTCCAAACTTAAGCGTGCTTGGGCAAGATTAGTACTAGGATGGGTGACCCCCTAGGAAGTCCTCGTGTTGCGCCCCCCTTTTCAATTTTTTTTGCTCCGGTTAGGGTTGCCAAGATACTTTATCCACCACATTTCTATTATCGAATCCCACGGCACCTTGGGCAAGACAACTTCGCTTCACGTAGAGGCTGGGCCAGCAAACCGAGGGCGTAGGGCTTCTGACCAGGTCTCCGTCGCTCCGGTGCCCACAACTTTGGATCCGTAATGAGTTACGCGGCGCACAGCATACCGTTGCAATGCTCTCCGAAAGCTCTACGACGGGGGCAGCTAGCTTGCTCACTGTGCCCTTTGTGGATCCAAAAATCGAACGTTTTCATCAGTTTCAAGCCACTTTTCTTCTTTTGCTCTGTTTTTTCATCCCGGATCGTACGTCATTAGCTATTAAAAGGATGACAACCTTACTCACGGGACATGAGAGGGTCATACAACGCGTCGATATCACGTCTTGCGAGGATACTGCGTTGTTGAAGCGGATGGGTTGTCGTTAAGCCCATTGGGCCTTTTGAATGAGCCATCTCTCTAGGTTGGGACTGTGAACCGTTAACACAAAAAGGAATTGTGCCCTCAACATGATGGGTGCGATCATACAAGTACAAATGCACCGGATCCCATCAGAACTTCGAAGTAAAGCATGCTTGAGTGAGAGTAGTACTTGGATAGGTGCCCCCTTGGGACGTCCTCGTGTTGCACCCCCTTTTTAAATTTTTTTTGCTCCGGTTAGGGTTGCCAAGATACTTTATCCACCATATTTCAATTATCGAATCCCACGGCACCTTGGGCAAGACGACATACTGTTGCAAAGCTCTATGAGAACTCTGCAACAGGGGCATCCAGCTTGCTGGCTGTGCCCTTTTTGGAGCCCAAAATCAAACGCTTTCATCAGTTTTAGTCAACTTTTTCTATTTTTGCTTTGTTTTTCATCAATTTCGGGCCACTTTTCTTCTTTTGCTAAAATTTTTCGTACCGAATCATATGTCTTGAGCTGTTAAAAGAACGACAACCTTACTCGCTCGACATTTGAGAGTCGTACAACGCGTCGATATCACGTCTTGCAAGGATGCTGCGTTGCTGAAGCAGATGGGTTGACGTTAAGCCCATTGGGCCTTCTGAATGGGACATCTCTCTAGGCTGGGACTGTGAACCGTTAACACATAAAGGAATTGTGCCCTCAACATGACGAGTGCGATCATACCAGTATTAATGCACCAGATCCCATCAGAACTCCGAAGTTAAGCGTGCTTGGGCGAGAGTAGTACTAGGATGGGTGACCCCTTGGGAAGTCCTCTTGTTGCACCCCCCTTTTCAATTTTTTTTGCTCCCGTTTGGGTTGCCAAGATACTTTATCCACCACATTTCTATTATCGAATCCCACGGTACCTTGGGTATGACAACTTCGCTTCACGTGGAGGTTGGGCCAGCAAATCGAGGGTGTAAGGCTTGTGACCAGGTCTCCGTCGCTCCGGTGCCCATAACTTTTGATCCGTAAGGAGTTACGCGGCGCACAGTATGTCGTTGCAAAGCTCTCTGAGAGCTCTACGACGGGGGCAGCTAGCTTGCTCGCTGTGCCCTTTTTGGAGCCCAAAATCGAACGTTTTCATCAATTTCTAGCCACTTTTCTTCTTTTGCTTTGTTTTTCTGTCCCGGATCGTACGTCATGAGCTGTTAAAAGGACGACAATCTTACTCGCAGGACATTAGAGGGCCCTACAATGCGTCGATATCACGTCTTGAGAGGATGCTGCGTTGTTGAAGAAGATGGGTTGTTGTTAAGCACATTGGGCCTATTGAATGGGCCAGCTCTCTAGGTTGGGACTGTGAACCGTTAACACATAAAGGAATTGCGCCCTCAACATGACTGGTGCAATCATACTAGCACTAATGCACCGGATCCCATCAGAACTCTGAAGTTAAGCATGCTTGGGCGAGAGTAGTACTAGGATGGGTGACCCCCTGAGAAGTCCTCGTGTTGCACCCCCCTTTTCAATTTTTTTTGCTCCGGTTAGGGTTGCCAAGATACTTTATCCACCACATTTCTATTATCGAATCCCACGGTACCTTGGGCAAGACAACTTCGCTTCACGTGGAGGCTGGGCCAGCAAACCGAGGGTGTAGGGCTTGTGACCAGGTCTCCTTCGCTCCGGTGCCTATAACTTTTGATCCGTAAGGAGTTATGCGGCGCACAGCAAACCGTTGCATAGCTCTCCGAGAGCTCTACGACGGGGGTAGCCAACTTGCTCGTTGTGCCTATCTTTTGAGCCCAAAATCGAACATTTTCATTAGTTTTGGGCCATTTTTTGTATTTTGCTCTGTTTTTTCATCTTGGATCGTACGTCGTGAGATGTTAAAAGGACAAGAACCTTACTCGCGGGACATTAGAGGGCCATACAACGCGTTGATATCTCGTCTTGCGAGGATGCTACGTAGTTGAAGTAGATGGGTTGTCGTTAAGCCCATTGGGCCTTCTGAATGGGCCATCTCTCTAGGCTGGGACTGTGAACCGTTAACACATAAAGGAATTGTGCCCTCAACATGATGGGTGCGATCATACCAGCACTAATGCACCTGATCCCATCAGAACTCCGAAGTTAAGCGTGCTTGGGCAAAAGTAGTACTAGGATGGGTGACCCCCTGGGAAGTCCTCGGGTTGCACCCCCCTTTTCAATTTTTTTTGATTCGGTTACGGTTGCCAAGATACTTTATCCACCACATTTCTATTATCGAATCCCACGGCACCTTGGGTATGACAACTTCGCTTCACGTGGAGGTTGGGCCAGCAAACCGAGGGCGTAAGGCTTGTGACCAGGTCTCCGTCGCTCCGGTGCCAATAACTTTTGATCCGTATGGAGTTACCCGGCGCACAGCATACCGTTACAACGCTCTCTGAGAGCTCTACGACGGGGGCAGCAAGCTTGCTCGCTATGCCCTTTTTGGAGTCCAAAATCGAACGTTTTCATTAATTTCATGCCATTTTTCTTTTTTTGCTCTATTTTTCCATCCTGGATCGTACGTCGTGAGCTATTAAAAGGACGACAACCATTCTCGCAAGACAATAGAGGGCCCTACAACTCGTCGATATCACATCTTGCGAGGATGCTGCGTTGTTGAAGTGGATGGGTTGTCGTTAAGCCCATTGGGCCTTCTTAATAGGCCATCTCTCTGGGTTGGGATTGTTAACCATTAACACATAAAGGAATTGTGCCCTCAACAAGGCGGGTGCGATCATACTAGCACTAATGCACCGGATCCCATAAGAACTATGAACTTAAGCGTGCTTGGGCGAGCGTAGTACTAGGATGGGTGACCCCTTGGGAAGTTATCGTGTTGCACCCCCCTTTTCAATTTTTTTTGCCCTGGTTAGGGTTGCCAAGATACTTTATCCACCACATTTCTATTATTGAATCCCATGGCACCTTGGGCAACACAACATCGCTTCACGTGGAGGCTGGGCCAGCAAACCGAGGGCATAGGGCTTGTGACCAGGTGTCCTTCGCTCCGATGCCCATAACTTTTGATCCGTAAGGAGTTACGCGGCGCACAACATACCATTGCCAAGCTCTCCAAGAGCTCTACGACGGGGGCAGCCAACCTGCTCGATGTGCCCCTTTTTGGCACCCAAAATCGAAAGTTTTCATCAGTTTCGGGCCTCTTTTCTTATTTCGCTCTGTTTTTTCGTCCCGGATCGTACGTCGTGAGAAGTTAAAAAGACAACAACCTTGCTCGATGGACATTAGAGGGCCCTACAACACGTCGATATCACTTCTTGCGAGGCTGTTGCGTTGTTGAAGCGGATTGGTTGTCGTTATGCCCATTGGGCCTTTTGAATGGACCATCTCTCTAGGCTGGGACTGTGAACCGTTAACACATAAAGGAATTGTACCCTCAACATGACGGGTACGATCATACCAGCACTAATGCACCGGATCACATCAGAACTCCGAAGTTAAGCGTGCTTGGGCAAGAGTAGTACTTGGATGGGTGACCCCGTGGGAAGTCCTCGTGTTGCACCCCCCTTTTCAATTTTTTTTGCTCCGATTAAGGTTGCCAAGATACTTTATCCACCACATTTCTATTATCGAATCCCACGGCACCTTGGGGAAGACAACTTTGCTTCACGCGGAGGCTGGGCGTCCAACAAACTAAGGGCATAGGGCTTGTGACCAGGTCTCCGTCACTCCGGTGCCCATAACTTTTGATCCGTAAGGAGTTACGCGGTGCACAACATACCATTGCCAAGCTCTCCGAGAGCTCTACGACGGGGGCAGCCAACCTACTCGATGTGCCCCTTTTTGGCACCCAAAATCGAAATTTTTCATTAGTTTCGGGCCTCTTTTCTTATTTCACTCTGTTTTTTCATCCCGGATCGTACGTCGTGAGAAGTTTAAAGGACAACAACCTTGCTCGATGGACATTAGAGGGCCCTACAACACGTCGATATCACTTCTTGCGAGGCTGTTGCGTTTTTGAAGCAGATTGGTTGTCGTTAAGCCCATTGGGCCTTTTGAATGGACCATCTCTCTAGGCTGGGACTGTGAACCGTTAACACATAAAGGAATTGTACCCTCTACATGACGGGTGCGATCATACCAGCACTAATGCACCGGATCACATCAGAACTCCGAAGTTAAGCGTGCTTGGGCAAGAGTAGTACTTGGATGGGTGACCCCGTGGGAAGTCCTCGTGTTGCACCCCCTTTTCAATTTTTTTTGCTCCGATTAAGGTTGCCAAGATACTTTATCCACCACATTTCTATTATCGAATCCCACGGCACCTTGGGGAAGACAACTTTGCTTCACGCGGAGGCTGGGCGTCCAACAAACTAAGGGCATAGGGCTTGTGACCAGGTCTCCGTCACTCCGGTGCCCATAACTTTTGATCCGTAAGGAGTTACGTGGCGCACAGCATACTGTTGCAAAGCTCTCTGAGGGTTCTATGACGGGGGCAACAATCTTGCTTTCTGTGCCCTTTTTGGAGCCCAAAATCGAACGTTTTCATCTGTTTCCGGCCACTTTTCTTCTTCTGCTATGTTTTTTCATCCCGGATAATACGTCGTGAGTTGTTAAAAGGACGACAACCTTACTCGTGGGACATTAAAGGGCCCTACAATGCGTCGATATCACGTCTTGCGAGGATGCTGCATTGTTGAAGCGGATGGGTTGTCGTTAAGCCCATTGGGCCTTCTGAATGAGCCATCTCTCTAGGCTGGGACTGTGAACCGTTAACACATAAAGGAATTGCGCCCTCAACAAGGCGGGTGCGATCATACCAGCACTAATGCACCGGATCCCATCAGAACTATGAAGTTAAGCGTGCTTGGGCGAGCGTAGTACTAGGATGGGTGACCCCTTGGGAAGTTATCGTGTTGCACCCCCCTTTTTAATTTTTTTTGCTCTGGTTAGGGTTGCCAAGATACTTTATCGACCACATTTCTATTATTGAATCCCATGGCACCTTGGGCAACACAACTTCGCTTCACGTGGAGGCTGGGCCAGCAAACCGAGGGCGTAGGGCTTGTGACCAGGTGTCCTTCGCTCCGGTGCCCATAACTTTTGATCCGTAAGGAGTTACGCGGCACACCGCATACCGTTGCCAAGCTCTCCGAGAGCTCTACGACGGGTGCAGCCAGCCTGCTGGATGTGCCCTTTTTTGGCGTCCAAAATCGAAAGTTTTCATCAGTTTCGGGCCTCTTTTCTTATTTCGCTCTGTTTTTTCGTCCCGGATCGTACGTCGTGAGAAGTTAAAAGGACGACAACCTTACTCGATGGACATTAGAGGGCCCTACAACACGTCGATATCACTTCTTGTGATGTTGTTGCGTTGTTGAAGCGGATGGGTTGTCGTTAAGCCTATTGGGCCTTCTGAATGGGCCATCTTTCTAGGATGGGATTGTGAACCGTTAACACATAAAGGAATTGTGCCCTCAACATGACGGGTGCGATCATACCAGCACTAATGCACCGGATCCCATCAGAACTTCGAAGTTAAGCGTGCTTGGACAAGAGTAGTACTAGGATGGGTGACCCCCTAGGAAGTCCTCGTGTTGCACCCTCGTTTTCAATTTTTTTTGCTCCAGTTTGGGTTGACTAGGTACTTTATCCACCACTTTTCTATTATCGAATCCCACGGTACCTTGGGAAAGACAACTTCGCTTCACGTGGAGAATGGGCCCGCAAACCGAAGGCGTAGGGCTTGTGACCAGGTCTCCGTCGCTTCGGTGCCCATAACTTTTGATCCGTAAGCAGTTACGCGGCGTACATCATACCATTGCAAAACTCTCCGAGAGCTCAACGACTGGGGCAGCTAGCTTGCTCGCTTTGGCCTTTTTTGAGCCCAAAATCGAACGTTTTCATCAGTTTCGTGCCACTTTTCTAGTTTTGCTCTATTTTTCCGTCCCGGATAGTACGTCGTGAGATGTTAAAAAGACGACAACCTTACTCGTGGGACACTAGAGGGCCCTACAATGCGTCGATATCATGTCTTACGAGGATGCTGCGTTGTTGAAGCGGATGGGTTGTCGTTAAGCCCATTGGGCCTTCTGAATGGGCAATCTCTCTAGGCTGGGACTGTAAATCGTTAACACATAAAGGAATTGTGCCCTCAACATGACGGGTGTGATCATAACAGCACTAATGCACCGGATCCCATCAGAACTCCGAAGTTAAGCGTGCATGGGCAAGTGTTGTACTAAGATGGATGACCCCATGTGAAGTCCTCGTGTTGCACGCCCCTTTTCAATTTTTTTTGCTCCGGTTAGGGTTGTGAAGATACTTTATCCAGCATATTTCTATTATCGAATCCCCCGGCCCCTTGGGCAAGGCAACTTCGCTTCATATGGTGGCTGGGCAAGCAAACCGAGGGCGTAGGGCTTGTGACCAGGTCATCTTCGGTCCGGTGCCTATAACTTTTGATCCGTAAGAAGTTGCGCGGTGCACAGCATACCGTTGCAAAGACCTACGAGAGCTCTATGACGGTGGCAGCTAGATTGCTCGCTTTGCCCTTTTTGGAGCGCAACATCGAATGTTTTTATCAGTTTCTGGTTACTTTTTTATTTTGCTCTGTTTTTCCATCCCGGATTGTACGTCGTGAGCTATTAAAAGACAACAACCTTACTCACGGGACATTAGTGGGCCCTACAATGCCTCGATATCACGTCTTGCGAGGATGCTGCGTTGTTGAAGCGGATGGGTTGTCCTTAAGCCTATTGGGCCTTCTGAATGAGCCAACTCTCTAGGCTGAGACTGTGAACCTTTAATACATAAAGGAATTGTGCCCTCAACATGACGGGTGCGATCATACCAGCACAAATGCACTAGATCCCATCAGAACTCGAAAGTTAAGCGTGCTTGGGCAAGACTAGTACTAGGATGGGTGACCCCGTGGGAAGTCCTCGTGTTGCACCCCTTTTTTAATTTTTTTGCTTTGGTTAGGGTTGCCAAGATACTTTATCCACCACATTTCTATTATTGAATCCCATGGCACCTTGGGCAAGACAACTTCGCTTCATGTGAAGGCTGGGCCAGCAAATCGAGGGCGTAGGGCTTGTGACCAAGTCTCCTTCGCTCCGGTGCCTATAACTTCTGATCCGTAAAGAGTTACGCGGCGTACAGCATACAGTTGCAAAGCTCTCCAAGAGTTCTACGATAGGGGTAGCGAGCTTGCTCACTCTACTCTTTTTGGAGTCCAAAATCGAACGTTTTTATTAGTTTTGGGCCACTTTTCTTCTTTCGCTCTATTTTTCTGTCCTAGATCTTACGTCGTGAGTTGTTAAAAAGACGACAACCTTACTCGCGGGACAGTAGACGGCCCTACAACGCGTCGATTTCACGTCTTGCGAGGATGCTGCATTGTTGAAGCGGATGGGTTGTCGTTAAGCCCATTGGGCCTTCTGAATGTGCCATCTCTCTAGGCTGGGACTGTGAACTGTTGACACAAAGGAATTGTGCCCTCAACATGATGGGCGTGATCATACCAGCACTAATGCACCGGATCCCATCAGAACTCCGAAGTTAAGCGTGCTTAGGCGAGAGTAGTACTAGGATGGGTGACCACCTAGGAAGTCCTCGTGTTGCACCCCCCTTTTCAATTTCGTTTGCTCCGGTTAGGGTTGCCAAGATACTTTATCCACCACATTTCTATTAT